>CM048744.1:901559593-902898093 GCA_026315105.1 Locusta migratoria | reverse complement strand
TATGGGATTTAACTGCGGGATCATCAGTCTTTAAACTTACAAACTACTTATGAACTAACTTATACTAAATACAGCACGAACATCCATGCCCAAGGTGGGATTCGAACCCCCGATGGGGAATGGCCTCGCGCATTGTAGCATAGCGCCTCAATGGGCTCGGCCGCTCCGCCACGGCTTTCTCGTCACAAGCGGGTGTATTGTCCGCCTAAGAACGCTATATGGTTTGCATGTAATAAGACCGGACATGTGCAAGTCGTGTGTATGAGTAAGTTCACAGTGCACGCAAGACAGGTGGCTTCCTCACGCTAGCAAGTGCATTCCACTAACGTCATAATCTCAGATGTTCAGCATGAGTGCTGCGAGGATTCACTCGTCGAGTGTCGGTGCTTTCCATCTGTGTCTAATCCTGCTATAGCTACAGATAATGCTATTGCTACAAATTCTGCTATTGTTATAAATGCTGCTATAAATGATGCTATTGCTACAAAAGCTGAGTTTGCTACTAGACTCGTGGGCTTTAAAATTGTTACACAACGAAGATGCGTGCTACAGACGCCAAATTTAACCGACAGGAAGATGATGCTGTTATATGCAAATGATTAGTTTTTCAGACCATTCACACAAGGTTTGCGCCGGTGGCGACACCTACACCGGGCTGACATGAGGTATGTTTCCAACCAATTTCTTATACACAAACAGCAGTTGATCGGCATTGCCTGGTGAGACGTTGTGTAAGGAGGAGGCATGCATACGATCGGTTTATCCTATCGCGACAATGCTGCTCCCGTTGGTCGCGATCCAAGGATTGTTAGCAGAGTATGGAATCGGTCGGTTCAGGTGGGAAATACAGAACGCCGTGCTGGACACCAATAGCCTAGTATCACTAGAAGTCGAGATGACAGGTATCTTATCCGCATGACTGTAACGGATCGTGCAGTCAGCAGTCAGCAGATGGGGACGTTTGCAAGACAACAACTATCAGTACCAACAGTTCGACGACGTTTGCAGCAGCATGGACTATCAGATCTGAGACCATGGCTGCGGTTACTCTTGACGCTGCATCAGAGACAGAAGCGCCTGCGATGGTGTATGCAACGACGAACCTGGGTGCATGAATGGCAATGGATCCAGGTACTGTTTACAGCATAATGATGGTCGCATCCGTGTTTGGCGACATCGCGGTGAACGCACATTGGAAGCTTGTATTCACCATCGCCATACTAGCGTATCTCCCAGCGTGGTGGTATGTGGTGCCATTGGTTACACGTCCCGGTCACCTCTTATCGCATCGACGACACTTTGAACAGTGGCCGTTACATTTCAGACGTGTTACGACCCGAGGCTCTACCCATCATTCGATCCCTGCGAAATCCTACATTTCAGCAGGATAATGCACGACCGCATGTTACAGGTCCTGTACGGGCCCTTCTGGATACGAAAAATGTTCGACTGCTGCCCTGGCCAGCACATTCTCCAGATCCCTCACCAACAGAAAACGTCTGGTCAATGGTGGCCGAGCAACTGGCTTGTCACAATACGCCAGTCACTACTCTTAATGAACTGTGGTATGTTGAAGCTGCGTGGGCAGCTGTACCTGTGTACTCCATCCAAGCTCTGTTTGGCTCAATGCCCAGGCGTATCAAGGCCGTTATTACGGCCATAGGTGGTTGTTCTCGTTACCGATTTCTCAGGATTTATGCATCCAAATTGCGTGAGAATGTAATCACATGTCAGTTCTAGTACGATATATTTGTCCAATCAATACCCGTTTATTATCTGCATTTCTTTTTGGTGCAGCAATTATAACGGCCAGTAGTGTACTTATACTGCTATGACCACTACTCCTCATGCTTCCGTGTATATTGGTAATGCATACATTGCTACAGCTGACGCACCTAGTGCTACTGGTTTGATTCCCTATCGTGTTACTGATTGTGCTTTGTATTTTGTTTTTTCTGTGGCTATAGAGGCTTTAGGAGACATAGTGAGCGAGAACAGTGATAACAGTGTTAGTGGTTTTCCTTCGGTCTCCCGCAGACGGGTTCTCCAGAAACAGAATAGTGTAGATGTCAGAACAAAGTGTTTGTTTCTTTTTTGTGGCTAACAGACATGTACGCTGTCAATTAGATACGTGTGGGTCAGTTACGTTGCTTAATCTGCAGACAATGAACAGTTGGGTTTCCCTAAGCTTTCACCTGCCAGACAGGTTATGTCAGCAAACAACGGAGAAGACATTCCACTGTTAGGTTCTTTCAGTATGCCTGCTACATTTCAAGCTGTAACAAAGACAGTTCTGTTTTGCAGGCACATTCTTCTCAAAATACTTGCGGACTGTATGCAGTTTTTCTCTTTGGGTTGTCTATTAAGGAGGATGTCTTGCAAGTTTCTTTTGTTGTACCCCGGAATAAAATCAGTGAATTGTGTGCCAAGTATAGTGAGTTATTTTCGGAAGGTATAGGATGTTCTTCTAGTTTCATTAGGCATGTCTCGCTCAACGATAAAGCCAAGGCAAACCAAAGTTTTGCAAAGCGAGACCAGTGCCCATCACAATCCTTGGGTAGGTCGCCGACGTTGGAGAGATAATGAAGTTATTAAGACAATTTCTGCTAGTCAGTGGGCTTCACCCCTAGTGATTCTACGGAAACCTTCTGGCAAACCATGTTTGTGTGTCGATTTCAATCCAATAGTGAACTCTCAGTCAATTGTTGATACATACCTTTTGCCTCGTCCGGAGTAATTAAAGGGAAAGCACGGTTCTTGGCGGAGGCTTATTTGAAGGTACCGCTGGACGAATATCCGAAGAAGTTTTTCGTGATTAATACATATACCGACCCTTTTAAGTTCCAAAAGCTTCCATTTGGGAGTGCATCAGCACCGACAATTTTTCAGCGATTTTTGGGACAGTTGACGGCGGCGGTACCGACTTGTTCGACTGGGCTGATATCGTGGTGTCAGGTCGCACAGTTAAAGAACACTTAGCACATCTGGAGTGTCTTTTCGAAGTGTTGTTAGCAGAAGGCCTCAAATGCAATTGGAATAATTGCTCATTCTTCCAGGCCGAAACAATGTTGGTCATGTGCAAACACACCGCCGGCCGCGGTGGCCGAGGAGACTGAGGCGCTCCAGTCACTACGGTCGGGGGTTCGAATCCCCCCTCGGGCATGGATATTTGTGCCGTCCTAATTTGTAAGTAGTTCATAAGTAGTTTGTAAGTTTAGGGACTGATGACCCCGTAGTTAAGTCCCATAGACATTACAAACATTTGAACATTTTTTTTTCTTTTATTGAGCAAACACACCTTGCAAGAACTTGCCTCCGTCCAACAACATCCAGAGACTGTAGGCGGTGATGGGAAAACTGAATTATTATTCCCGACTTATCACTCATGCTTCGCAAATCGCAGCCCCCTTGCACCGGATGAGTCGGAAACATGTCCCATTTACGTGGTCCAAAGACTGTCAGGAAGCATTCAACAAACTCAAACACGCTATGGTGAGTCATGCTTGCTGAACATATTTCAATCCTAACAAGGCAGTGGTTGTTGCTGTGGACGCATCCTCGTACGGATTGGGTGCGGTTCTGTCCCGCATGGTCAAATCGACAGAGCGTCCGATTGCTTTTGCATCGAAGCTTTTGACCAAAACCCAGGAGAACTACAGCCAGATAGGAAAAAAAGCTTTCGCTATTGTGTATGGGGTCCCAAAGATTCACCACTGTTTGTACAGCCGCAAATTTTACTTGATTACGGACCATAAGCCGTTAACTTCGCTGTTCAGTCCCGGCAAGAAAGTTCCATCGAGGACGGCCCAAAAGTTGCAACCATGGGCTTTGCTTTTATCTAACTACAACTATGAGATCTTGTTTCGCCCCTCGACACAGCATGCCAATGCTGAAACTTCATCAGGCTTGCCTATTGGTCAGATCACACAGTTGTACTCATCAGAAGCGCATGTTTTCATATTGATGCCGCCGACGTATCGGCTGTTCAGGATTTTCCTTGGGATCACCGACGCATGGCGCAAGCAACTGTCGCCGATGCCGATTTGCGTGCGCTCCTATAATCTGACCGCCCCGTTTAGCCCGCAAGTGCCAGGGATATCGCTTCACCGTTTGTGCATCCTTTTTTTTTCTTCTCCTAAGCATATAGATTTGCGTTATCCGCATGCCAAGGGATACTTTTGTTACTTACCGACATTGACCAGACTAGAGTGCTTGTTCCCCGTTCCCGACAACGGGACGTTCTTTTAGTTGTTACATTAGAGGGTCTGGGGTATTGTCCGAACTAAGCAGTTGGCTCGACGTTATTGCAGTTGGCCGGGAATGGACTCGCAAATTGAGATTATGACGGCGCGATGCACTGCTTGCGCGGAGCACCAAGCGGCTCCACCTCAACATTTCCTTCCATGTCCATGCCCCAATGGTCCCTGGAAACGACGGCAATTGGTTTTTGCTGGACCCTTTTGGAACACCTGATTGCTTGTGGTGGTTGATGTCTTTAGCAGATTCACATTTGCCGTTCCCATGACGGCGACAACGGCAGCCAGTACTGTTAGTTGCCCTGATCTCCATCTTTTGCATTGAAGGGTTACCAGAAACTCTGGTCTCCGACAAAGAACCTCATTCCTACGGTTCTGCCAGGTGAACGGTATTGAACATATCACCATCGCGCCGTTTCATCCCCAGTGGAATGTAGAGGAAGAAGGTTTTGTGCATTCGTTTAAGGCACACATGGTCAAGCTTCGCGAGACTTAATCCAGGGAAAAAGCATTACAGTAATTTCTTTCTGCATATCGTGCGATGCCACGAGACCGACTTTCGCCGGCCGAACTCCTGTATGTCCGCCCGCATCATACACGTATGCATTTTCTGCGTCCTCCCGCAGTACGGGTCGGTATCGCGCATTGCGTTTTCAGGTTGGCGATACCCTACTCCTGCGCGAATGTCGACGCTGGGAAGCCGGCACCGTGCAGCGCGTGCTTGGGCACTACACGTTTTCGGTTTTGTCCTGTGCCACGGGGTTGCTTTCACCGGCCGAACTCCTGTATGTCCGCCTGCATCGTACACGTATGCATTTTCTGCGTCCTCCCGCAGTACGGGTCGGTATCGCGCATTGCGTTATCAGCTTGGCGATACCCTACTCCTGCGCGAATGTCGACGCTGGGAAGCCGGCACCGTGCAGCGCGTGCTTGGGCACTACACGTTTTCGGTTTTGTCCTGTGCCACGGGGTTGCTTTCACCGGCCGAACTCCTGTATGTCCGCCTGCATCGTACACGTATGCATTTTCTGCGTCCTCCCGCAGTACGGGTCGGTATCGCGCATTGCGTTTTCAGGTTGGCGATACCCTACTCCTGCGCGAATGTCGACGCTGGGAAGCCGGCACCGTGCAGCGCGTGCTTGGGCACTACACGTTTTCGGTTTTGTCCTGTGCCACGGGGTTGCTTTCACCGGCCGAACTCCTGTATGTCCGCCTGCATCGTACACGTATGCATTTTCTGCGTCCTCCCGCAGTACGGGTCGGTATCGCGCATTGCGTTTTCAGGTTGGCGATACCCTACTCCTGCGCGAATGTCGACGCTGGGAAGCCGGCACCGTGCAGCGCGTGCTTGGGCACTACACGTTTTCGGTTTTGTCCTGTGCCACGGGGTTGCTTTCACCGGCCGAACTCCTGTATGTCCGCCTGCATCGTACACGTATGCATTTTCTGCGTCCTCCCGCAGTACGGGTTGGTATCGCGCATTGCGTTTTCAGGTTGGCGATACCCTACTCCTGCGCGAATGTCGACGCTGGGAAGCCGGCACCGTGCAGCGCGTGCTTGGGCACTACACGTTTTCGGTTTTGTCCTGTGCCACGGGGTTGCTTTCACCGGCCGAACTCCTGTATGTCCGCCTGCATCGTACACGTATGCATTTTCTGCGTCCTCCCGCAGTACGGGTCGGTATCACGCATTGCGTTTTCAGGTTGGCGATACCCTACTCCTGCGCGAATGTCGACGCTGGGAAGCCGGCACCGTGCAGCGCGTGCTTGGGCACTACACGTTTTCGGTTTTGTCCTGTGCCACGGGGTTGCTTTCACCGGCCGAACTCCTGTATGTCCGCCTGCATCGTACACGTATGCATTTTCTGCGTCCTCCCGCAGTACGGGTTGGTATCGCACATTGCGTTTTCAGGTTGGCGATACCCTACTCCTGCGCGAATGTCGACGCTGGGAAGCCGGCACCGTGCAGCGCGTGCTTGGGCACTACACGTTTTCGGTTTTGTCCTGTGCCACGGGGTTGCTTTCACCGGCCGAACTCCTGTATGTCCGCCTGCATCGTACACGTATGCATTTTCTGCGTCCTCCCGCAGTACGGGTCGGTATCGCGCATTGCGTTTTCAGGTTGGCGATACCCTACTCCTGCGCGAATGTCGACGCTGGGAAGCCGGCACCGTGCAGGGCGTGCTTGGGCACTACACGTTTTCGGTTTTGTCCTGTGCCACGGGGTTGCTTTCACCGGCCGAACTCCTGTATGTCCGCCTGCATCGTACACGTATGCATTTTCTGCGTCCTCCCGCAGTACGGGTCGGTATCGCGCATTGCGTTTTCAGGTTGGCGATACCCTACTCCTGCGCGAATGTCGACGCTGGGAAGCCGGCACCGTGCAGCGCGTGCTTGGGCACTACACGTTTTCGGTTTTGTCCTGTGCCACGGGGTTGCTTTCACCGGCCGAACTCCTGTATGTCCGCCTGCATCGTACACGTATGCATTTTCTGCGTCCTCCCGCAGTACGGGTCGGTATCGCGCATTGCGTTATCAGCTTGGCGATACCCTACTCCTGCGCGAATGTCGACGCTGGGAAGCCGGCACCGTGCAGCGCGTGCTTGGGCACTACACGTTTTCGGTTTTGTCCTGTGCCACGGGGTTGCTTTCACCGGCCGAACTCCTGTATGTCCGCCTGCATCGTACACGTATGCATTTTCTGCGTCCTCCCGCAGTACGGGTCGGTATCGCGCATTGCGTTTTCAGGTTGGCGATACCCTACTCCTGCGCGAATGTCGACGCTGGGAAGCCGGCACCGTGCAGCGCGTGCTTGGGCACTACACGTTTTCGGTTTTGTCCTGTGCCACAGGGTTGCTTTCGCCGGCCGAACTCCTGTATGTCCGCCTGCATCGTACACGTATGCATTTTCTGCGTCCTCCCGCAGTACGGGTCGGTATCGCGCATTGCGTTTTCAGGTTGGCGATACCCTATTCCTGCGCGAATGTCGACGCTGGGAAGCCGGCACCGTGCAGCGCGTGCTTGGGCACTACACGTTTTCGGTTTTGTCCTGTGCCACGGGGTTGCTTTCACCGGCCGAACTCCTGTATGTCCGCCTGCATCGTACACGTATGCATTTTCTGCGTCCTCCCGCAGTACGGGTCGGTATCGCGCATTGCGTTTTCAGGTTGGCGATACCCTACTCCTGCGCGAATGTCGACACTGGGAAGCCGGCACCGTGCAGCGCGTGCTTGGGCACTACACGTTTTCGGTTTTGTCCTGTGCCACAGGGTTGCTTTCGCCGGCCGAACTCCTGTATGTCCGCCTGCATCGTACACGTATGCATTTTCTGCGTCCTCCCGCAGTACGGGTCGGTATCACGCATTGCGTTTTCAGGTTGGCGATACCCTACTCCTGCGCGAATGTCGACGCTGGGAAGCCGGCACCGTGCAGCGCGTGCTTGGGCACTACACGTTTTCGGTTTTGTCCTGTGCCACAGGGTTGCTTTCGCCGGCCGAACTCCTGTATGTCCGCCTGCATCGTACACGTATGCATTTTCTGCGTCCTCCCGCAGTACGGGTAGGTATCGCGCTTTGCGTTTTCAGGTTGGCGATACCCTACTCCTGCGCGAATGTCGACGCTGGGAAGCCGGCACCGTGCAGCGCGTGCTTGGGCACTACACGTTTTCGGTTTTGTCCTGTACCACAGGGTTGCTTTCGCCGGCCGAACTCCTGTATGTCCGCCTGCATCGTACACGTATGCATTTTCTGCGTCCTCCCGCAGTACGGGTCGGTATCGCGCATTGCGTTTTCAGGTTGGCGATACCCTACTCCTGCGCGAATGTCGACGCTGGGAAGCCGGCACCGTGCAGCGCGTGCTTGGGCACTACACGTTTTCGGTTTTGTCCTGTGCCACAGGGTTGCTTTCGCCGGCCGAACTCCTGTATGTCCGCCTGCATCGTACACGTATGCATTTTCTGCGTCCTCCCGCAGTACGGGTCGGTATCGCGCATTGCGTTTTCAGGTTGGCGATACCCTACTCCTGCGCGAATGTCGACGCTGGGAAGCCGGCACCGTGCAGCGCGTGCTTGGGCACTACACGTTTTCGGTTTTGTCCTGTGCCACAGGGTTGCTTTCGCCGGCCGAACTCCTGTATGTCCGCCTGCATCGTACACGTATGCATTTTCTGCGTCCTCCCGCAGTACGGGTCGGTATCGCGCATTGCGTTTTCAGGTTGGCGATACCCTACTCCTGCGCGAATGTCGACGCTGGGAAGCCGGCACCGTGCAGCGCGTGCTTGGGCACTACACGTTTTCGGTT
Organism: Locusta migratoria; assembly: GCA_026315105.1. Classification (NCBI taxonomy): domain Eukaryota; kingdom Metazoa; phylum Arthropoda; class Insecta; order Orthoptera; family Acrididae; genus Locusta; species Locusta migratoria. Next base: position 902,889,540 of record CM048744.1, on the reverse strand, counting down.
TTGTCCTGTGCCACGGGGTTGCTTTCACCGGCCGAACTCCTGTATGTCCGCCTGCATCGTACACGTATGCATTTTCTGCGTCCTCCCGCAGTACGGGTCGGTATCGCGCATTGCGTTTTCAGGTTGGCGATACCCTACTCCTGCGCGAATGTCGACGCTGGGAAGCCGGCACCGTGCAGCGCGTGCTTGGGCACTACACGTTTTCGGTTTTGTCCTGTGCCACAGGGTTGCTTTCGCCGGCCGAACTCCTGTATGTCCGCCTGCATCGTACACGTATGCATTTTCTGCGTCCTCCCGCAGTACGGGTCGGTATCGCGCATTGCGTTTTCAGGTTGGCGATACCCTACTCCTGCGCGAATGTCGACGCTGGGAAGCCGGCACCGTGCAGCGCGTGCTTGGGCACTACACGTTTTCGGTTTTGTCCTGTGCCACAGGGTTGCTTTCGCCGGCCGAACTCCTGTATGTCCGCCTGCATCGTACACGTATGCATTTTCTGCGTCCTCCCGCAGTACGGGTCGGTATCGCGCATTGCGTTTTCAGGTTGGCGATACCCTACTCCTGCGCGAATGTCGACGCTGGGAAGCCGGCACCGTGCAGGGCGTGCTTGGGCACTACACGTTTTCGGTTTTGTCCTGTGCCACAGGGTTGCTTTCGCCGGCCGAACTCCTGTATGTCCGCCTGCATCGTACACGTATGCATTTTCTGCGTCCTCCCGCAGTACGGGTCGGTATCGCGCATTGCGTTTTCAGGTTGGCGATACCCTACTCCTGCGCGAATGTCGACGCTGGGAAGCCGGCACCGTGCAGCGCGTGCTTGGGCACTACACGTTTTCGGTTTTGTCCTGTGCCACAGGGTTGCTGTGTCGCCATGCTAATGAGCTGCGCTCGAGTCACGAGTCAGTCTCGTGACCCTACCGATCAGCTTTTTCGTTGAGATCGATTACGCAGCCGGGGTCCGCAGATTCGACGTTCGTCGCAGCCAGAGTTGGTCCCGATGGACGTTGACGCATCCCCGCTACCGTCGCAGCCCACACCGGCTCCTCGCTGAGACAGCCACCCTAGTCACCGCGAGCGTCGCTTCGGCACCCGGTCTCCTATCGGAGGTAGGCTCCTCTCCCTGCATGTGTTTCCCAGGACGTCGACGTCCGCCCTTCCCGAGATTTTCCAAGCGTTTCCTTGAGAGTGCAGGGTGGATACCGTGGCGCGGACGGAAGCTTGTAGCCGGCTGAAGTCTCGGCTCCCACGCCCTCAATAACGTCGCTGTCCAGACCTTCCCTCCGTCGCCGTCGTCGAGAGATCGAGCGTCGACGCAGTTAGCCGCTCGGAGGAAAACAAGTTCCTATCCTGCCCGAAAGTCTATATTTCGAAGCATAATTTGCAACATATGTCCTTATTTTTTGTTGTGTATATTCCAGTCTATCTTCCCTTTGTCTTTTACATCTATGACCATCTCTTCCATCTCGGTGGCATGATCTTTAACGCGTGTATCATCATCTCAACCCGCAGCATCGTGTGCTGACATTTCATTAAGGAATCAGGGGAATCAACTACATTCATCACTACGACAATGGGGTAGGACTGAGTCCTATCCCTATACCTGCATCACTTATAATTAATTAATGCTAGATCAAACCATAAACATAAAACTAAAAGCAGATAAAATATTCCAATATCGAACAGTTCTGTACATAAGTGCCATATATTTGAAAATGACAAACTGTCAAGTAGGACTTACACATATATTGTAGGAAAACTGTAAGCATTTCAACATAAAAAACGACGAATGTATAAACTCTGACCATAACGTATTGGTCATGAATTGTAGGCTGAAACTGAAAAGCCTGGAGAAAGGTAGGCAAATAAGGAGACCTGGATAAACTGAAGGAACATGTAGTTCTTCAGAATTTCCGAGGGAGCTTTAGGAAACAATTGACAGAAACTGGGGAAAATAAAACAGTACAGGAGGAAAGGGTAGCATTGAGAGATGAAATAGTGAAAGCAGCAGAGGACAAAATATGTAGGAAGGCAAGACCTACAAAAAATCCTTGGACATCACGGGACATACTAAATTTAATCGATGAAAGGAGAAAATACCAAAAATTCAGTAAATGAAACAGGCAAAATGGAGTACATATGACTAAGAAATGAGATTGACAGGAAGTGCAAAATGGCTAATCAGAAGTGGCTAGAAGGCAAATGCAACGATGTAGAAGAATGTATAAATAGGGGAAGAATGGATTCTTCCTACAGAAAACTAAAAAAAGATATTTGGAGAAAAGAAAAACAGCTCTATGAATATCAAGAACACAGATGGAAAGCCAGTTCTCAGCAAAGAAGAGAAAACTGAAAGGTGGAAAGAGTATATAGACAGGCTCTACGAAGGTAATGAACTTAGAGGCAATATTGTAGGAAGGGGAGAAGAAATAGATGAGGATGAAATAGCAGATATTGTACTGAAAGATGAATTTGACAGAGCACTGAAGGACCTAAGTCGAAACGTAGCCCCTATAGTAGATGACATTCCTTCAGAGCTACTGAAGACTTTGGGAGAACCTGGTGTGTAAGATGTATGAGACAGGCGAAGTACCCTCAGACTTTAAGAAAAATGTTATAATCCATTCCAAAGAAATAAGGTGCAGACAGGTGTGAAAGCTACAGAACCATCAGTTAAATAAGTCATAATTGCGAAATATTAACACGAATTATTTACAGAAGGATGGAAAAGGTGATAGAAGCCGACCTCGGGGAAGATCAGTTTGGGTTCAGGAACACGGGAGGCAATACTCACTTTACGGCTTATCCTAGAAGATAGATTAAGAAAAGGCAAACCTACATTTCTAGCTTCCGTAGATTTGGCGAATGCTTTTGACAATGTTGAATGGTATAAACTCTTTCAAGTTCTGAAGCAAGCAGGAGTAAAATGTAGAGAGCGTAAGGTTATTTACAACTTGTACAAAAAACCAGACAGCGGTTGTCAGAGTTGAAGGGCATGAAAGGGATGCAGTGGTTGGAAAGGGAGTAAGACAGCGTAGTAGCCTTTTTCCAATGTTATTCAATTTGTACATTGAGCAAGCTATAAAGGAAAGCAAGGAGAAATTTGGTGAAGGAATTAAAGTTCAGGGTGAAGAATTAAAAACATTGCGTTTTGCTGACGACATATTAATTCTGTCAGAGACAGAAAGGACCTGGAAGAGCAGTTGAACGGAATGGACAGTGTGCTTAAGGACCTGGAAGAGCATTTGAACGGAATGGACAGTGTGCTTAACAAGAGCAAAACTTGGGTAATGGAGTGCAGTATAAGAAATTCAGATGATGCTGAAGGAATTAGATTAGGTAACGAAACAATAAAGGAGGAAGATGAGTTTTGTTATTTGGGCAGCAAAATAACAAATGATGGTCGCAATAAAGAGGATATAAAATGCAGAGTGGCAATGGGTAGAAAACCATTCTTGAAAAAGAGAAATTTGTTAACATCGAATATTGATTTAAGCCTAAGAAAGTCCTTTCTGAAGGCATTTGTGTAGAGTGTTGCTTTGTATGGGAGTGAAACTTGGACGATAAACAGTGCGGACAGGAAGATGATAGAGGCTTTTGAAATGTGGTGCTACAGAAGAATGCTGAAGATTAGGTGGGTGGATCGCGTAACTAATGAAGAGGTACTGAACAGAATTGGGAAGAACAGGAATTTTTGGCATCCCTTAACTAAAAGAAGGGATCGTTTGATAGGATACATTCTTAGACATCAAGGAATTGTGAATTTAGCGTTGGAGGGAAGCATGTGGGGACTGAAGACCACAACAACATGTATAAATTTATAAAAAATGTGTAAAAAATTCTTATTAAATATATGAACTTACAATAAACTTAACAACCTAATATATATATATATATATATATATATATATATATATATATATATATATATATCTTTTTCAATGTAAAATATAATAATGGAAAGTCCAGGTTGGAATTAATAATATAGTGAGGACAGTTTACAACTCACCGCAAAGACGTGGCGACGAGCTGCGACAGGCACATACAAAAGACACACACATACAACACATTCAGCTATCGGCCATGGCCTTCTTCAGAAAACACTCACGCAATCACACAGGCACACAACACAGTCATACAACCATCACCTCCGACTGCAGCACTTCGAATCACTTGTGAGATCCAATAATCTCAAGGCATAAGTCCAAATCTTTTGCGAAACATTTTCGCGCAGAATGTCCACAAAAATTAAGGAAGAAATCCATGTTATAGAATTTCTTCCTTATGAGTCTATCAGCGATATATCTTTAGCCAGTGCACACAATTACCACAAAATGTATCGGTATAATTATATCACTGTAAGACATGGTTCAGGAGATAAAACGTTGCAACATTAAAATGGGCGAGTAATTTTTTATTAGTCTTATATATAGGGTGTTTATTCTTTCAAATGTCTGCGAAAGGGCAGACACAGTATATATATAAAATCAGGTAAATGTTGAGAACTTGTATCTGACGGTCTCGTGTAATTGTGATGCTAACTGTGTCTCCAGTGGTGTAGGGATCAATGCAACTGCATATCGAACATGAAAACCTGGTTGGAATCCTGCCTGTTAACACATTTTGAACTTCGCCCATTTGCAGTTAAAGTAAAAAATTCCGTGAATATAAATTGTATTTACTTTAAGAGAATACAATTATACATGTAAAAATGACCTGTTGTTTCATATTGAGATGACTTCAGTGACTCAACAAACGTTGAGTATAATTTGGAAACCTTTCTAATCTTTTGTTGGACTGACGCTCTTAACGTCAAATATAGCGTGTCATACTTAAACTTTTCACTAAAATGTATTTGGAACGACAAAAGATATTGAAAACAAACTTTCACTGGAATGAACGTAAGGTAAAGGCAGATGAAAGTACTATGATACCTTATAAAACAAACTTATGTTTTTTCAATAAAAGCCATAAAATACTTTTTAACCAACCAATATCTTAAAAAACCACGTCAATTACACGCCAAGAAATTGAGAAGCGAATTTGAAGCTTGAAATAAAAGAAGCGTGCAGTGTGAGGTTTCCGCTTGAGTCTCGGAACGTGCGCTGGCTTCTCGTTTCGTTTGTTTGAAGCGTCAACCTCTCTTCGCCATTTCTCTGGATGTAACTGACATACTGAGATGGTACAAATGTCATTCTTTCTGTGTTTTCTCACACAATTGATTGCATAATAAAGAATATGGCATTTCCATTTAGAGAGATATAAGTTTTTGTTAAAAAATAATGTTTTTTTTTTTTTACAATTTGAAAAGTCTTATTGTATTTGTTATCACAAACCTGGTGTAAGTACTTATCCGTGAGTGTCAGATTTTCAATCCTTATTGTTGTTACAGAGCTATGTTTCAATTGGGACACCCTATATATAATATATTAATGTATTTGCAAAGTAATCAAACATTTGAAGCTATTTCATACACGAGAGTTCGATTCGTTAGAGAGTCAGGGGTTAATTGAACATTCAGTAAGTCAATATTCGGTTAAGTCAACATTGCCTTAAACCGCTTGGACAGCCACGCTGCTCCCGCGAATCGAGCAGATGGGTCGGCCAATGATCGCTTCCGCCCAGTGGAATAACCAAGAGGGCCGGTTTGTCGGCCGGCGTAGAATGCACTCTGCTAGACTGACAAGAAGCGCTACACACAAGTGGCGTTCAGATGTCATTACGCACCCTCCTTATTTGCCTGAATGAGCCTTCACATTTTCAGCTTTTCCGCTATTTATCGAACACTCTTGCAGGAAATTCGTTTCCGGATGAAGATGCTCTCCACGTTCCAACGAGTTCTTCGAAACTACTGAATTCTTTCAGTGTCCTAAAAGTTACGTCAGTTTTGACAGATGTAAATATTAAAGGAGAACATATTATTGCCACCTAAGGCCACTGTTATGTTGTCCCTGTTATGTGTTTTGCTTTGTTTATCAAACGTATACAAAAAAAAAGAGAGAAAAAAAAACGTATATTCCGTTCAGGTGTCCGAGCTTTCTCGTTCTTCGTCTGAAACAGAGGACAATGAGTCTTTGGAACCTGTAATGGGACTGTTTCGTGGGGTTACCTGAGTCTGCAATTCTGTGGTAAACCGCGGCGCACATGCGCGGGAACCGTGATGGGTTTCGACAGCTACTGAGTCATTGTTGTTTAGGGGTTAGTCGATCGATAGCGGCACCTCTCATCTGTCAAAAGAGCGTCTGATCGCTCGCTTTGTGTACAGACACGTAAGTGGAAAAACCAGGCCGTTATACAGTGAATAGCGAATGGCGAGAGAAGCCCTGTTTGGCCTTGGAGACATATGCAATAAACCACTTAAAATGAATAACATTGATCCATATATGATAAAGCGGAGAACGTAGGCTCATTTTAAAGACTAGACGGAAGCGCTGATATAAACGCACCTTCTGTCACTTTATTAGGTTCTGAGTTATATTAAATCAAAAATAATTGTAAAATAACAATTTTGTGAACGTTATATCTTGAAAACGGCTTAACCAAATGTTATGTAGAAGGTTTAAAATGATAGATCTAAGTGAGAACTATTAAGAAGTATTTTTTTTTTTTTTTTTTTTTTTTTTTTTTTTTTTTTTTTTTTTGCGCAGATTCAGAAAATTTGAATGATGTCAGTAACATGGTTTCCAGGTATATATTTTTAATAAATATATTTTTAATAAATTAACAATAATAACTGTAGTATTAGCGGCAATACGGTAAATTAGACTTAACTAAATAGTTAATGATACCACAGGATCAATAGTACAATGAATAATCTATGTTTAAATACTGAAAAAGCAAATATATAAAAGTTTAATTTTTTGATAATGCAAAAAGTACAATATGTACAATGTTGTTAATGCCATATTCTGTTTCAACGGAAGCTTTCCGTTAAATACTATTATTATTTGTTTTTTATGTAAAATACATAATTTTGTGAAAATAAGCTTCATATTAAGCCAGCAAGGGTAATTAAGGAGGCCATTTAGGCTTGTTGGGGGCAGTCTGTTAATGTCGGTTTGACAGACAAGACGTGTCATTATGCTGGGTGAGTGTGGAGTCCCTTGAAATTTGTGAAATTTCAGCCAAGTGTTCTAGTGTGGAGTTTACAAATATTTGTTCTGTGGTGCTTCGAGAACTTTGAAGTTATTCTGCGTCTGTGGGACTTAGAAAAGGTCTTCGGTGGTGCTTTGTGGACTCTAACTATATGCATTTTTTGTTCCTGCCTGCATTTATTTAACTCTAAACATTTCGGGGACATTGCAGCAGGTGTGGCTGGTCCCTACACACGACCCAGGCTTTTTGTGTAATATGAAATAGGGCCTACAGCCGCACTTCACGGAGCCCCAAGCTGTGACTGGGTGATATGTGTTGATATATATATTCGTGCTGTAGCACTGGGGGCCTCGAGCCAACTGAAGCAAATAACTGATGCATAGAATAGTGTGTTTTTCGCTAGTATGTGTTTGGAAAATCCATTTGTAAGCTCGTAATCCTCGTGCTTAGATATCTCAGGGACTTTTTCTCAATGCATCCTCCACTTTCTAGAAGTGCGACTGAGAGCGATAATAAAGGTGATCAATAAAGAGTAAAGCACTCGAGGTCGCCGGTTAGATGTAGAAAATCCGTTGTGGTTTCATGGCATGTAAACCAACACGGAGCTGTTTATTTATATGTATTTCTCATGATCCGCTGGACTGAATTGAAGAGCATATCTCCATGGTCATGGAAAGAGTCTGTACAACAGATTGTAGCAAGAGAATGACAATAGAAAAAGTGAAATGTATAGCAATTCTACCCACAGGACAGACCTAAGCATGAGGAAAAAGAACCAACAACGTAAGACATAAATTAGATTATTTCTTTTATATATTCCCAGAAAAAATGTGTAGTAGGAGTGTGTGTTGCTGCTATATCGAATGTATTGCAAAATTAATTTCCTTTAAAGTTCTTCTTCGTAATGTTAACTACACAAATATAAAAGATGCTGCAAGAGTTTGGTTCCAACACCTCTGCAATAATGAGGCTGTACAATGGATCGAGCACATGGTTCATTAGATTCTTCATGGATGTCACTCAGCCCGCATAAAGAAGTAAAGAAAAACAAATATGAGCAGTGCCAGTGTGGCAGAGTGTGCAATAACACGGCCGATCAGTTCAGTCAAGACACCGGAAGGAAGTAACTGCTTCTATTATCTGCAGTTCTGGCATGCCTACAAGGTCACTTCCAAATTTTTCCCGTATCTGCGTTCTTACTTCGTGTCAGGAGCGACTCTCATCAAGGGAAGTTTCCAGACTCGATATCCAAAATGACGTTGTTCGGACTTTGAGGAGGTACAAAGATACACTAACGGTCGATGAGTTGCTTCTCTCTAGCCGCCCAATGGCTGACACAACAGCTGATGGCCGCTACTTGTGGATTTCAGGGTATGGTGGTTGGGAGGATACTTCCCCGTCCCATCGATGGAACACAGCAGACACAGTTTGTGCTGCATGCGCCCGCGCATTGTTGTGATCGGTCGATTGCGGAGGAAGTGTTGCCGCTTCCTTCGCAAAGTTGGTCGCAGGTGGTGCTCCAAAAACTAACAGTGGTAGGCCTACTGTGCAATGACGGTCTGCTGTGGAGAAACGTATTGCATTAGGATAACACGATCACAGTCGTACACGAGAATCAACCTAAGTATCGCCATACTGGGGCTCTGCCGCACTTTTGACAGCTTTGTGAAAGAAGCGGCACATCAAATGTTCAAATTTTTGTATAGCTTATAACTACGGGGTCATCAGTCCATAAACTTACAAACTACTTATGAACCAGCTAACACTAAGGACGGCACAAATATCCATGCCCGAGGGGGGATTAGAACCCCCGACCGTAGTGGCCGTGCATACCGTGACTGAAGCGCCGCACTCCCCTCGGCCACCGCGGCCGGCAAGAAGCGGCAACACTAAAGGTTTAAACCACCCATAATTTTGCACGAAAATGCGCGGACGAATACAGCGCAAGCTGTGGTTGCTCTTTTTGGTCGATGGGACTGGGAAGTACTGTACCACCCACCATACGCCCCAGACGTAGGTCCTTGTGACTGATTTCATTCCGAAGATTAAGGAACCACTTCGTGGCATTCGCTTCAGAAGTGTTCCAGAGATTCGACAGGCATTAGACCCCTCCATTTTCACCATCAACAGAACGGGCTCTTCTAACGGTATACTACGCCGCCCACATCGTTGACAAATGGTTCTAAAAACGCTGGTGACTACTTTGAAGGGACTGATGACCTAGCTGTTTAGTCCCCTTAAAATAATACCAACTACTACTTTGAAGAACAGTAACAGGTGCAGACGTGTAACGCTTTGGCATGTAAGTTCCATTCGTCGTACCTCAGTTTGCGACTTATTTGCTGACTCGCCTTCGTGTATATTAGATAACTGTTCATCTACACATCAAGCGCAGTACAGTTTCCTGTGACCCACCGCCTTTAATATTTTCGTTCTGTGTTGTCGCAGCAGTTAAGTGACGTTTCGCCACTGGGGTCAGGCTGTGTGCAGGTGGCTGTGGAGGGAGGAGTCGGTATAAAAGCAGAGGGCGGCGGTGAATGAGCCGGCATCTGCATTGTGTGGCGGCACGAGCAGCGAGCAATCCGCGGAGTGCCCCAGGTGAGGCTCGCTCCACGCCACGCGCTGTCAGCCGTCTACGTGAGCGCCGTCGGCGACTGGCGGGGCCATCTGCGCGCAGGTGGCAGCTACCTGACTACCTGACTACCGCGGCTGCCGGAACAATGAGAGCTCGCCCAGCGGCAATCTGCAGCTCACTGCAGCCAATCCTGCCTCACCAACAACAGTCCTGTTCCTTCTGCAAGTAACACTACACAAGAGACACTCGCCGATTCCGAATATGTTGTAGTAGATGTCGAAATGTGATAACCTTATTTCTTTTTTATAATTGTCCATACGAACGTGAAAGTGGAAAAAACCCTCTTTTTGGGCACATATCGTCAAAACAGTACGATATATAACAAAAATGTTGAAATATAATTTTAATTAATGATATAAATCGCAATTTGCTATTATTTATGGCTTCACTGTACTAGGTTTAGATGAAGAAAGCGCGGCGAATGAAAATTTGTGCCCGGCCGGGTTTCGAACCCGGGATCTCTTACTTACTAGGCAGACGCTTTGACCACTCCGCCACCGAGGACACATTGACCAACCCGACTGCAGAGGACTCTTCCCTGCACGTCTCCCGCCACAGCCAAATCTCCATTCGCCACGCTGTCTCTTTTCTATACCACAGTCCATTTTGTTCTGTAATGCTCGCAGCCACAATATATTCCCGCATCAGGGAGAATAAGCCATGAGATATCGAGACACAATTAATTGCCGTCAGGCTCACTGTTCATGTATGCAAGTGCAGAACTGTTTCCTGTAACACACCGCCTTTAATATTTTCGTTCGGTGTTGTCGATACCTCATGGTCTGTTCTCCATGATGCGGGAATACAGTATTGTGGCTGCGAGCATTATAGAATAAATAGGCTGTGGTATAGGAAAGAGACAGCGTGGCGAATGGAGATTTGGGTGTGGCGGGAGACGTGCAGGGAAGAGTCCTCTGCACTGTAGTCGGATTGGTCACTGTGTCCTCGGTGGCGGAGTGGTCAACGCGACTGCCTAGTAAGCAGGAGATCCCGGGTTCGAATTCCGGCCGGTCACAAACTTTCATTCGCCGCACTTTGGCATTTCATCTAAACCTAGTACAGTGAAGCCATAACTGACCGCAAGTTGCGATTTATATCATCAATTTGAACGTTGGAATGTCGTCAAAATATGTAATAATTTCAATTGTTGGTCTTCAGCAGTAAACGTGTTTAAGAAGTCATATTGGAACAGCTTTCATACCATTTGTAAATCAACCGCTAGAGGTAATGCAATGTATCACTACGGTACCATTCTTTGTACTTTTAACAGTAGATTGTTGTTTGTTTGTTAAGCTTATGGGACTTAACTACGGGATCACCATTCCCTAAACTTACAACCTACTTATCTACTACCTTATACTAAGGACGGCACAAATATCCATGCCCGAGGGGGGATTCGAACCCCCGACCGTTGTGGCCGTGCAGACCGTGACTGGAGCGCCTCAGTCCCCTCGGCCACCGCGGCCGGCAACAGTAGATTAAAGGGAGTCGTACCGCCCTATCTCGACAATGTTAAATGGGCTATATAAATGCCCCGATTTCTCAGGAAGTGTTGAGTACATAAATGTGGTGTTTTCCTCACATGTTGCCGCATGTTTTGTGACTGTATTGCTCTATGATCTTTTAAAATTACAAAAGTTATGATTTTTCCTCTAAACAAATTATTTTTGTTGTAAATTTTCACAATTTTAGTTTCTTGAATTTTAGCTATTACAGTAAATACTACTAAAGTAGAATTACAACATTATTGTACTATGGTACGTGGTAAATAAGTCATTAATGTAGATAGAATCTGGAATACACTCTTCCAAATTCTGAAGGAATCAGGGGTAAAATATAGGGAGCGAAGAGTTATATTCAACATATACAAAAACCAGACAGCGGTTATTAGAGTCAAAGGGCAAGAAAGGGACGCATAGGTTGGGACGGGAGTAAGACAGGGTTGTAGCCTTTCCCCAATGTTGTTCAATCTGTACATTGAGCAGGCAGTGAAGGAATGGAAGGAGAAATTTGGAGAGTGCATTAAAGTGCAGGGAGAAGAAATAAAAACTTTGCGGTTTGCCGATGAGATAGTAATTCTGTCAGAGTCCATAAAGGATCTGGAAGAGCAATTGAATGAAATAAACAGTGTCTTGAAAAGAGGGTATAAGATGGACGTTAACACGAGGAAAACAAGGATAAAGGAATGTAGCGTCATAACGTCAGGCAATGCTGAAGGAATTACATTAGGTAATGAGACAATAAAAGTGGTAGATGAATTTTGTTATTTAGGTAGCAAGATAACTTCTGATGGGCCGAAGTAAAAAAGATATAAAATGCAGAATGGCTATTGGAAGAAAAGCGTTTCTAAAGAAGCGAAACTTGTTAATATCCAATATTAATTTAAATGTTAGGAAGTCTTTTCTGCAAGCATTTGCCTGGAGTGTAGCATTGTATGGGAGTGAAACGTGGACGATTATGGAATTCAGATAAAAAGGTGACAGAAGCTTTTGAAATGTGGTGCTACAGACGAATGATGAAAATTAGATGGGTAGTTCACGTAACTAATGAGGATGTGCTTAACCGAATCGGGGAGAAAAGGAGTTTCTTGCGTATCCTGACAAAGAGAGGTGGTAGATTGGTTGGACACATTCTGAGACATCGAGGAATTGTCAACTCAGCATTAAAAGGAAGCTTGTGGGGTAAAAAATCGTATAGGGAGACCGAGGGACGAATATAGTAACCAGATTCATCAGGATGTAGGTTGCCGAACGTATTCTCAGATGAAGAGACTTGCACGGGACAGGGTAGCGTGGAGATCTGCATCAAACCAGTCTGCGGACTGAAGACCACAACAACAACAGATTCAGGTAGTTTCTGAGAAAAAGGAGCATTTATAATGAAATATTTCGTTTTCAGAAAATAGCGTTTAAAGAAAAAATTTTAATCTAAAAATACATAAAATATATGTTAGAATGCTCCTGGATTGTAGTCTTCATCTCCTCCTTCATCTTCCTCCTTCCCCTCCTTCTCTACCATCTGCCTTCCTTAGACATATTGTTTGTTGCTATCTCCGACTTCATGATCTGCAGTTGATCCAAGTTGAATGCACTTTTAGTCATGCTGTAACCTACCTGAAATCCAATATATTTCAAAAGCTGTGGTCTTCAAGAATAGCCATAATTGAAAGTAACAACACTAATATTGGTTAAGTCACGATGAAAACTATCATAGGAAACACAGAAATTAAATCACGGATAGTGGATAACTTGTGGTGTAACAAGTTTGCAATGCATGTCATATTCAACCCAAGATATCAAATAAATTTGTCTTGAGGGGTATGTCAGCTTATGGAGGCAATTCCTGTCCCGAGAACACTGTACAGGTTGTGGAGCGCCTCGTGAACAATGGTTGACAGTAATAGCGAAGTATATTGCCAAGGTATAGTCACGTTCCATAGAATCAAATGTTCAAATGTTTGTATAGCTTATGGGACTTAACTACGGGGTCATCAGTCCCTAAACTTACAAAATACTTATGAACTAACTATGACTAAGGACGGCACAAATATCCATGCCCGAGGGGGATTCGGACTCCCGACCGTAGTGGCCGTACAGACCGTGACTGGAGCGCCTCAGTCCCCTTTGCCACCGCGGCCGGCGTTCCATAGAATACGAAATATATTTATCTAACAATATGTAATATAGCTTCCTTTTGTCGAGTTAAGGAATTATTCATTCAGATACAGATCATCCTACTGTAATGATCCGTTATGTATTAGTAGGGTTAAGAGTTACAATAAAATATTAAGTAATTTAAACTTTTCATTGAGTCATTTAAACAAATTTATTATTTGTCTACGTGTGAAGCCATTCGAACACAGAAGTTGGATTAAAATGATAAAAAAGGTAACTTGGAACTCTTTTATGGATCCATAAATTCGAACTTAACTCTAATATATAAAATTTGCAAATATACAAGCCGGCCGCGGTGGCCGAAGTGACTGAGGTGCTCCAGTCACGGTCAGCACGGCCACTACGGTCGGGGGTTCGAATCTCCCCTCGAGCATGGATATTTGTGCCGTCCTAGTTCGTAAGTAGTTCATAAGTAGTTTGTAAGTTTAGGGACTGATGACCCCGTAGTTAAGTCCCTTAAGCTTAACAAACATTTGAACATTTGAACAAATATACAAAAAGGAATATATGTATTAATCCCAGAAACGTATTGAGATACACGGTCACAATGCAAATTGTCAACACAAACAAATGTACATTTCAAACAGTTTACTGCGAAGTACCGTCAGTGTAGGTAACTTACGAAATGGACAGTTCTCTAAAAAACAAAAGAAACCACAGCCTTATATACTGTATAGTTCCAGATAACAATGCCAATATGCGAAACGATGGAAAACAAAATGGTCAGAAATGTAATGCATGATTATTTTAAAATATTAAATAATCGAATACCTCAATAAAAGCAACACCAAACTAAGCATAAATATCCATATTTTCATAATTTGCGCAAAAGTAAATGTGTGAAATTTTATCATTTTGGGCGGTACGACTCCTCTTAAACAATCTCGAGTTTCAAGCGAGAATTTGTTTACTGTCCATGAGCTTTCGATAGAGATCTCCACCAGTGCTTCTTTTTTTTTTTTTTTTTTTTTTTTTTTTTTTTTTTTTTTTTTTTTTTTTTTTTTGAAACATTTACCTACGATAACTTTTTAATTATAAAATCCGTTTACAACGTAAATTGATGATTTTCAACTAGTTTCGACACAGTTGTCGGCATCTTCAGGTTAGGTTGCTCCATAGTTCGTGCGGAGCGGAGCGCAACAGGAGTTCGTCCAGGTGCTGTCACCATATGTGGAGCAACTTATTCCGAAAATGACCCACAATTGGGTCGAAACTAGTTTAAAAAAATTAAGCTCTAGACTTTTTTTATAACAAAATCTCTTATATTTAGGTTGGCTGACCGTTCTAGTCCCGCGTCGGAGGTTCGAATCCTCCATCAGGCATGGATGTGAGTGCTGTCCTTAGGTTAGTTTAACATAGTTTAAGTAGTATCTAAGACTAGGGACTGATGACCAGCGTAGTTTGGTCCCATAGAATTAGAAACATTTGACCGTCCTATAGATGCCGCTTCAATGTGCTAAAGACGCTGCTGGTGCTCAGTCCCTGTCCGTAATCATGTACAATCCACCGACTTTATTAAAGGTGGTGTCAGATATGTTGGTTTCTATTGTCTCGGTAACTACTCTATCCCCGGGGTCGCCCGGGACGGCGGGAGTTACCGAGCGGTCTGGAGCGCCACGTTACGGATCGCGGGTCCTGCCGCATCGGAGGTTCGAATCCTCCCTCGGACACTGATGTGTGTGTTGTCCTTAGGCTAGTCAACTTAGTTTAGGTAGTTTGTTAGAATTACAATCATTATATTTTATCCCCGAAACCGCTGGTCCCTTTAACAATAGACGTCTCGCCGAGTGCAATTCGCTGTCGGTTTTCCAGTGCATGTACCGATACACCGATACAGTTGACTTTCCGGGACAGCTTAAGCGGGTAAAGGTTTCATTTTCTGTGCCGTGGTATTCATTAGTCTGTAAAGTGTGGCAGACATAAAACAGCCAACAATCACACGGTGTTTTGTACATTTCTGTCGCTACGAGGCCTACATCGTCTTTCACAGGCTTCATTATTGGTGGATCTTTGCTGGAAACATTAATATTGTGTGAGTTTGTGTCTTTTCAGGGGCAGTTTAACCCTGCTGCTTTCGATGTACAATAGAGTGACAACCGCTACTTTAAATAAATAAATAAATAAGTCTCCCTATTCCAAAACTCATTAATATGCACTAAAAAGTAAAAAAAAAATGCATATTCATCTACAACTTAATAATCAACTTACTTTTTCTACTTATCAATAAGTAGGTAGGAACTATGTGTTTACTTAACACCACCTAGCGACAAGGCCTCACAACAGCCCGTGCTACGTCACACTGACCAGGCCGTGACCGGCAGCTGAATGGCTGCCCGCTGGGGCACGCCCACTGCCCACTGCCCACGCCCACAGCTAATAAGCTGGCGGCCGCGGCCTGGTTAGTATGACGTGGCACGAGCTGTTGTGACGACTTGTCGCTAGGTGGTGTTGGTTTACCAAAAAAAATGTTCAAATTTTGTAAATCTATCGGACCAAACTACATGGTCATCAATCCGTAGCTTACAAACTACTTACACCTAGGTAAACTAACCTAAGGACGAACACACACCCATGCCCCAGGGATTACTCGCACCTCCACGGCAAGCAGCCGCGCGCTCCGCAGCGAGACGCTTTAGACCGCTCGGCTACTCCACCGCGGCGTTGGTTTACCAAGCAAGGAGATACATCGGTACCTACCCATTTTAAATATAACTCAGCACACCTAAAGCACTCTAAAGGTATGGAAGCACATCAAACACCTCAGACATTTAATGGTGGCTGGTTGCTGTACCGGCAATGCATATCGGGATGCAAGAGTGGAATCTAAAACTAGCACAAACAATAATATCGTGCTCAAAAAAAAAAAAAAAAAAAAAAAAAAAAAAAAAAAAAAAAAAAAAAAAGTGTTCTCAATGGTTGTACAGCTTATGGGACTAAACTACGGGGTCATCAGTCCCTAAACTTACAAATTACTTATGAACTAAGACTAAGGACGGCACAAATATCCATGTCCGAGGGGGGATTCGAACCCCCGACCGTAGTGGCCGTGCAGACCGTGACTGGAGCGCCTCAGTCCCCTCGGCCACCGCGGCCGGCTCAGTCCCCTCGCCCACCGCGGCCGGCAATACCGTGCTAAGACAAGTATGGCGATACAGAAGGCAACATTTCAACAGTATACCACCACAGAGCCACAATATTCTAATTCGACCACGCAATTAGACTAGAGATTAGTCGGTAAAAAACAATGGCTTTCATTTTGGATGTCTATGTCTGTCGGTCATCGCGCCATTGCCGGGTAAAGCAATGGCTGATGTACTCATTTAGCTATAAACATGGCAATGGACGTTTCTAAACAGTTATCTCTGCTGCGCACTGTGCAAAGAAATGGATGCAGACGGTCCCATCGGCCCATCGTTCCTTCCTGCCTCCAGTGGTAACAAAAAAAAAAAAAAAAAAAAAAATGTTCACATGTTTATATAGCTTATGGGACTTAACTACGGGGTCATCAGTCCCTTACTTACAAACTACTTATGAACTAGCTAATTCTAAGGACGGCACAAATATCCGTGCCCGAGGGGGGATTCGAACCCCCCCCCCCCACCGTAGTGGCCGTGCAGACCGTGACTGGTGCTCCGCAGACCGCTCGGCCACCCCGGTCGGCAATTGGGCTTCCCACAATGATTGGTAGTCAAATTTTAATTTTTTGAAATGGGCTCCACCTAATTACTATTCTAAACTAAATAGATTCATAAAGTAGCAATTGTTTTTAATTTTGGTATCCCACCCAGGCCTTCCACTTGTCTAATTTGAGATTTCAGTGGCCTTTGGCAAACTCTAAAGGTATGCGAGCACATCAGCCTTCAACACCTGAGAGATTTAACGGTGGCTGGTTATTGTACCGGCAATGCATATCGGGGATGCAAGAGTGGAATCTAAATCTAGCACAAACAAGTATGGCGATACATAAGGCAACATTTCAACAGAATAACACCTCAGAGCCTCGATATTCTAATTCGACCATGTGCAATCAGACTTGAGATTAGTCGGTAAATACAATGCCTTTCATTTTGGTTGTCCATGTCTGTCGGTCATCGCGTCATTGCCGGGAAAAAATGGCTGATGTACTTTTTTAGTTATAAACACAGCAATGGACGCTTCCAAACAGTTATCTCTGCTACGCACTATGCAAAGAAATGGATGCATATGGTCCCATCGGCCCAACGTTCCATATATGTTTCAAATATTTGTATAGTCTATGGGACTTAACTACGGGGTCATCAGTCCCTAAACTTACAAACTACTTATGAACTACTTACAACTAAGGACGGCACAAATATCCATGCCCGAGGGGGGATTCGAACTCCCGACCGTAGGGGCCGTGCAGACCGTGACTGGAGCGCCTCAGTCCCCTCGGCCACCGCGGCCGGCCCCCGACGTTCCCTCCTGCCTCCAGCGGTCACAACTCAGAAATGTGCTCGATAGACACTCGCTGTCTTCTACGAGGGATACTAACCGTAGATACGCGAAACAACTGCACAAATAATGACGCAGTCCTGTCCTGAAATGTTAATGCTGAGTATCTCCACTCGCTGAAGAAGTACGCTGAAAAGTTAACCTAATTTTAATGTTTCCTTCTGGGTTTGCTCTTTTGGTGGCCACCATTTTAACTTCAAAAAGTTGAGGAAAGTTAATATGTTGCCTCAGATTCTTTCCTATAGATAAAAATACATTTTTCTTTATTATCAGCCACCATTCAAACAATTTTAATCTGTTGTTCCCTGTGTGTCATCTGCCCCGCTTATAATTGATTTTAGTAGTGCAGAGTGTCTGGCTCATCAATTATTATGCTTGTGATCAGCCAACCACGGTATCCTGCTGTCATGTTCTATTTGAATCACTCCCTTGTTTAGTGATTCTCTTTTATCAATGTACCGGCGATTATCGCTGTCTACACCCCGTGGGTTACCTCTGTAAGTATTTCATCTTTTGTATAGCTTACGTTGTACAGACTGATGACCTCATCGTTTAGTCCCTGTAAACTACAACCACCACCTCACAATGCACTAGGGGTTCTCAGTGGTAGATCAAATTGGAGATTCGCACATACGAGTCAGTATCAAAGTCTGGCGAACTTTTTCTGCTTCACTGTGTGAACAGTTCATTTACAATTATTGAGGTTGCTGAATGAATGACGCGATGTCAACACTGTTGGTTTTTCCCCCGTCCTTGTTAGACAGCAGCGAAGTGTACAATGGATATTTCCAGACTCATTCACTACCTTAAAGTGTGTAGTACAAGGCGACCAATCGATTTTGTGTCGACAAATGCTAATGGCCTACGCTGATAACAACTTCCTGTCGTTTGGAACAAAAGGCGGCACGCAACTCCAAGAGCGCTGTTGGCGCCCTCCGTTGTCATGGAAACGCTCTGAAGGTCACCTTGTGAAAAACACTCCTCAGCGCTGCCCCTCACGCTCATAAAACGAAACACTCTCAGTTTGCGTTACTAGCAAAGTTACATCACTGAGGAGGAAAGGAACACGAAAGTGGCGTGAATGGTAGCATACGCTTGTAGCACACCTGGATGGTAAATTTCTTACCCGTTGTTGCTGTGGACTTTACTCCAATACTGGTTTTATGCAGCTCCACGTCTCTGAATAAGAACGGCAGCGTACAGTTCAATCAACCTGCTTGCTTTATTGGCTTCTCGGTCTCCCTCTGCGACTTTTCCCCCCAGCACACTTCTCTTCAATGCTACATTGACGGTGCTTGATGTCTCGGTATGTGTCTTACCATTCGATCCCTTCTCTTAGTCAAGATATGCCAGACATATTGAAGTGTAACTCTTTATACGTTCTTACTGATGTTTACAGTATGAAAAAGGTTACCACTTCTTCATTTAATCATATAAAAATCATGAGTATTGATAGTAATCTCCATTCATGAAGTGTACAACGACGTTCTTGGGGGCAGGCCCGACTATTGCGTACATGCGTAGCAACATCCAAATTAATTTTCTTGATTAGATGCTTCAATAAACTCGTAGCAATAACATTAACAAACATATTCTTCAACTTCTTCTTGAAATAATCCACCATTTTTTTTCAGCTTCAGTAGTATATATAACAATTTATTGTATTTAAAATACAATAGAAGTTCTAAGTCTGTCCTTTATGACCTTTCACATTCGGTCTACAATGAAGAATGATAATGAACAACGATTTTAAATACGATGTGCAGTGTCCGTGTTTATTGATAGAACTAATTTCTATCAATGAACATGGGCATTCCACATCGTATTTAAAATCAGTCATAGCAAGGCTTGCGACAGATGTACTAAAAAAGTCTCACCCTGTGCGGGAATTACATCTTAGAATGTACGAGCACTCATGGGCAGAAGGCAATGTGTGGCATATGAAGGTTTCAGTCGTTCCGGGAAGCGTGCGTGGGTAGCGTAATTGTAACGCGACCGCTCGCGATAAGCGGGAAATCCGGATTCGAGTCCCGACCCGGCACAAATTTTCATATGTCACCATTACACCATGCAGCTGATGCTGATTAATATTCGCAATCACTACTTTTTTTAAAAACAACCCATTTTCCATGGTTTACTTGGTTTAACAAATTTCACTGACACAAGGTGCTCCATGGCTGGGTGTATCTTTGACTATATCAGGCACTTGCTCTAGTCAAGTGTCCCTACGGAAAGAAAATTTTCCCACAGCATCTCTTGCAGCCTTTTGGGTAAATCCCCGATACGGAATAAATGATGTAAAACATGGTACATCACAATATCTCCTCTTGCCAATTCTGTTCCGTATCTCCCCATTCGTATCTACCACCATATTTCAAAGGGAATTTCTTCTTTTTCTCAGAACTTTTTATCCTCGAGGTTTCACTCCATTACAATGCTACATTCCTGTCACATGGTTTTAGGAAAGACTTCCTAAAATTTAAATTAATTTTAGATGTCAACAAATTTCCTTTCTTCAGACATGCTTTTCTTCCCTTAGCTATTCTGTAATTTTATCTTATTTACTGTGATCATCAGAAGTTACTATCCTACCCCCAGTCCTCCCCCCCCAACCCCCCAAAAAATCCATCTTCTACTTTCCTCGTCTCGTCACCTAATCTAATTACTTGAGCATCGTCTGATATTACATTCCATAAACCTTGTTTTTTTTTTTTTTTTTTTTTTTTTTATTTTATTCCTTTCCTAATGTTCGTCTCATACTCCACTTTGAAGACAGTGTCCATTCCGTTCAATTACTCTTCCAGATGCTTTGCTGTCTCTGACAGCATTGCTATGTCATCGGCAAAAGCGAAAGGTTCTTATTTCTTTTCCATTTGAGTCTTTCTCCAAATTTCTCCATCCTTTCTTACATTGCACAATGTACAGAATGCATAACACGGGGGAAAGCTAAACCCTAACTTGCTGCCTTCGCAAGCACTGTGTCCATTTCATACAGTTCGATTCTTATAACTAGACTATGTACAAGTTGTATATAACATTCGCTTCCCTACATGATAACTTTGCTCTCTTAGGATTTTAAAAGAGCGTATTCCAGTCTTCAAAGTCAATTACTTCCTCCAAGTCTAGAAAAAAGTATCTTCTAAGGTATGTCTACAGAGGCTAGTACGTCAAATTTTACAAAAAAGTGTGGCTGGCCGTTGTCGGACTGCCGTACTGCTCGCCACAACTGCGGTGAGGCGCATGCGCCGTACATTGGAGCCCTCTCTCAGGGCTTATGAGTTTCAGATTTTTATCTTTTGGACTTGAGCATATTGCTCATACGTTTACTCTCATGTGAGTACGTATTTCTACATGTCTTGTTGTGGTCTTCAGTCCGCAGACTGGTTTGATGCAGCTGTCCACACTACCCTGTCCTGTGCAAGCCTCTTCATCTGATAATACGTTCGTCAACCTACATACTTTTCGATCTGCTTACTGCATTCGTCCCTCGGTCTCCCTCTACGATTTTTACCCCATACACTACCTCTAATGCTAAGTTGAAAATTCCTTGATGTCTCAGAATGTGTCCAACCAATCTATCCCTTCTCTTAGTCAGGATATGCCAGAAACTTCTTTTCTCCACAATTCGGTTAAGCACCTCCTCATTAGTTACGTGATCTACCCATCTAATTTTCATATTTAAAAAAATTAATTAAAAAAGTTTCTACATATGGCTTTGTATAGAATATTATTTGTATAAAGTGTTTCATAGCAATGTCTGTTAATGTATTCAATAATTCATTTCTAGGTAATAAGTTTAATTTTCTGATAAAGGCACCTTTAGTTGGTGACGAAATCTAGATAAAGTATCTAAAAAGTGTAACTTTTGGGCTATTTCTACAGTTATTGAGAAATATTAAATATTGTATATTCTATGCCTAAATTAGCTCTTTGTGTAAACACTACCAAACCTGTCAGTATCAACAGTATGACAATTGTATATTTTGATATACGTTTTCTGCTTTAGCAGTGAAACACTATCCTTCATTAGCAATATACTTACATGGAACAAACCTTTCAATTTTATTCAAATATATTAATTTATCTAAATAGTTGTTTGCACAATGTAATACTTTTACCCTTCAGGAAACTCAAATATAACAAATGCAGAACTATTAATTTGAAAAGCAGAATAGTATACGGTGATATACAGAATCTGAACAGATCATAAAGTACAAAAATTGTTCTGTTGTTCCTTTTCTGTTTTAAATAGCCTGAACTAACTGAAGTAGCTTCTGAATCACAAAACAGTAAAATCACACTGTACAGATTAAGTTATTGAGTTGTCACAAATATAAAACTGTATTTTAATACGTTATTAGCAAGATTATTATGGAAAAGTCATCATTTCTAGTAATCATCTGGTTTTTTAATTTGAATACTTATTAATACGCTTTATCACAATCTGTTGAGGTAAACTTCTGACTTTATAAGAAACGCGTATTCTTGTTTAGAGCACAATCACGAAGAATAAACATTAGTAACTTTAAGCTCCACTGAATTACTAAAAGTTTACGATACTCGGCTAGTCTTTTGCACTTACAAGGTTCGGACGCAACATAGGTCAGTGAGTTAGGAAAATGACGGGTGGAACACATGTTAAAATGAAATTAGTCTGTTCTTCGTAAAAAGTAATAAAGTTTGCATTGTCTGTGTTCGCAGAGAAGAACAGATGCACAGTTCGCCGTTGTGCAATCGTACAAGTGCGGGCTCATAAAGTACTGTGGCTTTTACAATCTTCTTGGCGTCGGAAATTCAGAACAATTAAGCTGCCAATATTTGCGCCATTGCTCACAACATTAGCGCTCGTCATCCGAGGCCATTTCCATAAACTCCTGCAATACTGGCCATAATGCAACACTGCCTCCGCTACACGCTGGTACCCCGTCAAAAGCTCAGATACTACTCTCTTCAGCATCAAACTTCTTGGCACGTGACTTCACTGTTTTGGCGCTGTGCCACGTTTTCCATCCACGCACGCTCTTTCCGTTTTTTAGTTCATCAGACAGGCTTTTAGATTACACTAATATTTACAAAATACGTAAGCCAGATTCTCTTTAAAGCTATTACAAGTAAGTAATCACAACATTATATACATCAACATCCACACAAGATTAAAATATACTGTTAAAAATAGATCAATAAAACTTTCACAGGTACTCCATTATGCTGAAAGATCTTGTGTGTACAAAGACATATCTATATACATCCATCCATTAGACATTATTTCACATTCATTAATACAATTAGGGAAAAAATCAATATATAACAAATTTGTACATTTTTATAAAAAAAACCTAGCTTATCACTCACTGCTTCTCACGCGTCGATTGGATTGGTCTGCATTACTTGTTTTTACTTCTAAATATAAATTTTCTAATCAAGTACTTGGATACAACTAGTCACCCTGTATTGCACCATTGATGGCAGAATTCAAAAGATTCCGAACACACTTTTTTTTAAATTCTAACCCTAGTTCCAAATCCAAATTTTCTCATTTTTAGCATCAAAAGGGTCTTAGTAGCATCCTTAAATAATTTTCCCTTATTTCAACCGCCTAATGGTTGAATCTCCGAAAATATCGAAACACGTGATTTCAAAATTCCAATCAAAAATCTAAATCCGAAGTTTTTATTTGTTGCTTCAAAATTGCTTGAATAATAACGTATTTTCAAAAAACCGTTCATCCCCTATTTCACCCTCTTATGGATGGGAACCATGAACCACAGACATTGCCGAGGTGGGGTGGCTTGCGTGCCTCAACGATACAGATAGCCGTACCGTAGGTGCAACCATAGCGGAGGGGTATCTGTGGAGAGGCCAGACAAACGTGTGGTTCCTGAAGAGGGGCAGCAGCCTTTTCAGTAGTTACAGGGGCAACAGTCTGGATGATTGACTGAGCTGGCCTTGTAACATCAGCTAATGTGGCTTTGCCACACAGCTACTGCGAACGGCTGAAAGCAAGGGGAAACTACAGTCGTTACTTCTCCCGAGGACATGCAGCTCTACTGTATGAACATATGATGATGGCATCCTCTCGGGTAAAATATTTCGGAGGTAAAATAGTCCCCCATTTGGATCTCCGGGCGGAGACTACTCAGGAGGATGTGATCATCAGGAAAGACAACACTGGCATTCTACGGAGCGGAGCGTGGAATGTTAGATCCCTTAATCGAGTAGGAAAATTAGAAAATTTAAAAAGGGAAATGGATAGGTTGAAGTTAGATATAGTAGGGATTAGTGAAGTTCGGTGGAGAGAGGAACAGGATTTATGGTCAGGCGAGTACAGGATTATAAATACAAAATCAGTTGGAGGTATTACAGGAGTAGGTCTGATAATTAATAAGAAAATAGGAATGCGGGTAAACTACTATGAGCAACACAGTGATCGCATTATCGTAGTCAAGATAGATACGAAGCCAACACCGACCACAGTAGTACAGGTTTATATGCCAACTAGCTCTGCCGACGATGAGGAGATCGAAGAAATATATGAGGAGCTAAAGGAAATTATTCAGACAATTAAAGGAGAGGAAAACTTAATTGTTATGGGAGACTGGAATTCGGTAGTAGGACAAGGAAGGGAAGGGAAGATAGTAGGTGAATATGGTCTGGGCAAAAGGAATGAAAGAGGAAGCCGCCTGGTAGAATTTTGCACGGAACATAATTTGGTTATAATAAACACCTGGTTTAAGAATCACAAAAGAAGGTTGTATACGTGGAAGAGACCAGGAGACACCGGGAGATACCAGATAGATTTTATAATGGTAAGGCATAGATATCGGAACCAGGTTTTAAACTGTAAAACATACCCAGGGGCAGATATAGACTCTGACCATAACTTGTTAGTTATGAGCTGTAGGCTGAAACTGAAGAAACTACAAAAAGGTAGGAAAATAAGGAGATGGGACCTGGATAAGTTGCAGAAACCTGAAGTTCTTAAGAATTTCAGAGGGAGTTTTAGGCAACAATTGACAGAAACTGGGGAAAATAAAACAGTAGAGGAGGAATGGGTAGCATTGAGAGATGAAATAGTGAAGTCAGCAGAGGACAAAATAGGTAGGAAGGCAAGACCTACAAAAAATCCTTGGATATCACAGGAGATACTAAATTTAATCGATGAAAGGAGAAAATATAAAAATGCAGTAAATGAAACAGGCAAAATGAAGTACAGACTACTAAGAAATGAGATTGATAGGAAGTGCAAAATGGCTAAGCAGGAGTGGCTAGAAGGCAAATGCAGGGATGTAGAAGAATGTATAAATAGGGGAAAAATAGATACAGGAAAATAAAAGAAACATTTGGAGATAAGAAAAACAGCTCTATGAATATCAAGGACTCTGATGGAAAACCAGTTCTCAGCAAAGAAGGGAAAGCTGAAAGTTGGAAAGAGTATATAGAGAGGCTCTATGAAGGAAATGAACTTAGCGGCAATATTGTAACAAGGGGAGAAGAAGTAGATGAGGATGAAATAGGAGATACTATACTGAGAGATGAATTTGACAGAGGACTGAAAGACCTAAGTCGAAAAAAGGCCCCTGGAGTAGATGATATTCCCTCAGAGCTACTGAAGTCTCTGGGAGAACCAGCCATGGCAAAATTGTTTCACCTGGTGTGTAAGATGTATGAGACAGGTGAAGTACCCTCAGACTTTAAGAAAAATGTTATAATCCCCATACCAAAGAAAGCAGGTGCAGACAGGTATGAAAACTACAGAACCAATAGTTTAATAAGTCATGGTTGCAAAATATTAACACGAATTATTTACAGAAGGATGGAAAAGCTGGTAGAAGCCGACCTCGGGGAAGATCAGTTTGGGTTCAGGAGAAATGTAGGAACTCGGGAGGCAATACTCACTTTACGGCTTATCCTAGAAGATAGATTAAGAAAAGGCAAACCTACATTTCTAGCTTTTGTAGATTTGGAGAAGGCTTTTGACAATGTTGATTGGAATAAACTCTTTCAAGTTCTGAAGCAAGCAGGAGTAAAATATAGGGAGCGTAAGGTTATTTACAACTTGTACAAAAACCAGACAGCGGTTGTGAGAGTTGAAGGGTATGAAAGGGATGCAGTGGTTGGAAAGGGAGTAAGACAGGGTTGTAGCCTTTCTCCAATGTTATTCAATTTGTACATTGAGCAAGCTATAAAGGAAAGCAATGAGAAATTTGCAGAAGGAATTAAAGTTCAGGGGGAAGAATGAAAAACATTGCGTTTTGCCGACGACATAGTAATTCTGTCAGATACAGTAAAGGACCTGGAAGAGCAATTGAACTGAATGGCCAGTGTGCTGAGATGTGCATATAAGATGAACATTAACAAGAGCAAAACTAGGGTAATGCAGTGCAGTGTAAGAAAATCAGGTGATGCTGAAGGAATTAGATTAGGAAACGAAGCAATAAAGGAGGTAGATGAGTTCTGTTACTTGGGCAGTAAAATAACAAATGATGGTCGCAGTACAGAGAATATAAAATGCAGAATGGCAATGGGTAGAAAAGCGTTCTTGAAAAAGAGAAATTTGTTATCATCGAATATTGATTTAAGCCTAAGGAAGTCCTTTCTGAAGGCATTTGTATGGAGTGTTGCCTTGTATGGGAGTGAAATATGGACGATCAACAGTGCGGACAGGAAGAGGATTGAGGCTTTTGAAATGTGGTGCTACAGAAGAATGCTGAAGATTAGGTGGGTGGATCGCGTAACTAATGAGGAGATACTGAACAAAATTGGGGAGAAAAGAAATTTCTGGCATATCTTGACTAAAAGAAGGGATAGATTGTTAGGGCACATTCTTAGACATCAAGGGATTGTGAATTTAGCGTTGGAGGAAGACCAAGAGATGAATACAGTAAGCAGATTGAGACAGATGTAGGTTGCAGTTCTTATGGGGAGATGAAGAGGCTTGCTCAGGATAGGGTATTGTGGAGAGCTGCATCAAACCAGTCTCCGGACTGAAGACCACAACAACAACATGGATGGGAATATTGAAAAATCGCAGATGGCTGGAGTGTAAGATAAACAACGTCTACAAATTTCAAGTTTCTATCGTCTGTCGATTTACTTTTCAGCGCCGGTTTTTGTCTTTTAGAAACGGATAGAGAAATTACTTTCTTACCCTTTGTCATCTTTCTTGGTAGTTTTACTTTTCAAACTGCAATGTACACTTATTTTTCTTTCTTCGTACGCTTGTTGCAGAAAAAAATTAACTGAAGAATATGTATCACGTTTCGCTGTATGTAACCTCTTTGCTATTATAGTGTCGAAAGGCATCACTGACCTTCAGTTCGAATTTATATAAGCTGACGAATTTCAACCGCTATATCTTCCACCATCTTGCTATCGACACGGAACTGATATGGTGTACTACGGGAGACTTTGTACTACAACAACACAAACTGATAGTTAGTCTCCGTTGTCTAGTTTTTGCTGAAGAGCAAAATATTGACACCCACGCGTAGACTTTTATATAAATCGAATACTTTCAACTCCCATATTTTGCACGCCCTTGTCGTTATCAACCCTCTACCACCACAGTGGACAATGGGAGCCTGATACCTATTACCACATACAAACACTATTCGTTTGTGATGTGTGATTTGGCTGCAGAGTGAAATACAGGTACAAGCACCTCAATTTTTGAAAAATATTGATATAAGACAACAATACTGATACATTGTCGTCCTTTACGGTGTCATAGTTTCACCTATCCCGTACATTTTTCATATCAGGTGCAATGTCCCAGAAACTTCAGTGCTCTGAGGGAAAAAAACGTGCACTCCAGAATCCTGGTTTCGACTTCCGTCAAACTGTTATTGCAGTATCCTATGTTCTAAATCATATACGTCAACTTCCTTTTCCCTGCCTATATAAAAGCCTCGAAGTTCATTCCCTTGTATAGATTCTCTATATGTTCCTTCTACTTATCACCGTTCCCTTCTGTCCTTGGTACTGTAAACTGGCCTAGGCGCGGCGGAACGGCCTATCACTCTAAAGCGCCTTGCTGCGAAGCACGCAGTTGCTTCCAGTCGGAGGTTCCAGTCCTCCGTCACGCATGTGCGTGTGTGTGTGTGTGTGTGTGCGCGCGCGTGTGTGTGTTGTCCTTGTGTTAGTTTAACTTAGAAAGTAATTTGTAAGCCTAGGGACCTTTCAACCACAGCAGTTACACCCCATAGATTTATAAATTTATAAGTATTTAAACTGGCCTAACTTCGGCCACCTGGGGTGAACTCAGAAACTCAACCACTGGGTTCTGAAATCAGATTTTTTCTTTGCCATCTAGTGGACAAATGTCTGAACTATTTCTAAGGCTGTAACGTCTAGTTGATAGTGGTCTCTGACAACCTCATTGTCTAAATTAACTTTACGCGCGAAAAATAACTTATAGAAACTGATGATTTCGGGTTCGTACACAATAGCGTCGTTTTGCAGCCGAATACTTTTTTTTTTTTTTTTTTTTTTTTTTTTTTTTTTTTTTTTTTTTTTTTTGGATATATATACCATTAATTTGTCAACAGGTTATTAGGTAAATAATTCTTAATATATATACAAAAAAGTTTATTTTGAAAAAAATAGAGTTTGTCAGAATTAATTTTAAGAGCGTGACTGTGAATTTCAGGGCTTCTTGGGTCATGACAAAATATGTATGGGAAAGTATTAGGACGGCGTAAATATTGTAATTACAGCCAGGTTTATTTTCAAAATTTTATAGGAAGATTAAAAAAGGAAAATTGACGATACGAGAAACCTCTGAAATGTTTGCAGTGTAACTACCACTCTCCAAGAAAAAATAAAAAAGAATATACAGGAAAAATAGAGCGTCCGTGCTTCCTTTGTTTTGATGTTTGATAATTTTATCTTTATAACTTTTACTTGTATATTGAAATTATGAAATGCTTAAAAGTCGTAATACACATGTGCCTGATGAATATCGTACCCAAATATTAATGTATTTTACTTCGAAGGAGATGCTCTGGTTCACTGTTTTACCAAATATGCTTTATGGGATTTACCTTTAACATTAAAGGGATTGCAACTGTTAGTAAATATTTCTTAAGTAGGGAGCGAACTACTGTTCCCAGTTTGAGAAAAAAATGCCTGGAGTAGAGTGGGTCAGAGCATTAATCCAAGATAATTTAGAGGAACGTTATCCAATATTATTCCGTTAATTTCACGTTGCCGAAGGTAATGCAGACGTGGATATCTTCGTATTTTCTTAATATTTCGTTCGTGACTGTTGTTGCCCCGTTTCCAAGGAAACTTCGGCCATTATGAAAAATGTATAAAGCAAAGAAATCGTGACGTGAAATTTATCTTTCTTCTTAGTTATGTACAACATATCACAGAAAATTAATCAGATGTTTAGTTTT
This sequence comes from Locusta migratoria, assembly GCA_026315105.1. Taxonomy (NCBI): domain Eukaryota; kingdom Metazoa; phylum Arthropoda; class Insecta; order Orthoptera; family Acrididae; genus Locusta; species Locusta migratoria. The sequence continues at coordinate 902,860,271 of CM048744.1, read as the reverse complement.
ACGTCTTCAAGTTAAAATTTTTTTAAATCCGTAAGAAGTGGCCGACTTTAGGCCAGTTTAATGTACTGGTTTTCCATTTGAGCTTTTGATATTCAGGCAGATGCTTTTCTTACCTCTAAACATCTCTGTTATGTTCCTGTAGAAGATCCGTTTTATAGTAGTTATACATTCTACAGAGTTGAATTTGTCTTGTAGTCACTCCTACTTAATCGGTAAATTCTAGGATTTAGCAGTCAGTAATTTTTTCCTCTGTATTCAGAATGATTTCCAGCTTGTTGTATTAACAACCATAAAGAACCCGCCTCAGATTAACGTTCTCAATAAAAAAATTTCATTTGTGGCATTTTATATTGTATGTGACGTTAAAATAACTTACACAAATCAAGGAAGTTTGCGAGGTTATTTGTGCGGGTTCCCTGTGGATAATCTTATATTTACACTATCATTCACTGTACTAAGTTCAGCTCTGTCTAGGGGATGATAAAAATCCATCCATAGTCCCCATCTGCATATAATAAATTTAAAACACAAGTATAAGTAAGAAGAAGGGTGCATTTATTATAAATAACACTTTGTTTAAAATTATTAAGTAGTCTGTTTATTTATCAGATCCAAAACACTGTCACCGGAAAAAGCACTGTATGTTGGCATATCTAAAATAGCTCGTGAGCGCCCAGACAAAATTTACTTTGCCGAAAATATTTTAATTAGCCTACCAGGATACTGCTCAATGCGTAAAAAATGAATAAAACGTTCTATTGGTCTGTGCCTGAACACGAATTCTTTGTTTTTATAGACAAAAACAAAGTCAAACAACAGATATCGAATGAATGAACATGTTTATGATAACTCAGTTAACACTTCCTGATAAGATGCACTTTTGCAATCGGTTTACAACGGAAATGTATTGAAGTCACAGTGCCTAAATCTTACAGGCTGTACTCTTCAAATTTTCCGTAGCACACGGCAACTCGAGAAGAAACCTTGCAAGTTTAACAGCACTCGATAAATCTTTCTAACTTCGACCGCACTTTGAAAACTTTTAAAGTCTTACTCTTCCGACGGCCGCGGCACAGCCCGACATAGCTTCGCGTCGCGAACGCTATCCAAACAGAGACTACCCACTAGGCCCACCGGTCAGCCTTTATACCTGTCCACCGGAGACACCCATACGTGACGAATTTCCCCATTTCCACCCCTCGCCAACGTACAACGCTTTTGCCAAGTATATCGTACATTTCATACAAATACCAAATACATCTTTAAACACTTACATTAAACACAAAATACACTTGGAATTGATTATCGTAATTATTATTTTATTCCGTTACATCTTATTTCTCCTATGGATCGATTAAATACAAATTAATTATTTAAAGAAATAAAACATGCATAAGTAGATTTGATCAATGAGATTTTATGATATAGCTATTTTATAATACGACACCTATGAACAAACACTGCCATGCTGGTCATGTATCTGTTTTTTAAAGTTTCTATTAATAAATGTATACAAAGGTATTAGTAAATTAGGTTTTCTGTGATCAATATTATCTTGATAGGAGGGACGTCTATGCGTTACTAGACATGACACATGAAACCCTTTTGGAAACTGTGTCGTACTTCTCTGTCTCAATTGTGTTTTATTTTTTAAATTTAACTTTATCATACACAATACAATGTCGCCTCACTCGCGCGGTGGATTTCCTCTGACGTCACGGCCATTCCAGGCGAGCGCTAAGCTCACTTTCCGGCCAGCCGTTTCCGCCATACACACACGCACCTGCTCTCCGCTGCCACAGACAAATATATACAAATGGGAAACCTCCGTAAGGGCCCAGTCACACGCTCAGGGTTGCAGGGAGGGAGGGTTTTCAGCAGTTCCGTAAGATGTCCCATGATGGCGCTGCGGTCAGCAGCAGCCATTTAAACTGGCCAGAGCAGGCGGCAGGTAGCGGCTGTCCCCACCATCACCTCCCCTCAAACGCCGGCTCAACGGACACAGCCTCGTGGAAGGCGACGCGAGCTCTCCCCTCAGCCTCCCCTCCACGCTACCCTCTGATGCGCGAGAGGCATCCTCAGAAGCGCCTCGAGTGTTGTCTACCGGTACTAAGCCAGAGAACCGTCTGACATCTTCTGGCATCTTATGGAACTTCGAGAGGAGCGTAGTACAGAGGTTTAGAGGGCTTCTTCTCTGTATATTTTACTCTGTGCCGCTGCCCAGCCCACTATGTGTCCGAGCTTTACGGCTGTTTAACCTGATTTTTCCAAATTATAGATTTATACAGATAAGACATCCCCATTTAATATTACCTGTCTACTTGGATATACTGCTACTAAAATTAATAAAAGAAAATAGTGTAACAATTTAGTGCATTGGAAAGGTCAGTTTTTGCGGTACGGAGAAATTTATCAAGATAGATCTCTCCAAACATAATAATTGAGTGCTACTCGTTGGGCGGTACTGTCACACGCTACATCTCATTTATTTCAGACGATGGCCTCAAACCATAATTATGAAAGTCATACCCGCATTAATTCTAAGGACAAGAAAGTAAACAATTTTTAAGTTTTCTGACGTCATAGTAGCTGCAGTCCGTCGTGACCTCTCGCGCGCCTGCGTCAGTCACTTCGCCCTCAGCTGAAGCCCCACAGCGCTACCATTGAAGGCAGCCAGGACGCCCGCAAGTCTGTTAGCACTCCGCTATTCACGCTGGCAGGTCGTTGGCCGTTTCTATGGCGTTTTATCAACCTCCTCCTTCTTGTATACGGTTATTTGGCAACCATGTGGCTTCATAGAAGAACAGCCTCCCGCGTTGGTGGTTCGAATTCCCCCCCCCCCCCCGCTCTGGCATGGATGTGTGTCTTGTCCTTAGGTTATTTTGACTTCAGTAGTTTCTAAGAGTAGGGAATGATGATCAACATAGGTTGGTTCCATAGAAATACGTACATTTGAATATTTTTAGAGAAAAATAGCTTTTTTACAATCTCTTCCCAATGATCTGCCACTGCTGACTTGGTGTGTTGACCAAGCTGGATACATCTTTCATGTTAGGTAGGCAGGTGTAATCTACCTATGCCAATTTTTAGTTTGTCTATAGCATCCTTAATTGAACAAAGACATTCTTTAACAAACTTGCCGGCCGCGGTAGCCGAGATCTCTGTGGCACGCCAGTCACGGTCCACACGTCCACTACGGTCGGGGGTTCCAATCCCACCTCGGGTATGGATATTGGTGCCGTCCTTAGTCTTAGCTAGTTATTAAGTAGTTTATAAGTTTAGGGACTGATGACCCCGTAGTTAACTCTCATAAGCTATACAAACATTTGAACATTTAAGCATTCATTGTTTCTGTGCCTCTTTCTCTCTCTCTCTTAGTATCACGTAAGTTTAAACTCATTTTGTCAGCATCTATTATCCAGTCCACGCAAGAAGTGAATAAAGAACAATTCATTAGTTTTTCAGTCAAACTGTGATTCTTAGTGTGTATAAAAAGAAGCAATTTCAATGATGGAGAGTCTTATGAAAACAGCTGCATGTACGAGCAATGGTTCAGAACTTCAAATGTTTGTAAACCTATTGGACCAAACTGCTGTGGTGATCATTCCCTAGGCTTTCGAATTACTTTAATTTATACTGAGGGCAACACACACACACACACACACACACACACACACACACACACACACACACACATACACACAGGCATGGTATAGGACTCAAAACTCCGGCGAGAATGGTATTTTGCAAATTATTAATAGCTATTATTTTGAAATAATTTTGAACGTAACTGCTGCCAACCTTGTTGTGACGCTGCTCTACTCATTACAGCATCAAGCAAAGCATTTTTTTCTTTATTTCTTCCTTTGGCATTTTGTTGTGCCTCTATCTGATATAACGGTTATAAGTTGAAATAACTTAGCACTCCGTGGCACCTTTAAGGAAAGGAAGATTGGTCTTCGAGGCAACACTATGCAAATGTTTTTATTTCACAGTTAGTATTCATTGCATACCCTTACTGTACTCATTATGACAGTACAAAGCAGAGTTCCAACGTGACCACAAATCGCGGGTCAGCATTCGAACGAGTATTATCGCCAATCTTCGGCACTTTTCGTGATCTGCGCTCACACCGTGTCCGCATGGAGGCCCGCGGGCATGGTGCAAAACATTGTTAAATGACCCTAAATATTGAATAGTGTGAGGTCCTCCACATGAGCTCTAAAAGAAATCCAATGAACTTTTTTACGCGATAAATCAGTCAAATATAAGAGTCGTAGACTCAATTAAATACCTGGGAACTACAATCTCGAATAACTTAATTTGGAAGGAACACATGTAAAATGTGATCAAGACTGCCTTTCATTGGCAGATCACTTAGAGCAGCGTGGCTATCTAAATTATACCAAAGAGCTACTATTTACTGGCGAGTCCCTATACGATCTACCACTTCCATTCACTACGGTCGGGGGTTCGAATACCCCCTCGGGCATGGATATTTGTGCCGTCCTTAGTTGTAGGTAGTTCATAAGTAGTTTGTAAGTTTAGGGACTGATTACCCCGTAGTTAAGTCCCTTAAGCTTAACAAACAAACAAACAAGCCACTTCCATTTTGAAATTTTGAAAGACACATTTATTGCAATATATAGTTATGTAACTTTTTTTAATTTATTAAGAGAATAATCTAAAATTACTCGTACGGGACGCCAAGTCAGCGATGTTCAATAAGCCAGAGTGTTTCTCTTAAAGACATATCAGTGCTATCACTGTCTAACATATACAGTGACGACACTTCCACTGATTTTTGTTGTACGCCACGACAGTAGCGCTCCAAGCGGGGAAGTTATTTAGTGCCATAAAAATAGGTAATAACCAGAAAATAAGTCCGCATTTGTCTTCATGAGGTTTCCTAAGAACCATTGGAATGTATGAAACAGTACTTTGCAGGACAGTTTATTTAAGATTATCTTGAAATGTACGACTTTTTAATGAAGAATTTCAGTTTCTATGAAGAGGAAAAACTGCTAATAAACAACAGAAGACCCAACCATCTACAGAAAGACGTCGGTTTATTACTCAGAAACGTCAGGATTTCTTCACTACAATTCCAGTCAAATTAGAAAGTGTTGAACATAAGAAACTTACATGGAATGCGTTACCTACATTATTAAACGTAACTGATCAGCCACTACAGCTAAAGCTGAAGGAAAATCCTCACTAATATGACAATAAAACATCGAAAGCAAAAACCAATTCCACAACTGTTACTACATCTGAACCACAAACGGCAATAATCAAGAATAATCAAAAGTAATTATACTCAAAAGTATATGGGTTTATATAACGAAGACGACTGAATTGTAAAAGTGTTCGAATCATTAGACTCCATATTGAATTTCTTCACGTCAAAGAAAGTTATATAGAAACAGACCACAACAGGAATTAATGTTTCTCGCCTGTTTATTTTCTCTCACTTTCACCGGAGTAGGCTACAAAATATAAACATATTCATATTTCCTCGTAAGTAAGTTGTTTATATCGTTGAATCAGGGTAATTCGGCTTTTTTAGATATATTTCACGATTATTTATGTCTCTCGAAATGTTTGGAACGCAGAAATCACAGAAACTATCTGTTAATTACGTAGAAAAGTAATTAAAAACAAACATTTCTCCTACGGCACCTCGCCCACGGCCAGGAGCGCTAATGTCGTTGCAACTGTCAGTTGGTAACAACTTTCACAGCAGTGAGTGTCGCTATTGTGTATGTTAGACTGTGGTGCTATCCTAAACAGAGTATATATTATTCTCCTAAAGTATTAATATACAGTCAGTTTTCTGCACCAGAGTATCAGCATATGTGGCGACATGCTTGACAAAAAGCTCGTTATGACATTAACACTCCCATGTCATCTTTTGAATTTTATATTGGACTGCTAGAATTCGAAAGAGATTCTGAATGTAAAAACGTGGCTTAACCGAGGTATGTAATCATCCTTCCTGCCTGGTAGCAGGCACCACCGTTACGTTGCCTAATCGTACCGGTCCGCTTCCAGGTTTGTCGTCTGCCTGCTGCCGAGGAGCTCCCCGACCGTGCTGCCCGTCGGCTGCTGGACCTGCTGCCGCCTATGCTGCTGCTGCCGCCTGCCGCTGCCGTCCGGACGCCCTGCTCCTGCCGCCATCGCAGCCCCCAGCCCTGCCCTGAGGCCTTGCTGCCCGCCGGACCGGGTCGCCGCCCCAGGTTCGTCGCTGGCCGTGCCGACGCTCGGCTCCCGTCCATCGTCGCCACTACGGAGCCGCCCCATTCCCCGGGGCACCTGCGTTCCAGATCGTCGGTCGAACAACGCCCCCCGGTCGCTGCCGCCGTCGCCCCAGTTGTTGGTGATCTCCAGCCGCCCTCCCGTGGCCCGAGGTTCACCGCCAGCCCCCGCCGGCTACTTGCTGCGGTCATTGCCATCGTCTTGGCCTCTCTTCAGCTTTCTCTTGCATTGTCCCACCTTTTTTTCTTCGCTTTCTACCTGACCCACTATCACACTAGATCCATCTCATGGCCATCATCCCCACCACTACCACCTCCATGTCATACGCAACCACTACCACTGCCCCCACTGTCACCACATGGAGCACCTCCTACACCCACCCCTCCCAAGATGTCCCCCTCTCCGTCCTTTCCTCCACCACTGCCGCCTAACAAGTCTCCCCTCCTCCCCCTTCCACCGCCTGCCTCCGACTCACCTCTCCTTCCCACGTATCACCCCTGTTCGCATCACCCACCACTGAGCCCCATTGGCTGACACTCTGCAGTCGCTGTCTCGTCATGCCGCACCACAACAGGTCTCTGCCACTGTCACATCCCCATTGACCATGTCCCTTTCTTCACCACCTCCACAGGTACCCTATCAAACTCGGAAGCAAGGACACCACACCTGCTCTCTTCAAGAAGGCTCCTCCCCCCCCCTCCTCCTCCTCCACCTCCACCTCAACCCAACGCCATGGAGACTGCACCCATCCCTCTCCAAGCCCAGTCAGACCTGTACATGTACCTTCTCTCCCGCTCGGAACACTGTTTACTCGACAAGTGGACCCTCTCCCTCGTACTCAGGAAATACGTCCCAGCTGCTCTCATCACTCAGCTCCCCCCCCTCTAGGGACTCCGTCCTCATTAAATCAACCAGCCCCACCTTTCACAATGACGTGCTCCAGCACCTCTCCACCATCCACCTCGGCCCTCATGCTACCCTTACTCTATACTACACCTCTTCCTCTCCCCGTCAACCGTCAACCCCTCCCTCCCTCACTGCTGTGATAACCAAATTTAGCCTGGCAATCACAGAGGAGGAGGACTTGGGCCAACTCAACTTACACCCTGATATTTCCATCCGGTCGGTCAAGCTGATTCACAATGCCACCGGTCCTACACACCTGATGCATATCTTTACAGAGTCCGCATCATCCATCAGTCGCCTCCTCCTCGAGGGGGCGCTCATCTACGACCGCCGCCACAAAGTGGAACCGCTGTGCCAGGTGTTTCGTTAACAACGACTACCCGACACAGCACTGCCGCAACCATACCACCTGTCCCCACTGCAAATCCTCACACCTCCACAAGCTCTCCTCTCATGTCTGCAACACTTGTGGCGACCCCCACCCTACGTACTCCTATAAGTGCAAATCTGTCGCTGCTCCCACCAATCCAGAACTCACTGTTCCCGTCCATCTCATCGACCCTCCCTTACACCCCAACATCTCCCACTGCACCCCTCCCACCATCAAGGACGCTTCATGACTACTATCCTCAAAAATATCCATCCCTTTCAGCGGCACCATATGCTCCAACAGATCGCCCTCGCCACTCGTTCCATCTTTCAACTTGAGACATTCGACACCTTCTCCCGAGCCCACTCCCACTATACATTCTCCCGGCAGATTACCATATTTTAAGCACACCCTAACCTTTTCTCAATCGCCCCTTTCTTTCCCTTTCCATTTCCTTGTAGACCCCTATGGCATGCCCTTCCTTGTACGCTCCCTTCCCACCAACAAACATATTCCCATGCATACACTCTCTCACCACCGCGTGGATGCCTTCCTCCTCAATGAAATGTTCCTTCAAACCCGCCGTCCTATCAGCATCACTCCCTAACTCCCCCATAGCAAAGATGGCCCCCAACCCCTCGCACATGGTGGAGTGATGATAGGCCACCTCCGCCATCATCCCGTCTGGCTCCAACCCGTCCTTAATTATCCCACCAAGCACCTGATCCTCAGCCTCTTGCTCCCATCCCTTACAGTCACCCTTGCCACCATCTATATTCGCAGTAACGCTCCCCTCCCATATGCCTTTCTCTCCCTTACCGACCAATCCTTTATGACCTATGTGATTGCTGAAGACCTTTCTTCCATCCGGATGAACTCTGGCGGTGGCGTCAGTTTGTCACAACTTCACTCCAGGGCGACGTCCTCCCCCTTCCCCAACCCTCCCACCCCAAATCTAACACCACACCCAACGTCATATTGGCGTCTCCCAATCTCCTTGGTTGCATCATGGCGGGCGTCTTTGACCTTATAGGCAGTGACCACACCCCTGTCCTACTCACCCTTGACCATTGCTCCTGCCCTGCTCGCACTCCCCGTCCTATGCCCCCTCCTAAACTTGTCCACGATTTCTCCTTTGCTGACTGGGATGCCTACCGTCGCCCCACTGATACCTTGGTCGCAAACCACTCCCTCCCCCCCACACTCACCCCCAACATTGACTATGCCTCTTCCTTCCCCCACCAAGCCATTGCTGATACGATCCATGCCATCATCCCCACCAAGGCTATATACCCTCACCGTCCTACCCTTCCTCCACAGGCCGTCCTTCTCCTACACGAATCCTGTCGCCTCTACTGCTCCTTCCTCCAGACTTGACCGGGATACACTCCAATGACACCAGCAACTCCAAAGACAAAAATTTTCAAATGTGGAACCAAACTACGTTGGTCATCAGTACCTAGTTTTACAAACTACTGTAGCTGTAACTAACCTAAGGACAACACATACATACATGCCAGACCGCTCGGCTACTCCTGTGAGGCTCTCCAAAGACACATTAGAAACCTCTTGTGCGCGAAAAGAACTCCAGATCTAGCGCCAGACATGCAACCGCCTAAATTTGATGCTTCCCGTCAATTCCTCCAAGTACTGGCATGACTTCCGCTGCCTTACTGGCACTCACTTCTCCCCCCACTATGCGCTTCTCCATGATGACCAAGCCGTTCCTGACAATGCCAGTAAGGCAGAAAATTTTGCCTCCTACCTTTCCAAAGTCTTTTCCAGTCCTGACAATCCTACCTTTGCCTATTCTTTCTTCCCCGATATCCATGAGTGAACCAACACCTTCTTCCCCCCCGCTCGTCCCAGGGTTCCAGTACTTGGACCACATTCCTCCCTCAGGATTGAACACACCTATCAGTGCCCGTGACATAGTGGACACTCTCTGCACTAATCACCTAATCACAACACCGCCCCCGGTCAGGACTGCCTGACCTACCGACAATTCCGAGCCTGCACCCCCTCCTTCGATGAAATCATCGCAACCCTTTACAATATTGTCCTTTTCCTTTTACCCCGACCTGTGGAAGACCTCCCGTATTCTCATGTTACTCAAACCTGACAAGTCTTCATCCCAGACCTCATCCTATCGTCCCATCTCACCTCTGTGGTCAGCAACGTCCTGGAAACCATCCTCTCCCATTGTATCATCAGCACCTCCGCCGCTACCAGTTCCTCCCCCTCTCCCAAGGTGGCTTCCGACCCTCCTTCTCTGCCGATGACCAGCTCCTTCGCCTCACCCACTTCCTCTCCATTCAGCTTAATTCCCGTCGCTCTGCCATCTTTGTCTCCCTTGACATAGAAAAAGCCTACGACAGTGTATTGCATTCTGGTCTCATTTCCAAGCTCCAGTTCCATACCCTTTCTGTTAATTATATCCGGCTCATTGCTTCCTTCGTCACCTATCGCCCCTCCTATGTCACTGCAATTCCAACTCCCGTCTGTTCTACCCCTCTGCTGGGGTGCCTCAAGGCTCCTTCTTTTCTCCTCTCCGTTATCTCATCTTCGCCGCCGATATGCCCCAACCCCAACGTCCTGTCTATCTCCTACAAAATGCTGTCGGCATCACTCTCCTAGTCCTCGCCGCTCCCTCGCCAGTTCCTAGTTTCTGCTTCAGTCCCAGCTCACAGAGCTTGCCTCATGGTGTAACCATTGGCTCCTTTCTGTGAACCTCCAAAAAATCCCAGACAATTATCATAGGTCGTACCACCCATTCCTTCCACCTCCCTACCTTACCCTCCACAACTGTCCCATACACCACACCCCCACTCTCAAATACCTCGGCATCACCCTTGATCGCCCCCTCTCCTGAACCCCACACCTCCACACTGTCCCTCCAAAAAGCCTTCTCCTGTCTATCCTATACACTTACCGCTCCCTCACGCGTCCTGTCTTCTGCAGCTTTCATACCGCCTGGATTTCCTATTAGAAAACCCTCCAAATCCTTGAACGCCATGCCCTCTGCCTCGTCTACTGTATCCAGCTCCCCTCCCCTATGCGGATCCTATTTGACCTTATCTCGTTTCCCCATCTCCTCCAGTACCTCGAACACATCCAGATCCGATACACCAACCGCAATATAGAATCCCACAACCTCTGGTATACTCCACCCTCTCCGAACCTGGGCCTCTGCCACGCCTTTACCACTGCAACCCTCCCTCCATTCACCTCCACACTCTCTATGTCCTTTCCCAGGGTAACTTCCGCCACCACCCCCTCCCAGATGATGCCCTACATCCTGTAATATACCCGTCCTACCAACCCTGATCCCTTCTCGTGGATAAAGCGTCCTGTCTCCACACCCCCTTCTATTCCCTCCCCCCACTTGGCTACTCCTGTTCCTGTCCTGGGGTCCCTACGCCTCCCCTGCCCTCTCTCCTACACCCTCCCCCACACTTCCCACCCTCCCCCACCTCCCTACCTTGTGGGGCCCTGCGCCTTTAGTTTTAACATTGTATCGTCAAGTGTTGTGTAGAAAGTGCTTCAGTGTGTTCTTATCTGTGTCCGCGATTTACAGACAAGTGTCGCATTGTTCAGTTTCACACAGTGTCTTCATGTGCTCTTCATCTTGTTTTGATGTCTTACTGCATGTTTTTAATGTCACCGTGGCTCATTATCTTAACTGACTGTGTGTTTTATTCCTCTGCCAAATTGTACATTATTCAAGTTTGTCTTCTTATCTATGTTTTAATTCGCCATTGTTTGAACTGCAATTCATGTTTTAAGTCTTCATTCCGATGTTTCATGTTCTCTCGGCTGAAGAGCAGCAATGAGTGCTGCTACCAGCCTACTGGCGTGTATATGCTAGTATAAAAATAACAATAAAGGAAAAAAGAGGTTTGCAATTGATATCTTTCATTTTGATTTAACCACAACCAATTCGATGTATGTTTCGAACCGTTCCCAGCTCAGAAGTTCATTCCTGACCCTTGTGAGAGTAAAATAAGAATTCTGTTCAGTTTGTAATTTCATTATTTGAATTTTAAACTGAAGAAACATTTGCGTGAATGGAGCAGCAATTAAACTAAAGCCACACAGTGGAATTTTTCGAGGGATTCAAACATTCATGGTAGGTGTAAGCAGTTGGCGAGCATATTGTTCCGCTGGGACAAGAGGACTATGCCGGGCAGCCGCAGCGTCGCTGGATGCATACTGCACGCGGGATCTCCGCGGCACGCGCTGGCCAGCCGCCCAAGGGACGGCGCGGCGCGGCGGCGGCAGACACACAGACACAGGTATAGCGGCGGCGCCAGCGTGCTAACGCGCCTACTGCTGCAGCCGTACTGTATTTGCATTGAAATAAAAGGTGTAATTATGCACTTAACAGTCTGATTACCTATGCATGAAACTCTTCATTTTGGCATTCATGACACCGTGGCAAATTATCAATCTCTGTTATGGTAAGTTAAAAAAAAAGCCCAATAAAGGACATTTGCAATGTCAGATACGAGCAAGATGAGCAACTTTAATCCAACAGTATATATACAGTGTCGAAAAAAAATCACACTGGCTTGTTTCGTTGCCCACTTTAGCTATTCCGGCAGTTTTATGATTTTTTTTTTTTTCAAATTTTTCGTCCAAAAAGTAGTAAATAGAAATAATAAAAAATTAAATATTTAACTAATAGTGTAATATACAATATGTAATAAACTGAAGGAGTATTAAAATTAAAAATATAATGAATCACTTGTTATTTATTATTCATATTTTATTATTTTTTTCCAAAAACTGGGTGATAAAAAAGTCAGTATAAATTTGAAAACTTAATAAATCACGGAATAATGTAGACGGAGAGGTAAAAATTGACACACATGCTTGGAATGATATGAGGTTTTATTAGAATCAAAAGAAAAAAAAGTTCAAAAAATGTCCGGCAGATGGCGCTGGACAGCAAAACGTTCAGTGACTGTGCATGAAAATCGTGTATAAAAGGAGCTGTAATGAGAAAGAGAATCAGATGCACCAGCAGTCGCAGCTTGTTGACGTTACCTGAAAAGGCGCTTTTAGTGAAGCTGTATTATCAGAATGGGGAATGTGCTGTTTCAGTATTACGATCCTGTCGCCATAGAAATGGGATTCGAACGGGTAAAGGTATATTGACGAATGCAACTGTGGCGAGAATGATTTCGAAGTTCAAAGCCACGGGTTTTTTAGACGATAGACCCAGTTGTGGCCGACTGAGCACAAGGCGTAATGCTGCTGAGACATTTCCGGAAGAAATGGAGACTGTAGCGGGTTCGTCTATGCACGGGGAAGTTAGCGCTCGTGCAGTCGCACTTCGCACCGGCATTCCATACACCTTTTTTGGTTGGCACTTAGGCGTACCCTCCGATGCTATCCTTACAAAATCCATCGGCATCATGAACTGTTACATGGCGATTTAGTGAAGCGGAGGGCATTTGCAGTGTGGGCGTTTCAAAAGATGGCGGAAGATGACGATTGGTTGACTGACGTGTTATGGACGGACGAAGCTCATTTCACGCTCCGAAGGCCTGTCAACGCCCCCAACTGCAGAATGTGGGCTACCGAAAATCCTAGAACTGTCGTAGAAACTCCATTGCACGACGAGAAAGTCATTGTATGGGTTGGATTTGCCACATCTACCATTATCGGTTCTTTTTTCTTCGAGAAACTGCGTGATTCTGGTTATGTAACTGCTACCGTCACGGGTGAGGGGTACGCCGATATGTTAAAGAATCGCATCATCCCCAGCCAGGCTGATAAACACCTGCTGGAACGTACGATTTTTATACAGGGTGGCGCTCCACCCCATAGTGCTAGACGAGTGAAAGATCTCTTGCGCGTCGTTTGGTGATGATCGTGTGCTCAGCCGCCACATTCGTCATGCTTGGCCTCCCAGGTCCCCAGACCTCACTCCGTGCGGTTATTGACTTTGGGGTTACCTGAAGTCGCAAGTGTATCGTGATCTATCGACATCTCTAGGGATGCTGAAAGACAACATCCGGACATGCTTTACAGTGCTGTTCACAACATAATTCCTCGACTACAGCTATTGTTGAGGAATGATGGTGAACATATTGAGAATTTCCTGTAAAGACCATCCTCTTTGCTTTGTCTTAATTTGTTATGATAGTTATTGCTTTTCTGATCAGATGAAGCGCCATCTGTCAGACATTTTTTGAACATATTTATTTATTTATTTATTTATTCTAATAAAACCTCAAGTCATTCCAAGCAAGTGTATCAATTTTTATCTCTTTATCTACATTATTCCGTGATATATTATGTGTTCAAATTTATACTGACTTTTTGATCACCTGGTATTTGCAAAAGTGAGGCATAAAATACACCTGTGCGATTTTAATTTTTTTTCAATTTCTTTTACTTTTCGGGTGTTTTGGAATACCTTTTCAACGCAATAGAGTTACGACAAAAATTTATATATTTCTGGGGCGCGTTCATAAATAACGAAAAGAAAACAAATAATGATGAAATATGATTCCTATGTAATGTATTTTCTTATTTTTTTTTTATAAAAAGGCATTTTGCTGCGATATATTCCTCGATACCCATTAAAGACTTACAGCAAAAGAATATGAAGAATTACATCTTCATACAGTATACCAGTGGTTTTTCAACTTGTGGGTCGCGACCCATAGGGGATAGTAAAGTCTTGCTCGGGAGGAGGTACTTGTATAATAGCATAGCTAGGGTTACAGTTATGTAAAAACGTATGCCTAAGTGAAGTTTATTGAGCGTTAAAAATACGGAGTTCCTTGTGTAAAATTAATTATGAATTGATCATAGCTTATGTCATAGTACATTGATGAATAAACGCAAGAACAACATGGTACAGTAGGTAATTCTGAAAAACTTGAAAATAAAGCTCTACTTCTTTACAAATGGTCTTTACAGTGGGACCTTTCTTATTGAACACAATTCGCTTCTGAGTCTATTCTGAAATGAAGCAAAATATACTTTTGTGTCAGAAATCACGTAAAGATTGCATAATATATCCCATTCCGAAAAATACACACAAACAGAACTTCATCCCATAATTTACAAGAAAGCTGTAGAAAAAGAAAGAGAGAGTAAATTTGTTTCCTTTGACATAATATAGTTTTATTACAGTTCGTAAGATGGAGGGAAGGGCTATCCAGTACATTATTTATTTATTTTCATTGAGGAGGGTCGCCAGAACATTTTTACTTGGAAGGGGATCGCATATTCGAAAAGGTTGAAAACACTCCTGTATACCATCTTTCAGACACAGAATATAGTAAACAACAATAGTAATTCGATATTACATTTTAATCAACGTCTTTAATTTTTTTTATCCACCACATAATAGTGGTGTAGAGCGTAGTGCCGTCTAACGCCGACCGGTTTTGCCGCCAGAGGCGGTTCTAGTCACTGGCATCCAATAAACACGACTATGAAATTTGGTACCGTCGGTTGAGCGGCGCGGCCTAAAAACTAGGAACACATTACAGACACATGGACACACATACCATGTCAAATCAGCACTATTGTCGCAAATATCTCTGAAACCGTGCAAAATGACGAAAAAAATAACATATGGGAGCGAAGTTGTTAAAACTTTTCTTCTTTAAAAATCCATTTATTCAGTTTTCGTTTAAGATGAATGTTGAGGCGGCATTTGGGATTACATTTCGAGCTGTCAAAAGGCACAGCAAGCGGCCCACGTTTCGTATTACTAAGCAAACGTCGGCCAAAAATAAGACATCTGACGACGTCGATTTTTATCCAATGACGTCATTTTTACCTCCAGGGGGATAGTGCATGTACTGATAATTGTTTCGATGTCGTCCGCCAACTAATAGATGGCGTAGCGCCAACTAGGTATACTACCCTTCAATGGATGATGTTCACAGCCTTAGGTATCAGTGCGATATCAACCTGTGAAGCAAACACGCGCCACTGCACAGAGCGGTGCTCGTGCTACCTACAGCCAGCGAGTGTCACAGGTGTCAAATTCCGGCCTTCCGGGTGTCAGGTTATTCCTTTCGGAGAATAGCCGTACAGTTTGTACTTGCTGCGTCGGTTGTGTAACGATGTTTCTTGCAATGATCAAGTACGTATTTTCACTCCCGTAGACGAATTGAAATACGACCTCGCTGCACAGATGTCAGCCAGAATCGTCATATTGTAAGGGCAGTAGTGACCAATAATGAAGATACGTCATCATAGTTAAGAGTCTAAAGTTGTGAAGACCAACTCTTGTCAACCGATTACTGGCATGCATACCTCCAGTATGTAAAATATACTAGCGGTAAAACACAATGCTGCGCGGGTGTGAGAGCGGTTTGGAGCGCCAGGTTGCGGATCGCACGATCTCCCACGTCGAAGGTTCGAGTCCTCCCTCGCGCATTGATGTTTGTGTTATCTTTACAAGTTAGTTCATAAGTAGTTTGTAAGTTTAGGAACTGATGACGCCGCAGTTAATTCCCATAAGCTTTACTAACATTTGAACATTTGATTTTTAAAACACAATCAATACCTTCACTAGGCGATAGTAACGGTGATTCTACTGATGACAGTACTGCTAAAGCAGAATTACGTAACTCAGCCATCCGGAATTCCTTCACGAAAGAAGACGAAGCAAATACTGAAGAATTCGTATCCAGAACAGCTGCCAGTATACACAATTTAGAACTTGATACCCCTGGTGTATTAAAGCAACTGAAATCACTTAATAAATGTAAGTTTCCCCATCCCCATTGTGTACCAATTATTTTCCTTTCAGAGTAGCAATAGTTCCATACCTAGTTAGCATAATTATACAACCTAAGCAAACGTTCTGTAGCCAAAGACTGAAAAGTTTCACAGGTTACGCCAATATTCAAGAAAGGCAGTAAGAGGTAAACTAGGTAAACTAACCTACGGACAAACAAACACACCCATGCCCCCGGGAGGACTCGAACCTCCACCGCGCGCTCCGCAGCGAGGTGCTTTATTTCAAATATTAAAAAGTACCTCGAAGAGGTACCCATAGTCAACACCGATTCAGAAATTATCATTCTTGTGGAACACAGCCAGCAGTTTACTCACATGATGCGATGAGTGCTATCGATAATAGATGTCAAATAGATTCCGTATTTCTAGATTTCCAGAAGGCTTTCGACACTGTACCTGATAAGCGTCTTCAAATTAAAGTGCGTGCTTATGGAATATCGTCACAATTATGCGACTGTACTCGTGATTTCCTGACAGAAAGGGCAAAGTACGTTGTAATTGACGCAAAGTCACACAGCAGAATTGATGTGACATCTGGCGTTCCCCAAGGAAGTATTATAGAGCCCCTACAGTTTTTATAAACGATTTCTTACGCTGTTCGGGATGATGCTGTCATTTATCGGTTAGTAAAGCCTCCATAAGATCAAAAGCAACTGCAAAATGATTGAGATAAGATATCTGCATGGTGCAATAAATGACAATTGACCCTTAATAATGTAAAGTTTGAAGTGATACATATGACCACTAACAAAAAACCGTTAAACTTCATTAACGTGATAAATCATTTAAAACTTCATGCTGTAAATTCAACTAAATAACTAGGAGTAACAATTACGAGCAACTTATATTGAAAAGAACATACAGAAAATACTGCAGGGAAAGCGAACCAAAGAGAACGTTTCATTGGCAGAAAACTTGAAAAATGCAACAGTACTACTAAAGAAACTGCCTACATCACACTTGTGCGTCATATTTTGGAGTACTGTTGCGCATTCTGGGATTCCTACCAAGTGGGACTGACAGACGATTTAGACAACAGAGAAGGGCTGCTCCTTTTTATTATCGCGATATAGAGGAGTGAGTGTAATGGAAGTGATGCACGATTTGGGGTGAAAAAAAAGCGTTACTCCTTGCGACGAGATCTATTTGAGAAATGTTTTCACCAACGTTTTCTTCAAAAGGCGAGAATATTTTGTTGGCACCCTCCTACATAGGAAGACATGTTCAACAACATTAAATAAGAGAAATCAGACCGGCAACTGAAACATTTAAGCATCCTTTTTTCCCGCGAGCTATTTGAGAATGAAACTGTAGGAAAGTATCATAAAAGCGGTTCGATTAGCCCTCTGCCATGCACTTCAACGTGAATTGCAGAGGATTTATGTAGCTATAGATGTAGATAGATGTAGGTCGGTTTCTCTTTCGCCAGAGAATCGACGTTCGTAGCTCGACGTACCTGGCGAACACGCTGTGTCGTAGAGTGCATTTGTCTAACACACTTGCCTCATTGTCTGCGGTGTGATAAGCCACAACACTGGGACGCTGATCAGCGCTCGGAGCGTGTAGAGTATTGTAAGATCCTCTCCTTTGCTATTTCTCCAATGGGAAGATTACTTATTGTTCCAGCAGGATAACGCCCCCTTCACACTGCGCGTGAAACTCACCGTGCTACGTAATATGTGCAGCAACTTCCTTTGCTACAACCATCTCCGGTCCTGTCTTCAGTCAATCATTTGTGGGACCACAACCGAATCTAGCAACTCGCTCCCCTTTCAGAACTAACAAGGAAAGTACTTGGGCTCGAACAAACACATAAACATCAAAATCGTACGAGAGATAATGTAAAGATCCCTTATTGTAGTAGTGACACTCCCGCATCTGCAAAACTCTGCAGCCGTCCGTTAGAGGCCACTGCGTGTGCCTTGCCACATTGCACTTTGACCTGTCGGTTCGCCAGTAGGGATGGTGCAGTGTGCCTCCGAAGTTGCGTTTTGTGACATTTGTGTGGTGAAGCGTCAGATGGAGTGGCGATTGATAGTCAATCGTGATAAAGTATTGCGATTGGTTGAGATGAAGTTACAAAGAACCATTCTTCGTGAAGATGGCATTAGCGTTGAAGATGAATCATTCGCATGCCTTCTCGTATCTGTTATGGTACAGAAATATGAGCATATGTTAGATACTTTTGTAACACTAACACATAATGATGATAGTAGGGGTGATAATGACGAAGAACTCATTGGTAGCGGTAGTGCTACGGTAAGTGCGGGAAGAGGCGATGGAAGCAGTGGCATTGAATACCAACAGTCTTCCGAGAAGAAAGTTAAAGTTGCAACTATCATCACGGCTTTTTGATTACAATACGCTAGAGAGCATGTACGACGATTATTACATAAGTTATGTTGAGTTATCTGCATTACGTATAGCGTGTACAATTACATCTACAGTGCTATCTAGAGCATGATTGCAAAGTTTTGCATAAAAACGACACCCACCAGTACATTGAGGTGTACGTAGAGATACTATAACCAAACGTTCATACAGATATGTTTGTTCGAATCCAAGTACTTTCCTTGTAAGTAAACACGTTGAGTAGGCGTGGGATAATGTACCGCGATACAGTATTCTCCATCTGTATGTCCTGCTGGGTGTCAGAATCGGCACCTGCATTGCCGGTCGTCTAGGCTACACCACGCATCTGTAAATGTGATCGTTTCACATACTCCAGAAACACTGTTGCAACAACAAATATTGAGTGAATTGGAAAACTCGAAGAGGGTGTACCAATTTTAATTTTTGGTAGTGTATATGTACTGTGTGCAAGTCCGAAAGAAAAGATGTCATTTTGATCGTGTAGCCACTACGAATCCAGAGACATATGGGAATGAACAGTGGTAAAGGCGGCCAGTGTTCCATTGGATATTGATGGACACCATGATCAAACTGTTAGCGCAATAGTCAAAATGGCGGGAGTAAGTATTATAATGGGCAGGATTACTACGTCATTAATGTGTGGATAAGTTTACGATGGTAGGTGTCCAAATGGTGGCATGTGAAATTCCACTTCCCTCCATGTGAAGCTTTTTGCTACAATCTACTCCTCATAATAGTGAACATCGACCGATTTTTCTGAGACACCCTTCATGGATTCGTGCCTCGTTTTACAATTTTACGGTCCTTGCTTGCCGTCTTCACTTTCTTTCAATTTTAATGGCCAGTAGTGTATATACGAAAGCGCTCCCCGTGCTCGCCCGTAAGCGTCGTAAAAAGTTTTCGGCGCTGTTATGTTGCGCCAGTGGAGGCAGCAACTCTCACGGCCGAGAAGTTTAGAAGACGCGCTGCGCAGTTTTAGCGAAGTCGTCAGGTGCGGGCCGTCGCACGCTGCTCCCGGACTGTTTACGACTGGCTGACACTGGCCGAGGCGGCGGCGGCGGCTTAGCACGTGTCCGAAGAGGAGTCCGTCAGGCGAACTGTAGCCGCCGCGGGCGTGGCTGCCTCTAGGCTAGAGCCGCGGCCACGCTAGCCGGCCTCTTAGCGGATTACTGTCCGCCAGCCGAGGCCGGGGCGCTCGCTTTCTCCTCCCCCCTAATCTCAGACCTCTGTCCCTGTCTGTTGAGGTTGAGGTGCTCTGCTGTCTGCCTGGAGACGAATGGGGGCAGCAAAACGAAGGCCGGAGTTGTGCGTTGAAGAAGAAGAGTGAATTTTCGTGGCAGTGGCAGCCCCAGGCGTAATAAGAAAAGGCATGAAATTTAGGCTGTGCCACAAGAACACGTTGACCAACACCACTTTTCATCCATGTGTGTACGGACAGAATGTGTTAAAAGTGAAATTGATTTTAATATTTATGGACTCTTCCGTCGGTTCTTGATGGAACATGGACATATTTAATAACTTTATACACTGTGTCAAGCTATAAAGGAAAGCAAGGAGAAATTTGGCGAAGGAATTAAATAAAGTTCAGGGGGAAGAATTAAAAACATTGCGTTTTGCCGACAACATAGTAGTTCTGTCAGATACAGCAAAGGACCTGGAAGAGCAACTGAACGGAATGGACAGTGTGCTGAAAGGTGCATATAAGATGAACGTTAACAAGAGCAAAACTAGGCTAATGGAGTGCAGTCTAAGAAAATCAGGTGATGCTGAAGGAATTAGATTAGGTAACTAAGCAATAAAGGAGGTACAGTAAAATAATAAATGATGGTCGCAGTACAGAGGATATAAAATGCAGAATGGCACTGGGTAGAAAAGCGTTCTTGAAAAAGAGAAATTTGTTAACATCAAAAATTGATTTAAGCCTAAGGAAGTCCTTTCTGAGCCGGCCGCGGTGACCGAGGAGACTGAAGCGCTCCAGTCACGGTCTACACGGCCTCTACGGTCGGGGGTTCGAATCCCCCCTCGGGCATGGATATTTGTGCCGTCCAAGTTCGTAAGTAGTTCATAAGTAGTTTGTAAGTTTAGGGACTGATGACCCCGTAGTTAAGTCCCATAGACTATACAAACATTGGAACATTTTGAGTCCTTTCTGAAGGCATTTGTATGGAGTGTTGCCTTGTATGGGAGTGCGACATGAACGATAAACAGTGCGGACAGGAAGAGGATTGAGGCTTTTGAAATTTGTTGCTACAGAAGAATGCTGAAGATTAGGTGGGTGGATCGCGTACCTAATGAGAAGGTACTGACAAGAATTGGAGAGAAAAGAAATTTCTGGCATACCTTGACTAAAAGAAGGGGTAGATTGGTAGGGCACATTATTAGACATCAAGGAATTGTGAATTTATCGTTGGAGGGACGTGTGTGGGGTAAAAACCGCAGAGGAAGACCAAGAGATGGATACAGTTAGCAGATTCAAACAGATGTAGGTTGCCTTTCTTATGTGGACATGAAGAGGCTTGCTCAGGATAGGGTATTGTGGAGAGCTGCATCAAACCAGTCTCCGGACTGAAGACTACAACAACAACAACAACAACAACAACACAATATACACTGTGTATTTGTTCCACAATAATATTATTGTGGAACAAATAAACAGTGTATACAGTTATTAAATATACAATTGATTTGTTTTTTCTTGCACTACTGTGCAATTTACACTACTGGTAATTATAATTACTACACCAAGAAGAAATGTAGATGTGTAGAGTCTTTTACTGAGATGTGACTGACACCATAATTGTCAAAGATGGCATTCCCTTGTGGAACATGGGCTCACTCGACTCATAGGGAAAGGGATGCGAAATAACACAAGACTCCAAGTATAGACATTTATTTAATATAAGTTTTACAACAATTCTGAGGTCTTGAAACCCCTCGTTCTTGCGATTACACGAGTGACATGCTAAACAGAACTCTGTATTTGTACGAAACGGTCTGGCTGTCTCGAAAGAATATTTACATTGAGAGTGTGAATGTCTTACTTTTGGACACCGTTTCGGTGCGAGCCTCGGCTGCAGAAAGCGCTGAGTGAAGATGCTGGCACAGCAGAAACGCACGCGCAGACAGTAGGCCTCAGGGCCCCCGTGGAGGCAGGACCGTGCCGCTCTGCCCGGGATGGCGTGGCGGCTACGGGCGGCGAATTCGCGTTCTCCGCCGGGCGATGACAGGAGGCTGCGCCCCACCCAGGAGATGAAGGTAACGCTCACCGACTGGATCCCAGGTAAGCTGCCGTTGTCGCCGATGCTACGCTTCCATCCTCCGCGGCGCTAAGTCCGGCGTTGCATGGGAGCTGACTAGCTCCCGTTGACCCCTGGTCTTCTGGTGTCGAAGACACGACCCTCCGATGACGGCTGCGGCGCCCCGGCGCTTCGGCGGCTTGGTTCAAATGTTTGTATAGCTTATGGGACTTAACCACGGGGTCATCAGTCCCTAAACTTACAAACTACTTATGAACTACTTACGAACTAGGACGGCACAAATATCCATGCCCGGGGATTCGAACCCCCGACCGTAGTGGCCGCGCAGACCGTGACTGGAGCACCTCAGTCACCTCGGCCACCGCGGCCGGCTCACTTGTCCATTCAAGTACAATTCCCATTGTTATTTTATTACTAAAATTATATCCTCACACTCTCTATTGATTTATTTTACACTTTTCATTAGTACACTCTACAGATACTAAACGGGTATTCATTTGACAAATATATTATACTAGAACTGACATGTGATTACATTTTCACGCAATTTGGGTGCATAGATCTTGATAAATCAGTACCCAGAACAACCACCTCTGGCCGCAGTAGCGGCCTTTATACGCCTGGTCATTGAATCAAACAGAGCTTGGATGGTGTGTACAGGTACATATACCCATGCAGCTTCAACACGATAGCACAGTTCATAAAGAGTACGGTTTGGCGTATTGTGACGAGCCAGTATCGACTTTGGGGCGCACCGCCACCTACCGATAAAATGTGCCTGCGGCACCAAAAAGAATCGCACTGGTCTGTTTTACGGCCGACTTTAGAATTGCCTGTAGTTTTATATAAATATTTATAAAAATAATAAAAGAATAAATACCTCAAAATTGTGGACTATAGGATTAAGGTTCTACTATTGTCATAATATCTGTAGAACCAACACGTAATATTTTTGACCATATTTTAACTAACAGCCCAAATTATTTGATATTTCAGTTTAGCTTTGGCAAACATACTCTTTTTTGAACTTTTACCTCTTTAAACTATTATTTTAATACCTCTCCCACACTTTCATTATCTTTTTCGAGTAAAATATTATCACGTCTTGCTTTGGTACTTTGTTCTAAGTTTGTTTTCTTTGCCTGTTCTATTTGGGAGTGGAACAGGGAAGCAAGTAACTAGTAGTGTTACTGAGAACCCTCCCTCCGTCAAGTACCTTTGGATGGATTGCGTAGTTGCATGTAGATGTAGAGTACAGTAAGCAAGTTCAAAATAATGTGACCTGCAGTAGTTATTCAGAAATGAGGAAAACTACACAGAACACAGAAGCGTGGAGAGCAGCAGGTAACCAGTCTCCGAACTGAAGCCCACAACAACAACACCGACAACATGCGCGCATAACTGTATGCAAGACGCTGAAAAAATCGTTGTTGTACAAATTCGCCTTTGTATTTAATATATTATTATTTCGTAATTATTCATCTGGTGGCACTTTTCGTGTCTTTAAGAAACTGATAATGGTAGGCGTAGTCTGTACTGGATTGTGGTGTTGGCGTACCAATAAAAAATGCTGCGCAACTCCCTATGTACACTTCAATGGATTTCAGTGGTTACGAAACCTCATGAGATACGTATAATCACCGTCACATTATTGGACCATCATCAAGCAGCTTTAGTTCGTTACTGTGGTATTAGCCAAATCCCTGAGTTCAGTGGTTCTTGTGTGTGCCTATATCTAATCTGAAATAAAAGCATTAAACGTCTGTACTTTAATTCGATACTTTTTCCCAAAAATTAGTTTATAATACTTTCAACTTTAATGTAACTCCTCTACAATGTAGATGTGGTGCTCGGAGACTATCTCGATTCAAAGGTCTATAAAATTAAGGAAACTGTATTATAGTTTCATGGAATATGTCAGCCAACTTCATTTCCATCAATTCAAGTTCTTACGCAGCGAAAAGATCGAGGTGTCAATAAGCAATTAGTTTCATTAGAGATTGTAAGTCGCAGGATTTCTTTTTTCAAGCTTAAATTTATGTGTGCAGTGCTACTTTTAAGTACTGACGATGCCAGGCTTTCGCGCGAAATGATTTTATCTCTGGCTGATGTAAAGCACTTTTGAAGAGTCTGATGATACTCCAGAAAAGACGAAGCACTCTCATAAAATAAGTTATTGTAATCAAGACTGTGTTTTAAATGCATATTGCCAAAGCTCAGCTGTTTATTATAAGTTCGCCGGTTTCGCTTTTGAACCATCATCAGAAAAGTCTGTTAAATAAAAATGACAAAAATAAATTATACACAAGTTAAAATATAATATATGATTATATAGTTTCCAAATGATAAGCCAAGATCGCAAACTAACAATTTATTAAGTGACGACCGGTTTCGGTGCATTGTGTCACCTTCATCTGGTCATATATATATTATAATCTTGTCATCTTGTTAAAAAATTGTGTATAAAATAAGAAGTGCAACATTGCACTTAGTCACTATATAAAAAATACTTAAGTTAAAATCATGACAGCTTACAAAATACTCAAAATTTGTAAGCTGTCATGTTATTAACTTAGGTAATTTTTATTATTTTTTTGTGACTAAGTGCAATGTTGTACTTCTTATTTTATACCCAATTTTTTAACAAGATGACCAGATTTATGGTGACACAGTGCACCGAAACCGGTCGTTGCTTAATAAATTGTTAGTTTGCGATCTTGGCTTATCATTTGGAAACTATAAAACGAATTGATCGCCTCCAGAGCAGACGATGTCAGGTAATCTTAAAATATATAATACTCGTTTCACCCAGGGAATACTTACAAATTAATCAGACGTATTACGTATGTACATTGTATGCCGCCTAATCTATCTCAATCAATATAAAATTCGTATAATGTAACCTCAGATTATGACTTGGTGATACATGAAACAATGCCGAGGTCTATTAGTTCAAAGAGTATCTAACAAAAATATGAAGAACTACAAAGTTGTTGTGATAAAGTTAGCAGAAATCAAAGTATTCACGGTATAAAAATAATATATCTTTGACAGCCATCACAGGATATATCTTCTATGACGTGCCATGGCGACTAATACAGAGAGTGGTATGTAAACATTAACTAAATAACAGTTTCGACCGAGAAAACAATAAATAAACCTGTCCCATAACATCCATTGTTTGTCAAAGTATAAAATAAGGTAAACTACATTTGCATTAAAGACGTAATGTTAGGGAATATAGCAAACTGTTATCCTGTGACAGGACAATGAAATTATAATCGACATATGCGAGGGCCGCGGTGGAGTAGCCGAGCGGTCTAAGGCGACTCGCTACGGAGCGCGCGGTTGCTCACCGTCGGAGGTTCGAGTCCTCCCTGGGGCATGGGTTTACCTTAGTTTAAGTAGTTTGGAAGCTACGGACTGATGACCACGCAATTTGGTCCGATAGATTTACAAACATTTGAACATGTGCATAGTATTATAATTAGCATGCATAATAATACATGTGGATACGTTTTATTGGGAATTATATTGCATTGTTAGCTGTACCAGACGGCCTGGTCTAGTGGAATATATTTACGAAAAACAGAATTATAATGCAATGAAAGTGTGACTTTTACTATTCATGAATATAAATTTAAATAAAGCATATTACTAATAAACTTATTCTTTCTGGCATATTTTGCAAGTTGGTTAGCCGAAATTTCTTGCAACAGAGTTAGCAACCCTGGAACGTGTAGTGGTAGCCCTGTTGCGAACTCCCCAATAAAGGCGGGCCAGGACCGCCGACGTCGCAAACCATTTGTCAGGCAGCGGCCGTTCATTTGCAGCGACGGAGCGGCGTGAGAGGTGGCATTTCTTCTCCGAAAAGCGGGTTTAAAAGAGCGACACATCGGAATAACTTTTTCCCCTTCATGGTAGAGAGTCGCGTTTATCAGTGTCGTTAGCGTACTGCCTGAACCCTCGCAAAATCAACCGTCAGGAGCGCAAGAGCGCCCGCTAGCAGGAGACAAGTGACAACGGGACAGCAGCAACAGGTCTAAAACGAGATAGAGGAAGTCGGCGAATAAATACTTTAATGGACTTACTGTGAACCGTTAAGGCGAAACATGAAAAACTCTTACCTGGCTTCTAAGTAGACGGAGACTGACACAACATTTGGCATTAGAAAAATCTTGTATCAATCCCGAACCGATGACAGAGTTGTTAAAACAGAAAAAAAACATGCATGCAAGACAATACAATGTAACAATCATAACAGTGCTCCAATTTCGTTGTTCTTGACGATATCATGTTTAGAAAATGATTGAAATTATGCTTAAAGTGTGAGACACTGGATGATTATAGCATGGGTGTTATGCGCTCCATTTTAAGCAAAAGACGTCATATCTCCTGAACTATTTTCTGTATGTTGATATAATTGTAGAGTTGCATTCGAGTATATTTATAGATGTACTGCAAGCAAAATGTGTTGGGAATAGCAGTAGTAGCCGCACGGAATGACCGTGTGGACTGAGGCGTCATTTGACGTACTGGGCGTCCGTTCTCGTCGGAGGTTGAGGTTGAGTTCTCCCTCTGGCATATATATATATATATATATATATATATATATATATATATATATGTGTGTGTGTGTGTGTGTGTGTGTGTGTGTGTGTGTGTGTGTGTGTGTGGTTCTTAGTGTAAGTTTGTAGAAACTGATGCCCATAGCAGTTTTTTTTTTTTTTTTCAGTAGCATACGTAGCAAGGAAATATTAATGTAATGCCTGATGAGATTTACTGCGACGCCAGTATAAGCAGATAATAGATTTTAACGCGTCTAAGTGTTTATTACATTATATATCCTGAACTTTGTGACGTACATACTGCTTCCTGAATTTGGTTATATTTGTAGATACCGTCTGCAAAGAGTGTTGCGAATTCAGTCGGGGATGGGTGTGTAAGTTAGTGTAAGAAGTTTGTAAGCCTAGGAACTGATATCTTCAGTAGTTAAGTCCTACAAACCTTTGTAAACATTTATTCAATTTTTTTTTTTTTAATTTCTTGATGTTGAATCGCTGCGACGAGGGAGAGAAGAAACAGTCAAGGTAATGGGGGAAGAAGAGGAGTTGGAGAACGACAGACAGACATAAAAGGGAGGGGGAGTCTATGTTCGCAGGAATTACTTGTTCTTCCATTTTACATCAGATGAGCCACAGCGAAGAGTGGCCATTCAATAATGTGCGGTTAAGATGAATTTTTTTTTTGTATGACGGGCAGCATTATAAGGTAATCTATGCAGTTATGGTGAACACTGCCTTCAACTTGTGTTATCATGACACCCAGGTTCGAATCCCAGTCCGGCACTAATGTTCATTATTCCCTATTAAAGTAATTCAATGTGGCGTAGCATGTGATAACATTCATTACTTTGTGCCTTGCTTTAACGACCACTCCCGCCGGAGGTTCGAGTCCTCGCTAGTGCATGTGTGTGTGTGTGTGTGTGTTGTCCTTACCGTATGTCAGTTTAGTTAGTATAGGGAGCAATGAACGACTTTAGCAGTTCGAATTACAAACAGTTCTACATTTAGGTCTTGCTTGATAATGACATCAGGATCAGAAACACAAATTACATACATTAAAATCGTCTAGTATTCCATGATGAGAGCCCTTAGTTACTTCCGGTAAATATTAAGAATGAGTTCAAATCTTCCATGAACTTTTTATCGATCACATGCTTAAAGTCAAAAACTTGACACAGATTTTGCTGCTGTTTAATTCTTTAAAGGACCACGAACTTTCTGGTTCCTACAGAAGTGCTCTGTCTTAGACGGGCACGGCTCCTCCATTGAATCCCTGGATTACCTCCACTAATTTCACCTGGAAAAGGTCGAGTTTGTGCTTCACTTCTAATGAGCTCTTTGTCGATGCGATGTCAAATCGTCTTGCCTATTTTTACAACCAAATGGGCACTAAGCGTTTAATATTTCAAAGGTTTCATGCGAAAGTAATCATCCTGTGTAACAGGTTACTTGCTTGTAATCTTGTCTTCCAATTGTTACTGACGAGCATGAAGATTCTTTGCTCTCAGGGGCTTGAATTCATTTCGACACCATAATTACGATATAGTTATATTTTCCAGGTTCTATTTCAGGGGAAGACTATTACAAATCAGTTCATTCTTCAGTGTCTGATCTCATTTGCCCCTTGAAGTTACTCAGTTCAAATTATAGTCTATGCGCAGGCTTTAAAATTTTCACTAGTGATTATGAAAGGTAATTCACTCTTTGTCTCAGATATTCTTGAAACAGGCGTTTAAAACCAGTGCCACTTTTTATGCAATTTAAACCCTGACCTATTTCTTTTCAATGTATTAAAGTCTTAGTGTGGGTTTATAAATAACCCTCGAAGTAATCTTTTCGTCCTGTACGCACATGTAATTATTTCGTGACATTCGGGACTATCACAGATATTGTTTGATGTCCATCTATTTCATAATATTTCGCAGATAACATTAACATTTCTGACTATTAAATGGAAGTTCGACAAACCTTTTTCAATGTAATCTGGAATATATTTTCAAAATTATTTAGTCCAAACCGATAACACACAAAATACTATTAACCATAACATTTAAGCTCGAAAGTAATTCCTTTACATTTATTATTTTGTTTACACAAATCCGAGAATACATTTAGGCCTACACCGTAATACACTATCGGTAACATCCTATAATGATATTACAATTATCTGATAATTCTGTTTACTAATCAGTCTAAAGTTGTTTAAAAATAAACTATCCTTCTACTAAAAGAAATTCTCGCGAACACAATATAATGCTATTCTCGGCAGAGTTGTAACTGGACGGAGCTATATGAACAGAGTTAATCATGAAGTTGAAAGAACTATCGAAAGTGAAAGAGCTAAACATAAAAGACAGCTAAACTTGAAGGAGCTAACTTGAAAGAGAGCTAAACGTAAAAGAGAGCGAGTCTTGAAATAGCGCTAAACAGTTGTCATACCAAACACTGTTATGATTCGGGGCTCTTTGACTCGCTTACTCTATGTCTCACACTGTATTTTGATAATGCTTTTATTTCGATATAATTTTGCCAAAATGAACTCTGCCTCGCATAAAAATATTTATAAACTACTAAAATGTTGCAATCCTACTGCCACGATCGTGGTGGAAAGCTATATATGCGATTCATGAGTATTGCCTCCCCCTCCCCCCATTTATTTAACCAAAGAGTTTTGTATGAAGCGCAACCACAGCTAAAATATTTATATATAATTAAGACACTTTCATACAGTTAAAATTAGGTGTTAAAATTGGAGATGTATGAATGAAACGCCTTGGTTCACTTAAGCTGGTTTTTTATTTATTTTTTTCCGAAGAATATCTCTTCGACCATTCAGATTCAGCATTTGTTTTATGTTCAAATGTTTGTTAAACTTAAAGGAATTAACTGCGGGGCCATCACTCCCTAAACTTACAAACTACTTATGAACTAACTTACACTAAAGACGACAAATACATTCATGACCGAGGGGGGATTCAAACCGCCGACGAGGAGCGGTCTCGCGCATCGGAGCATAGCGCCTCAATGCGCTTGACCTCTCTGCCGCGGCAATTATGATTACAAGCGATTGCTTTTGCCAAAACATCAGTTCAATGAAACTCTGTCTGCTAGTATAACTGAAACACTCTAGAACACAGTAATTATTTTATTCGTAATTCCGGTAAGGGGTTACATTCCAAATGACCACCTTAATTTCAGAAGCTTTGAAACGTATATCCAGACAGACCAAAAGCAAAACAGTTATGAAGTAAAATCAGGTGATTGCCAGACTTTATAAAGAAACCTTCAGCCCACCATTCGACACGTGACCGCTACGTTAAGCAATCTTCTGTTTGTGGCAATAGTTTTGCTTGTACGTTTCTAATCAAACAATGTAGAAATATAAAATGTTTTGTTGGTGGCGGTCTTGAAATGGGGTGTTCTACTCGCTCGGAAAGTATGCTAACCGTTTCACCACCCAGGCCCACTGGCTGTCGAAACCTACACCGACTAACTCAACTACGTACTCCCGTCGACCCAAATTCTCGTATGTTTGTACATTGTATTCGCAGCTGAACTTGTACTCTCGCTAGTATTTCGGACATGACCGATAGAAAACACGCAGCAATTATTACAATTCATATTCGCAAATATCATCCACGTAAGAGCCATCATACATCTCACTGAATAGTAAGACGAAACTGACTGAAACCAACAAACGCGTTTATAAAAAACATTATCGACCGATGGTCGCAAAATGAATATAAAAATTCGCTTTCCTTTATTCGGTGTTTTAATAGGAGCATTTTAAAGTGCTCATGATGACATAATGTTGAGCGTAGGCGACATATTCAACCATACAAAGACTACAATGCGTGAAACGCCATCGTTGTCATGGAGACGTACGCTCGCTAGTACTGACCGGTTAACAGTCCGCTGAGACAGGAGGCTGAATGCACCTCAGCTGCAACACTCCCTCCAGGAAGCAACAGGCGGCGCAATATCAACACAAGCAGTCCGAAATCGCCTTCGGAAATGTGGCATCTATGAAAAGAGGCAAATGGGACGTGTCCCATTAAAAACATGGCGCCTGTAGCACACAGAAACTGGGCGAAGAAATATTACGATTGGAGTCGTTGTGAGTGGCGTCGGGTTGCGTCCAGTTGTACATCATAGTGCCCTCATCTGAAGAGAACTTGGAATATTGCTGCTTATCTGCAGGAAACATCACCATATTATGGTGGTGGACGAATGGTGTGGGCAGGAGTCAGTGTTGTAGTAGAACGTCAGGATCTCTACGGCGTTCAGAATGGCGCTTTTGCTTCTCAGAGATACAGAGACGAGATTTTCCACCTTTAGGGCTGCCCTACGCTGGTGCAATAGGAGATGGGTTCCATCTGGTAGACGATAACACTCGCTCGTCCCCATAGAGCTGCACTGGTGGACAACATGCATGATGCTGAGGGACTTGAACGAATTGAATGGCCAGCTTGTTTACCGGACTTACACCTGACTGAGCGAGACTGGTATGCATTTGGCAGACGCTTTGCAGCCAGACCAGCGACTTCCCATAACGTTCGCAGCGCTGAAGAATGGGCAAATATCCATGAAGAGCTGATTGAGCTCACACTCTGCATGCCATGCAGGTGTGCAGCTGTACTGGCCGTCAGAGGCGATGACACACCATATTAGATGGCAACGAGAATGACATTTTCACTATTATGGTAGCCCAATGGTGCCACACGTAAGGAGTTTAGGCAGCAAAACATTGAACTGTATCACGTACAAATTTCAAAAAAATGTTAAATGTTTGTTAAGCTTCTGGGACTTAACTACGGGGTCATCAGTCCCTCAACTTACAAATTACTTATGAACTACTTACGAACTAGGACGGCACAAATATCCATGCCCGAGGGGGGATTTGAACCCCCGACCGTAGTGGCCGTGCAGACCGTGACTGGAGTGCCTCAGTCTCCTCGGCCACCGCGGCCGGCATACAAATTTCAATTGTAATCAATGTTTGAATAAAATACGTTACCACATGTAAATTGTGTATGATATCTCACATATCCCCTAATTGTATTGAGCAATGTATATCTCGTTACGTTAATCTTAATACGTTCCATAAGAATAAAATACGAAGGAAATGCAGTAGAGTCCAAAACATGATGCAATATAAAGGGTATTTTCATTATGTAAATATTATCATAAAATAATCACTTTTTACTTTCGTAAGTATAGTATCTTTATAACATAAGTAGTCCCTACGGTAAACCTTAGATTAACGCTGCAGTCAATGCCAAATAAAAAGTAGGAGGTGGTGCCTTGGGCTCGGGGACATAGAAGATAAGAGAAGTGCATTATATCAGTGAAACATTATGAGTAACATTTACCATCATTATATTTTCTATCTATTAGGTCGAGTTGAGTCATTGGAGGGGAGGAGTAGGAAAGTCCCTCCTTTTCTTTGATTTTCTTCTAAGGCTCACGTGTACTTGTCTTATGTTCTACTGAATACATCAGTTGATGCTCATTCGTGTTACCCTATATCGGGAGGAAATATTACAAAAAGCATACATATTATGTGGCAGACGTTCAATATAATATTGAGGAGAATTGTTCATATTGATATTATTGTTATTTTCATTGTTTCCTTTAAATTTCTCATATTATACACACTACAGCATTCTTGTAAGCCACATGTTGGCATAAATAAAACATTTTGTATCTCCTGATCGATTACTTAATTGGGGCACGATCTATAACCAACAATTAGGCAGCTGACTTTCTAAGTACCCGTTGAATTTGATGATTTTTTGAAAAATTGTAACATCGTGCAGCGGACACTTAGTATAAATAAGAAGGTAGATTTAGCGGGAATGGAGAAAGGGGAGGGGGTGTTTGAGGTAAAGATGGGGTAAGGAAGTACTTTGTCCAATGTGCTGTGACATTTTCTCCACAAATAATTTTACAATCTAAAAGTACTTGAAGTATCTTACTTAGAGAAACAACCGTAAAATTCTCACCTGAATGTGATGAATTTCTAGCTGGTCGTTCTTTACGTGAGGGTTAGTTACTGCTCTTCGCAGGCAGATAGCACATAAGTTGACCTCTGTTAGTCAACAGCAGAAATGTAATTTCCTCCCGAAAACAAATTTGTCACTGTGTTACTGGGTGTGGCTTCCGTTCTCTCCTTTCTTGTCAGCTTGCTCATTTATCATACTTTCACACGCTTTCTCGCCCACGGAAACTGTTAGAGAAATTACACAGTGCAGATAGTCACTTTCAATCTATTATCCGGTAAAGCGATTTATTTTCACGGCAATGAATAGAGATGAAGCTACAGTGCAGACTTTCGTTTTCAGCTGTAAATTGATGTCGCGTTTACAATATATTGCTGTAATCCCTATAGTGGTTCATATATGGCACTCCTCTGATCAAGCATACATATCACGTATACCTTCTCATACTAAGTGTTCTTAACCTTTTTATTCGTTTCAGTAATCATTACTAACATTTTTATTTGGTACTCCTTGTTTTCAAGTAGCCCATAGCTTCTATCAAACCAAATATTTTTCATATCTTTCAATTCTTTATCCTCTAGTCTTGTCAGATTTCTCTTGCACTTGTTATTGCAGATGTACTGCATGAAAAACTTCTTTCTCTGTTTCTTAGGAATTTTATTTATGTATCAGTAACGGAAGTGAGTTTTCTTCACACATTATTATTAAAATTTTAGTTTCTCTTTTGCTTCGACCATCAAAAATATAGCCTACTACTCATAAAACTCTGATTTTGATGTTAAGTGAAAAGCTACTCCAATTTTAATAGTATTCAGCAGAAGTCCTTTTTTCTGATAATAGTTTTATTTTCCCTTATTTATTAAATCTGCACACAACCACAATTAAAGGTACTCTAGTATATCTGATATTGAGCAACCATGATAATCATAGAATAATATCATATTTTGTTTTGTGGTACGTGAGAAAATAATGTAAAGTGTCTCCTAGGAACGCAACGTTTAGTTTCCGTTCAACGAGAGAAATATATTTACTGCTGAGAATAATATTTTCGTAATATCATGATAATGTACAAGGACCAGTGAAAACTTTTCCTTCTCAGTGCTAACATGCAATGTACTGGTATTGAAGTTTCTCTACAATATGAGTACACAGTGATCATCCGGAGTATTAGTACCACCTTCCTAGTACCTATATAAGCCCGACCAACCAACAGCAACGTCACTTGACGAGGAATGAAAGCTAGTAAGACACACGAATGGTTCATTTAGTATAAGTTACATGCAGTCCTACTGTAGAATGTGGAAGGCACACGATGTACCTGAGTTTCACCGTAGACAGTTTGCGATGGTCCGGAATCTCGGCATGAGAATTTCGTTAACTTCAAGATTTGTCGGGTGTTCAATGAGGGATGTGGTAAGTGTCTCCAAGAAGTGGTGGAAAGCGAATCCAAGTTAAAATTTGGATGGGCGGCACCCGCATCATGTGGTCCAATGATATCCATGCCAAACATCAGTATTGGTCTTTGAATACTGGCACTGAACTCTCTTGGCTGATGGATCTGATGTGTTTTATTTAATGGATAGCCATTATTTCTTATGAATTCGAAATATTGAACCGACAGTTTTGAGGGATTGAAATAAATTCAACAGCGAAGTAGAAAATTTGTGCTAGAAACCGGATTCGAAACCGGATTTTCGATTCTGGCCACAGGTCGCCTTAACAAAATAGGCCATCCAGGCACGCTTCCCTTAAAACCCAAATTCTCTCTCAACTCCTAGCCCCTGGCTTTCGATTCCTCTTGCTCGCAGCCAATACTGATTCCCGCAAAGCATCGAGCATTTGAATTGGCAATTGCCTGTTGGTGGTATATTTTTCAATTATTGTTTACAGAATGAAACTTTCACTCTGCAGCGGAGTGTGAGCTGTTCTGAAACTTCCTCGCAGAATATAATTGTGTGCCGGAACCGGTAGTGGAACCTGGGACCTTTGCCATTCGCGAGCATGCGCACTACCGACTGTGCTATCCCGACACGACTCACGATGCCGGCTCACAACTTTACTTCCACCAGTACCTCACCTCCTACTTTCCAAACTTCACAGAAGCTCTCCCGCGAAAGTCAAAGGTCCCATGTTCGAGACCCGGTTCCGGCACACAATTTTAATTTGCCAGGAAGTTTCATATCAGCGCAAACACCGCTGCAGTGAAAGTTTCATTCTGAAAACATCCCTTAGGCTGTGGCTAAGCCATATCTCCACATATCCTTTCTTCCAGAGTTGGTAGTCGTGCATGGTTCGCAGGAGAGCTTCGGTGAAGTTTAGAAAGTAGGAGGCGCGGTACTGACGGAAGTAAAGTTGTGAGGCGGCATCGTGAGTCGTGTCGGGATAGCACAGTCGGTAGTGCGCTTGAACGTGAAAGGCAAAGGTCCCAGGTTCGAGTCTCGGTTCCAGCACACAATTGTAATCTGCCAGGAAGTTTCATATCAGCGCACACTCCGCTGCAGATTGAAAGTTTCATTCTGGGAACATCCCTGAGGCTGTGGCTAAGCCATGTTTCCACCATATCCTTTCATCCAGGAGTGCTAGTCTTGCATGGTTCGCAGGAGAGTTTCTGTCAAGGTTGGAAAGTAGCAGGCGAGGTACTGGCGGAAGTAAAGTTGTGAGGTGGCATAGTGAGTCGTGTCGGGATAGCACAGTCGGTAGTGCGCTTGCCCGCGAAAGGCAAAGATCCCAGGTTCGAATCCCGGTTCCGGCACACAATTGTAATCTGCCAGGAAGTTTCATATTAGCACACACTCCGATGCAGAGTGAAACTTTCAGTCTGGAAACATCCCTTAGGCTGAGGCTAAGCCATGTCTCCACCATATCCTTTCTTCCAGGAGTCTGGCATGGTTCGCAGTAGAGATGGGCAAAACCAATCTTTCAGAGATTGGATCAGAAATAGTCATTCACTGGGATGAACTAGTTCTTTTTCATGGCTCACCAACTCACCAACTGATAAAAAACGTAAAACGATATCACATTGCTTTTTTGTCATTTGGCCATATTGTGAAAGAAGAAAGAGTTTTAATTTTATTGCAAGTCCTTAGTAGTTTCGAGAATTAAAATTTGTTAGTTACACCTACATTAAAATTTAAAAATGTTATAACAGAATTTAAATATTTTTGAAAGTGAATTAATTGGAAAAAGAAAAAATTTATTTTTATATTTGTATACTTTCACTAAAAAAATAGGATATTTTGTAGAATAAAATGATAATAGTTCCATATTTCTACAGTGATTAAGTAGTTTGCGAGTTTTAGGGAGTTGAATGAAACGTGACAGCCCAGGAGGTCCATGTAGGACGTGGCAACTGCCGCAGCAAAGTAGCCATGCGCACTAATGCCGCGTGCTACGTGAGCGACAAAAGCGAGCGATAGCGCGCGATATTCAGCGACGCGACACGGCAGCTACAAGCAGCTACATTCAGCGACAAGGGCGGGTGTCTGAAGTGAGCGCGACAGATTCTCGCTACAACATGGCCGCTAGAACCGATTACCTGTTTCTGAAGTCTGGCACTCATAAAGAGTAAAATAATGATAGCTCCATAGCAAGCAATAAAGTTTTATTTAATTTAGGAAATAAAGCGTCAAGAGAGTAATGTCCGTTAAATTGACAAAGCGAGATATATTCATGGACTATCTCATTCATAACTTCAAATACGACAAAAAGACTGAAGATATCCAGCCAAATTCTTCGAAAATACGACGACGAGTACAGATACTGTTGACTATGTCGTCAATGAGTTTTTCTTTTATGAATACAAACCATCAACAACTGATTAAGTTCGAAGAGAGTCTTACCAAAAGAAATAATTAGGTAAATAACTGCGGTGATACTCTTACAGTCGGCGTAGTACAGGGGTAGCATTAAGGCTGGTACGATTTCCGTTCCATCTTATATTTTAGTTCCTGTAACTACATCCGTTTCGTCTGTTTTTTGTGAAAGTTGTTTATATTCTCTATACAGAGCATGTCAAATATTTTTAAGTGCTTCTCAATATATTTTATCTTTAATTGCAAACAAACACATTCCGCTGTACCAAACACGTTAAATTCATAATGAAACATTATAGCAAGATATTTTACTCAGAAACGTAAATTTAGACACATCTCGTTTACATCCTAGTGTCAAAGATTTCACGCCAGCAGCAAAAATTTCAAATGGACTCATTCCCAAAACTGAATGGTTTCAGAGATAGATAACATTAATGCATATTGTTATTTTCTTTGTTATTCGATTATATAGTCATTGTTTTCAATGGGCCAAAATAGTGTAGATGCATAAAAGACGCATAATTTCTTACAGGACACTCGTCTCTCAAGTCAGGAAACTGCGTGATATGGGCTTACAAAATCTAAAAATGTACATTGCACAAGATTTTGTCTCTCTTTCTCCCTTCATGCAAACTACAAGTCTTTGAGAAAAATGGAGTAGGATCTTTTTCACAGAAATTTTATATAGTTTAATTTTGTACAGTAATGCGTTTTTGCTACAGACTGCATATTTCCTGTTATTAAGAAAAAACATGTAACATTAAATAAATACGTTTCATTTCGAGTACTATTCGAAATAGGACATGAGCCTATATGACGGTTTCTGTTGCTTCAGATGATCGTTTCTATAAGTGAGCTGCAAGTTTTATCTGAATACAGGAGTTGAGAGAACAGAGAGATGCGCGGAGCCGCTTTGTTCGGCACCATGCGGTTCGCCAGAGGAGTGGGGGGAATAATGAGCAGCGCGCCACACAGGCGGCTCCGCAAGCGAGCGAAGTTGGGAGAGTGGTGGGGAGAGGTGAACCGGTGAACCAGCTAACTCACCGACTCAGTTGGCGGTCGGATCGCCTCGATCGCCAGAGTCGTGCCGAGCAACAAGCTAGCTGGATTCGGGAGCTGTGCACTCACTGAACCGTGGTGCTTGTGTGACTTGCCGACTCTCTACTCAACGATTCTCGACTCGCAGTAGGGAGGCACTGTGCATGTTTAGGCGCTCATTTTTTGCAGTTTTATACTTGCACATGGTCTTTACCACATTTATTTTGTACCTTAGTAAACTTCTGAAGCATATGGCAAGGGGTTTAGGAAACTTCTGAAGCATGTGGCAAGGGGTGCTTATGCAGCTCATTGCTGTCACCAGAGGGACTTTTCGGATCACATGAACTACCACTCTTTTCTTCAGATTCATCCATCACTCACTCCTTAGAAGGATTTGGCACTTTGAATCAGTTCAGGAGCAGACTGCCCATCTCTAGTTCGCAGGAGAGTTTCTGCGAAGTTTGGAAAGTAGCAGGCAAGGTACTAGCGGAAGTAAAGTTGTGAGGCGGCATCGTGAGTCGTGTTGGGATAGCACAGTCGGTAGTACGCTTGACCGCGAAAGGCAAAGGTCCCAGGTTCGAGTCTCGGTTCCGGCACACAATATTAACCTGCTAGGAAGTTTCATATCAGCGCACACTCCGCTGCAGAGTGAAAGTATCATTCTGAAAATATCCCATAGGTTATGGCTAAGCGATGTCTCCACCATATCCTTTCTTCCAGAAGTGCTAGTCTTGCATGGATCGCAGGAGAGCTGTGAAGTTTGGAAAGTAGGTGGTTAGGTACTAGCAGAAGTAAAGTTGTGAGGCAGCATCGTGAGTCGTGTCGGGATAGCACAGTGGGTAGTGCGCTTGCCCACAAAAGGCAAAACGTCCCAGGTTCGAGTCCCGGTTCTGGTGCACAAATTTAATCTGCCAGGAAGTTTCAATTATTGTTTATATTGCTTAATGTCTATCATGTTTTGTGAAACATTTTGCGGTTGTTTATTCAATTCAAATCAAAGGTTTGTTGTTCAAAGGTAAGAAACTACTCTGGTCATTAGTCTATAGACCTAAAAACTATTTCAAGTAACTGCTGTAGCATATGTCCAAGGGGGACTCGAGACTCTGATATGGGTGGTTTGAGATCAGTAACATAGAGCTACAGACTGCATGGACATTCCACAGAGCGTGCTTGCTTACGTCGTGACTGTGAAGTAGTTTAAGTCTGTTAATACCATAAATATTCTCGTCCTTATGACGATCTAGGCCGATGCAGGTCTCCCTCCTCCATTACTCAGCATCGTTATTTCTATTTCTGCCGCATTTTATTTCAAAACAGTGCTTAACGCAATAGTCTTCAATATTGTTTATTAGTTCTTGTATCATTGTGATGTCCTTTGGTCCTATGACAACATCGTCTGCATATCTAAGTGTACTCTACATCTACATCTACATGGGATACTCTGCAAATCACATTTAAGTGCCTGGCAGAGGGTTCATCGAACTACAATTATACTATTTATCTCCCATTCCATTCTCGAATAGCGCGTGGGAAGAATGAACACCTGAATCTCCCTGTTCGAGCTCTGATTTCTCGTATTTTATTCTGATGATCATTTCTACCTATGTAAGTGGGAGTCAACAATATATTTTCGCATTCGGAGGAGAATGTTGGCGATTGGAGTTTCGAAAGTAGCCTATGCCGCAGCGATAAGCGCCGTTGTTGTAATGATTCCCATCCCAGATCCTGTATCATTTCCGTAACGCTGTCTACCCTGTATCGTGACAATACGAAACGAGCTGCCCTTCTTTGGACTCTTTCGATGTCCTCCGTCAAACCCACCTGATAAGGATCCCACACTGGGCTGCAATACTCCAAAAATGGACGGACAAGCGTAGTGTATGCAGTTTCTTTTGTAGTTCTGTTGCATGTTTTAAGGGTCCTGCCAATAAAACGCAGTCTCTGGTTCGCCTTTCCCACGATATTATCTACGTATTCTTTACAGTTTCAGTCTGAGGTAATAGTAATTCCTAGGTTTTTGTGGAGTTTACGGCCTTCACTTTTGATTGATTTACCTTGTAAACAAAGTTTAACGGATTTCTTTTCGTACTCATGCGGATGACTTCACACTTCTCATTATTTAGAGTCAATTGCCAATTTTTACACCATACTGATATCTTATTCAGATCGTTCTGCAGTTGGTTTTGATCTTCAGATGATTTTACTAGACGGTAAATGACGGCGTCATCTGCAAAAACCTAAGAGAGCTACTTAGATTTTCCCCTAAATCGTTTATGTAAATAAGGAACAGCAGAGGACCAATAACACTACCCTGTGGAACGCCCGATATCACCTCTCTTTTAGTTGATACCTTACCATCGATTAATACGAACTGTGTCCTCTCTGACAAGAAATCCCCTATCCAGTCGCAAATTTGGGGCGATATACCATAACCACGCAATTTGATTAAAAGCCGTTTGTGAGGTACGGTGTCGAAAGCTTTCTGGAAATCAAGAAATACGGAATCGATTTGCGAACCTTTGTCGATAGCACCAATCACTTCGTGTGAATAAAGGGCTAGTTGTGTTTCGCATGAACGATATTTTCTAAATCCGTGTTGACCTTCAGTAAATAGATCGTTCTGTTCGAGATAATTCATAATATTTGAATACAGGATATGTTCCAAAACCCTGTTGCAAATTGACGTCAATGAAATAGGCCTGTAGTTTAGTGGGTTACTCCTACTGCCTTTCTTGAATATAGTTGTGACATAGGCAACTTTCCAATCTTTTGATACAGATCCTTCTATGAGAGAGCGGTTGTATATGACTGTTAAGTAAGGAGCTATCGCTTCAGCATAATCAGATAGAAATCTAATGGGTATACAATCCGGACCAGAAGACTTGTTTTTGTTAAGTGATTTTAGTTGCTGCACTACTCCGATAATATCTACTTCTACGTTCCTCATTACGGCATCTGTTCGTAATTCGAAATCTGGAATATTGGTTTTGTCTTCTTTGGTGAATGAGTTTCTAAAAGCTATGTTTAGTAACTCTGCTTTAGTAGCGCTGTAATCGGCAGGATCGCCATTACTATCACGTAGTGAAGGTATTGTTTGTGATTTGCCCCGAGTATATTTAACATATGACCAAAGTCTTTTGGGTTTTCAGTCAAATTTCGAGAAAGAGTTTCGTTGTGATAAATATTGTAGACATCTTGCATTGAAATCCTCGCTAAATTTCGAGCATCTGAGTACGATTGCCAATCCTGGGGATTTTGTGTTCGTTTAAATTTAGTATGCCTTTTCCTTTGCTTTTGCAACAGTGTCCTGACCTGTTTTGTGTACCAAGGGGGATCGCCTACTTCTTTTATTAATTTATTTGGCATAAAACTGTCAATCGCTGTCGATACCACTTCTTTGAATTTGAGCCACATCTTGTCTACACCTACGTTTAGTGTTAGAAACGAGTGGAAGCTGTCTTTCAAGAAGCAATGTATTTTATTTCTATCTGCTTTCCTGAACAAGTATACTTTGCGTTAATTTTTGGTAACTTTGGGACTTTCTATATTCAATTTCGTTACGACAGCTCTGTGTTCACTAATACCTGTATCCGTTTTGATGCTCGTTATGAGCTCAGGATTATTTGTTGCTAAGAGATCAAGTGTTTTCACATCCATTTACAATTCTAGTTGGCTCATGAACTAATTGTTCGAAGTAATTCTCAGAGAATGCGTGGAGTACAATTTCGGACGATGTTTTATGCCTACCTGCTTATTTGGGGTATTCTTACAATATCTTATGCTACTAGGATAAGTATCAGAGGCTTAATCTTCTCCTCATGAACACCATTTAATTTTCATGGTGCTTTTTACCTATTATCTACTTTATTCTTTCCCTTATTATTTTTGTGGATATTTTGAAAGGCAAGTTTTCTAGAGCTATGACTCTCTCCACCGTCTTGAACGACACACATTGACGAGGTGGGGTGCTTTGCATCCCTCAACGATTCACATAGCCGTATCGTAACTGCAGCTGAGGGCTATCTGTGGAGAGGCTAAACGTGTGGTTCCTGAAGAAGGGCAGAAACCTTTACAGTAGTTATAGGGGCAATAGTCAGGATGATTGACTAAGTAGGCTTTGACATGGAGTTAATGCGAACCGGTGAAAACAAGGAGAAACTACAGTCGTTACTCTTCTCAAGTACATGTAGATCTATTGTATGAATATATGATGATGGCGTCATCGTCGGTAAAATATTCCAGATGTTAAATAGTCCCCCATTCGGATCTCCGAGCGGGGACTACCCAGGAGGGAGTCGTCGTCAAGAAAAATAGGCAGCCTACCGATCGGAGTGTGGAATCTGATATAAAAACGCATCAAGTGCAGCAGGAAAAAGGGAGTACAGACGACTGAAAAATGGGGTTTACGGGATATGCAGACCTGGCATGCAGGAGTGTCTACAGGACAAAAGTAAGACCTTAGAAGAACATATCACTGGGGGAGAGATAGATACCGCCTACAGGAAATAAATAAGATATTTGGTGACAAGAAAAGCAGCTGCATGAATATCAAGAACTTAGATGCTAGACCAGTATTAAGCAAAGAAGGGAAAGCTGAAAGTTGGAGGAAATATACAGAGGGCTTATAGATAGGAAAATATTTAAGGCATTATTCTGGAAACGGAAGATGAAATGGAAGGAGATGAGATAGAAGATACAATTCTGCGAGAAGATTTGAACAGAATTATGGTATTTCGTCTGAACTGCTGATATCGTTAGGAGAACCAGTCATAATGAAATTGTTCCACCTAGTATGCCAGATGCAGAGATAGGGGAAATACCATCCGACTTCAAGAAGGATATAGTAATTTAAATTACAAGTACAAATAAAGAAACAGCAGACAAATGTGAAAATCACAGAACTATTAATTACATGAGCTATGGATGCAAAGTACTAACTGGAATTAGCTACAGACTAATGGAAAAACTAGTGGAATCCGATCTAGGGGAAGACCAGTTTGGATTTAGGAGAAATGTAAGAACACGGGAGACAATGCATTACAATTTATCTTAGAAGATAGGTAAAGGAAAGTTTTTCCATCTCAAGGCAATTTACTGTATTAGAACTAAGAATATGTTCAAGAATTCTACAACCAACTGATGTTAATGATACAGGTCTGTAATTTTGTGCGTCCGTTCTTTTGCCTTTCATATACATGGGAGTTACTTGCGCCTTTTTGCAGTCGCTTGGTACTCTACACTGGATCAAGGATGCACGATAAGTGCAAGCTAAGTAAGGGGCCAATGCCACAGAGTACTCTTTGTAACACTGGATTGGTAGTCCATCTGAACCTGGCGACTTGTTTGTTTTCAACTCTCTCAGCTGTTCTCTGCACCAGCTACGCTCGTTACTATGTCCTCCATGTGGGAGGTTGTGCGACCATCAAATAGGTAGAAAAGGTAAAGCAGTCAGCATTCTCAAGATTGGTTTGAACACAACAGTGCTTTACTAGGCATGGTCCTATTTGCTGGTGGTATGCTGTTGCCTTCCTCTGACCTTCGAACTGACTTGCCCAGCCAGTTATAGGGGGACATACAGTTATAACGTGGATTCCGAACCACGGTGCTACTCGATATTTTTGATATCAGCAACAGTACCAGAGGAGAAAAAAGTGGAAAATGACAAGAATCCTAGGACCTCGTGGGGATCGAACCCTGGAGTTTTGTATTTATAGTCTGGCACTCGACTGCTGTGCTACCCAGCCGCAGGAAATAAGGTATGTTACATTTTAAAACTTCGACCTTCATTTTTCTATCTTCTTTCACTATCCGAGAATGATCAAAGAGTGACTGGATAGAGACTTTTGTTCCGCTTACTAACTTTATATACACCCAGAATTTTTTCGGGTTCTCGGCAGGATCTTTTACTGAGGTATGACGGT
This sequence comes from Locusta migratoria, assembly GCA_026315105.1. Taxonomy (NCBI): domain Eukaryota; kingdom Metazoa; phylum Arthropoda; class Insecta; order Orthoptera; family Acrididae; genus Locusta; species Locusta migratoria. Next base: position 902,816,991 of record CM048744.1, on the reverse strand, counting down.
GTTAGTTACTGTAAGCTTCGCGCATTTATCTTTTTATAGACGCGGGAATCTCTACCAACTTTTGTCTGATTTGATTGGCACGACTTTTTTCTAATCGAAAGTGCAACTGCCTTTGCTATTACAACATTTTTCGAATATTGCTATTAAACCACGGCGCGTCTTTCCCATCCTTAAACCACTTTTTCGGCCCTTATTTCTCCAGTGCTTGATTTACATTGCATTTAAATTTTGCCCCTAGTTACTCTACGACAACCCCACCGGAATTAAACGATATTCATTCATTCCTTAAGCGGGTCTCTAACAACTGCTTTTCTGCTCTTTCTAGCACAAACACTCTCCTAGGCTTTTTGACCGATTTATTACCTTTAGTGAGCATTGTCGCTATAACGAAATTATTATCACTATCCTCAGTACCAAGAGTGACATTGACTAGGTCTGGCCTGTTTGTAGCTATAATGTCCAAAATATTTTCATTGCATGTGGGCTGACGATTTAGGTGTTCAAAGCAATGTCCGGAAAACGTACTCAACAGTAGTTCACAAGACTGCTTGTCTGTACCCCCTGTAGTGAAGACATAGGTGTCCCAGTCTATATTCGGCAGGTTGTACTCCCAACAAATAAAGCATGGTCCAGGTACCTTCGCACTACTGATCGTACAATTTCTTTGAATGACTCTAGCACTGTGGCGGTGGAACTGAGTGGTCGGTAAAAACACCCAACTATTAACTTGATTTCACCTACACCTTACACGTTCCACATAAATTCACAGTCACTCTCGACTTCGAGCTCAGCAGAAGGAATACATTTGTGGACTGCAATTAGCACACCCCCTCCAATCGTCCCTGACCTACCTTTGCGATATGCATCCCATTCCTCGCTAAATATTTCGAGGCTTCCAACCTCGGAATTCAGCCAACTCTCAGTCCCGAGAATCATTCGAGCCCGGCTTTCCTACAATGCAGTAAATTCTGGAACATTATTCCTAATACCTTGAAAATTTACTGCGCTATATTTAGTTGGCGGACGACACTGAAACCATTATCAGTACATATACTAGCCTCAAGGTGGCATCTGTCGTCACTGTATAAAAATATACATCGTCTATCCAGGTGTACAGTACTTACAGTGTGTAGGTACAGTTAATAATTTATAAACGTAGCGTAGGAAAAGCTGTTGACTGAAGGCGATGGGCGAGGAGAGGAGGATGGGCGTTATCGTATAACGGAGTGCTGTGCCTGCACAGCAGGGTCCTGGGGTGTGGTCATGACGTAGGTGAACATAATGTGTTGACCGTTCTGTCCGCAGAGTGTCGCCACTGCGGCAAGCCACGGCAGGGGAGGCAAATTTCATACAAAACGGGTCACGTTAAAAGGGCGAGTTCATGGCTTGGTTGGCGTCAGGACGCTTCCACGCTTCCACGAGGGATGTTTTACAGACTCGGCTGGGCCACACAGAGACGTTTTCTGCCGTCATTTTTGGTACATTTGTGGCCGGTGATAAATGTGCATTCCAGCGCAACTTCCGGGGAGACTGATGGCCACACGCATCAGTCTTATACTAAGTGATAAAATGTCAGTATAATTTTGAAAACTTAATAAATCACGGAATAATGTAGATAGAGAGGTAAAAATTGACACACATGCTTGGAATGACATGAGGTTTTATTAGAACCAAGGAAAATAATTTTAAAAAAATGTCCGACAGATGGCGCTTCATCTGATCAGAAAAGCAATAATTAGCATAACAAATTCAGACAAAGCAAAGATGATGTTCTTTACTGGAAATGCTCAATATGTTCATCATCATTACTCAATACTACTTGTAGTCGAGGAATAATGTTGTGAACAGCACTGTAAAGCATGTCCGGAGTTAGGTGAGGCATTGGCGTCGGATGTTGTCTTTCAGCGTTCCTAGAGATGTCGGTCAATCACGATACACTTGCGACTTCAGGTAACCCCAAAGCCAATAATCGCACGGACTGGGGTCTGGGAACCTGGGAGGCTGAGCACACGGTCATCATCATACGACGCGCGTAAGAGATCTTTCATGCATCTACCAATATGGGGTGGAGCGCCATCCTGCATAAAAATCGTACGTTCCAGCAAGTGTTTATCAGCCACGCTGGGGATGATGCGATTCTGTAACTATTGGCGTACTTCTCACCCGTTACGGTAGCAGTCACTGACTTTCTTTTCGTTTGGTGATCACGAGGCGTGTTGGCAGTTATATCAAACTGACGACGGACACGAATGTGGAGACATGCAGAATGTCTTTCCCCTGTTGCAGGTGTCAGAGTCCATCATTGTCGAAGACAATGATGTTTAACCCTCGGAATGGATAATGTAGTGTGTGAAGTAGGAGTTCTATGTGCTGGTGGCCTATAATGCATGTCTGATTGGCAGGTTAATTTTTTTCCCTTGCTCACTCCACATGAACTCTCTGTGAGCTTGCGAGCACATGCTCAAAGTAAGATTTTTAACTTCGGCCATTATGGATCGTTCTGACGATCTACATGCTTGTATAGCACTTGCGATGAATACAATTTTACGGTAAGTCTGGATCGCACAGGCGATTTGGCTCAGAAGGTACGCGAGTCTTTGTTTTATTTGTCTGCCGAACGTTTGGAAATTGTCTGTACAAGGACTATGGATCATGGGTGTACCTGAAATATCAATTTCACGTGAATTACGTCATTCAGAAATAGAATCGCCCCTGGTGCGAACATGAGCAACACGATTTTTGCTTTTTCGTACACCACTGTGAGGGGAAGCACGGAAACGCATGCAGAGCTATGCTGTCACCAGTCACACTGGCCATCGTAAATGAAGGGTCCAGTATTACTACTGCGTAATTTGGAGAATGAGGTGAGTCTTGCTCTAGTTCATACACATTTAAATAGTAAATTGTATTTGCTTATGTTATTATGATTGATCGCCACCACTGTAAAACGTCAATTAAGGTTTAGAAAGGTACCCAGATGAGTGTCCCATTGGCTTGTCGGTGTAGATTTTTTTTTTTTTTTTTTTTTCCCTCACAACCCTCCAAACCTCGAAAGATTTCAGCTGTAATACAGGATAAAACATTTTGATATTGTAATCTGTTTGTATTTTCACTTTTGATTACAGTCTGTGTACTAACGCAATAAACAAGTGTTTTTAGTGTATTTCTCTCGCCATTACTTCACGTATTATATACACATCTACTATTGGAAGTTTGGAACATAATTGGAAAGGGAATATGTATGGTAACTGACACTGAGAGTGACAAATAGAGCCTACTAACATACTACGAGTTGCCTAATATTATCATTTAGTGGGTGGATCCGTTATATCTTTGATTAGTCACAGTCCTGCTACGAACTGATAGCGCGAGAACACATACCAGTGGGACCTCGTGTCCCTCCTAAGAAGGTAATAGTTTAATTGTTAGTTCCTTTTTGTTCTATCTTCTCACAGTCTAGGCAACTAAATAATTAAAATGCTTTGGTAAGAAGAGTGTCAACAGTCGTCATGCATGCCATAAACCATTGGCTGTTTATTGCATAAATCAACCAGTTTCGGTCAATAGACCATTTTCATATATAAACTATACTAAAATACAAAAAAATCGTAATTAATGAGCACAATGAAAGGAGGAAATAACCAGCAAAATTACATATAATAAAATTGAAAACGGAAATATCATGCCAATTTAACGTATAGTTAAGAATACTTACAAGGTGTTAAACCTGAACGGTAAAATGCATCAAATAAAATACATCTATTTGAGACCAGCAGGAGTCAGTATAACAAAAAATATTAAAAATACAGTGATCAACTTAGATAAAACCTATCAGTCAACACAACATAAAAGGTAAGAACAGGCTATGAATAAAAATGGAGGGGGTGCCTTGTGCTAATTGCATGAGTCAAAGACTATGAAACCTATGTTATCGATATTGGTACTACGATTAATGTATGTACAATATCTTTGGATACAAAAGTAAACAAAGTTACAAGGTGCAGTCGTCAACAAGGGAAGACGAAATTTGTGTATACAAAAGTTTACAATAACAAAGTGTGGTGCAATTAAAAAAAATTGTATCACAGCACACAAAGAAGGTTGAAGGTGAAGAAAAAATTTCCGTCAAAAGTGGAACTCTGAGCAGTGAAACTTGTTACGTCCCTTGATAACTTTTGTGGCTACACGAAGTTACTGCAGCCTTTCTTTCAACGTTTGTTCCTAACGAGACGGGGGAGAGATATTCACGGGACGTCTGTACCGGTCCGGTGCGCGCCTAAGCAAAAACCCGCCATTGTCCTCTCTGTCAGCTCCAGCCGACCTCACCGCAAACTGTCTAAAGCCTTCCCCACTGCACACTCCACCAACTTTCTTAACAAACTTTGAATTACACTATTCATTAAAAGATCTGTTGCCCACTTCGCTCTAATCTCACGTCCAGAGACCACGTTATTTCTCGTATTGTAACAACTGCTAGAAAATGTAATTGAGTCTCGGACTTCTCAAGTCTCCGCTACATAACTAAAAGGAGGCAAGTGGATCTGTGGAGGTACGAGTTATTTCTGAGGATTCGCTATGCTAAGGCAACAAGTCGATTCTTTTCAGACTCAACTTTGCGACTGAATGAGCGAAACTGTGACAATTTAATCACAGTCTGGGACATCCAGTCACGAAGTTGAATTTGAGCCTAACAAGAATCTACTTGTTGCCTTTGCGTTTGTATAAACCATAATCACAATGTGGTACCGTGTACTATAAAAAACTAGATCAAATGGAAAATATTTGGCGTTCACCAGGGAAGCGTTATAGGTCCCCTACTCTTCAGTGTTTATAAACGATTTAGGAGACAATCTGAATAGCTCCCTTAGACTGTTCGCGGATGATGCAGTCGTTTATCGGTTAGTGAAGTCAACAGAGGATCAAAAGTAACTGCAAAGCGATTTAGACAAAAAATTCTACATGGTGCGAAAATTACCAATTAACACTAAATAATGAAAAGTGTGAGGTAATACACATGACCACTAAAAGAAATCCGCTATCTTCAATTACATTATAAAACAGTCAAACATTAAGGTCGTAAATTCCACCAAATACCTAGGAGTTACAATTAGGAACTACTTACTGGAGAGAGCATGTAGAAAATATTGTGGGAAAGGCGAACCAAAGGTTGCGTTTCATTTGCAGAACGCTTCTAAGATGCAACAGCTCCATCAAAGAGACTGCCTACATCACACTTGTGCGTCCTCTCCCGGTGTACTGTTGTCCAGTGTGGAACCCTCACCTGGTGGGACTAACAGAAGACATTGCGAAGGTCCAGAGAAGGGCAGTTCGTTTTGTTTTCTGACTTACAGGGGGGAAAGCGATCTAAAATGCAGCACTGGGAAGGACCGCAGATTACATGTGGCACGGGCCTTGTCGACTATATGCCTGCTCTGCGATCCTCTTCCACAACTTTCTGTCGAGTGATCTGTGTTCAAATGTTTGTAAAGCTTATGGGACTTAATTGCGGGGTCATCAGTCCTCAAACTTGCAAACTACTTATGAACTAACTTATACTACAGGATTCCAACCTCAGCCGCGGGAGGCCGCGCGATCCGTAATGTGACGCTCCAGACCGCTCGGCTACTCACGCGAGTCCATCAACATTTCAATGAATCAAATTTGTGACTGTCATTCGGTCTAATGTGTTTTGGTGTGGGAAGGGAAAGAATAAATTTGCAGTGTGGGCTACTGAAAAAAACCAAAATGAAGTCATCAATTCACGGAGATGAATAATGAATCACTCACGGGAGTCCCAGAGGAATAACAATTCCTCCACCCACAAGAAATGCAATCCTGAATGTATCATGATTGCTATCAAATCATCGTTTAGGTTGATACTGACTCCTCACCTACTAACAATGTGTGTTCAGGGCAAAATAATACACTGATTGCCTCTCTGAATGCGCTTATCTGGAAGTGTTGGCCCAAGAAAATATTTGCATCATCTAGAGGTGCCACATATGTTGCTGTGATTGTCTTTAATGATGGCAACATAGGGAGAGTGGAAGTGTCCGGCCTTCAGGGTGGAACATTCACTCTACCAACTTATAAGGAAATTGCCGGTCATCATGGGGCAAGGGGTGAAATAAGAACGCATTATCTTGCAAATAAACGTAGCAAAAGGAAAGTAGTTACAGGAGAAGTCTTTAAAACAGAGAAGGTCCTGTGTACAGTTCTGGAACATTCTGAGGAGGTATAACTAAAGGAATGTGAGTTAAATCTTTAACTTCATTTCCCGGAAACTAGATATTCTGAACACTCATGTAGGCCTTCCTTTTTCTCAGTACATTTGTGACACAATGCCTTCATATTTGGTCCACTTATATATCATAGTGTAAGAAACACACAGAGCTAAATACTCAAATGTTTCGTTTAAGTTAAGGTATCAGATAATTTATTGATAATATTAAATCGATTTGCACGAAAAATATGTAAAATGTAAATAAATTTCTATCAAAGAAATTCCAAATTGCGTATGTATAATTGTTTGACGGATGTAAACATAACACAGCTAAATTTTTGCTATGATTGGTTTAATAGGTTATGAGGAAAAGGAACATTAATAATTGTAGATAATGAAATTTATAATTTTGTAATAATTTCAAAATTCGAGAAAAAAATCTCAGAATTGAAGTAGCGTGTATCAATGCCAATCACCACGCAAAATTGTACTTGTTAATCTTCATTATCTTGGGCACACCATTTGATAAAACGAGAGTATGCATTTGGTACACATCCTCCCTTAAGTAATAAAGCTGAGAACTTTTATCTGACTGGAGGTGTGCTTCAGTTCTCGTTGCAGTTGAGAAGATCGCTGTGTCCCAGTGGTGTATAGGCCAGCGCAGCTGCCTAGACAGCAGGGCACCTGGGTTCGAATCCCGGCTGAGTACACAGTTAACTTAGTAGAACCCATGAATTTGAATTGACAAAACTGCAGTATCAAAGGTAGAGTACATTCTTTCGCACACGTCCAGCGGGTGAGATATTACAGACTTCCCCATCAAATGCTGTACAGTGAGGTGAACACAGGTAGAAGGCCACGAGGCGTCATTCTTAAACACTATAACGATCAATACAAGGGATATCTAAAAGTCTTGAACATCGATCCTAATAACTGTTCCACCATTGCATGTCCGAAACAACGGACATCAGTCGCTTGGGACGTGAGAGATTCGCAGCTGAATGCAAGCAAAATTAAGGGCTAATCCACTAAAGATGTGGAATCCCTCTGAATCTTCCAGAGGAAGTGGCCATGTATGTAAAAAACGATTTTTCATCGGAGTCAATCGATTTTTCTAAACACTGCACAGAACAGATATTTGAATGTTGTGCAGGAGTTGTTAATGTTAATGGAACTAAACTAGTAATAATTGTTATTTATAGATCCCCTGACCCAGATTTTAAAATGTTTCTGCCCAAGCTGGAATTGGTTCTGGGTTCGCTGTATAGGAAGTATAAAAATTTAATTGTGTGTAGAGATTTCGACATTATTTGTGTAGGTGATAGCTGTTAGATCTATTTAATTCCTATAACATGATGCAAACAGTATTTTTTCCAACGAGAGTGCAAGGAAATAGCAGTTCTACCATTGACAATACTTTTGTTCATTCTTCATTATTAGAGGGGCACTCTGTCAGCAGAATAATAAATGGCCTATCAGACCACGATGCTCAACTTTTAATTCTAAAAAGTATTTGTTCTCAAACAAATGTTATACATAAATATCAACTACTGAGAAAAGTTAATCTAGTTGCAATTGATACCTTTTTAAGCTTAATTATGGAACAAGAATGGAAGGATGTTTATAGTGCTGATAATGCACATGATAAATATAATGCTTTTCTGAACACATTTCTTATGCTGTTTGAAAGTTGCTTTCCGCTAGAACGCTCAAAACAGGGTACTTCCTGTAACAGACAGTCAGGGTGGATGACAAAGGGGATAAGAGTTTCATGTAGAACTAAGCGGGAGTTGTATCAAAATGTTAGAAACAGTCAGAATGAAGATGCAGTAGCTCATTACAAACAGTACTGTAAGGTTCTGAAAAGTGTCATTAAGAATGCAAAAAGTATGTGGTATGCAAAATGAATAGCAAATTCTCGGGATAAAATTAAAACTATCTGGTGAGTCGTGAAGGAAGTGTCTGGTCAGCAGCAGCAGGTAGAAGATATAACGTCAGTGCGTAGTAGGAATGTTTCTGTTACTGACAAGTTAGATATATGTGCAATACTCAATAATCACTTTCTGAATATAGTAGGGGAACTAAACAAAACTCTAGTTTCTGCAGGTAATCATATAACGTTTTTAGTAAATGCTTTTCCGAGACTGTTACCTGAAATGGTCCTTCATGATACTTACATAGGTGAGATTGAGTCAATAATTAAATCACTAAAGACTAAGGACTCTTGTGGATATGATGGGGTATCTAGCAGAATTCTAAAGTACTGTTCTCCATATGTTAGCCCAGTGCTAAGCCATATTTGTAATTTTTCCTATCAGAATGGTCAGTTTGCTAACAGATTAAAGTACTCAGTAGTGAAACCACTTTATAAAAAAGGAGAAAGGGATAATGTAGACAACTATAGACCTATTTCTATGCCATCGGTTTTTTCTAAAGTTATTGAAAAGGCTGTATATTCAAGATTAATTGATCATTTCAGTTCATATAGTTTATTGTCAAACGTACAGTTTGGTTTTAGAAGTGGTTTAACGACTGAAAAAGCTACATTTTCGTTTCTCTGTGAGGCACTTGATGGGTTAAATAAGAGGCTACGAACATTAGGCGTCTTCTTTGATTTAACAAAAGCGTTTGATTGTGTTGATCACCAAATATTGTAGCAGAAGTTGGAACATTATGGAATACGGGGAGTAGCCTACAACTGGTTCACCTCTTACTTTAATAATAGACAACAGAAGGTAATTCTCCGCATTGTAGAAAATGGCTATGACGTGCAATCCCAATGGGGCACAATTAAGTACGGGGTGCCTCGAGGGTCTGTTTTGGGACCATTGCTGTTTCTCATTTATATAAATGATATGCCTTCGAGTATAACAGGTGACAGTAAAATATTTTTGTTTGCTGATGATACAAGCTTGGTAGTGAAGGATGTTGCTCATAATACTGACACAGTATCAAATAATGCAGTTCAAGAGAAGTTCATGGCTTGTAGAAAACAAGTTGATGTTAAATAACAGTAAAACTAAGTTTTTACCAGTTCTAACACATAATTTGACGAAAGCTGACATTCTGATTACACATAATGGGCATGTGATAAGTGAGACTGAACAGTTCAAATTTCTAGGTGTTCATATAGACAGTAAGCAGTCATGGAAAGACCATGTTCAGGATCTTGTTCCAAAACTAAATTCTGCTATATTTACCATTATAACAATATCTGAGATAAGCGATTTTTCAACACGAAAAGTTGTCTATTACGCTTACTTTCACTCACTTATGACGTACGGCATTCTTTTTGGGGTAACTCGCCTGATGCAAAAAGGATATTTCTGGCTCAAAAACGGGCGGTTCGAGCAATATCTGTTGTAAGTTCGCGAACGTCATGTCGACCCCTTTTCAGTAGTCTGGGAATTTTGGCTCTGGAGTCACAATTCGTTTTTTCTTTAATGTCGTTTGTTGTTAATAATATCAGCTTATTCCCACGAGTTAGTAGCTGTCACTAGGTGGATACTAGACAGAAGTCGAATCTGCATTTGCATCACATCACCTTAACACTTGTGCAGAAAGGGGTACAGTATTCTGCGGCATCCATTTTCAATAAACTGCCACAAGAACTAAAGACTCTTAGCACTAATCCACACGCTTTCAAATCTAAATTGAAGAGTTATCTCATGGCTCACTCCTTTTATTATGTCGAGGAACTCCTAGAAAAGTTAAATAATAAAGCTAATTCCTTTTTTGCCTTTTTTGATTCTTTTCACTTTGTCTTAAGATTGTCGTGTGTAAAGGACTACTTAAAATTTTCTATTACCATTCTTGTATAACAATTAATGTATTGACTTGTTCCATGACCATGGAGTCTCACTCCTCAATTGGGTCCTATGGAACAGAAAAAACCAATAAATAAATAAATAAACAGTAGGTTGGAAGCTGAATTTTTGCAGAAATTAAAATGACCTGGGTGTTTCCAAAGGATTCGCTATAGCGTTTATCCTTGCAATGTAGTCTTACATCAACTATCTCTCAAAATCATCACATTGTAAGATTGTTTGATGAGAAAGAATTTATCTACACAAAAGTTTCTCCTTTGCACGATCTTAAGAAAAGACATCGCAGACGAGCATGGAGCATGAACCGGTAATATAATAATATTTGTCGTCAAGTATCTTGCATTGTATAAGTATTTAGAGTAACCTCTACGAAGTAGAATACCTGAAAATGGTATTAGGAGGGAAGCATGGAATATTTACACTGATTGGCAGGATTCTTGGGGAGTACCACCATTTTCACAGGTATTCTGTCTTGCGGTAGGTCTTCTTATGGGCTAAATCTCTTCTAATTATGTCTGTCCATAGGAAGTATTTTCATGTGTGAATATTCCCTTCCTTTGATGTTGTCCGACATCTGATACCGTTTCATTCCTTTTTTTCCGTTTACTATTACTTCTATTCTTTACTCCAGCATACAGTCGCTCTTCATATAGTAACTGATCCAAAGAGTATCGGGCACCTAAGAATCTAGTCATATCAAGACGCGAGAATTGGCGTCCATATTAGTTTCCCGTCTAATGCTCCATCTAGTACCATGAACGTTATTATCTGACGTGGGAACGATTGGTCAGTCATCCAGTCCCTTCTCCTTGTCAGTGTTCTCGTGATAATTCTCTCTTCTCCTGTTCTGTGGAAACGACCCTCATTAATTATTGGTATAATTTTTAACATCTTTAGATAGTTCCACGACTCTAAGGTTTTAATCCTCTATTTCCGATTTTCCCACTGTTCAAAATAGAGCTGTTTTCTTTGAGTTACCAACGTTTTCCCCCATTATACAACGTTGAATTGGCCCGCGGCGGAGTGGTCAAGCGCATTGAAGTGCTATGCCCCGATGCGCGAGGCCGTTCCACGTAGGGGATGGATGTTGTACGTTAGTTCATAAGTAGTTTGTAAGTTTAGGGACTGATTACCCCTCAGTTAAGTCCTATAAGCTTTACAAACATTGGAATTTGAATCGTCCAATTGTTTTCGAAGTCAACGGATTCTGTGACGGTAGCTCGAGATTTCTTTTGTCTTGCTTTCATTATCAACTGCAACCAACGTCCGTGATGACTTCCGAACGCCAAATAAAGTCATATAAAAGTGTTATTTTACAGACCACTCTACCTAATATTTGTTCTTGTTTGTTCTTCGACCCCAAACATAAATCGGATTATGTGAAAGTTGTACAACTTCAGTGTCATTGCTATCTTCGAGATTGTGTGCCTAATTTTTCTCATAGTCGGATGGCATGTTAGTTAGTTGTGATTTCTCTAAGTGATTGGAAACCTGGTCCCTCCTTGTGCGTTGGAAATTCACCAACTCAAGAGAAATTGTGAGGTGGTTTTTCTTTCACTTTAAATGATGAACGCAATCATTGCCAATTTTGCATAAGTGAAATATTAATGTTGCGGTGACTGCATAACTATCAGGTGCAACTAAAGGAGTTGTTCCGAAGTGATTCCGATTCATTTACATTTGAATCCAGAATACAGACACGGAAAAATTATAGTCTTTTAGTCTCCACAAAAATGTGCTTCTAACTACGGCCAGAAAGGAACCTAGTTCTCGATATGCTAATATGTCGGAGAAAGAAAAATCCGGCGATGCCATTTCTAATACACCATGTTTCATAGGACGGCATCTTATAACATTACATGTAGTGTTTATAACTCTTAATGAAAGTTACAAAAAAGATGTTTCTAATTATCTGCTGTTACCCATTGATAATGCAGTGGAGGGGATTGAGAAGTAAGTTCAAAATATTTCTAAACCTCTTAGACCAAACTGTTATGGTCATCAGTCCGTAGACTTAGAAACTACTTAAACTTATCTACGCCAATGACAACACACACACACACACACACACACACACACACACACACATATTATATATATATATATATATATATATATATATATATATATATATATATATATATATTTATTTATTTATTTATTTATTTATTTATTTTATTCGCCCGAAGGAGGACTCGAACCTCCGGCGGGAACGGCCGCTCTATTAGTAGTATGACGCCTTAGACCACGCGGCCATTCCGCGCGTTGTAACTTGGTATCCAAGTAGTAAATTCACAAATGAAAATGGGGTAATAACACTTTAATTATCAAAGTAAAAATACAGATCTAATACTTTTAATACTCCAACTACCGCCGCATCGTACCGAAAGAACCGAGCAAATAATATTGGAAAGCTGGATATAAATACATAGAATGATTACACGTTGCTTGCATCCACGGAAGTTTGAGCTACAGTCTGATTTTGACTACGAAATGCTATAATAATATCGAATGACTACTAACGGATTAAGTTGCTCACTGCAATTGTAATGAAAATGCAACACAAGAAGTACACACAGTTCGAATATTTTGAAGTAAAAGGAGTACTCCAGGAAGAAAGAATGCACTAAGTAATCTGCAATCTCACCAAATCCTTTGTAGTAGGAGACTGAATGGGCGATCCCAGAAACACGCCAGACAATAGTCTAAATCACGTCCATTAGATTTGGAGACAGGGACGAGAGTAAAGCTTTGTTCGTTTGTACTGAAGTTCTGCAGGAAAGAAATGTCGGCGCCTCTGCATTGATTGGCCGTCAGAGACCGAAGTTCCGTGAACAACTGGGGCGTAAATAGGGATGTTTTTCAAAGACTCCCTCGACTGGGAGACGGGGATGCAGTCGAGTGATAATCTCAGAGAATAGGCGACGGTTTGGCGCGCCAATGCCGTGATGATAATCCAAGGTAGCGTGCGGCCGGTCGTGATTCACGTTTTAGAAATCCATACTTAATATTAGAAACGCGAAAGAATCTTTGTATCTTACACTTTCATCATTACTTAACTGATAGTGATGAAATTGGTTATGGAGATAGTTTGAATGCTGAAGAAGAACATAGGTTATTTTAGAAAGTGTGTTTATCAAGATATTAGTTGATTTTAAGTATATAACACGAAATAAGGAAAAGCTGAGCATCAAATTTTCCCTTGAAATTTCTGAGAAACGAAGACACATAGGAAAAACTATTTCTTCATTGAAGTTTGGAATTTATCACATTTATTGTAATATCTTTAACCCATTGAGCGCTGCAGACGGGATATCCCGCAGCAGTCCACCGGGCCGTGGGGCCGACGGACGTGGTTTGCCGCGGCAGCGGTATTTCCGGCGGGCCCTGCAGGCGGCATTCACCGCGCGGCCTGGCAGGTACCAGGGCGCTAATGCCGGCTTACACCGTAGCCGGTCCCTTTGCCTGGGGGTCTGCGGACGTGAACAGTCGCAGGGCTGCTGCCGACACAGACATTTATCCAATCTGTGCTGACAAACACAGACTGGTTGCTTCAAATGTTCGGACATGGGATGCAAAAATAAATACTTAGTGCAAATTTCTGATTTTTCCGTAACTTCTTGGTAGATATTAAACCTTAGATATTCTTAATTAAACAAAAAATTCTGGCATTATTATTTCTAGAATATTCTGACCTGGGGTGCGGTAAAAAATATTTATTTAAATGACGACTAGTGTCGAGCGAAGCCCAAAGATGCCCAAAGACTGTGACAATCACATTACAGTTCTCCATATCCTATGATTTTATTAACTGCTAAAATATGGTTGTCACATTTCTTTTTAACATGGTTGTTTGAAACTGGGCTTCGGACGAAACTAGTCGCTGTTTAAATAAATATCTTTTACCGCAACTGAGGCCTCAGTTTTCTAGTGATCTTTAGTAACGGGTGGCTGTTCTATTTTTCCACGACGTTGGATTTGTGAAAAAAATTATAGGCCTAGACATTCATCTCCTTATGATAAGCAGAAATTATTCAGCCGTAAATATAAGTATTAAGAAACCTCGATTTGATTGATCGTTGCTTGCAGACAACTGGGTTTATGTAATCGAAATGTATTCGCAAACTTGGAAAGGGCGTCTTGCCACAAATTGGTTAGTTGCACAAACTCGCCCGTTTCTGAAGCACAAAAGGGCATTAGGAATTAAAAGTGACGTTTAATTAGGTTGTTTAGAAACTTGAATATTTCCTTATCTAATTCTTAAGCAAAAGTTGTACATCATCGATTATTTCTACTGTACAATAACAATTGCGTCCCGTATAAAAGGAATTCAGTAATGTTGAATATTATGTTTTTAAGTTTCCCTGCGGATAATTTGTTAGATTAATGCTCTCAAAATATAGTGGTTACATTTAAACGTGTGACTCGGTTTACAGATGGTTTCGTCGAAAGTAGTTTGCGTGAGAATTACTGCGCTAGTACATAAGGACGTCAACGTTTAGTCGTTACGTATTCTAGAGCATTTGAATCGCGAGTTGCGTACAAAAATCAGATAATTAAGTACCAGTATGCCAAATAAAATTCAAATTTATATAAAGATCTTATGATGATTCTTAAGAACTAAACTCATATAAAAGAAAGCCTTTGATGAAAAGTGTCATTCCATGTCAGCTCACCTATCATTCCCTGTTCGACTATTGCAGATTTTGTTGAAATTTTATATGAACATTCCCTGAAATTTCTCTTACCAACGTATTACGTTTTAAGTTTCATGAGCAGCATGCATTTACAGTCGGCTATAGAACCCAAAATTTAAACTTTTCTCACGCCATGATTCACGCGTTCACATTTGATTCAAATCATCTAGCATTGTTTGCCTGCGTTGGTTGACCATTTACATTCCCTTTGCAGTTAACATAATGTTCTATCTAATAATCCCAGTTTGAAAAGCTTTATAAAACAAAAATAAGGTTGAAAATACCGCATTTTTAACCTTTTTAATAACTTCAACTTTTACACTTAATTTATTTAGTATTGGAAAGCGGCACATAAACGAAGCGCCATGTTTCAGAACCTTGTAGTTAGTTAGTCCCTAAGATACAACGCGCCAAATGTTGAAGTTTCTGGGTCGCCAATTTTAGAGCAACTTTGTTTAAACTTTTATGATTGTGTATAGCATGTAAAATTCTTTTCAGTATTATTCCTTTGAAAACGCATACATTTGTACACGATGGCCAAATTTCATAATTGTCATAGAAATATTTCCCGAGTTATAACAGCTCAAAGTCGCCAGGAATTCACGCTTGCCCTTCGCAAAATTGCACATGGCGTCAAGCAAATGATTATAACTAGTCCAGTATTGCTTCAACGAATCTTAAAATCTATCATTATCGATTGATTGGCGACTTGTTGGTTTTTTCACATAAATTTTCCCGTCATGGTAGAGCAGGAAAATATTCCGAAATTATGCGATTTGACACGGAATGAACCAGGGCCTACTCGTTAGTAGCGTAAGGAGTTTCAGTGTACATTGTCTGTCTGGTAATTATTTCGAGATTCAAAGTTAATGCATAAGTATGCAGATATTCTGTTTGTTTGTAACGTCAGCAAGCACACTGCGAGACTGGTTCTAGAAATACTCCGGCAGGGCGAGGACGGCCAGGCGGAGAGCTCAGGCATACACAACAGGCGGCGGAGACGGCGGCCAGCGCAGGTAGTCGGATTAGGCGGTCGGACTCGGCAAGCCGGACGCGCAGGTGCAGCACTCAAAGGGTTAATGGTTGATATGTTCTATGTCGTACGATTTAACATTATGAGTACAATGCTCATAAAAGACGTCAATGTATAGAACCACCGATTTTGGTAAATTTGAAAGCTGCATAATTTTCACGTTGTGTACGTATAGGTTTGTGGGAATCACCTTCATTGTACAGTGGTTGCAAAAGAAATTCGTTATTCTTTGTAGTGGCGCTAAGTACTATGATTCTTATTTATTCTCTGCATAAGTTATGTTTGTGATCTTTGATATTTTTTGTTGTTATAGTAATAGAGCTTCAAAAAAGTA
The DNA here is from genome assembly GCA_026315105.1 of Locusta migratoria. Classification (NCBI taxonomy): domain Eukaryota; kingdom Metazoa; phylum Arthropoda; class Insecta; order Orthoptera; family Acrididae; genus Locusta; species Locusta migratoria. The sequence goes on along the minus strand of CM048744.1, from coordinate 902,800,877 downwards.
AAAATTTCCAAGTGATCATTCGAATATTTCATTGCTATTACTTTTATGCATTTTTATGCCTAAGGTTTTTTCAGTCAGCGGTTCAGTCGCGATGTAACAGAGAGTGTTTTCCAAGGAGGTTAGAATCTCTGGAGATACCCTAATATTGTAAAAGTGAACCCAGCAAACTGCGCACTCCGGCATTTGATTGTGCCCAAAACATTTTTCATATTGAGTGCGCACTTCGGCATTTGATTGTGCCCAAAACATTTTTCATATTGAGTGTGTATGATAGTTCTAGTTGTTGAAATGTACGTCATATTTAAATAAATTCTCCGATGTGACTGTCAAATTAGTGAATTTGCGTAAAGAGGGCAATTTTCAAACAGGGTATTAAGTGAGAAATCTTTGTTTTGGACATAAAAGCATGACCTCTCTGGCTTCAGCCAATGTCTGTTATCAGCATAGGTAACGTCACCTCCCTTTATTCTAACCTCCTTAATCTTTTCGTATTTAATACTATATTTATTTTCATTTCGCTAAAGGACAGTTTTTACCGCGGTCTACGCACAGATTATATGTAAACCGGAAAACTGGAAACTTATGCCGATGATCCCGCTCGTAACTTACGAACCAAGTTACGAAATAATTGTGCTTTCGATGGTCTTTGCCTCGTATGCAAGAATATCAACGCGAGCGAGTAGGATTTACATCCCTTCTGCATTTTTGGTTGCAAGCCCTTTGTTGTTATGACATTGGATCATTATGGCTTTCATCTCAACTTGCAGTTCTTATGTCGTAACCACAGCGCACTCTTTCCAACGGCCCACAGTCCCCTCAGTGTTTAACGGTGATTTTCCCGCGCACTCTTAATGTCGCTCACGTTTTTTAGACTATTCCATAGACTGTATCTGTCCTTCCAACTACCATTTATGTTTCAGATTCTTCGCACATATCGTGCAGCGATTACTTCTTGGCTTCCCTGTTTTTACTACTTATTTTATTCTTGTAGTTGTACGTATCTTTTCTCATAAATACATGGGGGCGGAGAACACCATGCAGTAAACTACATCTCGTTGCAAGTTGGTACCACCGTGCGTACTGAGAAGCGACCGCAGGGCATAACTTACGTACGAAGTCTTGCACGATACCTCGCCATATTTTAGCGTTATTTCTCGCCGTAGCCTGGGTTTTTATTTACTCCTTTCTTCTGGTAGTCCAACTCCTACTTCCCGCTCTATCGATCGCTTTCTGCCGTACTGTCTACACCTTCAGATTCTTTTAAGTTCAGCTCAAGCCATACCACAGTCCAGTCTACAACAGGGTGTTATTGGTTCGTGGTGATAAGCGCAGAGACTATCGTACGCTATGCTTGGTCTATCTTTTTCTTTACACTCTCTCTTATTTGTCGTCCACATTAAATCAGATATTTGAACAGCACAACACAACATTTCCATAAGTAAAGCAACGCAAACTCTCGATTCCAGTATTGAACTATTGTGTACGACGCTGTATCTCATCTACTATAAAGTGAGTCAGCAAGTGAAATGAACCGTTCACAGCGCATTCAGTTATTATGGCAGCAGAGGGCACAACATGTGAGGAACAGTACCACCCGCTATACAGGTAACTGTCTACAAAAGATTACGTCTTGTAAATGGCGAAATGTACCTCACGATATGTCCTGACACTTTCCCTGATTTGTATTAAAAGTGGCTTATGTGTGTGTGTTTTTATTGAAAAGGTGGAAATACGCCGCTCGGTGAAAGGCAGAGGGGACACTAGAACAGTGGTCTACAACGCTGAACGACAGCCATGAAAGTTGAAGACAGGAGGAAAAGTAGATACAGTAACTAAGAAAGGGTAAGGAGAAGATCAGAGAGAGGGGTGGGGATAGAGAGAGATGGATGAGAATAGGGAGATACTGGTAGCTGGAGGAAGGAAATGATGCGCAGATGAACCATGTACACAAGATAAGAAAATAAAATCTTCTACCTCATTTCTTGTAAGCAAATACCCTTATTTGTGACGCCGTTACTGGACTATGCAGTCTGCTCCAGACTGTTTTCATATAAAATAAATCGTACATAAAAATATAAGAGCTCTGTTTCCCAGAGGAAACAAAAATGTCTTCGAGACTATATCAAAGATTTAGAACGTTCTCAGAGAGAACACGCATCAGTGTCTCCCGCCCCCCTCGCCCGTTCCATTTCCCGACGACCGCTCGTCCGTTCGCCCGCTTGTCCGCTCTAGCTAAGTGCACTACGTGCTTTTATACTTCACTTTACCATTCTATTAGTAACACTAGAAAAACAATGTAACATATCCAAGTTTGTTTCTTACTAGTATTCAATATTAAGCTCCATAAAATACATCGCTTTAAAATGTTAATTACGTCCACTATATTTTTTGTAACAAAAATATTTATCTCGGCTACAGAAGGTCGTAGAGCAACATAATTCGTTTTAAAATCTGTGAAACAATGTCAGCAATATATTTATTTAACAGTTCCTTTCATAACACAACAGGAAAATTAGTCAGTTAAAAATGCAGGCCAAAAAAGTGCAAGATTTTCAAAATTAATCTTTGATATTTATAATTAACAAAATTTATCAAAAAACTTTTTAATAACACCATATTACGACTCTTCACGAAGAAAAACGAAAATCCGTTACTTTGGGTCGATTTCCTGAGTAACTCTAGGCAATTTTCGAGAAGGCCCTTTCTTAAAAAAATTGATATACATCGAAAAATATTAAATATATTTAACTTTTTCAAACTGATATTTTTGTCATACATACGGCAATAAGTTTGGAAACGTGTATGTTGGCGAATTATGAGGAATCTAATTTTTACAGGTTTCTAAGTGTTCTTTCGATATATCTCGAAATTTTTCTAAGAAATCGATGTACACAAAAGGTAATCAACAGGAAAAGTTAAGGCCTATAACATTCTTATTTAACCTTTTCCCATCGAAGTTATAGTTTTTTATTTATTTAAGATTTTTTTTTCAAATTTGGGAATTTTTGTATCAAATTTCACCATTTCTGCTCGAGTTTCATTGAATTGAAACTCTGTTTGAAATTCAATTTCCTAGACGCTCATAGTTTTTGCTTCCATGTGTCTGAAATATAACATTAAGCCGTTACAGACTGCTTGGACTATCGTAAGGGGTGGGGGGAGGGAGGCAAGTGAACAGAGGGAGGGGAAGCAGAACATTAATTAATGTAAGTTGTAATAGATAAGCGATGTAGGAAACTGCATGAAACACGTACCAACCCTAGTGTGAGGAGATGAACAGGGGCAGGAGGATGTATAGGAAGAGAGGAAGAGGTAGACGGAGGAAAGGGATAGAAAGATAGGGTGGCATGGAGGAAAAGGATGAGATCAGCAGAATGAAACAGGAGCAAGGAGAGGTCGACAAACACAAGTTGCAATAAGGAATAATGGCAACGCTATATTTTCAACTAGTCCGCTGTATGAACCAATGCCAGTATTTCCAGCCTAACTTTGCATAGTTTGTAAGGTAGACTTTTCCAGGGGCGTAGGAATGAGTCTAATATTAAGAGTCGTCTAAATGGTAGGAAAACACGCAGCATTATTGACTATATCTGAGATGGTACATAACAAGGTCCGTGCAATGAAAGTCTGCCCTTCAGCTGTCACCGCAGTAGTAGTTTTGCGTCTCTGCAGTGATTATCCTATCGTTTCTGTTCTGTATTCCTTCGTTACAGCGTCGCATGCCTACAATTTAATCAAAGGGCAATCAGATACACAGCTGGCAGTCGTCTTACCTCGTTGCTCAGTAGAGGGTAGAAAAACGCTCCACTGGCCGCCTCCCGGGCTCATTATACTGAGATAAATTTCGTTTATCTCCAATCGTTCTCTCCTCCCCCGGCACTAAAACTTTCTTAAGCCATAAAACTCCTTGGCGCTCTGCTTATATCTGATTTCTCACACAGCAGAGGCGTCATAAAATGGGTCGTATTGCAGTCGTGCTTCTCAGACAGCGAAATGCCCCATACAAGCGTGGCTGCAGAGTTCGCATACACTGGTGTCTCCACGTGTGCCGAGTGTGCTTTTCCTCCTGTTATCTCTCCCACTGTCCACAGAACACCGGCATACGCATTATAACTTTGGAAGAAGATCTTTTGCTGGCGCCATCCTCGCGTCGCAACAAGCGAGTGACGTATGTGTTCACAGATCTGGCCGTGAAAAAACCACAGCTTTTTGCGGAATTATAAATTGTAACGTTATACTAAATGCTATAGTTTTGCTCCATGAAGAGTGGAAAAGTAGTAAGCGAGAAATTTTTTTACATTCAGTATTTTTGTGGTGTCGCACAAGTACAAAGTGCGCGCCACCTACTTTCGCCGCGCGCCGCCATGCACGCACGGCGCGGCGTTCTCACGACGACAGCCACGAGCGCCCTCTGCGACAACCCCGCTCGTGGCCACCACGGAAAGACACCGGTCACTTCGGACGGAGATAGCAACCAGTTAGGACCTTCGTAATCAGATAGGCACCATTGAAGACTTTGCTATCGTACAGGCACTAGGCAGGCCTCTAACAACTATGTATCAACATTCTGCAGTACTATGTAAAAGTTAAGTATTGTTACATTCTGTGCAATATATATCTCTTTCTAATTTACTCGAGTGTTTATAGTTTCTGGCTGCTCCCCTCCGTACCTGCACCAGCGTGTCGGTCTCATTCCACTCGGCCACCGACACCTACGACGAGCCTGGGACACAAAAGCGGCGACGAAGTAGGGACACAAAAATTTTGATATGGTTGTCTGGGAGAAAAAGTTTAATACAGGATTGAAATTATGTTTAAAGTTTATTACAAGTCGCCAAGTACTGTCATTTTGATATAGTGTATTTATAAAGTCTCGTCGCTTTATGTAGCAGTTTTTTGCGATTCCTATTGTTCATGACGTTATATCTCTGAACCATGTGTCATATGTGGTTCTTACCCTTACAGAAATTGCTACCTCACGGTAAGTAATATGTGTACCTAATCTGGTTAAAATCGGTCCAGTGATTTAGGAGGAAATGTGCAGTGTTGTCGTTTGACGCAGCCGTTTTTCACGCATCTCATTGTATATGACGTCATATCTCCTTACGTTTGTGTCGTAGGTGATTCTTACCCCGACAGCGATTGTTGCCTGATATTAAGGAGCACGTTTACCAAGTCTGGTTGAAATCAGTCCGGTAGTTTAGGAGATGTGTAACATACATAAGTACATACACAAACAAAATACACACACACACACACACACACACACACACACACACACACATACAGCCTATTTTATAAGATGTAAGATTTTTACGGTAGTCACGTCAATAATGGAACTTTATCATGTTTTCCTGTAGCTGTTTTTTGGTGATATATTTCCTAAGGAGACCGAGTACGATTCAGGCTTAACAATTTTCATCCTCATTTTCAGTTAGGTTGATTCTTTCATGTAGGAATGCGTTGCGTATCTTTGTGTGTGTGTGTGTGTGTGTGTGTGTGTGTGTGTGTGTGTGTGTGTCTTTCTCTGTTTTGATTTTTCCGATTTATAATGTAGCAAGTCTGGCATTTTTTCTTGTAATGCGTAAAACTTTGAACTACGTGCTTGCCGTGTGTCGGGTTTCGCTAAGATTCCTTGCGGCCATTTTTATGTCGTTCTTCATAATCTTCCGCACGAATGTAAATCATTTCTTACCACGAATAATCCTCCTGCGATTTTATTGTCTTTTTCTTATGTTCTTGTCTGTTTAAATCACGTGGGAGGTCGCCACGCGGTGAATTGTCCATTTCGAGTATAAATTACTTTAGTATCCGATATTTTGAATATGTCCTAGGGAACACACTGTTTTATTTTAAATTAATTTACTCGAAATTTTCTACAATATCTCTGTAAATGGCACGTGGTGACTAATCAGTGTCAGGCCCAATATGCATAAGCTTGGACGAGATTTTTCTTAGGGTTTCTATCTCCCCTCTGTGTGATATATTGGTGTGAATGACGAGCGCATGTGTGTGACTAATTGTTTCCTTCTTCTCACTGTCCTACGTGTGTTCCTTGTACAATAGAACAGAGACTCAATTATATAATTGAATTTGTTTCAAAATATATCTTTACTGAGCTCCTTGTGGTAAATCAAACCTCTCCCTGAATAACTCCCACAATGCAGTCAAATTAAATAAAAATATAATTATTAATTTTGGGACTAGGCTGGTAGAGAAATTTAATTGAAGGGATTGATTTGAGAGCCAAACAGAGGATTACCACAAGAAATTAAGTTTTATTTATAGTAAGACTTCCTAAACAATAAGTTCTCAGGCCAATTTGACTGGGCATGGACACGACTCACATAAGAACGGAAAAGGGGGAGGTAATTTCCTGTCTCACCAACATTAATGCGAAGTGTGAAGTCGACCACATGAGTACGAAAAGAAATCATTTAAACTTTGTTTACAAAATAAATAAATCAAATGTGAAGGCCACAAACTTCACGAAGTATCTAGGAATTACTATTACTTCAGACTTAAACTGGAAAGAACACGTAGATAACGTCGGTGGAAAGGCGACCCAGAGACTGCGTTTTATTGGCAGAACCCTTAAAAGATGCAACAGAACTACTAAAGAAACTTCATACACTACGCTTGTCCGTCCTTTTATGGAGTATTGCTGCCCAGTGTGGGATCCTTATCAGGTGGGTTTCACGGAGGACATCGAAAGAGTGCAGGCAGCGTTACGGAAATGATACAGGATCTGGGATGGTAATCATTACAACGACGGCGCTTATCAGCGTGACGTGGGATATTTACGAAACTCCAATCGCCAACATTCTCCTCCGAATGCAACTCCTTACATAGAAATGACCATCAGAATAAAATACTAGAAATCAGAGCTCGAACCCAGAGATTCAGACGTTCTTTATTCCCGCGCGCTATTCGAGAGTTGAATGGGAGGTGAGTAATATAAAAGTGGTTCGATCAACCCACTGCCAGGCACTTATATGTGATTTGCAGAGTATCCCATGTAGATGTAAATCTAGTTGTAGATGTAGATAACCTTTATTTCCAAGTCAGTAATTACAATACAAAGGCGCATCTTGTATAACAGCTACGTTATTCAAAACACCTTCTCCTTTAATCCATTCATGAATCTTTTCAACATTACTAACTTTATTACTAGAACATGTATACAAATTCGTAATATTTAAACATTTCGTCCGTTTTAGGGCAATAAAATAATGCTTTTGTTGCGTTCTTCAGTTCGGAGACTGGTTTTCTGCACCTCTCCACCATATTGTATGCTGAGTAAGCTTCTTCATCTGCTTACAAGAATGGCATTCTACATCCATTTGATTGTAGTTACTGTATTCATCTCTTGGTCTCACTTTTGAGATTTGTACCACAAACACTTCCATTCAACGCTAAATTCACGATTCCTTTACGTATAAGAATGTATCGTACCAGTCGATCCCTTGTTATTGTCAAGGTACGCCAGAAATTCCTTTACTCCCCAATTCTGTTCAGTACCTTCTCATTAGTTATGCAATCCACCCATCTAATCTTCAGCAATCTTCTGTAGCACCAGATTTCAAAAGCCTCTAGCCTCTTCCTGTTATCGTCCATGTTTCAATCCCATACAAGGCAACACTCCACACAAATGCCTTCAGAAATACCTTTTTCTCACTAAAATTAATATTCGATGTTAACAAATTTCTCTTTTTCATAAACATTTTTCCTCTCATTGCATAATGCCATTATGAAATAAATCCAATGGCAAAGTTGTAATTTTTGCTGCACCGGGATTCGAACCTGGGTCTCCCTCTTCAGGCCAGCGGTCGCCTTAACCAATTAGGCTATCCTGGCTCGCTTCTCTTAGCACACTAAGCTGGTAGTGCCTTCTGCCTATTAGTTCTTCTTGCTTGCAGCCAACAAGGGATCGACCGTATTACTGTGTCTGCATTGACACTGTCAGGTGCCTGTTGGGAGCATATATAGGGTTATTGACATGGTGTCTGATTTTAGCGGCTTTATTTCAACGCTCCAAAACGCTCGAAATGTTTAAATATTACGAATTCAGAAAAGTACGGCCTTTAATGTTAACTAATGGTAGCCGTTCTTTTGGATATGTCTGTAAAGACCAGACACGATATCAATAACATGTATACAAACTGAAAGTTATATATATGACCCGCTCAGTTAGCCATGTGATCTAACGCACCGCTTTCCGAGATGGGGAGGCGTACCGGACCCGGTTCGATTGGGGAACTTTCAGTGGCTATAGAAGGGTACTGTGGGAAGGACAGTTAATTCTACACTGGAACTGGGCAACTTCTGCTCGCAAGTAGGAGGATGGTCCGACCGAAGGCATTCTTGGCACTAACTATAATTAATCTGTGCCCTAACTGAACTCGTCAGTCCTGTGAATGACACCAGCTCGCTGGCATCTGTGTACAATCACATAGTGTTTAGTTTCGTACTTAAGTCATGGAAGCGAATAATACGGCAGAAAGTCACGATTTGCAACCTGTAATTAGTGATCGTGGCATTTGATCTGTGACGGTTATAATTTCAAACCTTACTGAAGAGTTGTAGCAACGGAAGAACGTGGATGGCGAAGCTGCGGTAAACGTTCGCGGTGTTTCGTTATTTACAGTAGGCAGCGAACACACATTTTCGCGTTTGGAACAACCACAAGACAACATCACAAAATTTGCGGATTACATAACTTAAAACTACATTGATGAAGAAGACGCAGTCTTTCCTCCAAACGTTTGAGCATCAGATTGCTCTTTCTTGCGGAGGACGAATAATGTTTGCGAAAGCTTTCATTCCCAGTTCAATGCTTCATGTGAATCTCGTCACCTAAACATTTATCAGTTTGTGAAATGTCTGAAACATCAACAAACTGATACTTATGTAAGAATCAACTCAGCAAAAATTCATATCACCATTCAAACGGACCTCTTGATAAGTATGGAAGTGCGATTACGCATGTCGATCACATCGCGATTACGGGCAGCATGGGATTCACGCCTGAGCCTCAGGACGTGCACGATCAGCATATTTCGGGCTTTTCAAGCGTCGCAATATTTCGAAGGATGTGGGTATCAACACAACAATTCAATGCCTTGAAGGCTACTACAAAGCCTCTCTGCAAAACATTTAAGACCTCCAAGTGATGTATTTTCAAGTGTAAACCACCAAACATCTTTAGTAGGCAATATAATATCAAGACTGAAGAGTATAATACCATTTAATAGTTCTTGTTGTGCAGAGCAGTCGCCTCCAATCCTCATGTCAATGCTCATAATGTGCTTGTAGACACGCATGCGGCTTATCCTCTGCAGCTAAGCTCGTTTGGCCATTGAGTGTGTGTGTGTGTGTGTGTGTGTGTAGGTGCGTGCGACGTGCAATTACGCACTCCTGAGTGTGTCAGTGAGTGACGGTGCAGCACCAGCTCAGAGGCAGGCAGGTAGTGTGGGCGGCGGCCCCACAAACAGGGCGGGGGCGTGCCCGCTACCATCGCTCTGCCGCTGCCACTGCAGCTGCCACTACCACTACTGGTGGCAGAGGCGGCGAGGCCACCCGCTGCCAGGAATTCATTAGAGGCGCTCGCCTGGGGCCTGAGGCCGTTTACTCTGCCTCTCCTGTCCCTCTGATTAATATTCATTCCGCTGTTTGTACGATGCGCCGAATAACGCGGATCAACAGAACCGAAATCCTCACTCACAGGGTCCGCAGCACGTCTGTTGGCGTTCTGCATTCTGGAGGTAACGTTTCAATGAGGAGGAAGAAAACTTTCTCTTTCCTCGTATTTACATTCGGCAACTAAAGGAATTTTCAGCACACAGAGCAATTTACGACTCTCAGCTGCCACTGGGCACTGAAAGACATCAGTGGGATTACGTACGCCACTGGTGACACAGTGGTAGCCTCGGCCGCGTGGGCTACCCTTGCACGCCTCGGATCAGACGTATATTCTCAACATATCCACCCATTACCATGTAATTTAGTGAAGCTATGCATTTATCAGTCATTACTCGCGAAATTTCGTCGGTGCCTGTAAGACCTCGGGCCTTGTGTGTTTTTAAAATGTTCAAATGTTTGTTAAACTATCGGACCAAACTGCGTGGTCATCAGACCGTAGCTTACAAACTACTTAAACCTAGGTAAACTAACCTAACAACACACCCATGCCCCAGGGAGGACTCGAACCTTCACGGCGAGCAATCGCGTGTTCCGCAGCGAGACGCTTTAGACCGCTCGGCTACTCCACCGCAGGTGTGTGCTTTCGCACTGACTGCAGGATCACTGTCCTTCTTAAAATTAATATTATTTACATGGGGTGTCTGCTCTTTGAATATTGAACGTTGTTGGTAAATAATGGTAGTAATAGGGAAACGGAAGTGTTTTAGGAAGGGATGCAAATTTTACGTAGTGTGAATCTGAATATGAAAGGAGAGGCGTGGCTAACTCATCAAATACTTCGATTGATTCTACTATTATTCTCAGTTCATATTTGCATAAATTTTCCTATTAAAGCCCATCCAAAATAATGACAGAGGTAGTACACTAAGCGTAATACACTTTAATGTTGTTTCAAGTATTTATTTTCTGATATAACTGCACACATTACGTTATTCAAAAACACATTCACAAATATTGCAGAGTTAATTAAATAAAAGACTTAATAGAATGAGGTTAAAACTCCCCTCAGTAAATGACTGGCAAGTCGTTTGAATGCAATACCTGACCAAGAAAACAACCTACTGTCACAGATAAGCAGAAGCGCACTTTTTACCACTAATTCTTTACATGATCACAAAGAAAAAATAATAACAAATAAAGAAATAAACAAGAAAAACAAAACAAAAACAAAATCATCGTCCCACTAATCAGGTGGCACAACGAACCTGGTGACGCACTAGCAATTGCAGGCGATACTTTACCAATAGGACTGTGGCCAACAGTGATGCTGTCGGTGGAGGTTTGCGGCAGTGTGCGACAATAACTGAAATTCGAGGCATCAGATTGCTAACATCGAATATTAATTTAAGTATAAGGAAGTCTTTTCTGGCGGCATGTGTCTGGAATGTTGCATTGTACGGGAGTTACACATGGACGATTAACAGTGCGGACAGGAGAATAGAAGGTTTTGAAATGTGGTGCTACAGAAGAATGCTGATGATTGAGTGGATCGCATAACTAATGAGGAGGTACTGAACAGAACTGTTAAGAAAAGCAATTTTTAGCATACCTTGACTAAAAGAACGGTTCGCTTGGTAGGACACATTCTTAGACATCGAGGAATTGTAAATTTATCCTTGGAGGGAAGTGTGTGGGGTAAAAATCGCAGAGGGAGACCAAGAGTCGCGTTTAGTAAGCAGATTAAAATGAATGTTGGTGGCCGTTCATATGAAGAGATGAAAAGGGTTGCTTAGGATAGAGAAGGATGGAGAGCTGCATAAAACTAGTCTCCGGACTGAAGACCTTAACAATATTACACAGAAAATGAAGACTAGGCTTCGAATTACAGAAGCAGTACTCGACTACAAACAGCCACTATGATCCCAGTGGATCTCAGAATCAACGAATACATAAGTTTCGCTGTGTCTACAGACTTTGGTGTACGGGTAGTAATATACGAGAAAGCTAAATGCTCAGGTGACTATAGAACTGTGGAATTCGTTATCAACGCCTCGGTGCGGCCAAATCAGTCAGGCTGACCATGTAGTCGACTCGCTGCAGAAGCGCAAGTTCCGCAACAAGTCCGAAAGTTGTACCACAACTACAAGTACAGCGACACGAAGCAAGAGGCTGTAAGCGGAAGCGACTGCTCCCTTCCGCTTCACAAACCAGAGTGCCCTTCCCCACTCGCTTTCGCTCCACCAAAAATCCAAAGTAAAGAGCTCCGCCCTTACTGAAGTGAAAGCTCCAATCCCCCTCGAACTAGAAATGTCCGACCAATGTCGGGCTTCCCCCGGAAGATGGACTGCTAATACTGTCACTGATCTCTCCAGCACCCATTCAGCGAGATTCCCGCGCCAGGGCGGTTAGAGCCACCCACGCCTGCGCGACCTGAGTCCTCACGCTGCAGCCCTCTGACGTCACGGAAAACGCCGTTGATGCAGTCGACTTGAAGTTTTTTGAAATAACAAGAACTACCCGCTGTTCCGACAGTCGCCCGTCAGCCTGGCAACAGTCTCGGAGTTTTCTATTCTCTATGTCCGTTCTAGCTCGCCACTTCGTCGTCTGCCCACATGCACCAGAGGACTGTCTACCATAAACCTTCTCCTTGTAAATCAACAGACTTCGTTGTTAGATCTACAGTGACTTTTCTAAAGAACGCTTCACCCGGAGGACGCCCCCGACCGCGGCACCAGTATAATGGCCGCAGTAGTGGCAAATACATATAAAACGTCAAAGATAGAGCTTGGGTGACAAAGCCTTTTGCGCCTTCAGAGAAATGCCCAACGGGGTTTGCACAAGAGCAAGGGGAAACGGTGTACTACCTGGCCGAGGAGGGCGTTCTTCCAGGGTCGGTAACACAGGCTGAAGAATAGTAATGAGTTGCTTTTAGGGGACGCTCTCACCCTGGGTGACTAACAGTGGGGAACTGGCCAGCCTCATGAATTCCCACACCATGCATAATCTGTGTGCCGTAAACTCTCCTTGCCCAACAGACACAAAAGTAAAAATTAATAAATTACTACCTAAATTCCACTAGAATCCAATGCCGTCTTACTGATATGATTCAATAAGTCCAATAAACAAATCTCACAGGCATATAAAATAATACTGTATAAAACTCGTAGTCCCTTTTCGAATTCAACAACTGCACTCTGAAAAGAATGATTCACTGCCTTAAACGATGTAGTTCCATGAAATCACAGTACGTGCCACGCTACGCTGCTGTAAACGTGCTTCTATTGCGAAAGGATTACATTCTCTGTAAATTTAGTGTTTAATGAAATATTTATATCACTGTATTAAGAACATATTTTGCTTTTCTGAAATGAACACTAGCTGGGAACAGTAGACTGAAAGATGCCAACACGTCTTGCGTCCGATCGATTGTTCGGATACGGGGCAGGGAGTCCAAAATGATGTCGCTTCTTTCGCAAAGCCGGTCGCAGGTGATTCTCCAAAAACGAAAAGTAATACTGTGCATTGAGGATCTACCATGAAGGAACGCAATGCGTTAGGATAACACCATCACAGCTGTACACGAGAATCACCATAATTTTGACCACATTGGGGCTCTGACATACTTTAGAGTTTCTTGGCGAGCCATAATGACGTAATTCCTTGGAGTGTCACTTTAAGCTTGAACAAAGTCCCATGCCTTATCCATTGTTACGATATGGCGTAAAAAAGCCTCTCCTTGGCGCCCAAGAGCGTCTGAGCAATGCGGAACCTATCGTGATGCAATTTTTCAAATTCCCAGGCGTTTCTTAAGGATGAGAAGCACCGTCGTATGCCCCAATCCGGTTTCGTGAGCGAGCTCACGAATCGTCTGGCATCGATCACAGTTTACTAACACGGCACATCTTCTTCAGAGACGCTAGGACGACCTGCCCGATGCAAGTTTGCCACAGTTGTTCGACCTTCGTTGCAGACTTTTACCCAACGTGAGAGTGCCGATTCCCCACACGCTTCTTGAAGTCCTTGATGACATTGTCCTGCTGTACTTCATTTGGCACATTCAATATCGATCGAACTCCGTTGTCCCTGTTTCGAAAACCTTGTGACACTGTTATGTTAGACCGCTCTCTCACAAGTGACTGTGTTTTCCTGGATTGTGAGCACGCTGGTGACATGAGACATCTATATCTACATGGGATACTCTGCAAATCACATTTAACTGCCTGGCAGAGGGTTCATCGAACCATCTTTATACTATTTATCTCCCATTCCACTCTCGAATAGCGCGCGGGAAGAAAGAACATTTGAATCTCTCCGTTCGAGCTCTGCTTTCTCGTATTTTATTCTGATTATCATTTCTATCTATGTAGGTGGGAGTCACAGTATAGTTTCGCATTCGGAGGAGAATGTTGGTGATTGGAGTTTCGTAAGTAGAATCCCACACTGCGCAGCAATACTCCGAAAAAGGACGGACAAGCGTAGTGTGTGCAGTCTCTTTAGTAGTTCTGTTGCATCTTTTAAGGGTTCTGCCAATAAAACGCAGTGTCTGGTTCGCCTTTCCCACGACATTATCTACATGTTCTTTCCAGTTTAATTCTGAAGTAATAGTAATTCCTAGATATTTTGTGGAGTTTACGACGGCCTTCAAGTCTGATTGATTTATCTTATAAGCAAAGTTTAACGGATTTCTTTTCGGACTCATGTGGACGACTTCAGTCTTCGGATTATTTAGAGTTAATTGCCAGTTTTACACCATACTGATATATTTAGATCATATTTAGACGGGCGAGTCCATTTGATCGAAGGTAAGGTAGTTGCAGCTATATAATTCCAAACTTCGTATTGTAAAGTTGCATTTCCGTCTAAAGTGCTTCACTTAGAACGCCAGCAAAGAAAACAAAACATGTTTCCAATGACAATGGATACGATTAGATGCTTCCTCCTGTGTTATGTTTTTGTCTATTGATTATTGTTATCTATAGATGTTACAAGACTGCTGGAGCATCACAATTCACACCGATATGCTTGAATTATAATTTGCAAGGTGCAGATGACAATGTACAGGTATCACTCGTGCTAAGTATGTTGCCAGAAACACTTACCAGCTCAGACGGTTGAAGGTCACCGACTGTAACACAGTGCAACTAGTCAGTTGGGCTCCTTCTGCAACAAAATCAAAACATTTGTCTTGTCACGGAGAATAATGCTGTATTGCATTCATTCTACATAGCTTTAACAATTTTTAAATTCTAAAAGTGTGTGTGTTTTTGTGTGTGTCATCAGTCTTAAGACTCATTTGACGTGGTCCGCCACGAATTTGTCTGTTCCGCAAACCTCGGCATTTCATAGTAACACTTGCACCGATACTGGATGTATTCCAGTCTTAGTCTTCCCGTAGTTTTTGCGCTCTACGTCTCCCTATAGTACAAATGAGGTTTTCCCTGTCCCTTCTTTCAGTCAGTGTTATCATATAGTACCTTCTTGTCCGCTGGTACAGATAACTTCCTCAGTTCAGTAGCGGACTAAGGCTGTCGGAGGCCCGGGGCGACGGCAAAACAAAATGAGGCTCCCTGTCCCCTTTGAAATACATGTACTACAGTAAAAAAATAACTTGAGATCTGAAAGCCCCCCCCCCCCGGACGAGAGGCAAGGGACAGTCTCAAAATATAGCTTTCGAGATTTAGATACCTCAAAACGAGAGTACAATGGACTAAAAAATAAAAATAAAAAAATAATAATAATAAAAATGAAATATTTGGAGGCCCCCAAGTCGATAGGCCCACCCCCTCTCCCCACCCCCTAGTCGGCCACTGCCTGAGAATTTGTCTGTAGCAACACTTCTCAAATGTTTCTACTCTCTTCAGTTCTGTTTTTCCCATTTTTAACTTGCATACAAAACCATGGTCCAAGCTGTCATTCTCAGGAATTTCCATACGAAACGTTGCATTGTACCGCAAATAGCATTTTAACAGAGAGAAACAAAGTAACGAGATATCAATACCATAGGAAGGTAATTATGTTTAATGGCGCCAATTGATCATTACATATTAAATCAGCAGCGCCAAAACCTCTCTGCGCAAAACACACATATACAGCAGTACCACACATTGGAAAGCATATTAGTCCTGAAAGTGCAGATACAGCAGTACCACATATTGGAAAGCCTATTAGTCCTGAAAGAGCAGATGTGGATTTCCGAAAAAGTGGTTAAAACAAAATGGGAGAGAACAATTTGCACACCTCACTAAAGCCACTTTCGCACACACGTCGTCCAGTTTCATACTAATTACATTTTCAAATGATGATGTTGATATGTCAGTGTCATACCCTGGCTTTCGCCAAGCATATTGCAGCATAGGTTTATACGTAAGTGTTGCAAATTGATTGTAAATCAAAGAGTGAGGTTTCACGATGAAATAACGAACATGTACCTTCATTTGTGGATTGGTACCTTGTAGTTTTACAAAATCAGTAATCCTTCTGATATAAAGTTTATATTGCCGAAATAAATAAACATCAGGTAAATTTTGTTGTTTTCGTGGCATGATCTTCATCGTAACATCTTTGTTTAGAAAACTTGCGTGTAGAAGAGTACGATATGTAAGACCCACCCAGGAATCACACAACAATAGGCTCTTTTTATTTAGCGCCAGCAGACAGATGCGGCGTTTTGTGTGGAAATTTCGCACACCACTGTTTTGTTTATGATTGCTTGTTATTTTATGCATGGTTTAATGCGGATCCGATCATTCAAAGGGTGTAGTCAACGATAAACAAATAGATGAAGCTCGTAAATGCGTAGTACACCAAATAATCCATATACGATGTGTTTATGACTCGACCCCCTCGCACTCACCGACAGTTTACACGATTTTGTGACAGATGCACGGAGAGATAATTGCCTGGAGACGGAAACTGTAGACACTGCCCGGAGCTCCGGACAGGGTGTTCCACAAGTAGGACACACCAGCCTGTTCGCCGCAGGTAGCTTTGGATACGTTCGCCGTGTGGGTTGTGAGAGCTGGTAGCAAAATAAAAGGTCCGACGTTGTTCCGTAGGAGAGCACGGCCGACTGAAAGCGCAGGAGAAGTGCAAACAATGTGCTATGTTCAGAAGAACGATCATAATTAGGTTCGGCGTAGACATAAAATATACGACGAAATGTTTAAGGGGATACTCCACACAAAAATTAACTTTTCTTCTACTTTAGCGACACCAACAAATTTTTAAAATTGTGTCTATTATTTAAAGATTTAACAATACACGTTTTAAGTAGGTAACTTCATTGGTTATTTTAGTTCTGAATTTATTATTTGCTTTAAAAGTATTCTAGATAATCAACTTTTGGTACTTTCAAATGATTCTGTAGGTACGTTTATAAGCCACATTTCAACAGTTCTGTGCATTCATTTTATGGGAGGTATTGATGATGTTTTCAATGTTTATTTTTAATTTCAGTGTTAAATTTTCTTTAAATATTGTTACTTAAATGTGATCATAAAATAAACAAGTTACATGTTCGATAATATTAATCTACATCTACATCTACATAGATACTCTGCAAATCACATTTAAGTGCCTGGCAGAGGGTTCATTAACCACTTTCATAACTTTTCTCTACCGTTCCATTCTCTAATAACGCGCGGGAAGAAAGAACACCTAAATCGGTCACGCCGCAATGAATAACGTCTTTCTTTTAATGATTTCCACCCCAATTCGTGCAACATTTCCGTGACGCTCCCCACCCCCCCGTAACGTGATAAAACAAAACGAGCTGCCCTTCTCTGAACCTTCTCAATATCTTCCGTCAGTCCCACCTGGTGAGGGTCCCACAAGGGGCAACAGTACTCCAGGAGAGGACGCACAAGTGTGATGTAGGCAGTCTCTTTGGTGGAGCTGATGCATCTTCGAAGCGTTCTGCCAATGAAACGTAACCTTTGATTCGCCTTCCCCACAATATTTTCTGTGTGTTCTCTCCAGTCAAGGTTGTTCGTAATTGTAACTCCTAGGTATTTGGTAGAATTTACGTCCTTAAAGTTTGACTGATTTATCGCGTAATTGAAGTTCAGTGGATTTCTTTTAGTGCTCATGTGTATTACTTCACACTTTTCTTTATTTAGTGTCAATTGCATAGAAGTATGCAAACACATCCTGCAAAAATTTTGTTCAGATTGGTTAATACTGATGATAAAAAAAGTTTTAATCGAGTTAAAAAATACATTTCCGATCAAGTGGATTTTAAAATGTAATAGAATATCAATGTTACTGTAAGACATACACCCGTTAATATTTACCCGCAACGTAACCTTTCCCTTTCTTGCTTAAATGAGTCTGCTTCTCGTAATTTCGACACCCGTGTCGCCTTTTCCTTGAAGTTTATGATTAAAAATCTACCCACAGACTTGTTGAGGAGGGGCGGTGGTATGGATATCTGTAAGCTTCTGCCTATTTCCTTAGAACTCTTTGGTTGTACTGAACATAGTTTCACTGTGTTCTCTAATTTCCATTCACACAGTCTACAGGCAAAGTAAATAATATGCAAAGAATGGCCGCCAGTTGAAATGTTCAAATGTAAAGTTATGGGGCCTAACAGCTGCTGAGATCGGTTTATTACAGACTACATTAAACTAACTTATCCTAAGAACAACACACACAGCCGTGGCGGAGCGACCGAGCGCGTTGAGGCATTGTGATCCGATGAGCGAGGTCTTTCCCCGTCGGAAGTTCGAATCCCTCCTCGGGCATGAATGTTTGTGCTTTCTTTAGTGTAAGCTAGTTCATAAGTAGTTTGTATGTTTAGGGTGATGACCACGCAGTTAAGTGCCATAAGCTTTAACATTTGAGCATTTTGAACAACACGCACACACACACATGCGCGAGGAGGACTCGAACTCCGAGGGCGAACGGCCGCGCGCACTGCAGCAAGTGCGCACGGCTATTCCGCCATGGCGGCTGCCAATTGTTTCGCTTCAGTTGTCCTGGAAATCTTCCAACTCGTTTCTCCCTGTTTGGGTGTATTCCAGTTTCGGAGTGAAAACGGTTCTGTTTGATGGTGACAGAAATCAGAAATTATCTTTGGCATCTTTCGCTGAGCCACAACCCCTTCCACAGTCGGTAATTGAAAATATTTCTTACACATTGTATTCCGAATACAGTCAAATCGTTTTGCGATGTAAGAGTAAACGCTCCAAATATGTGAAATAGTCTTATTTGTTTAAATCAAGCTTTAAGGTGGAGTCTTCCGGTAAAAAATGCAGGGTAACTGCTTCAAAAGGATGATATTAGCAAGAAGATAGGGTTTGAAACATCAAAATTTACGTGAAGGCTGCCTAATATGTTTATTCCTGGCTTAGTATTCCAAATAAAACGCTTTTAAAAGGTATGACTAAAGAAAATCATATTTTAGCATAAAAGTCTCATAGACGTTCCAACCATCACGATTTAATTGTAATTGTTACGAAAATTGTTTAAAAGCACGAGTTTACGATTGATGTGCTTAAAATTTCGATTTTCAGGTTTAAATAACAAATCGGTGTCATTTGTTTTCCGTCAGTGAAACTCTGCTCCTTGCGAGTACGTTCGTGCGATGTCATCGACATAAATAAAATAGTTATGGGGCAACGCCTTCTAGAACGTCCTTTTGAAAATCACCGGTATGGAGAGTAACTTCTACAAACTCGAAAACTTCGTAATATGGCATACGAGATTGTGGAAGAATCTAGCAGCTTGTTGTTCTTGTGAGGAGTTAGAGGAGACGAAAGCTCGATCATCAATTCCCTGTTCCGAGCGAAGCGTTAACAATAAAAGGTAAAAAAAAAGTACACCTAGAGCTACACTGAATGTGGCCAACACGTAAAGGAAGGACACACAGAAAGCTGATATGTCTAAAATGAAGATGAAGACCTTCGCTTCTGTGAAATACTTCATGCTGTCTTGACTTATAATGAGACTGAAGGGCCAGGAGGTGAGTAATTTTCAGTTTTATCATTTGTAAGATGTACTTCATGAACGAGCAAAAATCACATGGTATAACATTTCTCAAATAGATTTCTAGGGCAAATCAAATTTAGCAGGATTGTCCAAAGTGATTTTGACACCATGTTGGTGCCTCACAGTAATGCACCCACTAAGAGAGTGTGCCGCGGTGGAGTAGCCGAGCGGTCTAAAGCGTCTCGCTGCGGAGCGCGCGGTTGCTCGCCGTGGAGGTTCGAGTCCTCCCTGGGGCATGGGTGTGTGTGTTGTCCTTAGGTTAGTTTAGTTTAAGTAGTTTGTAAGCTACGGACTGATGACCACGCAGTTTGGTCCGATAGAATTACAAACATTTGAACTTTTTTTTTTTTTTTTGAGAGAGTGTTTAGCATTGTGCGTAAAAACAATTCCGACAAACTCTTAGCACTTAAACGTTGAATTCATTCTTATAGAAAAACATGTAAATAATTTATTCAATAAAAGTTTGCCGTCAGTTAACATTTACCGAAAAGCAGTTGAGTGATGCCAAGAAAGTGACTTTTTTAACCTGCACACTCACCGAAATACCTTAACTTGCACTTTTACCCTAAATTATGATTTAGCGTTATCATGTGTTCGTGTGCAATTTTTAATGAGTACATTGTCTTAGATATAGATATATAGCCTATATAAATGAGTATTAATCTGTAAATTACAAACTCAAAGATGTTCAGTTATGAGGAAGAAAATAATGAGCTATTAAGTTATAACTATGTTTGAATCCAATTTAATTTAAACGGTAGCTTTAGAAACATACGTACGGCATGACACTGATGATGGCTAGTTACCTAGCCGAAATCGATCTATGATTAATAATCAGTTTTATTGCGACCGAACGTTGTGTTATTCCCACTAGCTATTACGTTTCCTGCTAAACATATCTGAATGATATTGTAGTATGCCACCCCTATCTTTTCTGCAATCATACTAAAACTGTTTCCACAATGTTGAAATTTTGATCATTTCTTATTCACGCATTTCCATTGAACCCCTTGTAACCCCCCCCCCCCCCCCACCCACGCTAATATATATAATGTCGTATTTCTATTTGCCATATTCAAAACTTGGACCCTCTGGTCTCAATAACTTTCCAATCATTTCAACTAGAAAAATACATTTGTAATTATAGGAAGAACATTCAACGAATTAATCTGTAGTTAGATCAAGTTACTCTTCAGCAGTTTTACTGATTTTCGGTTTATATTGACAGTGTGGAAACTTGTCTACAGCTAGAAATTATACACTTAAAGTATGAAGTTTGCGTTATTAGTTTCATAGTAACGTTAGTCTCGTAGAATTCTCTTTCCGAAATGTAAATTTGTAACTAAGATTATATTGATATTTAGACTTGATTGTAGATGGGGCTTTTTACACAAAGACGAAATCCCAACACAGAAGCTTACTGGCATATTTCATGATGTTGTCTTCGAATGAGCTTTACTGAAAAGAAGGATCATTGTTCCTTCAGTGAAAAGGAAACTAATATTCATTGACATTCTGTGTCTTTGTTTAATGTTTAAAACCAATACTAATCTGTATCTTTAAACGTGAATGTCTGTTCGGTGTACGTTTATCACGTCTGAACGACAAGACGGAGACACTTAAATATTTGTACAGTTACTAATTTATATCTGAGGACGGTTTTAGGCACGGTTTTATAGAGATCTGATAGATATTTAGTAATTTGAAGAATAGAACGCGAAATACGGAACAATAATTACTCTTTGAAAATTATATTTACTATTTGAAAATGGTTTTATTGGTTGCATTGTTGCTTGAGGGTTGATAATGATAAAGGGTGGAGTATATGGGGATGGAAAGTTATCGGTGTATATTAAATTGTACGTGTGTATGTGTGTGTTAATATTTCGCTCAGCTGCGAAAACTACAGAACGCAAACGAATGGTCCATGTGTAATTGTAGTCCGAAGTCTTCCGTTGTACGTCATTGCAGTTCCATGCTGGTAGCTATAAGGGGGTGAAAGATATGGTGGTTGAAAGTCGTCAAATTATAAAAAAATTCCGACTGAAGGCCAACGATGACGTTTGCGACTCTATAGCAAGGAGGTTACATTCAGCGAAACGTGATTCCACCTTCTTGGATGCCGCATACCATATCTTTGGTCAATGTCTTCAGCTGTTTCTCTGTAAGGATAAGCATACGAATAAGGAAATATAAGAATAAATAAAGAAAGCAGTAAAAAAGAAATTTATTTTAATACATCTCTATAAAAAATCGATTTCATGTTTCGCGCATGACATCAAGTGGTTAAAAAAGTTTGTTTCTGAAGAAGGTATTGTTATTTTATTTCATCCTTCAAAACCAGTCTCATAACACACTACTGAAAGTTAGCTTATCTATCATAAGCAACCAACACACGAGCGGAGCCGCAGGTTTAAGCTAGTTATATATAAATTTTCCAAATCAAATTTTGGCCTAAAACGGCAGAAAGGCTGTAACAGTCGTAAGAATTACCAAATTTTGTACTTGGCTGCTATCCGATCTTTGCAGCATCAAAACATTACAAGAGACTATGAACATTACAAGAGATTATGAACATTACAAGAGATTATGAATTTCATAGTCCCTTCTGATTAGGCCGAGCGAGGTGGCGCAGTGGTAACGCACTGGACCCGCATTCGGGAGGATGGTGGTTCAAATCCACCTCCGGCCATCCAGATTTAGGTTTTCCGTGATTTTCCTAAATTACTCCAGGCAAATGCCGGGATGGTTCCTTTCAAAAGGCACGGCCGATTTCCGTCCTCATCCTTACCCAAAACTCCGAGCGTGAGCTCCGTCTCTAATGACCTAGCTTTCGACGGGACGTTAAACCCTAAGCTTCCTTCCTCCCGTTCTCATTATGCTGAATTTCATCGTCAGTTCTCGTTACAACAGTCTTAAAAATACATTTGCCACGAAAAACGTTAATGATACACGGTTGCTTACTGGCGTGGTGTGAGCGCCAGCAGGAGCGGTCGTGCTGAACTGCTGGACTTCCTGGTGTATTATAGCTGTACCTGCGAAAAGCCGGCTAGTCCGGCAAGAGCCCCGGTCTCCGTGCAAGTGTCACCCCAGTTTACATCAACCGTACAGTTCTACATCTACATCTACATCTACATCTACATCTACATAGATACTCTGCAAATCACATTTAAGTGCCTGGCAGAGAGTTCATTAACCACCTTCATAACTTTTCTCTACCGTTCCATTCTCTAATAGCGCGCGGGAAGAAAGAACACCTAAATCGTTCCGTTTTCGATCTGATTTCTCTTATTTTATTGGGATGGTCATGTCTCCCTAAGTAGGTGGGTGCTAGCAAAATATTTTCACATTCAGAACTAAAAGTCGGTGATTGAAACTTCGCAAACAGATCACGCCTCAATGAATAACGTCTTTCTTTTAATGATTTCCACCCCAATTCGTGCAACATTTCCGTGACGCTTTCCCCCCCGTAACGTGATAAAACAAAACGAGCTGCCCTTCTCTGAACCTTCTCAATATCTTCCGTCAGTCCCACCTGGTGAGGGTCCCACAAGGGGTAACAGTACTCCAAGAGAGGACGCACAAGTGTGATGTAGGCAGTCTCTTTGGTGGAGCTGGTGCATCGTCTAAGCGTTCTGCCAATGAAACGTAACCTTTGGTTCGCCTTCCCCACAATATTTTCTATGTGTTCTCTCCAGTCAAAGTTGTTCGTAATTGTAACTCCTAGGTATTTGGTAGAATTTACGACCTTAAGGTTTGACTGATTTATCGCGTAATTGAAGTTCAGCGGATTTCTTTTAGTGGTCATGTGTATTACTTCACACTTTTCTTTATTTAGTGTCAATTGCCAATTTTCGCACCAAGTAGAAATTTTGTCTAAATCGCTTTGCAGTTGCTTTTGATCCTCTGTTGACTTCACTAACCGATAAACGACAGCATCATCCGCGAACAGTCTAAGGGAGCTATTCAGATTATCTCCTAAATCGTTTATAAACACGAGGAAGAGTAGGGGACCAATAACGCTTCCCTGTGGAACGCCAGATATCACTTCTGTTTTACTCGATGACTTACCGTCAATTACAACGAACTGTGTCCTTTCTGATAGGAAATCGTGAATCCAATCGCACAATTGGGGAGATATTCCATAAGCACGCAATTTCATTAGAAGCCGCTTGTGGGGTACAGTATCAAAAGCCTTCCGGAAATCCAGAAATATGGAATCGATTTGAGATCCCTTGTCGATGGCACTTAACACTTCATGTGAATAAAGGGCAAGCTGTGTTTCGCAAGAGCGATACTTTCTGAATCCGTGCTGACTATTGGTTAATAGGTCGTTCTCTTCGAGGTAGTACATAATATTCGAACAAAGTATATGTTCCAAAATCCTACTGCAAATCGACGTCAATGAGATAGGCCTGTAATTTTGGGGATCACTCCTATTGCCTTTCTTGAATATTGGAGTAATTTGGGCAACTTTCCAGTCTTTGGGTACGGATCTTTCGCTGAGTGATCGGTTGTAAATTATAGCTAAGTACGGAGCTATTGCATCAGCATACTCCGAGAGGAATCTAGTTGGTATACAATCTGGCCCGGAAGATTTATTTTTGTTTAGTGACTTAAGTTGTTTTACTACTCCAGGAACATCTACTTCTAAGTTTCGCATGCTGGCAGCTGTTCTTGGATTGAATACTGGAGTGTTCACTTCGTCTTCTTTGGTGAAAGAATTTCGGAAAGCTGTGTTTAGTAATTCTGTCTTAGCAGTACTGTCGTCGGTAGTATTACCATTGCTATCGCGTAGTGAAGGTATTGTTTGTGTTTTGCCGCTATTGTACTTCACATATGACCAGAATTTCTTTGGATTTTCTGCAAGATTACGAGACAGGATTTCGTTGTGGAAACAACTATAAGATTCTCGCATTGAAGTCCACGCTAGGTTGCGAGTTTCAGTAAAAGATTGCCAGTCTTGCGGATTCTGTGTCTTTTTAAATTTTGCATGTGTTTTTCTTTGTTTCTGCAACAGTGATCTGACCTGTTTTGTGTACCACGGGGGGTCAGCCCCCTCTTTTATTAATTTATTTGGTATAAATCTCTCGATTGCTACTGATATTATGTCTTTGAAAGTAAGCCACAACTGATCTACACTCGCATTTTTAGTTTTGAAGGACTGGAGACTATCACTCAGGAAAGCGTGAAGGGAATTTTTATCTGCTCTATTGAATAGATATATTTTTCGTTTATTTTTGGTGCATTTGGGAATTTCGATATTCAGTCTCGCTACTACAACTCGATGTTCGCTAATCCCTGTATCTGTTTTGATGCTCTTTACTATCTCGGGATTATTTGTTGCTAGGAGATCAAGAGTATTTTCGCAACCACGTACTATTCTAGTGGGTTCATGAACTAACTGTTCGAAGTAGTTCTCAGAAAAAGCATTCAGAACTAGTTCGGACGATGTTTTATATTTGCCCCCGGTTTTGAATACGTAATTATGCCAACATATCGAGGGTAAATTAAAGTCGCCACCGATTATAACAGTATGCTTCGGATACCTATTTGAAATATGATTCAAGCTTTCTTTGAACATTTCTGCAACCGCATCGTCTGAGTCAGGGGGCCGATAAAAAGATCCAATTATTAATTTATTTCGGTGGTCAGGTACAACCTCTACCCAGACCAATTCACAGGAAGTATCTGCCTCAATTTCGTTGCAGGATAAACCGTTTGTAACAGCAATAAATACGCCACCCCCTGTTTTATTTATTCTATCCTTTCTGAAGACCATTTGGCCCTTTGAAAAAATTTCGGCCGAATTTATCTCAGGCGTCAGCCAGCTTTCAGAACCTATAACGATTTGTGCCTCAGTACTTTCTATCAGCGCTTGGAGCTCTGGAATTTTCCCAACACAGCTACGACAATTTACAACTGTTACACCAATGGTTTTTATGTCTACTTTCTTCCCGTGTCTGACCTGCCCCCTTTGAGACTGAAACCCATTTTCAGGCCATCTAACCTAAAAAACCGCCCAGTCCACGCCACATAGTCCCCGCTACCCGTGTAGCCGCTTCCTGATTGTAGTGGACTCCTGACCTATTTAGCGGAACCCGAAAACCCACCACCCTTTGGCGCAAGTCGAGGAATCTGCAGCCGACACGGTCGCAGAACCGTCTGAGCCTCTGATTCAGACCCTCCACTCGGCTCTGAACCAAAGGTCCGCAGTCAGTCCTGTCGACAATGCTGCAGATGTTGAGCTCCGCTTTCATCTTGCAAGCAAGACTGGCAGTCTTAACCACTTCTGATAGCCGCTCAAAACCAGAGAGGATCTCTTCCGATCCAAAGCGACACACATCATTGGTCCCGACATGAGCCACAACCTGCAGTTGGCTGCACCCTGTGCTCTTCATGGGATCCGGAAGGAGCCGTTCCACATCCGGAATGACTCCCCCCGGTATGCACACGGAGTGCACATTGGAATTCTTCCCCTCCCTAGTAGCCATTTTCCTAAGGGGCTCCATTACCCGCCTAACGTTGGAGCTCCCAACTACCAACAAACCCACCCTCTGTGAGTGCCCGGATCTTGAAGGCAGAGGGGCGAGTACTGGACAAGCGACACCATCCGCATCAGGAACATCCCCTGCCACAGACAGCGTCTCGAATCTGTTGGCAAGACTAACCGGGGAGGGCTCCACTTCGGTCCCCCGGGAAGTCTTACGCCGCCTGACACGCGCTGAGGGGACCTCCCAATCCACCACGGATTGTGGGGCTACCTCCTCGCGGGCAGTGAGCGGGCTGGTCACAGCCGCAGGCCGATCGGAGGGCACAACAGACGCACTGGGCGTCTGCTGCACCCCCGCGAGCGGCCCACAACAGCGGCGCCCACCCACCGCAGTCTCATGCTGCAATAGTCACGAATACAAGCTAACGTTAAATTTACCTGACCAGGATATATGGATGCACTGACATCGTTTTATGTATTAAAATATGAAAAAGTTAATTTGCTTCTTTCGACAGTTTGTATTTATATTCCAGTTGTTACCTAGGAAAAGAAGAATGAATTGACCATGTGGTCGAGTAATGGTTCCATTTTTACCAAATGAATTACGTCGCAATAGAAGGTGACGTTATGCGAAGGTTCTCTGTAACTTACATTGCTCGGTTAGTTGTTGTTGTTGTTGGGGTTTGGAAGGGACTAAACAGCGACGGTTATCAGTCCCTTGTTCCAGTCAGAGAGGTAAAACCTTTTTTTAAGTGATCCGAAGTAAATGCTTTAACAAGTCAAAGTTTAAAACTTACAGACTAATATAAAGAAAGGATACGATTAAAAACGAAGAAGGGTTAAAACAGCTGAGACAGTTCAAGAGTGGGTTTGCTGGGTGGTCACAGGGATATAAGCAACACATCCAGCCACTCTGAGACACGTTAAAACCACCTACCTAACAGACTTAAGCAGGTGGAGGACAGAGCAATGACAAACCCAAACATTAAATGAACTTGTGAAGTCTACACTCACGCATAAAATTTAAAACAGAGTCAACCGTGGAGGTATTGTCAGCTAATACTAGCTGCAAAGTGTCAGGAAGATTAAAATATCGTCGTGCTGCGGCTAAATTGTGGCATTCAAGTAAAATGTGGGCGACCGTCAAAGGCGCACCACCTCGACAGTGAGGAGGGTCCTCGCGTAAGCCAAGTATGGCCTATACGGAGTCGGCAAAGGACAACCAACTCCCTGCGAGAAGCCCTCAGGGACGTCTTCCATGAAGCGGTAGACGGCTTCACAGCACGGAGCTTATTTGGTTCAGTGGAATCTGCCCATTCAGAATTCCAAACCCTTAAGACCTGCGCGGTTAGAAACAAATGCAAAATCGATAACTCATTCATTGGTATCAACTAGGTACCTCAAGCATATTATGTTGAATTGCGGCCATCCGCAGCCAAATGTTGCCTCTGTCTTACCATCAGGTGCTTAAAATAATAATAATATTATTATTATTGTAAAAAAGAACATAGCTGCCTTGTAGCCACTCCCCAGCTGTTGCGGTAGTCATAATTGAAATATAAATATGGTGGAAGGTGGGCAAACCCATGCTATGTGTACCACAATAGCGCTTAACGTTTTAATTATTTTAAACAGATCGTGAACGTCAGTTGGGGAGTGGCTATACGGAAGACATGTTTAAAAAAATTTAAGCCCTTGATGATACGAAAACAGGTTGTACAGTTTAAATAAAAGCTTGTTGCAGTCAGAGCGGACTTAATTTCTACAGTTACTACAAGCCTATAACTTTCAAATTTGTTATACATCCATTTAGTGCTGTGTTAGAAAGTAGGCATCCAGAACGACACGGCTTCTTATATCTTGTTGAGTGCTGTAAAGTGTGTAAATAAATTAGTGCAATAAAATTCAAAAATAAATGAAAGTGAGTAACACATGAAGTGAAGTGAGGACTTAGTTCAGTTCAGTCAGGCACGGCCGAGTAAAACAGCTGACACAGCGGACTCAGCACGACTTTGTCCCGCCAAGTATTCATGTGTGGCAAGAAGTCCATCGCTCTCTCCACGAGCGGAAGCCGTTGTTTCAACGATCAGACCATCGACCGACGAAATCACGTGTAAGCACGGACTGCAAAATGTGAGTGTCGCGAACTTCTGGAAGCAATGTCATCAGAAGCCAACAACCTGGTGTATTGACCTCCAGAGCAACGTGACGTTTGACCTTTCTAGAAACTGTACAACGTGACAGCAGACGACGACCCCCAAGATCGTTCACCTCCAGCCTGGTCCATCAAATAAATACCAAAGCCAAGAAGACACCGCGTGACAGACAGTGACGGACAGTAAGAGACAGATTGATGCAGAAAGAGTGATGGAGTAGTAAAAAATGTTCAGATATCTGTAAATCTATCAGACCACACTGCGTGGTCGTCATTCCGTAGCTTACAAACTACTTAAACCTAGGTAAACTAACCTACGGACAAACACACACACACACCCATGTCCCAGGGAGGACTCGAACCTCCACGGCGAGCAACCGCGCGCTCGGCAGCGAGGTGCTTTAGACCGCTCGGCTACTCCACCGCGGCGATAGAGTAGTATCGTCAGGTTGGCAGTAGCGGCGTTAGTAGCAGCAGTATCAGAAGTGGAGTTTTAGTCATGATCAGCCACCGACATGACAGTTGGAGTCGAAGGTAGAAGAAAGAAGACGAAAGAATCTGGTCACCGTACTGCGTTCGGGAAGGTCAACAATAACAGAAGTACTTTTTGTGTCCAAGCCTCGTCGCCGCTTTTGTGTCTCGTTTCCGTCGTAGGTGTCGGTGGCCGAGTAGAAAGACCGACACAGGAATAAAGGATGCACGCTTGGTCAGGTAGGAGGTGACCAGCCAGTGTGACAGCAGAAGCTAGAAACACTAGAGTAAATTAGAACGAGATATATATTTCTTAGAGACTTAGTAATACTTAACTTTTACATAGCTCAGTACTGCAGAATGCTGATACATAGTTGAGCTAGAGGCCTGCCTAGTGCCTATCCGATAGCCAAGTCTTCACTGGTGCCTATCTGATTCCGAAGTGTTAGCTGGTTCCTATCTCAGTCCCAAGTGAACGATGTCGTTCAGTGGTGGCCACGAGCGGAGTTGTAGCGGAGGGCGCTCGTGGCTGACGTCGTAAGAACGCCGCGCCGTGCGTGCATGGCGGCGCGCTGCGAAAGTACGTGGCGCGCACTTTAGACTTGTGCGACACCACAGTACTCACCCAGAATGACAGGCCAGAACGATAGGATGTGGTCTGGCCGTGATAGTCACCTGTGATCGCGGTGACAGGTTCTGCCTCACGAAGACGTGCAGCCTGAAGCCCGATGGTTCGACTCCAGCGGAAGGGCGCGAAACTTCCATGCCACGCCGCTACTTCTGGTCGTAGCACACCACTTGTAGAAGATGGAAAAATCACGCCTCCCGCCACTAGGCATTTCCGCAAAATTTACGGCGTTTTAATGCACATTGCTATTTCGGCGGCAAGCGCTGTTCTACTGGCCAGTGGGCAGCGAGGAGCAGATACCCGCCAGGGTTACCAGAGATAGAGAGCGGACGCTGCGAAACGCCTTTGCGTCGCTGCATGCTGTATGCGTTGAGCCGCGGCGGAGAGGTCGAGCGTATTAAGGCGCTATGCTCCAGTGCCCGAGTCCGTTCCCCGTCGGAGTTTCCAATCCTCCCTCCCCCTCGGGCATGGAGGTTTTTTGCTGTCTTTAGTATAAGTTAGTTCATAAGTAGTTTGTAAGTTCAGCGACTGATGACCCCACAGTTAAGTCCCATAAGCTTTACAAACATTTGAACGTTTTTTTGTATGCGTTGAAGAAATACTGGCGACCAGAGGAGAACCAAGCATCTTATATTATTTAGCCTATGAAGCACAGCTGTCATTAATTTTCTTAATACTTTTTTTACTCACCAGAAATCCAAGAAAAAATCCCAACACAAAGTGGAAAACTTTTAAACCCGTTACTAACGAGGAATAAAAACGGAGTCACAATTTAACTGTGTAAACCATAATAGTACATATTATTGATACGACTAGTGCAACTACAAAACACTCATATGTGTGGGCATCTTTCAAATTTTAATCTCCCATAAGCCTCAGATGTATTCATTGCAGACACTGTCTCTATAAGCGACGTTTGATTTGATTTGATTTTTCCAGGGAAGTCAAAACAGTCTTGGTCCAACCCGCCACTGCCCGCACCGAAACTAAGTTTATTGCGCCGTATCGCTCCCTGTATATCTAGTACAGCCAAACAGTGCCCTTGAACAGTGCAAGGAGTCCCTTTACCAGTTCTTTATTAGACACAATTTCTTCGGGTCTGGTTGTCCCAAATGTTCTGTGCCTTTTACTCTCCAATGCAATGCATTCGAAGATTAGATGTGATGCATTTTCATCACCGTCATCACAGATCCTACATTTAGGGTCCTCTTCCGTTATTCCTATTGTATGTAGGTGTTTTTTGAAATTCCCATGGCCTGTCAGCAATCCAACCATGAGTCTAATCTCTCTCCTGTTCAGGCCCAGGATTGCAGAGCTTCTTTTAAAACATGGCTTTGGCATCATTACCTTGCCATGTGTTTGTTGGTAGACTTTGGTCCAATATTCTACGCGCTGTCTTCTGAGCTAGTTACATAGCTCCAATTTGATCATTGCCTTGGTGATTGTCAGGACAGGTTCCGGTCCAATAAATGGAATCTCTGCCTCCATCCTGGCTAATCTGTCGGCATGTTCGTTGCCACTGATCCCCGAGTGGCCAGGCACCCACAATAGGTTTACTCTATTGCTTTCCCCTAGCTCCACCAGAACCCTGTGACATTCTGCAACAATTTTAGACCTCGTTGCAGGAGCTGCCAGTGATCTCAGGGCTGCCTGGCTGTCTGAATAGATATAGATGCTACGATCTTTGTAGCACCTACGCAAATTCTCCTCCACACATGCCCTGATGACAGTGATTTCGGCCTGGAATCCTGAGGCCAGTTTCCCTAGAGAGATGACGCCCTCCAGTCTTGGCTGCACCCCGTATACCCCGGCCCCAACGCCTTGTTCCCATTTTGACCCGTCAGTGAACCAGACAATATCCCCCGTACGGTGTCGAACTATTTTCTCCCACTGCTCCATAAGCAACGTTAATCTAACGACGAGGTTGCAGTTCATTACATACTATTCAATGCCCAGCATTAGGAACACTGCCGCGACGGGATAGCCGAGCGCACCAAGGCACCTTGCCTCCCTGGGACATGGGCGTATTTGTCGTCCATAGTTTAAGTACTTTGTAAGTCTACGGACTGATAACCTAAGTCGTTGAGTCCCATTGGATTACTAACATTTGAACGTTTTGAATCAGGAACATTAATTCGGTTTCGTGTGAGGTACATTTAATCAGGGGAATGAAAAGGAATGTAATTACTTCGGCTGCATTGGGACACTGAAATAACCCAGTTTATCAAGTGAAAATTACAGCCGGAACTGATACGAATATGAATATTCCAGTTAACTGGAGCGGCCACTTCAGCCATCAGACTGAGTGCACACTAGTGAAGTAGCGCCCGTATTGTCCATGCCCTCGTTTGCTCGACGCACCGGATTCACGAATGATATTAGTCTACATCTGCGGCGGAGAAATAAACCAAACGAAGCCATCGCGGCAGACACTACATCAAACCCAAGGGAAATGTGTCAAGTAAATTGGATTCACAAGCTGAATGTTATAAGATCTACTCTTAAAGATCATAACATGAGATCATTAGATAGACTGCAGAGAGTAGTATTCGTTAATTGTTTTGTAATTAGTAAGTTACACCACATTGCTGCAGTGCTACCAATACCCACTTCTATTGCGAAAAAAATTCTTGCGGTCGTGTGCTGGTATATTTGGAGGGGAAATATTTTCAAAGTTTCTTTTGAAACTGCCACATTGCCTAGATATAATGGAGGACTAGGTGTCAAAGATATACATGCACAGTGTTTGGCAATGTTTGTTAATCATACTGGCAAATTATTACATAGTAATCAGCCTAGCATTTCACGAAACCTATTTCATGAGTTAGATCCTAATGATCGATGTGCACCTATAAATGTTGGGCAAATAAACCCGGAATTGGATTATGTTCGACAATACTTTGTTGAAATTACTTACAGACCTGAAAATATTAAAAAAAACTTAATACTAGTAAGTTATACTGTGCACTTACAAAAGGTCACCGCAAAAACAATATTGAGATAAAATATGAAAGTAAGAATTGGAAAGAAATTTGGCGTACTATTAATAATCCAATGTTAAAATCAAATGTTCGCTCTGTCTGGTATGATGTAGTTAATGAGAAATTTCCCACAGGAGAAACGTTACACAGAATAAATTTACGACTCACTCCTTTTTGTGAGACATGTCAACTAGTGGATACTTTAGATCATGTTCTTACGTGTAAAGAAAAGATTTTGATTTGGAAGTGGACAAGGAAAAAACTAGGCATAATCAATAGAACATCTGAGAATTATGTTTCAATAAAAGATATACTTCAGCCAGAATACAATTTCTTTCCTAATGCAAAACATAATAGTTATAACTGGCTCATTGGACAGTATGTATTTTATGCAATTAAGAAGGGTAATCCAAATTTAGAAGACTACATTCAATTTATCAATGAAGAGCATGTTTCTTTGAGGAAGCATTATAAATATAAAATTTTCAGAGATTTTTAATTGCCGTTTTAAATCAAGACTGAGAGGTAAATGAAGAATATTACGTGGTACATGCATTATCAAAACATGAAGGAGTCTAAACAAAATTAATTGTTCCAAGTCAACACATTGAGTGCAGTGACAAGTGTTTTCAGACTTCATAAAGAACGATTTGTATTGTAATTATACGTTTATCAAAAAAGAATTATTTGTATTGTCATTATAAATTTATCAAAAATGTAAAGGTTATATATATAAACCAATAAAGTTGATTGTATATTATATTAAAAAAAAAACAAATGTAATTCATCATTATACACACTCGCAAAGTTTAGCTTGCAGTTTGTTGGGAAACAAAGAAACGACAAAGCAGACGAGAATCTGTCACGCCAGAAAGTAAGGAGTCCGCATGCCAAGTTACAGTACGCGAGTAACATGTGTATCAATATGCAATCAATCAACAAGGGCTACGCAGCTATGGGGAGAATGCTTTGACTTATCACGATGGTCTCATTTGGGTATTGCAGCTTACACCAACGATGCCATTACTGGCACGCTACCAAATAATTAGGGCACGGCATCAGATATAAGAATTTACCTGCCTAATATAAAGATGATTTGTTCCTTTAAATTGGAAGACATAACACCAGAATTCGTCAACGGGATATCAGTACCGCTTTAATGCCGTTAGTTTCACGTGACGAATTAATTTCCTTGGAATGATGGACCACACAGCAATGGACCGGGGCGGACTGTGAAGCGTAGAGATTGTGAAACGAACTTCAGTTCAGACGCAACGACTTCGATCCATATAACGGAGTATACTGTGAGCAGTAAAAGTCACAGGTTTTCATTGTTGGAACCAACCAACGGGATCCAACATCCAACTGCGAGGTACTTTTTTCGTAATTCTTTCATTTACTTACATTTACAATCACATTTCATTTGTTCCAGAAGAAAAAGATATGTGCTTTCCATGTAAGTGCCACGTACGAAACATACTGACTTATTTATTTCATAAATTAATGGAGCTGCAAACACGCTGTAGAGCATAAAACGTCAAAAATATACTTTCTCTACTGAATATTCTCCAAATGTAGGTCTACAATACGCCACTGTATGGTATAACATTTAATATACATCATACCACTAATACATATATAGAAACCCAGCGTTGCCCGGGTATTTATTTATTTATTCCTGTCTTGAGTTAGTAGTTCTCCTATCCCTTCTCTCTCTGTCCATCTCCTTTTTTTCTAAAATCATCTTATATTATCGGAGAATATATTAGAAATGACGTTGTCTTGCATAATGCACAGATTTATGAGAATAGTATCCAAACCGAGAAAATATGACATATTTATTGAATTATATGTTGTACAAT
This sequence comes from Locusta migratoria, assembly GCA_026315105.1. Lineage (NCBI taxonomy): Eukaryota > Metazoa > Arthropoda > Insecta > Orthoptera > Acrididae > Locusta > Locusta migratoria. Next base: position 902,766,658 of record CM048744.1, on the reverse strand, counting down.
TGTATAAGTTTTCAAGTATATATTCATTTATATATGTGCTGTATGTCTGCAAAATCTCTTGGGAATACAATTAGTAGTAAAGAAGTAATACACTAAAACTCTGTGCGTGATGGAGTTTTTTCCATGAACTTTACTGTTAATGTGCTCATATCTCATGAATTACGTGTCGTACTGTGATACATTTTAGAGGTACACTCAAGCACATGCGTGCCTACTGTCTGTAAAATTTCCTGTGGCTACAAATTGTAGTGTACAAATTATAAATTGTAACGTCATAGCGAATGCCGTAGTTTTACTCCACAAACAGCGGTAAAGTAGTAAGCGAGAAACTTTTTTCCTTTCATCATTTTGCTACGGTTGTCATCGAGAAAAGTTTCATATAGGTTTGAAATTTTAAGTTTAAGGTTTGTTGCAAGTCGATAAGTAATCTCATTCTCATACAGTGTATTTATAAAGTCTCGTCGCATTATGTGGTAATTCCTATTGTTTATGACATCACATCATCTGAACCATGTGTCCTATGTGATTCTTAACCCTGCAGCAATTGTTACCTCACGGTAAGGAATGTGTGTACCAAATTTGGTTGAAATTTGGTCCAGTGGTCTAGAAGGAAATGAGCAGTATTGCCTCTAAATGCAGAAGTTTTTCGTTTATCTCATTGTTTATGACGTCATACCTCGTGAACTATGTATAGTAAGCGATTCTTACACTTGCGACAACCGTCCTCATGGATTGAAGCTTACGTGTACAAAATTTCGTAAAGATTGTGGCAAAACTGTAGATGTACATACAAACATACGGACACTCTGCTTTGACATGCTTTACAATGCCATGGAAAGAAGAAAGTGTTTGGTTGGGTGACAGGTTCTTGGGTGTACCCTGTCCGGTCAGTAACATAATTATCCTCGGAAAGCGAATATTTCGTTGGGAACGTTAGTACACTACGCCACCAGAGACTTGACGTCTAGACAAACGCAACCCGCACGTCGCGTATGTTGCACACGCTGCCGCATTACGCCTGTAATCAGTGAAATTTATATCCTCAAGTCAATAAAAATCTTGATCCGATCGCTACCAAACTTCACAGGCACAGTCTCAGGGCTTATTTAAATATTGTATAATGTTGTCATCAAAAATCGTTTCCGATTTTATAGACGACATTCAATACTGCCCTCCATAGTAGTCACAGGCGTTGTGGAGAATCCGTTGCCAGTGATGTGGCAGGCGCAGTACACCGTTAGCAGATCCTGTTCTATTGATGGTGCGAATGGAGCGGTCTACTGCCTGTTGATCCCTGGAACAGATCTGAAGCGAATGCCAAAAAGTGGTTCCTTCATCTTCGCAATCAGATCAAATTCACAAGGCCTTAAGTCCAGGGTGTATGGTGGATGGTACAGTACTTCCTAGACCCATCTACCGAACAGAGCAGCCACAGCTTGCGCTGTATGCGCCCGCTTGTAGTGATAGATGTTGTGTGGGTTGCACAGAATGTGTTACCGTTTCTTTGGCAAAGATGGTCGCAGGTAATACGAACAGTAATACTGTGCATTAACGGTCTTCCGTGGAGGATCGTAATGCGTTTGGATAACACTATCACAGTCGTACACTAGAATCACCATATCTTTCATCATACTGGGTCTCTGTCGCAATTCCGACTTTCGCTGAACCCATAATGACGGCATTCGTTGGATTAGCGTTTAGTTTTGGCTCATATGATGTGGCTCATATATCATCCATTGTTACGATACGGGGTAAGAAAGCCTCTTCTTCGCGCTTCCAGTGCATCTGAGAACAGTAGTAACTCATCCATTTCTGAATTTCCGTCAATTCATGTGGAAATCATCATGCCCAGGGTTTCTTCAGGGTGCGAGGAAAAGTCATATGCGCTAATCCGATTTCGTGGGCGAGCTCACGAATTCTCAGGCCTCGATCACTTTCCACTAACGTGGCAACAGTACGCACATCTTCTTCAGAGACGCTAGGAAGACCTGCCCGATGCATGTTTGCCACAGTTTTCCGACCTTCGTTGAAAGTTTTCACCCAATGTGCCACTGTTCTGTACGGCAATTCCGATTCCCCTCACGCCTCTTGAAGTCTTTGGTGACACTGTAGTGCTGTACGTCCTCTGGCACATTCCATCGTGATCCAACTCCGTTGTTCCTGCTTCGAAAACATTGTGACACCTGTACCTTAGACCAGTGGGTCACAAATGACTGTTTCTCTCGATTGTGCGCACACCGGTGACGTGGGGCAGGTGAGACCATTTCCTCGGAGGTAAGGTAAGTATGTCAACAACATGTGCTATTAGCGACAATTGCATAGTGTCTCCACAGCATTGTCCCCGTATAGACTTACATATCTTGGAGGACAAGATACGTGGCCGCTTCAACCTGTCTCTTACAATTGCTTGGAACCATACATTCGTAATTATCTCTCAAACAGCTTGTTTATGGACCCGATTTTACCGGTACCATTTTTCTTCCGTTATCGTCAGCTTTCAACCTTGTAAGTTTGCGCCATCCTTTACGATATTATGCGGTCAAAAGTATCCATACAGCCTCAGAACGTACGTTTCTCATATTAGGTGCCTTGTGCAGCCACCTACTGTCAGGTACTCTATATAAAAGACGCCAGTAGTCATTAGACATCGTGAGACTGTAGATTGGGACGATCCGCGAAATTCACGGTCCTTGAAAGTTGGCAGATGATTGGGTGTCATCTGTGTCACAAGTCCCCACGCGACATTTCCACACACCTAAACATCCCTAAGTCTACTGTCTCTGATGTGATAGTGAAGTGGAAACTTTGAAGGAACACACAGCACGAAAGCGTACAGGCCGACATAGTCTTTGGCAGAGAAGGCTGACAGTTGACGACGGGCGTACAGTGTGAGAGGTGGGCATTGCAGGCATTGTTTACCACTATTGCAGCATACGCCTACATTGATGTTTTAAGCACCTTCTTCCTTCGCACTACTTAAGAGCAATTCAGGAACGGCGAATGCATCTTTCAACACGATCGAGCAACTGTTCATAATGCACGACCTGTGGCAAAGTGGTTCAAATAAAAGGGACTTAACTACGTTGTTCATCAGTCAGAAGGCTTAAAAATTACTTACTAACTTAAAGTAACTTATGCTAAGGACAACACAAACATTCCTGCCCGAGGGGGGACTAGAACCCCCGACGGCGAGCAACTGCGTGCTCGGCAGCAAGACGCCTTAGAGCACTCGGGCACTCCACCGCGGCGGAGGAGCAGTTACAGGACAATAACACCCTTGTAATGGACTAACCTGCACAGAGACCTGACTTTAATCCTAAACAACACCGATGTTCCAAAAGAACAGACGTCACTGCTGATTCTGCAGTTGTTATTATTTCATATTTACAGAATATATGACATCAACTGCGAATGTGCAAAGCTTAAAATGTGTACCCAGACGAAATTCGAACCCGGCTCTGACGGTAGGCGTGCTTAAGTAGTCCTTGCAAGTGCAGTGATCACTGAGTCCACAGTGGTGTAGTGCTCAGCGCAACTGCCTAGAAAGCGGGAGATACGGGTTCGAATCCCGGCTAGTTACATATTTTCAGATGTTCAGATGTTTGTAGAGCTTATGGGACGTAACTACGGGGTCATCAGTCCCTAAACGTACAAACTACTTATGAACTAGCTAACACTAAGGACGGCACAAACATCCATGCCCGAGGGGGTTTCGAACCCCTGACCGTAGTGGCCGTGCTGACCGAGAGTGGCGCGCCGCAGTCCCCTCGGCCACCGCGGCCGGTTACATATTATCAGCTTTGCCTATTCGCAGTTGATGTCATATATTGTGTGAATAATGGGATATTTAGATTAGTGTGTATTTGGAAAATCCTTATGCCGGGCCACGTTTTGGACATAATTAATGGATTTTTTGGAAGAAATGGCATGTATATGTACAGGTTCGCTAAGAATTTTCCGTCCATAATCGTTAGTCAGCATTTACTGTTATGCCACACATTTGGGATGCCTTTTCGATGACATTAATGTATGCTAAGCACAGTTCTCGTTATTCTACATTTCCATAACTTTTAATCGAGAACATGGAATTTTCTAATACAGCCACATCATGAAAAACTGATGCTATAAGGCTGAAATGAATAACACAAGTGTATAGAAATATATCTTCTTCCATGAAGTTATCAGGAACATCAAATATCACAAGTGTTACTTTTGCTGTAAATACGAAATATTATTTTATATTATAATGTTTTTATAACTTCCTATGTTACGAATCTTTCTATGGACCAAATTATAGATTATAAACTTATTATTTACTTGATCTTATAATAGAAAAATTGCAGACAAGGCTAATTAAGTAAATAACTTTCAATAGAAATACAAAAAAAAATTACAACATTATCTGCCTTTGTACCTCTACTCCGACTTGTCTGAAAGGATAGACATCACCCACATATACATGATGCTCCCACACACACACACACACACACACACACACACACACACACACACACACACACACACACACAGCTATGCATTTGTTCCGTTCTTAAGTTGTTGCAATTGTAGCCATTAGCATATCTGCCCCATCATGACTGATAGGGCAGTGTTTCATCTATTGTATTGTTTATGGTCATATCTTCTTAATTATGCGTCGCTCTTTGATATAATTTTTGAAGATCATTCAGTGGTACCTACGCATATTTCCTTCAAAATATGTTTCATAAATAGTAGCAAGGACATGATAAATCGAAACTCATTCATAATGGGGCAAACCTTATATTTTTGACCTTGTATATCCTTAAATGCGCTGCAGTATGACATAAATACAATATGACATACATTCAGTGGTATGTGCCTATGCTATCTGTAATATGTCTCGCGAATACTATTAGTACTCACCGTCGGGTACAAGAATTAAATTGAATGTAATGCCAAATGTCACAAATTGAAGCATGAAAATCGGAAAAGTAGTAAGCGACAAACTTCTTTCCTTTCAGTATGCGAAAATATTGTTTTAGCTTGCTAAGTATTGGATGGATATATTACGTCACATGATGGCGAGGTTTCACATTGTTTATGACGTCATTTCTCCCCAACCGGATTTTTCCGTGCGGGAATGGCCGCACGGCTTAAGGCGCCACGTCACGGATTACGCTGTCACTCCGGCCGAAGCTTCGAGTCCTCCTTTGGGCATGTGTGTGTATGTGTGTGTGTGTGTGTGTGTGTGTGTGTGTGTGTGTGTGTGTGTGTGTTTGTGCGTGTGTGTGCGTGTGTGTTGACCTTAGCGGAAGCAATGTCTGACCTTAGCAGTTTGATTCCTCAGGTTTACAAACATTTGAACATTTTTAACGCAAATAATTTATTGTCATGTCATCAGCCCTCTCTCTTTACAAGCATTAATACCGACTTGTAGGGTCTGCTTCTTTGCTGCGTCTCCTCCATTTCTTTCGGTCTTAGAGATCTTCTTGCCTTAAACCAACCATGTCTGCCGTGATGTTGTTCTTCCATCTCATTGCCGGTCTCCCTCGTGGTCTTGTTCCTCCTCGGTTGATGTGGAGTGCTGTCTTCGCAACCGAGTTGTCCTCCTTTCTGCTGACTTGGCCGTACCAGCGGAGACGGGCTTCCCTCAGTTTGTCTGTGATGGGCGCTACATCAAACATCTGACGGACTTCTGTATTTTTTATATGGTCACATCGGGTCAGCTCCATGAACCAACGAAGCTTCTTCATTTCCATCTTATGCAGCATTTGTTCTTTCTGTTTCGTAATAGGGCGACACTTGGTCCCATACATTGCTACTGGACGTACAATGGTTTTGTAAACTTTTGCCTATAGACGTTGAGGCATATTTTTATCGCAAAGGACTCCAGTGACCTGTCGCCACTTAACCCAAGCTGCATTCACTCTCGTCCGAGTATCGAGAGTTGTGTCACAGTCTGAGGTTACAACGGACCCCAGCTACTAAAAATTCATGGTCTTCTGCAGGCCGGCCGCGGTTGTCGAGGGGACTGAGGCGCTCCACTCACGGTCTAGACAGCCACTACGGTCGGGGGTTCGAATCCCCCCTCCGGCATGGATATTTGTGCCGTCCTAGTTCGTACGTAGTTCATAAGTAGTTTGTAAGTTTAGGGACTGATGACCCCGTAGTTAAATCCCATAGACTCTACATACATTTGAACATTTCTTCTACAGGTCGTCTTCCCCGATACTGATGGTGTCCTTGATGTGGGAGCCGCATTCTATTCAGTTTTCTGGACATTGAGGTGCTTTCCATTTTCAGCAAGTCCGTCCTTCCATGTCTGAACCTGGAGTTCTGGGCGGGTTTGTTAGGCAAGTAACACATCATCGGCATAAAGAAGGGTCCACGGATGTGAATTCTGTATGTCAGCTGTTGCCGTTTCCATGCAGAGGATGAATAGTAAGGGTGAAAGGGCAGAACCTAACACCCACAGTGATACCGAAAGGAGGAGAGATACCAACAAGACTCCGAACTGCACTAGTGCAATTGGTGTACAGAAGATGCATCCAGCTTACATACTGTTCAGGGACAGCACCAGAACGAAGAGCTCGCCAGATAAGATCATGTGGGATACGGTCAAAAGATCTAGATATGCCATGTGTACACTCTTCTGTCTCTGTGCTTTTTCATAAAAATGCGTGTGGCATGGATAGCATCGTTGGTACTGCATCCCTTAACAAATCGGCACTGGTTTGCTGTTACAGTGACAATACTTCTGAGTCTGCTGTCAAGTACATGTTCAAATATCATCAGCTAACAGTTGCAAATTTTAACTGGTTTCATCACCATAGCAATTGATTTCTGGCGAATATTTGTTCCAAATATGGTAGATAACGCTTCATAGCCTACGAAGAGGTGTGGAACACTCTTGCGTGTTATGGAAGTTTTTCGCGAATTTCATTGTATATGACTTCGTATCTCCTGAACTGTCGCAGATGGTTCTTGGTGTCTGATACAAAGAGGTAGGAACACACACACACACACACACACACACACACACACACACACACACACAATTTCCTACACCACTACGGTCGGGGTTCGAATCCCTCCTCGGGCATATTTGTGCCGTCCTAGTTCGTAAGTAGTTCATAAGTAGTTTGTAAGTTTAGGGACTGGTGACCCCGTAGTTAAGTCGCATAAGCTAAAAAAAAAAAAAAAAAAAAAAAAAAAAAAAAAAAAAAAAAAAAAAAAAAAAAAAAAAAAAAAAAAAAAGAATTCCTACATACATATACACGTAAATACATACATACATTTTATAATATGAATATATAATTCGAATACCACGTTATCTTGAACTTCCCTTGATAAGCTGAAGATGATTCCGTTAACTTCCAAAAAATTTTATGAAAACTAGAATGTGTTACCGAATTACTCATTTGCTACCAATAAACAACGACCTGCTATTATCACTGATCGTGTTATTAGAAATCAATTACATTGAAATAGATTGGTGGCATTATTAGACATTACAAGATTCGAAATTATCAGAGGCGGAAATCGTGCCATAGGACAGACGCTTCTGGAAACCGGTCAACCCGATTATCAACATCCCATTACCAAATCACTCTCAATCAACTGAGACCAGATTCGCGCTCCAGGGCGATTAATTTGCAGGGAAATGGCCGCAATACGGATTATACTCCCGTAATTATCTTTCCCTGAGCTCCAAAGCTTAATAGTGTAAATTCTCATTTACGCTTCCATATTTACATAAACTGTCATTAACAATGAAAGGCCTCCTGGCGTGGATAAAGAGGAAGCCCAAAGCTCACCCTCCCCTGTATTTTCGTCACCTATGTCCAGTTTGTAAAGGTGGGTACACTTTGACCACCTTAGGGTGCGATGCTGATATGAATGAATATCTTGAAGAGGTCTGAACTCTTCCTCCACCCAGCATCACTCAAAAGAAGAAAATATCTACGTGACTGATGAAAGAAAATGACGTATGTTTCTTTGTTATAATGTTCTTTCTGCCTTAGTTAAAGACAAAACAATCATTATCAGATACTTTACTCGAAAATATAATTTCGATGTTTTTCCAGAGATATTTGTAACTACAGTAAAATAACGAATTTTTCTTGTTAAAGTGTGAAGTTGTTTATAATGTAAGACATCACTGTTTCGAAACAACAGAGATGGAAGAGATTTTTTAAATATTTAAGTACTAAAGATTTCGTTCATAGGGATATTGCTCTACCAGTGTATTGGCTATAAAAGCCAAATCAAATGGTCTACTCTAAATCTTGGGGAAACTTACATTCAAGAAATGTATTGATACTAAACCGCGTATGGCGATTTATCGTATAAAACATCAGATTTTTCTTCATATCATCAGGGAATTATATCGGTTATAACATTCAACAATAATATATTGTAACATATGAAGGGTTTAGTAACTACAATAAACGCTACTTTCCCCGAAACTTCGTACTGTAGTAGTATGTTCCAAATCAGTGACATATTGGAAGTTGACATCCGGAGTGCATAATTTAAGATGAAAGCAATCCCATAATGTTCGAATACAGCAATAGTAGTGAGCTTCTTGATGCTGTCGCGTCGTTCAAATACCTAAGCGTAACATTGCAGAGCGATATGAAATGGAACGAGTATGTAAGGACAATTGTGAGCCGGCCGCGGTGGCCGAGGTGACAGGCGCTACAGTCACGGTCAGCACGGCCACTACGGTCGGGGGTTAGAATCCCCCCTCGGGCATGGATATTTGTGCCGTCCTAGTTCGTAAGTAGTTCATAAGTAGTTTGTAAGTTCAGGGACTGATGACCCCGTAAGTTAAGTCCCATAAGCTTAACAAACATTTGAATTTTTTGACAATTGTGAGTAAGGAGGACAGCCGACTTCGGTTTATTGGGAGAATTTTGGGAAAATGTGCTTCAGCTGTAAAGGAGACCGCGTATAAAACGCTTGTACGACCACGTCTTGAGTATTGCTCAAGTGTTTGGGACCCGCAGCAGATCAGTTTAAAGGAAGACATAGAGGCAGTTCAGAGACGAGCAGCTCAATTGGGGATCGCTGGAAGAAAGACGACGTTCTTTTCGTGAATTTCTGTTAAGTAAATTTATAGGGCCGGAATTTGAAGCTGAGTGTAGCACGATCTTGCTGCCACCTACTTACATTTCGCGTAAAGATCACAAAGAGAAGATAAGAGAAATTAGGGCTCGTACGGAGACATGTAGGCATTCTTTATTTCCTCGTTCAATTTGGGAGTGGAATAGGAAAGGAAATGCTTAGTAATGGTATAGTGTACCCTCCGCCACGCACCTTACGGTGAATTGCGGAGTATGTATATATATGTAATGTAGAAGTCATCGGATAAAATGGAAGTTCTATCTGGCGTTTCTCAGGAGACTTATAGGGCTGCTACTGTTCCTTATTTTTAGAAACGATCTTCGAAGCAATGTGTGCTGCTTTCTGAGACTATTCGCGAATGGTGCTGTCATTTACCGGTTAGTAAATTCACCATAATATCAAAAGCAGCGGTAAAATAATTTAGATATCTGCATGGTGCAAAAATTAGAAACTGACCCGAAATAATGATAAGTGTGAAGTGATCGATATGAGCACTAAAATGCATTCGCTATTCTTCATTTGCACTATAAATCAGGCCGTAAATTCAAGTAAATAACTAGGAAGAACAATTACGAACAACTTAAATTGACAATAACACATAGATAATATTGCAGGTTACTTTCCGCACGGACGTGCAGCTCCACTGTATGACAATAATATAATGACGTCCTATTGTGTAAAATGTTCCGTAAGTAAAATAGTCATTCATTCGGATCTCCGGGTATGAACTGCTCAGAAGAATATCTTCATCAGAAGATCAACACTGACATTCTACGGATCGGAGCGTGAATTGATGCATGTCTTAATCGGGTGTAAAGGCTAGAAAATTTAAAAAGGGATAGGGATTGTATGATGTTAGATATAATGGAAATTGGTGAAGTTTGGTTATGTGAGTGTAATAATATAAATAAAAGACCGTTTTAGGTTAATGTAAGAGTGAGTCCAATAATGTATAAGAAAACACGGATATTGTTTGTGGGTGGGGCCGGGAATAGTCTTGATAGGGACGGGGAATATGATATAGGTGGTGATCTGGAAAGGATAGCAACTGAAACTGGTGGCACGAATGTGCATTTCGTGCAGCTGTTTCAGCGTCATGATAGGCCTTGTCTTAATACGGCTGTCAGCCGTGTTAACATGGGGCTTGAGAAGGCGCTGCTGACGGAGGGCATGGATCACATTGCAGTGGTGCCAGTTGAGACTATCCAAAGGTCGGATTTTACTAGGCACGGTCTGCACCTCAATAGGTATGGGAAGGGGAGGTTGGCAAAGCTCATAGGTGACAGTGTAGTAGGGGTGGGGGTTTCACTCATGGAAAAATTCCTGTAGTAGTTGGTGTTAGGGCTGCACCTTTTTTAGACTGAAGACAGCTGATAGATATTCCTGCTTAAAGGAAGTCCCTCTAAGAAATGAACCACCTTTGACAAAGTCTAAGAATATAAGTAATAAGGGAATTACTGTTTTTCATCAAAATATACAGGGTATCAGAGATAAAGTTAATGAAATGCTTATTGATACTGATTCTGACATTATTGGAATTTCAGAGCACTTTTTAAGTGGGTGACAATTAAGAGACTTCCTTTGCCAGGATACAGGTTAGCTGCCTTCTACTCTAGGAGTTCCTTGCAGTGTGGGGGAGTGGCCATGTATGTAAAAAACGATTTTTCATCGGAGTCAATCGATTTTTCTAAACACTGCACAGAACAGATATTTGAATGTTGTGCAGGAGTTGTTAATGTTAATGGAACTAAACTAGTAATAGTTGTTATTTATAGATCCCCTGACTCAGATTTTAAAATGTTTCTGCCCATGCTGGAATTGGTTCTGGGTTCACTGTATAGGAAGTATAAAAATTTAATTGTGTGTGGAGATTTCAACATTAATTGTGTAGGTGATAGCTCAAGGAAAAGTCAGCTGTTAGATCTATTTAATTCCTATAACATGATGCAAACTGTATTTTTTCCAACGAGAGTGCAAGGAAATGGCAGTTCTACCATTGACAATATTTTTGTTCATTCTTCATTATTAGAGGGACACTCTGTCAGCAGAATCAGCAGAATAGTAAATGGCCTATCAGACCACGATGCCCAACTTTTAATTCTAAAAAGTATTTGTTCTCAAACAAATGTTAAACATAAATATCAACTACTCAGACAAGTTAATCCAATTGCAATGGAGACCATTTTAAGCCTAATTAAGGAACAAGAATGGCAGGATGTTTATAGTGCTGATAATGCAGATGATAAATATAATGCTTTTCTGAACACATTTATTATGCTGTTTGAAAATTGCTTTCCGCTAGAACGATCAAAACAGGGTACTTTCAGTAACAGACAGCCAGGGTGGCTGACAAAGGGGATAAGAGTATCATGTAGAACTAAGCGGGAGTTGTATCAAAATGTTAGAAGCAGTCAGAATGAAGATGCAGTAGCTCATTACAAACAGTACTGTAAGGTTCTGAAAAAAGTCATTAAGAATGCAAAAAGTATGTGGTATGCAAAAAGAATAGCAAACTCTCGGGATAAAATTAAAACTATCTGGTCAGTCGTGAAGGAAGTGTCTGGTCAGGAGCAGCAGGTAGAAGATATAACGTCAGTGCGTAGTAGGAATGTTTCTGTTACTGACAAGTTAGATATATGTGCAATATTCAATAATCACTTTCTGAATATAGTAGAGGAACTAAACAAAACTCTAGTTTCTACAGGTAATCATATAACGCTTTTAGAAAATGCGTTTCCGAGGCTGTTACCTGAAATGATCCTTCATGATACTTCCATAGGTGAGATTGAGTCAATAATTAAATCACTAAAGACTAAGGACTCTTGTGGATATGATGGGGTATCTAGCAGAATTCTAAAGTACTGTTCTCCATATGTTAGCCCAGTACTAAGCCATATTTGTAATTTTTCCTTTCAGAATGGTCAGTTTCCTAACAGATTAAAGTACTCAGTAGTGAAACCGCTTTATAAAAAAGGAGAAAGGGATAATGTAGACAACTATAGACCTATTTCTATGCCATCGGTTTTTTCCAAAGTTATTGAAAAGGCTGTATATTCAGGTTTAATTGATCATTTCAGTTCACATAATTTCCTGTCATACGTACAGTTTGGTTTTAGAAGTGGTTTAACGACTGAAAATGCTATATTTTCGTTTCTCTGTGAGGCACTTGATGGGTTAAATAAGAGGCTACGAACATTAGGCGTCTTCTTTGATTTAACAAAAGCGTTTGATTGTGTTGATCACAAAATATTGTTGCAGAAGTTGGAACATTATGGAATACGGGGAGTAGCCCACAACTGGTTCACCTCTTACTTTAAGGTAATTCTCCGCAGTGTAGAAAATGGCTATGACGTGCAATCCCAATGGGGCACAATTAAGTATGGGGTGCCCCAGGGGTCTGTTTTGGGACCATTGCTGTTTCTTATTTATATAAATGATATACCTTCGAGTATAACAGGTGATTGTAAAATATTTTTGTTTGCTGATGATACCAGCTTGGTAGTGAAGGATGTTGCTCGTAATATTGACACAGTATCAAATAATGCAGTTCAAGAGATAATTTCATGGCTAATAGAAAACAAGTTGATGTTAAATCACAGTAAAACTCAGTTTTTACAATTTCTAACACATAATTTGACGAAATCTGACATTATGATTACACATAATGGGCATGTGATAAGTGAGACTGAACAGTTCAAATTTCTAGGTGTTCATATAGACAGTAAGCTGTCATGGAAAGCCCATGTTCAGGATCTTGTTCCAAAACTAAATTCTGCTATATTTACCATTAGAACAATATCTGAGATAAGTGATTTTTCAACACGAAAAGTAGTCTATTTCGCTTACTTTCACTCACTTATGACGTACGGCATTGTTTTTTGGGGTAACTCGCCTGATGCAAAAAGGATATTTCTGGCTCAAAAACGGGCGGTTCGAGCAATATCTGGTGTAAGTTCGCGAATGTCATGTCGACCCCTTTTCAGTAGTCTGGGAATTTTGACTCTGGCGTCACAATACGTTTTTTCTTTAATGTCTTTTGTTGTTAATAATATCAGCTTATTCCCACAAGTTAGTAGCTTTCACTCGGTGAATACTAGACAGATGTCTAATCTACATTTGCACCACACCACCTTAACATTTGTACTGAAAGGGGTGCAGTATTCTGCGGCATCCATTTTCAATAAGCTGCCACAAGAACTAAAGAATCTTAGCATTAATCCACATGCTTTCAAATCTAAATTGAAGAGTTACCTCGTGGCTCACTCCTTTTATTCTGTCGAGGAGCTCCTAGAAAAGTTAAACAATTAAGCTAATTCAATTTTTCTTTATTGATTCTTTTCACTTTGTCTTAAGATTGTCGTGTCCAAAGGACTACTTAAAATTTTTCTATTACCATTCTTGTGTAACAATGTATTGAATTGTTCCATGACCATGGAGTCTTACTCCTCAAGTGGGTCCTATGGAACAGAAAAAACAAATAAATAAATAAACTAATACCAACATAGTGATCTCAACGTCGTAAACAAGCCATATGTGATGCGAACACCCACCTCATTAGAACATGTTCATATGCCAATTTCTTCGGACGGTTAAGGGAGAGGAAAGCTTGGTTGTGATGAGGGATCTCAAATCGATTCCATATTTCTGGATTTCCGGAAGGCTTTTGATACTGTACCCCACAAGCGGCCTCTAATGAAATTGCGTGTTTATGGAATATCTCCCCAATTGTGCGATTAGATTCACGATTTCCTATCAGAAAGGACACAGTTCGTTGTAATTGACGGTAAATCATCGAGTAAAACAGAAGTGATATCTGGCGTTCCACAGGGAAACGTTATAGGTCCCCTACTCTACGATTTAGGAGACAATCTGAATAGCTCCCTTAGACTTTTCGCGGAGGATGCTGTCGTTTAACGGTTAGTGAAGTCAACAGAAGATCAAAAGCAACTGCAAAGCGATTTAGACAAAATTTCTACATGGTGCGAAAATTGGCAATTGACACTAAATAAAGAAAAGTGTGAAGTTATACACATGACCACTAAAAGAAATCCGCTGAACTTCAATTATGAGATAAATCAGTCAAACCTTAAGGTCGTAAATTCTACCAAATACCTAGGAGTTACAATTACGAACAGCTTAGAGTGGAGAGAACACATAGAAAATATTGTGGGGAAGGCGAACCAAAGGTTACGTTTTATTGGCAGAAGGCTTCGACGATGCACCAGCTCCACCATAGAGACTGGCTACATCACACTGGAGTACTGTTGCCCCTTGTGGGACCCTCACCAGGTGGGGCTGTGAGACTGACGGAAGACATTGAGAAGGTTCAGAGAAGGGCAGCTCGTTTTGTTTTATTTGTTTTATCACGTTACGGGGGGGGGGGGTAGCGTCACGGAAATGTTGCACGAATTGGGATGTAAATCATTAAAAGAAAGACGTTATTCATTGCGGCGTGATCTGTTTGCGAAGTTTCAATCACCAACTTTAGCTTCTGAATGTGAAAATATTTTGCTAGCACCCACCTACTTAGGGAGACATGACCATCCCAATAAAATAAGAGAAATCAGATCGAAAACGGAACGAGTTACGTGTTCTTTCTTCCCGTGCGCTATTAGAGAATGGTACGGTACAGAAAAGTGTTGAATGGGACAGTGCACAACTGGTTAAATTCATTCTTAACTGGAGTAATGCAGAAAGTTGAAGTAAGTGGTTCATGTAAAGTCAAATCATCAGCTGATTACTCATGAGGGCTATCAAGAATTGGGTCCCACAGGGTTCGGTATAAGATCCTTTACTGTTCCTGATATATATTAATGACTTGCCATTCTACATTGATGAAGGTGAAAAGTTACTTCTTTTCGCTGAAGATACTGCTAATCATATCCAGGAAGGAAGAACTAACTGATGTAACAGTAACTAATGTTTTTCACAAATTATTAAGTGGTTCTCAGCCGATGGTCACTCACTATGTTTTGATCAAACACAGTATATACAGTTCCGTGCAGTAAATGGCACCACTCCAATATTAAATATAGACTTTGAACAGAAGTCTGTAACTAAGGTAGAATTATCAAAAATTTTAGGTGTATGCATCAATGAGAGATTAAACAGGAAGCAACACATTGATGGTCTGCTGAAACGTTTGAGTTCATCTACGTATGCTATTTGGGTTATTGAAATTTTTGGCGATAAGAATCTCATTGAATTAACTTACTATGCCCATTCTCATTCACTGCTTTCATATGACATCATACTCCGGAGTAATTCATCATTCAGGACAGACGTTTTTATTGCATAAAAGCGCGTGTATTCAGAAGAATTACTGGACCCCACCCAAGGTACCATTAATGCATCTTCACAGTATATATATTTAGTCATGAAATTTGTTGTTAATAATTCAACCAGTTCAAATGGAATAGCAGTGTGCATAGCTTCAGGACCGGGAGAAAGTTTGAGCTTCACTATGCAGGGTTAAATCTGACTTTGCCGCAGAAAGGGGTGAATTATCCTGCCACAAAAGTCTACGGTCACGTACCAAATTGCATCAACAGCCTGACAGATAGCCAACTACCATTTAAAACTAAATTAAAAGGATTTATGAATGATTACTCCTTCGACTGTTTGGATGATGTTTTAGATACAAAAGTAAAAAATAAATAAATAAATAAAAATATGTGTATGTCATGTAATATTTTGTGTCATGCAATATCTTGTACAGAAACCTTTTAGTAACGTGGCACATTCCACATCATTACGAATTCTCGTATTCATGATCTAAGGAACAGGTATTAATCTATTCTAATCTAGGGACTGATGACCATAGTACTTTCATCAACATTTGAATATTCGCAGATGTAAACATTGGGCACGGCGATGAGAATCTCAAAGTATCCGACAATACCAATATTACGATAAATGGCTGCTGATAAAACCGATAGTCACAGATAACGCAACCGATATTGTAGCTCTTTGTGTGGTTTGAAAATCAATGCAAGCCATGACGTTGATATTTAACCATGTCGCAATGTGACTTAATGCTGAATTGCGGTCTTTGTATCAGTTGACTGCCGGCGTTTAGGAGAGATCAGATTTTTCTGAATTGGAAGAACTTTATTGGGCCCACTTGAACCCAGTTGGAGTGGTTTGATGTTAAAAATTCTTTGGAGTTTGTAATTAAATATATTGGGAAAGAAATAATGACAGAAACGTTTTGATAAAATTTAATATGTTAGACAGTACTTTACTAATACAACAGTAAAGGAATGGAATGGAAGTCACAAACTAACTCATTAAAAATGGATTAAAATATTTGCAAAGCTTTGAATTAAATATTGATTATACTACTGTTTGTAATATTTTAGGCTTTATTCGATGCCTGTCTGTTACAAACAAAGAGGTTAGACTCTCCTTCGAAGTGGGAATGCGGCAACAAACGAATATTTTCTGTAATTAACAGAATATGGATGCATGAAAAATCCAAGCTTGAGACATAATCATATGTTTGAAAGTGTGTAGAGGTCTATACTACACTTCCAAGAAATACTTAAATGTTAAAAGTAATTCATTGAACTGGAAAATACACTCGATTATTTTTCACCATACTCAGATCATTCACCTTTATCATTTGTTTCACCCTATTTAGAGTAATAACAAGTTGAGAGGGTGACTTTTAACTTGTATGTTCCGTAAATCAATTAGAAAAAGCAAATAAAACATGTGAGATAAATTTGGTACTAATATGGTGCGTCTGAAAATATGGTCATCCTATAACCGAGAGCAATACGTCCGATTACAGTTACTCCGCACAAAATTACATTTTTCGTCCATTGTGCAAGGTAAACAGTATATGGCTTTACAGGATCCAGAAGAGCTCTCTGAAGTGGTGAGAGATATATTTAAGGCATTTAGGCCACGAACTATGTTCTGGGGCATCTATGCAGTACCCAACCAACATTAAGAGCTTGCTGCGACATTCTATCGAGGAAAAAAGCAGAGGAGATACCTCAAAATTTCTTTAAACTGTCAAGCAGTATATACGTTAAACGGGACACCAAGTAACGGACATTAGAAGTAACATGCAGATACTGCATATTATGAACAAGGGCAACGCCCTCAATATTCTAGAAGAGGTGGAGGTATATCGTGCGATTAAAGACTCCCCCGGTTCCACATTAAATGCACAGACAGATCTAAGACACAAGAGCCTGCTGTCAAATTTTGCTCCGATAGAGCACTTTTTCAGTTTAGTATGCATTCTTCCCTGATATCTGGGTGTCGGAGGTGGTGTGATCCGCAGAGCCCGTTGCAATTATTTTGGCACTGCATTGAATGTTAATCTTCATGCTGTCTCATGTGATGTATTTTAGTATAATTAATGTTATGAAAACAGTCGGATTACTTTTTTTCATCAGTTTCAACCATTTCAAGCATCAAATCTTAGTTAGAATTCAGTTTGGTCACTTTTGTGTGGGCCCTGTTAGAATACTATAAACACCGGATTTGGCCAATGTACAGTCATCCCCACCCTGCACGCCTTCTTTAGAAACGGTGAGGTTTCCAGCGACGCTAACGCCATCCTAGTGAAAGCGGCCACGTGATTCAATTGTCAGTACTGCCTCGACCGGTGGCGCGCCAACACCGTTTCCACACGGCACGGTAAGGAACCTTATACCTTTATTAAAATTACAATCGGTTTTCACGTCAAGTATAGTGTAAATCCAAAACACTTTTGTAAAAATATTTCATTATCTTATAGGTTTCACCTGCACTCCATCCCAAAATACTTTAAAGAAGATGACTAACGCAACAGTGTTAATCTACATCTACATCTACATAGATACTCTGCAAATCACATTTAAGTTTCTGACAGAGGGTTCATTAACCAGTTTCATAACTTTTCTCTACCGTTCCATTTTCTAATAGCGCACGGGAAGGAAGAACACCTAGATCGTTACGTTTTCGATCTGATTTCTCTTATTTTATTGGGATGGTCATGTCTCCCTAAGTAGGTGGGTGCTAGCAAAAAATTTTCACATTCAGAAGTAAAAGTCGGTGATTGAAACTTCGCAAACAGATCACGTCGCAATGAATAACGTCATTCTTTTAATGATTTCCACCCCAATTCGTGCAACATTTCCGTGACGCTTTCCCTCCCCCCCCCCTAACGTGATAAAACAAAACGAGCTGCCCTTCTCTGAATCTTCTCAATATCTTCCGTTAGTCCCATTGGTGAGGGTCCCACAAGGGGCAACAGTACTCCAGGAGAGGACGCACAAGTGTGATATAGGCAGTCTCTTTGGTGGAGCTGGTGCATCTTCGAAGCGTTCTGCCAATGAAACGTAACCTTTGACTCGCCTTCCCCACAATATTTTCTATGTGTTCTCTCCAGTCAAGTTTTATATTTTTATTGAGGACGCTGGGGAAGGCTAAAAGGTAGATATGTTTTTTAACGAATTTTAGTGAGTACTTTACGATTTACCTTATTTTATTTTACAGTCAGCAATGTTAGTGTATATTTTTCTCTTAACTTCAAAAGACGCCCCTCGTAAGTCTCTTTTATTTATGTACATTGCAGAGCGCCTGATGATGCGTCTAATGGACGCGAAACTGGCAGTGCTTTTTTAAAATAAAAGTTAATTGCAGCCGAAGCGGATTTTTTATCAAAATGAAAATCTTTAAACTGTGGTAACACGAGGACTTCGGTCCATAGTCTGAAGACTCCCCCAGTCGTTGGGAGGTCAGTGGAGAGGAAAGGCCTGAGGCGGCGACGGATAAAGGCGGCGGTCGCCTGACCTGCGACGATTCCTGCAGAGGAGGGGCGGAAGTTCTGAAAGCGCGGCTGCTGCCCGCCGGACAGTGAAGGAGCGCTCGAGGGGCGACCGGGAAATCCCCACAAAGAACCAGTTGCCGGCTGGCTGGCGCCGGGCCGCGGCTCGCTGGAGGCGGCTGAAGTCCCACTGTCTGGGAGGTCACCACCACTCCATTCCTTCTGACAACGCCCTTCTACAGGAGGTGAGCTAAATAATGTGAAAATCTAACACTAATATATATTTACTATTTATCACTTGGTTCATAAAACCTTCCATTTTGTGCACAAGCGACCATACGTTGGCATGCATAACATTTTTTTGAAAAGTCTTGGTCGCAATTAGCTTTATTTCATATGACGCGTTTCGAGAACATCATCATCAGACTGTGGTACAAAAGATGAAAATTACATTTTAGATGTTTATAGCACGTAATTATGACACCTGTAAGGAGTATAAACCATATTAATACATATATACTTCCAAAAGATTTTAAAAAACGATGGGAAATACAACCATTAATAATTTTAATGTACTTAAATTGGTGTCTTATATTTTTTTATATGACCTAACACATTTTTTTAGACATGTCTTTCACAGTTTCTATAACTGCACACAGTATAGTGTGCCCAAGATGTTTTATATGTAGTTTTATTCACGTAACTTTCACAGTTTCTGTGAAATGTATGTGATGTATGTGTAGTTTTATTCACGTAACTTTCAATGCCAACCCTACACCATCTGGTGGCGAATGGGGCCTAGGTTACCTGTTACGGTGTCCCCCCCCCCCCCTCTCACCACAGTTGGGCATGTAAGTCTGGTTCAACACTGTCACTAGACGTCCATGATGATATTTTAAGTTGTAATCAGGCATCTATACCAAGATGGTTGTATTTCCCATCGTTTTTTTTTAATATTTTGTAAGTATATATGTATTAATATGGTTTATAGTCCTTATAGATATCATAATTACGTGCTATAAACATCTAAAATGTAATTTTCTTCTTTTGTACCACAGTCTGATGATGATGTTCTCGAAACGCGTCATATGAAATAAAGCTAATTGCGACCAAGACGTAAAAAAAAAAAAAAAAAAAAAAAAAAAAAAAAAAAAAAAAAAAAAAAAATTATGCATATGTTTACTAGCTTCGAAATCCGGCTTTGCCAGGGAATATACTTTTTCCAGTCTTTTATTCCCATTTTCTGCCCCACATATCTCCTGTTCCCACCTCTCTTTCTGTCCATTTACTCGAACAGAACGATCTATTGACCCAAGGTGAACACGGATTTAGAAAATATCGTTCATGCGAAACACAACTAGCTCTTTATTCAAACGAAGTGATGGGTGCTCCTCCGAATGAGAAAATATATTATTGACTGACACTTAAATAGGTAGAAATGATCATCAGAATAAAATACGAGAAATCAGAGCTCGAACAGAGAGATTCAAGTGTTCTTTCTTCCCGCGCGCTATTCGAGAATGGAATTGGAGATAAATAGTATAATTGTGGTTCGATGAACCTTCTGCCAGACACTTAAATGTGATTTGCAGAGTATCCCATGTAGCTGTAGATGTACTCATCCCCATGTCCATCCCCTGCGCCACGTTTCTCCATCTCATTCGGTGTCAACGTATTCCTTCTCATAGTCTCCCCCTGCATCTCCTTCCCCTCCTTTTTATGCTTAGCCATCCCATCTGCACATATATCACACAGATGTATTCTACACACTTTTTGTACGCAATACCTCTTCCCCTTTTTCTTAATCCATCTCAGCTTACATCGATCTACTACCATCTTCCCAATATCTGCCAGTCTTATCCTCTCCAATGTTTTATATTTTATATCAGCCATCGTCCTCTGTATGTCTATATCTTCCTCACCTGTTTATTCCCAATGTTTGCCAATCTCTTCCTCATCTCGATTTATTTGTTCCATGTCATCCTGTCATTGATCTCTGTCTCTTCATCTCTTCCACCGCATATGCCCAACTTCTACACCTAAATCTATGTCTGAACATAATTTTTTTTTTATACTTGGCTTCCTATCAATTCTCTCATTCCACAACCTTCTCCTCCCTCTCTCTGTCCATCACTTCCTCACCCCTCTCTCTCAAACTCTGTCCCTCTCTGACCATCATCTCCTTCACCCCAAACCTCTCAAATCAATTCCCCTCGGCCCTTCTGCTGTATATCTCCTCCCCTTGCCTGTTTCTGGCAATTCATCACACCTCCTCTCCTATCTCCTTCTTTATGTTAATTTCCTGTTTTCCCCTGTCTCTCTATCCTATTCTTCCAGCCCACCTCATCCTCCTCAATGTTTCTGTCCGTTACGTCCTCCTCTCAGTTTTTCTTTCCCCTAACATTGCACTGGAGAGCAGGATGATAAGGAAGGCTATTCCCACACAACACACCGATTCTGCAGGACAGCCTGTATGGTATGGGCAGAATAATACTTTTTTGCTGACATTTTGTAGGAGCTTTACGGTTATTATCATTTTTTATGTATTTGTTTTTTATTTATTTATTTATTTATTTATTTTTCCTTTGTCGCACAGTTCATGGCAGAGACACTGCTTTAGTTTCTCCAACCCTACACTTTACATGAATTACCATTTAGCATAACATCTTAAATGGCATTACAAATGAAAACCTTGCAAGAGAAATAAAATAACGCTTCACAGATGTAAAGGCATGGCGACAGGAAGGGCATCCGGCCACCCCATAAATATTAACACGCCAAAACCGGATCTAACAAAGCCGACCCTGCATGTGCGGGATCATGGCTAAAGAGGAAGAAGAAGAAGAGATGTAAAGCCAAGTATAGCCTACAAGTCGAACCAACTGCTAGAGGAGTCACCTGACAAACGCATGTGATTTCCACGGAGTCTCCACTATTATCTTCATAAGCTATTTGCTTAGAGTATGTAACCGTTCCATTAAGAGACTGTCTACATCATACTTACCCGAAATCATTTGGATTATTGCTTCAGCAGACACGGAAAAACGTCAGAGAAGAACAGCTCATTTTTTATTATTGCGGTAGAGGAGAGAGAGAGTAACGAAAACGATGCACGAGTTGGGGTGGAAATCAGTAAAACAAATGCACTATTCGCTGCGGCGAGACATATTTACGAATTTTTCACCAACTTTCACCTCCAAATGTGTACATACGTTTTTTGCAGGCACAGACATAGAGAAACAAGTTCATCGGAATGAAATAAGAGAAATGAGACTTAAAACGGAAGGGTATACGTACTCCTTTTTCCCGTAAGCTATTAGAGAATGAAACGGTGTATAAACAGTCTGAATGCGGTTCGATGAACTCTGTGCTATACCCTTAAATGTGATTTACAGTGTAAATATGTGGGTGTAGTTGTACGAGCGGAAGCATATAGCACAAAATAACTGTATTCACTGGCGCGAAGAGACTTTTTTGTAGTGGTTTCATGGAACGAACACTGCAACAGCTGGTCGGCGTAGAATCCTTACTGAATACACTGAAGAACCCCCATGCAGACCGGAAAATACTCTTCGTGCAAGAACTTTGTTGAGACAAGCTGTTCAGTGCTACAAGATAAATCCTTTGGACGCCCGCATGTGGACGGTTGTATCCATCAGGTTGGGAACAACATCGCTCGGTGTCCGTGAATATAAATGACACGAGCATCTCGCGATACTGGTATACCACAAGAGACTGTTTGCTACTGCAAATTAGTGATACAGATAGGATGGTCCGTGGGACATTGTGTCCGTACATGTTGTAACGGACAGACGACGACCGGACGTTTCTGAACACAATGATCTTCTCCGATGAGTCAACATTCTATATTTGTGGCATGGTGGACACTCACTACTGCAGAATATAGGGCAGCAAAAATCACATGAAACCATGGGACACGTCAGTGACAGCCCCAAAGTTGAAATGTTTTGTTCGCCTAGAAAACTGAAAGGTCGTTGTCATTTCTTCTTCATGGACATGTGTACCTGGACATGTTTGACTCATTTTAATTCTACAGATCTATGAAAATTGGAATATGAAATGGTTCACTACCAGCAAGGCGGTGATCTAATTTATTTCCTCACGGAAGATCTAGCTTTCCTATACAATCGCTTCCAGTTCAGCAGATTGGCCCAGAACTAAACACATGCCGCTGTGATCAACTTATAAGTGAAACATCAATATGATGACTTGATAAAAGAAGAAACAAATTAGAGTGGGAATACCATCACTGTGACGAGCATTGGTTCACAGCATGTTTTGCGGTGTGGAAAAACTCCCCCCCTCTCTCTCTCTCTCTCTCTCTCTCTCTCTCTCTCTCTCTCTCTCTCTCTCTGTTAAATACCGACAAACGATGTTTGTCCACGATGAACTCCGAAACTACTCCATTGATACTTTGCACAGAGTGGGTGATTTGGTCCAACTTAATATGATAGTTTTTATCTCGACTAACAACCTCAGTATTAACATGATGGGTAGTCGGGTATTATGCCGTATGTCAGTGTCTGCTCTGCACAATATTTCAGCTATGTAACTCGTAACCTTCATCAGGTGCGACCTGATTCGACCTCAGTCTCAGGTCGCACCTGATGAAGGTTATGGGTTACGTAGCTGAAATATTGTGCAGAGTAGACACTGACATCCGGCAGAATACCCTACTGTCCATCATGTCACTAAATCGCCGGGAAAGCCTGAAAAATTAAACCTCAGTATTATTTTCATTGAAAATTCAGTGTTTTTATTCAGTTATTGACACTGATGTTCAACTCTAAGTCTCGGCTGGCTGCAAAGTCCTGGGTTGGAGAGAGAAGGGTTCAAATCTCGATTTAACCACGACCTTCTTTCACTTAGAGTTATAACCTAACCTTCAGCACTCAACTATTTGAGAAACTGCGAGAAACGACACGTGAATAACGAGACTTTAGTAAACCAGTGTTTGATAATGGGAGCACTAATCGACTTGACACAGACTCGGGACAAAATTAAAACCTTTCCGAAACTTTCTGACGCTGACAACCCCAACAAAATGGTGAAATGAGACATGTTTATCGCCAACAAGTTTTCCGCTGTTAATGCAGTAAAACTACGGCATTAGGCATAACGTTACAATTTATTACTTCTATGCTACCTATGATGGGTCTTGGTTTGGGTTCCTGTAGCCAGGCCTTAGTTCTCGAACCACGGGCAACGTGTGATGGCCAAGTAAGTGGGATACCATTTACCTTTCAGAAGGTTGGGCATCTCGTAGATATAGAACCCAATGGGAACTTCGGACAAAAAGGCTAGAAATCTGCTTCCCAGGTAAGTCGATATGATACTGGTAACAATCGGAGCAAAATGCCTCGCACCTTTGAAGCTGACGGAGTCCCACCTCTAACTGACAGGCCAGTGAATCCTTAGATACGACTTGGCAAACGATCTGGAATGAGATGGGGAGCTATTAATATAACTGGGGTTCACTTCGGGAAGACTCTACAGCTGGCAGAGGCTTCAAGTAAGATGGGGTGAGATATATTACTTGTTAGTGACTTTAAGATAAGGGGAGAGAAATAAGAGGAAGTCGGAGAATACAAGGTCTACCAGTCAGGAGTCAAAGCAGGAAGAGCAAAGTGAGCCGGCCGCGGTGGCCGAGGGGACTGAGGCGCTTCAGTCACGGTCTGCACGGCCACTGCGGTCGGGGGTTCGAATCCCCCCTCGAGCATGGATATTTGTGCCGTCCTTAGTCTTAGTTAGTTCATAAGTAGTTTGTAAGTTTAGGGACTGATAACCCCGTAGTTAAGTCCCATAGACTTTACAAACATTTGAACATTTGAGCAAAGTGAGGTGTATGGCTTTACATCAGAAAAGCAATTTAAACCAGCATAATTGCAATGTAGGTATGTAAAACGACTTATGTGGGTAGAGTAGGTCATCTCCAGTAAGAAAATTAGGATTGTGTCAGTGAAGAGACAGGTCAAGATAAGATGGACAGATTGTACAATGCACTCATTGATGTAGTTGTTAGAGTGAAGGACAAGGACAGTGTTCAGCTGATGGGTGACTTCAATGCCAGAATAAAATATCGAACATAATGGTATGAAAAAGTTTGCAGGGGATATGGAGGCCAACAGGAACGCAAAAACAGCTCTTGGATGTCTGTGCCAATATGGGTTTAGTTATCAAAAACTCCTTCATTAAGCATAAGAACATTCACCGGTATACTTGGGAAAGCAGGGGAACCAGATCTGTCAGACTACATAATAACATCGGGATTCAGGAAGACAGTCAAGGACATACATGTTTTCAGAGGATTCTTCAATGATGGTGATCATTTTTTTAATTTTCGGTGAAAGTGGTTTTGTGAGGCCAAAATTGCAGAAAGTAAATTTCATATGTAAAAGGATAAGACTGAACAAGCTTCAGGGCAAGGAAATTAGGCAAAAATACATAACAATGATCTCAGAAAGGTACCATTTAGTCGAATGTAATCATTTACAGATATTGGAAGTGAAATGTACAAGGTACAGGGACACACTACTAGAAGTGGCAATATCTTGAAAGAATAGTGTGCAAACGCAGGAAGAAGCAGACAGCTTGGAGGAATGACAGAGTCAAGGCAGCGTGTAAAAAGAAAAGATTTGGAAAGTGGCTCCATGCTAGAAATCAAGCAGACAGAGAAAGTTATGTTGAAGTAATTAACAAAACCAAACGGATAATTCCACAATCCAAGTGGAAAACATGGGAAGAATTTGGAAATAAGTAAGAAACTTAGGGTCAGGTAATTAGCAGTCTTATAAAAGCATGAAAGAGGTGTTTTGGACAGTTGAGGAAAGCTGCTAATGAATCCTGTGCATGTCTTGGGCAGATGGAGGGAAATTTTGAAGAATTGCTGAATGTATTTGAAACTTTCAATGATGTGTCAGATTTTAAGGTAGTATGGGGTAGAAATGATGATAGAAACAGGATTACATTTCAGGAAGTGAAGAGAATGGTCAATAGATTACAATGCAATAAAACGGCTGGGGTAGAAGAAATTAAATCGGAACTCATCAAATACAGTGGATTGTCAGAACTCAAATGGTTATACAGGATAATTGAAATGACGTGGAAGTCGGGACAGGTTCCGTCTGACTACACGAAAGCAGTAATCACGCCAATTTCCAAGCATGGAAACAGAAAAGATTGTAACAAATGTAGAGGTATCTCTTTAATTAGTGTTGTGGGCAAAATATTTTGAGGTATTGTTAAAAGGAGAGTGCGATTATTAGTTGAAGACAAGTTGAAAGAAATTAGTGTGAGTTTAAACCTCATGGAGGCTGTTAAGACCAGATCTGAAGATTACGGCAGATAATGTAGAAGTGCTATGGGTGGAACAGGCAATTGTATCTTTGTTTTATACATCTAGAAAGGCTTACGACCGTATTCCTAGGAGGAAGGAATTGTCATTCTACAAGATTATGAAATGGGAAGCAATTAAATGTCTTCACTTAGATTGTCAGGCAGCAGTTAGAGTAGAAGCGCAAATTGAGTTCATGGTTCTAGGTAGTTCCAGGGGTGAGGCATGGATGTAACCTGTCACCACAGTTGTTCTCACTATTTCTGGATCATATGCTGTAAACAGTAGACTGGCAGAAAGGGATTAACATAGGTGAAAACAAAATAAGCGGTATCGTGTATGCTGACGACTTAGTTGTGGTGGCGGATTCGATTGAGAGGTTGATCTAGATCAGAGGTGTAAGGGTTATGGTGTGAAGATCAGCACCCTTAAAACGAAAGTAACGTCTGTAGGAAAGAGATCTAAACAGACTGAGTGCCAAATATGAGCAACAAAGTTATAACAGGTGCACAATTTCAAGTACTTAAGACGTTAAATGTTTTGTCCATGGTAGCAGCTTTTTTGTATAGGATAGAAACGAAAAAGCAAACAGTTGCAAGGTTGCAAATTAATCAAGGTGTAGCAAAGCTAAACCTAATGTGATGACACTGAACATCAATTTGATTTTATGATCAGTATCATTACACAATGCTCTGAGTAATCCAATAGGGCACAATTGATATAACTGAAGAAGGGCAATAATTGCTCGAAACCAGTTGTGAATCAATCTGGGATCGTGCAGCTGGTGGCTGTTTCCTTTCTAACCTACTTAGGATGTATTTTCTCACAGGATGGCGACATAGGGAAAGAACTGGAATCAAGGTGTAGCAAAGGTAATAGTGAGTGCTCAGCTAAGATCGACTCTTCTGCAAGAAGGAGCTTAGTACCAAGAGTACGTTAGAAGTGCAAAACACTATCTTTCGACCAAACTTATTGTATGGAATTGAAAGTTAGGTGGATGCAGGTTATCTTATTTATAAGTTTGAGGTTACAGGTATGAAAGTAGCAAGAATGATTGCAGGTACTAACTAATAAATGGGAATAATGGCAGGAGGGAAATCAAAGGAAAACGGGGAATGTACACCACAGATGAAGCAGTTAGAGCAAACATGCTGAGAAGGTGGGGTCATGAAGATGCTCCTAAGTTTATACTCAAGAAACTTTAGTGACAGTACACACACATATCAAACATATTTGATGATATATGAGGTCGTAAACAATGTTCATAATTTTTGTCATTTATTACGTCTTTACAACTAAGTCTATTAGTGACATATTTTTCAGACAGTGTGCACTAAATCACTGAACGACCATTCGAAATTATTCCCTAGTTCAGAAGATATGACTTCGAAATCAATGAAAAGCATGAAATCTTCCCTAGTACGCGATATACTGTAATTTATTGCGTCGTAAGTACCGACTGCTTTCCCAGCAAATATCGCAGATAGTTTGCTAATAATCCAATCTGCAAAACCGGAAAGTTACATTACTGTAGGACACATAGTTCAGGAGATATGACGCCATTACAATTGAGCTTAAATGGAAAGAGAGTGTGGTAGAATTTAATGGAGGGAGATAGAAGGAAGAGTTGTACTAGGATAAGAAACGAATAAATACACACACAACCAACGCCGGGAACAAACAACAGTAAAAATAAAACGAAAGAGTTTATCAGTATACGTGAAAAACTAAATCACAAAAAAGTCGCAAACAGAAATTAATTCAATTGCTGTTCTTGTGTCATTTCTGTACAGATTAAATTTAGAAGAAAAACAGTAGATAATGATAGACAGATCAAGTCGAAGATTAGGAACATTAGATGACATAGTTGTCATGAACAGGCCCTACCTGTTTCCATTCTTACATTTGGACTTATGCTCAGCGATTAGTGGTGTAAATATCGATTAGATGTTAAATGGTAGTCTTTCGATTTTCGTTTTTAACAGTAGCATATCTCTTACAATGATTTCACGTTTTCCTGATGGTGTACACTAAGGCTTTAGATGTACATTCGTGTCCTCGATTAATAAAATAACACATTCCCGAAAAGCTTTGGTCCCTGAGTCTTACTAAAAATAACACTGCACAACAGTGACCTTAAAAAACGGTTTCCATTTGCGAAAGTTTTTCGGGAAAGGAAAAAATGTGTACATATCGAAATCAGATCGACTGGAAGCTACTTGAAAAAGAAATTCATGTTTGATGTCTTTTATGTATCCTACAAACGTACAGACCGGTGTCTTGAAAAAGATTCACTTTTCAAATGAAGCCTATTACACAAGTTGTTCAGTATAACCGGTACTCCAATGTGAACAGATTCGTAGGACGTAGCTTGTTTCGCACAGAGCTTAGTGTTGACTCTCCCTCCGTCTCCACGAGCACACCACGCTAAAGCGCCGGACAACGCGAGGTTCATAAAGTGTCGTTATCTTAGCGCTAATGGAAGGACGCGAGAGCGCAGCTAACTCCTGGTGACTTATTAGGCTTGGTAATGGTCTTACCGCTACTCTAATCTAGTTATGTGAATGTAGTGGTGGGTGACAAGTGTGTTCTACGGTTTCGTCTACATCTTAGGATTCCATTTCGAGTGGATACTTCAAAACTGCCGACGGTTCGATGGAACCTCTATTATTTTTCAGTTCTTTGAATTAGTAGACCACTATTTTGTACCTCAACATAAAACCAAAGCGACAATATGTAATTTACTCCTACTGTTTCTCTCATAGATTCAGTCGAAGGCAAACTATATATTCTTCTTAGTTCCGCTATAACGATTGAAAATAAATTTAATTACGTTCTGCGAGATGAATTCAGAATGAATATCTCTTAGCTATACGTTTCACTTACTAGAAAAAAGGTATTACTGAATCAAAAATTACCTAATAGATGAGCTTTTGCTTTGTTTAGATGATATAGAAACTGATAATTTAATAGGTATACTACACATGTCTGAACATCACAATGTCACTGGTATGGAAACTGTGAATGTCAGTTGATATAAATTAGCTGCAGATGTAAGTATGTATAAGGTAAGAGGAGTAGTTGCTATATATGTCAAAAGCTACCACAGTGTAAATAAAAATTAAAAACAAAAATGTTTTGTGTAGAGCAACCTATTGAAACATATGCCTACCAGCTTAGACTCATGATGAACCTGTTAACTGTAACAGTGCACAGGTCCCCTTGATGAAACTTCCAGTTATTTCTGGTAAATGTGGATGCCTTGTAGCGCTATCTGTCAGATACGAGGAAGTAAATGATTATTTGTGGTGATTTCAACGTTGATTCAGTGAAAGAGTGTAATAGGAAGAATGACCTGGAAGTCATACTTGGGTTGTTCAATCTGAAATCCGTTACTGATTTTTCCTACTCGGTTAGTAAAGTACATACAGGTCCATACGGTAAATGACATTACACCATTAATAAATTTAGATTTTGAACACACATCTATAGCTAAAAAAGGTAAATCAGTCAACAATCCGAAGATTGGTTTGAACACCACAGTGCTTTACTAGGCATGGTCCTGTTTGGAGGTTGTATGCCGTTGCCTTCCTCCGACCTTCGAACTGACTTACCCAGCCAGTTATAGGGGGACCTACAGTTTAGCGTGGGTTCCGAACCACGGTGCTACTCGAAATTTTTCACATGAGCAATACTGCCAGAGGTGAAAGAAGTGGAATGTGACAGATAAAAATCCTAGGACCTGGCGGGGATCGAACCCCGACCTTCGGATTGTTAGTCTGGCACTCTACCACTGTGCAACCGAGGCGCACAATCTATAGCAAACGAAGAATATTCAAAATTGTTTGGTGTTTGCATTGACGAGGGATTGAATTGGAAGAAACACATTGGAGATCTGCTGAAACGTTAGCGTCCAGCTACTTACGGTATCAGGATCAGTGCAAAATTTGGTGATATACATCTCAGTAAATAATCTTACTATGCCTCTTTTCATTCACTGCTTTCAAATGGGGTCATAATCTTGGGTAATTCCATATTGACTAAAAAAGTATTCATTACAGAAGAGAGTGTAATCGGGATAATTGCCGGAGTCCACCCAAGATCATCCTGCTGACATTTATTTGAGGATCTAGGGATCATCATTGTAGCTTCACGATTCACTCATGAAATTTGTTAATTACAATCCGACCCAATTCAAAAGTAATAGCAGTGTGCATAGCTACACCACTAGGATGATATTCATTATTCAAAGTTAAATCTAGCTTTGGCACAGAAAGGAGTGAATTATACTGCCTCAAAAGACTTCGGTCACTTACCAAGTAGCATCAAAAGTCTGACAGATTCTACAATGTAGATGAATTTTTAGATAAAACTTAAAAATAAAAAAATTAAAAAAAAATTAAAAAACAAAAATTAAAAAACAAAAAAAAACAAAAAAAAATTCTTAAAATATAGATTGTCAAGTAATGCTTTAGATAAAACCTAAAATAAAATTATATATATATATATATATATATATATATATATATATATATATATATATATATATATAATGAAAATTAAAAAAAAAAAACTTAAAATATTGATTGTCGTATATAAACACACATCATTTACTAAACTGACACGTTCCACATTAATACGAAATGTCGTATATATGATCTATGAAACAAGTGTTAATATAATCTATTCTAACTTGCTGAATGAAATCACAATTTTAACGTACTGTCGAAAGAGAGGAATAAATAAATACTTGTCTATGACGAGACTTCAAACACCTGTGGCAGTCAGCAACATTTGATACTCAAATATGGTAGTATTATTTATGGCACAAAAATAGTACAAATCATAAACTATATTTTTCGAATAATATTAATATTAGTGATATATTTATATTATGTGTAACTAATTGCACAAAAGTATGCCTCAACAAGAATGGTGTAACAACAGATTCCGTGATTCTGTAACTACTACGACACAGCAAAAAATTTATGAACCTTCAACTCATATTAACGGAATTGACTCCGGTACTCAAGGGAAGGCTATTTCACTATAGAAGTACAAATTAATTAATTAATCAAAGCAAGACTTATTAGTCTTCGGGGAGTTATTGCGATCGTTATATGAATAAAATTCTTGAATATCCGTCTCCAGATCGCTTATATTTTCCAAAAAATTACCGGTTTCGGAACAGCTGCCCATCTTCAGATCTGTTAAATAAATGTTACAACTAAATATAAGCTACTATTTATAAAGTATGATATCAAAAAAATTTTTTTTAAGGAACAACATTAAAATACATTAAAAACATACCAAAATTTTGAAGTTACAGAGTAACCTGTCCTGTAATGAACGAATGTTCACAGTCGTTACTAAAACATAGTAGCTGTCTGAAGCTTTATATAAAGTACTTGAAATCATCTGATTGGTTGGGATCCTTTTGTTAAAATTATTCTCAATAAGTAATTATTGACTTACATATAAAAGGAATTCTGAGGTCAAGGTGTAAGATAGTAGTCAAGGTATAAAAAACAGTTACAAATGAGATACACAGCTGTCAAACTATAAAAGGACGTAGAAATAAGATAAAATTGGGTTCTGGATAAATATAATAACATTTTAAGTGAAACTGTTATCGAGTTAAAAAATAATATATATATATATATATATATATATATATATATATATATATATATATATAAAAGTATAAGAAATAAAAATTGTTAATATTAAAATCTCTTAAAAAGGATTAAAAACAAATATTGTGGACAATGTCTTCTTTCCCGTCTGCGGATGAGGCTTCCGTGTGTCAGGTAGCAGTAGCGTCGCCGAGGTTTCCTCCGCCGTGTCCCATTCACCGCCGCCAGTGTGCTGAGGGCCGCCGTAGTTGGAGTTTGGCAGCGCGTTCCATTCCAGGCAAGGCTACAAAATGTCTTTAAATATTTCAAAAAAGTTTTTATGCATGAAGTCCGTTTGCTCATTTAGAAGTTTGTCGGGCCTTTCTCCTTGTGCACATATACTTCAAGTTCTTCAAGTACGTTTAAATGAAAGCTTTTCGGTGCCCTGTGCAACACTTCCATTTGTTCGCTTATAGTGCTGACTTGGTGTTTATTGTCTTTAGCATGCGCTCCAAATGCTGTGCGATTGCTGTTATTGCAGTGCTCTTTGTATCGGACTTCAAACTTGCGTCCAGTTTGCCCTATGTAATATTTATCGCAGCTGGCGCATTTAATCTTGTATACTCCGGAGTTGCTATATTTCGTGCGTTTTTTCGTGGTAGGTCTATGCCTTAATCTTTGTGCCATTTGCCCATCATTTTTGAACGCCACCCCTATGTTTCTCGGAAAGTGTTTGGCAATTCTGTCCGACACACGTCCTCTGTATGTTAAAGTGACAAACTTCTTTTTATCTTTAAATATGTTAATGCCAGTGGATTTGTTTTTAATTTTATTGAACATCCGCGTGACATCTTGCGTCTTGTACCCATTGGCTGCGGCTACCTGTTTGATAATGTCTAGTTCTTTCTCTAATTCTTCCTCGGCAAGTGGTAGTCTGAGAGCTCTGTTGCATATTGAGTAGAAGTATGCTCTTTTGTGCTGTGCTGCGTGTCGTGATGTCGCTCCTATAATGCTATCAGAGCATGTCTCTTTCCTGTACACGCTGAATGCGTGTCTACCTCCGTCATTTCTTATAGTCAAGTCAAGAAAATTGATTGCCCCATTCCGCTCCAATTCCAAAGTAAACTGCATTTTTGGGTGTTGATCGTTTAAAACTTTTGACATTTCCACAACTTCATCTTTCTTCCCTTTATACAGTAAAATAGAGTCATCAAAGTACCGTCTGTAATAAATTAGTTTCCGATTGATTTCGGGATAAGAGGCGAAAAATTTGCTTTCGAAGTCGTTCACAAAAATTTCAGCTAAAATACCCGACAGGCAATTTCCCATCGCTAAACCATCATCTTGTATAAAAACTTTGTCATTGAAGGTAAAATAGTTGAAGGCTAATGTGAATTCTAACAGGTCTAAAAATTCAATGATTTCACCCACAGTCATAGACTTGTTTTTTATGAGATTGTGCTTGATGATTGTTAATGTTTCTAAAATTGGTACGTTAGTATATAGGTTGACAATATCTAAAGAAGCTAGGACGGCGTCTTCTGGAAATTTGTACGCGTATTTCAATTTTTGGTATAAAGCTTTATTCAGTAGCTCATTAACTGCTTCCCTGCCATTGAAAATTACGCGCATAGGTTTATTACTTTTATGCAACTTTATATGAGCCCTCGCTTCTGGTGTTTTGGGATTCATATTGATTAATCTAGCCTTTTCACTCGGCGTGAACAAAAACTGGTCCGCTTCTAATTTGGCTTTTAATTCTACTTGAAATTTCTTCGTAGGGTCTTTTTTGATTTCTTCAATACCATTCTCCTGAAAAAACTACATTGTTTTAGTTATATATTCTTCCTCGTACATGACGACAGAGGTGCAGCCCTTATCAGCTTTGATCACAATTGCACCATATGACTCTAATTTTAAGTTTATTTCTTTAACTAACTTAATCTTAGAATGATTATCAATTGCCTTTTCGCGTTCAATTGCCTCTTTGGTTTTAATAGCGATACATGTCTCCTGGAATTTTGTCACTTTAGCTTCCCTGCATGCTACCTTCAGTTCTGCGATCATCCTCTTGACATCCTGTTGATGTATATTTGTGTGAGGGTTGTACTTGAGCCCCTTGTCTAACAGTTCCTGCTCTTTATCGGTAAAAATAATGTCTGTTAAGTTGACTGTTCTGTCATAGAACTTGTGTACGTGACGCACGGTTTCTGCATTACTGTCTGTGTCTGCTATTATTTTACAGAGGTTAAAGATTTTCTTGTTATGTCTCTTTATAATTGCGTCCCTATGAACCTCAATCCTGTAGTCAATCTCGTCTTCAACATGTCTAAACTGTAAGGGAGAAAGTAGGTTACCTAACATCATATGTAAGTCAAATACTGATTTATTACATTTATCTTTTTCGATGTACCCAGATTTAATCTCCTGTCTGATCCACAATTGCTCCGCCTTCTTCTTCACTATCCTGGCTGAAACAGTGTTACTACTGACTTTTAATCTCGCGTATTTGGGCACAACACCTAACTGCAGACAGTTCTTGTTAAACTGAATTTTTAAATTGGCTCTCATAACTTTTAATTTAAATTTAAAAAATCTTTTCACATCTCCCACAGCCTGACTAGGCACAAGTTTATCAAAGCAAGACTTATTAGTCTTCGGGGAGTTATTGCGATCGTTATATGAATAAAATTCGTGAATATCCGTCTCCAGATCGCTTATATTTTCCAAAACATTACCGGCTTCTTTAGATATTGTGAACCTATATACTAACGTACCAATTTTAGAAACATTAACTATCATCAAGCACAATCTCATAAAAAACAAGTCTATGACTGTGGGTGAAATCATTGAATTTTTAGACCTGTTAGAATTCACATTAGCCTTCAACTATTTTACCTTCAATGACAAAGTTTTTATACAAGATGATGGTTTAGCGATGGGAAATTGCCTGTCGGGTATTTTAGCTGAAATTTTTGTGAACGACTTCGAAAGCAAATTTTTCGCCTCTTATCCCGAAATCAAACGGAAACTAATTTATTACAGACGGTACTTTGATGACTCTATTTTACTGTATAAAGGGAAGAAAGATGAAGTTGTGGAAATGTCAAAGGTTTTAAACGATCAACACCCAAAAATGCAGTTTACTTTGGAATTGGAGCGGAATGGGGCAATCAATTTTCTTGACTTGACTATAAGAAATGACGGAGGTAGACACGCATTCAGCGTGTACAGGAAAGAGACATGCTCTGATAACATTATAGGAGCGACATCACGACACGCAGCACAGCACAAAAGAGCATACTTCTACTCAATATGCAACAGAGCTCTCAGACTACCACTTGCCGAGGAAGAATTAGAGAAAGAACTAGACATTATCAAACAGGTAGCCGCAGCCAATGGGTACAAGACGCAAGATGTCACGCGGATGTTCAATAAAATTAAAAACAAATCCACTGGCATTAACATATTTAAAGATAAAAAGAAGTTTGTCACTTTAACATACAGAGGACGTGTGTCGGACAGAATTGCCAAACACTTTCCGAGAAACATAGGGGTGGCGTTCAAAAATGATGGGCAAATGGCACAAAGATTAAGGCATAGACCTACCACGAAAAAACGCACGAAATATAGCAACTCCGGAGTATACAAGATTAAATGCGCCAGCTGCGATAAATATTACATAGGGCAAACTGGACGCAAGTTTGAAGTCCGATACAAAGAGCACTGCAATAACAGCAATCGCACAGCATTTGGAGCGCATGCTAAAGACAATAAACACCAAGTCAGCACTATAAGCGAACAAATGGAAGTGTTGCACAGGGCACCGAAAAGCTTTCATTTAAACGTACTTGAAGAACTTGAAGTATATGTGCACAAGGAGAAAGACCCGACAAACTTCTAAATGAGCAAACGGACTTCATGCATAAAAACTTTTTTGAAATATTTAAAGACATTTTGTAGCCTTGCCTGGAATGGAACGCGCTGCCAAACTCCAACTACGGCGGCCCTCAGCACACTGGCGGCGGTGAATGGGACACGGCGGAGGAAACCTCGGCGACGCTACTGCTACCTGACACACGGAAGCCTCATCCGCAGACGGGAAAGAAGACATTGTCCACAATATTTGTTTTTAATCCTTTTTAAGAGATTTTAATATTAACAATTTTTATTTCTTATACTTTATATATATATATATTATTTTTTAACTCGATAACAGTTTCACTTAAAATGTTATTATATTTATCCAGAACCCAATTTTATCTTATTTCTACGTCCTTTTATAGTTTGACAGCTGTGTATCTCATTTGTAACTGTTTTTTATACCTTGACTACTATCTTACACCTTGACCTCAGAATTCCTTTTATATGTAAGTCAATAATTACTTATTGAGAATAATTTTAACAAAAGGATCCCAACCAATCAGATGATTTCAAGTACTTTATATAAAGCTTCAGACAGCTACTATGTTTTAGTAACGACTGTGAACATTCGTTCATTACAGGACAGGTTACTCTGTAACTTCAAAATTTTGGTATGTTTTTAATGTATTTTAATGTTGTTCCTTTAAAAAAAATTTTTTGATATCATACTTTATAAATAGTAGCTTATATTTAGTTGTAACATTTATTTAACAGATCTGAAGATGGGCAGCTGTCCCGAAACCGGTAATGTTTTGGAAAATATAAGCGATCTGGAGACGGATATTCAAGAATTTTAATTAATTAATGGTTGTTGGAATGAGTGAATATTAAAAACTTCCCTAATTTGGGAGCATTGTAAACATTATTTTAAGCCAGAGAAATTACAGTGCTGATATATAATGAACACGAAGTGTAAGTATTCCACAAACTAATTCTATTATTTATGGGTACAAATGTTACTACAAATTACTCGCATTTTGGACAAAGGTTTACTTTACAGTTTTGCTCCTTAGCCCGATATTTACGGTTTTCCCACTCCCCCCCCCCCCCCCATTGACAGACACACATGCCACCTTTACCAAAGAAACTATCGTACAAGCTCTAGCAATACGTTATATCGGGTGATTTTTTTGTGATCAGGTGCTGGAAAAAATAAAATTCTTCCGCAAAAGAAAACAGTTATGCAGTCGACCCATAAAATTTTGAGTATTTTTCTCTCAGTTCTCTTGTCCATAGTTTCGATTCACTACTTGTTTCTTTCTTTCATGCAAGAAAATACTCTTTTCCTGTATACAGAGTGGTCCATTGATAGTGATCGGGCCAAATATCTTACGAAATAAGCACCATAAAAAAACTACAAAGAACAAAATTTTTCTAGTTTGATGGGGGAAAACAGATGGCGCTATGGTTCGCCCGCTAGATGGCGCTGCCATATGTCAGACGGATGTCAACTCCATTTCTTTTCAACAGGTACCACCATTTTATTACATATTCGTCTAGTACGTAAATAAATATGAATGTTTAATTTATAACACTTTTTTCGCTTTGTGATAGATGGCGCTTTAGTAGTCACAAACGTGTAAGTACGTGGTATCGCGCAACATTTCGCCAGTGCGGACGGTATTTGCTTCGTGATACATTACTCGTGATAAAATGGACCGTTTACCAATTGCAGAAAAGGTCGTTATGGTGGTATTTATGTATGGATATTGTGATCATAATGCCCAACGGCCCTGGGCTATGTACGTTGATCGTTATCCTGGAAGACATCATCCAAGTGTCCGGACCTTAATGTTATTTAAAGAGACAGGAAGTGTTCAGCCACAAGTGAAACGTCAACCACGACCTGCAACAAATGATGATGCCCAAGTAAGTATTTTAGCTGCAGTTGCGGCTAATCCGCACATCATTAGCAGACAAATTGAGCGAGAATCGGGAATGAAAAAACGGCGGTGTTGAGAATGCTACATCAACATTAACCGGAACCATATTTCTATGCACTAGGATGTCCACGGTGAAGACCCCTTGAACGTCGTGTAGAGATTTGCCACTGGGAACAGATTAAAATACTGGACGATAACAGTGTTTTTTTTTTTTTTTTTTTTTTTTTTTTTTTTTTTTTTTTTTTTTTTTTTTTTAAGGCGTACTGTTTACTGACGAAGCGTCATTCACACAGGTGTACTATGCACTATTTGGCAACGGAAAATCTACGATGGCTGCGTCAAGTGGAACATCAGTGACCTTGGCGGGTTAATATATGGTGCGGCATTATGGGAGGAAGGATGATGGCAATCTAAATGGTGAAATGTATGCAGATATCTTACGTAATGTTCTAGTGGTTTTACAACACATGTTTCACATCATGACCGAATTGGGGATGTACTTTCAACATGATGGATGGCTCGCGTGCAGTTCAAGCGGTCTGAAATGGAATATTTAATGCCAGGTGGATTGGTCGTAGAAGCACTATACCATGGCCCGCACGTTCACCGAATCTTACATCCCTGGATTTCTTTCTATGGGGAAAATTGAAGGATATTTGTTATCGTGAATCACCGACAACGCCTGAAAACAAGCATCAGCGCATTGTCAGTGCATGTGAGAACATTACTGAAAGCGAACTACTCGCTGTTGAGAGGAATTTCGCGTATTGTCAAATGCATTGAAGTTGAAGGGCATCATTTTGAGCATTTATTGAAGTCATGAGGTAATTACAGGTAATCACGCAATAACATCACGCGTTCTCATAATGTATGATAATTACGCAAAAGTCCATGTATCACATTGGAACAACCGAAATAAAGTTCAAACGTACCTAAAAACTGTGTTTTATTTTCAAAACCTACCTGTTAGCCATTGTTCGTCTAAAATTATGAACAATATGATTGTGAATGTTACAGCGCCATCTATCACAAAGCGACAAAAGTGTTCCAAATGAAACATTCATGTTTATTTACGTACTAGACAATATGAAATAAAAAATGGGGATACATATTTAAAAAATGCAGTTGATATCCGTTTGGCCCATGGCAGCTCTATCTAGCGGATCCAACATAGCGCCATCTGTCTTCCTCCTTGAAGCTAGAAAGGTTTGTTATTTTAGTTTCTTCGTTTGATGCTTATTTCGTAAAATGTTTGACCCGATCTCTATCAATGGACCACTCTGTATACCACTGAATCAAAAGTAGCATTCTCCACCAACAACAATCTAAATAAATAAATAAATAAAACAGCCTCAAGCTTATAACATACATCATTCCCTTCAAATATTTGCAAAGTGGATCGTTGTAAAGAGTGTTATAAATTAATAAATCCGAAATTTGATCCTTATTAACATCTGTGTTATATTTTATGTCATGCACACCTATTAATGCGACCTGTGGAAAAGCAATGCATTCTGTTTATTATGAAAATATCTTGCGACCACTTATCGTGTCCCCACACGATCGAAACAGAAAACGATTAGAAACACACTTTCTCCTCTTCAACCGCCAGTTTCATTTCGTATAAAATTTTGAAGACTTGACATCTCTGTTACCACTTGTAACCACAGAGACTCAGACAGTGAATGATAGGCCACATAAAAATGAGGGAAACTACGTGACATTACTTACATTTGCGAAAAGTGTTTACAGAGACTAGGAAAGAGAGTTCTGCGGTATTACTGGCACGCATCTTATACTACGCGATGACAACAATGACATAAAGAGGTCTTCTTTAAAATAACAGATGAATAAGATATTTATGTCAGTACGATAGTTTGAGATGATGTAAGCGTCTTTGCTTTCCATCAAACAAACAGTGTTCGGAGGTCACATTTCCAACGACCGATTTCTGCTTCTACGTAACTTTCGGTAAAACGACACGGCTAGCTGACTGAGCACTCTTCGACTTGCTGACGTGGACAGATAACAAGATTTATATCTGTG
The DNA here is from genome assembly GCA_026315105.1 of Locusta migratoria. Lineage (NCBI taxonomy): Eukaryota > Metazoa > Arthropoda > Insecta > Orthoptera > Acrididae > Locusta > Locusta migratoria. The sequence goes on along the minus strand of CM048744.1, from coordinate 902,726,962 downwards.
ACGCACGTAATCGAACGCGAAACACTGTCCTATATACTTTTATGTTACATCGTTCGTCCTGTGAGAACCTTTTGTCCACAGTGTACTACGACCGCGTTGCTGTTGACATTTTTACTGTGATAAGGCATAGAACGGCCCATCTGAGGAAATGCTGACTGTCCAGTTGAGTAAATCGCAGCAGTTTCTTCCGTAAATGCGGTCACGTACTACATTACTATGTAGTCGCAACATATAAACACGTACCACGTGAAAATGTTTCTTAATCTGATAAGAATGTCAAATCCATCACATTAGAAATGAAGCCCTTGAAACTGTTTGCTATATTGATCTAACCGACTTCAAGGGGAAGTGTTTTTATCCATAAACACAATACCAAAACTTTCCTGGCAACACGCGGGAAAGACATTTTTCCTCATTTACATGTACTTAAAATATAGATCTACATTCAGCTAAAATAAATCATTATTACCTAAAGGAGGTTAATAATTTCAGTTCAAACAGCACATAAAATTTTCGTCATACATACCTTTGAAATAAACGTTCATCATACCTTCCTACGAAAGGACATGTCCGTTTTCCTTCCATGCGGTTCTCAAATATGAAGGCGTGTTCCGTACCTCATAAATGCGTCGTGGAAGAGACGCCAAACGCTAGTAACCACACCTTCCTACGAAAGGACATGTCCATTTTCCTTCTATGCGGTTCTCAAGTATGAAGGCGTATACCGTACCTCATAAATGCGTCGTGGAAGAGATGCCAAATGCTAGTAACCACACTGGAAACATGCAGCACTGTTAATTTCTTTAGTTTCAAAATATGTACCAATCTTTACTACCTTTGGTTCTCGGGAATACTCTGGCTAAATCAATTTAATGTGTTCGAAAGTACATGGTAACTTTCCTCTGTTATTTTCTTGTATACTAGAGCCATTTACAGTTTTCAACAGTAATCCAGAAAATGACTGTATAATTTTACGTAATCCGCGAAAGAAACTAAAATAGATAAAATAATTCAAACGCGCAAGGCTATAACGCATTTTTCTAACATATGTACATCTTTTTGATCTTCGCTTACGGAAAATATTTGACTTCACCATGGGTTTTTGTTGTGCTACACGAAAGCAAGAATGTGCCTAGTAATGCACAAACACTTGAAAATACATCTAATTTATGCAGTGTAGGCCTCCGACGGCTCTACAAACAATGCACGGGAAAATAGTTATTACCATAAGGAAATGCATCCTACGTGTAAGTATTTAGTAAGTCTACGACTGTCAGCTTTTATCATTTAAAACCTGAGAGGAACAGAATGTAACTATCTGAAAAGCTTTACTATTTGTCTTCCTACGACAGCTTAAATTGAAACGTTTTTCAGCTTCTTGTTACGAAAACCTATTGTAAGACTCACTGCTAATTAAATTTGCCTTCAGTCTCTATAAATCGCTATCGATGAGTCTGGAAATGTCGCGCGGGAGTAAGTGAGCGATCTGGAGCGCCACGTTGCGGAGCGTGTGGCCTCCCGCGTCGGAGATTCGAATCCTCCCTCGGTCATGGAGGTTTGTACTGTCTTTAGTATAAGTTAATTCATAAATAGTTTGTAAGTTTAGAGACTAATGATCCCGCACTTAAGTCCCATAAGCTTAACAAACATTTAAACATTTTTGAATCTGGAAATTACGGAAAAGCTATAACTTTTATATTATCAACCGTTTCTCTTCTAAAGTACTTACTAAGAACGGAAATAATTCGTAGTAAAGAAAAGGAAAACAAAACGTTAATATTAAGTTAGAAACATTGTCAAGGACCAATAATTATCAAAGCTCATAACATTTTGAAGAGCCGTGGCACGTCATGATCCAGAGACGGTCATTCAATTTTTTTTCTCGTGTAACACTCTTGTGCTGCTTAATGGGTCTTCTAACTCTTCCTAATTGTATGACTGTACTTTCATATTTACAGGTCTTAGCTAAGAAATAGACGAAGAGTGGAAAAGCAAGAAATTCTAGTTACCAAATCCCACACTTGTCAGGAAAACCAAAATGTTATGTACTTTCTGTGCGAATTTAACCGTATTTGTGTTCAAAACTTGAAGCTGTATTCCAATACATTAAAATTTTGCTGTCCGTCTCATCACTCCAACAAGTAAGGAGACATACTAGAAAATTAATAACTTATTATGAAAGTTCTAAATGCCATACGAAGAAACTGATTTTATTCTCAAACTTAACTGGAAGAGAGATGAGTAAAAAAAGTCATCAAATGAAACTTAGAAAACGTATGTTCGCGAGATACGACACATCACTCCCAGTAGTTTACCATCCAATAAGAATTCGTTGTTTCATGGTAAAATTTACTACTCCACTAACGCACATGCCTTGAGTGATTCATACTTGAACATAAATGCAGACGCTAGCGAAGTCTGCAGATTGAGCCGTTGCATGCCACGAAGAACGAAGTCGGCCTAGTGGCCACAGAACCCGGAAAGAGGCAGTCCTGGTCAGACAAGTGTTCTATGTAGCTTTGTGTGCACTAGTCCAGCTGGTCCGCTGAATGCTTCCGTGATAAGCTAATTCAAGTGGTGGGTGTTTCAATTACATCACGTATCTCGAAAGCGGAGAAACGTCGTTCGCCAAGTCACAGTTCAGAGACCACGATAGAAGTTTCGCGAAATGCTCTTTCGTATCTTACTTAAACTTCCGAACTCTCTTCATGTATTTGCCATAATTGTTTCTAGGCAAATGAAACATTTTTCCGTTAACAAATTCGTCATCTTGTCTGACAGTGAGCTAACTCTATTGGCAGATATGGCTAATACATTCCAATTCATAAACAGTTTACTTAATATTGACTGACCGTCGTTTATTATTGGACAACGAATCCGACGTTGTCAAAATGCCTGGGAGATACGCAACACGCATGACTGCCATGTATGTAGTGTCGATCGGTATCCAGGATACTATCGTTACAGAGATAGGAAACAAACATTTTATAGCCAAAATCGATTTTTTTTTTTTTTTAAGAAACTCAGTGTTAAGTTTTCCCGATTCTGGAGAATTTTTTTTTTTTATTTTTATTTTATTTTTCAAGTATCCGTGCTATTCTTCTGCTCTATACTATTTTTGTGCCTCATTCGGTGTTACTTTTTTTTGCCAAATTTGATAGTAGTTTTGTTAATTTAGAATCTGTTTATTATTTTTTTTTTATTTGTGTACATCGTTTACCATGTTTGGTTCTTTTTTCTAGGCAAGGTATTTGCCAATTCTGCTGTAATTTTTTACGTGTCTTGGTGTTATCATAGTCTCTGCAAGAGGATTTTTTTTCGAAATTTTAGATTGTTTAACCAAATTCATTGTATTTTATTTCAATTTTGGTTACTTTTGCTACTTCCTATCTTCTCTTTTTGCCAAAACTGGGACCTTTTTTTAAACATATTTTTGATACCTCTTTTTTATACAACTTATCTCTTTTAGGGAGATTTGTATCCTTTGTCAAACTGTATTTTTCTTTTTCCAAGGATTGTGTAATTTAAGTGACAAATTCACTGTTATCCATGTCATTCTTTATTGCCAGTTTTGTCGCCTTTATTACCGATTTCGAGATATCTCTGCCATGAAATTTTTGTATCCCTGCTTGCTGATAGTACATAATTGCCGTAAAGATTGATAGTACACTTACAACGAATCTTGACACGTGTGACACGAGTAACGTTAGCCTTTAAACAGATACAAATAAATTTCCAATAATTCGCATAACCCTCCCCCAAATTCCAACTTTTCATTCAAGAAATCCAGGTAATTAGCTTCAATGTTCAATTTATATTTATGGCAAATGTAAATTCATTGAAATTATGTGGTTGCAGCTGGTCGTCGTCTAAAACAACACACGATATGTGAACTGCACACCGGATGCAACCGGAAATTTCTATGAATATTCTATTCGCCGGAAAAATTGTATAGTTCGCAAAAAGTATATATGTCACACTGAACTTCATTAGTGAAACAGTAGACGAGTTATTAACCTAAAGTTTTAGCTTTGTAAATAACTTAAATTTGCAGTATGAATACATGTTGATGTTGTAATAGTGTTATCAATACACAATCAACTTAGATTGAAGAAAGGGTCTGTCTTATGAAAAATTCTTTAAACTCAAGACGTACTTTGTGGTTTCAGTATGTTAAGTAACTGGAAGCTACCTGTAGCTTAGTTTGTGCAGTGCTACTGAATTAGGTGTCTGGAAAAAAAGGTTACATTATGTTTTCGAGAAGATTTTGTGAACGAGGAATAAATTAATAATAATAATAAATTTTTGAAATCTATCGGATCGAACTGCGTGATCATAAGTCCGTAGCTTACAAACCACTTAAACTAAGGTAAACTAACCTAAGCACAACGCACACCCATGCCCCAGGGAGAACTCGAACCTCCACCGCTCCAGTCACGGTTAGCACGGCCACTACGGTCGGGGAATCGAATCCCCCCTCGGACATGGATATTTGTGCCTTCTTTAGTATTAGCTAGTTCATAAGTGTTTTCTAAGTTTAGGGACTGATGACCCCGTAGTTAAGTCCCATAAGCTATACAAACATTTGAACATTTTTGAACTTCCAACAGCGAGCAACCGCGCGCTCCGCTGCGAGACGCCTTAGGCCGCTCGGCTACTCCACCGCGGTAGGAATAAATTAACGGATACAGATAGAACAAAGATATTTACAAAGTTTTGAAATGTGACAATGAGGGAAGTGAAATGGACCGACAGAATGAGATTTGAGCAGGTTGAGAGAGGAGATGTACTTGACAAGGATGGTACAGAAAAGGAAAACACCTTAGTCAGGACACACATAACGTAAGAACTGACTACTGTAGACGATCGTGGAGGAATTGGAAGAACATGATAACAGATGTAAAGAAGTTTTATGTAAGGTCAGATATACTGAAAAAGAAGGACTGAAAACTATATTTGAGTCAATCTCACCGCCACATCCAGTGCTTACTTGATTCGTTTCTTAGCCAAACGATCCTAAAATGTTTGAAACATGCATTAAATTCGCGCCGTCTGACGGCGAATCGAATTGGAATAATAACTGAAAAACCCCTAAGGCTTTCTCAGATCTAACTATAAGAACTGCAATAAATATCCACAAATTACACAACGTGCACTATGATGCCGATTCACACGTACGGTAATAACAGAAGTGTTCCATCGAGCTAGAAATATATTGAACTCCATCTAACCTGTCGCACTGCTATTTTAGGTCAAATCTTGGTACGTTGGAAAGTTCCAATGGTGAAGTATTCTGAAATCCCTGTTAAAGAGGAATTCGGAAATGACCCTCTCTCACTGCGTTGTCTAGTCCTGGATGACTACAACATTAATACTTACGGCAGGTGGACTGGTATGGCTGTGGCCACATGCTTCTACCAAGCACTCCTCCGCACGCCATCCAGTTTAGATTACCTGCGATTTACCTGGATCCCTGAAGGCAACTGCTGAGATGCTTCCTTTGAGGGGGCACGTCGTATTTCCTTTCCCATCATTATGGAAACAAACTGAACTCGTGCTTCGTCTGTTAATAACCACGCTCCCTACGGGTCGTTAAACCCGAATCATCCTTCTTGTCTTTAAGATTCTACGAATGTGTCAGTGTGCGCACTTTCTCTTACAAAGATAGTGGTCGATAGCTTTTGTTGTGTGAGTGTTATTGTCTTTTATACGTATACTTAAAATACAGATTCGGGTAAGTATCGACTGCAACTACAAACTATAACTAGCAGTTCTCAGATCGTTGACCCAGAGCGGAACGTGCAGTTCGCTGTGATGGCAGCCGTAGCTCCGTCACGCAACCTGTCAACACAGGCCCAGGAGCGCCTACGGCGAGATAGCGGTTAATTGAGTGCGTGCTGGCAGGAGCCCCACCAGCGCACCTCTCAGGGGGGAACTGATAGGAACCAACGCAGCACTTCCGCAATAGTCTGACGTCATCTCCAAGTTCTGCGAATACGCGGCTGTTCTGACGCAACAGCGACGGCTAAATAGTTTCGTACTGCAGTAAAGGCCAGAAACCAAGTCAGAGACAAGGAAACTGCCGGAACCGCAGCAAGGGAAGTTTCTGCGTTTACCGGGCGATTAAAAAGTTAGTATAAATTTGAAAACTTAATAAATCACGGAATAATGGAGAATGAGTCGTTAAAATTGACTCGTTGTTGTTGTTGTGGTCTTCAGTCGGCAGACTCGTTTGATGCAGCTCTCCACGCTACCCTGTCCTGTGCAAGTCTCTTCATCTGAGAATACGTTTGGCAACCTACATCCTTTCGAATCTACTTACTACATTCGTCCCTCGGTCTCCCTCTACGATTTTTACCCCACACGCTTCCTTCAAATGCTAAGTTGACAATTCCTTGATGACTCAAAATGTGTCCAACCAATCTATTCCTTCTCTTGGTCAGGATATGCCAGAAACACCTTTTCTCCCCGGTTCGGTTAAGCACGTCCTCATTAGTTACGTGATCTACCCATCTAATTTTCATCATTCGTCTGTAGCACCACATTTCAAAACCTTCTATCATCTTTTTATCTGAACTCCTTATCGTCCACGTTTCACTCCCGTACAAAATTGACACATGGGGTTTTATTAGGAAAAAAAAGTACAAAAATTGACTGACAGATAGCGCTTCATCTGAACAGGAAAGCAATGATTAGCATAACAAATTAAGAAAAAGCATAGATGATGTTCTTTACAGGATTACCATCATTCCTCAACAATAGATGTAGTCGAGGAATAGTGTTGTGAACAGAACTGTAAAGCATGTCCGGAGTTATGGTGAGGCATTGTTGTCGGATGTTGTCTTTCAGCATCCCTAGCGATGTCAGTCGTTCACGATACACTGGCGACTTCAGGTAATCCCAGAGCCAATAATCGCACGGACTGAGGTCTGGGGACCTGGGAGGCGAAGCATGACGAGAGTGGCGGCTGAGCACACGATCATCATCAAACGACGCGCGCAAGAGATCTTTTACGCCTGTAGCAATATGGGATGGAGCTCCACCCTACATAAAAATCGTACGTTCCAGCAGGTGTTTATGATCCAGGCTGGGGATGATGAGATTCTGTAAAATATCTGCGTACCTCTCACCCGTCACGGTAGCAGTTACAAAAACAGAATCACGCAGTTCCTTGAAGAATATAGGTCCAATGACGGTAGATTTTTGGTTCTAATGAAACCCCATGTCATTCGAACCATGTGTGTCAATTTGTATCTCTCTATCTACATTATTCCGTGATTTATTAATTTTTCAGATTTATACTGACCTTTTGATCACCCGGTATAGTGCATACCATACACGTCTACGCCAAATTTCTTGTCTTACATCCCTTTTACAATACTCATATTCACTGGAGGCGTATCTTTGCTAATATATACGACCGAGATATGAACAGTGGTGTTTCTACTATTTAGTGCATCTACTTCTTCGACAAATTGAAGGAAGCAGCAAACCATCAGCGTATAATCAGTATTACAGTACGGTAATCCCATCAACTTACCGCCGAATGTTTCGAGGGGCGGACCCGCTAATAAGAAAGGAGTCGGACAGTGCTGTGTAGTCAGAACAGAAGCAGTTAACAGCAGAATGATTCGGCTAGGAGAGTGTGATGTGGCTGATCTGTAGCCATTTACTTACTCTTTCATATTTTTTCTTTAAGATCTCTTTACTGTTTTTGAAAGTTATTGTGTAGTATGAGTAAAACATAGACCATAGAGTCCAGTGATCAAGTATCCCGTGGGAAAACTCCGCCCATATTTTCCTCTAAAAATCATTGGCTCCTGTAAGTTCATCAAAACGCTCCAGAGGTTTTGTTTATATTTAATGTACTGTGATTAAGTTACGTAAGTCTGTTTTATACAGTGTAATTATCATGTATTAAAATTTTCTTCATTATTGGGCCCACAGAAAAATATAAATCGTAAAAAGACATTATAAAAAAGTGTATCCTTCTGATGCTGCTAACATTTTATTATTATTGCTTGTAATAAGTAATGTTTCTGATATTTAAAAAATAGAAAGATGACAGTCGTAACACTAGAATGTTCCGCTGCGCCTATATGCAGCCAGTAGCGCGGAGTGTTACTCCTGCCGCAGTCAGTCGAACGAGAGGCCTCAGACAGTTAAATGAAGAGTGGAAATGCCAAATGATGTAAGTGCCATTTTTTTGACTTTCGGGATTTTCCACTGCTAACCGATCTATGCCTTCGCGCCAATACTCTGCAAAGAGATGTATGTGCTCCAACATTCCATGTAGTTGCTACTGACCCCAATAGATTGCACTAGTACTATGTCCAGATGGTTCTGCGCTTTTAATAGATCTATGTGCCACAGGCATCTGGCGCTAGCCGAACAGAAGTCTGTAGTAAAAATTATTCCACAACGCTATCGTTTTGCTTTACTGAAGCTGTTGTTTGGTATCTAAAATGATGTACCTGTTAATAACGAGAATATGTACGCCGGTGATTTTAGTGGTCGTGGAATTGTTCAGAACGTTACGTTCAGGAAGAAACACGATAAGGCAAGATTAAGCGGAACGTCATACCTCACGCAGAAGAAGCAGAACAAGGAGGGAAATTGCTGCAAAACAACCATCATCTTTGCAGTAAACTTATAATATGAAACAAGCCTACATTATCCAGTTGTAGTAGGTTCATGTACATATTTTTCGTTTCTTTTGTGTATAGGTGTCCTGCATGAGTAAGTACAGTTGATATGAAAACACAGCGCTCAGCTCTTTGAAGAATACCATCAACTTGACCTGAACCAACAAGGCAATTACCTGATGGAGAGTTTTCTTACTCAAAGACGACGCCATGGGACGTACAATGAAGACGCAAAGCCAGTCAACTGTCTGCTACACACTTCCTGATGGGACACGACACCTCAAAAGTGTATGCAAAGCTACATTTTTAAATAAATTTAATGTTTCTGCTAAAAAAGTCAAACAATTGTTTCGAAGAAAAAATCAGGTTCTGAAGTTTTCAAAGACACAGCATTCTTTGGTCAAAATAAGCAAACAACAGCCTGGTATTCTACCCTGCAATAGAAGTTTTTCCGATCAGTGTGATTGGGAGAATTTTCATGTCCTGAAGAAAGTCAAGACAATGAAAGACACTGTAGCTGTGGATTGATAAAACTTCCAGGTACTGTTCCACTGGCACCAAATAAGAAAACAATTTTTCCACTATTATTGATTACGTGGACGAAAACAACAAGGATTTTTTTCGACAGCTGTTACCTCCATAAAGTCAATGTTGTCTCGTGACACTTAGATCTATTAGCTATGACAAAACCAAATGCACTTACATTTTTCTGCATAAAACGCTACGTAACTTTTTGATTTTTCAACATAATTAGAAAAATCTTTGTCAACATTTGTATAACCATGTATAGAGTTAATAAGTGTTTTCTTAGAAATAAATATCCATTTTGCACAGAGATGTGATATTTTTTTTCGTTTCGTCAAGAATTTCAGTTTTGGAACTTAGCACTATCAGCAATTCCCCTCTTCACTATGTTAGTTGAGGTAAGCCTCAGACTGTCAGCATCTAAGAGCGATGTAAATCGCGTACGGTTTTCGCATAAAAAATATTTTATATTGCTAAATGTTTGTAAATTTCAGTTATACAGTTGCGGCTTGCTGTAAAGGAGCAATGAATTATAAGTAAAACAAGAAACATCCATAAATTTCGTGACATTCTTCATTATACAGGGTGATCAATCCTCAGCGCAACCGCCTTTGTGGCGTGCGACTTGCCGGCGATGGCAGCTGCAGCAACCGCCAGACTTCTGCACTAAATTTAATACGGGTTGGCGCGCAAGTTATTTCTGACATACATCACACAAACACTTAGAAAGAAAAGTTTATTTGTAACCTGTTTTACGCAATGAGGTGCTGGAACTGCCTCCCTTCGTTGTTGGGGCATTTCTGACTCCTGCTGAGCAGGTTGCTCTTTACATTCTGAAGTTCTTTCTCAGAATTACAGTGATTTCAAGACTAATGTTTGTTTTTAGTTCATCTAAAGTGTGGGGATTTGATTTGTACGCTTTCTCTTTCAATACGTCCTACAGATAAAAATCGCACGGGGTTAAATCGGGAATACGAGGGGGCCTAATGTTCTTAGTGATGAAACTTTCACCGAACATAATTTCCCGTAGTGATAAGTAGGATGTATGTGCTGTCGCTGAGTCTTGCTGAAATGTCGCGAAAGCATTTTATCCAGGCGCCATTTCTATTTTATTACAATTCGTATCCAGTAAGATATAGCCTTCTCCGGGCTATTTCTTACAGTTTATAACTTGTTCGGAAAATGCATGTCTTAATAATATCATACGAATAACCTAAGATGCAGATAGCCGTACCATAGGTGCAACCACAGCGGAGGGGTATCTGTGGAGAGGAAAGAGAAACGTATGGTTTCTGAAGAGGGGCAGCAGCCTTTACAATAGTTACAGTCTGGATGATTGACTGACCTGGCCTTGTAACATCAGCTAATGTGGCTTTACCACACAGTTAATGCGAACGGCTGAAAGCAAGGAGAAACTACAGCCGTTACATCTCCCGAGGACATACAGCTCTTCTATATTACTATACGAGGACGGCATCTTCTTGGGTAAAATATTCCGGAGGGGAAATAGAAAATGGGCAATCTCAAAGGGTTCAGGTGGATCACAGGAGAAATGTAGATCCGGAAACTATCGGTATAACAGTTGTAAATTGTCGTAGCTGTGTCGGGAAAGTTCCAGAACTGCAAGCGTTAATAGAAAGCACCGAAACACACATCATTATAGGCAGCGAAAGTTGGCTCAAGCCGGAAATAAGTTCAGAAGAAGTATTTTCAAAAGATCTATCGGTATTCAGAAAGGATAGATTAAACAAAATAGGTGGGGGCGTGTTTGTCGCCGTCAAAAGTAGTATTTCATGTAGCGAAGTTGAAGTTGATAGTTCGTGCGAGCTATTATGGGTAGAGGTTGTACCCGAAAATCGTAAGAAGTTAATAATCGGTTCCTTTTACCGGCCTCCCGACTCTGACGATACAATAGCAGAAAGGTTCAAAGAAAACCTGAGTCTAATTACAAAAACGTACCCGACTCACACGATAATAGTAGGTGGTGATTTTAATTTACCCTCGATCTGTTGGCGAAATTATATTTTCAAATCAGGAGGTAGGCATAAAACATCGTCCGAAATTGTACTCAAAAAATTCTCTGAGAATTACTTCGAACAATTAGTTCATGAGCCAACTAGAATTGTAAATGGATGTGAAAACACACTTGATCTCTTAGCAACAAATAATCCTGAGCTCATAATGAGCATCAAAACGGATACAGGTATTAGTGAACACAGAGCTGTAGTAGCGAAATTGAATATCGAAAGTCCCAAAGTTACCAAAAATAAACGCAAAGTATATTTGTTCAGGAAAGCAGATAGAAACAAAATACATTGCTTCTTGAAAGACAGCTTCCACTCGTTTCTAACACTAAACGTAGGTGTAGACCAGATGTGGCTCAAATTCAAAGAAGTGGTATCGACAGCAATTGAAAGTTTTATACCTAATAAATTAATAAAAGAAGGAGGCGATCCCCCTTGGTACACAAAACAGGTTAGGACACTGTTGCAAAAGCAAAGGAAAAGGCATACTAAATTTAAACGAACACGAAATCCCCAGGATTTGCGATTGTACTCAGAAGCTCGAAATTTAGCGAGGATTTCAATGCGAGTTGCCTACAACATTTATCACAACGAAACTCTTTCTCGTAATTTGACTGAAAACCCAAAGAGATTTTGGTCATATGTTAAATATACTCGGGGAAAGTCACAAACAATACCTTCACTACGTGATAGCAATGGCGATCCTGCCGATGACAGCGCTACTAAAGCAGAGTTACTAAACTTAGCTTTTAGAAACTCATTCACTAAAGAAGACGAAACCAATATTCCAGATTTCGAATTACGAACAGATGCCGTAATGAGTAACATAGAAGTAGATATCATCGGAGTTGTGCAGCAACTAAAATCACTTAATAAGAACAAGTCTTCTGGTCCGGATTGTATACCCATTAGATTTCTATCTGATTATGCTGAAGCGATAGCTCCTTACTTAACAGTCATATACAACCGCTCTCTCATAGAAGGATCTGTACCAAAAGATTGGAAAGTTGCACAGGTCACACCTATATTCAAGAAAGGCAGTAGGAGTAACCCACTAAACTACAGGCCTATTTCATTGACGTCAATTTGCAGCAGGGTTTTGGAACATATCCTGTATTCAAATATTATGAATTATCTCGAACAGAACGATCTATTGACCCAAGGTCAACACGGATTTAGAAAATATCGTTCATGCGAAACACAACTAGCTCTATATTCACACGAAGTGATGGGTGCTATCGACAAAGGTTCGCAAATCGATTCCGTATTTCTTGATTTCCAGAAAGCTTTTGACACCGTACCTCACAAACGGCTTTTAATCAAATTGCGTGGTTATGGTATATCGCCCCAAATTTGCAATTGGATAGGGGATTTCTTGTCAGAGAGGACACAGTTCGTAGTAATCGATGGTAAGGCATCGACTAAAACAGAGGTGATATCGGGCGTTCCACAAGGTAGTGTTATTGGTCCTCTGCTATTCCTTATTTACATAAACGACTTAGGGGAAAATTTAAGTAGCTCTCTTAGGTTGTTTGCAGATGACGCCGTCATTTACCGTCTAGTAAAATCATCTGAAGATCAAAACCAACTGCAGAACGATCTGAATAAGATATCAGTATGGTGTAAAAATTGGCAATTGACTCTAAATAATGAGAAGTGTGAAGTCGTCCACATGTGTACGAAAAGAAATCCGTTAAACTTTGTTTACAACATAAATCAATCAAATGCGAACGCCGTAAACTCCACAAAATACCTAGGAATCACTATTACTTCAGACTTAAACTGGAAAGAACACGTAGATAATATCGTGGGAAAGGAGAACCAGAGACTGCGTTTTATTGGCAGAATCCTTAAAAGATGCAACAGAACTACTAAAGAAACTGCATACACTGCGCTTGTCCGTCCATTTTTGGAGTATTGCAGCCCAGTGTGGGATCCTTATCAGGTGGGTTTGAAGGAGGACATCGAAAGAGTCCAAAGAAGGGCAGCTCGTTTCGTATTGTCACGATACAGGGGAGACAGCGTTACGGAAATGATACAGGATCTGGGATGGGAATCATTACAACAACGGCGCTTATCGCTGAGGCGTGGGTTACTTGCGAAACTCCAATCGCCAACATTCTCCTCCGAATGCGAAAATATATTGTTGACTCCCACTTACATAGGTAGAAATGATCATCAGAATAAAATAGGAGAAATCAGAGCTCGAACAGAGAGATTCAGGTGTTCTTTCTTCCCGCGCGCTATTCGAGAATGGAATGGGAGATAAATAGTATAATTGTGGTACGATGAACCCTCTGACAGCCACTTAAATGTGATTTGCAGAGTATCCCATGTAGATGTAGATGTAGATGTAAAATAGTCCCCCATTCGGATCTCCGGGCGGGGACAACTCAGGAAGATGTCGTCATCAAGAAAAACAATTCTGAGACATCAAGGAATTGTTAACTTAGCATTAAGAGGAAGCGTGTGAGGTATAAATCGTAGAGGGGGATCGAGGGACGAATATAGTAAGCAGATTCAAAAGTATGTAGGTTGCCGAACGTATTCTCAGAAGAAGAGACTTACACAGCATAGGGTAGCGTGGAGAGCTGCATCAAACCAGTCTGCGGACGGAAGACCACAACAACAACGAATAACCTTCTTTCATAGTAGTAGGTAGCTGGTCATCATATTCTGACTGATGAGGTAAGTGTTAAGGGCAGTTAGTTGATGATTGATTTGATTTGATTTGATTTTTTCAGGGAAGCCAAAACAGTGTTGGTCCAACCCGCCACTGCCCGCACCGAAACTAAGTTTATTGTGCGGTATCGCTCCCTGTATGTCTAGTAAAGCCAACCAATGCCCTTGAACAGTGCAAGGAGTTCTTTTACCAGTTCTTTATTAGATACAATTTCTTCGGGTCTGGTTGTCCCAAATGTTCTATGCCTTTTACTCTCCAATGCAATGCATTCGAAGATTAGATGTGATGCAGTTTCATCACCGTCATCACAGATTCTACATTCAGGGTCCTCTTCTGTTATTCCCATTGTATGTAGGTGTTTTTTGAAATTACCATGGCCTGTCAGCAATCCAACCGTGAGTCTAATCTCTATCCTGTTCAGACCCAGGATTGCAGAGCTTCTTTTAAAACATGGCTTTGGCACCATTACCTTGCCATGTTTTTGTTGATGGACTTTGGTCCAATATTCTACGTGCTGTCTTCTGAGCCAGTTACGCAGCTCCAATTTGATCATTGTCTTGGTGATTGTCAGGACAGGTTCCGGTGCAATAAATGGAGTCTCTGCCCCCATCCTGGCTAATTTGTCGGCATGTTCGTTGTCACTGATCCCCGAGTGGCCAGGGACCCACAATAGGTTTACTCTATTGCTTTCCCCTAGCTCCACCAGAGACCTGTGACATTCTGCAACAATTTTAGACCTTGTTGATGATAATAAAGAAATTATTTTACAAGTCTGTGACCTTGTTCTACGAAGGTACTGTGGAAAGTGTGAGGAACTAGGGATTAAAAGATTGCCGGCCGCGGTGACCGAGGTGACTAAGGCGCTCCAGTCACGGTCAGCACGGCCACTACGGTCGGGGGTTCGAATTCCCCCTCGGGCATGGATATTTGTGCCGTCCTAGTTTGTAAGTAGTTCATAAGTAGTTTTTAAGTTTAGGGACTGATGACCTCATAGTTAAGTCCCATAAGCTTTACAAACATTTGAACATTTTTGATTAAAAGATTTAAAAAATTTATGGTTAATCAGAGATTTCAATTCCTTTTTATACAACCGACTGTGAGCTACAATAAATTTCTTGTGAGTTATAATGAATCTAAGTAAAAATGTGACATAATAAATAATAATAAAACAAGAAAAATGGCAGAATAAAACCGGTTATAACTGTTTATCTCGGGAATATTATGAGCTGTATGAATTTAGTTGCTTTCCCTGTCCCCCGCTCGAGTCGTTCGGAAGCGCCTGCGCGTGCAGTCAGCAGACTTCCGCCCCCGCCGCCTGCCGCCCCGCAGCTGTGTAGCGCGGCGGGCGTCAGCTGTGCTGACACAGCGCGTGGCTGGCCGCGCCTCACGTCTGGGTGCGCCGGCGCCCGCCCTCTGCGGTACAGCCGCGACATTCCAGGGGTGAACAGCGCGCGCGGTCCGTGCCGGACTCCCATGTTTATCGCTCTCGCCTGCCTGTTGTTTATTCACACTTCTCTCTCAGGTGCCTGCTTGGAAAGTATGTGTAGAAACTACGAAACACACATTGAAAGAAGGCATCATCTAGCTTTGTGAGTTCTTGTGAAAACTCACTAAGGAATCAGTTTTCAATCGAAAATGTATTGAATGTTATAAGTTCTTGAAATAACTGTGAATTCAAGAGAACAATTCACTATTTTTGAGCTTGAACGTTGCCACATATGCATTTAATAATCATTGGGATCTTCCTAAAAAAATTAAATAACAATTAAAAATAATAAAAAAACTACTTATGAACTACCTTAATCTAAAGACGAGGGGGTATTCCAACCCCCGACGGCGAGACCTTTCAATAGTCTGCAGTTAATATTACGACTTAATCGTGGATATACCGAGCGACGTGGCGCAGTGGTAACGCACTGGACTCGCATTCGGAAGGATGGTGGTTCAAATCCACCTCCCGCCATCCGTGATTTTCCTAAAACACTCCAGGCATATGCAGGGATGGTTCCTTTCAAAGGGCACGGCCGATTTCCTTCCTCATCCTAACCCAAAAACTCGGAGCGTTATCTCCGTCTCTAATGGCCAAGCTGTCGACGGGACGTTAAACTCTAAGCATCCTTTATCATGGATGAACCAACCGAAAACTAGAATGAAACTTTCAATCTGAAGCGGAGTATGCGCTGATATGCAACTTCCTGGTAGCTTAAAATTGTGTGCCGGAATCGGGACTTGAACTTGGGATTGCACTCCGCTGCAGAGTGAAAGTTTCATTCTGGAAACATCCCTTACGCTGTGGCTAAGTCATATCTCCACCATATTCTTTCTTCCGGGAGTGCTAGTCTTGCAAGGTTCGCAGGAGAACTTTTGTGAAGTTTGGAAAGTAGGAGGCGAGGTACTGACGGAAGTAAAGTTGTGAGGCGGCATCGTGAGTCGTATTGGGATAGCTCAGTTGGTAGAGCGCTTGCCCGCGAAAGGCAGGTCCGATTTCCGGTTCCGGCACACAATTTTAATCTGCCAGGAAGTTTCAACCGAAAACTGTCTAACAAGAGAGTGTATTCCTGTTTAAAAGACTATAATCGAGAAGTGTGAGACTAAAGAACTCATTCTACCTATTTTGATATGAGGATCGATGTGGGCTCTTTTAAGACAGAAAGTACTAAATCCATTTATGCAGTCTCAGTTTGTAGTGAAGGCTTCATATTTAGCATCTCATTCTCACTCCTGACGTCCACGTATATCACTTTCCCACGGCCGTCACCTATGCTCTTATTTCTTTTTACTGTTATAGAGCCTGTCCCACCATGACTATACGCGGTGATTCCTCCTTGGAGGAGGAGTAAATATTTTAGGAGTAGAAGTACAAACGAACTGGAATGGAAAATGGCACATAATATTTGTCCTACTTTTATTGAGTACGGAGATTCAGTTGTCAGTAGGCTATGTAAGAGACATGCGGAAATTTTCACTGGTTCTTCTTTCGTTTCTTGGAAGATATTCATCATATTGAAATAAAAACACACTTCTGTGCATGTTCGAAAAGTTTATTTGCGATTAATGTTTTATGGAACATTGTTCCAATTGGAAAATAAACAGCGACAAAAAATTTCTGAATAATATAATAATTACAGCAGTTTAGATCGCAATATGATGTTTATTTTATTATGATTACCAGTTTCGATCAATAAAGATCATCCTCCGATCATGTCTGTAAAGAGGAATAGATATGTGCTATACAATTGTAAAGGGTAATAATAAGACAAACTACATTATTATAATTACAGCTGGTATACCTTTGTGATCAGCTGACATGTCTCTTGAGGAGCAAAAATGCTGTCTTTTACCTTGGTTGCTTCGACTGTTATAGTGTAGGCCACGGTCATCGTCTTTAGTTTGCCACCAATTCCAACCAATGGAAGTACATACGGGTTACAATGGTTAAAACGTTTGCTCTTTGTTTAATATTTGGAACAATGGATTAGATATTAACAGTAGGTAGAACTTATGTATGTTATGGGATGAACACATGTTGTAAAAATGAATAACGTACATAACTGTAGAAAACCAACGACATGGCTCATTTGAACAGTGGACTGCCCTCTATGGAGCTTCAGAGACAACATAGCAAAGCAAAGATCGTCTGCACGACGCCACTTCATTACTCATGGCGACGACGTATAACCGTTGCAAAGATGGTCTATATGACGCCAGCTTTGGTAGCCATGGAGACAAAGCATATCCTGTTCGTCAGTCAAAGATCTTATTTTGTCTCCTTGGTTGTATATACGCCAACTAGTAACCATGGTGACGGTTACTCATCGTTTGAAAATTTCGATGCAACTTGATGATTCATATTATCGTACTTGTTAATGCGTATTTCCCCATGCAGTGGCATCTCGTTGTGTTGCTAAGTTTATTTAGTTACGTTAAAATGGCGGAATCTAATCTAATGTTCCAGATGTTAAACAAATTAGTTGCAATTGATGGCAACCTAATGATGATGGGAGTGGCCTACACTATAACAGCAGTGTTGTTCTTCGAGAGACGGGCGATATACTCACAAGGGTATACCAACTATAATTTTATTATTGTAGTTCGTCTTATTATTTTATAATTGTATAGAACATAATTATAAATGACGTTTATACCTTTGACACTGCTATTATAATGCTTTATTTATTTATTTATTATGATCTCATTTCGAGTTTTTATTGCCATCATCTGGTTTTATTTAATGTCGTCTTATTGTTGTCCTTTCTGTTTAAGATGATATTCATTTTATTTAATTATGACTCGCTTATATGCCTGTAACAGATTTCTTTATTTTCTGACCGAATATAGCTGTCTTTTTATTCAAGCAAAAAAAAAAAAAAGAAAAAAAAATAGAAAGTCTGGTGCAGGCACATAATCAAGTCATAATTAAATAAAAACAATATCATCTTATACAGAAAAATCAGCAATAAGAACGACATTAAATAGAATCTGATGATGGTAATAAAAAGGCGAAATGAGCTCATAGTAAATAAATAAATCATTATAATAGCAGTGTGAAAGATAAAAACATATTTTATAATTATGTCCCTAAACGACATATTCCACACTGAGGATGATCTTTATTGATCGAAAACTGTCTTCATAATATAATAACATAAATATCATATTTCGATCTAGACTGCTGTAATTATTATGTTATTTATTTGCATTTGGATAACGTAAAAAACCTGTTAACTAAATAATTGTAAAATTGTAGACCATTACACAAAATTGTGCTTTTAAGTCAATATCATGATGCTCTATGGAAACCTCTTACATGTACTGAACTGGATGTAGTGATTCTTTTCAAATTTTAATGTCAGGGAGTTGACTTTAAATCCTTCATTAACATTCACGCTTTTTCGTGTGTATATTAATGACCTCTCATCAGTTATACCACCAGAAGCAGAGTTCGTTTTGTTTTCAGATGATACAGGTAGTGCAATCAGTATCAGAACATTTTAGAACTATACTCAACATGCTATTTATTGCAATACTAGTATTATCTCAAAACAAAACGAACTCTTCTTCTGACGGTGTAACTGATGAGAGGTCAATAATGAAAACAAGAAAAATAAATTGCTCTAATATGCATCCTTGTGGGACTCCAAACGTAATTTCTGTCCAATGCGATGATATTATTCCCGTGTCCTTTGTTTTCTGTTAGAATATACACTGGGAACAAGTCACCAAGAGGTGTAAACTTTGGGGTGAGGCGCCATGGAGCACACCGTGCCTGAGAAGGGCCTTGGTGTGTAGACATGTTGCAGAGGTTTTCGTGGTGTTTGCACTTGGAGCAGAGGTGTGTCCTTGACGTAAATTGAGGAGACTGGTATAGGTGAAGTACTTCTTGCATAGTGCCGTTAAGCTGAGTCAGGTGGATATCATCAAAGAAACAGGTTGTAAATAAAACCCAATCATAGAGGCGAATAAAAAAAGAGTTAACAAATAGAAAGGAATATAAAAAAAATATTAAGATGAATTACAGAATTGTTAGATTCGTGGTTTTGTAGCAAACGTGCTGAAGTGTCACATAAATGTGTCAATTGCTATTCTGGATTTATTTGACTACAATTTGTGATACCGCAAACGTGTTTCCATCATGGCAATTTTTCCTTATTTTACTTTACATTGAGTTTTACTTTTTGTTGTAAATTGCGTTATTGTAAATTTATTTTTGATGTAACTGAAAGTAAGGGGTAAACATGGTGAGTGAGCGGTTGTGAGACAGATTCTGGAATGGGATGGAATGGTAGCCAAAAAGAACCATCAGCCAAACGATTTTATTGTAGTACTTCATTGGATAATTTGAAAACTGCGTAATATTTCCGAAAACGGTAGTCAAACATTTAAAAAAGAGAAGAGAAGAGAAGAGAAGAGAAGAGAAGAGAAGAGAAGAGAAGAGAAGAGAAGAGAAGAGAAGAGAAGAGAAGAGAAGAGAAGAGAAGAGAAGAGAAGAGAAGAGAAGAGAAGAGAAGAGAAGAGAAGAGAAGAGAAGTGAAGAGAACCAGAAAAAAAATATATGAAAAGAAAAGGAAAGAAAAGAAAAGAAAAGAAAAGAAAAGAAAAGAAAAGAAAAGAAAAGAAAAGAAAAGAAAAGAAAAGAAAAGAAAAGAAAAGAAAAGAAAAGAAAAGAAAAGAAAAGAAAAGAAAGAAAAGAAAAGAAAGGAAAAAAATAGAAAAGAAAAAAAAAAGAAAAAAAGGAAAGAAAAATTAAACGAATGATAAGAAAAGAAAAGAAAAGAAAAAATAAACGAATGATAAGAAAATAAAAGAAAAGAAAAGAAAAGAAAAGAAAAGAAAAGAAAAGAAAAGAAAAGAAAAGAAAAGAAAAGAAAAGAAAAGAACCCCAAAAAAAAAGTAAAGATAAGATAAGAAAAGAAAAGAACCAGAAAAAAATTAAAATAAAGATAAGGTAAGAATAGAAAAGAGAAAGGAAAACTAGTTACATGGTAGGTGTAAAATAGTACTGGTGAGCAGATGAATGTAGAGACCGAGATAGATAACAATTGTGAAGTAAAACACGTTTACCGATTTTGGGAGAGGGGAGAGAGTGGAAAGGGGGAGGAGGTTTGAGTTGAGGAGGGAGAGGTGTGAAAATTTATGTAATTTTCTCTATTGGTTTGTATAGTGACTAGATTCCAATATTTATTTTTGAATAATTGCTTTGTGGGTGTGTGAAGGTTTTCTTGGAAATGGGGGAGGTGTTTGTCTCCACTTTCATTTTGTGGTTTTAGTAAGTTCTACTTATAATGGTGTTCCAGTTCAAGGTAGTCTTCAGATGTTGAATGGTTTGTACCATATTTCCATGTAGTCAAGTTTCTACAGCGAGTGTCTTCTTAACATGTTACAATCTGACTATTAGAATAACATAATGCAGTCCATGTTTTCCTACCCACATGTTCAACTTGCTACATTCTACAAGTTACCTGATGCGCTATATGCCACAGAACTCGAATGGCAGCCGAGGTTCCTGCTCGCTCCTGCTTAGTCATGCGTGTCATCGCCGGCTTGCCAGTGGGCGCGGTGAGGCCTCTGTTGCGACAGGCCGGCAGGCGGCGGCGGGAAGCCCCTGGTCGCGCGCGGCGCGACAATCGATACCAGTGGTCGACGCGCCTGTGCCTGTGCGGCTTCCGGACCGCGGAAGCGCGACTCACCCGCTGGCACCGCGGCAGCCGGCAATCCCATTATGCCGCCCGAACGGACATTAACGTCTATCCAAACACAGGCATTAAAAATCTGGACGCCACAGCGGCATTTCTTTCTCCATATGTTATTGTTATGTATCCGAAAATTACCGCGTCACAGCTAAGCTTTTAATGTTCTTATTTGATACATTTATAGTTCTCCATTTACGAGTAATATCGAGAGTGTCGTGGTCTTCAGTCCCGAAACAGGTTTGATGCAGCTCTCCATCATACTCCTTCTGAGCAAGCCTCTTCATCACAAGAACGGCAACCCACATCCATCTGAATCTGCATACTATATTCGTCTCTTGGTCTTCCTCTGCAATTTTTAACCCACACACTTCCCTGCAATGATAAATATACAATTCCTTGATGTCTACGAATGTGTCCTACCAGTTGATTCCTTCTCTTAGTCAACTTATGCCAAAAATTCATTTTCTCGCGAATTCTATTCAGTACCTCTTCATCACAAGAACGGCAACCCACATCCATCTGAATCTGCTTACTATATTCGTCTCTTGGTCTTCCTCTGCAATTATTAACACACACACTTCACTCCAATGATAAATTTACAATTCCTTGATGTCTACGATTGTGTCCTACCAATTGATCCCTTCTCTTAGTCAACGTATGCCGAAAATTCATTTTCTCGCGAATTCTGTTCAGTACCTCTTCATTTGTTACGCGGTCTACTCACCTAATATTCAACATTCTTCTGTAGCACCACATTTCAAAAGCCGCTATCCTCTCCCCGTCTAAACTATTTATTGTCCAAGTTTCACTCCCTTAGAAGTCAACACTCCACACAAATGTCTACAAAAAAAGACTTCTTTACACGTAAATTACTATTCGATTTTTGCAAATGTCTCTTTTTTAAAAACGATTTTCTTCCCATTGACATTCTGAATTTTATATGCTCTGTACTGTGACGATCATGTGTTATTTTACTGCCAAAGTAACAAAACTCATCAACAACCTTTATTGTTTCGTTAACTTATCTAATTCCTTCAGAATCGCCTGATTGTCGTATACTGCATCCCATTACCCTTGTTATTCTCTAGTTAATGTTCACCTTATACATTCATTTCAACACACTGTCCAGTCCGTTCAATAGCCCTTCCAGGTCCTTTGCTGCCTCTGACACGATAACAATATGATCATTAAAACGCAATTCTTTTCCAAATTTCTCTTTGCTTTCCTTCACTCCTTGTTCAATGTACAATTTGAATAAGACCTACAACCCTGTCTTACTCCCTTCTAAACCACTGCCGCACTTTCATGCCCTTCAACTCTTAGAACTACTGTTCAGTTGTAATTAACCTTCCGTTCGCTATATTTTACTCCTGCTGACTTCAGAAATTGAAAGTGTTTTCCAATCAACATTGTTAAAAGTACTCTACAAATATACATAAGCTAAACATGTAGGTTTGTCTTTCCTTAATCTATCTTCTAAGATAAGTCGTAAGGTGAGTATTGCCTCCCGTGCGCCTAGATTGCTCCTTACTCCTAACTGATCTCCCCCGAGGTCAGCATCTACTAGCCTAAAGCAGCCCTATTCTCAAGCAATAGAAATATACCAAAATCAGTTGCTGTTTTTTACAAGGTACATTCGCAAAGTGTCTCACCTATACTGAAATAATATTAATTACAACTAAAACTTATTATGTAATGAAGAATTATTAAACTAATTTAGGCGTCCATAGCGATAATTATATTTTGTTTGTCTTTTAGGCAATGGCGTATTAATGAATAGGGTAGGAAACAAAGTTACCAATATAATGGCTATTATTAATTATTTCCTTTATCCAGTTCGCTGAATGCACCGATTATGAAGCTTGTTTATTGGTCTTGGTGTGGAAATTTGTTAATCACAAATGCGACTGACTATTGCGCACCTAAAAAATGATGCAGTTCTGCAGATGGGCGTTGAGGAACTTCAACCTTCTGTATTACAAATAACACTATCAGGAGCATCAAAAACATCAAAACAACTGGAAAGGAACTTCGTCTACAGCTATTTGAAATCTAATCCCATGCATATTAAACATTCCGACGAAATGCCGGGTTTTCTATTAATGTGTAAAAAAAAATACTTAATTTTAATGATTTATTATCGTGTCCATATGTGTGTGTATACGTATTGTATACAAATCTACAGTTTTCTTCCAATATTTATGAAATAGGAGAAAGAAATAGGAGAAAGAATGAAAGATACATTAATTGGATAAAATAGCTTAGCACTATGAATGAAAGAATGCTTAACACAGCAATGATTAATACTGTTTACGAGAATCGTAAGGTAAGATTTATCCTGAAAGGACCTGGAGATACGTGAAAGTTAAAGCTAGATTACATCATAGTCATAAAGAATAAAAAATTATATATTATAATGGAAGCCAGCAGTTTATATAGAACGATATAACACATTAGTAATACGAAGAGTGAGAAAGTAAAGTAATAAAACATGACGACAGGAAAGAATCTTCAGGTGATCGACGTCATAAGAAAGAACAAAAATTTTCAGGAGACTGCAGGAATAAAGCAAGGTCAAAACCACGTTCACTAAGGTTAATCGCAAGGGTCGTAACATTAAGAAAGGAAAACTCTTAATCGCAGAACGAGCCATTAATAATGGATACTAAAGGTCTTTTTCCTTCTTCTAGTGTTGTACATTTGGTCATTGCTCTTCTTTCCAAATTGTACTGTACTCGTTATAACGAATTTCGTTAGCGAATGTGTGTACTGTGACAGCGAATTGAAATACCACATTTTGTACTTTATGATTACTTCTTTGCAATCAGTACTTTTCTGTTCAAATCAAATGTTTGTTAAGCTTAAGGGACTTAACTACGGGGTCATCAGTCCCTAAACTTACAAACGACCTATGAACTACCTTCAACTAAGGACGGCGCAAATATCCATGCCCGAGGGGGATTCGAACCCCCGACCGTAGTGGCCGTGCAGACTGTGATTGAAGCGCCTCAACCCCTCGGCCACCGCGGCCGGCTACTTTTCTGTAATTCGTGAGTTAATCCAAGGTATTTGTTGAATAATACATAGTTAAGTGCAAATATGCAAAAGTTCAAAGTTCATAACAGACTAACAGCTCAATAACATGTTCCTTCCAGTATAAATTTTCGTCAGCACATGCGCCAAAATGATTTGAGGGGTCTGCCCTATTTAATTATTCCTGTTCATTTGCGATTTCTACACAGCTCATGTCCTATTTGTTACAGCGAAGTGAAAGCAGTGTGTTTATTAGAAATTAAGAAAAAACCTTTTTCGAGAAACTACTCAGCAGCCCTTTGAGTAACACTGTTAACTATCTCTTCTGTTGATTTCTTTCGAACGGAAATTTTATATCGTTAGCAAAGATTATAAAATCTGCTCGTTGTAACATAAATAAATAATTCACTTACTGTCTAAGAAATTGCAATGGGACCATAATTAATTCCAGTAGGAATGCCCTTGTAATTTGTCCACAACCACAAAATATTTCTACCTTTCCAATGTGGTTTGAGTTATTCAGCACAACTATTGCAGTTACTACAATTGTCGAATAGTTCTAACAGACCAACTGTAATGGTTTGTCACTCACAGCATAGATCTTTCACACCAACGTAAATAATATATCTCATACGTCCTCCAATATTGGAACTGCATAATATAAAACAGCATTCTAGTAAGTCTACAGGTAAACAAACGTCGGCCACTCTAAGGCAGAGTGGGTGGAACACGACCGCCTCTACGCTTGAGGCCAGCTCCAGAGACCTCGGTCTCCGCTGCGCCCGTTTTACGACTTCGTCCGGCGTGATTTGCTTGCGTAAGCGGAAATGTTCAACAAGGCTACGAGTCTCATCTTGCGGGTAGGGCACAACGACGTTACCGATCTCGACTAACAAGTTTGTAAGACGCAAACAAGCTGAGTGGGACTCACAGCGCGGGACACAGGAAATACAGGGTGCACAGATAGTTAGTACGTCGCAGAAAATTTTATGGTATGCAGTGAACCGTATTCATTACTCATTACTCAGTGTACAAATAGAATAATATTGGAGAAAGGATACATCCCTGTCTTGCTTCAATACGAGCCCTTCGGCTCTTTCTGGTTTCTGGTTTCTGGTTTCTCAGCTGTAAAAGTGGTATACAACCATCCGTTACCTATATTTTAAAGAGTGAATTCCAGTCAAATTTGAAAAAAAATTTTCTCCAAATCTACATAAACGTAATTATCATGAGGATGTTTGTCACTCTACGCAATTCAAATAAGAGACGACATTTTTGTTACCAGACGCGTTTCATTTCATTGACAGTAAAACATCTTTAATGATCAGAATGAATCTTTCACTCTGCAGCGGAGTGCGCGCTGATGCTGATATGAAACTTCCTGGCAGATTAAAATTGCGTGCCGGAACCGGGACTCGAACCTGGGACCTTTGTCTTTCGCGGGCAAGCGCTCTACCGACTGAGCTATCCCGACACGACTCACGATGCCGCCTCACAACTTTACCTCTGCCAGTACTTCGCCTCCTACTTTCCAAATTTCACAGAAGCTCTCCTGGGAAACTTGCAAGACTAGCGCTGCTGGAAGAAAGTATATGGTGGAGACATGGCTTAGCCACAGCCTATGGGGTGTTTCCAGAATGAAACTTTCACTTTGCTTTTATTTGTTTCAGCACACCATCTTTCACTTCATAAAGGTCACGAATCAGCGACTTTTAAATTAACATTAGGTTAAACTATGAACTAAAAAAACAAAATACACAGTGGTACACAATGCCTGAGGACTCAAAAACCATTGTGATTAAAATATGTCAAAAGAGCAAGGGAGCTAGGAAGGGTAACGACCGCCGCCTGCTTGTCTCACAAAAAAAGGACAGTGTTTGTAGGTAGACTGAACGAGAGGAGACACCGAGTCGTCCAGAGAAGTGACGGACGTGGAGTGAGCTGGCGAAATGTGGTTAGGATCTTGTTAAGAGATGAGAAAGCAAGCCTCGCGACACGCTGGCGCCAGGCGTCGGCCGTGACCTGTGAGATCACTGCTCTGAGTTTTTTTTTTTTTTTTTTTTTTTTTCCATTTTGTAGATCTTTGGTTCCCGGTCGTCCGTTTACTTGTTCGTGGTTGTTCGATGAGTGGTTGGCTTAGCTTTTTTATTACATAGGACGTTTATCCCCCTGACCGGGCGCGCTGAGCCACGGCGCCAGACACCGACTGAGCTATCCCGACACGACTCACGATGACGCCTCACAACTCTACTTCCGCCAGTACCTCAGTCGGAAGAGCGCTTGCCCGCGAACGTGCAAAATGGCTAAGCAGGAGTGGCTAGAAGCCAAATGCAAATCTGTAGAAGAATGTATAAGAAGAGGAAAAGTGGATACCGCCTACAGGAAAATAATAGAGACATTTGGGGGACAAGAAAGGCAACTCTACGAATATCAAGAACTCAGATGGGAAACCAGTTCTCAGCAAAGAAGAGAAAGCTGATAGGTGGAAAGAAAACATAGAGCAGCTGTACAAAGGAAATGAACTTAGAGACGATGTTCTAGGAAGGGAAGAGGAAGTAGATCAAGATGAAATAGGAGATACTATACTGAGAGATGAATTTGACAGAGCCTCGAAAGCCGGCCGCGGTGGTCGAGGAGACTGAGGCGCTCCAGTCACGGTCTGCACGGCCACTATGGTCGGGGGTTTGAATCCCCCCGCGGGCATGGATATTTGTGCCGTCATTAGTATAAGGTAGTTGATAAGTAGTTTGTAAGTTTAGGGACTGATGACCCCGTGGTTAAGTCCCATAAGCTTAACAAACATTTGAGAGCCTTGAAAGACCTAGGTCTGAACAAGACCCCAGGAGTCAATGACGTACCCTCAGAGCTACTAAAGTCTCTGTGAGAGCCAGCCATGACAAGACTATTTGAACTGGTGTGTAGGATGTATGAGACAGTCGAAATACCCTCAGACTTTAAGAAAAATGTAATAATCCCCATTCGAAAGAAATCAGGCGCAGACAGGTGTGAAAATTACAGAACCATCAGTTTGATAAGTCATGGTTGCAAAATTTTAACACGATTTATCTACAGGAGAATGGAAAAGCTGGTAGAAGCTGACCTCTGGGAAGATCAGTTTGGATTCAGGAGGAACATAGGAACCCGGGAGGCAATACTCATTTTACGTCTTATCTTAGAAGATAGATTAAGGAAAGGCAAACCTACATTTTTAGCTTTTGTAGATTTGGAGAAAGCATTTGACAATGTTGACTGGAATACACTCTTTCAAATTCTGAAGTCCGCAGGGGTAAAATATAGGAAAGGAGAGTTATTTACAACTTGTACAAAAGCCAGATCACAGTTATTAGACTCGAAGGGCATGAAAGGGAAGCATCAGTTGGGAAAGGAGTAAGACAGGGTTGCAGCCTTTCTCAGATGTTATTCAATTTGTACATCGAGCAGGCGGTGAAGGAAAGCAAGGAAAAATTTGGAATAGGGATTAAAGTTCAGGGGGAAGAAATAAAAACATTGTGTTTTGCTGATGATATTGTAATTGTGTCAGACAGCTAAGGCCCTGGAAGAGCAGTTGACTGGAATGGACAGTGTGTTGAAGAGACCGTATAAAATGGACATTAACAAGAGCAAAACAAAAATAATGGAATGCGGTCTCAGAAAATCAGGCGATGCTGAAGGAATTAGATTAGGTAACGAAACAATGAAGGTGGTAGATGAGTTTTGTTACTTGGGTAGTAAAATAATATGCGATGGTCACAGTACAGATGATATAAAATGCAGAATGGCAATGAGAAGAAAAGCATTTACGAAAAAGAGAAATTTGCTAACATCGAATATTAATTTAAGTGTTAGGAAGTCTTTTCTGAAGGCATTTGTGTGGAGTGTTGCCTTGTACGGGAATGAAACATGGACGATAAGCAGTGCGGACAGGAAGAGAATAGAGGCTTTTGAAATGTGGTGTTACAGAAGAATGCTGAAGATTAGGTGGGTAGATCGCATAACTAATGAAGAGGTACTGAACAGAATTAGTGAGAAAAGGAATTTTTGGCATATCCTGACTAAAAGAAGGGATCGCTTGGTAGGACACAATCTTACACATTGGGGAATCGTAAATTTAGCATTGGAGGGAAGTGTGTGGGGTAAAAATCGCAGAGGGAGACCAAGAGACGCGTATAGTAAGCAGATTCAAATGGATGTGGGTTGCCGTTCTTATGAGGAGATGAAAAGGCTTGCTCAGGATAGAGTAGGGTGGAGAGCTGCATCAAACCAGTCTCCGGACTGAAGACCATAACAACAACAATAATAAATATTCACTATTTATTTTGATATGTGGATCGAAAACAGTTTGTTAGTAACATGTGAATTACTTACAGAAAATTTGGTTCTGGATTTCACCTTACGTACTATTCATACTATAACTTAGATTTGCCTTTCCTTAATATATCTTCTAAGGTCAGCATTGCCTCGCGTGTTCCTACATATCTCCAAAATTCAAAACTGATCTTCTTCGAGGTCGACTTCAATCAAATGATGTAAATTATTGGGCCACACTTCCACTTGTTAATTGTTTAAATATTTCCCGTCCAATTAACGGGTAACATTGCCATTACATTAATGACTATCATGAAATTATACAAATCTAGATAACCAGTGATTCAGTGGCATACTTAATACAGTAGAAAGCAGCAGATGAAGACGGCACTAACAAGTGTGCCATTGTGCAAGTTTCTCATCTTTTCACCTATAGAATATGGAAGCAAAGTAGCGTCAAAACTCCTCTTTTGATTGTAACATTTGTTGCAACATTACGGCACTGGATTCACGAAGGTCGCGTGGTGTAAGGCAGCTTGCTATGGCCTGTGTGGCCCTACTCGTCGGAGGATCGGGCATCTGTGTGTGTGTGTGTAGGCGCGCGCGCTCGCGCGCATGTGTTGTTCTTAGTGTAACTTAGTTTAAGTAGTTTGTAAGTCTGGGTACTTATGACCATAGCAATTTGGTCAAATAGGTTTACAATAATTTGAACATATATTTTGGATTCACGAAGCACTTGTAACAGGTACTTTAAGATGAGACGATAGTGCTTGAAATCTATTGTACATACTTGAAATAAGCATCAAAATAAAATGGTGAAAACGCGAGAAACTAATTTCCATTGGAATAACAAGAGACCCGCTCCGGTTTCACAAGAGTGCAGTTCACTAATGAAAAACAATTGTATTTGCGCTTAGCAAAGCAATGTTATGTATGTTTAAGACAC
This sequence comes from Locusta migratoria, assembly GCA_026315105.1. Lineage (NCBI taxonomy): Eukaryota > Metazoa > Arthropoda > Insecta > Orthoptera > Acrididae > Locusta > Locusta migratoria. The sequence goes on along the minus strand of CM048744.1, from coordinate 902,697,611 downwards.
TTTCATTTCTCCAGTAGCGAAGGGTGTGTATTGTCTGTCAGTCAGTTTGTGGAACAGGCATTCAGCCAACTGAAGCTTTAGGAGAGTTTGCTTTTCTCACCCACTTTTTCGACCCCCCCCCCCCCCCCACGCCCTTTTTTTCCGCTTGCTCTCTCTGTCCATCTCCTCGATCGCTCCTTTTTTATCTCCCTTCCTCTCAACTGTCCATCACCCCCCCCCCCTCTTCAGGTCCATCTGCTCCTTTTCACCTATGGCCTATTTCCTCCCCACCCCTCAGTTTTCTATTCCTCCTCTTTGCCCATTTCTCTTCTTCCACTCCCTCCCATATCTATGATAAATTACAAATATCTGCTAAGTTTTATGTTGATCTGTCAAACGGTGTCGATGTCTGTTGCCAGACACTCTTTGCCATAAACCATACGGTGGCTTACTGCATATACAAACCTTTTTCTATAGAAAATATACGTACATGTGACTTTCGTCCGTTACAATCTAGAGTGCAGTCAAAATCTATTATTCATCTAGGTTGCCCGAATCATCGACAGTCATTTGTAATTTACAGAACTTTGTTTTTCTGTTAATTTATCCAGAAAAGTTATACATAACCATAACCTGAATCGTAAATTATGCTCTTGAGTTCATACCAAATTAACATAGAAAAACGTTCTTTCAACAATTTTCGAATTTCTCGGGCAACTTTCCCTCCTTTCTTTTTCATTAAACTTTGTCCAGGCAAGTATGAAACCACAAAAAACCTGTCAGTTCGGTCTGACCTATCATAGCAACAGAATTTGACTTTAATCATGCAGGTTAGTTTCAAATTTCTTTCGACATCTACTGCTTTGGTGGTCGAAGAAAACCATTTCAAATGTATACTACTTTGAGTTTGTAATTCTGTGTACGTTCATTGCAAAGCCTAGTGCAGATAATCATTAAAAACACGTACCACATTTTAACTCTTGTAGGGTTACTACTGCTAACATAACTGATTATGTAAAGCGCAAGGATGGTAATAGAAAAGCCTATAGTTTTGGAGAGCGGTGGCTAAAATTGCTCGTTTCGCGGATGGATGCGCGAAAAGTTTGGGAAGTGGTCGTTGAATAGTCTAAGATGGCGATTTTTGGCATCCAGAGTGTCTTGTCTTGTGTGGACCATGAATGTATTAGAAAGTTAGTTATACATTTTCTTTCCAAGGTGAGAAGGATTAATGACTTGAAACTGGTTTGGAATTATTTTTCGGGAAAGTTTATAAATAATTATTATGGTTAGATTTAAAAAAACTGATTGTGTTCTTTTGTGATTTCTTTATGGCGTTTAGCATTGTTATGAGATAACGAGGTGGCAGTGTTAAAACAATCAATTAATCCAGTTTCATGAGATGCAGTGTTTATCACAACTGTGAAAGTCTTTAATCGTTATAATAAAGTTAACTAGTTGTCAGATTCTTTACGTATGTCCTAAAACTTTTCTGTCACAGTTAGACAATGTACTTCACTATACCACAAAAGGTTTTTCTATCCAATTTACGCTTCAATTCAGAAACATCTTATTATAATTTCTCTGAGCAGAAGTGTACGATTATTCCCATTTGTTAAGCACATTACCGTAACACTGTAATTGCAAACGATCAATACTCGACATTTACAACTGAACAGTTTCTTTCAATTTTACACAGAGACTTTCTTATTTATGTTCAAAAGTATGTCACCTGTTTTGCTTGCATTCAACGTATAATACCGTATTTAATAACTACATATTTTGTTACTGTACTTATTATTGTGGCCGGCCGCAGTGGCCGAGCGGTCTGCGGCGCGCCAATCACAGTCTGCACGGCCGCTAAGGTCGGGGGCTCGAATCCTCCCTCGGGCATGGGTGTTTGTGTTAACCTTAGAGTAAGTTAAACTTAGTCAAATAATTAGTGTGTAAGTCTAGCGACTGATAACCACGCAATTTGGTCGTATAAGACCTCACAGACATTTGAACATTTGATTTGAACTTATTATTATGAACTGATAAGATGTAATCTGAATGTGTTGGCTGTTTATAGAAAGACGCGAATGAAATGAAATTTATGCGTGTTTGACATCGCGAGCAGAAAGATTTTTTTGTGAATAGATTCGATAATTTTAAGCAATTTGATTCCCTATTTAATTTTTGGACTTTCAATCTACTATAGTGTAGCTGTAAATATTTCTTGCCAACTGTGAAAAGCACTGCAGTTGATTACACCACTTGAACACACGATAGTAATTTGTTTGTTAATGAAATTAAATCTGAATCCCACAGTATTCCTTGTTGCACAACAATTGTCTGCCACGCCATACAACCACACATTTATACTTGCTATTACACTTACTATTAAATACTGGTATGTGCGCTAGGTAATTCGTACATATTTACAGGGCTGTAAATATGGTTATCAGTCATTTCCAGACTAATTAATACAACATTTACTCTTTTGAAAATTTAGGTGAACTACTATTAGTTTTTTATTAAAGAACCGTGTTACCATGTCATTGTGAACCAGACTGATCACATACATCACGCACATACATACGAACGTTCAGTTTGAAACACACGCTCTGAGAAGGAATCATGGTGGTTAACACCGCGTCGACAGCTTGGTCATTAGAGGCTGAGATTACGCTCAGATTGTTAGGGTAGGAATGGGGAAGAAAATCGGCTGTGCCCTTTGAAAGGAACATCCCGACATTCCGCTGGAGTGATTTAGGAAAATCACGGAAAACCTGGATCTGATTGGCCGGAGATGGATTTGAACCACCGTGCTCCCGAATGCGAGTCCAGTGTGTTATCACTGCTTCTCTTTGCTCGGTATGCACAGATTCTGGTTCTATACTACATCAATTAATGTAATTTACATTACTTTATTTATCATATACGTTTAGTTTTTCTTTTTTCATTTTTTATTTATGCCTGGGCATTCGTATTACTCTGCATATAATTTAAATCAAGAGTATAATAATTTAGAAATCCTACGGGTTTTTTTTTTCGTACTTTTACCAATCCCTGAACACAGTGGAAAGTTTTAGTTCAATAACATATATATATATATATATATATATATATATATATATATATATATATATATATGAATAAGACAAAAGTAATGAACATCGGAAAAAAAGATGACACAAACAAGTTCATCAATAGATGGAAGAAAACTGCAAGTGGTTCAATCATTCCAATATCTGGGAAGATTAATAACATCCTATGGAAGTTGTACAGAAGAAGTAAGATGTAGAATATAGGGCTACATGGGAAAGAAAGCCTTTGGGAGAATGCAATATTTTCTTACAGCCAGACACATCCCCATTTATCTCTGGAAAAGATTCGCCAAATGTTTTGTGTGGAGCGTGGTGTCTTACGGTTCTGAAACATGGGACAGTCAGGAAGAAAGAACAAAAAATATTTAGAAAGTATGAAATGTGGCTATGGAGAAGAATGGAGAAAGTGAAATGGACTGACAGGAAGAGTAATGAGGTGTTGAATAGGATAAAAGAGGAAAGGAAATTCATGAGGATGATACAAAAGAGGGAAACATCTTGGGTGGGACACACATTACGCAAGAACAGTTTACTGAAGAGAACAATTAAGAGAAAAGTAGAAGAAAAACGAGGAAGAAAACGTTTGGAATGCTAACAGATGCGAAGAAACGAAGAAGTAACAAGCAAATGAAGGAGGATGCCCACGAAAGAAAAACATGGAGGATGTTCAGTTGATACCTGTCTGAGGGCAGATTTAGTGAAAGAAGATTCAGGGTGACGCACTTTAAACCGCTTTTCGGAATATTTGGAAAAATATAAATCGGCTTAAAAAGCGCTGCACTCAAAGATGTTCACCTCAAAGAGGATCCGCCTTCGTAATCCTGTGGAGAGATGGGTGGGCTGCCACGCAGGGGCCCAGGTCGATTCCCGGCCGGTCGGGGTTTTTCTCTCGTCTTTATCATCATCGACGCGCAAGTCTCTCAAGTGGCATCACCTAAAGACTTGCACCTTGCAGGTCGAACACGATCCCATTCTTGGGTCTAAAGGCCAAATCTGCCACATGGAATTAACATCATCACCTCAGAGAGGGACATCCATTAACATGAAACTCGACATTCACTGCACAGCCCCCGTGGCCTAGTGGGGGTTGTGCAGTGCATTTTTTTAAAGCAGTTTTGGATTCTCCATGAGAAAATACTAAACTTTTGTATGAAATTTTTTTTTCTTTACATGACAGATGGGAAAAAATAAAAAGACTAGATTTAAAAAAAAAGGGTAATATCTCAAAGAAATGCAAAGCAGATTAGGTAAGTGAAAATAGAACTGTTGATAGTGCTATCATGTGGCAACTCCCAAGATCGAATGAAGCACGTAACATCCCTTGATCATGCTCTCAGTACGTAGTCAGACACTTTATTAATTTAACTTCAATGATTCGGACTGTACACATCTCTACGCAATTTTTCCACGATGTTAATGATTGCAGAGAGAGTAGATATCATTTCCTCGTACTTTGATGCTCATAGAAATATTGAAGGAGCTCGTCGAAGGTACGCTAAACTGTTCTCTGATACTAATGTTTCTGCGACGACGTTTCGCATTATTGTCCAACTTTTTGCTGAAACTGAAAGTGTTAAAATCTAAAAAAAAAAAAAAAAAAAAAAAAAAAAAAAAAAAAAAAAAATAGAAAAAGATTGTAATGTTTTAATAATTAAAATAAGACAGTCTAGATTGCATGTTGTTGCATTTATTGCTGGCAATAATAGAACCGTCTTCAGGCCTTTGGCACTGTAATATACCAAAGAGGGAGTTAAGTGATACCAATTATTACAATCTACATTTAATAGTAAAATGGTTAATAAAATGACAATAGTTTTTACCCTTGTTGATGGACGGTGGCGGTGTCCGGAACAGGCGTCGACTGTTGTTGAGGGCAGCTGAGGGTGCTCCGCCCACCGCTCGTCACGTAAACCAATCAGAAATATAGTAAGGGTTGTATAGAACCTCAACAGGTTGCCAGTAATAAACGCAACAAATTGCTATCTAGACTGTCTTATTTTAATTATTAAAAAATTTGCAAGATCGCTGTTCAAAAAAAAAAATGCTTTCAAAATTATTGTCATGTTTATTTGTTCGAGATGTTATGATTTTCAACATTTTTTTATGCTGATTTCAGCGCTATCTATCACGAGACGAAAGCTGTTTCATACAAATTTTAAGTATTTTTTTCAAGGATAATCCAAATTTGCAATAAAAAACAGTGGTTCCTATTCAAGACATCAATCTAACACCCCCTCCTGCGCCTCCGGGGGTAGTGCAAGCCACTCGAGATTCATGTTAATAGATGTCCCTCTTCGGGGTAATTTTAATTTCAACTTTTTCTTAATCCGATTTGTAGGTAAAACACTTTTAAGTGCTTCACACTGTAGTGTAGCTAACGCCCTCTCGGTGTCTTGAACACTTGAGAAGTAAACGCCAGCTGCATTGATAAGGCGACATCTAAAGCGCTCAGCCGCGTTACTCGGCTGCAGTTCTCCGTGCACGTGGTTCGCAGTCTGGCCGGCCTGTGCCAGCGCTCGAGAGCTTCAAGTGCTCTCCGGCCTGCATTAGCGGGCCGTGCTATTCTGTCTGGCGTTTACGAGAAGCGCGACAGCCGCCCCAGCCCTATATATGACATCCTCTCGCCAATCTATTTAAAACGCGCTCTGGAAGCCTTCGCCCCAGTTTATGCCGTAGCGAGATTTCACGCGGCGATCCCCGCGCTCTGCCGTTGTTGGCAAAATAGCCCACTTTACGATGTCAGAAGAAGTGCGCTTTATATTTACTGCAGGTGTTCAATACCGTAATGGAATACGTCAAAAACAGCCTTATAGATCTAGTCCATAATCAGTTGCTCAGTGACCGTCGGCCAGTACACACGTGTCGCGCAGTATAGCAGCAGCTCAAATGTTCAAATGTTTGTAGAGCTTCTGGGACTTAACTACGGGGTCATCATTTCCTAAATTCACAAACTACTTATGAACTAGCTAATACCAAGGACGGCACAAATATCCATGCCCGAGGGAGGATTCGAACCGCCGACCATAGTGGCCGTGCAGAGCGTGACTGGCGCGCCGCAGTACGCTGGGCCACCACAGCCGGCCAGCAGCTCTTTAGTGTAAGTTAACCGGTTTATTTTAATTAAGTGCGTGTTTTCTCTTACAGTTCATCAAACTTTCGTATGCTCGCGTGTTTATTTATTCAGAATCGCGTTTAATTGACAGATCAGTATTGATATTTTGATTCATTAGGTCGCGTATATATTTTTCAGAAGCTCGCTGTTTTCTGTCTTCTATTTAGTCATCTTCGCGTTAAAGGAACAGATAAGTACCCTCGTGCGTATACTTGCTCAGATTCACGTCAAAGTTACAGTTTAGTGTATTCTCCCACAGTTTAAATCACAACAGTCGTACTTATTTGGAACATACTTAGGTTTTTAGAATGGATGGGAACTGTGACAGCTGTGTACGGATGCAGGCCGAGTTGGTGACTCTTCGTTCGCTGCTTCAGGCGGTGTTGGCTTCGCTGGCAAGGCTTGAGACTGCGGTGGGTGGGTGGCGTTGTTGTGGACCGCTCGCGGGGGTGCAGCAGACGCCCTGTGCGTCTGTTGTGCCCTCCGATCGGCCTGTGGCTGTGGTCAGCCCGCTCACTGGCCGCGAGGGGGTGGCCCCACAATCCGTGGTGGATTGGGAGGTCTCCTCAGCCCGTGTCAGGCGGCGTAAGACGTCCACGGGGACAGAAGTGGAGGCCTAAACGGTCTTACGAGCAGATTAGAGGCGCTGTATGTGGAAGAGGCTGTTCCTGACGCAGATGATGCAACTTGTCCTGTGGGTCACCCCTCTGCCTGTAAGCTCCGGGCACCCACAGAGGGTGGGTTTGTTAGTAGTTGGGAGCTCCAACGTTAGGCGAGTGATGGAGCCCCTTAGGAAAATGGCTGCTAGGGAGGAGAAGAAATCCAATGTGCACTCCGTGTGCATACCGGGGAGGGGGAGTCATTCCAGATGTGAAACGGGTCCTTCCGGATGCCATGAAGAGCACAAGGTGCAACCAGCAGCAGGTGGTGACTCATTTCAAGAAGATTCTTCGACTTGCGCCATAGGGTGGTGGGTCTTGGGTTCCGCTAAAAAGGTCAGGAGTCGACTACACTCGTGAAGCGGCTACACGGGTAGCGGGTCGTTTCTTTAGGATAGAGGGCCTCGAGAACACAAACTGGGTTCTAGTCTCAATGGGTGCAGGTCAGACACAGGACAAATGCAGATCTAGGAACCATTGGTATAACAGTTGTAAATTGTCGTAGCTGTGTTAGGAAAGTTCCAATGCTCCAAGTGCTGATAGAAAGTACTGAGGCACAAATCGTTATAGGTTCTGAAAGCTGACTGACGCCAAAGATAAATTCGGCCAAAATTTTTACAAAGGGTCTAATGGTCTTTAGAAAATATAGGTTAAGTAAATTAAAAAAATGGGTGCTGACCCCGGGGTACACAAAACAGGTCAGATCAATGTTACAGAAACAGAGAAAAATACATCCAAAATTTAAACAGACACAGAATCCCCAAGACTGGCATTCCTCTACAGAAAGTTGCAATCTAGCGCGGACTTCAGTGTGAGAAGCATAATAGTTTCCACAACGAAATCCTGTCTCGTCATCTGACACAAAATCCAAAGAAATTCTGGTCATATGTGAAATACAGTTGAGGCAAAACTCAAACAATACCTTCACTACGCGATAGCAATGGTAAAACTACCGATGACAGTACTATTAAAGCAGAATTGCTAAACACAGGCTTTCCGAAAATCTTTCACCAAAGAAGACGAAGTGAACACTCCAGAAATCGAACCAAAGCTGCCAGAAAGCAAAATTAAGGAGTAGATGTTCCTGAAGTAGAACTTAAGTCACTAAACAAAAACAAATATTCCGGGTCAGACTGTATACCAACTACATTCCTCTCAGAGTATGCTGATGCAATAGCTCCATACTTAGCTATCATATAGAACCAAATCAAATGTTCAAATGTTTGTAAATCTATCGAACCTAACTGCGTGGTAATCAGTCCGTAGCTTACAAACTACATAAACCTAGGTAAACTAACCTAAGGACAACACACACACCCATGCCCCAGGGAGGTCTCGAACCTCCACGGCGAGCAAACGCGCGCTCCGTAGTGAGACGCTTTAGACCGCTCGGCTACTCCACCTCGGCCATATGCAACCGATCACTCAGCGAATGATCCGTACCCAAACACTGGAAAGTTGCCCAGGTCACACCAATATTCAAGAAAGGCAATAGGAGTGATCCCAAAAATTACAAAATGTTCAAATGTTTGTAAAGCTTATGGGACTTAACTACGGGGTCATCAGTCCCTAAACTTACAAACTACTTATGAACTACTTACGAACTAGGACGGCACAAATATCCATACCCGAGAAGGGATTCGAACCCCCGACCGTAGCGGCCGTGATGACCGTGACCAAAAATTACAGTCCCATCTCGTTGACGTCGATTTACAGTTGGATTTCGGAACATATAGTTTGTGCGAACATTGTGAACTACCTCGAAGTGAACAACCTATTAACAAGTAGTCAACACGGATTCGCCGCACGCGTGGCCGCGTGGACTGAGGCGCTCCAGTCACGGTCTTCATGGCCACTACGGTCGGGGGTTCGAATCCCCCCTCGCGCATGGATATTTGTGCCGTCCTTAGTATAAGGTAGTTCGTAAGTATTTTGTAAGTTTAGGGACTGATGACCCCGTAGTTAAGTTCCATAAGCTTAACAAACATTTGAACTTTTTTTTTTTTTTTTTTTTTTTTTTTTTTTTTTTTTTTTTTTTTTTTTAACACGGATTCGGAAAGAAATGATAAATGCCATCGAGAAGGGATCTCAAATCGACTCCATATTCCTGGACTTCCGAAAGGCTTTTGACCCTGTACCTCACAAGTGGCTTATAATGAAATTGCGTGGTTATGGAATATCGCCCCAAACGTGCGACTGAATTCATGATTTCCTATCAAAAAGAACACAATTTACAGTAATTGACGGTAAGTCATAGAGTAAAACAGAAGTGGTATCTGGCGTTCCCCCAGGAAAGCGTTAAATGTCCCCTACTCTTCCTTCTGTTTATAAACGATTTAGGGGGCCAAACTGAATAGCTCCCTGAGACTGCGGATGATGCTGTCGTTTATCGGTTAGTGAAGTCAACAGAGAACCAAAGGCAACTGCAAAGCGATTTAGACAAAATTTCTATATGGTGCCAAAATTGGCAATTAACAATAAATAATGAAAAGTGTGAAGTAATTACACGATAAATCAGTCAAACCTTAAGGTCGTAAATTCTATCAAATACCTAGGATTTACAATTATGAAAAACTTAGAGTGGAGAGAACACATAGAAAATATTGTGGGGAAGGTGAACCAAAGTTTACGTTTTATTGGCAGAACGCTTCGAAGATGCAACAGCTCCACCAAAGAGACTGCCTACATCACACTTGTGCGACCTCTCAAATGTTCAAATGTTTGTTAAGCTAAAGGGACTTAACTGCGGGGTCATCAGTCCGTAAACTTACAAACTACTTATCAACTATCTACCTTATACTGAAGACGACACAAACATCCGTGGCCGTGGGGGATTCGAACCCCCTCCCTTAGCGACCGTGCAGACTGTGACTGGCGCGCCGCAGACCGCTCGGCCATTGCAGACGACTGCGTCCTCTCCTGGAGTACTGTTGCCCAGTGTGGGAGCCTCACTGCCGCTGTGGAGTAGCCGAGTGGTCTACGGCGACTTGCTGCGGAGCGCGCGGTTGCTCGCCGACGGAGGTTCGAGTCCTCCCTGGGGCATGGGTGTGTGTGTCTTGTCCTTAGGTTAGTTTACCTAGGTTTAAGCAGTTTGTAAGCTACGGGCCGATGACCAAGCAGTTTGGTCCGATAGATTTACAAACATTTGAACATTTGGACCCTCACCAGGTGGGTCTGGCGGAAGACACTGAGAAGGTTCAGAGAAGGGCAGCTCGTTTTGTTTTATCACGTTACAGGGGGGAATGCTCCACGGAATAATTGCACGATTTGAGGTGGAAGTCACTAAATGAACGACGGAATTCGTTGCGACGGGTTCTATTTACGAAATTTCAACCACCGACCTTTACTTCTGAATGTGAAAATATTTTACTAGCACACATCTACATTGTGAGACATGACCATCCAAATAAAATAAGCGGAATCAGATCAAAAAAGGAACGAATTAAGGTGTTTTTTCTTCCAGTGCGCTCTTAGAAAATGGAACGGTAGACAAAGGTTATGAAAGTGGTTAGTGAACACATAAATGTGATTTGCAGTATATGTAGAAGCTAAAGCGACGCTCACCGTGCGTACGGTGAACACGAACGTTAAGAGTAGAAGCTAACGGAATAAGGTGGGGAAAGGGAAAATATAATAGCAGTTTGTAATAGAGGAAGTTGCTTTGGAAGATTGGTAAAACTATTAGGGGTTGAGCAGATTAATAATAGGACAGTTGGTACTTTAGCGGCGGATATTACCGAGTATCTCTTTAGTCCTCTCAACTCATATTTTCTCGATAGCGCGGGAAATTGCGGGGAACCAGTATACGCATTTGCGTGTGAATATCGTTTAGCTTACATGCGGACCATCAGAAGTGTTAATAACGGATTTTGAATGATCTTGGACATGTTGTAGAGGGACACACCCTGAGTATGAGGCAATCCGCTTTTTGTGGCAGGCCTTGGTTTTCTAGAAAATTTATGTTGATGTTCACTGTGCGATGTAAGACAAGACGCGTAACTTTAACCATCTTGCATGTGGCACAGCAGTTAAGGTCTTCAAGTGCCACGCTGGAGGTACAGTGTCTCGGTCCTCTTTCATTTTTATTTATTATTATTGTTATTATTATTTTATCAGAATAGTCCCATATTTTTCCATTTTATTTTATAGAATATTAGCAGTGTACACTGTGTGTAATATTAGTAGTAAATATTCAATTTTACCATAGTGATTTAACGTTCACGTCATCATTACAAAATCTTATCGGTTTCGCCTTTATCGCTTGCTATGCCACAAAAGAAATCCGGATGATATTTGTCGCAAAAGCAACCGAAACACAATGGCTTACAGCATCAAGCACGTTTCATAAAAGGTAGTATCTTTCAGATGCACGGAGTTGTTAAGAAAGATACCAAAAAAGGTTCATTTACATTAAAAAAGAGTTATCTTTCATCGTTTCTCCTTTGATGTGAACTATGCGTATTTCACCATCTTACAAAACGCAGGAATCCTGAATTGATGCTAAATTAATGAGTGTAATTTTACGACAAATATCATTCGGATCTCTGTTGTGGCATAGAGCAACGATACTGGCGATAGAGAATAAGATTTTGTAGTAATCACGTGAAGATTATTACTACAGCATAACTGAATATTTCTTACTAATTTCACACAATGTACATTGTTCGTAAAATAAAATAGAAAACATTCGGACTATTCTGATTACACAAAAGCAAAAATATGGAGAGTATCCGAACACGGTACCTCCAGCTTTGTACCTGTAGACCTTAATAGCTGCACCCCGCTCACTTGGTTCGAACATTGCCGATGTTATGCGTCTTACATCGCATAATGAACTAAAACATCAATATTCTCGAAAACCAAGGCCAGTCGCTAAAAGTGGGGATCTACATCTACATCTACATCGATACTCTGCAAATCACATTTAAGTGCCTGGCAGAGGGTTCATTAACCACCTTCATAACTTTTCTCTACCGTTCCATTCTCTAATAGCGCGCGGGAAGAAAGAACACCTAAATCGTTCCGTTTTCGATCTGATTTCTCTTATTTTATTGGGATGGTCATGTCTCCCTAAGTAGGTGGGTGATAGCAAAATATTTTCACATTCAGAACTAAAAGTCGGTGATTGAAACTTCGCAAACAGATCACGCCGCAATGAATAACGTCTTTCTTTTAATGATTTCCACCCCAATACGTGCAACATTTCCGTGACGCTTTCCCCCCCCGTAACGTGATAAAACAAAACGAGCTGCCCTTCTCTGAACCTTCTCAATATCTTCCGTCAGTCCCACCTGGTGAGGGTCCCACAAGGGGCAACAGTACTCCAAGAGAGGACGCACAAGTGTGATGTAGGCAGTCTCTTTGGTGGAGCTGGTGCATCGTCTAAGCGTTCTGCCAATGAAACGTAACCTTTGGTTCGCCTTCCCCACAATATTTTCTATGTGTTCTCTCCAGTCAAAGTTGTTCGTAATTGTAACTCCTAGGTATTTGGTAGAATTTACGACCTTAAGGTTTGACTGATTTATCGCGTAATTGAAGTTCAGCGGATTTCTTTTAGTGGTCATGTGTATTACTTCACACTTTTCTTTATTTAGTGTCAATTGCCAATTTTCGCACCAAGTAGAAATTTTGTCTTTGCAGTTGCTTTTGATCCTCTGTTGACTCCACTAACCGATAAACGACAGCATCATCCGCGAACAGTCTAAGGGATCTATTCAGATTATCTCCTAAATCGTTTATAAACACGAGGAAGAGTAGGGGACCAATAACGCTTCCCTGTGGAACGCCAGATATCACTTCTGTTTTACTCGAGGCTCATACTCAGGGTACATCCCTCTACAACATATCCCAGAGAAATCGAATCCCGCTGTTTAGAGTTCTGGTGGTCCCCTTGTTTGCGATGAAGTCTGCTTTCAATTGAATGCGTCAAAAAATTTGGAGCATTTTAGGATCGGAGAATTCTCATTTCGTGATCTGCTGTCCAGTTACGGAACAATGGGTGTGATATGCCTCGGTGACTACAGAACGATACCTGTAGATACTCGAAGGTGATTTCATCCGCGTTATCCAAAGTGACCCTGATTTCTATGTGACGTGTTTCATTCAAGACGAAGCTCGATCCCCATCGAAGCAGGAGAATGTTTGATGTCCTGGAGGAACTCTTTGCGTTGCAACGTTGGAGTACCCAGAAGCCTCTGGAATGGCCCTCGATTGCCCACCACATTCTCAGATTCTGAACACACATGATTCGGTTTTAGGGAGCTATATTAAAGACAAGGTGTTCAGAAATAACCCGAAAATCATTGCTGAGTTGAAAACAGCCACGGAGGCAGGAATATCGAAAATATCATTACCTAAAACCGAATATCTTTTGTGACGTTTACATGTTGAAAGTGTTCTTCCATATATTTCAATATTTTTCACCCTGTATGAGGCCATTTGAATTTACTGAATGATAACGTCATTCGAAATTAGAGGTATCAGTTGCTTGTCGACCGTTTTATTCACGTTCCCTTTCAGATGGAGCACCAAAGTACCTATACACTGTCCTGATATCGTCAAACAAAATTTCCACAAGACTCCTGGGAAAAATGTTTGAATCCGTAGTAAAAATGTTATACAGTTTTGCCTACTTTGAAACTAGCTTTATATGTTATACATGGTACGTCTGCGGCGCCTCGACTTTATGCTACCACCTTGCTTGAACTTCCGTGCTCGACTGATTGCGTCAGACGAATCCCTCCGCTCTGGCTGTCTATAATGCCATTCCGTTAGTCTTTTTAGCTACCTTTATAAACAATTAAAAGTTGGAAAAAAGTGTAAGATAATTTGTTAATGGTATGTTATTTTTATTAATGGAAAGTACAATCAGGTCTTAAGTGGTCTTCAGTCCGGAGACTGGTTTGATGCAGTTCTCCACAATACCCTATCCTGAGGAAACCTATTCGTCTCCACATAAGAACGGCAACCTACATCTGTCTGAATCTGCTTACTGTATCCATCTCCTGGTCTTCCTCTGCGAGTTTTACCCCACACACTTCCCTCCAATGCTAAATTCACAATTCCTTGATGTCTAAGAATGTGTCCTACCAATCTATCCCTTCTTTTAGTCAAGGTATGCCAGAAGTTTCTTTTCTCCCCAGTTCTGTTCAGTACCTCCTCATTAGTTACGCGATCCACCCACCTAATCTTCAGCATTCTTCTGTAGCACCATATTTCAAAAGCCTCAATCCTCTTCCTGTCCGCACTGTTTATCGTCCATGTCTCACTCCCATACAAGGCAACACTCCATACAAATGCCTTCAGAAAGGACTTCCTCAGGCTTAAATCAATATTCGATGTTAACAAATTTCTCTTCTTCAAGAACGCTTTTCTACCCATTGCCATTCTGCACTTTATATCCTCTGTACTGCGACCATCATTTGTTATTTTACTGCCCAAGTAACAAAACTCATCTACCTCCTTTATTGCTTCGTTTCCCATTCTAATTCCTTCAGCATCACCTGATTTTCTTACACTGCACTCCATTACCCTAGTTTTGCTCTTGTTAATGTTCATCTTATATGCTCCTTTCAGCACACTGTCCATTCCGTTCAATTGCTCTTCCAGGTCCTTTGCTGTATCTGACAGAATTACTATGTCGTCGGCAAAACGTAATTTTTTAATTCTTCCCCCTGAACTTTAATTCCTTCACCAAATTTCTCCTTGCTTTCCTTTATAGCTTGCTCAATGTACAAATTGAATAACAATGGAGAAAGACTACAACCCTGTCTTACTCCCTTTCCAACCACTGCATCCCTTTCATGCCCTTCAACTCTGACAACCACTGTCTGGTTTTTGTACAAGTTGTAAATAACCTTACGCTCCCTATATTTTACTCCTGCTTGCTTCAGAACTTGAAAGAGTTTATTCCAATCAACATTCTCCAAATCTACAAAAGCTAGAAATGTAGGTTTGCCTTTTCTTAATCCATCTTCTAGGATAAGCAGTAAAGTGAGTATTGCCTCCCGTGTTCCTACATTTCTCCTGAACCCAAACTGATCTTCCCCGAGGTCGGCTTCTACCAGCTTTTCCATCCTTCTGTATATAATTCGTGTTAATATTTTGCAATCGTGACTTATTAAACTGATGGTTCTGTAGTTTTCACACCTGTCTGCACCTGCTTTCTTTGGCATGGGGATTATAATATTTTTCTTAAAGTCTGAGGGTACTTCGCCTGTCTCATACATCTTACACACCAGGTGAAACAGGTTTGTCATGGCTGGTTCTCCTAGAGACTTCAGTAGCTCTGAGGGAATATCATCTACTCCAGGGGCCTTGTTTCGACTTAGGTCTTTCAGGGCTCTGTCAAATTCTTCTCTCAGTACAGTATCGCCTATTTCATCTTCATCTACATCCTCTTCCCTTCCTACAATATTGTCTCGAAGTTCATTTCCTTTGTAGAGTCCCTCTATATACTCTTTCCACCTTTCAGCTTTCCCTTCTTTGCTGAGAACTGGTTTTCCATCAGTGTCCTTCATATTCATAGAGCTGTTTTTCTTATCTCCAAATGTTTCTTTTATTTTCCTGTAGGCTGTATCTTTTTTTCCCCTAGTTATACATTCTTCTACATCCTTGCATTTGCCTTCTAGCCACTCCTGCTTAGCCATTTTGCACTTCCTGTCAGTCTCATTTCTTAGTCGTCAGTACTCCATTTTGCCTGTTTCAGTTCTGCATTTTTATATTTTCTCCTTTCATCGAATAAGTTTAGTATCTCCTATGATATCCAAGGATTTTTTTGTAGGTCTTGCTTTCCTACCTATTTTGTCCTCTGCTACCTTCACTATTTCATCTCTCAATTTTACCCATTCCTCCTCTACTGTTTTATTTTCCCCTGTTTCTGTCAATTGTTGCCTAAAGCTCCCTCTGAAATTCTTAAGAACCTCAGGTTCCTTCAGTTTATCCAGGTCCCATCTCGTTATTTTCCTACCTTTTTGTAGTTTCTTCAGTTTCAGCCTACAGTTCATAACCAACAAGTTATGGTCAAAGTCTATATCTGCCCCTGGGTATGTTTTACACTGTAAAACCTGGTTCCGAAATCTATGTCTTACCATTATAAAATCTATCTGGTATCTTCCGGTGTCTCCTGATCTCTTCCACGTATACAACCTTCTTTTGTGATTCTTGAACCAGGTGTTTTTTATAACTAAATTATGTTCTGTGCAAAATTCTACCAGGCGGCTTCTTCTTTCATTCCTTTTGCCCAGACCATATTCACCTCCTATCATCCCTTCCCTTCCTTGTCCTACTACCGAATTCCAGTCTCCCATCACAATTAAGTTTTCCTCTCCCTTAATTGTCTGAATAATTTCCTTTAGCTCCTCATATATTTCTTCGATTTCCTCATCATCGGCAGAGCTAGTTGGCATATAAACCTGTACTACTGTTGTCGGTGTTGGCTTCGTATCTATCTTGACAATGATAATGCGATCACTGTGCTGGTCATAGTAGTTTACCCGCATTCCTATTTTCTTATTCATTATCAATCCTACTCCTGTGATACCCCCAATTGATTTTGTATTTATAATCCTGTACTCACCTAACCAGAAATCCTGTTCATCCTGCCACCGAACTTCACTAATCCTCACTATATCTAACTTCAACCTATCCATTTCCTTTTTAAATTTTCTAATTTTCCTACTCGATTAAGGGATCTAACATTCCACGCTCCGACCCGTAGAATGCCAGTATTGTCTTTCCTGATGATCACATCCTCCTGAGTAGTCCCCGCCCGGAGATCCGAATGGGGGACTATTTTACCTCCGGAATATTTTACCCGAGAGGATGCCATCATCATATGTTCATACAGTAGAGCTGCATGTCCTCGGGAAAGGTAACGGCTGTAGTTTCCCCTTGCTTTCATCCGTTCGCAGTAGCTGTGTGGTAAAGCCACATTAGCTTATGTTACAAGGCCAGCTCAGTCAATCATCCAGACTGTTGCCCCTGTAACTACTGAAAAGGCTGCTGCCCTTCTTCAGGAACCACACGTTTGTCTGCCCTCTCCACAGATACCCCTCCGCTGTGGTTGCACCTACGGTACGGCTATCTGCATCGTTGAGGCACGCAAGCCACCCCACCTCGGCAATGTCTGTGGTTCACGTGAGGGGGAAATTACAATATAAATTCCAATTTCTTTATCTGGCATGCTACTTCTGTGTCAGACAATCAGATTATATACTCGCGATTTTGGTGAAATTTTGCACGGGGTTGATCACTCTACGTTATGTGTGTATCCCATCAGGTACTACTTCTATTGGGTCGTTGAGTTAATGCATAGCGCTGTTGTGAACGTTTCACTGTTTAATACTGAAAATATTGTTGGGATACCCCGAAACACTATCATATGTCTAAAAGAATCATAAACCTGCGTATCAATGAACCACAATCCTACTACGATTTCTGAATGAGTAACCCACTACATTATCATTTCTTACAAAAGAATGTACACTGAAGGGCCAATGATGTTTTTTATAAACATGCAAATGAAATAAAAGTATTTCTAAACAGAGGACGGTGCGGGAGTAAGCACCTACATCTACATAGATACTCTGCAAATCACATGTAAGTGCCTGGCAGAGGGTTCATTAACCACTTTCATAACCTTTCTCTACCGTTCCATTCTCTAATAGCGCGCGGGATGAAAGAACACCTAAATCGTTCTTCTTATTTTATATGGATGGTCATGTCTCCCTATGTAGGTGGGTGCTAGCAAAATATTTTCACATTCAAAAGTGAATGTCGGTTATTAAAATTCGCAAATAGACCTCGCCGCAACGAATAACGTCGTTCTTTTAATGATTTCCACCTCAAATCGTGCGACATTTCCGTGAAGCTTTCCCCCCTGTAACTTGATAAAACATAACGAGCTGACCTCCTCTGAACCTTCTCAATGTTCTCCGTCAGTCCCACCTGGTGAGGGTCCCACACGGGGCAACAGTACTGCAGGAAAGGACGCACAAGTTTGATGTAGGCAGTCTCTTTGGTGGAACTGTTGCATCTGCAAAGCGTTCTACCAATGAAACGTAAATTTTGGTACACCTTCCCCAAAATATTTTCTATGTGTTCTCTCCAGTCTAAGCTGTTGGTAATTGTAACTCATGGGTATTTGATAGCATTTACGACGTTAGGGTTTGACTGATTTATCGTGTAATTGTAGTTCAGCGGATTTCTTTTAGTGGTCATGTGTACTACTTCACACTTTTCATTAATTGCCAATTTTCACACCATGTAGAAATTTTGACTAAATCGCTTTGCAGTAGCTTTGATTCTCTGATGACTTCACTACGATAGACGACAGCATCATCCGCGAATAGTCTAAGGGAGCTATTCAGATTGTCTCGTAATTGTTTATAAATACAAGGAAGAGAAGGGGATCTATAACGCTTCCCTGGGGAACGCCAGGTATCACTTGTGTTTTACTCGATGACTTACCGTCAGTTACTACAAACTGACAGGAAATCGTGAATCCAGTCGCACAATTGATGCGATGTTCCTTAAGCACATAGTTTCAGGCCGATATTGCAATGACCATATAAGATCACAAGTTTCCGGAGCAAGTATGAGGTCAGTTGCTTCTGCTACAATGACAGGTTATCGCGATTTGAGTTTGCACGTGGTGTTATAGTCGGCGCATGAGGGATGGGACACAGCATCTCCCGGGTAGCGATGGGCTGATGATTTTCCCGTACGACCATTCCACTAGTGAATAACGGAATTCGAATAAATATCAAATTTCCGACATCGCTGTGACCGGAAAAAGACTTTGCAAGAATGGGACCAGCGACGATTGAGGAAAATCGTTGAACCTGTCAGAAGTGCAGCCCTTTCGCAAAATTCCTGCGAATTTCAGTGCTGGGCCATAAAAAAGTGTCAACGTGTGAATCACTCAACAAAAACATAATCGATATTGGCTTTCGGAGCAGAAGGCCCGCTCGTGTACCCTCCTTGACTGCACGACACAAAAGTTTTGCGTGTCGCCTCGACACGTCAACATCGATATTGGACTGTTGGTGACTGCAAACATGTTGCTGGTCCGACGAGTCTCTTTTCCAATAGTATTGAGTGGATTGACGTGTACTGGGAGGGAGACAACCTCATGAATCCATGGATCCTGTATGCCACGTCTGTTGCAGCAATTCTGCGTGCTCTTTGGGCCCCTAACTATATTAAGCAGGCGTACCGCCGCTGTGGAGTGATCGAGCGCTCTAAGGGGCGTTGCTGCGGAGCGCACTGTTGCTCGCTCGCCTGCGTAGGTTCGACTCCTCCCTGTACATGAGTGTGCGTGTGTGTTGTCCTCGAATTAGTTTTGGTTAGTTTGATCAGTTTTGTCCAATAGCTTTACAAACATTACAACATTTTGTAGGTGTACCAGTTTCTTTAGCTCTTCAGTGCAGATGACTTTACTAGTACTGCATTTATGGGCTCGTGGTGAAACGCTAACCGCGCTTCTCTCAAGGGCAGCCCGATAGACAAATTGAGAGACTTTGGAATAAATGACTAATGCACTGAAAGTCTATTGAAATGAGAAAGATAAGGGATTCGACGGAGTACCCATTCGATTATAGACCAAATATATGAAAGAAAGTGTTCTCTTATCATTAGTGTTCCGTGGATCTGTGGTGGAGCGAAGAGTACTTAACGGAAGAGAAAGCAAAGGTCAATAGTAGAAGGTTCCGTGGTTCATTTTGCTAATTATGTAGCACTATACAGAGACGTAATTACGCCAAAAATGCGGCAGATCGACTCTTTGTACAAGCCGTGACAATCTACCCTCAATGTAACTGTAACATGCTGGAAATATGCTGAAAAATGCCAAATATTGTATGATTAGACGATTATAACTCTGAAAGCAGTTACCTTTACAAAATATCTGGAAGTATGGTAGAGATCGATTTGGAACCAAACGACCTCATGTAAGTAATCGTGCTCATGTAGATATCGGATTAACGTAATAATCCTCAGTAAATAAATTCCATTCAATAAAGGAAGGTACTCACCAAAAACTCGTCCAAAATGTTCAAATGTTTGTACAGCTTATGGGACTCAACTATGGGGTCATCAGTCCCTAGACTTACAAACTACTTACGAACTAGCTTATATTAAGGACGGCACAAATATCCATGCCCGACGGGGGATTCGAACCCCCGACCGTAGTGGCCGTGCAGACTGTGACTGGCGCGCCGCAGACAGCTCGCCCACTGCGGCCGGCCAAACACTTGTCCGAGTAAATCATACATACTATAAAAATGTATGCACCCGTATGTGTGCAGACAACAAACGCTACGGAGCTAAGAACCACCTACAACAGATAGTTCCGGAGACGTGACTTTATGAAAATGAAATTCGCGAAAAACTCCCATATCCTGCGACAATCTACCACATCTCTTTCTAAGTTAATGGACAGATTTACTTAAAGGAAATATCGTTTACGGTGATTAAATCAATCTATGGCCCATAGTTCAAGGCATGGCCAAAGAGAAAGACAGACCCAGCGTAGTCGTCGTGCCACGTAAACAAGGTAGCAAGTTCCGAGCCGACGTCATCGCTAGCCCAGTGGCTGCCCGCTATGACGCAGTGGGCAGTGCCCCAGCCGCCGACCAATCGGCTAGCGATCGCGCCGGCTCGGAACTACCTTGCTACCTTGCTTACGTAGCACGACGACTACGCTGGGCCTGTCTTTCTCGTATGCCTAGGTTCAAGGTATATGACTTCATTTACAGTAAGAGTAGCCAAAAACCGTCCCTATCACGTGACGTAACTTCATTCATCATTATTTGAGAGTGAGAACACTTAGCGAATTGTAAAGAAAACTTTGCACATAATTTCAAACCTCTCGCTGACAAGTCCAGAAAAATTACGAACTAGAAAATTTTGTTCCTTGCTACTCCTCTGACTGTCATGCAGTAAAAATACGGCATTCGACATGACTTGAAAATCATTGCTGCTACTCTGCTAATTGTATTCCCAAGACATTTAATCCAAGAGATATGACGTCGAAAACAATTAAATGAATTAAAATCCGCCTCATAGGCGATTTCTTCATTACTAACACCCGCACTTGCAGTACATTTCGTTAACAGTTTCTTATTAGTCGCCTCTACGAACCTGGAAAGTTGTATTATTGTGGTACACAATAAGACGTCATAAGCATTGAGATGCATGGAAACGAAAGTGATACGGTTAGAAAGTACGGCAGAAGACGATGGACAGAGAAAGAAAGGGATGAAGAAATGTTAGTACTTGACCATTCAACATCAATGGGGCCATCGTACCAGACAGAATGGATGGTCAAAGCATAAACGTTCCATATAGGAAAGGTCCAAAAAAATGTTCAAATGTTTGTATAGTCTATGGGACTTAACTACGGGGACATCAGTCCCTAAACTTACAAACTACTTATGAACTACTTACAAACTAGGACGGCACAAATATCCATGCCCGAGGGGGGGATACGAACCCCCGACCGTAGTGGCCGTGCAGATCGTGACTGGAGCGCCTCAGTCTCCTCGGCCACCGCGGCCGGCAGGAAAGGTCCGTTTCGTTACACTTTCATTTTATAAGTGCGAAAATGTCTCGGAGATGAACCAGTGAGAAACGTTGCAAGATATGCATGGGGAACTGTCAAAATACCAAAAGCGAACGTTTCAAGATGAATCAACCGATACAGTGCTTTCTCATATCGTAAACTGCAACAAAAAAAAAAAAAATCACAGGTAACAAGATCGTTTCAAAGACATTTATTCTCACAAACTTTGGTAGATCGAGGCTGCATGACTCATTCGTTAACCATTGGCATTGCGTTGTCTTGTAGTAGGTATCATAAGCTTTACTACCACTACATTTATCCGACAGAGCGAGGTGGTGCAGTGTTGACAAAATGGACCCGTGCTCGGGAGGTCGGCGGTTCGAACCCGTCTGCAGCCATCTTGATTAACGTTTACGTGATTTCCCTAAACCACTATTGGCAAATGCCGGCATGGGCATAGGAGCTTTCGTACCCAACCCTGACCAACATTATACGAAAGAATGCTCCATCTCTAATGACCGCGGTGACGATCAAAAACAGCTGCAAAATGATTTAGATAACTGCATTGTGCAAAAATTGGCAATTGACATTCAACAATGGTAAGCGTGAAGTCTTCCATATGAGCACTAAAAAAATCCATTAAACTTCATTTTCAAGATCAATGAGTCACATCTAAAGGTCGTAAACTCAACTAAATACCTAGAAATTACAATTACGAATAACTTAAATTGGAAAGAACACATAGTAAATATTATAAAGGAAGGCGAACCAAAGGCTACATTTCATTGGCAAAACACTTAGGAGATATTTCTTCTACATAAACTGCCTAAACTACACTTGTGAATCCTATTTCGGAGTAATGCTGACGATTGTCGGATCCTTACGTAGTGGGACTGACGAATGATACAGAGAAAATTCAGAGAAGGGCAACTCGTTTTGTAATATCCCGATGTAGGGAAGAGAGTGTCATAGAGATAATGCACAAGTTGGGGTGGAGATAATGACAAGAAAGGCGTTATCTGTTGCGGCGTTATTTATTTACGGCCACGGTGGAACGGGCGAGCGCTCTAAGGTACCTTGCTGCGGAGCTCGCGGTTTCTTATCGTCGGAGGTTCGAGTCCTTCCTGGGGCATTGGTGTGTGTGTAGTCCTTAGTTTGTAAGCCTGGGGACTGATAATCTCAGTAGTTAAGTCCCTTAGATTTACAAATATTTAAAAATTTGAATTTATTTGCGAAAATTTTTGTTAGGTCCCACCTACATAGGGTGACATGATCATCTTCAAAATATGTACATTCATGGGCCCCAGCCGTACTTTCATACTGGTGAAAGTCGTTTTCCAGTAGCTGTTATTGTTCCAGAGATATTTTGGGTGGTCAAGATAGCTGGGACACCCTGTATAGTTCTAAGGATGCCAATTTGACGATTCTTTTGTGATGCCTTAATAATTTTGCGGTTTCACAAAATGTTCAAATGTTTGTAGAGCTTATGGGACTTAACTACGGGGTCATCAGTCCCTAAACTTACAAACTACTTAAGAACTAGCTAATAGTAGGGACGGCACAAATATCGATGCCCTAGGGGGGATTCGAACCCCCGACCGTAGTGGCCGTGCAAACTGTGACTGGCGCGCCGCAGAGCGCTCGGCCACCACGGCCGGCGCACGGTTTCACAGACAGGATTGTAACGTCGGTGGTTACACTTTCTACTGAAGAAATAATTCCATTCCTGACGTAGGACTCAGCTTAGTTTTTTCTCCCTTGATTTCCACAGTCCCACAGGCACGTGAGATGCAGCAGCATTTCCCCCACCGGCGACTCGACTCTACCTGTTGTGCTGGGGCCTCCATGCCGGCTCGTCGTGGGGCTGCTGCCATCGGTGACGTTTGCCCTCTTGGCATCTGGATCGAATTCCGGCGCCAGCCGGTGCCAACAACCACGCGCACGTGGAGGCGGACCTCAGCATCCATCTTGTTTGCTTCACTCCCAGCTGTATGAGATGGCTCAGTCGATGAGCTGAGGCGCGAATATTGACCATTTTTCTTCTTCGGCGCAACTGTATAGCCGTGTCGCTAATGAACGAAAAGTTATTACGGAGTCAAAGAGCACAAAACTTTGAGTTCATGTGGCGTGCCGGCAACGGCACTTTGCGAACCTTGTGGCTGACTGTGTCATCTTCGGATGACTTTTACCTTGTGCGGTGGTGGCACCATCGTGCGGAGAGAGGGTTTTGGATGATGACGGGCGGGCACTCGATGTTCGGCGTGCGCGAAGTGATGTGTGTCTGTCTTCGCGAGCTGCTCAAAATTCAAATATTTGTATAGCTTATGGGACTTAACTACGGGGTCATCAGTCCCTAAACTTACAAACTACTTACGAACTAACTTACACTAAGGACGGCACAAATATCCATGCCCGAGGGGGGATTCGAACCCCCGACCGAAGTGGCCGTGCAGACCGTGACTGGCGCGCCGCAGACCGCTCGGCCTCCGCGGCCGGCTTCGTGAGCTGTCATTCCGTTTTGATGCCTGGTGCCTATTCGGATTATAGGACACTTTGAGGTACATCTACGTATGGAGGGCACGAGAAACTAACAGCCAATGTCCTGGATGGAGATCATTCGCCAACTGCGGTTTTATCTAATTGTTTAAGTTGGTTGATATTACACGCTGACGCATGGTTGCTGTCAGTTACACGGTACGTTAAAACATGTTTGATTTAAAAAATAAATGTGGTAAAAGTGTTCCATGTCCTGTGAACATAAGTTATGTTACGCAAAACCTTTCAGTTGGGCGGAAAATCAATTTAGAATTGTCAGATATATAGCACGTTTTGCTGCCCCTTTTGATTGTAGTTTGTGTACTGAACAATAAGTGTTTTAAGTGGTATTGCCGGCCTGACTGTTATTCACGGCAACACGATATACGGTGTTTCTCTGGTTTGTCCGTGGTGACAACCGTAAAAATAAAATTAAAAAAATAAAAACTGTAGTTCAGTCAATGAATCTATTTGTAGACTGTAGATGTTTACGGTAGGCGAGCGTATGTCAAGATGGCCTGTTGTCTATCAGAGGATGTTGATTATTTCTATATTAAATAATGTGGAACTATTCTGGTTCTCGTTGAAAATGATGTTGGCAAGGAACTAAGTGCTTGTAATAAGCTGTACTATTTGTTCAAAAATGTTCAAATGTCTGTAAATCTATTGGACCAAACTGCGTGGTCATCAGTCCGTAGCTTACAAACTACTTAAACCTAGGTAAACTAATCTACGGACAAACACACACACACACCCATGTCCCAGGGAGGACTAGAACCTCCACGGCGAGCAACCGCGCGCTCCGCAGCGAGGTGCTTTAGACCGATAGGCTGCTCCACCGCGGCACTATTTGTTCTTTAAGGGAAAGCTTAATGTGGAAGTATTGTTAGTCGAATTAATTTACTGTAGTATATAACTGCTGGGTGGAATCTTATGTTAGTAGTGTTATGAGTGGCTTTTTAATTTAGGTCTCAAGGGTAGAAGTTCAGTGAGCTACTAAATACCGTACGTGGTTTGGGGTTATGACCATGGATCCATTTTTTAAAGAAAAAATTAAGGAAACACTATTTGGCACGAGATATTGTGTTTTGTTCGATGCAAGGTGTCACTAACTTGCGTTTTCAACTATTACCTGAGAAACTAATGTCAGTTGTTTGCGGATGTACCAGGCCATGTTCTGTCAGAATTCATACAGCCACTGAAAAATTCATATAGTTGTATGTAACGGGTGTACTCATTTCAGTGATCGTTGAATTTTACAGCTTCCTCAGGACCTGAGGAGCTTCTTGACCAACTACTAGCCGTTCCGAAGTCAACAGATCCAACAACGACCGGAAGAACAGCTTTCTCCACCCACCGACACCGCCTGCCATCATGCTTGTCATAGTCTGAAGATAGCCTGCATTCACCGAAATCGGTAACAAAATAAAATTAGAAATCTACGATCGGAAAAGTTTTATATTTAAATAGGTCTATGCAGCTGGTCTACTCATGTTTAGTTTTGCGGAAAATGTTTGCCACCATAACATCTATGTATCTGAAGTCAGATTCACAAAGAAAGCAGCTCTCCTTTTCATTGATCTATTCCGTTTCTTTCTTTCTTTATTTATTTTCCTGTATTGTGTTTCAACGCCACCACTACCGGCGGCAGGCTGGCAGCAGCAGCAGCAGCGCTGCTCTTCAGCCGATAGTAATTATAGTATTGGCAATTGAGATTAAAAAGGAGAAATAAGTGCTGAATTTACAATTACAAGGGGATAAAATACATGAAACAGATAGTTTAAAAACATTCACATTCAGAATTAAAATGCCACAGTGGCTAAAAGCACACTGAAGTTGAAACAAATGACAACAAAGACAAATGACAAAGGGTGACTCGTTGATCTGCCTGTTAGGCGGCTGCTCACGTTTTAATTATATGTGAAGCACAGAACACTGACAACACTAAACGGTGCACAGTTAAAACTGGAAGCTCTGGGATCCCGCAGGGGGGGTAAGTGTGGGAGGTGGAGGTGAGGAGAGGGTGTAATGACTCCTGGGGAAGGGAGAGGAGGGGAGAGCCAAGCGTGGGAGAGAGGGGAGCGGTAGGGGGAAGGAGAGAGGACGTTAATATACAGGGAAGGCTGGTAGGAAGGGTAGATGACGGGACAGGAGAGGGTGGTGACGGAAGTTACCTTCAGAGAGGATATGGGGAGAATGGAGGTGGAGATACGGAGGGATTATTTGGTCACCGCGTGGCAGAGGCCCGGGACATAATAGAAGGTGGGAGACCAGTGGGTGTTGGGATTAAATTCTGTGGGAAACAGCGATGTTCGAGGTGTTCAAGGAAAAGAAGTGGGGGTGGGAGGGGGGAAGGAAGTAGGATCTATGTGGTGGAAGGGAGTCAGCTACGGTAAGCGAGATGGAGGGCGTGGCACTCAAGGATCTGTAGGGACATAGTGGGCGAGGGGGGGGGAGGGAGCAGAAATCCAAGCGGGGTGAAAATTGCATGGGGTGGGGCACATTATGGAATGGTATATGAATAGCATAGTGGAGGGTTTGAGTCCCCATGACCAGTCGGATAGGAGTTATAGCAGGTTGAGGCGGCAGAAATCTGTTTGGCGGACAGTCTGCATTAATTTTGACATTGACCGAGGAGAAAAACAGCGATTTATTTGTTATGATCAATATTACAAAAAATATTCTTGATTTCAGAAATTAACAGTTTCAATTAACCGGCTTCGACCTGATGTAGGTCATCTTCGGAATTACAAGTAGCCCATGTGGCCAGTCCTGCACTGGGCTGGGCAGCAGTTACCTACTGGCAGCAGAACAGCCCAGGACAGCCCAGCACAGCCCAGCCGAGTGCAGCACTGGCCACATGGGATACTTGTAATTCCGAAGATGACCCACATCAGGTCGAAACCGGTTAATTGAAACTGTAAACTTCTGCGATCAAGACTGTTTTTTGTAATATTGGACAGTCTCCAGTTGGGGTTTCCAGGAAAGGGAGCCAGGAAGGGTAAGACCAATGTACTTTAAGGTTTTGGTTTTAGGGATAAGGCAGTCATTGAGTGTAAGGTACAGGTTACTGCGGCGAAAGGAAGGGGTGGTGTGACCTATGATGATTGCCTGCGATTCGGTGCAGTTGACGGTAGGGAGCCACCGATTAAACCAAGTGGAGATATCGGAGAGGTTGTTCACTTTCCTGTTTATTTTCTGTAATTGTATTTTAATGCTCGTGGGGCAGGCTGGCAGCAGTCTTGTATGATGCTCTTCAGCCCACTGTAAATAAGAGTTTGATAGCTTGAAAAGTAGTTTAAAACAGGAGATAAAATGTTGAATTTAACAATAAAAAAGTAGAGAAAAACGTTGAATTTAACAATAAAACAAAAGATAAAATTGCCGAATTAAAAAGAATGAAAAAAAGGCTTTAAAACAGTATTAAGAACTGCCACGGTGGCTAAAGAACGCATGGATTTTCACAGTGAATGGTGACGATAACAGAGGGACAATTAATAAAAATGGCAACACATTTTTCTGCCTATGCGGCGACTGATAAAGTCTTAAAGCCACCTTCACCACTAGACACTGACACAACACTTAAGCACAGAGCACCCCACAGGGGGAGAGTGAAAGGAATGATGGCGCAAAGGGGATGGGGAAATATGAAGGGTGGGGAAGGAAAACGTAAGAACTCTGTGGGAGGAGAAGGGAGATCCGAATAGGGGAGGGAAGAGAAAGGTGTGGAAGTGGACGGGGAGGGGGGCACATAATATACTGGGAGGTAAGGGATTAGGGCTGATAGGATGGGTAAATATCAGGATGGACGGCGTCATCCAGAAGAGGCAGGTGGCAAAAGCTATCTTGGGAGATGATATGGAGAGTGTAGAGGTGGGGGGAGGGAGGAATAGGCTGGTACGAGCGTGGTAGAGGCCTGCCTGGGGTTCAACAGAAGGGGAGACAACAGGGTGACTGGATTCAATTTTGCAGGTGGTGTAGAGGATACAGATATGCTCGAGGAACTGTAGAAGGTGAGGGAAAAGAATGAGATCATAGAGGATCCACTTGGGGGAAGGGAGGTGGATGCGGTAAGCAAGGGGGAGGGTATGGCATTCTAGGATTTGGAGGGATTTATAATAGGTGGGGGGAGGTGGAGATCCAATCGGGATGAAAACTGCAAAGGACAGGACGATAGGTGTATAGGATTGTGGAAAGGTTAAGTCCCCATGTCCGGCTGGAAAGAAGCTTGAAGAGGTTGAGATGGGAGAAGGCTTTTTAATGGACTGTTTGAAGATGAGGGTTCCAGGAAAGGGAGGGATCCAGTGTGTGGGCAAGGTCGCGATGATGAAAGGATTGGATGGTACAACCTATAATGATTGCCTGGGATTTGGTGGGGTTGATGGAGAGGAGCCATTGGTTACACCGAGTAGAGAATTGGATGAGACTGGGGAAGATGCTGAGAACGTGCGAGGGAGGGAGCGAGGGCTAGGAAGGTGGTGTCTGCAGCATACTGAAAGAGGTGGATGGGAGGCTGGGGTTGTCGCATGTCAGCTGAGTAAATAAGTTAGAGGATGGGGAAGAGGACAGCCCCCTGAGGTACCCCAGCGGAGGGGTAAACAAGCGGGAGTTGGAGTTGTTGACAGTGGGAGAGAAAGGAAACGATGAAACTGATTCTACACCTACATCTACAACCATACTCCGCAAGCCACCCAACGGTGTGTGGCAGAGGGTACCTTGAGTACCACTATCGATTTTCCCTCCTATTCCAGTCACGTATTGCTCGCGGAAAGAAGGATTGTCGGTATGCCTCTGTGTGGGCTCTAATCTCTCTGATTTTATCCTCACGATCTCTTCGCGAGAAATACGTAGGAAGGAGCAATATACTGCTAGACTCCTCAGTAAAGGTAAGTTTTCGAAACTTCGACAAAAGCCCATACCGAGCGACAGAGCTTCTCTCCTGCAGAGTCTTCCACTGGAGTATAGCGATCATCTCCATAACGCTTTCACGATTACCAAATGATCCTGTAACGAAGCGCGCTGCTCTCCGTTGGATCTCTCCACTTCCTCTATCAATCCCACCTGGTACGGATCCCACACCGGTGAGCAGTATTCAAGCTGTGGCGAACAAGTGTACTGTAACCAACTTCCTTTGTTTTCGGACTGCATTTCCTTAGAATTCTCCCAATGAATCTAAGTCTGGCATCTGCTTTACCGACGTTCTACTTTAGATCCCTCCTAAAGACTACACCCAGATAATTTATGGAATTAACTGCTTCTAGTTGCTGACCTGCTATAGTGTAGCTAAATGATAAAGGATCTTTCTTTCTGTGTATTCGCAGCACATTACACTTGTCTACACCGAGCTTTAATTGCCATTCCCTGCACCATGCGTCAATTCGATGCAGATCCTCCTGCATCTCAATACAATTTTCCATTGTTACAACCTCTCTATATACTACCGCATCATCCGCAAAAAGCCTCATTGAACTTACAATGTTATCCGCAAGGTTATTAATATATATCGTGAACAACAACGGACCCACGACACTCCCCTGTGGCACACCTGACATAACTCCTACTTCGGAAGACTTATCTCCATTGAGAAGGACCTGCTGCTTTCTGTTATCTAGGAATTCCTCAACCCAATCACACCATTGGTCTGATAGACCATATGCTCTTACTTTGTTCATTAAACGTTTGTGGTGAACTGTATCAAACGCCTTGCGGAAGTCGAGAAACACAGCATCTACCTGAGAACCCGTGTGTATGGCCCTCTGAGTCTCGTGGACGAATAGCGCCAGCTGGGTTTCACACGAACGCCTTTTTCGAAACCCATGCTGATTTCTACAGAGCAGATTCCTAGTCTCGAGAAATTTCATTATATTCGAACATAATACATGTTCCAAAATTCTACAACTGACCGACGTTAGAGATATAGGCCTATAGTTTGCACATCTGTTCGATAACCCTTCTTGAAAACGGGAATGACAATAGGAAGGGCGTAGGTTTGGAGTTTGAAAAGGAGACCGGAATCCCCTACTCGATCGTAGGCCTTCTAGATGTCGGGGGAGACAAAGATGGCGGCGCGACGAGAATTTACATGGACGGAAAGGAGGTGGGTGAGGCGGAGGAGTTGGTGTTGACGGAGATGCTGATGAATGCGGCGAGAAAAGATGGTTTCTAAAACCTTGCTGAACACTGAGGCGAGGCTGATAGGGCGATCGGAAGAGGCATCTGAAGGAGGATTGCCAGGTTTGGGGAACATAAGAATATGGGAGGTTTTCCACAGTTCGGGGAAGAAGCCGGTGTAGAGGATGCAAGGGCGGTATGGAAGGAGACGGGGCAGGTATGAAAGTGCATTTACGCTAAGCGGCGTGGCCGGGAGCGGTGTTGCGTTTAGTGTGTAGTGTAAGTTGGATGTCAAGGGCGGGATGAAGGAGGGATGTGGTCCAAGTATTGGAAGCCAGAGGAGAGAGGGGAGGGGGGGCGGTTGGGGGGGCTGAGGTATCGGTGCGCTCGTGGGCATCGGGAAAGAAGGAGAAGTCAAATCGGGGATCGTCAGGAACGGAAAAAAAAACATCGGAAAGGTGGGTGGCGAAATGTTCAGCCTTACTGGCACAGTCTGGAAAAAGGATTGTAATTATAGAGGAAATGGTAGATGGCGGCAGAGCGACTTCCAGTAAGGCTCGCCAGTACTTGGAGGAATTGATGGGGAGTGAAGCATTAAGACAGGTGCATGTCTGTCGTTGGATTTGTCGGTGGCGTTAGAGTGTAACCCGGTCAGAAAGGAGCAATAGAGGCGGCGGGATTCACGACAGAGGAGGACGGCCTATGGAAGAAGGGTGGGGCGGTGGTAGAATTTTGGGCATCAGCGGCGTCAGCACTGGTGTCGTGAAGGAAGGAAGAGGTGCGGTTTATATCTTCAGGGGTGTGGAGAGGCAGACGGTAGCTAGCGACCGAGGTGTCTATGGAACGACGGTAGACATCCCAGTTGGCGCGGGAGTAATCATGGACTAGTTTAGGAAGGGGGTTCATTTCCTCTTCATATGGGTATTAAATATAGTCACCTGATGTATCATATGTGATACCTTTACTGAAATATGATTCTTCTAAACGACAGTCGACTATTACTTCACTTTGTTGATACAGTTATCATCAAGAAATGGTAATTTATCAGTACTAACCTTTCAACCATCAAAAAGTCTTCACCCACTCAAAACGCACTTGTTATTGACTGCTCCTGATAGCAAACAGTCATGCTGAAAACTACGAGAAGGTCACATGATAGTTTTGTCTCGATATCTATTAAAGATATTAGACTGAATTAGAGGCATTGAATAAAAAATTATGCCGCGGCCGGGATTCAAACCCTGCTTACTAGACAGATACCTTAACCATCATGCCACCGAGGGTTACTGATTATAGTGACTGCACGGATAGTCGTAAGCACGTCCCCCTCCAGTACATAAATTTCAAATCTGGCTCTTGTTCCCTTATACGAGGCGCGTCCAGAAAGTAAGTTCCGTTTGGTAATAAAATGAAATTGTACACAGATACACAAGAAATTTTATTACACAAATTCTACAACTCTTAAACTAATTTCCACATAACTGCCGAAATTTTGCTCGCATTTGTCATAGCGTGGCACCAGGTTTTGTATACCTTCGTCATAGAAATCTGCCGCCTGTGTCTTCAATCAGTTGGAAACAGTTTCTTTCAGCTCGTCGTCATTGGTGAAGTGATGACCGCCAAGGAAAGACTTGAGATGTAAGAACAGGTGAAAGTGAATCAGTTCTTCTGCAACCAAAGGTGGACGTCCACTTTGTTCTTCATCGTGCACATCACTACGCCCGCCATTGAACTGTCGGACCCATCTTCTCACCATCGAATCACTCATCGCATTTGGTCCGTAAACATCGCAAATTTGCCGATAAATTTCACTTGGTTTCACTTTCCTCGCATTCAGAAACCCAATCACCGACCTGATTTCACAGGCGGCTGGATTTTCAATCAACGCCGACATTTCAAACAAGCGCAACAAAGCGTACGTAACTGACAGCGATCTCCAAATGGCACACCTTCTTCTCCTTAATACACATCGTCTATAGCGCATGTGCGAAACTGCAATCGCAGCGCTGCAGCGGAGATATACTGAAACGGAACATACTTTCTGGACGCCCCTCGTAAATACATAGCAAATTTCCAAGGGTCTCCAACAGTGGAATAGCACCCCAGCAAAGAACGTTAACGGCAAATTGTGCCTTATACCTCCTGCACAGGTGATATAGTAATATCAAGTAAACATTGTCCAGTCATATTTTTTCTCGATATCTATTAAGGATGTTCGGAGTGTATCAAAGAAGTTACAGCTGATGTTATTGCAAAACAGGGCAAAAATTTGCAGAGAGAGAAGGAAAGAGAAGGTCGACAGACAGATAAAATGGGAAATGGACAAACTTTAGACTGGAATAAATATTTACCAGCGCGACGCCACGTTTTCAGCTAGTAAAAGATAAATGCGATCTGACGACTGATAATGCAGATTTTCTTTCAATATTGGCCCACTTTAGGTTACGGTAGTAACACTAAAAGTGGGCCTTTGTGATCGTCTTTTGACAGCTCGAAATTTAAATGAAAATAACGGCTTAACCATGCATCTCACACGAAAGTTGAATAACCGAATTTGTAGAGGAGAAAATTCTCTACAACTTTGTTCTCTTATGTTACTATTTTTTTTTTCACATCTCGTATCGTTTCAGAGATATTTGCAAAAAAGGACGGCGATTTCGGGATGTCTGTCTGTCCGTCTGTCTGTCAGTAACGTGTTGCCTGTTTTTAGACGAACCGTTCAACCAATCAGCGTCAAATTTTGCACACATAATTGCAGGCCGCCAGAGACCAGAACCTCTCTTTTTCAAATTTTTCGGGCAAAAAATACGGTAGTAATACCAAAAAAAGCCGTTTCTAATACAATTGTAATTGCAAACGTTTCGTTCATCTGGCACGAAAATTGAATAACGTAATTGGTAGAGGGGAAAATTCTCTACAATTTCACTCTATTATGTTTTTTTTCATATCTTGCATCGTTGCAGAAATATTTGCAAACATAACGGCGATTTGATGATGTCTGTCTGGCTGTAACGTGTTCCCACGTTTTAGGTCGAACCGTTCAACCGATCGGCGCCAAATTTTACAGATATAATTTTTGGCTACCAGAACCTCGTTTTTTGAAATATTTCGGACAAGAAATACGTTAGTAATACCAAAAAAGCCGTTTGTAATGTAATTTTAATTGCAAATAAACCGTTCATCTGACGTAAAAATTGAATAAACGAATTTGTAGAGGAGAAAATTCTCTACAACTTTGTTCCAATATGTTTTTTTCATATCTCGTATCGTTATATTTACAAAAATAAAGGAGTTTTGAAACCTTTCATTGAATTAACGAAAATCAGCCGTTCGCAGATGTCACGTGACATTCCTCGCCCAGAACTCTCTGTGGCATACGCCATCACGCGTTGCGTATTTGATGATTTTCTTATTGTAATTTTAATTGCAAATAACAACTTACACGTTGTCATTTCAGAGCAACGGCGCACTGAAGAATTAACAAAAACACGTAGTCCTTCGGACGATAAATGATAATCTAGTGTCTACAAATGCCATATTAGCATCAGTTAATAACGACTATCAGTAGTATAAGATTAGAGAATATAACTCGTAACTGTAAGCTGTAGATCTATGCCAACGATGTAATCTTGTTGATACAGTTATACACAGATTTACCTGTGGGGGAAACTTAAATAACTGGAAATGAGTGAGAGCGCAAATAGCACTCCTCACAAGAACTTCACCTGAATACGTATCTCCATCCATATTATGTAGACCAGAAGCAAGATATTTTCCAGAGAAAAAAAAACGCAGTATACTGGTTATTGGGAAAGTACGTGAGCTACGTGGTTAACAATCTTGGACCGGACACCACCATTGACTTCAAACTGTATATGCAGGATGAATATGAAAAACTTAGCAAGTATATGGACCAAAAATCCAAATATGGAAACTTACTAATTATCGTATTTGAACGAATGGGGATAGGTTAATATATATACATGGACTAATTAAATATAAGTTTTTATCGATGACTACAAGAAAGAAACTGAAAGTGTTATGAGAAGCCTAAATGCTAAGGTTAAATTATTTGAAAATTGAACTGTAAAATAGGAGTAAATCAACATGTTTCTTTTTTTTTATGATAGTTTATGTGTGAGTATATCATTATGAGTACCTGTGTAAAGTATTTTACTTGTGCATATGTATCCCAAGATGTTATAATTGATGTACACTGTATGCAGTAGAATGTACAAGGAATAGAGTAAATAAAAGTTTATTAAAGAAAAAGTGAGCAGTGCTGTGGACTGTGACGCTGGAGGTTAGTGGTTCGAAACACGCTGCTGCCTCAATTTTTTTTTCCAGAAGGGTTTCAGACACTCTTAATAATTAATTTTTTTATTATTTAGATTTTTATTGTGTTCCAAAATGTTTGCAAAAGCATAAAACTACAAATCTAATTTGGGCCGTAAAACACGTCAATGCGATTCCTTTTTTATTAGAGTAAGTTTTCCACTTGCGTCTTCGGCTCCCCTAGCAGTTCGGCTAGTCCCGCAGCACAGTGGCTCCCCTGTGACTCGGCTAGGCCTTGGCCGCCCTCTGGCCCGCGTCCAACACACCCCAGGCTCGCCACCTGCGACTTCTCCCTGCCCTCGTGATATCCCCCCCTCTCCTCTCCCTCCACTCTCTCGGCTATTCCGGATCTCCAATTCTAGCTTCGTATTCGGAGCTCCTGAATATTTCACAGCAGCTTTTCGCGTTTCTTACATTTCAAAGCTAACAGTTCTTTGCTGTGCTGGTCTACCTCTGCAGTGGGTTAAGATCTCCAGACTTCGGTATTCCGGCAGTGAAAATACATTCTCTCTGAATATAAGTAGTGTTCCTTCTCTTTAGCTATTAGAGTTCTTCCAGCTCTCTTTCCCAGATGTTCAAACTTAAATGCTTCCAAATTCGGCGTACTGCGTATTACAAAATTCCTTTCCCTTTTCGTATTTATTGATTTCTCGTCGCATTCCTTTCAACCATATGTCTTGCTTTCATCACACTACACTCATCATCACCATTAGAGACTGATTATGCCTTTCAGCGGTTAGTCTGGGGCATAGTCCCCCTAATAAAATTCCTCCATGAAACTGTACCCCCCGGCCGCGGTGGCCGACGGGACTGAGGCGCGTCAGTCACGGGCTGCACGCCCACTACGGTCGGGGGTTAGAATCCCCCCTCGGGCATGGATATTTGTGCCGTCCTTAGTGTTAGCTAGTTCATAAGTATTTTGTAAGTTTAGGGACTGATGACCCCGTAGTTAAGTCACATAAGCTATACAAACGTTTGATTTTTTGAAACTGTACCCATTGCTTACACTGATTTGTCTGATATTAAGCCATTTACTTGAAACTCATTCATGACCGAATCCAGGTAATATATCCTTGGTCTAACGTAACTCCTGTTACCCTCTACTACCGAACTCAAGAGCTTCTTCCAATTGTGAAACTTGACCCAACCATCTCAACTTGTTCCCTGTCTTGTTATCAGTTTCACATTATTTATTCTAATAACAATATTGTATTGTACTATTATTTATTTATTTATATGACAGTTGTATCACATTAAACACAGTGTTATTGTTCGGAGAGGCTGTGGGGGTCGACAAATTATGTTTAGTTGGAAGCGGGGCACGATGCAAAAAGATTGGGAAACAATGCTCTAAGAAATGTCTGAGCGGGAATGACTTATTAGGAGCTAAAGTACCATCCGCCATTCGGCAATTTGCATTATTGCATAAAAAAGACTGATCAAGGGGAAAGTCCGACACAAAAAGTTCAAAAGAAGACATAGTTCTGTAATATGGCCTTCACTACAAGAAAAAAGAAAAACCTAATAATTGGCTTTGTAAATGGCAATGGTCACCGTTATAAACAGCTAATACTGGAACACACGCTGGGTAATGAAATTGCCAAAATATTTGCAGTTGCAGAAACCAGGTTGGACGATCTTCCAGTACACCTAAAGGATTACATATGTCACCGAAAGAATATTTAAAACTATGTCTGGGGTGTAGTTATATTTCAAGACAAAGCAATTCCTGCAGTGAGAGTGAAGCCACCACCTGAATATGAAGAACTACAAGCAATTATATTACAAATACACTCCTGGCCATTAAAATTGATGCACCACAAAGATGACGTGCTACAGACGCGAAATTTAACCCACAGGGAGAAGATGCTGTGATATGCAAGTGATTTACTTTACAGGGCATTCCAACAAGGTTGGTGCCGGTGGCGACACCTACAACGTGCTGACATGAGGAAAGTTTCCAACCGATTTCTCATACACAAACAGCAGTTGACCTGCGTTGCCTGGTGAAACGTTATTGTGATGCCTCGTGTAAGGAGGAGAAATGCGTTTCCGACTATGAAAAAGATCGGATTGTGGCCTATCGCGATTGCGGTTTATCGTATCTCGACATTGCTGCTCGCGATCCAATGACTGCTCGCAGAATATGGAATCGGTGGGTTCATGAGGGCAATACGGAACGCTGTGCTGGATCCCAACGGCCTCGTATGACTAGCAGTCGAGGTGACAGGCATCTTATCCGCATGGCTGTAACATATCGTGCAGCCACGTCTCGATCCCTGAGTCAACAGATAGGGACGTTTGCAAGACAACAACCATCTGCACGAACAGTTCGACGACGTTTGCAGCAGCATGGACTATCAGCTAGTAGACCATGGCTGCGGTTACCCTTGACGCTGCATCACAGGAGCGCCTGCGATGATGTACGCAGCGACGAACCTTCGTGCACAAATGGCAAAACATCGTTTTTTCGGATTAATCCAGGTTCTGTTTACAGTTTCATGATGGTCGCATCCGTGTTTGGCGACATCGCGGTGAACGCACATTGGAAGCTTGTATTCGTCATCGCCATACTGGCATATCACCCGGCGTGATGGTATGGGGTGCCATTGGTTACACGTTTCGGTCACCTTTTGTTCGCATCGACGGCACTTTGAACAGTGGCCGTTACATCAAAAGCATTAAAACTGCTTCCCAACAAAGAAGAAACAAATTCTACAATTGTTACTACATCTGAACAACACCTGGCAATAATATTCAAGGCATTCGCTTTTTAATCAAAATTCCACTCAAAAATATGTGTGTACAAAAAACATTAATAAAGTTTGGAAAGGTGCTAATCATTAGACTCCATATCGAACTGTTAAGCGTAAAAGGAAAGTACCTGATATAATAAGATCAGGCCGTAACAGCAATTCATGTTTCTCTTACATTTATATTCAATTGCTTTGAGCAGAGTAAGCTTCCAATATATCTATTTATTTATGAATTTATTTTATCTGGCAAGATTAGGGACTTAAAGCCCTCTCTTACACCTAACCAAGCTTAATGACAGTGAACAATTTGTGCCATACATTACAGATATACCATGTGTAATAAAAGTATTAAAGTTAAAAAATGTATATTATTATAAAAATATAATTGAAACACTAACATGTAGAAAATTTATAAGAATAAAAATTATAATAAAAATAATAATGGCATAATTATGACTTTGCAAAGGACAGTAAGCAGGTTTCATATTGGGAACATCAGCCCTATTACCATTGATGAACTGTATCGTTATGTTCTTGCAGATTGTGAGTTATTCACATCCAGCAGAGACATTAGACGATAGAATGTGGTGAATGAGATGTAGAAGAGGCAGACTGATTAGAGGAAGAGTAACAGAATTGTAGAATTCAAAGCTATGATGGAGAGGAAAGAGAAAGAACTGAGAAGAGGGTAACAATGGTGACTATGCCGTCGTTAATTTGTAAATGATGAGTTTCTTTTTGAATGTCAAGTGGTTTAGGGTACAACGCAGATCAGATGGCAGTGTCTTTTATAGTCGTATGGCTGAGATGGAGAACGACGCGGAGAAAGATTTAGTGTTCTGTGAAGGTATAGCCAAGAAGCCAGACGTAACCGATCTGGTACCGTGGTTGTGGAATGATGATAGCTGCTTAATGTGAGAAGGTAAGTATCGCAGGCACTGGTTTCTGAGAAGTTGATGAAGTAGGAGCAGCGTTTGAAAATCGCGCCACTTTGTGGGCGCGCGCCCAACATAGCTGGGTATATGAAGGACTGATACGATCGTACAACTGTATATTCCACACGTTCCTAACACAAGCATAGCATTCATCTCTAACTCGAGGAGCCACGAATTTTCGCTATTTGTGCCGTGTTGAACTACATCATAGTAGTAATGATTTGGCAAGAGGAGTGTTTGGACTAATTTTTGTTTAACGTTGGTTGAAAATGTTTCTCTAAATTTTTTGGATTGTATATAAGGATGAGAGCGATTTCCTGTAAGCTACAGAGGTTTGTTTTTTCTCAGTTTAAATGTGCATCCAAGATTATCCCCAGGTCTTTCACTTTTTTATGTTTTACTTTTTTATTTATTTATTTATTTATTTATTTATTTATTTATTTATTTATTTATTTATTTTTTTTTTTTTTTTTTTTTTTTTTTTTTTGTACGGTAATTGGGCACCATTGAGGTGTATTTCAGGGATAGTTTCATGAAAATACCGGCAGATTAACTTTGGGTGAAAAATAAGGATGACCTGGGATTTATTGAGGTTTAACTTAAGACCTAAGATTTGTGCCCATCGTGAAACAGAGAAAACATCTGCATTCATATCAGATACTGCATCAGCCATGTTCTTAGTACAGTTCTTATGTACAGTTGGCATACATATGGTAGTTGCAGGAGTTAATTACTGAAGAAATATGATTCATATACAGTGAGAGGAGTAATGGATGAAGGACGGAGCCACGTTTTTTCCATGATGACTTCGCCGACCCACAAATGACTTGTTGACTTCTGTTTCTGGTGTAGCTGTTGAGCTATTGTATTGTGATGTTTCAGAAATTCAGCTGTTTCATTTTAATAAGTATTATATCAAAGTCAACCATATTAACCCTTTCAGACCTGATTTTTCCTCTGTCAAGGAAATTATTTTTAATTCTGTGATACACTTAAGTTAAATTTTCAATGATTTTAGAAGCAAGATTTATGCAATTATATGCACCCATATTTATTCTATAACACTGCGTATACTGAAAAACAAGGCTTTTCTTAAAGACTAAATTAATTAATTTTGTAGTGCCAACTGTTGTACTAAATAAACTGATCGTTCAATAACTACATCGCAAAATAACAACTACTACTTTCAAATGTTCAAATGTTTGTAGAACTTATGGGACTTAACTACGGGGTTATCAGTCCCTAAGCTTACAAACTACTTATGAACTAGCTTATCCTAAGGACGGCACAAATATCCATGCCCGAGGGGGGATTCGAATCCCCGACCGTAGTGGCCGTGCATACCGTGACTGGAGCGCCTCAGTCCCCTCGGCCACTGCGGCCGGCCTACTACTTTCAGTTATACAGTGGAATACAAGTAACCCACAAGTTCCGCGTTCTTTGAAGTTCGCAAACTGCTGCGCAGTTTGTTAATGTTTTTATAGTGATCATCCGCAGGTGGCAGTAATTGTGCATGATGAAATGATTGAACACTCATGTGTCGTATACAGGTTTTTTACATTGAGAAAAGTGCCTCTGAACCACCTTAGACACCGTAGAAGTTATTTCCACATTTTTAACCAGCGGGTCTGAAAGGGTTAAAAGCCTCACTAAAGTCAAGCGGTGTTAAGATGGAAGCTTCACGTCTGTTCATAGCATGTTTAATGTCGTACGCTGTTGATGTACTGTGGTGCTATCGGAAGCCTGATTGATATTGATAATGGATGTTATAAGTTTTGAAGTAATCCGTCAGCTGTTCATGAACAATATAATGCAATATACATATATTCGTAAGTATAACTTGTTGGTTATATCATTGAATCAGTTAAATTCGCCTGTTTTTATACTTATTTTTTGAATATTTGATAATTTAGTAATGTTTGTAATGCATTAAGTACAGTAATTTCTCCTAAATTACGAGAAAAAATAATTATAAACAAACATTACACTCACAGCGCCTTGCCTTCCGCTAGGAGCACTACTGTCGTTTCATATGTCAGTCGGTAACAACTTTTACAGCAGAGAGTGTCGCGACTGTATCTGCTAGAATGTGACACCGCTTCGTTCCATCACCTTGCAGACATTAGTTGGTTCGTTCGAGTGAAGCCCACTGTCCACTCGTTGATCATTCCGGGGCATTAAAAAAAGAATACAAACGGAAAGCTCAAGTTCTAAATTTAACCTTTAACAAATCTTTCACGGAGGAGGACCACACGAATGTACCATCATTTGATCGACGCACTAACTCCAAATGGAGGTCATAGTAATACGTATTTCTGATGTAGAGAAGCAGCTGAGAGAGCTGAATACAGAAAAGTCTCCAGGTCCAGATGGAATACCTGTTCGGTTTTACGAAGAGTATTCTGCGGCATTGGCCCCTTTCTTAGCTTGCATTTATGGCGAATCTTTAATTCAGCGCAAAGTTTCTAGTGATCGAAAAAAACGTAGGTGACTCCCGTTTATAAGAAAGGTAAAAGAAATGACCCACATAATTACAGGTCAATATCGTTATCAGTTTCATGTAGAATTTTGGAGCATATAGTAAGTTCGAACATAGTAAATTTCCTTGAGACGGAAAAGCTTCTTCCTACGGCCGGGAGAAATATTCCATTTGTTCTGTACATTTGTTAATTTACAATGTTCTTAATGTGCGTGTAATAGCCTCTTTCTACTAAATTGTGTTTAAATGAATCAGCGCGAGTTTGAGAAACGTAGTTCATGTGAAACTCAGCTCGCCCTTTCCCACATGACATCTTGCAAGCCATGGATGAAGGGCAACTGGTGGATTGTGTTTTTCTAGATTTCAAAAACGCATCTGACGCGGTGCCACACTGCAGACTGCTAAGGAAGATACGAGCTTATGGAATAGGTTCACAGATTTGTGACGGGGTGGAATAATTCGTAAGTAATAAAACGCAGTAAGTTGTTCTCGACGGCAAGTGTTCATCAGGGAAGTGCGTATCGTCAGCCTTGTCCCAGGGGACCGCTATTGTTTTCTATCTATATAAATGATCTGATGGACAAAGTAAATTGTAAATTGCAGATGTTTGCTGATGATGCTGTGGTGTATGGGAGGGGTGACTTCTTTAATTGACTGTAATAGCATACAGGATGACTTACACAAAGTTTCTAGTTGGTGTGAAGAATGGCAGCTGGCTCTAAATAGAGAAAAATGTAAGACGATGCATATAAGTAGGAAAAGCAATCCCGTTATGTTCGAATAGAGCATTAATAGTGAGTTTCTTGATGCAGTTGCGTCGTTCAAATATCTAGGTGGGACATTGCAGAGCGATATGAAATGGAACGAACATGTAACGACAATTGTAATGTGGACTGTCGACTTCGGTTATTGGGATAATTTTGGAAAGAAGTACTTCATCTGTAACGGTTAGCGCGTATAAAATGCATGTACTACCACGTCTTGAGTATTGCTCAAGTGTTTGGGACCCGCAGCAGATCAGTTTAAAGAATTACATAGAAGCACTTCAAGAGGCGAGCAGCTAGGTTCGTTACTGGTAGGTTCGGCCAATGCGCGAATATCACGGGAATGCTCCGGAAACTCAAATGGGAATCACTGGAGGAAAGACGAAGTTTTTTGAAAAAAATTGTTGGGGAAATTTAGAGGGCCGGAATTTGAAGCTGAGTTTAGAACTACCTCCTGCCGCCTACTTACATTTCGCGTAATGGTCACAAAGAGAAGAGAAGAGAAATTAGGGCTCGTTCAGAGGCAGATAGGCATTATTTTTCCAAACGTTCTGTTTGGTAGTGCAAGAGGAAAGGAAATGCCCAGTAGTTGTACAGTGTACCCTCCGCCTCGCATTTTATAGTGTTTACAGTGGACTGCTGAGTATGCATGTAGGTGATAAATATGAAAATACTAGCTTAAACCCATAGCTCCGCTCGCGTGTTGGTTGATTATGATAGATAACGCGCGAAACGTCATATCGATTTTTTTAAAGACATGTATTAAAAGAAATTTATTTTTTACTCCTTTAATTATTTATTCTTATATTTCCTTATTGGTATGCTTATCCTTACAGAGAAAGAGCTGAAAACATTGTAGCACGCATAGACCAAATATATGGTCTGTGGCATCACGTTTCGCTGATGTAACCTCCTTGCTATAGAGTCGCAAACGTCATCGCTGGCCTTCAGTCCGAATTATAATTTGACGACTTTCAACCACCATATCTTCCACCCCTTTATAGCTATAGGTATGGAACTGCTATGGCGTACAACGGGAGACTTCGGACAACAATTACAGACAGACCATTCGTTTGCGTTCTGTAGTTTCGCTGCAGAGCAAAATATTAACACAAACACACATAGAATTTTATATCATCATCATCATCATAATTAGAGACTGATTATGCCTTTCTGCGTTCAGTCTGGAGCGTAGTATCTCTAATAAAATTCCTCCATGATCCCCTATTCAATGCTAACATTGATGCCTCGTCTGATGTTATGCCTTTTACTTCAAAATCATTCTGCACCGAATCTAAGTACTTTCTTCTTGGTCTACATCGACTCCTCTTACCCTCCGCTGCCGAACTCATGAGTCTCTTAGGTAACCTTGCTTCTCCCATGCGTGTAACATGACCCCACCATCTCAGTCTGTTCGCTCTAACTGCTTCATCTATGGTGTTCATTCCCAGTTTT
This sequence comes from Locusta migratoria, assembly GCA_026315105.1. Lineage (NCBI taxonomy): Eukaryota > Metazoa > Arthropoda > Insecta > Orthoptera > Acrididae > Locusta > Locusta migratoria. Next base: position 902,654,842 of record CM048744.1, on the reverse strand, counting down.
TCTTTGATTTCCTCATTATGGACACCCTCTTGTCATTGTTCCCATCTATTAGTACCTGCAATCATTCTTGCTACTTTCATATCTGTAACCTCTACTTTATGAAATAGGTAACTTGTATCCACCCAACCTTCACTCCCATACAACAAAGTTGGTCGAAAGATAGAGCGGTGCACCGCTAAATTAGTCTTGATGCTTACTTCCTTCTTGCAGAAGAGAGTAGATCTTAGCTGAGCACTCACTGCATTAGCTTTGCTGCACCCCGATTCCAGTTCTTTTGCACCTCTATTCCAGTTCTTTCACTAATTTTACAGACATCGATAAATTTCCATCCCAATATACTCCACCCTTTTATCATTATCAACCCTCAAGCAACAATGCAACCGATAACACCATTTTCAAAGAGTAATTATTGTTCCGCATTTCGCGTTATATTCTTCAAATTACTAAATATCTATCAGATCGGTATAAAACCGTACCTAAAACCTTCCTCAAGTATAAATTAGTAACTGTTCAAATATTTATGTCTCTGCGTCTTGTCGTTCGGACGTGATAAGCGTACACCGAACAGACATTCACATTAACATATACTGATGAACAGCTATCCGATCGCCATAAAACCGTGCCTCAAGCCTTTCCCCGGCAGACATTAGTAACTGTACAAATGTTTAGCTCTTTATGTCTTGTGGTTCAGACGTGATAAACGAACACCGAATACACATTCACATTTATAGATATAGATGTAGGTGATAAATATAAAAAGAGATGTGGTGACGAGGCTCACGTCTTCATGGATGCACAAAGCTGGTACGTAACCAGTATTCGCGCTCTGAGGGACTACAGCCAACAGACTAGTAAGCAATCTGTAATCGGGCTGTGGGGACGCATCCTCATGGGTCTGAGCTGGCCGGACCACATCGTCTATCATGCAGGTCGATCCCGGGCAGGTGACCGGGCTGCACTGCAGCTCGGCGACAAACACACAACACGGGGTCACGAGAAATGGCCGAGGTTTATAGCCTGACAAACCGTAGAAAGCAAGCAGCTTGGCGCCGGCCGTGTTAGCTGCCCGTTGGGATCCGGTGCAATACGTCACGCTGGCCACCAGCGCACCCTATACATTATCTGGCTGCGCTAGGGCGGCGCGAGGGGCTTCCCAGGGGCAGCCGCAGCGATGAATTAACCAGACCGCGCGAAACGGGCAGTCTGTACCACGCTCTTGACATACTGGCCAGGCTGCTTTACCAGAATCTAACATAAGAGTCGCCAAACTCCAGGGTAATTTCTGCAGCTTCGCATCTGCAGCGCTGCCTAGCGGCTGGGTCGTATAAACACACCGTGAAACTGTTCTGCACTGAATGTGTATCTGAAGCAGCACATTCAAAATACCATCCTATTTCGAAACTTTTGTGGCACTATACCGATTGTCCCAATTAACCCGACAAATTGAAATAAATCCAGAAATGTTATCGTGCCCAAAAAAGCCTCATACAAAATGAATGTCTTCAATGGGGACATCTACCTGACCTAAAATCAAACCACCACCCAATCCCAATGTTGGGGGGGGGGGGGGGAGGGGAACAACTTTACAGTCTTAAAACTTAAACCCCAATTTTTCTTGCATATTCGGATTCCTCGCGAAAAAAGGACTTGTAGTTTGTTCACATACAACATTTACCACATAATTCCCGGAATACAAATAAGCAGACAACATTCATGGATGAAGCAACCTTTGCCTTTCTTTAAACAGCACTTAGTATGTTTCTTTGGTGTGTATTTGTCTAGACAGAAAATTCACGGTCTCTAATTTGTATTTTTCCTAACCCATTCAGGCTCTGCAGCATTATTGTGCGCTTCTGGTTTTGCTCACTTAATTCTGTATGATTCTCGCTATGAAGTACGGACCTGCATCACACAATCGTGGGTGGACTGTGGTAACGTGCGAAAAGTGTTTTAGTTCCAAGTTACTACACACTGGGTGGCACCAACAGTCGCCATACTTGACAAACGTCCGGTACGCTCACAGTGGCGGCAAGAAAGACTTGATGCAAAGATTTTGATAAACTTGAGCAGTGGCGGAGCGATCGAGCGTATTGAGGCGCTATGCTGCGATGCGCAAGGCCGTTCCCTGTCAGGGTTACGAATCCGCCTTCAGCATGGATTTTTGTGCTGTCTTTAGTATAAGGTGGTTCATAAGTAGTTTGTAAGTTTTGGGACTAATGACCCCGCAGTTAAGTCCCATAATGTTCAAAAACATTTGATCATATTGATAAACATGAAATCCTTGTTTTGACATGTGAAACTAGCATATCTGACAGCCCCTTGATTTTATATGATCCTGTGATGTTATTATGTCATTTCTGTCAAAGGCATGTTACTGTACCGTGGTGCAGATTAAAAAATTTGTAGTGAAGGCCAAAAACAGACAATTCTGAAGGCACACAATTTTTGAATATAAATGTATTTTTAATAAATTACTGTATGCCTTTTGTATCTTAAACGTCGGTCTCTTTATTAATGTCACGTCACCTACAACCTGGGGTCTGACAGGGGTACCTCCAACACTGTCCCGTGGGAAAAAGGATTTCAAATTGAGTACCCTTGCGTGTCTTTTCTTACATTACTGAAAAAGTACGTTTTATTGTCCACTTTACCGTGTAATGTTTCGAAAATGTCCAAATGTTTGTAAATGTATCGGACTCAACTGCATGGTTACTAACCCGTAGCTTACAAACTACTTAAACTAAGGTAAACTAACCTAAGGACAATACAAATACCCATGCCCAAAAGGGGACTCTAAACCCCGACGCGAGAAGCCACCCGATCCACGACATACCGTAGACCGCGCAGGTATTCTGCGCGACAACACTTTGAAACGTATGATAATTCGTAAAAAAGGTAAAGCAGTCAACAATCCGAAGATTGGTTTGAACACCACAATGCTTTACTAGGCTGTTTGGAGGTGGTATGACGTTGCCTTCCTCCGACCTTCGAACTGACTTACCCAGCCAGTTATAGGGGGACCTACAGTTTAACGTGGGTTCCGAACCACGGTGCTACTCGGTATTTTTCACATAAGCAATACTGCCAGACGTGAAAGAAGTGGTAAGTGACTGATAAAAATCCTAGGACCTGGCGGGGATCGAACCTCGACCTTTGGATCTGTAGTCTACCACTCTACCACTGTGCAACCGAGGCGCTTCGTACTGTTTCATATTCACAGAATATATCACTTCAACTGCGAATGGGAAGCTGAAAATGTGTACCCAGCCGAGATGCGAACCCGGGTCTCCTGCTTTCTAGGCAGTTGCGCTGACCCCTACACCAAAGGGGACACAGTGATCACCGCAAGGACTACCTAAGCACGCCTCCCGTCAAATTTCTAGCTTTACCCTGCCCACAGTACTCAAACTATGTATTAAATCCCGTAAGAGTAAATGCTTAGGAATCTATGAGTCTGTTAGACGATTAGTTACTGAATCGTTAATTTACCATATAAACTGTAGTAGATAAACGTTACAAGTTCAAACTGAAAAATACAAAATATGAACTTTTCTTGAAAGTTAGGTTTGAGCTTGAAGACTAACCACAAGCTGAGACTTCGTCAGAAAATAAGACTCCTCGTGAAGGTACGGTAGCGAAAATTAAAATCATCTTCCGGATAAACCCTGGTGATACGTGACTGAAGACATTGTAGACCGGTAGGTGGTGGTGGAGGCCGTGTTGGAGGCGGCTGCTGCGGTCTTCCCAGGTCGGCTCTGGCGGAGCTCGGCTGTCTTCTGCCCTGGACAGCCATCAAGTTTCTGTACCACGCAGGGTGGTCTATGATTCCCTAGTTCAGTGCCGGCAGACACTTGACCTTCGCAGAAGATTAGCCTTACCTTTCTCTGCTCATGCAGAGGTGATATCGAGCGTTCCACAGGGTGGTGCGGTTGGTCCTCTGCTATTCCTTATTTACATAAACGATTTAGGGGAAATCTAAGTACCTCTCTTAGATTGTCTGCAGATGACAACCTCATTTCCCGTCTATTGAAATCATCTGAAGATCAAAACCAACTGCAGAACGATCTGAATAAGATATCAGTACGGTGTAAAAATTGGCAATTGACTCTAAATAATCAGAAGTGTGAAGTTGACCACATGAGTACGAAAAGAAATCCGTTAAACTTTGTTTACAAGATAAATCAATCAAAAGTAAAGGCCGTTATCCCATAAAAAAAAAAAAAAAAAAAAAAAAAAAAAAAAAAAAAAAAAACAAGGAATTGCTATTACTTCAGTCTTAAGTTGGAAAGAACACGTAGATAATATCGTGGGAAAGGCGAACCAGAGACTTCGCTTTATTGGCATAAACCTTAAAACATGCAACAGAACTACAAAAGAAACTGCATACACTACGCTTGTCCGTCCATTTTTGGAGTATTGCAGCCCAGTATGGGATCCTTATCAGGTGGGTTTGACGGAGGACATCGAAAGAGTCCAAAGGACAGCTCGTTTCGTATTGTCACGATACAGGGGAGACGGCGTTGCGGAAATGATACAGGATCTGGGTGGGAATCATTACAACAACGGCGCTTATCGCTGCGGCGTGGGCTACTTGCGAAACTCCAATCGCCAACATTCTCCTCCGAATGCGAAAATATATTGTTGACTCCCACTTACATATGTATAAATGATCATCAGAATAAAATACGAGAAATCAGAGCTAGAACAGGCGTTCTTTCTTCCCGCGCGCTACTCGAGAATGGAATGGGAGATAAATAGTATAATTGTGGTTCGATGAACCCTTTGCCAAGCACTTAAATGTGATGTGCAGAGTATCCCATGTAGATGTAGATGCCTGAATTTATGCGTAGGTCCGAGAACCGTTGATACCGTCCTCTGTGGACCGGTGGCTACACTGCTGGCAAAATCTGGTATCGAAACTCAGCCGGAATTGATAGACTTGATTGCGACACTGCCAATCTAACGACTTTTACCTGGAACGATTGTGAAACTCAAACTGAGTTTGCTGTGTTCCAATTTAAATAGGCAAATGTGGAGTTATCTTATCGCTATTCGTAGCCGCGACTACGTCGCCTTTTTTATGCTGATATAGAACACCTATAAGACACAAAAGTACGAATTCGTCTAATACACACTTGTTACCAAAAAGTGTTCCAGTCGCCAAGCGCAAAGCGGCGTCTGAGACTAAGTTGCTTTCTGGTTGCTGCCCGGTCCGAAAGAAAAGCCAATGAATATCACTAGAACGCTCGGAACCGCACGAAAAGATCCTTAGAATAACAAGCAACCACAAATAAAACAGTGGCGTGCGTCATTTCCGTGCAAAACGCCGCACTTGTCTGCTGGCGTCTTTAAATGGTGGCATAGTGTAGCTGCACTAACCAGTCCTCCAGTTGCGTGAGGGGTATAGCTGCGGTACGTATTTGTCTCTTGGGGTGTTCGCAAGCTAGTTTGCGTGTGCCACGGTGGATTAGCCGTGCGCACTGGGGCGCCGTGCTGCAGTGCGCGCGGCCGTTCGCCGTTGGAGATTCCAGTCCCCCGTCGGGTAAGAGTGTTTGTCTTTTCCTTAGGTTAGTTTACCTTATTTTAAGTAGATTGTAAGCTACGGGCTAATAACCAAGCAGTTGAGTCCGATTTAGTTACAACATTTGAACATTTGGTTATTTAGTTACTGTGTAATCTGTGTACAATGCAGTGATATCATGAAGAGAATTTATCTTATGCGTGTGGTCCGTACATTAGCTACCAAGTTGCGACGTGCTGAATATGGAAATGACGTCGGGAGCAAGGATATCGGGTCGCGGATATATTATATAAATTTTGACTTCACTCTGTGATTTACAGTCTATTTGCGGCACCTAGGTATAAGCCTATATTGCAGTATCCTTGGCGACAGCTAGGATATGACATTAACCTACCAAAATTATCATTTGGAAACGTAGTGTGGATTTTGATACTGGACTGGGTGACTGCTAAAGTGATTTGGAATGTGATAACCTGGCTTTTTAACCACTGCATCGAAATCCTGCATCTGCATTTTTAGGACTAATATAAGTGCGTGGTACTGGTTTATATGTGTGTTTTGCGCTATTATAAAGACTTTAAGCAAGATTTGGCGCTGATGACTGAATATGTAATGACAGAATGACGCCATTAAATTACAGATGGTTTCCTTCCTATGGTATTAATATGTTGTTACTTGAGGTACAATGCAACATTTTGCATGATATGACGCACATCACTGTCCTGTCCATGATTGCCTGTTATTCCAAGAATGGTTTCGTGCGATTCCGAACTTAAAGGCTAGTCTACACAACGACACTAGGTTGCGAAACTCATTGCATGAAATCAATTGCGCGCAACTGGTTTCGTCTATGTTTGTAGACACGGCGCCAATACTACACACTTCAGTTTCGTTGTTTTGTGAGTGCCGTAGTCGCCGTAAAATGAATGTGTTGGTAGTTGTAAGAGTTGTGGCTGATCTATTGCTTGTCTGTGTGAAGTCGCTGCATAGTACTAAACATAAAAAGAATAAGAAATGTGTTTGGGTTTGCGAATAGATTTAAAAAAGACGTCAGCTCTTTTGCTCAGCGACCTTGCTGAAATTGTGATTAAGACTCTAGAAGTTATTTTAATCAGCCTAGAATGTCATCATAGCAGTTAACGTTCCTTTTAAACATAGTAATGCAATAAAGAAACAAGATACTGATGCGTGAAGCATTGTTAGCAGAACTGAGATACAAATTGCATTACATTTCTTGTCAAGTAGATATTCGTCTCTACAGCACTTGTACCGTGTTCCGAAATCCATACTTCGTATGTATAGGTATTTCCAATTGGATGTATTTTAGTCTGCAATTCATTATTCGTCGACCCATCAATATTAAATTTCACGAATAATTGCTTGAAGAGCACTAACACACCGTTAAAATCGCACACCACCTACGCACCGCATGTATGTTCAAAAACTGAATTATTTCTTCCGTTCCCCCTTTATGTTGTATTTTCTTCTGTATTGGTTATAACACGCGCAATCAGTTTCGCCAAAGTTGGAAGGTGCCGGAACTACTTAGTTTCGCTAACGAGGTGCGCGAACGCCTGCCGCGCATGCGCACTGTCCAGTAGCGCAGTTTCATGAAACGTAGTGTCGTCGTGTAAACTAGCCTTTAAAGGTCAGAGATGTCCCTTGTTAGAAACGTTTTCGGAACAACCAGACGATAACTGAGAGCAGTGATCTCACAGGTCACGGCCGACGTCTGGAGCCAGCGAGTCGCGAGGCTTACCTTCCCATCTCTTAAGAAGACACTAACCACATTTCGCCTTCTCACTCCACGTCCGTCACTTCTCTGGAGGACTCGGTGTCTCCTCTGGTTCAGTCTACCTACAAACACTGCGAACCGTCCTTTTTTCGGGAGACAAGCAGGTGGCGGTCGTTACCCTTCCTAGCTCCCTTGCTCTGTATGAGATATTTTAATGCCAATCTTTTTTGAGTTGTCAGGCATTCTGTAACACTGTAACATTTGTTTTGTAGTTCATAGTTTAACCTAATGTTAATTTAAAAGTCGCTGATTCGTCACCTTTATGAAAAGAAAGACGGTGTGTTGAAACAAATAAAAGCAAAGTGAAAGTTTCATTCTGGAAACACCCCTTAGGCTGTGGCTAAGCCATGTCTCCACCATATCCTTTCTTCCAGGAGTGCTAGTCTTGCAAGTTTCCCAGGAGAGCTTCTGTGAAGTATGGAAAGTAGGAGGCGAGGTACTGGCAGAGGTAAAGTTGTGAGGCGGCATCGTGAGTCGTGCCGGGATAGCTCAGTCGGTAGAGCGCTTGCCCGCGAAAGGCAAAGGTCCCAGGTTCGGGACACAATTTTAATCTGCCAGGAAGTTTCAAATAAAAGCAATAATTGCAAATACTTCTGACTTTACAAAAATCCGTTAATAGTTTACACGGAAAAATTAAATATGAATATTACTACCTCATTCATAATTTCCGCAAAAGCTTAGTTGTTTATAACAATATGAAAGTAGAATACAATAAAATAAATCTATTTGCTAATCATCTTCATTGCTTATTTCTCCCTCCGTTGGCCGTTCTTTCTATTGCTTACAAAACTTCATATTCTCAACTGGAATACACCTTTTCACTTTTAATATATCTTGTATGTTCTGAAAATGATTTCCACTCTTTTTCACAATATACCAACTCACTGAGAAGTAAAGGATGCTTATTGAATCATGTCTCTTTGATGACACCGTCGACGAACTGATCTGTTTTCACTTGCCATGATAATGAGATTCATACTCAAAATTCATCCATTTAGTAGGGTAAAAAGAAACTCCCGGGGAATTTTTTCCACGCTTGATTGAGAGAGGCAGAATTTTTTAAAGTAGCAGATCCTCTCATAACATCTTACCAACATTCTTATAGTCCAAAAATATCTATCGTTTAGGAGGAAACCATGCCGCCGCGGTAATGGCCGTGCGGTCAAAGGCGCCTTGCTCCGGAGTGCGCGCCTGTTCCCGGAAGAAGTTTCAAGTCCTCCCTCGGACATGGGTGTGTCTGTTGTCCTAAGCATAAGTTATTTAAGTAGTTTGTAAGTCTAGGGACTGATGACCACTGCAGTTTCGTCCCACAGCTTGACAAACATTATGGCACTTGGAACTATACCGCGTATAGGGTAGTAATGTTTGATTTTCTTACATCTCCTAACTGACACACATTTTAAACAAAAGCGAATCATGGACTACATTTGTTTTGTTCAAAATGTTTGTAAATGTAATGGGTTTAACTGCTGAGGTTATTAGTTCCTAGTTCCTAGACTTACAAACTACTTAAATAAACTTACCCTATGGACAACACACACACACACACACACACACACACATGCCCGAGGAAAGACTCTAATACCGACGGCGTTTTGTTTTGAGCAGGTGAAGCTCTTTCACATCTTTTGAGATATATTTCTCGATATAATGAGAAATAACTAGCGACCCTCATTGTCACATTTCATGGCCTCCATAAACGTGTTACTGCTTAGCTTTAATATTACATATGCTAAACATTGACACATAGCTTTTTCAAAATTATCCTGAACAGGAATATTTGGTAATGGTAAATTTTGCCTGTGGTGAAAAGCTAGCGCACAGACATTATTTTCTTTTCCCGGCGTTCAAAAAGCTACACAGAGTACGAAAGATAAGGAGTAGATATCTCAGTTTTTCACATGCACTGCAAACGTCGACATGTGGGTGCCACAATCTGAGGTTGAAATTTTCCTTGAATTGTAAGTTGCGCGTAGGAAGCATTTCGGTGTCGAAAGCAGAAGCAGACATAATTACACCTGGATAAACAAGTACCCTGTAAATGAGACAATAATGACTAAGCATTTGAACCTACAATGCTATAAACACAACAATGAATTGTTGCAGCGATTCGAACGAAAAAATACACAGAAAAATAGTGCAAAGCCACCAATAGCTTCTGAGTTGGCTAAATACACCTCTAAATAGTCTTAGTAAAAACGGCATGAGTCAAATAATGAAGATTTCAACACTGGATAGTGACGCCATTTGCCGGTTTACTACTGCCCTTCTCACATGTATTAACGTCGACATTATAAAATGCGATTACATACTTCCAACCCTTGCGGTTTGTGGCGCCTATGTATATGATAAACAAGATCAGGTGTCTATACATAGACCTTTCACATTGATTAAACTTGAAATAATGCTCACCAAAAACAAATATTTCATCTGTTTACGGCAGCATGTTTAATGAAAAACAGCAAATATTTTAGAAAATGGTAATAAAGACGATTTGCAGTTAAAATGTCATATAACGTGTGTCCAATTTTTATTAGGTACAGAGATACAGCTCTTGGTATATACAAGAAACTGATTTGGATATTTTGACTGATTCTTTCGTCGGTTCTTGGAAGATCAAGATATTGACTTTTATTTAAATAACCGGTTTTCGACGTAGTTTAAAGTCTGAATATGTCCTAGTAAGCAGAAAACTGGTAACTACGTGGAAATGAACGTGTAGAACATTCACAAAATTCTACTTTTAAGTAAATGTGATGTTGTACTACCAAGAACCGACGGATAAATCAGTGAAAATTTCTTGATTTACATTTACTCTATATTTGTTTGGATTTCATGTTAGCAGCTATATCTCTGTATTCAATAAAAATGTACACAGGTTATATTAAATTTTTAATGCAATTCCTCTATAGTATCACCTCCTAAAATACAACTGAGTCGAAAAACTACGTTCCTTTGAGTAGGAGACAAGTACACATTCTCAAACAAATTCCCGATTGGCTTCGTTCGTCAGCTGGATTCCCCAATCGGTCGTCTGCGCATGCGCGAAGCCCTTCCATACGCGCGACAATAGAATCCATCCTATTCCGTCTACTAGCGATCGTATGCGTGCATCTTGTGCAAGTGGACGCGACTACACTGAACGCGGTCGGCGTGACCGTTGCATCATGGGTAATCTCGTACGCTCTCACTTCCCGTGTAGAAAGGACTTAACTTCTTTATTCATTGGAAAGGTAGCGTGAGGGCAAGAAGCTACCCTTCAAGAGGGAGTGAAAAAAATGTAGTGTTCTCAACACACTGTTGAGACTGTGGATATCGGAATATTGAATTTTCCAAGTACTTTAGAAGTGGAACGTCCTATGCGTCCAGATCCAACTAACTTTCCGCTTTCAAAATCTGTAAATTCTTGACCTTCGGCCACAGTCATTTCGGAAATCTTCTCTCGTAGATCTCTGGAGTACAGGGGAGGGTGTCGCATTTAACTGACTGTATTAGCATACAGCCAAGAATGGCAGCTAGCTCTCAATGTAGAAAAAATGTAAGGTAATGCGCATGATTAGGAAAAACAATCCCATAATGTTCGAATATAGCATTAGTAGTGAGTTTCTTGATGCTGTCGCGTCGTTCAACAGTTGCGATATGAAATGGAACGAACATGTAAGGACAGTTGTAACCAAGGCAGACATCCGACTTCGGTTTATTTGGAGAATTTTGGGAAGTTATACGTCACCTGTAAAGGAGACCGCGTATAAAACGCTTGTACGACCACGTCTTGAATATTTCTCAAGTGTTTGGGACCCGCAGCAGATCAGACTGCAGACTGCTAACGAAGATACGAGCTTATGGAATAGGTTCACAGATTTGTGACTGACTGGAAGACTTCCTAAGTAACACAACACAGTACGTTGTTCTCGACGGCGAGTCTTCATCAGAGACGAGTGTATCGTCAGGCGTGCCCCGGGGGAGTGTGATAGGACTGCTATTATTTTCTGTCTATATAAATGATCTGATGGACAGATTTGTAATTTGCGGCTGTTTGCTGATGATGCTGTGGTGTATGGGAGGGTGTCGTCTGTAACTGACTGTAACAGCATATAGAATGACTTAGACAAAATTTCTAGTTGGTGCAAAGAATGGCAGCTAGCTCTCAATGTAGAAAAATGTAAGATGATGCGCATGAAAAAACAATCCTATAATGTTCGAATACAGCATTAGTAGTGAGTTTCTTGATGCTGTCGCGTCGTTCAAATATCCAGGCGTAACATTGCAGAGCGATATGAAATGGAACGAACATGTAAGGACAGTTGTGAGTAAGGCGGACAGCCGACTTTGGTTTATTGGGAGAATTTTGGTAAGATGTACTTCATATTTAAAGGAGACCGCGTATAAAACGCTTGTACGTCCACGTCTTGAGTATTGCTCAAGTGTTTGGGACCCGGAGCAGATCAGTTTAAAGGAAGACATAGAGGCAGATCAGAGGCGAGCAGCTAGGTTTGTTACTGGTAGGTTCGACCAATGTGCGAGTGTCACGGAAATGCTCCGGGAATTCTATTGGGGATCGCTGGACGAAGGATGACGTTCTTTTCGTGAATGTCTGTTGAGGAAATTTAGAGGGCCGGAATTTGAAGCTGAGTGTAGTACGATCTTGCTGCCGCCTACTTACATTTCGCGAGGTGATCACAAAGACAAGATAAGAGAAATTAGGGCTCGTCTGGAGGCATATAGGCATTCGTTTTCTTCCTTCTTCTATTTTGGAGTGGAGTAGGAAAGGAAATGCCAGTAGTGATATAGTGTACCCTCCGCCGGAGTATGTATGTAGATGTAGATGTACAGATGACAGCTCTACCAATGCACTTCCCTCAGTTTTCGGGACACCACCGCCATCTGTATGTGTGCTAGCCGCTGCCCCATAACGTCTGTCGCCTCAGTGTATTACGTCATCCCACCCCGCGTCGGCGAGAACGTCTGAATATCGGCAGACGCTTGCGGTGTAGCGCCTGGTGCAGCTGCGGCCAGCAATAGCAGGGCAGCCGTCAGACGACAGCTGAGCCGGCGTCGCGACGCTCGATGGACGACAGGTGTCTGCGGGTTGCAGCCTCTGCCCTGCTGGCGGCGGCGGAAATGAAACCTCCAGCAGCCGCAGGTGTAAGAGGCCGTCTACTAGCCACTCCTCCGCCACGAAACACTGCATAGAGGTTAAGCGATCACTGTGGCGTGTGTTAGACGCCACACGACGCTATTTGTGAATGCGCGTACACAGAACGCAAAGTGAATGGAAGCCCCGAGTTCTCTGAAGAAGTAGTACAATCCTCCTACACAGGTGAAAGCACTTATGGGATCAGTTGAGATATCTAGGATCTCATGTGTTGCCATCGGCGGAATGAACCAAAGTAGTTAGACGTCTTTCTACAATCAAATGTTCAAATGAAACTTCCTGGCAGATTAACATTGTGTGCCGGAACCGGGACTCGAACCTGGGACCTTTGCCTTTCGCGGGCAAGCGCACTACCGACTCTGCTATCCCGACACGACTCACGATGCCGCCTCACAAGTTTACTTCCGCCAGTACCTCGTCTCCTACTTTCCAAGCTTCACAGAAGCTCTCCTGCGAACCATGCAAGACTAGCACTCCTGGAAGAAAAGATATGGTGAAGACATGGCTTAGTCACAGCCTAAGGGATATTTCTAGAATTCAACTTTCACTCTGCAGCGGAGTGTGCGCTAATATGAAAATTCCTGGCAGATTAAAATTGTGTACCGGAACCGGGACTCGAACCTTGGACCTTTGCCTGTCACGGGCAAGCGCACTACCGATTGTGCTATCCCGACACGACTCACGATGCCACCTCACAAGTTTACTCCGGCCAGTACCTCGCCTCCTACTTTCCAAACTTCACAGAAGCTCTCCTGCGAACCATGCAAGACTAGCAATCCTGGAAGAAAGGATGTGGTGGAGACAAGGCTTAGGCACAGCCTAAGGGATGTTTCCAGAATGAAACTTTCACTCTACAGCGGAGTGTGCGCTGATATGAAACTTCCTGGCAGATTAAAATTGTGTGCCGGAACCGGGACTCGAACCTGGGAGCTTTGCCTTTCACGGGCATGCGCACTACCGACTGTGCTATCCCGACACGACTCACGATACCGCCTCACAAATTTACTTCCGCCATTATTTTCATTCTGGAAACATCCATTAGGCTGTGGCTAAGCAATGTCTCCACCATATCCTTTCTTCCAGGAGTGCTAGTCTTGCATATTTCGCAGTTGAGCTTCTGTGAAGTTTGGAAAGTAGGAGGCGAGGTACTGTCGGAAGTAAACTTGTGAGGCGGCATCGTGAGTCCTGTCGGGAAAGCAGAGTCGGTAGTGCGCTTGCCCGCGAAAGGCAAAGGTTCCAGGTTCGAGTACCGGTTCCGGCACACAATTTTAATCTGCCAGGAAGTTTCATATCAGCGCATATTCCGCTGCAGAGTGAAAGTTTCATTCCGTAAATGTTCAAACGTTTGTAAATCTAACGGACTCAACTGCTGGGTTATTAGCCGTAGCTTATAAACTACTTAAACTAACCTAAGGACAACACAAATACCCATGTTCGTGGAGGGGGGGGGGGGGCATAGTGTTGTCGCCGTGGAGGCGGTGTGCGGCACGCGTAGTTAGCGATCTGCTGTTGACTAGCGTTCTTGCTCCTTACGGCGTGCGCCACTTAAATCGTTAGATTTATATGAAAGCTGTTGTTGTTATGGTCTTCAGTCCGGAGACTGGTTTGATGCAGCTCTCCACCCTACTCTGTCCTGAGCAAGCCTTTTCATCTCCTCATAAGAACGGCAACCCACATCCATTTGAATCTGCTTACTATATGCGTCTTTTGGTCTTTGCTCCAATGCTAAAAATACGATTCTTTCTGCAGTTTTTTCAGTTTCCTTTTTAGCCTACAGTTCATGACAATAAGTTATGGAGAGAGTTTATATTTGTCCTTGGGTATGTCTTACAGTTTAAAACCTGGATCCGGAATCCACGTTTTACCACTATAAAAGTCGGGTCCAGTGTTCTTGGGGTAAAGTGCTCGCGGGTTCAAAACCCGGTCGGACCTTGGATTTTTCAGTCTGCACTATAACCATCCTTCACCTCTCAACGATGTGAGGAGTCGCCAGAAACGACACGTGGTTTGGATTCCACGTTAAGCTGTAGGTCCCCTTCCCCCGGTTTGATATCTGCGTTAGGCTAGGGACACGCAAGTCGCGGAAGTGGCGTCCAATTGAAAGACTTGCACCAGACCAGTGAGTCACATGAAATTATTATTATTGTTATACTATCATAAAATATCTGATACCTTCCGGTGTCTCCTGGTCTCTTCCATGTATACAACCTTCTTTCGTGATTCTTAAACCCGGTATTTGTTAAGATGTTCCGTGAAAAATTCTACCAGACGACTCCCTCTTTCATTCTTTTTGCCCAGTCCATATTCACCTACTATTTTTCCTTCCATTCCTTTCCCTACTACCGAATTTCAGTCTCCCATCACAATTAAGTTTTCCTTTCCCTTAATTGTCTGAATAATTTCCTTTAACTCCTCATACATTTCTTCAATCTCCTCATTACTGGCAGAGATAGTTGGCATATAACCCTGTACTACTGATGTCGAGGTAGGCTTCGTATCTATCTTGACAATGGTAATGCGTTCACTGTGCTGCTCATAGTAGTTTACCCGCATTCCTATTTTCTTATTCATTATCAGTCCTACTCCTGTGATATGAAAGCTATGATAATAAATCACCGCTATGGAGTCCGACAAGAGAGAACTAACGCCAATCGTGCGAAGCCGGGGCCGCCTGCGGAGCACAGTTTGATTGCCACTGCTTTGAACCATCGTTCCCTTTGTATAGGAGAGCGTTTTAATTGCTTCATTATTCAAATTCACAAATCATCTGCAAACTGTCGAAAGAGGTTTGTGTCTGAAAGCTTTAAACTGTATTTAAAAAGTTATTAAGAAAATGTATGGCTTACAAATTAACCTATACGCCATATTGCGTGTGATAATGCATAATACCGAAGTTCATACTGCAGGTACTCATAGATGTTTGTGACAGAAAAACACTGTAAAATCTTCAAAAAATTCCTTTATCAAACAAAGTATAAGTTGAACCATTTGAACTAAACACACAATGCTCCCCATATGTCTCAGCAATGTACCATGGAAACCACATGTAGAGTTTCAGAAAATAAAAACTACTTTTATTCTTTTATGAAATAATACCTAACGAGGAATAGCTTTTTTACTTAATTTTTTAATTAAACCCTAGAACCATAAAGTTTCACCAACGTTGCTTACGATGTATACCACGCAAAAAGTAAGAGAACTCCAAGGGGAATAACTTTTCCTTTCCGAACAGCAAATGGAAGCTTGTGTATTCTACCTAGTTCCCTTGAGAATATAATACAGAACAAAGCAAGAAAGGAAGGAAGTTCTACATCTGATCAACACCTAAGGTCATTAAAAACGGAGTTTGCTTCATTGGAAGAGAAGTAATTGTGTGTGGACTTTCATCCCAACAAATGGTAGACAAAACCATGAAAACTGAATTTTCATGACTGGCCCATGGATTGAAACTGGATCCCTTAAATATAAATCAAGTCCCTTTGCCACTGTATCAATTTTGGTCGGTTATGCATACTTAAGGTTACAAGACCTTTTACCCGGACAGAGCCTCTTTTTAGATACTAGAAATTGTCTGATCGTCTTTTAGCAAAATGGGAAATGCCTTCTTTTTATATTTACGCGATAGCTTCAACTTGAAAGTGTGCACCTACACAATTACAAAATCTAAGTTGTTCAACCTTTCATCCAACAATGTAACGTTTTGTCCAGCCGTTTCTCTATGCTAAGTCTTCAGCGAGCCGTGCTATGGCAATTTACGTGAAATACGACCAGCCAGGCGACCAGTTAAAAGCATTACGTATGCAACAATGCAAGACACCTCGTTTTCTAATAATTTCAAAGAAATGTGCAAATGTTTCTAAATCTATGGGAGCAAACTACTTTGGTCATAAGTCCCTAGACTAACAAACTACTTAAACTAAGTTAAACTAACCTCCGTCGCGGGAGGCCTTGCGATCCATAACGTGGCGCTCCTTACTGCTCGGCTACTCCCCTAATTATTTCAAATTAGAATTATAGCACTTTTGCTCATTTTATATGAACGTAGAGAGTTCTTTTCTTTTAAGACTGCTGTCTGGTAACCCACAAATACGTTAATGAGAACGGTTGCGACTTCCGGTATCTTTATCTTTCTTAAAAGAGTCACTTATAATACATCAATGAATTTACATCGCTGTACTAAATTTGAAAGAAGAGAAAGAGTGGTTTTTTTCTCAAAATGTATATCATAATATTTTGTGCTTCTGAATAATGGGCCACGCATTTCACATCCTATCAATTTCAACATACTCAAGTAAAAAACTACAATGAAAAATTGTTTAATATTTCAGATTTCGTGACTACTGACAAGGATGATAAGTTATTCGACGCTGTTGAAATGTTTCTATTGCTTGTACAAGCATACAAATGCCACCGCCAATGCCATAGTCTACAAGAATACCAAGATCGACGACAAGTTTTACTAAAGATAATCCTGAACTTTGGCCGGCAGTTTTACATTTTGAAGTGGTGTAGTATTTGATAGAGAACCCACCAAAACAAATCAGAAAGAATGGTAAACCGCCTAACGCTTCAAATAGGTTTTCAATTTCCAGTTATGAAAGTAATTTTGGAAACGGTGAAAAGCATGACAGAATGGTTACTTCATTCAGTTATGAAAAATGTCGCTTTCTGTTTATGTTGTAAGTTTTTTTTTTTTTTTTTTTTTTTTTTTTTTTTTTTTTTTTTTTTTTGCTCTATATTTAAAGAGACTAGAGAGAAATATATTTAAGTAATTATAAAAAATCTATGATGATGCATAAGTCTTTAAAAAACAAAACAGCTGTCGACAGTGCGCATCAAGAACTTTCATACGCATAAAATAAGCGCTGGTACAATTTACGGAAATGAACATATATGTGATTCAATTTGAGTTCACAAAACTACGCGTTTCGTGGAGAGAGCAGAAAATCATATGATCGCAATCATGGCAATTTTCTTAAATGCACTGAAATCTTAAGAAAATTCGATTCAAGTATTAGCGAATGCATTAGACACGTGATGAACGACACAAGTACCACACGCTTAACGACATGCCTCGGAGACGAAATTAAAGATGAAATAATTTCTGTATTTGCAACTCAAAACCAAAGACACATTTTAAACTTATGATGAAATAATAAATAGTTTTTATTTATTCTTGACTGTACTATCGTATATTAACACGTAAAACAAATTAGTATTATTATTAGATTACTTGATTTCAACAAACACCTGCATCAATCGGAAATAAGAGATCATTTCTTGGGCTTTTGTCTAAATTTTGACGCTATTGGCGCCGGTTTCACTTATTTTCTTAAAGAAGAGGCTCCAAATATAATTAGAATAAAAATAATTTACGTGGGCAGGGCTACGACAATGGTTCTAACGTGCGTAGTAAGAACAATAATTTTCAAAACGATGTGTTGGAGCTACATCTACATACATACACTGTAATAGTACTAGACATTTCCTTTCCTATTCCACTCCCAAATAGAACGAGGAAGAAATAATGCCGATATGCCTCTGTACGAGCCCTAATTTCTCTTATCTTGTCTTTCTGATCACTAATTGAAATGTAAGTAGGTGGCAGCAAATCGTACTACACAGAGCTTTCCAAACTGGGTGTCACGACACCCTGGGGTGTCGCGTAGTGGTATCAAGGGTGTCGCGAGACTAACCAATTTAGACTCTAAATAAAAAAAAGCTTGTCATAAAATAACACCAAATATCCTTCTCTTCGTACTACCCGGAAGACTCGCCTGCAGCTAATCATCCTTCTCTTCACTCAGTGCACCACAAATCACGTATTAGAGGAATGCTCGGTGCACATTAATTGCGTGCTCAGCCGCTAGGCGGCAGCTCTGCTTCAGCAGCAGTAGACACTCAGGATTCGTTCAAGCAGCTGCAAGTTGCAAGCCGCTGCTGATACTCGATGACATCTCTTCACATACACTCGTCACTGTAGTCTGCTTTCCTTCTCAAAAAGCTGCACCTGAGCGTTTCTTAATGGTTTTATCAAAGCCACGTCACTCTAGGTAGCGTTTCTTACAATTAAATGTTAACCAATGACACAGTGGCTGTAAAAGCAGTCACAGATTGTAAAAGCAGTCACAATACAGATTGTAAAAGCAGTCACAATAGTTCACTGACTAAAGCTAAAAAAAATGTTCAAATGTTTGTAAATCTATCGGACCAAACTGCGTGGACATCAGTCCGTAGCTTACAAACTACTTAAACCTAGGTAAACTAAACTAAGGACAAACACACACACACATGCCCCAGGGAGGACTCGACACTCCACGGCGAGAAACCGCGCTCCGCAGCGAGACGCTTTAGACCGCTCGGCTACTCCATCGCGGCCTGTCTAAAGCTAATCAGTAGCGATGTTTAGTATGGAGTATGGCCGGGTGATAAACGGAGAGTAGTATTTTAAATGCAGTTGGCTCGAACCCTGGTATGCGCTAATTCTTTTTCTCTCAGTTTCCTGTATGTAACAGATTCTGGGACCAAAAATAACATTCATATTCTTACTTTTCACAAATATTTATCCATTTTTTCCGAATATATCGGGACTTCCGAGGTCGTGGTGAAGCAAGAACATAACAATAGAACTGAAAATAATAATTCATCACTTCTCATAGATACATTCTCTTTTTTTCTGAAAATAATGTGATAATATTGAACTGAAAGGGAATAGCCATTGTGCTGTCTAAATGAGAAATCCGAGCAGCTAATTTCCAGATGCCGTTTTCAATCGATCCAGCAAAACCGTATCTGGCCCTGACATGTACACACGACAGCGAAAACGCTTTCCGAAATTCAGTTCTCGTGTTTCGGAAGTTGGGTCGCATGTAGAAGAAGCAAGTATTACTGTGTGAGTTAGGCATTGTTGTCTGTAGTGTTACTCTGTTGTACATCTCTGTAGTTCGTAATGTTTCCTTTTCCTGCGGTGAGTGTACGTAATTGCTGCAGTAAGGATCAACATTAAACATGTCAATGCGTACGAGGATTTCAGTTTCGTTTAGAACCATCAAAATTCTACCATATGTACTTATATTAGTGAAAGGGTGTCGCGCAGAACTATAAGCTATGAAAGGGTGTCGCCATGAGCGAAAGTTTGGAAAGCACTGTACTACACTCAGCTTCAAGTTCCGGCCCTCTAAATTTCCTCAACAGTAATTCACGAAAAGAACGTCGTCTTTCCTCCAGCGAGCCCCCAATTGAGTTGCCGGAGCATTTCCATGATATTCGCGCAGTGGTCGAACCTACCAGTAACAAACCTAACTGCTCGCCTCTGAACTGCCTCTATGTCTTCCTTTAAATTGATCTGCTGTGAGTCACAAACACTTGAACAATACTCACGACGTGGTTGTACAAGCGTTTTATACGCGGTCTCCTATAAAAATGAAGTACATCGTACCAGAATTCTCCCCAGAAACAGAAGTGGGCTATCCGCCTTACTCACAACTGTCCTTACATGTTCGTTGCGTTTCATATTGATCTGCAATGTTTCGCCTAGATATTTGAACGACGCGACTGCATCAAGAAGCTCACTGCTAATGCTGTATTCGAATATTATGGGATTGTTTTTCCTACTCATGCGCATCATCTTACATTTTTCTACATTTCGAGCTAACTGCCATTCTTCGTATCAACTAGAAATTTTGTCTAAGTCATCCTGTATGCTATTACAGTCAGTTAAAGACGACACCCTCCCATACACCACAGTATCATCAGCAAACAGCCGCAAATTACAACACGCCTGACGATACACTCGTATCTGATGAACACTCGCCGTCGGGAACAACGTACTGCGTTCTATTACTTAGCAATTTCAGCCAGTCACAAATATGTGAACATATTCCATAAGCTCGTATCTTCGTTAGCAGTCTGCAGTGTGGCACCGCTTCAAACACCTATTTGAAATCGAGAGAAACACAATCCACCTATTGCCCTTCAGCCAAGGCTGACAAGATGTTATGTGAGAAAAGGGCAAGCTGAGTTTCACATTAACGATATTTCCTAAACCCGGACTGATTCATAGATAGAAGCTTTTTCGTCTCAAGGAAATTTACTATATTCGAACTGTGAATATGCTCCAAAATTCTACAGGAAACTGATGTAAACGATATTGACCTGTAATTATGTGGATCAGTTCTCTTTCCTTTCTTATAAACGGGAGTCACTTGCGTTTTTCCCAATCACGGGGAACTTTGAGCTGAATTAAAGATTCACGTTAAATTCAAGCTAAGTAATGGGCCAATGCCGCAGAATACTCTTTGTAAAACCGAACTTTGGTCACCATCGACGCTATGACGATATCATGATCACTAATTCCTTTCTCTACACAGACGTCGTCAATAAGGTCAGGCCTGTTCGTAGCTATTAGGTCTAAAATATTTCCATTGCGCGTGGGTTGCCGGTTTAACTGCTCAAGACAATTTTCGGAGAATGTGTCCAAAAGTAGCCCGGAAGATTGCTTGTCTAAACCGCCTGAAATGTAACTATAGAGGTCATAATATATGCTCTTAAGGTTGAAGTTTCCCCCGACTAGTATTACATGGCGCGGATACCTACGCACTACCTGGTGTAGACTTCCTTTGAATGGCTCTAAAACTGCTACAGCAGCACTGGGCGGCTGGTAAAAACACCCAACTAATAACTTTATTTCTTTTAGAACTGTTATAAGTGCCCAGATAATTTCAGTTACTTTCAACCTTGATCTCAGTGGAGACAATATCCTTGTCCACAGCGATGAACACTCGGAAGGCTTTTAACGTGCCGCCGTGTTGTGGCCATAGTTTGAACTTGATTGTTAATCACACAACTAATTTCAATTACTACACTACAGGTTTTTAGTGTGGTGCAGGAGATATACTTTCTAATATTATGTCATCGTTTACATAAAATAAGAAATATTGAAAATACATTTCTTGTTTTCATTTAGTTTTTTGTTTACGATTAGTGGTGTTCACGATAAAGCCAGACTGTGATTAACTGTAAGCATTTAATGGAAAAATTTTCTGTGAATGATGGTTCTTCAGCTATAGATGGTGACTTTTTATGTGTGTTTTGAAATATTTGAACAATGATGTTACAAAAATACTGGAATATATTTTTCAATAATGTAACAGTCATACGATTAATTTCACAGTTTCATTACGAATTTTAATAACAATGTCAACCGCAGAATCAAGCGCAAAAAGATATATTTCACAACTTGGCCGTAATATCGATGGAATGAAACATTTTAGATATAGTAGATATTCACAATGTTATTATAGAGTTTGCAAACAGAAAAGCTAGAAGATTTGATATTGTAGGTGTTGTGACAGTATGAGATTTAGGAATCTGTTATTATACTCGTGTTTAAAAGTAGAATCTAAATACACATCGACAATCCGCAAGGGAAAAAAGATCAAAAAAAATTTTTAAAAAAACTTCGCTGTTTACACATAACTTATTTTATGTTAAAAATGTGTAAAAAATTTTAAGGATTCTTTAAATATGTAACGTTGTGAAACATTATGACGAAAAATATTCAAGTACAATGAATATATATAAAATAATATTCTGAACTTCGCATCATTTGTATTTAGTGTGTTTTATATGAGACATAATAAATAATGGTTATATAATTGGTTTCGTTTTCATCTTATTTTACCGAATAGTAGTAAACCGGTTCACCCATTCACAAAATTAAAATATAAAGGGGCTGCTTTGGTTTCGTACACAGGAGCTGACCATGGTCGGCGCGCCACTGGAACTGAGACAGTGGTAATAACAGCAAGTTGCTGCAGAGGGTATTGATGTTGACTTGTGTTTACTCTGCCAAACGAATTACACAAGTAGTGTGGTTCAGATAGTGTAGTCAGCTCAAACACCAAGAAACAGAAAAAATAATAAGCTAAAATTATTACTTTTGATATTGCGAAAGCATGAGCTATGTCTCAAACCTAGTTATATGTTGGGAGCTAGACCTGTAATCTTAAATTTTTATGGATTTTCATATTTATTTTTAAATTTATCAACTTTGTTTGTTTCTAAGTGCCAACTGTTTCTATTTAATCCATTTCGCGGTGCGTATGCATGAAGAACAACTTTAAGTTGAACAGTCACACAGAAACGGTTATTCGTCTTTTTCTGCAGTGGTGCTGAGGACTAGGAAATTGTTACAAGAGAGGCTTGACGGACGACGGAAAAGATTAAAGAGTAGCTCATTTGTATCGTCACGAAGTATGGGAGAGTTCGTCATCTACAAAATAAGATTATTGGGGTCGTAGTCACTAAAGAAAGTATTTTTCGCTGAGGCTGCAGTCACTAATATTCACCCCTGAATAGTAAAATATTTTGTTGACTCCCACTTCAATAGCAGTCAATGATTAAAGTAATAAAATAACAGACATGAGAACTCACACTAATACATTTAGCTATTCGTTTTTACCGCTACTATCTTGTAAGGATTCCATACTGTGCAGAAGCACGAAAAGAAAAGGAGGGTAAGCGTTGTGCAGGCACTCCCTTTATCAGATTTGTTTCATCTTCTAAGAGTTCTGCCGCTAAAATGCTCAGGTAATGGTAACATTTTCATGTGATGAACCGTTCGGATTTTATTCAAATTTTCCGTGCAGAAAACTTTTCTCCTTTAAGGTTTTGAATCGCTTTTTTTCTACCCTTTAAACGAATCGATTCACAATTTACTCATTGGTACGTAAATGAGTGAAATGGAAACTTTTTTCAAAATAAAAGACATTGTTTTGTGTATGTTATACAAGTTTATTTACATTTTTTAAATCCGTTTTCGGCATATTTTAATAAACATTATCTGTTGTTGAGATGTAATAATTTATAGTCAAGCAAAATTGTGCACATTATGTGCCTTTTGAGTCGACCACAGATTTGTAAAGTTGATAGCCTTTTGCAGTTGATTATTGTTTCGTTCTTACTCTATATATGCTAACTCCAATAAGATCTTAAGTAAATTCAGAAAGTAATAGCAGACGGCGGTTATTTAATACCTACTTGAGAAAGTTCAAAGAGTTTTTAATTCTCAGTCCCTTTCATCTACGGCAGCTAATCAACCATGAACTGGGGTAGAATAAAAGTTTTAATGAAGAACGAAAACTACTATCACAGGACAACAAATGACAGTACAACAGGAACTTTCGAAAGGAGAGGGAGGGGGAGAGGATGCATTTGTAGGAAGATTCCCTGAGTGGGCAAAGTGACCGCAATTAAATGTAGCATCATATCTCACGAGATAAGGAAGATATTTCTGTGGTACAACATGGTTTTATGAATCGTGTTAATTTTTATGTGTGCGATTGTGTCATGATTCTTTCTTTACATACGATGTGACTATAAAATTGCGGAACTTTTCGTGCTTTTAATAAAGTACTTGTTCTGCTACAGCAGTATGTTCATTTAACATGAAATTTCTTGCCTGTCGATGTCCTACATAAAAACTCTTGTACTCTTGTAGACGGCCGTTGTCTACACCTGACGATGAGAAGACTTACACATGCATTGATAGGGGAATTGGCCTTGCGCTCTACAAACGACGCATACTGCAATCTCCTTAGCTTTACCAAAATCTTACTGAGTTCGCTACGTTACTCATTGCAATACTTACACTTGCAGATAACGTATATTTTGTCTTTTATACGATTTGAATATAAACTCTTCCAGAAACAACTCTTCCTTCAAATAGGGATACGCGATTCAGAACACTCAACAGCGTGTGGTGCACATTAAACATGGCTCCACTGAAATTGCAGGCATTTCTCTTACCATAATGAGAAAAACACAGTACAACAAAAGGACCCTATGTGGCGGTCAGAGTTGAGAAAGAAAAGAAGCTTCTGGACACATAAGGCAGATTCACAAATACTTAAATTATTTAAAAAATCATGGGATGCTCGCACATATGTAAAGTACTGCCTTGTCATACACCACGGCACTTGGTACAGTATTATACGATACGGCATTTCTCAAGTCCTACACTATGACACTACATGTAACTGAAGTTTAGAGTGCATGCATTCCCACTTAAGGATACCTCCTATCAAACATAGACCCCTGCCATGGGGAATTAGGATTAACTCGTAAACAAGCGTGAATATGTCAAGACTTTTCAATGATGTGAGATAAACCGAGAACCTCCTTCTCCTATTTTACATCTTTTACATGTTTTCCATTGTGTGATAGCATTTTTGATAAATGCGCCATGTGAAACAGGCAAAAGGGAGTACAGAAGGCTGAAAAATGAAACTGACAGAAAGTGCAGACTGGCTAAGCCGGAGTGGCTAGAGGAGAAATGCAAGTCCTTATGATAATGTATTACTAGGAGAATCATACCGCCTACAGGAAAACAAAAGGTACATTTAGAGACAAGAAAAGCAGCTGCATCGATATCAATAGCTCAGATGGAAAGCCAATACTAAGCGAAGAAGGGAAAGCTGAAAATGGGAGGAACATATTCAAGTCTTATACAAGGAAAATTAACTTGTAGGCAGTGTCGTAAAAAGGGAAGAGAAAGTAGATGAAGATGATACAGGAGATACGATACTGCGAGAAGAATCCGACAGAACACTGAAGGATTTGAGTCCCAAAAAGGCCCCTGGAGCAGATAATAGTTCCTCTGAACTGCTAATATCATTGGAAGAACCAGCCAATTACCTTGTGTGTAAAATGTTTGAGGCAAGCGTAATACCCTCAGACTTCAACAACTACGTGATAACATTCTCAAACAAAGGAACTAGACATACGTGAAAATTACAGAATAAGTCATGGTTGCAAAATTCTAATACGAATATTTACAGACGAATGGAAAAACTGGTAGAATCGGACCTCAGGGAAGATCAGTTGTGATTTAGAAGAATTGTAGGAACACGCGAGACAACACACATATTACGACTTACCTTAGAAGATAGGTTAAGGAAAGGGAAACCTACATTTCCAGCTTTTGTAAATTTGGAGGAAGCTTTTGGCATTGTTGAATGGAATACACTCTTTCAAATTCTGAAGGTAGGAGGGGTGATATATAGGGAGCGAAGAGTTACATTCAACTTGTACAAAAACCAGACAGCAGTTATTACAATCAAAGGGCATGAAAGGTTAGCCAATTTTGTTCAATCTTTTCACTGAGCAAGCTGTGAACGAATCCATGCAGAAATTTGGAGAAGGAATTAAAGTTCATGGAGAAGAAACAAAAACTTACAGGTTTGTTGTGATATAGTAATTCTGTCAGACACAGCAAAGGACTTGGAAGAGAAATTGAACGGAAAGGACAGTGTCCTCAAAGGCGGGTGTAAGATGAACATTAACGAGAGTAAAACAAGGGGAATGGAATGCAGTGCAAGAAAATCAGGAAATGCCGAAGGAATTAGATTAGGTAGTTAGACTACACAATTAGTAGATGAGTTTTATTATTATTTGGGTAGTAATTTATCTTCTGATTGGCGAGCAAAAGAAAATATAAAATGCAGCGTGGCTGTGGCAGAAAGCAATTCTGAAGAAGCGGATTTTGTTGATAAACAAAACTAGCTGAAAACCGGCAGTTGCCGGGGTATTTATTTATTTACGTATTGAGTCAGTACTTTTACTATCTCTTCTCTCTGTCCATCTCCTTTTTTCTAATAACATGTTATATTTATCAGAGAAGAAATAAAGCTGTCTTGCATAATGTACAAAATTTTAATTTCTGTATCCAAACAATGAAAGATATTAATCAAAATACAAATAAAATTCGTACGATCTCATATTTATTGAGTTATATGTTTAAAAACTGTATAATTTTTCAGGTATGTATCCATTTGTATAAGTGCTGTATGTCTGTAAAACATGTTACGAATACAATAAAATAGTAGTGACCAAGTAATAGCTCCAAACTTCGTTCGTGATGGGGCGGTTTTCCATGAATGTTATAGTTTATGTGCTCATTTCTCATTAACTAATTGTCGTACTGTGATACAATTCGAACGTATATTCAGCTATATTTGTGTACACTGATTGAAAAATTTCCTGCGGTTATAATTTGTACTGTAGAAATTATAAATTTTAAAGTCATACCGAATGCTGTAGTTTTTAGTCCACGAACAGCGGAAAAGTAGTAAGCGACGGACTTTTTTCTTTTCATCAATAATTTGCTGGGGTTATAAGCGATAAAAAGTTTGCTAAGGGTTTGAAATTATGTTTAAAGTTTGTTGCACGTCGCTAACTGCTCTCCTTCTCAAATAGTAGACTGTTAAAGTCACACCATCACGAGCCGCAAGACGTCATATCTCCTGAGCTACTGGCACTATCGCAAAATCCTTCCTTAGTTGACGTCCCCCACCTACAAACTACATTCCTGCAAAATTTTAGCATCATAGGTGAAGTAGTTTTCTAGATTTCGTGTTTACTCAGTGAGTTAGTGAACGAGTGTCCTTTCGCTTTTATATAGAATTTATTAGTTTAAATGATAGAATGTTCTCACTGAAGGCATTTTTGTGAAGTTTAGCATTTTACGGGAGTGAAACGTGGACGATAAGGAGTTCAGACATAAAGATGATAGAAGTATTTGATATGTGGTTCTACAGACGAATGCTGAAGATTAGTTGGCTGGCTTGCGTAACTAATAATGAGGTACTGAACATAATTGGGAAGTTAAGAAATTTCCAGCATATTTTGACTAAGAGAAGGGATCGATTGGTGGGACACATTGTGAGATATTAAGGAATCTTTAATTTAGTACTGGAGGGACTTGTGTGGGTTAAAATTCCCAGTGGGAGATAGACGTATATAGTAACCATGTTCAAAAGCATGTAGGTTACCGTTCCTATCACGAGATGAAGAGGCTTACACTAATAATAATAATAATATAATTTTATTGTCAATCGGCTGTTACAGCAACAGACGTCAGGAAGATACTTATTCTAAGATTCTATTACACCAACGTTGTTGAGATTAAACAAAGAAGGTAAATTACACACCACATCTTACAGATTGTTAATTTCATTCTCAAAAAATTCTCCAATAGAGTAGAAAAGTTTGTTTAATAATAATTTATACAGTTCAGATTTGAAGATACTTAGAGGCAATTCTTTAAAATCTGCTCTCAGTTTATTAAACATTTTTAGTCTAATGACTATATAAGAGTTCTGTGTTTTAGTTAATCTATGATATGGAACATCTGCACACGTTTTATTTATAGTAAAATAACTATGCACATCACTTCTCAGTACAAGATTAGAAGCATTGTTTTTAGTATACAATAAAACATTATTAACGTATAAATTTACTACAATCAGGCATTGCAATTTAACAAAAAGAGGTTTCCAATGGTCTGTTTTGTTGGCATTACTTCTTATTCTAACTACTTTTGTTTGCAACAGTAAAATGTCGTTTGCATGACTGCTGCTACCCCATAGTAAAATTCCATATGTTATAATGCTTTGAAAGAAAGCAAAATATGCCGCTCTTATGTATTTATTTGGAACATGTTTCTTTAGATTCCTAATTAAATAAATAACCCTTGAAAGCCTCACAGATATATTTGTAATGTGTGGTTCCCAGTTCAGTTTGTTATCAATAAGTACACCTAAAAATTTGACAGTTTCCAATTCATGATGAACAGGTATCTCTTTGAGGCTAAAGTAAAGTTACTGCGTTTTACTTTGCTCTGAACCATAATGAGTCTTGGTCATGGGTATCTTTCATTAATGTTTTCAGCGTGCTTAGATCTGAGCTTTTATTTAAAAATCTAGTATCATCAGCATAGAATATTGTGTGAGAATTTATGAATTGTGGCAGGTTATTCATCATTAATAAAAACAGTAGCGGCCCGAGCACCGATCCTTGTGGCACTCCAGACCTAACAAAAGTCAAATTTGATTTCTCACTGCCAATGCACACAACTTGTTGTCTGTTTTCTAGAAAAGATCTAAACATGTTAATCCTGTGACAATCAAAACGGTAAAAGACAAGCTTCTTGAACAAAGTGTCATGCTGTACACAGTCAAAAGCTCTACTCAGGTCACAGAATGTAGCCTGAGCGTAGCCCCTAGCTTCGAACACATCAAGGACAAATTGTACTAGGGAATCCATTGCATTGGTTGTAGATTTACCTTTCCTGAATGCAAACTGATTATCACAAACTATATAAGATCTCAAGTAAGTACTTACTTGATCATACATAATTGTTTCAAAATTTTTTGAAAAAAAACAGGGGTCATCGATATAGGCCTATAACTAGCGGGACAGTTTTTTTCACCTTTTTTATAAATGGGAACAACTCTAGATATTTTTAACACATCTGGGAACTTACTTTCTACAAGACATTTGTTTACACAATAAGTTAAAGGACAAATTACACAATCAATAACATCTTTCAACAAGTTACAAGACAGATGATAATAGTCAACACTGGTTGAATTTTGAACATTTTCACTATTTTCAGTATAGTATCTGGACACACTTCTGTGAAAGTGAATGTGCACTGGGGGAGCCCTATCAAAGAGGTTAACCATGATACTAACAGCATTTTGTGAGGTTTTGTTAATTGTGCTACTAATTTCTTCATCTGATTGTATGCAAAATTTATTGAATTCTTCTGGGGTTAAGTGGAGTGTAATATATTTAGCCAGGAGGGTCCCGTTTGTTTAAATGACTGAAATGACCTAATATTCCATATTTATAATGTATAAGCATCTTATGGCGCTTCTGTCAAGTCTCATTATAATTTGCATTACTAGGGTCTTCTAACAAACTAAATTAATTAAGTATTGAAAGTCATAACAACAATGTAAACATATATTAACACTGCACTGATTGTTGTTTACTTACGATCTTTTCTATTGTTTTGTCTTGATAGGAAATATTATTATTACATTTGTCATAATATTGTGTATCTCCATGTAAAGCAAAATATGCGAATGTTTCATGAACAAATTGTTAAATATTTAAATGTTGTAGTTCTGTGTTCTAGAAGGTTCTAGAAAAACTGTAACAGATATTAATACTCGCGAATTGGCGCGAATTCAGTCAGTCTAAGTCAGTAATGGAGTAGTGACAACTTAGTCTTGAGTTAGTGTGTCTTACTCTAGCATCATTTTTGTGCTTCATCACGAATGGATAAATAAATTTGTATATAAATGAAACGTTTCGTATTTGTAGTTTCCACAAGACTCCCAAGAACTCGACGGCATAACATAATTTTGTAATGTGTTAATGGCTTGCGAGCTACAAGATCTTCGAGACCACTGAACATATATAACATGTGATGTATAGAAAAATGTGGCTTTAATGTGTGTCAAGTAAAAAAAGACAAATGCGCCACAGTATCTGGACACACTTCTGTGAAAGTGAATGTACTCTGGGGAGTCTTATCAAAGCAGTTAACCATGACACTAACAGCATTTTCTGAGGGTTTGTTAATTGTGCTACCAATTTCTTCATCTGATTGTATGCAAAATTTATTGAATTCTTCTGGGTTTAAGTGGAGAGCTGCATCAAACCAGACTGAGGACTGAAGACTGAAGACCACAACGAACAACCACCTTAGTTTTTTGCACATTGCGAAGTAGTCTACCGTAAAACAAGTTGAAACCAGTATAAGGCGCAACTGCCGTTTGTGCGCGTTGTATGGCAGTGCCCAACAGCGCGTAGATGGTGCTCACCTTTAGAGCCGAGTGACGGAGAGCGCTGAGGCCTATGCTGGTGATAGGCGCGCCAGGCCCGTGCAGTTCACGCTTCACGTCAGCTTATCAGACTCGCTCCGAACGCGCAGCCCCCCGACAGCTGTGATCGGCTGTCGCGGCAGGCTCCGGTGGTCGCTCTGCTGTTCTGTGGAGAACTCGGCGAGGCGGCCAGCAGGCCCACTGCAATGGGCTCCAGCGAGCGAGCGACTCACTGTACCGTCTGCTTTGTTCCCCCATCTTCCAACGTTGCGACGACAGCGAGGACTAAAGGACAGGTATGAAGGAAGGAGGAAGGAATCTTAGGGGTTAACGTCCCGTCGACAACGTGGTCATTAGAGACGGACCAGATATGTGACCCGACTGATACTCAAAACACTACTTTACACCCAAACATGTTTCAGCACCTCTGTGCCATCATCAGTGCCATTTTCATTTATTTATTGCTGTGAAAAACAAAATACATTGAAACTTCCTGGCAGATTAAAATTGTTTGAGCCGGCCGCGGTGGCCGCGGGGACTGAGGCGCTTCAGTCACGGTCTGCACGGCCACTACGGTCGAGGGGTTCGAATCCCCCCCTCGGGCAGGGATATTTGTGCCGTCCTTAGTCTTAGTTAGTTCGTAAGTAGTTTGTAAGTTTAGGGACTGATGACCCCGTAGTTAAGTCCCATAGACTATACAAACATTTGAACATTTTTTGAAAATTTTTTGCCGGGACCGGGACTCGAACCTGGAAGCTTTGCCTTTCGTGGGCAAGTGCTCTACCACTGAGCTATCCCGACACGACTCACGGTCTGTCCTTACAACTCAACTTCTGCCAGTACCTCGCCTCCTACTCTCCAAACTTCACAGAAGTCTTACAGCGAAGCTTGCAACACTAGCACTCCTGAAAGAAAGGATATGGTGGAGACATGGCTTAGTCACAGCCTAAGGGATGTTTCCAGAATGAAACTTTCACAATACAGCGGAGTGTGCGCTGATATGAAATTTCCTGGCAGATTAAAATTGTTTGGAACGGTGCTTTACAAACGGTTGCCATAAGGGCCAAAACCATAGCCAATTGCTCTACTAATAATTCCTAAGACTAAAGCAACTAACAGTAAATGTTTTTTCTCAACCTGAAAACAGCTGTAATTCAATAATGGGAAAATACAAGAATAAGGCTGTTAAAAAAAAGGGGCAGCAGTTGCCTAATCTGTGAAACAATTGCCGAATTTTAGACCTATTTGCCTAATAAATTTTTCAGCACGAGGCAATAACGCCAGAACAAATTTCCTAAGGTAGAGGACAGGTAATTATAAATAAATATAATTTGTGCATTAACAATTATAAATGCAACGCGTCGCTACGAGACACAGCAGGCGACTACCGGGCAACAGGCCCAGCTATCAGACTTTAATGGTTAGGTTGCCAAGAAGGAACGCTGAATATTAATTTAGGCAGATCTGTAAGGCAAATTTTGATTTTGCAATACACAACCTTAGTGAACTGGCAGGAACAATCAATAACTACCACCGTGAGGCACTACCGTGGACATATAGAGCAATTTTACCTTATGTATTGAAGTCGTGTAATACGGCGTAAGGCCCAGAAGAACAATCAAAACAGCTAACCATAGTTGGCTAAGATATAACATCGTAAACTATCGGTTAGTTATTTCGTAATGATAGGCTTTCAACAATACACAAGTGAAGCCACAAAACAATAAATTTATCATTAGCAGAGTAATTTACTTAACTTTAGCAATGCCTTTGTCCAACAAGTTTGACAACAAACAATAAGAAAAGCAGTTCACGCCGCCACAGACAATATGGGGCTCCGCACTATGGCCTTACTAAAACTCAAATACACAACATGAAATGTTGGTAAGATAAAGCACTGCTGAACAAGATAAATAACACATGTAACTTATGAATTATTAAAAAAATACTCTGAGGATAATTATTAAAACATACACAAATTTAAGTTCCAGTCTGACAAGGAAAGTACATGGGCTCGAACAAACATATCTGTGTGAACGTTTGGTTACAGGATATCTACGTACACCTCAATCTGCTGGCGGGTGTCGTTTTTATGCAAAACTCTGCAATGATGCTCTAGATAGCACTGTAGATGTAATTGTAGATGGCATACGTAATGCAGATATCTTAACTATATGCAATTATGCAATAATCATCGTACATGTTCTCTAGCGTGTTGTCATCAAAAACCGTGATGATACTTGCAACTTTAACCTTCTTCTCGGAAGACTGTTGGTATTCATTGCCACTGTTTCCATCGCCTCTTCCCGCACTAACCGTAGCACTACCGCTAGCAATGAGTTGTTAGTCATTATCATCCCTATTATCATCATTATGTGTTAGTGTTACAACAGTATCTAACTTACGCTCATATTTCTGTACCATAACAGATACGAGAAAGCATACGAATGATTCATCCTTTACACTAATACCATCGTCACGAAGAAAGGTTCTTCGTAACTTCATCTCAAGCAGTCGCAATACATTAGTATGATTGATTACCAATCGCCGCCCCATCTGACGCTTCACAACACAAATAACGTCACAAAACGCAACTTCGGAGGCAAACTGCACCGTCCCTACTGGCGAACCGACAGGTCAACGTGCAATGTGGCAAGGCACACGCAGTGGTCTCTAACGGACGACTGCAGAGTTTTGCAGATGCGGGAGTATCACTAGTGCAATAAGGGACTTTTACATTAACTCTCACACGTTTTTGGAGTATATGTGTTTGTTGGGTCTCCTTTCCTAGTGAGCCTTAGAATACCAGTAATCGCAAGCTGACCAGGAAGAGCTTAACAACAGTACTCCAGTTCCGTGGACAAGGTATCTGATATTTAGGCAGACAAGTGCAGGCCATCTCGCTCAAAATTTAAATAACAACAAATCCGGGCCGTCCATACTGCCACCGTCCGCCTAAACGCTGCCACTGCTTCCCAGGATCTGTCCTCCTCCTTCCGGAACGTCAACTCTCTCTCTCTCTCACACACAGCCGAGAACGCCATGTGTCCCGACGGGCGCGTCCTCTATGCTAGTTGCACAGCAAGGATGCCATCTAGGAGGGGGGACAGGAAAACAAACAAAGAGGTATATAAACTAGAGCTGGGTTTGAAGATGACTCGAACTGTTCGAAAAATTTACGTCACGGTTCGGGAAATCTCGGTGAAGGTTCGAACTTCCGATCACGACGCTATATAGCAATGTCAGGAGGTACCATCTCTTCGATTTACAACGATGATAGTCATAAATATTTTCTGTGCTGCGCAGTATACGATTTATACCGAATATAGGGTGTCATTAATGTACAATGGGGATTAATAAGTGTGAAATACGGACTACAGTAGCTTCTAGGGTGCAGGTCATAAGTATAAACAGTAGTGAACAGTGGCGTAACAAGGACTTAGCTTTGGGGGGGGGGGGGGGGGGGAATAGATCTGCTTGACGAGCAAAATTTTAGTCATTTTCCAGACAGACTACCATCTACCACTCCTGAATCTAATTCACTCACATCCAGTCTTTACCCTTACCAGATTGCTGTCATAAGTTTTTCTCTCTCTCTCTCTCTCTCTCTCTCTCTCTCTCTCTTTTTTTTTTTTTTTTTTTGGTGGGTGTTGATTCTGGGGGGGGGGGGGGGGTTCTACCCCCTCATCCCCCCTTAGTTACGCCACTGGTAGTGAATATAGGCAATAAGTAAACGATTCCCTATTTCATCTCTTCTAATCTCCTTTTCAAGGCGATTAAAAGGTAGTAAAATTTTTATCTCTTACTTTAACGTTTGAACAGGAAATGGAATGGGAATCACATTTTTTTCTTTGAATGTTAGCCGTCAGTAATGAGGTGCAGTAGTTCTGTTCTAGTAGCAGATATTTTGTTTATCAATGGATCATATCTTTCAGTGACACCAGACACGTCACGTACAGTATGCACTGTTAAACAAAATACGCAGTTTTTCATAGTGTTGACCTTCTTTTACTTTACATGTACTTGTACTTTCTATGAAATTAGTTCTGAGCAAAGTTATAGTCCGCTAACTTCAAAATTTTCCGCGTATCACTGATAAATTGGCAGCGCCAGTCATTTATTACTTGAGTGTTTGAACAGTTCGACACTGTATCGAGTTCTCTGCTGTATCGGGAAATCTCAAACATGTTCGAACGCGAGTATCATTTGCCCAGCCCCAATATAAACAACATAGAGGGGTCACATTTGAGAACGTCAGTTTGAAGCAGCAACGTGAGCAGACGCTTCTGTTGGTAATCAAAACTAACGTGTAAGCGCTATTATTAGTGGTAAATCAAGCCCAGTGTATGTTCGACGTACAATTGCAGCAACCGCAGAGATAAAACTGTTGGAATGTCATACATAAAGAAAGTTATATATAATTATATAGGTCGTTGTGTATCGGCGTGTATTTGCCTATAAACATTCATTGTACTTACGCATTTGCCAAGTTTCAAAATTATGTTTACTTCACTACCATCAAAAAGCTAGGTAGAGGACGGATGTATTAGGTGTGATTTAATGTAATGTCCCTTGTTTATATAGTGTACAAAAGCATAATCACCATTAGGTAAGTAGCCTAGGTATATGAACTGTAATTAAACTATTATTTATAAAGATTTCCTTTGAATAATAAGGAGTTGCTAACCCAATGGGTAACTAGTATGATAAGTGGCAGCCTACCAAGTATAGTTACATATGCTCTTGACATTTTTAGTAAAAGTTATGGATGCTACTATCGATCGAAAGCGGCTACTTGAAAATGCCATTCCAACACTATTTCAGTTTCCTGAGCACTTACAGAAACCAAAATCTGTAAGGAGAGTATCAAGGAAACGTCAAATTGTGGAGAGCTTGATAAATACGTAATGTACTTCAAAATATGAAACATCATTTGAACCACATGCAGAATAAAGGTAATTAAAGACTTAAAAGAAATTCGTCTGTATTTATAGGAGAAGATATGTCGGCAAATACAAACGAGAATTGACATTATCGTAAAATCAAATAATGCAGCAGTTCGACAGTTGTAAACATTACACTTAACCTTCCTCTATAAACGTTACTGGTGACCACACAAATATAAACATTGGGTCATATCCGACCCCTTGCCTCATAATAGCAATTTCTGAGTACGGGAATCAATAATGCACACAGTTTTATATATAATATAGTTTATTTAACATTCAATTACATATTTTCAAAGTAATGAATGACTAAGGCATATGAAAGAAATGTACCAGTCTTTTCGAATATAGTAAGACATTATAAAAAAGTAAGACATATAAAAAAAGAAAAAAATGAAGTAACACAAATGAAATAAAATAACTTAAAAACAATTATTTCAGTATTATATTCTAGCCATTTCTAAACATACTTAGTTTAGAGACTAAAGAAAACTCATATCACGTAAACTTTGTGACTTAGGAACGTATATCACATAAAACTCATGAATTGAGAAACTTATTCATCACAGATCTGGAACTTACATATAAAATATTCGTACCTTATATATAACACATCAGGCAATTATATATCTCATATCAGGACTTTATATCACATATCAGGAAATTTCGTATCACATGTCAGGAACTCTGGAAGAATAATATATATCAATATAATATAATATAACAATATTATACATAATAATCAATATAAGACTAGAACACAATAATAAACACTGGGTCACATCCGACACATCCATGACTACGAGGTCATCAGTCCCTAAACTTGCAAACTACTTATGAACTAGCTAACACTAAGGACTGCACAAATATCCATGCCCGAGGGGGGATTCGAACCCTCGACCGTAGTGGCCGTGCAGACCGTGACTGGAGCGCCTCAGTCCCCTCGGCCAACGCGGCCGGCCTTTGGAAACAAGCCACTCTAGCCGTGACACGGCTCAAAAGGTTTAGAGGGACATTACGACAAGCAAATATGGACATAGCCAGCACGTGCTCCCTTTAAACGTCTTTTGCGCTCCGTAGCGCTGAAATTGAGGTTTGGAAGCGACAACAAATGGGCGCGGTGCGTTTCAGTGATGCAAGAGAGCGCGGAATGTAAATTTATCGAAGAGAGCTTTAAACGTGCGATGCACTGCTGCCTGTGGACAATGGCGGTCGCCCCTGCCACCGGCCTTCAGTTCCACTGGCGTCCACCTGCCGCTCAGTGGCGCCGAGGCGTGCGTCAGCGGTCCGCTTGCCTCCTTCCTGGAACCGCTTGGACTACACCGTGACCCTCTGAACGGCCACACAGCTTTGTTTGTCCTCTTGTGCTGTTCCCACATTAATTTCCGTTCGCCGCACTTCTTCCGCTGACAGGACAAAGACTGGCACCACTTTGCGCCTCTTTTGAAGCTAATGTTTCCAGCGCGACAGTGTGCGGTGGACGGTCGCCGGTGCACATCTACGAGGTGGCCCATGGACGCCGTCCTCTCTATTTACGTGTTTCCCGCGTTAGTTAGAGCAAGAAGGATTTGCTCGGCTCTGCTTTCCGCAGAAGTGCGCGTACAAGCGGACCTGCACTGTTCTGTGCCGCCATCTGCGTAGGGTAAGGTGGTACAAATTCGATATAGGTACAATTCCGATCAACATAAGTTTTCGCGCCATTTTTCACTCGTAGCACTTGCCTTTGTGTGGCGTTGTAGTGTAACATGTTTCTACAGCTGCTCCTGTCTTTTCCAAGAATACACCACTTTGTGCTGCGGAGATATGAATTTCTTCCTGTTAATATGGACTTGGAGCTACTTCGTCGAACGCGCTCTTATAAATTTTCTAGTTTCTACGCACTTATAAATTCATTACTGTGGAACGTTTGGTAACGCGAAGTATGCCGGCCGCGGTGGCCGAGGAGACTGAGGCCCTCCAGTCACGGTCTGCACGCCCACTACGGTCGGGGGATCGAATCCCCCCTCGGGCATGGATATTTGTGCCGTCCTAGTTCCTAAGTAGTTTGTAAATTTAGGGACTGATGACCCCGTAGTTGAATCCCATAGACTATACAAACATTTGAACATTTGAACGCGAAGTATGCGCTGGTGCCCGAAGGAAAAAGTGCTTTTTATGTGGAAAAAGTCAGTGATCAAAATTGTACGAAGAAGTGATCATAATTGTACCTAGTGTGGTACATTTCCTATCGATTTTTCTCAATTCTGTAACCTTTTTTTGTGTTCATACCAACATTTGTAATTGTCTGATATTTGTGTTACATACTCATTAAACATTCAAGAACAAGTGCCATAGTTAAAATTATTTCTTTTCTCAATATATTTGCAGTTACAATTACATTTGTCCGAAATGATCGAAATTGTACCACCTTACCCTACGTTCAACTCCCGGCTTCGCTCTTGAAACGTCGTGTGGCCGTCTGTTTCTAGTCAGGTCTTACAGTCAGTCGTGTAACAACTGCACAGATGTGATACTGATCTATCGGGAGTCACATTACAATGCAGCTGAGACTCTACAATGAGTTGGATAAGGCTATCGCTTCCGAATGAATGTGCACAAAAGACCGATAATTAAGGGAGAGTTCCCACCTAACAGATAACCCGTTCCACCTACTGTGTTGATTTAACCATTTCAAATTTCTTTACTTTGGGACCCGCAGTGTGAAACATGTCGTTCAGTGACATAATTATAAATGTCGTTTATACCTATCACACTGCTATTATGCTTCACTTATTTATTTACTACTAGGGCACCCAACAGACGTTGTCCTATACACACATCTTTAATTCGAAATTTTCACACTTTTTTAAATAAGCTGAAACTATCTGGACCGTTTTGATGAAAATTATTATTAATAACTTATTACAATATCTAACGTCATTACATGTACATTTATCATAATTCGACCAACTGATAGCGTGAAATTTTTTCTCAGTCTGATCGCAGCACTAACTTTTGGGACAAACTAAAATTAAAATAGAATATTACTGAATATTTGATACTGTGATGATAGCGCAGTCAGCCAGATCCATTGTAAAACATTCCAAAATACACAATTACTTACAAATAAAAAGTTAATTATAAATCATTTTCCATTAGACTAAATTGTGAATCTAAACCATTCTCGATTATCCTTAAACACACACAAAAACTTTCATGACAATCGGTCCAGCCGTTTTGGTGGAGTTTAGTGACAAACACACGGACAGAAGAAATATATATACAGGGTGTTTCACTAAGTGTGTTTACCTCTGTAACTTATAAAATAATAGGTGACGGGAAATTTTAATGCGTTAGGTCAACACAAGACATGTTACACTTTCTGCGGAGCTATGAACATAGTTTATTGTATCATTTTCCAAAGAGTTACAGCACAAAGATATAATTTTTTAAATGGAACAATAGTTTTTTCTATCGTGCATTGGATTCGTTGAAAGCAGCTGCGTCCAAATCAATTTAAACTACATTCCTATCACTGTTAGTTTGGGAGCTACAACGCTTTAAAGTTTAGGGGGCGGAGGCTACGACAGCGTATCTGACTGGCTGGTGGTCATGAGACAGTGGGCTGTGCCCCAGGGGATAGCCACTCGGCCAGTGAGCTACGCTATCGCAGCCTCCGCCCCCGGAACTTTGAAGGGTTATAGCTCCAAAACTAACAGTGATAGGAATGTACTTTAAACTGATTTGGACGCAGCTGGTTTCAACGAATCCAATACACGATAGAAAAAAACTATTGTTCCATTTAAAAAATTAAATCTTTGTGCTGTAAATCTTTGGAAAATGATACAATAAAGTATGTTCATAGCTCCGCAGAAAGTGTAACATTTCTTGTGTTGACCCACCGCATTAAAATTTCCCGTCACCTATTATTTTATAAGTTACAGAGGCAAACACAGTAAAACACCCTGTATATATTAAGTTCAGCTCATTTCGGCTTTTTATTTCCATCATCGGGCATAATTTAATGTCGTTCTTATTACTGTCCTTTCTGTTTAAGATGATATTGATTTTATTTAATTATGACTGGCTTATATGCCTGTAACAGACTTTTTATTTTCTGCCTGAATGAGAAGGCAGCTATTTCAAAGTGTTTCAACGACATTATATGTTTACATAGTTACATGTAAACATTGAATGTCGTTCAAACAATCTGAATAAAGCTGTATTTTTATTCAGGCAGAAAATATGTTCGCATTCGGAGGTGAAGATTGCTGAAAAAAATTCCCAAATAGATCTATCCGCAACGAATAACGACTTTCTTTTAATGATTTCCACTACAACCCGTGCATCATTTCTGTGACACTCACTTCCCTGTAATGCGATGAAAGAAAACGAGCTGTCCTTATTTGCACTCTTTCTATGTCCTACGTCAGTCTTACCTTGTGGGAATCCACATCAAATACTCCAGAACAGGTCGGACAAGTCTAGTGAAAGCAGTTACTTTACTAGGACAGTTGCAGCTTCTGTTCTTCCAGTGAAACATAGCCTTTGTTTCGTCTTTCCCATGATAT
This sequence comes from Locusta migratoria, assembly GCA_026315105.1. Classification (NCBI taxonomy): domain Eukaryota; kingdom Metazoa; phylum Arthropoda; class Insecta; order Orthoptera; family Acrididae; genus Locusta; species Locusta migratoria. The sequence continues at coordinate 902,615,200 of CM048744.1, read as the reverse complement.
TTTGCAAAAATTGTTTCCAATTTAAGTTGTTCGTAATTGTAATAATTAGTTATTTAGTAGAATTTTAGTCGTTCTTTATATATAAAGCAGTGTTCCTATGTTTATGTACACGTATTGCGTACAAATCTACAGGTCTTCCGCATAAGTACTAAAACGAACGCTTTTAACTTCATTTACAAGATAAATCTATCAAATATGAAGGCGTAAATCCAACAAAATTCCCATGAATTACTATTACAACACATTTAAATTAGAAAGAACACTTAGAAAATGTGGTAGGGAAGGTGAAAAACCTACTTTTTTTTGCATAACATTTTGAAGATGGAACAAAACTACTGCAAATCCTGCTTCAGCTGGGCTTTCCGATCACTTGTGGAGTACTGCTGGACGGTATGGGATTGTTATCAGGTAGGAGTGACGGAGGGCCCGAAATAGAACAAAGGAAGTGCATCTAGTTTCGTACGTAGTATCACTATACAGGGTAGAGGGTGTCACAGAGATGATACAGAATTTGTGTTGGGCATCACAACAACAACGGCATTTTTCCTTACTGCTGGATCTAGTTACGAAATTTCGATCACCAAATTCCTCATCATAATCCGAAAATGTATCGTTGACACCCACCTACTTAGGTAAATATGATCATCATACAGAAGTAGAGAAATAAGATAGTAAACGGAGACGAGTTATTCGAGAAAGGAAAGGTAGTTAAAGTGGTTCGATGAACTCACTGATAGGCACTTAAGAGTGTTACGCAGTGTGAGTATGTAGATGTGAGCATACGGGTCTATTGCCCACAGAGTTGCGAGACCTACCCCTATTTTGAAGTAGTCGTATTGATGGTTCGAATATTCAAGCAAAGGTCCGAAACATGTAGCAACCGATAGGTAATGTAAACTGAATATTTCAAGCAGAAGTAATGCGTTTTTGGCTGAGTGCAGCAGTCCGTCTGAAAACTGAAGACAGGAATGTTTCCAGAAGGCTCTCTGCAAAGTAGTGTATAGAAACTTAATATCATTTTACATTACAGTCTCACAAGAGAATCCCTCAAATCATCTTTGAATAACCATCACACCGTAGCCCGCTTCTTAACGTTCTCAGAGGTAGCTCTGAATGGTAAAACAATAAACGGTTCGTAATACCAGAACACCTTAAAGTTTCGACCTACCCACAAAGGAAACACTGGAGTTTACATATTTCAGTACTTCATGGACCATTTGATTGATTCTGTAATGAAAATAATGTGAAATGACTCTATTTACTGGATATGAACACATAATTGCAGTAATCATGCATGTATTGTTTGTAGTCCTTTACCTGTAACTACCCACAAAAACTAGTTTTTTTAGACTATACGGTGGCCGAGCGGTCTGCGGCGTGCCAGTGACGGTCTGCACGGACGCTGTGGTCGGGGGTTCGAATACCCCTCGGGCATGAATGTTTGTGCCGTCTTTAGCATTAGTTCATAAGTAGAGTTGTGAGGCGGCATCGTGAGTCGTGTCGGGATAGCACAGTCGGTAGTGCGCTTGCCCGCGAAAGGCAAAGGTCCCAGGAAGTTTCATATCAGCGCACACTCCGCTGCAGAGAGAAGTTTCATTCTGGAGTTCATAAGTAGTTTGTAAGTTTAGGGACTGATGACCCCTTAGTTAAGTCACATAGACTCCACAAAAAGTAACTGTAAATTTGCTACCGGTAAAATATTTTACTGTAATAGGCAATCGATCGATTTTTTTTACTGTGTCATTACTGATTTACTAACAACTTAAGTATTGGGTTATAATGGTAATTTATTCATCTACTGTCGCAGATAATATCAATATTGTCATTGACAAATATTGGCTCCTTTACCACGAATGATGCCGCAGCGTATTAGCGTGTCGTACTGCGGTGCGCGCGGCCGTTAGCCGTCAGGGGTTCGAGTCCCCCTTGGGGCTCGGGTGTTTCTGTTGTCCTTAGGTTAGTTTACCTTAGTTTAAGTTGTTTGTAAGCTACGGAAATAATAATAATCAAGCAGTTGAGACCGATAGATTTACAAACATTTGAACATTTGAACCACGTATGATGGTCCAATTAAAACCCCCAACTGCTTGAAAAGTTGAACTCCACATATTATTCTTATTGCTGGCTTTTGTGCCGAATCTACGAGAACGAGATGTGGTGTGTTGCGATAGCCATACGCAAGGTAACGAACTGAAATAGTATTTCGGAAAGGGACGATGCCATTTGCGACGGCGTCTTCTTTTAGTATAAGGTCCCAGCGGAAGACGTTCCAGCAGAGGACTGCTGACCGGTAGGCATTTGCGGCATGTGATTACGGAAGCAGAGGTGGGTTAGCCGCGCGTGCTGGAGCGCCGTGTTGCGGTGCGCGCAGCAGTCCTCCGGGCAGAGTGTCTGTTTCGTCTTTAGTATAACATAGTTCATAAGTAGTTTGTAAGTTTAGGGACTGTTGCCCCCGCATTTAAGTCCCTTAAGCTTCACAAACATTTCATTTCAGTGGTTACGGAAAGCGCTCAGGAATTTTTGAAATGCAATTTGCCAGCACAAATTTCAGATTCTCAGATACTTTGTGATTCTCATCTTGCGGGTTAGATACTCCAAATTTCGAGACCTGCGAGATGTGAAGACCTCGCAGAAAGTGGCCCTTTTGAAACAGATCCTAAACAGTGGCAAAATACATTCATTAAATATGAGGCAGTATTGAATTCGACGCCCAAAACGCATGCAAAATGTAAACACACATACCTACAGTCCAGTACGAGTAAACAATGCTACACGATGAGTCACCCAGCTGATGCATAGTACACAGCTTGATCACGTTTTCGCCGACGGGGTTAATAAACGCAAGGTGAGATTTCTCAAAAGTAAGGTGCTTATTACGCATGAAACATCAGAAATAAGGACCAAGAATGAGAATAAAATCTGTATTTATGCACACAATTAAGTACTCATTCTTTCCCCCTTCCTCTGGCACAATCAGTTTAGTTGGATTTGAAGACTAAAATGGAATAAATAGATAAAACTAATGTTATCGAACAAAGTGTTTACTCTTTTCTATCTCAGGCAGAGTAAGATTCGCTCGCCCCCATGATTTTTATATAACTGAATCCTCTTTTTACAAAGAGTGAGACCACAGGCATTTCCTTCTTCTGAAGTTCTCTTAGTAAAACTCTTGTGAACAGCATCATATAGATACGTTATCTTAGGAAGCTCTACGGCTTTACAACTTATCGTACCAGCAGACTAAAGTGATGTTCGTCTTTCATTAGTCTTCTGAATCCATAATCGTCGAATTATCAATCTTTTACTTTTTAGATAACTTCGTTTCCATTACACTTTCGTCTAATCTGATGTTTTATTTATCTCTTATAGAAAAGACAGTACGTCTACGTTTTGGTATCTCAATCACAAGGTATACTTTTCGCAGGAAAGTTGACAGGAGTGATCATAACAGAGGGCGGACGGTTACTATCATACTATTGACGGTAACTCTGCATGGGTGAGGGGTTGGGGGAGATTAGAGAGGGGGGCCTCTGGTCTCATATTGTACTGCCGCTCCAGCCCTTCGACAAGCTCACTCCGCCACTGGTCCAGACTTCTCCTCTGCAGTGTAGGCTTTGCTTCATTGTATTCGCCTGAAATCTTCCAATACGCAACACGAGTGTGCATTGCGGGATGCCGCCTCTCCAGGCTTCTAACGACTCAAACCGTATTATCAGTCACAGATACACATATACTCTAGAAATCACATTTAAGTGCCTGGCAGAGGCTTTATCGTATCAGATTGATAATATCTATTTACCGTTTCATTCTCTAATAGCAATCAGGAAAAAAGAAACGCCTAAATCTATCAGTTTTTTTATTTATTTCATTACGATGATCCTATCTTCGTATGTCGGTGGCTGCTAACAAAATATTTTCGAGAATGAAACTTTCACTCTGCAGCGGAGTGTGCGCTGATATGAAACTTCCTGGCAGATTAAAATTGTGTGCCGGAACTGGGACTCGAACCTGGGACCTTTGCCTTTCGCGGGCAAGCGCTCTACCGACTGAGCTACCCCGACACGACTCACGATGCCGCCTCACAACTTTACTTCCGCCAGTACCTCGCCTCCTACTTTCCAAACTTCACAGAAGCTCTCTTGCAAACACGCAAGACTAGCACTCCTGGAAGAAAGGATATGGTGGAGACATGGCTTAGCCACAGCCTAAGGGATGTTTCCAGAATGAAACTTTCACTCTGCAGCGGAGTGAGCGCTGATATGAAACTTAAGAAGGATATGGGTTTAAGGAAGTGGAAAAGGAGTCATTCCAGTCCCAGGACTGGAAGGACTTACCTTAGGGGGAAAAAAGGAAGGTAAACAAATACACACACACTCAGACAATCGAAACGCAAACACACTTAGACAGTGTGCGGATGAAAAACGGGTATTCATTGGACAAATATATTATACTAGAACTGACATGTGATTACAATTTCGCGCAATTTGGCTGCATAGACCGTGAGAAATCGGTACCCAGAACAACCACCTCTGGCCATTATAACGGCCTTGATACGCCTGGGCATTGAGTCAAACAGAGCTTGGACGGCGTGTACAGGTACAGATGCCCAAGCAGCTTCAACACGGTACCACGGTCATCAAGAATAGTGATTGCCGTATTGTGACGGGCCAGTTGCTCGGCCACAATTGATCAGGCGTTTTCAATTGGTGAGAGATCTGGAGAACGTGCTGGCCAGGGCAGCAGTCGAACATTATCCATATCCAGAAAGGCCCGTACAGGACCTGCAACATGCGGTCGTGCATTATCCTACTGAAATGTAGGGTTTCGCAAGGATCGAATAAAGGTTATAGAGCCACGGGTTGTAACACATCTGAAATGTAACGGCCACTGTTCAGAGCGCCGTCGATGCGAACAAGAGGTGACCGAGACGTGTAACCAATGGCACCCCATACCATCACGCCGGGTGATACGCCAGTATGTCGATGACGAATACACGCTTTCAATGTGCGTTCACCTTCATTTCTTTCGATAAGTAGCGGTTCTTAGTCATCTAGCGTTCTTCCACTTGGACGGGCTTACTTATTGACTTAGTATGGGTAAGGGGTGGCCGGATACACTTTCTCTCGCTACGTCATTATTCCCTACCTCCACCCTCCTCCACCCTACCACCCCCCCTCCCCCCCAGCCGCCAAAAACAGTGTATTCCCACTGACTGCGTATAGTGTCATACATATAAAATGTGCGAAAAAAACTTTTGTAAATATTTGTGAATCGTGTAACCGATGTGGAACTTAGGTACCAACCCGGTATTTGGCTGTTGGGACGTCGGTAATACATGAACGCGGTGCATTAAACCGAGCTGCCTGACTAGTGGATTTTTATAAGTACCGTAAAGTTTGTTAAAAAAAAAAAAGTTCAAATGTTTGTTAAGCTTATGGGACTTAACTACGGGGTCATCAGTCCCTAAGCTTACAAACTACTTATCAACTACCTTATACTAAGGACGGTACAAATATCCACGCCCGAGGGGGGATTCGAACCCCCGACCGTAGTGGCCGTACAGACCGTGACTGGAGCGCCTCACTCCCCTCGGCCACCGAGGCCGGCTAAAGTTTGTTATTCGTTTATTTTCGAGCGAGAAAAGACTGTTTTATGTTTAACGCAACCAAAGCTTAGATAATACCCTAATATTATTTCCAAATATTATCTAAAAAATCATTCATTTTTATTGTCAAAGAAATGGAGTTTTTCGTTGCTGCATTAGCTGTATAAATCTGTATTCAGATCTTTTATCAGAAATCGGTTCCTCACTTTTACAGATGTATCTACAGGTTGATACTGTTTATTTCATGGGGCTTCCAATACTTTTTCTGGCCCTACGAAATAATACCATCCACAGTACAAAGTTGTTAGTGCTTCCTGTCAAAGCTAATTCAGCAACGACGAATTTTCATTTATAAAAAAAAAAAAAAAAAAAAAAAAAAAAAAAAAAAAAAAAAAATTAAATTAAAAAAAAAAACTAAATGTTTTAATGTAATCCTACGATGAGTTGTGGAAATTTTTCGACAATAATGTAATGTAAAACAGAATGCTTATTGTTCGAACTATATTGTCGCAATGTAGAGTCACGTCCCATAACCCTGAATTTTATTAACATTTACTACTGCATTTCGATACAAATCAATTACATTTCATTCAAAATAATTGCATAATTCGTAATCACTGTACCGACGTATTTTAGAATCACTTCCGCTATAACCGTCTCACGCAACCTTTACTTTAACATTTAACTTGCACAGCATGTAAATTATGTAAAAGAGACGTTGCACTCTTCTACTGGAAATTCAGCACCTATGTCGTTCGTCTCTTCACTGTTGAAGGACATATTCTTTCATTACGACGAGTAATCACCTCAAAGGCCGCCATGCTGGCAGGCAGTGGCGCTCCAGACGACATGAGGCTATAAAAGTTGTTGGTACTTTGTTCTGCTACTGTGGCCTCAAGTGAGTGACGTACAAAAGAGCAGTGCGTCTGTCCAGTCTCGTGTTAGTCGCGTGGAGCCACCTGGCTTTCAAAATGCGCGTGACAGTCGTTGGACTGGAAGCTGAAGCCTGCGAACAAAGGGTCTGGACTTAGGGGACGTAGCTGTTACGGAATTTACGTCTTATGAGTGAAAACCTAAGAATCTGGAGATAAACTGTAATCAGTATCGTCTGCCTGTTTCAAAGGCACCAAAGAGGTATTGCTTTTAATAAAACTTTTGTACAGTTACGGTGGCGTGATCCTTTAACATGAGGTTGTTTGCATATAAATATTTTTACTAAGTAAGCATTTTTACTATTTTAGAATTATGACTATTCATCTGGCGACAATGAGGGTTAGACATTCAGGGGGATGGTAACCGGCGGTGCGCTTTTAAAAAACCTATTCTGAAATTAACTTTGGCTTCAAGATTTTAACTAAAACCTCGCTGATTACCAATCCGATACCTTAATCACTTTCATAATTCCAGAATGAGGTTTTCACCCTGAAGCGGAGTGTGTGCTACTACAGTTAATGTCGCATGTATCCTCTTCCTGAAACAAGTGCTTTCCTATAGATATATGCGCTTCAGAATACTCTACATGCATAGCGAAATTTAATATTCTTGCATATATTAGACACATGCATTGACGTACATCCTTAAGGTATGGGACTATAATTATGGCCTCTGCCGACAGCGCTTCTTCGCTGAAATTTTACATATTTCACTAATCAGAATAATAATATGTATCTACTCCACACATCAAAAAACAAATATGTACTAGCCAGAATCAAGGCTGTAAAAGAGGAGAAGTGGCTTTTCAACTCATCTGGAAGCTTCACAAACACTTAAATCAAAAATCATGTCTTTTATCCATGCTATGCGATGACATTACAAATTCTTATGAGATAATTTTACTGCAATAGTCACATTTTACTGATATTTTACTAGCACGACACGTTTCGGCAGCAAAGTACCATCATCATGTCTGTTTTTACAATTACAAGAGCATTATAGTGTGTGATAATGTTCATAAGCCATGTGTGTTCCATAGTGGTTAGGGGGCGAAATTCAAGCGCATTCAGGAAGATAACTTGATTTTGAAGATATTTGTCGTTATTGGGGATGATCTTTCCACTATATTTATTATATAAAACAACAGCCAAAATCGGTAATTATATTTCATTTAGATGGCTGGTTCCGGCAGAACACAGCAGTTATCGCATCTGTAGACGTACATGAAAATCGTAATCAATTTGCCTTAATAATTTTTAGAGAAATATATATTCTTAATATATATCCAATCCTATCAAGGCCACCTACCATTCACATACACCAATCCACATAGGAAATTTAGTATAATTGTAGTTTTTCATCAACATTATTGCTGGCATGTTGCTGCTGAAACAAATGTTTCCCACATTTTGCTACTGTGTAATCCATTTTGGGCAAGACAAAAGTAACCGTCTGCCATCACATCGTGGTACCAGATGGCGCTTATAACATTTCAGAATTAAACGTACTCAGACGTCAAGAAAAAATAATTACAATCCATCGTAAATTTACAGACAAAAATGATTAGAAATCATAAAAAAGGGAAGAAAATCTAATGAAATCGCTAAACTTCTTCACAGATATAAAAACAATGTCTATCTTTAGACATCAGCTACCATTATGTAACCTAAACAGGTGACGAAAAAAATTAAATAATGTTTGACATTTCAGACAACCATTAAAAGATTAAATATCAAACACTATGCAATTATAAAAACTTTAGGTACGTACGTATTTCTCTGATTATTATTATTGAAAGTTGATTGCAGTTTTCATTGTATGCTTACAATCTCCCGAAATCGATCATCTAAATAGAAAATAATAGATATCCTGCATAAAAATGTGTTTTAGTATCATATGGCTACAGTATTTTTATCATTAATTAGTGCACTTACTTACAGTTTTGTTGGCAGTCTGGTTATCTGGAAGAACACAAGAACATAGTTATAAACACATCACATTATGAAATTCCCATGCTATATGTTTACATTGTTACAAATATGCTTAGAAGCTAAGACATACTCCTTACAATAATATGTATAGTGAGGACAGCGCTAACCGTGATTCTCTATGGCAATGGGCTCTCGATGTGCTGAATTTGTCGTAGCAAGTATCACTTAGAACGCCCCACAGCGCAAGAGAAATTACTTGACCTCCAGGAAAAGATGAAATGTTCTGAACAACTTTGAAGACGTACCGAAGGATCGGTAATTTATAATAACTACAAAGTACGCGCACAATCATCGGAACAGCCGCGGCCAGAAGAAGACGCTACTGCCGCTGCTATTGGTCGGCGCATTACACCGCCGTCGCGCATGACGCGGCGCGGACGGCATACGGAGCGCCTGGCGCCTTACAGGCGTAAATACAGGACACGTTCCACTGCCAACAAGACCTAGAGAACGACAATACCCGAAGTACAAATATATCGTACCAGCGCGTACAGTAGCACAGAACACCTCCAAGATCTTTCCCGATTTGGCACCCACGATGACCCCCCTCGCAGATAACGCCCCGACCCCTGCACATCTAGACACCGGAGAAGATCCAGATCCAAATCAATAGCTATAGAATCAATTAAGAAATCCATTATCATCACCCTTACACACACTCTCTATCCACCAACAACACAAACATGACACACGCATACATCACACACGCAAAACACTTTCCACCCCCTCGAAACAACACATAACACACACCCACAACCTTCTCTCAAAGACTTACAACCTACATATACACATTAGAATTAAGCCACACAACACAAACACAAACTACCTGAACACCGTAAACAAAAAATCTTCTGCATCCGGATTGGATTGAATTGAAATGAACAAATTGCCCACACAAATACACAATGTGGCAACATACTGAGGTTCAAACAAAACACCAACAACATTTCTTCCCTTTACTCAAATAACAACTAAACATTATGCTACCTGATTAATTAATTAATTAATTACTAAAAACAAACTAAACCTCAAATATACATACGTAAATACTAAATCTAAACAAACAGCAAACACTAAAATATTAAATATCATAATTGTAAAATATCCTGTAAGTTATATTATATTACAACTCTATACAAATTCATAGATTACAAAAACCCAAATATACATATGTAAATATTAAATGTAAGCAAACACTAAATTTTTAAATATTATAATTGTAAAATAACCTTTATGTTATAGTATATTACTACTTTACACAAATGTAAAGATTACAATTTATTTTCCGAAATGACTTTTGCAATCAGTTGTAATAAATATCTATTTCAAATCAAATTATATGTAGCCAAAGGCCGATAAAGAGCCAATGCCATGCTCTAAGAAGGCCCGCTCTTACCCCCTCAGGGGAAAGAATGAAAAGTCCCTAAGAAAATTTTAAAAATATCAGATCCACCTTACTCTAACGAGAATCAGTTTCAAAACTACAAGTGTGAGAACTGTGGGCAGGGTGAAGCTGGGAATTTTTATCTGACGGGAGGCGTGCTTAAGTAGTACTTGCAGGTGCGGTGATCACTGTTAGCTCAACTGCCTAAAAAGCGGGAGACCCGGGTTCGAATCCCGTCTGGGTACACATTTTGTGCTTTCCCCATTCGCAGTTCATGACATATATTATGTGAATATGACTACATCATGTGACAATCATACATCAATAGCACCTTAGATTTCCGCTATATGTACTGTGCAAGTTTTAGGTGAATCACCCTGTATACTGTAACATAGTTGCAGTAACACAAGTGTCTCAATAACCATAGAAATAGGCACTGGTCCGAGCTAAGCCAAAAGCATTGAACCTCATGAACGTGACTCAAATAGGAAGCGAGCACAAAGCCCACAAAATTATCGCTGCTGGACACGGCGTTTTCATCAATATATATTACAGCGCAATCGCATTGTATTAATATATTCCGATTGCCTGCAAAATTTAACATTTTCGTGACTGTTGTGACGAGTGTTTCACAGCAATTCTAAGCAGTTTTGAGAAATTCACCAACTACTTGAACGTAGCTACATTTACAGACATTTCAGGCACCGCACTCGCTTATGAGTAAATTGCATTCCTTTTTAGACACATGAGTTCACAATGACGTTTTCTTTCTTTTCATTTTCGCTGTCCAAGAAAGTCCTGGCTGGCTTCGCACATACTCGTTCGGTAACGTTCAAATCGTAGGTAACCATTTAATTACAATCGTTCTGTCTGTAACAGCGACATGTTTTACCAGACACAGAAAGAGGCAGCAAAGGTGATTATTATTTTCCTTGATAACTATAGTTCCTAATGTAATGTGATGTAATGTCATTTCACGTAGTTTCACTTTATCAATAGTGCCGTTCCTGCGTAAAAAAGAGCTATATTTAACAACTGTCGCTATTTTAGGTCATGACAGTAGACTTGGCTTGCAAAATCAGTATTGCACACTGTGGAACTGCTCTAACAATATTCTCATTTAAGAATTTGTATTCCCAAAATAGATGTATATATTTCACGCGCTCGCTACTTTTAAATAGGGTAAATGCAATAAATTGAAAGATCAATTGGACGGATTTCAAAGGAAGGTATGAACGTATTAGGATAGTAAAAACATATTAGTAAATGCACATTTAATTCAGTTTCTTACATTTTTCGATATTTCTACATTGTGCTACATTTCTCATCTTAACTTACTAACTACATGTGGTGTTACCAATCATCTATTCATTTATTTTAATCTTGATTTTGCATTGCGAGGTATTCGTGGAACAGACTCACAGGCATAGGATAATTGTAACAGTATTATTATGACCCAACAGCGATTTCGAAGTCGGATACTGAATTTCAAATTATACCCAGGACCAGAGATATACTCGGATCACAGCAATGAATTTTTCGATACTAAAGTTTAGCAGAACATAGTAGGCGGGCACTGGCAAAGAGGGCATTCCACGCCAAGAGAACTATCAAACACAGGCTTTGGGAAAGAAATTTTTGAGAACGCATGTTTGAAGCACAGTATTGTATGGTAGTAAATCGTATGCTGTGGACACACGGAAAAGAGAATCGCAACGTATAACATATGGTGTGCAAAAGAATGTAGAATGTACTGATAAGGACTCAGAAAGTACTCCGAAAAATCGGCTAACAGTTGAGCAATTGGAACCAGAATTCAAAGGATGATAGATTTGGAACATGTTTCTACTAATAATTATAATTTCTTACATCACAACAATCTGACTTTTGGCAAGAAAATAGCTTTCTTATTACAAAATAAGTCACAGTATATGGTATCCACTTAATTCTAACTCCCTACATCCTAGCGGATACTGGAATTCAGGAAGAAGAATTAAAAGAGTCGGAAAAGAAATTACTCGGCGGCAACGTCCGGTATGTGATATTCTTGTAATATTCTGGTAAGTTCCTGGCGATGTCAGGTCGTTTATGTAGTCCTTTCATATGTTCGTCCAACTTCTACTTCCCTTTTTCTCCACCGCCTTCTACTTTACTCTCTAGGTGTACAGTGCCCATTTCAGTTTCGTTTTCATGTAGCTCAACCATTATGATGTCATATTTCCTCTGAATTGTGTGTCAATCAGAGTAATATAATTCTTCGTTTCCGCTGGGTGGAAACCGTCTGCGGAATATATTTCGAATGGAGTTTGTAATAACGACGTAATAGATTACAACCTCAGTCGTAATGGAGACGATTTTCGTGAATTTCGTTGGTTTTGACGTCATATCTCCTGAAATTTTTGTGGTACTATGATATAAATGCGAAGGTATAGTCAGTAACATAAGCGAATACTGTATGCAAAACTCGTGTATGATGGGGCAGTTTATTACATAATATTATTTATGGCCTCATATCTAATGTTCAAATGTTTGTAAAGCTTATGGGACTTAACTACGTGGTCATCAGTCCCTAAACTTTCAAACTACTTATGATCTACTGACGAACTAGGACGGCACAAATATCCATGCCCGAGGGAGAATTCGAACCCCCGACCGTAGTGGCCGTGCAGACTGTGACTGGAGCGCCTCAGTCCCCTTGGCCACCGCGGCCGGCTCATATCTAATGAACAATGTGTCGTATTATAATATAATTTCGAAGGTAAATAAGTGGCATGTGGATATACTGACAGTAAAATATCTCACGTATAAAATTAGTAGTATAGAAGTAGTAAATTTTAACTTCACTGCAAACGCCATAGTTTTACTACGTGATCATCGGAAAAGTAGTAAGAGGTAATTTTTTTCATAATTTTTTGGGGTTATCAGTTTACTAAAAGTTTGAAATTATATGTAAAGGTTGTTTCGAGTCTCTAAATGGTCTAATTCACAACTAGTGGATAAATTAATTTGTTAGATGCGTCGCATCATGTGGCAGCTTTTCGCACATCTCATTATTTAGGATAGAATATTTCCTTAAGTATGTGCCGTAAGTGGTGTTTTTTCCTCGACTGTTTACAGATCTTACAGAATATTTGAATCAAGGTTCATTGGTATAGGAGATGTTGAAAATTGTCGCATGATGGGCAAATTTTCTCGAATTTCATTATTTATGACGTCATATGTCCTGTCTACGTGTCGTAGGTGGTTCCTACTCCGACGGCCGCAGTGGCCGAGGGGACTGAGGCGCTCCAGTCACGGTCTGTGCGGCCACTGCGGTCGGGGGTTAGAATCCCCCCTTGGGCATGGATATTTGTGCCGTCCTTAGGATTAGCTAGTTCATAAGTAGTTTGTAAGTTTAGGGACTGATCACCCCTTAGTTAAGTCCCATAAGCTATACAAAGATTTGAACATTTGAACATTTGGTTCCTACTCCGCAGATTAATTTTTTTCGTATAGTGTAGAATATGTGTACCAAGATTGGTGGAATTCTGTCCAGTTGTCCAGGAAGAGGCATGGAACATACTTGTTTGTATATATACATACATTTATATGATATTGTACGCATATATAACTCTTATCGATTGATTATGAATGAGTATGCGAAGCAGTTTTTCATACTGAAGCAGTAATAATCTTCGAATTCTTATTTCCATAGGTTTTATTACAGTTAGAATTCTCATAGCCACAAGAGAAGTTGATGTTTCTCTATCGTTTTAATCGTTCTAATAATCAATTACAAATAATTGCATGTACTTTTTTTTCTTAATCCATCGGTTCTAATTCCCTAGCTCCTTACTCCTGGTTTCCAACTTGCAGATTGTTTGGAGACAAAAGACGTGTCCGCGTTCACTTGTAGTGAGAGAGACCAACGCAATATTCACATGAAGTTTTAAGTGCCATCGACAAGGGATCTCAAATCGATTCCATATTTATGGATTTCAGGAAGGCTTTTGACACTGTACCCCACAAGCGGCTTCTTATGAAATTGCATGCTTATGGAATATTGTGAGCGTGAAGGTCGGGGTGAGAGTTTAAAATAGGGAAAGATTAATTTTTAAAACTCACAACCACCAACTGCGAACCAAATTCCTAAACATGCAAAAACACTGGAACTGCGATTGCGACTGTTTGACTCGTTTCCTAGGGGATGATATCACACGTTCACAGCTTTCCTTCCCTGCATATGATTAACAAAACAAATTCATAATAAAATCAAGTTCATGAGAGAAAAGGGTGTACTAACTACAATTTTTGAAAACACGTGAAAGTTCACTTTATGTTGTTTATTTCACAATATTTGAACCCTGTGGCTGATACGTCTGTACGTCGACACTTTTACCAAATAAAGTTATAGCTCGTGAGCCCCCAGACAAAATGAATATTTGTCGCGAATTGTTTTCACACCACGTGGCTGTCTCAAACACCGTTTATGTTCATGCCTATGTGACGACACGTGTTACATTAACAAATCACAGTCACTTTAATTCAATGCGATGCACACCTTGTTCCACTGGCTAAATATTCACAACATACAGTAGCACTCGATTTAACTTGGTGCAGTCTACGACGAGCAACCACACGTGGCGATTGCCACAGACAAATCTAAAGTCACGACCTCGAGATCCACATGCCGACTGATGCAGAGCGACGCCGCCCGGCCAGCTCCCCACGTGCTCTCCCGTCTCGTCACTTCTTGCCCTCGCCCGCGCGTGTGCGCCAAAAGCTCAACTGACGGGGTTTTTTCCCCTACGTCATCAACTTCCCCATGTGAGCTGTTCTAACCGATTTGCCAACGTACAGCGCTCAGCCAATACATTTCTAAAACTTTACTTAAAATCAAAATAACTACACTACACATTAAACAAATTTCTTCTTACGTTTTTATATTGGTATAAACAACCTTTGTAGTGTTCATCATAATCGTGCAATTTCTTATATCACAGATAAGTGAATTCTTCAAGATAAAATACACAAGATTAATTGAAAATAAAATGAGAAATAGTTAATATATTATTTTTTATAAACAAACATTTCCATGCTAGTTGTGTAACTGTCTTGTATTCATTGGTAATTTATTACTTTTCATTGTCAATTAAACATATTACGTCAGATGTGACTATATCAGCTAATGTATTGTTTATTTGTCAACAGGCTATTTTGTAATGAGGGCCTTAAAGGTTCCTAACTGCATCGTATTACTTCAAATGCCAGTAGTATTAGAATATTTGTGCATTGCACTGTGCCTGGCACTCGCCATTGTCCCTCTCTCCCCTCACCGGAAACGAACTGGAAAATCCTAAGCTGGAACAAGCCACCAATGTCGGCCTGCTCGCTGGCCTCCCGTCAGCTACAAGCACACAGCAAATCTCAATGTGGAGAATTTCTACCTATGGCCTAACTATAAATGTTGTCACCCAACTGTGTACATACATTGCTACCATAATTAATAAGATTAAAATTGTGTAACATTTAGTGCATTGGCATGGTCAATGTTTGCAGTGAACTTCATACTGTTTAATTATCAAAAGCTATTAATTACCAGTATTTCTATTGGGCGGTAATCTTACAATATCTCCCCAAATTTGCGGTTGGATTCACGATTTCTTATCAGAAAGAACACAGTTCGTTGTAATTGATGGTAAGTCATCGAGTAAAACAGAAGTGATATCTGGCGTTCCACAGGGAAGCGTTATAGGTCCCCTACTCTTCCTCGTGTTTATAAACGATTTAGGAGACAATCTGAATAGCTCCCTTAGTTTGTTTGTGGACGATGCTGTCGTTTATCGGTTTGTGAAGTAAACAGAGGATCAAAAGCAACTGCAAAGCGATTTAGACAAAATTTCTGCATGGTGTGAAGATTGGAAATTGACACTAAATAAAGAAAAGTGTGAAGTAATACCCATGACCACTAAAAGAAATCCGCTGAACTTCAATTACGCGATAAATCAGTCAAATCTTAAGGTCGTAGATTCTACCAAATACCTAGGAGTTACAATTACGAAAAACTTTGACTGGAGAGAACACACAGAAAATATTGTGGGGAAGGCGAACCAAAGGTAACGTGTCATCGGCAGAACGCTTCGAAGATGCACCAGCTCCACCAAAGAGACTACCTACATCACACTTGTGCGTCCTCTCCTGGAGTACTGTTGCCCCTTGTGGGACCCTCACCAGGTGGGACTGACGGAAGACTTGAGAAGGTTCAGAGAAGGGCAGCTCGTTTTGTTCTATCAGGTTACGGGGGGGGGGTGCGTCACGGAAATGTTGCACGAATTGGGGAGGAAATCATTAAAGGAAAGACGTTATTCATTGCGGCGTCATCTGTTTGCGAAGTTTCAATCACCGACTTTTAGTTCTGAATGTGAAAATATATTGCTAGCACCCATCTACTTGGGGAGACACGACCATCCCAATAAAATAAGAGAAATCAGATCGAAAACGGAACGATTTAGGTGTTCTTTCTTCCCGCGCGCTATTAGAGAATGGAACGGTAGCAAAAAGTTATGAAACTGGTTAATGAACCCTCTGCCAGGCACTTCAATGTGATTTCCGAGTATCTATGTAGATGTAGATGAATATGGTCGTGATCTTTGAGACTGCCTTACAACATTATCTTTGCGAATACCTGTGACTTCCATTCTGGCAAACAGTGATCGGACGTTTTGTTCGGGCCATGTTGCTGAATCGGACCAGGCGACCTCTGACAACGCACGCCGAGTGTTGGAGCTTCGTAACCGATAACTTATCACGTGCCCGGCTCGTATTTATTACGTTTTGTATTTCAGAAATGTAGATAGTGCATACAGTTGTGTCAAGCGCGGGTCAACAGTTCACTACGAATACGTGTTCAGAAACAATCCACACCAAGAGAAATATACTCTTACTGCTACAACCCTAGAATATACCGGCATACAATCCCGTGTGAAACAATACTGCGCATCCTACAGTGTTGTGTTGCTTAGGAACTAAATATAAGTTGAAACACGTTTGACCATGTTTCTCAGTTAGTACATCTGCCTATTCACTAAAACTGCATAAATAACAGTAATTTTTGCTGCCTATTTGAATCCCAAAGTTCTGTATGTAATGATAAAACAGTTTACGCTTAAAGGACAATTTACTACTTCAGAAGTGACATATTCATGTATGCAGACATTAATTTCTACTGAACCTAGCACATAATTTCCAGACTGCCAATGAACGTAATTGTAGTGCCGGTAACGGCATGAAACCACAATGCATCAAACGTGCAATTGATACTGAGTATCTGTATAGTTGTAAAATGGGTGTTTAGCTTGTAAGAACTAAATACGCATGGTAAAAAAAATGTTGCAAATAACAACGCCCATTTGTTCTAAATTAAATTTAACTCTCCATTTACACATCGTTACCATATCAGCGTAACCATACGAAATTCGTAGGGGGCTGCAACTTATACAGGGTGACCCAAAAGTAAGTTAATATTTGTTAAGTCGGTAGTTGACGGAATAATGAAGGCAGGGAGCTGAAACGTGTCACACAGACTGGGCAGAAAGGAATTCACGTTATTAGCTTCCATTGGGCACTGAATGAACTGAATAGAGAAAGCTGAAAATTTATACCAGACCGGGATTCGAACCCGGTTCCCCAGCTTACTGAGCAGTTGTGCTGTCCAATACCCCACCTGGTGACGACCATTCACGAACTTCAATAACACATTTTCCGTCAGACGTTAATTTCGATTTATCCACAACCTACTGACGTAGTGCGCCTGCCTCATTACTCGTGGGAATCGAACATCGAATGCGGGAAAATAATGCGCAAAAATCCGTAATTTTAATTCGAAATAGGCAATTTAGATGGCAATACTTTTTATTTATGGGTTTGACTGTGTACTAGAAGCGGTATGTATCTGGAAATTGCAAGCTTTCTTTGAGATCCTGTAATGTAATACATTCGAGAAATTATAATTAATGAATTAACTTAATCTTCTAGCTTTTGAGTGCCAATTTATTTCACTGTAAAAGACAATATTGCAATTTCGACCGTCGACCATGTGGCCATTATTATAAGGAAGATACTGCATGTCAATACCTCGAATTACCTGGCGTGACACGACATAGAAACTGCTTTCATGTCATTGTGATACATATTACTGCAGATTGTGTATTGCACTCTTTGGATTGGATTAGGAATATATGATTAATATTTGGTGATCACATCGTATTAGTGGCAGAAAATGAGCGGACAGCGAACAACATGCTGAATGATCTAAATAAATCTTGTACAGAATATGGGTTCAAAATAAACACATAAAGGTTATGATCATTAGTACAAAACGGAGACTGGCTAAAATTGAAATAGGACAAGCTACCAATAACCAAGTAAGTGCATTTAACTATCTTGTGAGCACAATTACTGAAGACTTGAGATGCCACCAGGAGGTGAAAACTTGAATTGCCATAGCCATTGCAAACTTATTTCTTTTTATATTTCATTACTTTTATCGGAATACAATAATGTATTACTATTTCAAATTTTGATAGTTTTCAGAAATGATTTATTTAATTCTACTCTTGTACTTCGAAATTTATGTATTATTTATTCTTGTATATTATTATATAACTGTTTCCCGCACAGATACCTGAAAGAGGGCAATAAATAACTGCCTGAAAACGGTAGTAAGAAAATCTACAACCCTGCAACTGGTAACGTTTTTTAACCTATTTGTTCTTTTATAAAAATCTGTGTGCAAAGTGCTCGTTGTAACTATACTGTTGGTATTGTACTCTGTTTTAGTTTACACATGTTTTTTGTACTTTCTAGCATTTAATGACAAACTTCATGTTAACGATTTTCAGTAGAGCTAATATTTTATTAGATTTTGTCACGAAATGAGTGTGTAATTATGTGTTGAATGGTGTTACTTCTTGTCACTGAATACACTATGTGGTCTTAGGGACTAATGATTTGCAACTTCCGAATGTGAAAATAGTTAAGCACAAATGTGCACATTTCAATACCAGAAACAATACATTTTACCGGAAATCAATGTAGCTACTTGACATTCACTCACACTTATAAACTTTTCACACTATTGAAAGAATAAATACATACTCATTCCGTGAAAGGGAGTGATAAATTTAACATACCCTTTCAAAGAGTTGCGAACTTGAAATCCACTATTAAATGCGAGGAATTACGAAATACAGATGGCAACTAAACTAAAGCGAATTATGAATGATACACCTACAACGCTTTTAAATCGAACGGTTGACACACACATCAGTGAAGTGGTGTCTAAGTTTCTTTCAAGGTACCCTCCGCCGAGCACCGTATAAAATCTTAGGTTACTTGTCACGCTCCTCTTTTTTTGAAGGTCAAGTGGGTGACAGTTCATCGCAATCGGATGAACGGTAAAATTACGCATAAAAGACGACCAAACATGATGCGGAAGTTTCTTACGCGTTTCAGTTGTTATGATGCCATATCTCCTAAACTATAAGTCGTACAATGAAATAATTTTGTAGGAACATTCATTAGCATACGTGGATAATTTCTAAAAGATATATTGTTGACTCACTTAGTGGAATAGAAGTAATAAATTTAAACGTTATTTATAATGCGGCAGTTTTTCACGCATCTCAATACTCATGACTTCATATCGCCTAAACTAAGTGTAGCGTTATAAATATGTTTATAACATTCGCGAAGGTACAAACAATATCTTGAAAATGTTTAATCGCAATCGGAAGAAAGGTACGACATCACATAAAATACTAACAAGCGCAGAAACAAACATACATTGATTTTTATGTATTAGATGTTCACGTTCCCCTCCCGGGAGTTACGAGAGGCAATAAACCATTTCAAATATAAGTGTAGTTGCTGACTCTCGCAAGTCGATTGTGATGACTATAGTCAACCCTGAAATCTATTAGGCCGCGATGGAGTTGCCGAGCGCTCTAAGGCGCCTAGTAGCGGTTTCGATTGCTTCCCGTCGGAGATTCGAGTCTTCCCACGGGCATGGGTGCTTGTGTTGTCCGTAGCATAAGCTAATTTAAGTAGTTTGTAAGCCTATGGACTGATGATCAATGTAGTTACGTCCCTTAGATTTACAAACATTTGAACATTTGAATTATATATGGCCTGGATGACGGCGTAACCTCATATGAAACATCGACCTGGTGTAACAAGGAACGTGATTCGCACGACCAGGCAACGCGCTTAGCGGTAACACTGTTATCTGCAGACATATGTGCCAGTAATTCTTCAGTCAGATGGCATATACAAATTTTCCGCATGTGCGTCTATTCGGTACAGTGCGAACGCTTTCTAGAGCAGCGATTCCTAAACTGGGTTCCGCGGAACCTACGGAACCTGTAGAGAAGTTACCAGGGTTCCACGAAATTATATTTTTCATTGAATCGTTATATTAATCTAGGCTGTTAAATAATTCCTCTGTTACTAAGATTATTCTGGAATAGTTCAATAAATCCACGATTGCAGTCAGCGAGAATCCAGCAAAAAGTTCTGGATTACCTGCGTAGAAACCGATACTACTGAATGTTTTGAATTACTAACTTAAATGCGATATACAACCTCTGGCAATAGAGTTCGGTGACTAGTTCTAACATTAACGTAACTACAGTGACCTTACTGTTCTTCGAAATAGTCACCTCCCATGACTGTGTACCACTGAGCTGTGTCATACATGTTCTGGAAACTGCACGACGTCGTCCTTTGCAAAATTGTTCAAAAGCCTCGTCACCTTTCGGTGGATGTCAAGAATATCGTTAAATCTCTTTTCTTCCAAAGCGAATAAGAGTCGAGGGAGCAGAAAGAAGTCTTGAGTATTGAGGTCGGCGAATGTGGTGGAAGTAGCACAACAGTCGCCCACTCACAGCCAATACCATTAAGCAGTTCCTGGCAAAAAAGAGGGTGCAACTTTAAAATCCACCACACTCGGCGGATCTGTATCCTCCAAATTTCTTCCACTTCTCTCATCTCATATGGAATGGGAATGTTCTCAAGTTATAAACTGGTACTATACTGGATCGTCACAATAAAACACTATATTTTTTCCATGGTAGGACGGCGATCTCCTTTCTTTGAAGTATTAAAATGTCAAGATCGCAATTAATTAATTTATTTTTCTGACGATCGCTTTCGATCCACTTAGGGTATCATCATTTGGTCACTAGTGTCCTATGTTTTCGTTTCGTAAAAGCGCATGACACTACAATGTTATGTCAGCCATAAAACATTTAACTTTGACAAACAGTACGACACACATAAATTGGTTAAAATACTTAAAACACATTCTCCATTGTGTCATGTTGACAGAGCGTCTTCTTACAATTAACCAGCGGTGACAGGCTTGCAGCAAAGATGCTATTGCCGCC
Organism: Locusta migratoria; assembly: GCA_026315105.1. Lineage (NCBI taxonomy): Eukaryota > Metazoa > Arthropoda > Insecta > Orthoptera > Acrididae > Locusta > Locusta migratoria. Next base: position 902,593,864 of record CM048744.1, on the reverse strand, counting down.
AGATTGTGCTGTTATCAGTGATCTCTATACAAACTGGATGTATAACTGTAGTGTCTGAGCATAGAATCGCAGCGTGCCTGCACATTCATATGTTTTGCACACGATTTCGCATCGTCCGCCATGTTTAAATTTGGCAAACGAATTTCTATCAGTTATTACGCCACGAAAATTGCTTGCTTACCTCTTCGTTTGGAATTTATTTCAATATTCGATGTAGTAGGCTGAAATGGGAGTGGAATCGAAACATATTTTCTTCTCTTTTTCTCGTAATGCTTCATAGCAGCCATGTTTGAATTTGGCAAGAAACTAAATATGAATATCTATGGCTGACACGCTAAGATAACTGAAGTTCAACATCCAGATAGTATAGAGATCAATGGCTGTTATGTATCATCTTGCTTACACTCACTACCAACGATTATTTGCAAAGCAAGTGACAGCACACTCTGGCGGCAATAGTATCTTTGCTACAAGCCTGTCACCGCTGGTTAGTTGTAAGAAGACGCTCTGTCAACATGACACAATGGAGAATGTGTTTCAAGCATTTTAACCATTTTATGTGTGACGTACCATTTGTCAAAGTTAAATGTTTTATGATTGACATACCATTGTAATGTAATGCGCCTTCACGAAACGAAAACATAGGGCACTAGTGACCAGATGATGATACCCTAAGTGGATCGAAAGCGGTCGTCGGAAAAATGAATGAATTAATTGCGATCTTGACATTTTAATACTTCAACATAAAAAGATTATTTAAGTAATTTTTTATTGTGTCGACCCAGTATCGAAACATTTAATAACTTGAGCACTTTCCCATTTAAACGAAGACGATGTCTCCTTTTTTATGAGGTGAGACAGAGCACCTAAAGATGGCAGTCAGATCTGCTGAAACTGGTAATAAAATAAAATGTTTTAACATGAGCGAATCTCGCAGTCTACCCAACAGATCACAAAATAGATTAATCAAGAACGCACAATCTATATCTGGTTGCCATCTCGAGGATTCAAAATTCAATAACAAACGTTACCTCACCTCTGCTGAAATTCTAATGACAAATCGTCCATTTAATGAAATTAAGAATTACATTTCTGTATGATTCTAGAAAATAAGTAAATCGGACATCTTTCCATAGCCATTATTCCACAATCAGAAACTGACCCGCTGCAATCGTAACCATTACTGAACTATGTTACAAAGCATAACCAGTACTCCTTCTTTCTCTTCGCCTCCCTTACATCACTCTCCCCTGCCTCCAGCGAAGCAACAACACCGTCCGCAAAGTTGAACTAAATCTGTTGTTGCTCACATAGCTGAAAGGAAAATGGAAATGTCCCAAGAGAAAGCATCCAGATGAAACCTTTGCTCTTACAATTCATTCTCATATTATTTCCGAGAATTTACCAACAAAAGTCAACCAGCTATGATGACCGTCCGGGAATACGAAACAGTCATTAATCTTCAGGGATCGTCCGCATTATAACACACGTTGGAGTCTGGTCACTAAACGAATTTTTGGTTGGTATTCAGAATGAATATTTTCTAACTTTTGTGCATTTCTACATAATTACTCTATAAATCACATTTATGTGGAAGTCAGTCTAAGCGATTTTGTGATGTTTCTCTACCGCTACATTCACTAATAGCGCGCGACACGAAGAATTCGCTTAATCTTTGTTTCCGACGAGACTACTCTTATTTTATTTTTGATGATCGTGTCTCCCTATGAAGGTGGTTGCTGAAACAATATGTTCGCATTCGTAAGAGAAATTTAACGACAGGTTTTTTACAAATAGATCTTTCTGCAACGAATAATGCTTAATGATTTCCAACCTAACTAAATCCATCGTTGTACCACAAGCGTTCAGCTTTGAGTTATATAAAAAGAAATATAGTTCGAGAAACGTCCTAAACATATTTAAGTGGTTTCAAACCCCCGGTTATGAGTAAGCTTTTGGGTAGATTTTCATTGGTTGTAAGTCGTATGCCGGAAATGGTAAGCCCGTCCCACTTAATCTCAGTTGGGATCCCCTTTTTCTCCACTATCAGCTTGTCTGATAATTGCCTGAACAGAATCGCGACTCTTTATGCCCTCCTCGAAGTGGAGAATAAAAATAATAATATCCTCAGCAGCAGTCGTCAGCGGGATTCAGCAGCAGTAGTTTTTCCTGAAGGGTGGAACAGATGGATCGCCTAAATATTGTCACGTTGAAATGGGAGCAGGCTTGACTTCGAAGGCAACTGAACACAGCACTTACACTGAAAGCACGTTTATTACGAACTTAACATACACGCAGCACTGACTGCATCTCGGGCAGAGTGATCTGCTATTTATACACAGACAGAATTTACCAGAAATTAGAAGAACGGTTAATAAAAGAAACAACTAGAGTTTACAAGTGAACATAAGAAAGATATGATCAAATTTGAGGAGACACTCTCCTCCGAGTGCAGTCAGAGTGGTTGCGGCGACTGCTGTTGTGCATTACACGGGATGGACAACACGTAAAATATGTACAACATATGTTGTAGCAGTCGGTATGAAGCTAGTTTCCCAAATTTGAACATTAATAACTTCTAAACTGTACAAGACAGACAAAATTACACCACTAAATTCGTGGGCTCAAGCGAGTGTTATATGATGTGTCATACTCCCCCCTCCCATTAAAAAAAAAACGACTTGAATCCAAAATGGCTGATTTCAAAATGGTGGCCATGAATGACATTCACTCCAAAAGTTGCGGCTCCACATAAAACCTCTGTTTCCATCACCACATTCCAATATTCGGTTCACTCTTCCACTTATGAAGGTGTCTAAGGACCTTTTACTCGCAATGTATATTGCGGCTGTTACCGCTCAGCTCAGTAAAAATATGATTTCCGTATATCCAAAAAACATCGTGTTTCGACTCAAACTTTACGCAATAGGTTCCGACGTCAATGGACAGGTCCAGCTTAAACACCTAGACAACATATAGCGCAGTGTAGATGTGTTTAACAGCATGCTGAATGGAGTCATCATAATTGGCATCACGTACTATTCACAGATGCTACTCGCATTTGCCTGCAACTAGACAATCGTCGCAGACGTTTTCAGAGACTGCCAAGACAGCCTCAACTTCTTAGACATACCTTCCAGCCAGCGCAGCATAGCTCTAGTTCGTCGGCAAAAGTTGTGAATGCTTTCCTTCATAATAACGACACCGCAAGATTAGAATGGCCAGTCTATTGTCCAGACATGACTGTATCTAACGTGCGTGGAATACATTGAAAAGGGCTGCTTTTGGGCGAGATGGTCCACTAGAATATCTGAGAGAACAACGCCGAGTCGACGTTGCCAATTGGGCCACACTTTACTAACAGTCTAGTGGACAGTATGGCACGACGAACACAGGCTAGCGTCGGTGCAAGGGGGGAGGGGTCTTACCAGGTATTACGGATCATTAATTCAGAATTGTTGTACAAGTTGTAAATTTCTGTCTCATTATCAATAAAGAGAACTAAAATGCTTTTATGGACCTGTAGAATCGTGGTGAAGCAACACTTTTTATCCGTATACTGTACAAGTTTTACATTAATTCAACATACCGTATTTTATAAGACGTGTATCGCCAAATGTGGATCGCATGATAGTTTGACAAGGAGTATGCTTTTTTTTACAATCACAATATTTGTCTCCTATTAAAATCTTTAGCTGAAACTTGAATACTGAATTGCAGTTTCACTTTAATTCTGCAGAGAAACAAATCCAAGTTCCGATTTTGCTACGGACATGAGTGAAATACGCAAGAGATTCACAGACCACTGTAAATACATTATGTGGATATATTATTCTGTTTGCAGGTGTTATGAAAAGTTGTAATAATTTCAGTAGCTTACAAATATTTATTTATTTATTTATTTTTTTTTTTATTTTTTTATTTTTTTTTTTTTTTTTTTTTTTTGGTTTTGTGTGTGTGTGTGTGTGTGTGTGTTACAGCTTCAAGAGTACAATGTTGTAGTTCATCTCCGTGTCAAATTTTGAATACAATTGTACTAAAAACGAGTATATTTAAAACATGTTCACTGATGTCGAAAATCGCTAGATCTCAGAATATGTTCTTCTTTTCAGTCAATGATGAGTACCTTATTGCACGTACCTGGTGTTATCCATAGCAGTTGTGATGTAACTGAATTTAATTCCAGGTAGATACTTCAATTGAAGATTGCTTATTACAGAATCGGAAAACGGCATACCATTTTTTCACCTCGTATTACTTATTATAAACCCACACCGTACACACTTCCGCAAACAGCCATTTGATTTTGTATATTATCGCTACTTTTGTCTTCATTCGTGCAAGTTAATGTGGTATAAATGTCTGAAGTGTTTCACCAAGCATCAGTTTGAAAATATCGTATTCCCGTGTGTAATTCAAGCTACTTCCGGCCAATTTAAAGTTACGTAGCTGTAAAAACGAACGGGTCATATTTGATTCTGCAGGACATAACAGAATGGACTGAAATGACGAAAGACTAATTTTACGAATGTTAGTAATTTCCGGAATCAGTGGAATGTATTATTTGCTTGATAACCCCTGGCTATTGCGGAAAATAATACAGCAGGAAATGGAAATATTAAACCAATTTATTTAAATTTTTCTCTAAATTAATTAATAGGTAAAGGCATGGAGGTAACTTAGCCGACAGATGCACATCGAAAAACGATATTAATAAATTTTACGTGAGCAATTTTGTAATCGGATCCGTCTGTTTTAAAAACTGTTCACAAATACAGCATTCACTTGTAAACGGTCGAGAGCTAAGGCGCAGTGATATGAACGAAGGACACCAGAGCAGAGGATGTAACGTATTTCAAGTTATCTCCCCTGTAGTATTATAAGATTATTATTTTTTAATAAACCACAAATTCATAGGTGGACCATCTTGAGGCTACTCGAAAGTTGGCGTTGGGCGGAGAATGTGCTATGGAGGTTACCGGGGGCTGTCACGTCAGTGACATCTGTAGCACGTGCTCCACTATGTGCCGAACCTGGTCGCAGATCGATGATTTTCGAAGTTTTCGATGTTCGGCTCTCGGTGGCAGGTGGCTGGAGTTTCATGGGGGACAGAACTAGTTCACTAAACATAACGTAGACAACGCACAGAATTACAGTTCTTCGCCACATTAACGATTTATTATTAGTGCCCAATTGTCCTGAAGTCTCATTAATTACAACCATCAATACCAGGCACGCACATTCCACACATCAATAATACTAGTTTACACTGTCCGAGTGTGGAATACAAAAGTTCAAGGTGTACATCGCAATGTGGGACAAATATTAATAAATGACTGTGTATACACTTTCCACACTAACAACAATGACTAATTTTTGCATAATTGTTCAAATTTAAAGTCCAAACTGACGTGTCTTGTACTTCAGATCGCGGCCGAAACAATACTTGGAACTAGCGTGGATTATGCGTCAGACAACGAATGAAACAGTACTTTGATACATGCCGCGAGCGCATACTATTTATATATTTCAAACAATGTCACTGAAAATTACTTATTGTTAATTATGGACATGAAATTAATTATAATGGAAAAGTAAATAATTACATGCAAATGCCTATAGAAAAGGTTAGCGTGAATAATACTGAGTAAATTGACATATAAATTTCGGTTAAATTAGTAATATTTTACTTAACAAATATATTTAAATACGTTTTCAAACAATTACTTTGTAATAAACAGTAATTATACAGAGTCTAATGAGGACAAAACTTTACTAAGATTACTTGTGAATGATAGTAATAACTTATTTAATATTATGAGAAAAGAATTTACTTAGTTTTAACAGAAATAATAATTAGCATTCTATTACTTCTGGTACGAATTAATTAATATTTACTAATTAAACAAATGCATCCGGTGTCAAATAATAGAAAATAGTTCAGCTAGTTACTTTACAACAAATAATAACAAGAGTTTTGGAAAAGAAAATGATATTAGACTATATTCATACCTGGGACTTCTAAAATTCATTACTTCCATATATCAATCGTGTTGAATACGAGAGGTGTTCAAAAACTAATACCATAGTTTTACTTCCTCGGCTAATTTCAGCTGAAAATAACTGAGATTTTGCTTGGGATATCTTTAAATGTACTCGCTTCATATCGTTTCATTGATTTCCAATAGCTGTCAGAGCTGTATCTTGCCTTTATAATGCCGCATGTGACGAAGGTACATACCCAATAGGGAGCAGTGACTGACTTTATTTTGGCAGAAGACACTTGTACGATATAAGAATGATGAGACGCATTCAGTCGCCAATAATAATTTACTGTTGCAAAGCTAGATTTCGGTCACTATGTCTTCATTATCTATACTTAAAAACATCGTTTAAAATGTATATGAAATCAAACTGCTTGTAGAATACCCACGAGAGCTGACAGATGTCAAAACCAAAAAGAGGGTGACATGTTGGTTATGTGTATTTCATTGTCACAAGAAGATCGAGCAGTCCGGTTTGATTTCATGCTTGCCGGCCGACCGCGCAATGTTGTACCTGCAGGCACCCTTATTCCACTAGATATAACTACAAATTGACCGCAAGTGTGGGACCATGTTTGGTCGAACAAATGATGCACTTATATTCCAAAAGCTAGCTTTTTTTTTTTTTTTTTTTTTTTTTTTTTTTTTTTTTTTTGCAACGTGAGGTTATTTGCGACACCGCATTAGTGTCATATACAGTCCTCATTAACGACAACCATCCTGGTAGTACTGAAACACCTGTCCACTAGGTGGGGTACTCGCACATTAGTGCCCCCTTAGTTCCTCGATGCTAAACTGGAGACCAGAAAGTGAGGCGACAATCTATGGGAAAGCGTTCTCTCGTTGCGAGACTAATGAAAAACTGGCTCATCGATTCAAATTTCAAACAAAATGTCAATGGATGGAGCGGAATCGCACCAATTCTTCTTGAAGAAATATTAAAAAGCTGCAACATCATTTGGTAAAGTGTACGCTCTTTCAGGATATTCTGTTCCTTCAAAGACCTCCCTCATGGTGAGAAGATCAATTCTAACGTGTACTGTCAATAATGAAATCTGTTGTTCCACTTTAAGAAATATACGTTTTCTCAGAACTTTTAAACGGTAAAATATAGATGTTCGAATAATTGACGTTAAAAGTCATGACTGAACGAAGGGACGAGGGGGGACATATGAGAATAGACATGGGTACATGTAATGCAACTTTTGCTGCTTAAAAGTTGACTCAACCAAGGTAAATTTGGCCATAATTTTGTTGGATATTTTTACTACACACTTCATGACATAAGGAACTTTTTCTTAAAGAATATTTTACCTACTTTTGGTAGGTTTATCTTAGTAATTAGATTAAGAAATTTCTATTATAGATTTTTAATATCAGATCTATTGCAAAATGTTTTTAAAAATTAAAATTTGACAATAATTTAAGTAAATTTGGCAGTAATTTAGTTAGAAAAATATGTGTACCACACAAACTTTTGTTGTAGTATGTAAAAACTCAGTAGAGAATTCCAGCTTTCTATCTGCAATGATTCAGCAGACAATGTTCCTTAAAAACTGAAAAATGAAAGTTGTGGGAAATCCAAAAAGAAGATTTTATAGCATTTATAGCACAAACAAGTACCTTAAGTTTGGTCATATCCATATACATTTGGTCGTATTGGTTTTCCTGTAGCCCTTTTCTTCTGGTTTGTCGTTTTAGTAATATCTTTCACTGACATGTCAGTGTTAGCATACGCGCATTATTGATCTTATTCAAAAGCTTTTCAGTGAAACAACCTGCATCGAATCTTAGTCTCATAAGAGCCCTGGTTGCTACACTGTTACCATCATGACACCAGACAAACATCATGTGATGCAATTTCAGAAATAGTAGATGATCAAAATATCGTCTTTAGGCGTTGGTTTCAAATGTGGCAATGAAGGCTTTCATACAGATTGTGTGTTCCGTCGTGTGTGAATTTATTTAATATTCAGAGAAAATGATGAGTCTTTACGGACTGGAGTCCTCTTCAGATGCTACTCTGGTGGCCCATAATAATCAAAAATCACAAAATTTTCCTCTAGAAATAGGAGCGTGGCTCTATTGTTTGAAACAGGATAGGTGTATATAGCTACAGTCGATTAATGGCCTTTCGAACAGTCATGCGTCCATCGTTTTTAACATTAAGTTAATTGTAACATGTGTATGTTACTGTTTAAAATTTCCGAAAAACAACTATCTATAAACTTATTAGCTGTCGTTACCACTGGTTTATAATTACCTGACCTCTGAGAAACTTGAAGAAGGACGCGTTGGCCGCGCGGTCTGAGGTGCCACGTAATGGATTGCGTGGCTTCTCCCGCCGGACTTTCGAGTCATCCCTCGCGCATCGCTGTTGTTGTTCAAATGTTTGTTGAGCTTATGGGACTTAACTACGGGCTCAACAGTCCCTAAACTTACAAACTACTTATCAACTAGCTTATCCTAAGAACGTGACAAATATCCATGCCCGAGGGGGGATTCGAACCGCCGACCGTAGTGTCCGTGCAGACCGTGGCTGTAGCGCCTCAGTCCCCTCGGCCACCGCGGCCGGCCCGCATCGGTGTGTTTGTAGTTCTTAGTATCAATTACTTCATATTAATTTAAAGTAGTGTGTAAGTTATGGATTGAATACCGTAGCAGTTCTAACCCTTAGTTACGCAAACACTGAACTGGTTGTATTTGGGGACGATCTGTTATGTTAATGTATTGCGTAAATCAACTAGGATCGCAAATTATCTTCATTAAGACAACCGATATTGGCAGATTAAAATCCATCTATCATTTCATGTAGCAAATCACAAACGAAATCATTTGAAAATGTAGGAAGTTCGGAGTTTAACATCCCGTCGACAGCTTGGTCATTAGAGACGACATTTTAAAATGTATTTGTTCACTAATGTTGCCAGATATACTGTATTTCCAGAAGGTTTACTTTGTGCTGTGGCAAGATCCGATGAAATGCAAGATCCGATGATGGCAGTTTAATGTGCCGAAACCGGTCATCTTAATGAAGATAATTAGCGATACTGGCTGTTTTACACAATACAGTTTCTTCAATGACTTCAACAAAATGGAAACGAATTTCTCCTTGTCCATACCAACCCAAGCACTCGCAGAAAGTCCCGAAACATTCATTGGACTGTTCCTCCCATTCACCCAATGGTCCGCATCTTACATCTTCTGACTTCCATCTGGTTGGCCAAATGAACGATGCATTCCACAGGAAGCAATAAGAGCGTTAGTTATGCCATATGACGTTGGCTCCGATAAAGACAGGCGAAATGTACCATGAAGACATAACAAGGGTCCGTCCTCACATTAAGACAGCGTAAGCATTGATTGGAGATCACATTAAAGAAGAGTGCTTTGAAGCCAAAGTATTGGGGAACAATATGCTGTGTTAGAATCATTAACAACGAAAATGTGCTTAAGAGGAAATGTGTACCTATTCCTTTAGTCTTTGGTCATTTCTCGGATCTTGCAACAACGAGTTCATCTTCACGTTGTAATTTTATGTATCCGAAATACACAATGCTTTATAAGGACACAATGGCGTCAGACCTTCAGTGAACATCCTTCACCATGCCATGGCTCAAGTTAATTGCTGTTGTTCGCTAGCCGACCGTGCAGCACTATAACCAGCGCCACATTCGCCTTTGACGCTCTATTAAATGACAACAGAAACGGCCGAATGGATTTTGTACGGATGAAATGAGCTCATTTGGGAAAAGGGAATAGCTTCATTTCTATTCGCGGACAAAAGCGAATAATGCAAATGAAAGCTATTGAATCGCCACTGAATTCGCAGTCTGTAGTTTCTCGTTCAGATCACGTTTATTGCTACGATAAAATAGAGCATTTAGTTTTCAACCAGATTCTGTCTCGCATCAAAAGGGAAACGCGACAATTTCGCCGCTTTAAAGGAACGTTGATAAAGGTAAAATATTGTGCGCTCGCTATTGTTTTGCAGGCTGGGCTACAAAAAAGCCGTGCAACATTTTACAAAAAATTGCCACCATAACGAGCACCCTAGAGACACATTAAGTCTTCGTTGTTACGTATCTGGTGGGGAGGCATGTGCATAATCTGAGCGTTTCTAAAAGGTCAGCCACCTTCATCGTTTTCAACAAAAGTTAGTTACATTTTACAGAAATTGAAAATCGTAAGTCTTTCTGTTTGGGATTGCTAAACGCCATCCTAGACATTAATATTTCAAGCATAGATTGGACGATTTTATCATTCCCTGTCGCTAAAGATAGAGTGACATGTTAGAATCCATTTAATCCACTCAGGCTACTATAAGTTTCAGCTAATGTGCAGATGGATCACATGCACACCAGGGTCTATGGATAGTAGACTACCAACATCAACAGAGTCTCCCATTCATTAAGCGCAACTCATGGCTAGTTGCACTAGTTTCTAAACGGGGGATCTGAAGATGGTGTTGACGGAACACCGAAACTTATAGCCTGATTAAATAAAACCTATATTTACGGTTGTTGTAGTTTATCTTCTTAAATACTGACCAGATCGAGTCCCATCCAGCATACAATATGTTGCAACTAATGAAATAAACAAGCGGATTGGTAGTGGGGAATGTGATGGAGTATAGCGAAAAAAAAAAAAAAATACATTACTGGAGTATTCACGTTTCCTAGTTCCTGATGATTTTCTAAAATCGTATTTTCACTTTTTGCTCACCCTAGAATTGCTGTATACTGTTTGGAATGACTGTGACATTTGTCGATTTATAACACAACTATTGAGCAGTGAAATTAATGTGGGTTCTATTTTCGTGTTGATGATTTTCAGGATAACAAATGACTATTTTAGTACGTTGCAGCATTTTGGAATAAAAAAAAAGACATTATGCGAAGTGGTAAGTAATGCAAGCTCTAAACAGTGCATCCCGACTTTACATATGGCTTATACCAAATGCAGTATATTTAATTCTACCGGCCCAGTTGACGTCCTTTGTGAAGTGGCACTGTCTCCTCTAACCCGCGGTCGCCCGCGTAAATTGTTGTCACATGATAACTCTCGTGTTAGATTTTTTCTAACAATGAGATCTTGCACCTTTTCATCTCTATGTGCCAGAAAAAAGACACGTTTATACAATAAATCATTTCTTTGTTATTACCAAAGCATTATAAATTAGTATAAACATGGTATGGAACATGTCATTTGACGAATTTGTGGATGTTTGCAAGAAGAACTATAGTACCGACGCACTGACAACGATAGACAAGATGTTAGAACCTGTCCGAGGAAGTTTCAAATTCAGGCAGTATATAAAAACAAGCCTGAAAAATATGGCATCAAGGTACATGCGCTTTGTGATGCCAGAACTTTTTTATACGCTACATATGGAAGTACAGCAGGCAAACAGCCTACTGGCTCATATCAAGTAGCTAATGATGCAGAGCATGTGGTGTTACGCTTGATTAGACCGATTGACAAAACAGGCAGAAACGTGACGATGGACAATTATTTCACATCTATACCACTGGGTAACAAAATGTATGCCAACTATAGATTCACATTACTAGATACTCTAAGGAAGAATAAAAGAGAAATTCCACCGGAATTTCTGGACGTAAAATGTAGGCAACTAAGCAGCAGCATTTGGAGAAAAACCAAGCAACAACTTCCTCATTTGCTCATACGTCTCAAAAAAAAAAAAAAAAAAAAAAACAGAAAAAGAACGTTCTAATGTTATCCACCATGCACAGCGACGATTCTGTAGACGCTGACAGAGGCGAAGCGAACAAGCTTGAAGAAATTTCACTCCACAATCTCAGAAAAGGAGGTGTAGATGTTGTCGACCGTTCGAAATCAGAATATTGTGTTTCAAGAAGAAACCGCTGGCCTCTTACACTGTTTTTTAGTTTTATGTACTTGCATATCCGACAGAGAATGTCATGTACTCTGCATAAACAATTGCTTCATTCAGTTCGTAAACTCAACAAGAATATCTACTTTGTTCATAGAAGACGTAACATGTGCTGAACAGTTTCAGGAAAAAACAAACGAACACAGCCGTATGTTACAAGTACAAGAAACAGACTAAAAGTGAAGCAATGCGGAATTCCACGGAAGGAGAAGTAATTGTTACGTAACGACTCCCGTGTTAGAAAAAAATCTAACACTTCGCACCACTCCAAATAATGCCACAACTAACAAGCTATTGTTGAAATTTGATTGCCGAGTCACAGATTAATTGAATCACGAGATATGAAAGAATGCACTTCTAGATGGTCAGTTTATTAGCTTTGAAATGTGATGGAATATTCAAGTAAAATCGTAAATGTTAGATTTTTTCTAACAACGCGAGTGATCGCGGGCTAAGTAATTGTTACATGTCACGAGGAGGCAAGCAGTGACAGCATCTGATCATCAGACGACGAGGGCAGGGTCAGATACGTGTGTCTAGACAAGCGGTCGTTTAATATCCAGCCTAGTTCCCCTGTATGGAGTGTTAATAGCTGAAGTTAAGAATATTAAATACCTGATATTTTGCTAGGGGTATGTTAAATTGTTTGCAAACGTAACAGACCAAACGGCTGAGGTAATCGATCCCTAGACTTTGTGACGATACTGACGGCCCTCTCATCTCAATGTTATTGTACGATACCGTCTGCGTCGGATCCGGAATCGTGTGGTTCAATAATGATACATTTTGCGTGTGAAGTTACAAACGAAATAGCCAGCCTAGAAATAAGTGTAGGACAGTGTCTCGGTGATACTGTGATCAAACCAAGTGATAGATTTCATTAATTAAGATATTCGCTTAGATACTTTCCAGACAATTCAATAAACAATAGTTTTGTCATGATATGTTATTTAAAGATTTAAACAGATGAATTGTAAAAACTTTCGTGAAAAACAAAAAGAATTGAAAATAAATAGCATTGTATATATGTCAGACTCATAAACAAGTTGTGTAGACCAGCTAATTGTATTAATTAATTTAATAGTCGAGATTTAAATATTATAATCATTTGTATATATTGACTGATGTGAGATTTTGAACCTATTTTGAGAATGGCCAAGATATTTGATAGTCCAATTTATGTTAGGAACATGTATGATGTACTCATTAACAAATTAATTGACATTTAACATCGCACCTTGTTGTCAAATGGCAAGATCGGTGATTTCAAATCAAAAAGAAATATGTCATCCAAAATTATTATATGTATAGTTTCCATTTTATATTGTGATTATTTTTGTATACATGAAATGTTTTACTGTTGTGGTCGTTAATTGTAAATTAGTATATTCAATTGTTATGAAGAATCCTTAATGTAACGTCATTATTGTCGATGTTATATATCTGCCTCACCACCATGCGTGGGGGAGTTGGAGTTCTGGCTTTCGCAAAGTGCTTTGGAATCTATGTCAGTCTGTGTTGTTGTTGTTGTTGTTGTTGTACGTAAATTTGAATTTGTAATGTTTTGGTGGAGAAGCAGTTTGGTTTCAAATTAAAGAAGAAGAGAAAAATTGTACATAACGAGTATTTATTGCTACTCCGACGCCCCAGGAGAATAATGGTGCAGCGAGCAGAACCCCATACATCGTAACATTGAAAAGCTGAGTATCGGTAGAATAAACTCTAATTACTTAAAATATATTAATATATTAAAACATTTTAACTTGCAAACTACTTAAACCACTGAATTACCTATAGCTTTGATATTGTAATCAGTTAAGCAGACTGTATCAACAAAACCAATTGTTTCTCCATTTTTTTTTCTTTCTGTCGAAAATAGCATTGATAAAAATAGAGAGAGTCTAACATGTGAAATGCAAACAATCCAAGATAAATTAACGTTGTATAGAGATACGAGCATCATTTGAAAAACCAATGTTACAGACAATGAACCCACGCACTCCCACCCTTAGACCACAAAGAAAAGTACATGAAGATAGACTCCCTGTGAGGCCAATTGTAAACAGTATTGGAAACTCCTTTACGAAGATTCTCAGAAGAAAGAAAAAAAAAATATATATATATATGCCGACAGCAATACTTTGCAAAAAAATAGTAAATAATTTATTGATTCTATAAGGGTACAATAATAACAACTCGTATGATATTTGTATCTCTATATGTTGTTAATCTGTATACAAACATGCCTGTAAAAGAAACTGTTGACATCAATGAAAAATTCTTATAGCTCAGAATAGAAGTGACGAAACGAAATCAGCGAATTCATTCAATCTCTAAACGCTAATACTTTAATAAAATTATTTTCATTGCAATAATGAAACGTACATTGAAATAGACGACCTAAGCATGGGAATGCCATTTGCGGTTGCAGTTGTAACCAATCAGCTAGAAATTTTTTTTCAATACAGTGCAATGCTATCAAAGAAAATAGTGTACTATAAATGATGTGTTGACTTTTATTACTTGACGTTAACGAAAATTATATTAAAGTAATAATCTCCACTTTTAAAGGCTTGCATGGAAAGATAAAATTCACCTTTGAGCTGGAAAACGCTGATACTATTGATTTTGTATGTGTAAATTCTTGTAGGCAACCGTAGCTTTGGCATTTTTCGCAAATTAACTCATAATAATAAATTGTGCTATAAATTATAGATTTTGCCATCCTAACCAGCACAAGAATGCATTTTTCAATTTTGCGTTCAGTCTGCTGTTCACATCCCACTCACATCAGAAGAACACACAAAATAATTGGAAACAATTTATTACATTACTCAGACCAATGACTATCCAGCATGCAGAAAATGTATAATAAAATTGCAAAGCAATACAGGAGTATGAAAGACAGCTTCTTCTTTTTCTTTAGAATTTGTCGATTATGGGCCATGTTTGGATGCAGTCTTACAGCTTTCAGGTCATTGTGTGGAGGGTATCGACACTTCGCTGTCTTGGTCGTCCGTTGGGTCTCTTTCCTAAGAATTCCACTGTTTAAGCTTCCTTTGCTGTTGACTTGTGATCTGCACGCAGTACGTATCCAAACCATCGCAGACGACTTTTCCGCATTTTCTCTTGGATGGGTACAATTCCAAAAGTTTCCTGATGGTGTCCTTTGGAAAGTTATCCAGTCGATTCGCGCCACCTGTCCATGTAAGTTGTCGTCGTTCTGTCTCTTTTGTAGCTGGCCAGCACTCGGTACCATAGAGAGTTTCAGAGCGGACGACAGTCCTGTAGATCTTTGACGTCAGGTGGTCCTTCATACGACGATCGCAGGTCACTCCTGTTGTCATTCGCCACTTCTTCCAGGCCGCCTGTGTCCTTGAGTTGACCTCGTCCGTGAGTTGGCCGTCGCTACTCATTATAGAACCAAGATACTTAAAATTGGATACTAGCGGTAGACCTCCACCAACGTTAATCATCCCACCTTCTCATGGGTTTGATATCATGTACTCAGTTTTCCTCTTGTTGAGCTTCAGGTCATATTGCGCAAATCAGTCGTTCCATTCTTGTTTATGGTGCTTGAGATCAGACTTGTTCTCTGCAGCCAGCATGACATCATCAGCATAGAGAAGTGTCCATGGTAGTGTCAAGTGCAATTCCAAAGTTACAGTGTTCATCACAAGAATGAACAACATTGGTGATAAAGCCGAACATTGGTGGACGCCTTCCGTGTTGTAGAAGTCGTTGGATGCTCCTGCAGCTGCTTGAACATAGCTTTTTGGTTCATCATACAGCAGCTGTACCCAATGTCAAGCTACTCTAAGACGCCGTATTCTCGAAGCGCTAATCATATTAGGTCATGTGTTACCCGATCATGAGCTTTTTCGAGGTGTAGAAAAGCGAGATGCAGTGGATTGATCTTTCTCCACCAGCAACCGGGCAGCGTGAATTGCACCAGTTGTGCCACAATTTTTTACAATTTCAGCTTGGTTCCTTATTTGGAAGACCACGATACCAACATGGTAGGTGGTACAAATAAAGGTGCGAAAAAGTTCGTTTTCTGCCATAATACGCTTACATTTCTATAAAAATCTCCGCCGCTCTGAAAGGCCACATGTTCTAAGGCGTCATATACGGACTGAGCAGCTGTTTCCTCCGGAGGTTCGAATCCTTCCTCGGGCTTTGATGTGTTTGTTGTCCTTAGTGTAAGTTACTTAAAGTAGGTTGTAAGTCTAGGGACTGATAACCATAGCAGTTTGGTCCAATCAGTTTACAAACATTTGAACATATATAAAAAATTACTACAGTATTTAGAAAATTCAATGTCATGGAAATTTGGGACTATTACTCCCTTATAATGAAGATAAAAATAATTTTTTAAACGAGTCCAGGGTATACAAAATTTCATGTCCGGATTGTGATGCCTGCTACCTTGGTCAGACGGATCTCACAGTGGCGAGCTTCTTTAACGAACATAGCTATAAAAAGGAAGGATGCTGCAGAGAAATCCAGTTTTGCTGCTCATTTGATTGAATGTGGAAATGATATTCCAACTACAGAATCACACGTAAGACTACTGCATCGTGGCTTTTATTGCGCCTTTCATAACACTCTCGAACTTATTTACCCATTTCCATCTGGCCTTGGTTATGGCATGTATACTAGTACGCCTTGTATCTTATTTTTATGGCAACAGTTCATTATCAGTTTCAGCATTCCATGACATTTAAAGAATCGAATAAAAATTTGTATTACTTCTTTAACTATAAATGTTGGCTTTGATGATGACAACTACACTAGTACGCTTTGTATCCCATTTTAATGAGACAGTTCGTTTTCTGTATCAGCAGTCTATGACAATTTAAAAAAGTAAATCAAAATTTATATTACTTCTTTAACCAAAAATGTATGCCATGTTATACGCAAGTTTAACCATTTTTATGCCATTTTATATTTCACATATTGATTAAAAAATTAATTTATTTCAGAATTCGCCCATGTAAAGAGCGCTAATATTTGTTTACTCCACTAATTGTTAATTAAGTTGTATAACTTCATTTATAACGACAGCTTTCGAAATACGCCTGCTGACAAACGATACGTTTACAATGATTATACTCTTACGTAAACGCGGATGTTACGTATCCTTATACCACTATTTTCTGTGACATGCTTTCCTGTTGCAGATACACTGGTGGTGGAAAGGAATCATACCGAAATAGATTTGCAATAAACAGTTTTTCGCGATTGATATCTGTGTATCTCTCAGAAACTATAGAAATGCTGAACGAGATATCTGACGGATGAAGGTGACAATGATGGCGATGATTATGGTATTTACAGTCCAGTACAGTCATGCAAAACACAATATCTACCAAATGATCAGACAAGGTGTATGGTGCGTAAAGTGGCAATTGACCAAATACAAATCCAAAATATCTAACTTATTCGCTTCATATTGCTTCAAACGTGACAATTTTACAATTAAAAAAGAAAGAGCACAGCTATTGGTTGTTGAATCATACCTACATATATTATTGCTTTGCAAACCAAGTACGTTTCAGGACCACGATTTTGTGGAAAAAGATTTCAGAAAGCGAGTATTGGACCCCTGTACCCCTGGCTTATACACGTCCATGAAGCAAACTAACTCATGCTAAGGACAATACTTGCATGAGCGAGGGAGGATTCGAACCTCCGATTGGAGCGCCCGCACAATCCGTGACAGGACGTCGGGGTGTATTACTTCAATGAAAAAAGTAAAAGAATAAAAAATAAAAACTGGGAGTAGACATAAGGGGCGATCTGAAATGGAATGGCCACATGAAATCAGTCGTGGGAAAAGCATATTCCAGACTGAGACTCATTGGAAGAATCGCCAGGAAGTGTACTCCTGAAACAATGATAAGTCGAAAACTGCACTACTGGCCATTAAAATTACTACACCAAGAAGGAATTCAGGTGATAAACGGGTATTTATTGGACACATATATATTATACTAGAACTGACATGTGATTACATTTTCACGCAATTTAGGTGCATAGATCCTCAGAAATCAGAACCCAGAACAACCATCTCTGGCCGTAATAACGGCTTTGATACGCCTAGTTATTGAGTCAAACAGAGCTTGGATGGCGTGTGCAGGTACAGGTGCCCATGCAGCTTCATCACGATACCACAGTTCATCAAAATGTGTTCAAATGTTTGTAAAGCTTATGGGACCTAACTACGGGGTCATCAGTCCTAAACTTACAAACTACTTATGAACTACTTACGAACTAGGACGGCACAAATATTCATGCCCGAGGGGGGATTCGAACCCTCGACCGTAGTGGCCGTGCAGACCGTGACTGAAGCGCCTCAGTCCCCTGGACCACCGCGGCCGGCCAGTTCATCAAGAGTAGTGACTGTCGTATTGTGACGAGCCAGTTGCTCGGCCACCATTAACCAAACGTTTTCGGTTGGTGAGAGATCTTGAGAATGCGCTGGCCAGGGCAGCAGTGGAACATTTTCCGTATCCAGAAAGGCCCATACAAGACCTGCAACATGCAGTCGTGCATTATCCTGCTGAATGGTAGCGTTTCTCAGGGATCAAATGAAGGGTAGAGCCACAGGTCGTAACACATCTGAAATGTAACGGCCACTGATCAAGGTGCCGTCGATGCGAACAAAAGATGACTGATACGTGTAACCAATGGCATCCCATACCATCACGCCGGATGACACGCCAGTATGGCAATGACGAATACACGCTTCCAATGCCCGTGCACCACGATGTCGCCAAACACGGATGCGACCATATGATGCTGAAAACAGAACCTGGATTCATTAAAAAAAATGACGTTTTGCATTCGTGCACCCAGGTTCGTCGTTGCGTACACCATCGTACAGCGCTCCTGTCTGTGATGCAGCGTCAAGGGTAACAGAAGCCATGGTCTCCACGCTGATAGTCCACGCTGATAGTCCACGCTGCTGCAAACATCGTCGAACTGTTCGTGCCGATGGTTGTTGCCTTGCAAATGTCCCCATATGTTGAGTCAGAGGTCGAGACGTGGCTGCACGATTCGTTACAGCCATGCGGATAAGATCTACTGCTAGTAATAGGAGGCCGTTGGGATCCAGCACAGCGTTCCGTATTGCCCTCCTGAGCCCACCGATTCCGTATTCTGCTAACAGTCATTGGATCGCGATCACGCAAGCAGCAATGTCGCGACACGATAAACCGCAATCACGATAGGCTACAACCCTTTATCAGAGTCGGAAACGTGATGGTACGCATTTCTCCTCCTCACACGAGGCATCACAACAACATTTCAACAGGCAACGCCGGTCAACTGCTGTTTGTGTATGAGAAATCGGTTGGAAACTTTACTCATGTCAGCACGTTGTAGGTGTCGCCACCGGCGCCAACCTTGTGTGAATGCTCTGAAAAGCTAATCGTTTGCGTATCACAGCATCTTCTTCCTGTCGGTTAAATTTCGCGTCTGTACCACGTCATGTTCTTGATGTATCAATTTTCATGGACAGGGGTGTAGTTTGTATATAAACACAAAATTAGTAGAACAGAAACTGTTTTCAAGCTCAAAAAAGAAGTGGGTTACAACACTCGGGTTCGCCATTGCTCATCAGTATGGGCATCGTATCAGGTAGCATTAAAAACGGAAATCAGCAAGCTTCGTTACGGATTCATTTAGTAAGCACGTAGCGTCACAGAAATCATTAAGTAATTCCAGTGGAAGACGGTGCAAGAGACGCCTTCTGTATCACGGTACGCGCCTCTGTCCGTGTTTTGCTAAGAGTCAACCAATATATTCTTTCCTCCTACATATATTCGCGAAGCGGCTACAATGATAAGATCAGAGAGATTAGAGTCCATACGGAGGACTAAAGGCTATCAATTTTCTCGTGAACCATACGCGACTGTAATAGGAAGAAGAGACAATGGCACGCAATTTCTCCTCCGGCAAACGTCGTGAGGTGGCTTGTGGAGTGTTAATGTAAATTGAAAAACATATTGAGTGTATCGTTTTCAATTTTTTTAGTTTGTTCTTTTAATAATTTTGCAACCGTTTACTATTTACAGTGAACTAACGTTTATTTTTATTTCTAAAAATAAAAGCTGTGGTTAATGAAAACAATTTATTATATAGGTTACGTTCTCGTCCTTTGCACCTGTAACTTAGGCAAATTTAGACCTGACGCGCTTCGGTCTATTTTAAACCATCTTGAGTGGTCAAGTTTTTATATTGCCCTCTTCAACTGTGTTTTGCAGAACTCACATTACCAGTTCCAGTCACTGTTTACAATTTCATTTCTTCATAAAAGTTGCCGAAAATTAGCCATTTCTGTAGCCTGGCAAGCAGATGGGAATTTGAGTGAAAAAACATGAAGAGGGTAACATAAAACTCTGACCACTGAAGATTAAAATAAAGCGAAACGCGTTTGGTCTCAATTAGACTAAGTTACAGTTGCAAAAACCTATAACCTAACTTATACAAACTTTAACTGCAACTGCGGGGAAGGAGAGGGAAAAAAGAACCTAGAACTGTTTACAGTTTGATGTAGATCTGGCACTGAGTGTGAGTTTGCAATTTTTAAGTTACGAACGTGAGAACTGGCGAAATAAACACTGTTAGTGAATCTCCAATATGCGTGCCCTAATAATGAATTTGTCAGTTATCTGGTCGTCGTATAATGAAGTGCAACTGTAACTAACCATTTATTACTATTGTAATGAACATTGTAACAGTCAGTTATTGCAGAACACGTTGTAGCACTGAAAACAAAAATGTTCAGACGTGTAAGAGCAATGAGTCAGTGGCTGCGTTTAGGGCAGTAATTGGCCCCGAGGACGTGGGCAGAAACTTGATCGCGACCCGTTTTTTTGCGCGTGTGGCTGGGAGAGCGGCGAGGAGGGGCGGACGCGACGCACAGTTGTCAACGCTGGTCGTAAACGAATAATGTGCAGCGAGCACGCGACGTGAGGGGGCAGGGAGAACGACAGAGGACGGGGCGTGGAGGCGGAGAAGGAGGAGCAGAGGAAACGAATAATCGAGTCGGGAGCGAGTAAAAAGTCGGAGCTCGTTATCAGTACGCAAACAAGGCTGCCGGGCAGAGCACAGTGCCCAGTGCCCAGTGCCCAGTGCTAGCTGACAGCGTGGACGCTGTGGAGCCGGCAGGCGGCATCGACAAGTGCAGATAAGCGGACGGTTTTAGCCGCGCCGGCCTTGTCATGCTATACGTGCGATTAAACTCTGACCCGACGCTCAGATACCGCCGACCTATTAAGTGTATTCCGCTGACACCGTAGTGCGTGCCGCAAGGTGCCGACAGGGTGGAGGTTACATTTACTCTGCATGATCAAAGGTAGCAGTAATTAATACAGGGTGTGTCCACATTTCGTCTGCTTGACGGCCGCGGTATCTGAATTGCCGTGGAGGAATGGCAACCATCAGTGCCAGTTCATTCTGAGTGTTCACTGCTTCAATGAACGTTGGAAACAAGCTGACAATGCAAAATCAGTATTGTACGAGGACTGGAACTTAAATAGTGACAACACTGCTGTGGAGATACTATGCAATGGAATCTACTATTGTCGCTGATAGCACACGTTGTTGACAAAACCTACTTTACCTCGGAGCAAAATGTTCCAATGTTGGTATAGCTTATTGGACTTAACTACGGAGTCATCAGTCCCTCAAATTACAAACTACTTACGAACCAGTTAACACTAGCTGCCCGCGGTCTAAGGCGCTCCAGTCACGGTCAGCGCGGCCACTACGGTCGGTGGTTCGAATCACCCCTCGGGCATGGATATTTGTGCCGTCCTAGTTCGTAAGTAGTTCATAAGTAGTTTGTAAGTTAGGGACTGATGACCCCGTAGTGAAGTCCATAGACTATACAAACATTTGAACATTTGAGTTAACACTAAGGACGGCATAAATATCCATGCCCGAGGGGGGATTCGAACCCCTAACCGTAGTGGCCGTGCAGACCATGACTGGCGCGTTGCAGTCCCCTCGGCCACCGCGGCCGGCCCATTCTCTAATAGCAGGAAAAAAGAAACGCCTAAATCTTTCAGTTTTTTTATCTATTTTATTACGATGTTCATTCCTTCGTATTTTAGTGGGTGCTTAAAAATATGTTCGCATTCGGAAGAAACTGAACTCCCCACAACGATCAACGCCTTTTTTAAATGTTTTCCACTCTAACTCATGCATCATTTCGATGAAACTCTCTCCTCTGTACCACGATAATTCAAAACGTGCTTCTCTTCTCTGAATTTTCTCTATATTCTCCGTTAGTCCCACTAGGCGGTGGTCCGACAATGCGTAGCAATACAACTGTTGCATTTTCCAAGTGTTGTACCAATTAAACGTATTTGGATTACCTTTACCACTTAGAAACTAGCTATTACTAAGGACGGCACAAATATCCATGCCCGAGGGGGGGGATTCAAACCCCCGACCGTAGTGACCGTGCAGACCGTGTCTGGAGCGCCTCAGTCCCCTCGCCGCGGTGGAGTGGCCGATCGGTCTAAAGCGTCTCGCTGCGGAGCGCGCGGTTGCTCGCCGTGGAGGTTCGAGTCCTCCCTGGGGCATGGATGTGTGTGTGTGTGTGTGTTTGTCCGTAGGTTAGTTTACCTAGGTTTAAGTAGTTTGTAAGCTACGGACTGATGACCACGCAGTTTGGTCCGATAGATTTACAAACATTTGAACATTCAGTCCCCTCGGCCACCGCGGCCGGCACCTCCGAGCAAATGGACTCGCCCGTCCACTGTGCTGTTACCCCACATTGCTTTATTTCGACCTTCTTTTATAAATTTTCATTTGTTTTCGTGTAGCCTGCCGTTGGCAGTCCGTACAGTTTTATTGAAGAGCAGCCTGGTGTACGGAAGCTATAGCGTACCGGCCGCGACAGATGGTCGCCTTACTATGGCTATAGTGCACGCAGGCAGCACGGTGCTTTCGGTCGTCAGTATGACGGGAATATCAGACGTTTAATTTATTTATTTCTTACAGTTTATTTTCGTAACTCCAGCACTATGACAGATGACGATCATCTTCGATGGTATTAACTACAATTTTGTTATTAATTAAAAGTAGTTTATTTGAAAGATTTTATATTTATAAAGTGACGTCTTATAGGCTGCTTTGAACAAGCCAATCGTATGGAGGCTTTTATAACTAAGGCGCAAAGTAAGACTTTGCTTTCGAGTGGTACTCGATGCCGGGCCTCTGAATAAGCGCCAATAGGTTAATGGGATATAACGGAAGTGTTATCCGCCTGGTGATATTTTCGTTGGTGAGCCTTCAGAGCTTTGAGAAAGGGCATTTGTGTGTGGAGGCTTTGCGTTGGCATTTTGAGAATTAAGCGAGCTGTTGCTCTGGTGATAGTGACAGAATACGATATTGTTTTTGTGGTATAATTGCTTCAAATACTCAAATTTTCATCATTAGTGAACGTGCTCATTAGAATAACATTTAGATACCGCGAGATTATTGATGATATCTGTGTATATGGCTCCAAAACTACATGCCACGCTGATAGTAATAAATAGAAATTATTTCCAAGAGGCCGTTCTTATTTCAAGTAGACAGAGATAGTTTCCTTGCCACCAATTCCTAACATCACACATCGATAGCTGCACTACGTTAGAATCTGCGATCTGAGGAGAGGAGACATCCAATGGGACAAAACATTTTATCAGGTAAGCAATCCTGATCTGTTGTAGAGCGTGTAAGTAAGAGAGGACACTCACCACAAAATAATAGGGTGTGTGTGTCCACGTGTAAAGCTCACTTGGGGAATTAATCAAGTGCTAAGCAAAGCATGTATAGCTGGCATCCCTGACTAAATAAAGTTCGTGTTACCAGGTCGTAACGTAGGACTCAAAAACTGTTCCTAAACGTTGGCAGGTAGATGCGTGGGCACAATCAAAGGAAACAGTCACTTGTGAGGGAGCAGTCTAACGTAACGGTGTCACCATGTTTTAGAAACACGAACAACAGTGCTGGATCATGATTGAATGTACCTGGGCATGCAAAAAACTGCGTCGCGATGGGTTCCGCGTAAATTGACGGAAATTCAGAAATGGATGCATTAGACGCATTTGTAGCGCTATGAGCGTGAAGGAGAGGCTTTATAACGCCGTATCGTAACACTGGGTGAGACATGGGCCACATCGTACGAGCCAAAACTGAAACGCCAATCCAACGATGGCGTCATTATAGGTCGCCGCGAAATTCTAAAGTTCGTCAGAGCCCCAGTTCGGTGAAACTTATAGTGATTCTCGTGTCGACTGTAATGGAGTTATCCTAACACATTCCTCCACGGCAGACCGTCAATGCACAGTGTTACTGTTCGTATTTGTAGCATCACCTGCGATTAGATTTGTGAAACATGCGGAACACATTCTGCAAAACCCAGCCATCACTTTGGACGACAACGCGCGGGCGCATACAGCGCAAGTTGCTCTGTTCGGTCGATGGGACTGGAAAGTTGCCGTACCATCCACCATAGTGCCCGAACTTAAACCCTTGTGACTTTGATTTCATTCCGAGGATGAAGCAGAAATGTTAAACCTGTGACCCTGGTGGGTCGATGAGGGAAACCTATTATGTTTATATTCTACTTTCGTATTACATACATTTTAGGTTTCTATAATATCATTAACATAGCGAATTTGCTTAACTTTTACAATAATTAACGTTTACAATCCTACATTTTGAGAGGTAACAGAATTTATTAACACTTCGTACACTGTTGTTGATTTGGGTGCTTTGTACCGTTTTTTTTTTTTTTTTTTTTTTTTTTTTTTTTTTTTGTACATTTGAGGTTTGTATTTGTTTCAGTCGCTGTCGGTATCGGTCGTGGGTGTGCCATCATTTGTAGATGTTGTGTCTGATGCGTCTCGATCACTTTCATACCAGGAGTTATCTGGCCTGTGGGTTACACGTCGGGTGATCTGGTGTCTACGTGTTTCATTGTATTCGATTTGTTTGAGTGTGGACACCTCATCAGCGATACGGTGTAGAATGTCCCATTTGTCGTTGTCTCTAATCACGTTGTTAATGTCGATATTGTCCTGTAGTAGGGTATGTGATTGTGGTCTGTATATATTGCAATTTAGGAGTGTGTGTTCCGGGGTTCCCTGTTCCCCTAATGAGCAGTTCTCATTGCCACTTAACCCTACGCGGCTAAAATGCATAGGGTAGGGACAATGCCCCGTCAAAAATAAATAAATAAATGAATAAATGTACTATATCCCTGCCGTGACTGATATGGTCCATTCTCAGACGTTCCATGATGTTCGGGAAGAAAGCGTGCACTCGTCGTCCCTTGTCACTGTTGTCCCACTCGTCCTGCCATGCGTCCACCTGCCATTTGTTGAGTTGGCGCCTCTCTGTTATATTTTGTCCCGAGATTTCGTGGACTATGTCCTGTCTCCCCGCCTTCAGCCAGTACATGGCCGCTCTCTGTCTGATTGTGAGGTCAGTCGGAGGTATTCTCAACACGACGTATAGTGCTTCGACTGATACGGTGTTGAAAGCCCCCGACAGTCTTAGAAGAGTCCTTCTTTGTCTCACAATAGACTTGAATGTTAGTAGGTGTAGTCTGTGGGCTCACGAGCTGGCAGCGAAGCATACAACTGACTCAAAAAGTACTGTATGATATAGTCGGAGTGTTTGTGTTAGGAGTTTGTATGTTGTGGTGTTTAACCTGGCGAGTGTTTGTGTCATCTTGGTGGCCCTGTCTGTCCTCAGTTTTATGTGATCGCTAAACGTAAGTCGTTCGTCGAGTTGGACTCCAAGATATCGTGTTGTGTGGTCTCTGCGAATCTTTGTGTTATTGAATTTTATTATTTGTTCTCTAATCAGTTTGGCTTTGAGTAAAAAGTGTACTGTTTTGTGTGTGGCCATTTCGAAATTGTTTTGGTAGCACCACTGGCGAATTTTCGAGAGGATTTGTGTTGATTTTTGTTCTATTTGTGCTCTTGAGTCAGATGTTACTACTACTAGCAGGTCATCTGCGTAGGCTACCACCCCCTCGATGAAGGAACCACTTCGTGGCATTCGCTTCAGAGCTGTTCCAGAGATTCGACAGGCAGTAGATCGGTCTATTCGCAGCATCGACAGAACAGGCTCTGCTAACGGTACACTACGTCTTCCACATCGCTGGCAATGAATTCTACACGACGCTGGTGAATACTTTGAAGAACAGTAACAGGTTCTAACATGTAACGCTTTTGTATCGGTTGTCAATAAATAGTTGTCACTATTTTCGTTCCAACCCTCATGTATTTCAACTGTCATTCTTTCTCCAGTTCTCGAATCAGAATTTATCTGGATTTTCAAAGTGTTTTTATGACATCAGAAACTTGTAAGTCGTGCAGATAGCATGCGTACATGGCACAGCGTAGACCAGTCACTGCTGAGGTTCAGGTTATCTTCTGAACTTCCTGAGTCGACCTAGGGCGCTCCTTCAGCAGGGAGCGGAAAGAGGAGACTTCCCTAGTAAGACCCTATCCATACGGGAATACGAGAGTCTCCGAGCGGCTGAAGCACTCCGCCACGAAGAGCCGCGACATGTATAGTTGAATAGGATCATTGAAATGGGGATACTTGAATAGTGGCGTCGATACTATGCTACCCGACAAACTTATCGCAGAGCTGCAC
Source organism: Locusta migratoria (assembly GCA_026315105.1). NCBI lineage: Eukaryota > Metazoa > Arthropoda > Insecta > Orthoptera > Acrididae > Locusta > Locusta migratoria. Next base: position 902,567,227 of record CM048744.1, on the reverse strand, counting down.
TTCCCCTGTGCCGACTTAAACTTCATATACCACACATTGCCTGTTACCCATGACGGCTCATACATTCCACAATGTAAGTACAACACAGGTATAGACTACAGGTGTCACGAAGTTTTCTGTGGCTCAATTATATAAGATATGCAGTGTCTGTGTTATCGAGTGGACGTATGCAAATGTCTTTCAGACACGTGACCGCTCGTTCCATAGATCCAGACAGAGTGATCTTCGATGATGTGGAATCTGTTTTTCATTTTATTTATTTATTTATTTTTACGCGCTGCAATAATAATACTAACAGTATGAATACATACTATCCAACATTTTTTTAATCAAAAATTCTTCATTGGGTAGGAAGAAACGGTCCTTAGTAAGTCTTCAAAAAAAATATGTTCAAATGTTTGTTAAGCTTATGGGACTAAACTACGGGGTTATCAGTCCCTAAACTTACAAACTACTTATGAACTACTTACGAACTAGGACGGCACAAATATCCATGCCCGAGGGGGGATCCGAACCGCCGACCGTAGTGGCCGTGCTGACCGTGACTGGAGCGCCTCAGTCACCTCAGCCACCGCGGCCGGCAGTAAGTCTTCAACCATCCTCTTAAACTCATCTTTATTCGTAGTTAAATTTTTATGGTTCCTAGCTAATTAGTGAAAAGTGAGTTGCTGAACAGTGGTCCCATTTATGCACTAAAGTAAGTGCTTTTAAGTCCTTGTGCAGATAGTTTTTGTTGCTAGTATTGTATGTACGAGGTAGGATTGGAAAGTTTTAAGAATGCTTGTAACTGTGGTACTTACATGTTATTCTGATGGTTCTCCTTCAAAATAGTCCCCTTCTGACGGAACATACCGACTCCAACTGTGTTTCCACTTTTGGAAACATTCCTGGAATTTTTTCCCTGAAGTGAAGGACGCTCTCCGTATTTGTCTGGGTGTCTTCAATCAAGCAAGCTCTCAAGGACACATTTGTAGTATTCCTGATTCTCTGCCCGTTAGGGGTAAATTCATGATGTACAATACCGGTAGAATCTTTAAAATTCATCAACATTGTCGTATCTTCGACCGATTTTTCCGTGCTGTTTTTGGTCATCGTGAACCTACTCTTCCACTGCGAAGACTTCACTTTGGTTTCAGGATCATATACGTAATCCCACGATTCGTCAACTGCAATTACTCCATTTAACAAATCTGGGTGTTTTTAGTCCGAGTCGTAAAGACCGAATGTCTAGCAATTGTGAGTGCAGAGTTCACCCAACAAGCTTTTTAACCGCTGACTTAACACTTGGCTATTCACTCTTTAAAACGATTAAATGGTGTATTTATGAAATGTATACAAGCTAACGAACATACCCTCAGCGACTGCTGTCGTCACGAGACACTGGCTCTGCATTTAGAACTCAACCGATGGCCAGTTTCTGCCTAGCTTGGCTGGCGTTTGCTTGCACAACCAAAAATTTTAACAAGTTTGTGTGTTAGTATTTTGCGCTGTAACAATAATGTCTCTTGGAGTTTGTAGATTTCAGTTTTTACACCCCTATAAAATGACACAGAGCGGATACAAAAGAAAAAAAATTAACAGTGAATGGAAATACAATGCATTTATCCTTGTGTTTTGACAAAAGACAGGATTTATATTGCCACAAGACCACCAGTTATCCGACTGCCGGCGTGGCGCAATGGTTAGCGTCACCGATTGCGGTGCTGAAGGGCGCTAGTTCACTCCCACGCACCAGCAAAAATATATTTCTTTGTATTTATAATTTCCAAAATGTTCTACATGTTTCTTATGTTCACGTGTAATATCTATACGTTTCTTTTGTTAGCAATTCTTCCAATTTCTTGTACATTCTGTCTGTGTATAAATAGCAAAGCACTCTGCCAGAGAGGCAGTTAGTGCAGCGTGTATGTCTCAGATCGCAACAAACCTGTTTTCAGTATAAATGCTGTGTTAAGTTGACAACCCTGCCTTCGAAGTCAAGCCTGCTTCCATTTCAACGCGACATTGTTTGGTGGAGGCGCCGGGAATCCTGTGCAACAGCTGCATCACCGTGGCTCCGATTAGGCAACGTAAAAGCCGTCGCTCACATGCACCAGAAGCGGAATACAAGGGATGTACCGAGTACATTCTTCCGAAAGTCCATCTCATCAGAAGAACCATGAACACGAAACCAGCGGTAAGCCAGCTGCAGATAGATACCCCTCAGCTTTCTCCATGTGTTGAACTCTCTACGTGTTTAGCTCTCTGTGTCACTAGATTTCACTACTTACTTAGCTCTCAGTAGGACTATCTCTCAGTGCTTAGCTTAAAGTATTATACGCGGTTTCATTCCAAGATAGGATAAAACCCGAGAAAATGTTTAAAGTTTTACTATAAACTGTAATATCGTGATCATACGCGAAAATAGACATTATCTTTGGACTTTGATCGGGATAGGCTAGGACGGAAGAATTAGAAACTTCTGCCTCCCGTAATAAACTGATGAACATTCTTGAATGAAATTTGAACTTTTTGGCATGTTTAATATAATAACTTTTCAAAGCGTATCTTGAAGAATTAAAATTCGTAATCAATGTATAGGATCCAGAGATATTAATACAAACAAACTTTGACATACATAATCACGAATTATGAACTTATAAAGTGTGTACTCTGAAAGTGTTGTGAATGTAACTATTGGTTTCAAAATAGAGAATCTATGAACCTTAAAAAAGTCTTAAACAGATTCGAGTATTTAGTTACCTAATATTAGCCCAGCATACTCTAAAAGTGAAGGAATATATCTAACAGTTTTGGTCAGGAGAAATTTATGGTGAAATTTTCTAAAGAATAGTTCTATCACGCAAAAACAGTATCTTTGTGATGGGCGCCAAATTATCTGAACTACCAGGACTCAATGATTCAAATTTTTATTCTTTTATTTATTAAAAATCAGCCCCTGAGAAACGGATTAACATGCTCAAACATTACAAAAAGTCTTTAAGTTGAAATGAAATCCAGAACCAATATTTACAGTGAAAAATTCAACAAAGATATAAACTTTATTAACTGCGAAGAAGTACCAGTCCTACCAAATTAATTTTCATACTGGGGTGACAAACCGAAGTTTGAACCTATACATCCAATACAACTGTGAAAATCAAGACGTACTCTACAGCTTAAAAGTCGTAAGCTAAAGCCAAATATAAAACGAAGTCAACACAACTGTCGTTCCAGTCACCAAACCATGTCGCCGCCCATTCACTAGTTCCAGTCACAATTACAGATGACCGGTTAAACTGTCAAGTGGTTGTCGATAGTAAAAAGTTTATTAGGCCCCCATAAGAAATTTACATACCAGCGACTATCATAAGCATTACCGGTAGTCGAGGAGAGATTTGGATCACTAATTGTCTCGAGCAGCCACAACTTATCCCCAAAGAAATATGTATCGGGACAGCTGAACCAATTCAGGATGGTGAGCTCAACGTCATCAACGAAGACCCATGCTCTGCTGTTAGTACTTGCAAAAAGCTGGAGGAACAATTTCCTTGTATTTATCATTTCCAGAATGTTCTTCATGTTTCTTACGTTCACTTGTAATTTCTACCTGTTTCTTATGTTAACTATTCTTCTAATTTCTGGTACATTCTGTCTATGTATAAACAGCAGAGCACTCGGCCCGAGAGGCAGTCAGTGCTGCGTGCATGTTTCAGTTCGCAATAAACCTGTTTTCAGTATAAGTGCTGTGTTCAGTTGACAACCCTGCCTTCGAGGACAAGTCTCCTTCCATTTCAACGCGACAATGTTGTTTGTTGTTGTGGTCTTCAGTCCGGAGACTGGTTTGATGCAGCTCTCCACAATACCCTATCCTGAGCAAGCCTATTCATCTCCACATAAGAACGGCAACCTACATCTGTCTGAATCTGCTTACTGTATCCATCCCTTGGTCTCCCTCTGCGATTTTTACCCCACACACGTCCCTCCAATGCTAAATTCACAATTACTTGGTGTCTAAGAATGTGTCCTACCAATCTATCCCTTCTTTTTTTTTTTTTTTTTTTTTTTTTTTTTTTCCTTGACAAAATAAACGCGACAATATTTTATACGAAACCTGGTGTCCTTATCGGCAACTAGGAAAGTTCGAGCATAGTATTGGCGTCGTCAGTCATCCAAAGGAATGGCCATGGTAATTTATTTTTGAGATGTAAAGATCTTGAAGTATTACATGGAATTGGAATGAAAATTGAACAGTATTTCACCCTAAATATGCTACAAAATCAACATCTGACTGCAATTAGGAGTAACCGACATTTCTGATTGCAGCTGTTGTATTACAACACAACATTGTTCCTTCAACCTAAGCTAGAATACACTACCTACACATATGAAATCTATATCCACTCTTAGCAAGAAACCTCGCGTTGTTGGGCGAAGAACACTTTGTGCAGATGCCTGTCTTCCTCCTTTACCTATATAGACGCGTATGATTCATACAGAAAACGTTGCAAGTGTGCCTCCCTGTGGGATTTAATCTCGTTTTATCATCGTGGTCTTCTCACGAAATATACGTAAGCGGGTGAAATTTTCTTGTCACTCTCCAAGAAACGTATCCTTTTTAGAATTCGACAGATGATCGTATCGCTATAAAGAACGTCTCTCTTGTAGCATCTACTACTGGATCTTGCAGATCATTTCCGCGACGCTTTTGTGCTCGCTAAAGGAAACCAGTTGTTCTTCTCTATCTCTTCTATGAATCCTTTCTGGTACGGATCTCATACAGAGGAGTAATATTCAAGTATTTGCTGAACGAGTGTTTTTAACCTTCTTCTTCAGCGACTAAATTTCCTGAGAATTCTTCCAGAGAATTCCAGTATGACCTCTACTTTGCCACTATTAATTTTACGTGGTCGTACCATTTCGAAACACTCCTTACAGCCACTTCCCGATATTTTATAGGAGTAACTACCCCCAGTGATTGTTCTACAATTGCATAATTGTGTAATAAAAGATTTTTCTTTCATTGTCATCGCAGTACGTTACATTTTCTTTACTGAGAGTCAATACTTACTCGGCGCACCACACTTCGATACGTTGAAGCTCCTTATCCATTCCAGTACAAATATACAGCGTTGTATCTCGATATACTAGGGTAAGGAGGTACAACTGCGATCATTTCCGACAAATGTTATCGAACTGGAAATATACTGAGAAACGAAATAATTTTAACTACGTCAGTTGTTCTCGGATGTTTAATGAATAGGCAACACCAATATTAGACAATTACAAATGTTGGTATAAATACAAAAAAGGTTGGAGAACTGAGAAAAATCGATCAAAAATGTACTACACTGTGTACAGTTGAGATCACTTATTGGTAAAATTTTCATCACTGCCATTTTCCACATAAAAAGCACTTTTTCTCTCGGGCACCAATGCATACTTCGTGGTGCCAAACATTTTTAGCAGCGAATCCAGTCACCCTTAGCTAGAATATATAAAGAAGGTAAAGCAGTCAACAATCCTAAGATTGGTTTGAACACCACAGTGCTTTACTAGGCATGGTCCTGTTTGGAGGTGGTATGCCGTTGCCTTCCTCCGACCTTTGAACTGACTTACCCAGCCAGTTATAGGGGGACCTACATTTTAACGTGGGTTCCGAACCACGGTGCTACTCGGTATTTTTCACATGAGTAATACTGCCAGAGGTGAAAGAAGTGGAAAGTGACAGATAAAAATCCTAGGACCTGGCCGGGATCGAACCCGCGACCTTTGGATTTGTAGTCTGGCACTCTACCAATGTGCAACCGACGCGCACCGAGGTAGAATATATAAAAGTGGAGTATTCTTGGAAAATACAGGAGGAGTTGCAGAAACCTGCTACACTACAACACCAACACCAACACTACGAGACTGACAAATGACGTGAAATCTTATGCAAATCGGAATTGTACCTATATCGAATTTCGAATATATACCACCTTACCCTATTGCACCAATCGCGAAAAGGCGCTCTGGCATTCCGATTTATCTACGAGTTAATATACAGGGTGTTACAAAAAGGTACGGCCAAACTTTCAGGAAACATTCCTCACACACAAAGAAAGAAAATATGTTATCTGGAAATCGGAAACGCTTAAGTTCCATGTTAGAGCTCATTTTAGTATTTCTCTTTAAATGTAAATTGAAATAATTCGTGCAGACAATTGTCAAAATACCCAATTGTTTCCTGTGGGCTGACGAGAATCCCCACGCAATTGTGCAATCACGTCATCGACACTGATTTTCTGTGAACTTTGGGCTGGAATTGTTGGTGATGTCTTGATTGGGCCTCACGCTATGCTCACTGGAGCACGTTATCATTATTTCATACGGGATACTCTATCTCTGCTGCTAGAACATGTGCCTTTACAAGTACGACACAACATGTGGTTCATGAACGATGGAGCTCCTGCACATTTCAGTCGACGTGTTCGTACGCTTCTCAACAACAAATTCGGTGACCGATGGAATGGTAGAGGTGGACCAATTCCATGGGCTCCACGCTCTCCTGACCTCAACCCTCTTGAATTTCATTTATGGAGCTATTTGAAAGCTCTTGTCTACGCAACCCCGGTACCAAATGTAGAGACTCTTCGTGCTCGTATTATGGACGGCTGTGATACAGTACGCCATTCTCCAGGGCTGCATCAGCGCATCAGGGATTCCATGCGACGGAGGGTGGATGCATTTATCCTCGCTAACGGAGGACATTTTGAACATTTCCTGAAACAAAGCGTTTGTAGTCACGCTGGTACGTTCTGTTGTTGTGTGTTTCCATTCCATGATTAATTTGATTTGAAGAGAAGTAATAAAATGAGCTCTAACATGGAAATTAAGCGTCTCCGGACACATGTCCACGTAACATATTTCCTTCTTTGTGTGTGAGGAATGTTTCATGAAAGTTTCGCCGTACCTTTTTGTAACACCCTGTATATATATGAAATTGTCGTATAACACCCCCTTTGGGCTCGCCAGGAATCACTTTCATGCCCTTTTCTCCGTTCAGAATAACATGCTGCGTTCAGTCCAGCCTCACAGTTGATCTGATATTCCGTAGCTTCTAATGTTTTCCGTTAGTTGACTGTGTGGAACCGTGTCAAACGCCGTGCGGAAGTCAATAACTACGGCATCTACCTCGGAGCCATTATGTGATCACTTTCTAGGTCTCGTGGACGCATAGCGCGAGCTCGGTTTCAATTGATCGTTACTTTCGGAAGTGTCGCTGATTCATACAAATAAAATTTCCGGTTCGATCGTTAAGCATGTTCCCAAGCTTACAACATATGGATTTGTTCATTGTTCGACAACCCTTCTTTAAAACGGTAATAACATGCATTTTCCCCATATTATTAGGATTTCTTCATTCATCTACATAGTTACAATACACAGATGCTGGAAGGAGGGAAATCTCTTCGTAATACACTGTATAAAATACGCTATACCATCAGATCCAAAGCCTTTCGTGTGTTGAGATATTTCAACTACTTTTCTATTCCCCTGCTATTCTTTTCCTTATCTAGCTTTTCTTCGTCTGCGCAATGATTTAGAGTAGGCACTACAGTCTAACCATCCCCTGTGAAACAGTTTGAAAAGACATTTATGGCATTCGTGCATCATGACGTATTACATTTATAGAAATTTAAAATGGCGAATTTCTCACAATTCTATTATAATATGTGTACTACTAAACGGTAACATACAAAAATTAGTGCCGTTTCCTTTCCATTAGACTACACGAGTCCAGGCCGACCCAAACTTCCGTGTGCCAAAGAGATTACGTATATGATAGTATCTACATTAATTCATTGGTTCTCGCAGCTTATAATCTATTCCCGCACCATCGAGAACGAAAATAAGGGGCAATTGCCCTCCGTTGTTATCATCATTGCGTCGCATATGCGTTTGTAATATTCTTACAAGGAGACGTATAACAATTGAAGTTTATTCGCAAAAGCGAATTCCTATCGACTGTCACATACATAGTAATGGGGCGTAAGGAAGTCATGTTCGCATAGCCTTATGGAAGGCAGGAGATTCGGGCTCGAGTCCCGGCACGACCTTAATTTTCATATGTCATCATTTGGTAGTACATCTGTACATAATTCAGAAGAGCTGTGCGTAAATTCGCCATTACGAATACATTCCGATAAATTATTTGGACCACTGTAATACGTCACTCCGTAGAAATTGAAAGGCGTCGAGAACTGCCCGCCACTTTATTTTAATTTTTACTTTTTTCGTTCGCTTGAGTTCCACGGGGAGACCAACCCAGTGAATCCTGGCTGTTTCTAAGGCGCTTCTGGGTGGTATAAGAGGGCTGGAGAGGTGCCGAGTCCCTGTGAAAGATGGGTCTTCGAGGAAGGACCCCATACATTACGAGGTCCGTGGACCGACATCGCCGCCTCATCCCACCCTCGAGAGGCTTGAGCGCCTCTAGTGCGGTCTACCGGTACTAAGCCGGGAAACCGCCGGACATCTGCTAGCATCTTACGGAACTACGAGGAGAGCGTAGGACAGTGGTTTACAGGGGGTTTCTCCTCTGTATACTTACTCTGTGATGGAGGTCAGCGAGGATCCCGTTGCCCGACACCTGCTTTGGGGCCGTCTGCCCAGAGTGAGGAGTGCGGCGCCGCTACGGCGGACCGGACGCAAGCTATTGTGTTTTAGCAACGCTCACCAGAGGTGCATCGAAATTTGTGTCGTCAGCGCCCTGGGAACGACAGAGCCAAGCCAGAGGCGTACAGTTACATTCGGGTCAATGACCGACCCGCGGAGCAATTGTCCGCGCAAACGGCAATGTGGGCGTATCGCGCGCGAACTGTTGAAATTGGACTGCGCCGAGCAGGTGGACAGGTTTTCGCATCTATCTCGGTGCTGCGTCCACGAACTGGAGGGAAGTTGGCGCCTAGACAGAGATTGGCTCTTGTTTTATAGTGAGGGTGTTGTCTCGCGTTTTAATAGCAAAGTCCGGAGATGTGCCCAAGAGGAGTTAGGAAACCGATGAGTACAGTCGGACCGACTTAGGTGTTTGCTTGGGTGTATTTCAGACTTTGGTTATTTTTTCACCTATTGGGCCTCGTGGACTTGGAGTTTCGAATTGACTTTTCAGACACTGTCTGAAACTTGCATCTGTCAACCTGTCTCTCACTGAGTCTCTCACCCAGTCTTCATCAGCTGCACCGACGCGCTGATAACGTTAACCCTGGCTCTGGAGTCAATTACACACTCGACAATCTTGTGTCTAGTACACAGCCAGCCGCGGTGGCCTAGGGGACTCAGGCGCTCCAGTCACGGTCTGCACGGCCACTACAGTCGGGGGTTCGAATCCCACCTCGGGCATGGATATTTGTGCCGTCCTTAGTCTTAGCTAGTTCATAAGTTGTTTGTAAGCTTAGGGACTGATGACCCTGTAGTTAAGTCCCATAAGTTCTACAAACATTTGAACATTTCTAGTACACATAGTCCGAGATGGCGAGACATAAACGGGCCCCTGGTTTTGTCCATACCCTGTGCCAACAGTGGACACAGAGGCTGCGAATAGGGCATTTACGCTTCTGTCTGAAGAAGTTTTCTTGCGATCGGGCCGCGCTTTGAGGCGCTACAACGCACCTCCGCCGCTGTCCCCATTGCAATGACGCCGGCTCCAGGTGTACTTGGTTGAGTATCGCTTGCAATTGTTTATCTAGGATTCTTCCTTTTTGACTGTTTTTTAAACGTCGTTTGTGTGGAAAGTGCTGGAATTTATAGCATGCCCCTTGGTATCCCTCGTGCGTTTGAGTTATTTGTCGTTATGCGAAAGTACGTGTATATTAGGGACCTGCCAGTCATTTATTCGTGTGATGTTTGCGTTTATTCATGTACAATGATCTGTGGAATTTTTTGATATTTTTAAAGTTCTGAGAACTCTTGCTGGTTTGTCAGTTAATGGATGTTATCATGCAGCTGATTTTTGTGTAATAAATTTTGAGTTAAACAAGGATCTAATTGAGTTGTCAGATCCGCTATTGTCATCATATTTGGTGGGTATTTGTTTACCAAGAGGTCAGATTTCCAGGGCACATTGCAGTAATTGTCGTGTTGGGTCTGCCAATCCAGCCCCCACGTCCTTGCGCTCTCCATTTCCCACATCTCTGCACCTCACAGATCACCCTTCCAGATTTCCAATCCACCCCAATTTTACAAAATATTACAAATGCCTAAGCAAGTAATGACGATAACAACGTTGGGTATCGCCTTTTTGTTTTCATTCTCCATTAATCGCCTGACAGGGTTCATCGTATCACTTCCAAACTGCTTGATTGATTTTTCCAGGGAAGACAAAACAGTCTTGGACCAACCCGCCACTGCCCGCACCGAAACTAAGTTTATTGTGCGGTATCGCTCCCTGTATATCTAGTAAAGCCAACCGTTATTAGACACAATTTCTTCGGATCTGGTTTTCCCAATTGTTCTGTGCCATTTACTCTCCAATGCAATGCATTCGAAGATCAGATGTGATGCAGTTTCATCACCGTCATCACAGGGTCCTCTTCTGTTATTCCCATTGTATGTAGGTGTTTTTTGAAATTCCCATGGCTTGTCAGCAATCCAACCATGAGTCTAATCTCTCTCCTGTTCAGATCCAGGAGTGCAGAGCTTCTTTTAAAACAGGGCTTTGGCATCATTGCCTTACCATGTTTTTGTTGATAGACTTTGGTCCAACATTCCAGTTACGTAGCTCCAATTTGATCATTGCCTTGGTGATTGTCAGGACAGGTTCCGGTCCAATAAATGGAGTCTCTGCCCCCATCCTGGCTAATCTGTCGGCAAGTTCGTTGCCACTGATCCCCGAGTGGCCAGGGACCTACAATAGGTTTACTCTATTGCTTTCCCCTAGCTCAACCAGGACCCTGACATTCTGCAACAATTTTAGACCTTGTTGCAGGAGCTGCCAGCGATCTCAGGGCTGCCTGGATGTCTGAATAGATATAGATGCTACGATATTTGTAGCACCTACGCAAATTCTCCTCCACACACGCCCTGATGGCAATGATTTCAGCATGGAATACTGAGGCCAGTTTTCCTAGGGAGATGACGCCCTCCAGTCTTGGCTGCACCCCATATACCCCGTCCCCAACACCTTGGTCCGATTTTGACCCGTCAGTGAACCAGACAATATCCCCCGTACGGTGTCGAACTATTTTCTCCCACTGCTCCCTACTTCCAATTGTTATATTGAAAGGCTTGTTGAAGCAGTATGGGGTTATAATATAGTCGGCTGGCATTTCCCCAACCTTTCCTATATTTACCTCACTCACTATTTTAGTGTGTGATTCTGGATATCCCAAAGAGTTCCAGTTGTTGCCAGATTTGAGTCTGTATGCACCAACCGCTGCCTCCATCTTGACCCAAAGGTGTAATGGGGGCATCTCCAGCATGGTTTACATCCCAGCAGTTGGTGTGCTGCTAATTCCCCCTGTTATGGCTAAGCAGGCTAACCTCTGCACCTATATTCAGTACTGAAACTTCCCGGCAGATTAAAATTGTGTGCCGGAACAGGGTCTCGAACCTGGGACCTTTGCCTTTAGCGGGCAAGCACTCTACTAATGAGCTATTCCGACACGACTCACGGTCCATACTCACAACTTTAGTTCTGCCAGTACCTCGGCTCCTACTTTCTAAACTTCATAGAAGTATTCCTGCGAGGCTGCGAACCTTGCAAGACTAGCACTCCTAGAAGAAAGGATATGGTGGACACGTGGCTTCCGTTTATCAGAAAGGTAAAAGAACTGACCCACTTAATTAGACGGCAATATAAATGACCTGTTTCCTGTAGAATTTTGGAGCAAATTCTCAGTTCTAATTTAGTAAATTTCCTTGATACGTAAAATTTTCTTTCTATGAAACAGCACGGGTTTAGGAAACATCGTTTGTGTGAAACTCAGCTTGCCCTTTTCTTACATAATATCTTGCGAGCCATGGATGAAGGGCAGACAGACAGATTGTATTTTTCTCGATTTCTAAAAGGCATTTGACGCGATGCCACACTGCAGATTGCTGACGAAGATACGAGTATATGGAATAGGTTCACAGATTTCTGGCTGGCTGGAAGACTACCTAAGCAATAGAACGCAGTACGCTGTTTTCGACAGCGAGTGTTCATCAGGGACGAGTGTATCGTCAGTCGTGCCCCAGGACAGTGTAATAGGATCGTTATTATTTTCTATCTATATGTTGTTGTGGTCTTCACTCCGCAAACTGGTTTGATGCAGCTCTCCTAGCTACCCTGTCCTGTGCAAGTCTCTTCATCTGAGAATACATTCGGCAACCTACATCCTTTTGAATCTGCTTACTATACTCGTCCCTCGGTCTCCCATTACGATTTTAACCCCACACGCTTCCTTCTAGTGCTAAGTTGATAATTACTTGATGTCTCAGAATGTGTCCAACCAATCTAACCCTTCTCTTAGTCCTTTTCTCCCCGGTTTGGTTAAGCACCTCCTCATTAATTACGTGATCTACCAATCTAATTTTCATCATTTATCTGTAGCACCACATTTCAAAATCTTCTATCATCTTTTTATCTGAACTCCTTATCGTCCACGTTTCACTCCCATACAATGCTACACTCCAGACAAATGCTTTCAGACAGGACTTCCTAACATTTAAATTAATATTGGATGTTAACAAGATTCGCTTCTTTAGAAACGCTTTTCTTCCCAAAGCCATTCTGCATTTTATATCTTCTTTACTTCGGCCATCAGAAGTTATCTTGCTACCCAAATAACAAAATTCATCTACTACTTTTATTGTCTCATTACCTAATCTAATTCCTTCAGCATCGCCTGATTTCTGACACTGCATTCCATTACCTTCGATTTACTCTTGTATATACATGATCTAATGGATAGAGTACTAATTTGCGGCTGTTTGCTGATGTTGCTGTGGTGTATGGGAACCTGTCGTCTTTAATTGACAGTTATAGCATATATGATGACTTAGACAAAATTTCTAGTTGGTGTGAAGAATGACAGCTAGTTCTAAATGTAGAAAAATGTAAGGTGATGAACATGAGTAGAAAAACAATCCCATAATGTTCGAATACAGCATTAGTAGTGAGCTTCTTGATGCAGTCGCGTCGTTCAAATATGTGGACGTAACATTGCAGAGCAATATGAAATGGAAGGACAGTTGTCAATAAGGCTGGATAGCCACAGACATTGCCAAGGTGGGGTGGCTTGCGTGCCTCAACGATGCAGATAGCCGCACCATAGGTGTAACCACAGTGGAGGGGTATCTGTGGAGAGGCCAGACAAACGTATGGTTCCTGAAGAGAGGCTGCCGCATTTTCAGTAGTTACAGGGGCAACAGGCTGGATGATTGACTGAGCTGGCCTTGTAACATCGGCTAACATGGCTTTGCCACGCAGTTACTGCGAACGGCTGAAAGCAAGAGGAAACTACAGTTGCTACTTCTCCCGAGGACATGCAGCTCTACTGTATGACTATATGATGATGGCGTCTTCTTGGGTAAAATATTCCGGAGGTAAAATAGTCCCTCATTCGGATCTCCGGGCGAGGACCACTCAGGAGGATATCGTCATCAAGAAAAACAAAACAGGCATTCTACGGGTCGAAGCGTGGAATGTTCTAATCCTTAATCGCGAAGGTAAGCTAGAAAATTTGAAAAGATAAATGGATAGGTTAAAATTAGATATGGTAGGGATTAGTGAAGTTCAGTGGCAGGATGAACAGGATTTCTGGTCAGGTGAGGGTACAGGGTTATCATTACAAAATCAGTTGGTGGTAACGCAGAAGTAGGTATGATAATGTATAACAAAATAGGAAGGCGGGTAAGTTACTATGAACAGCATAGTGAACGCATTATCGTAGTAAAGATAGACACGAAGCCAACACCGACCACAGTAGAGCTAGTTTATATGCCACCTAGCACGACCGACGATGAGGATGTCGAAAAAATATATGAGGAGATAAAAGAAATCATTCAGAAAGTTAAGGGAGACGAAAAATTGATTGTGATAGGGGGAAAGTGGTAGTAGGAAAGGGAAGATAAGGAAATGTAGTAGGTGAATATCGACTGGGAAAAAGGAATGAAAGAGGAGATCGCTTGGTAGAATCTAATGATCACTAACCCTTGGTTTAATCATGATAAAAGGCTGTATACGTGGAAGAGACCAGGAGACACTGGAAGGTACCTGATTGACTTTATAAAGGTAGATTTAGAAACCAGATTCTAAACAGTAAGGCATATCCAGGGGCAGATATAGACTCTGACCATAACGTATTGGTTATGAACTGCAGATTAAAACTTAAGAGATTGCAGAAGGGTAGAAAGGTTAGGAGTTGGAACCTGGACAAATTGAAGGAACCAGAGATGGTTGAGAGTTTCAGAGGGCGCATTAGGCAAGGATTGGCTGAAACGGGGCAAAATAATACAGTAGAAGAAGAGTGGGTAGCTCTGAGACATAGGGTAGTGAAGGCTGCAGAGGACCATATAGGCAGAAGGACAAGACCTAATATAAATCCCTGGACAACACAGGATATACTAAACTTAGTTGATGAGAGGAGAAAATATAAAAAAAATCAGCAAGTGAAACAGGAAAAAGGGAGTACAAACGTCTGAAAAATGAGATTGACAGGAAGTGCAGACTAGCTAAGCAGGAGTGGCTAGAGAACAAATGCAGAACCACAGAAGAATGCATAACTAGGGGAAAGATAGATACCGCCTACAGGAAAATAAAAGAGATACTTGGAGACAAGTAAAGCATCTGTATGAACATCAGAATACCAGTACTAAGCAAAGAGGGGAAAGCTGAACTGTGGAAGGAATATATAGAGGGTCTATACAAATGAAATAAACTTGAAGGCAGTATTCTAGAGATGGAAGACGAAGTGGAGGAAGATGAGATATGATACTGCGAGAAGAATTTGACAGAGCGCTGCAGGACGTGAGTCGAAACAATGCCCCTGGAGTAGATAATATTCCGTCCGAACTGCTGATGTCGTTAAGAGAGCCAGTCATGATAAAATTGTATCACCTGTTATGCAAGATGTATGAGACAGGGGAAATACTCTCCGACTCCAAGAAGAACATTATAATTCCAATTTCAAGGAACGTAAGTGCAGACAAGTGTGAAAACTACAGAACTATCAGTTTAATAAGTTGTGGGTGCAAAATACTAACACGAATTATTTACAGACGAATGGAAAAACTTGTGGAATCGGACCTCGGGGAAGATCAGTTTGGATTTAGGAGAAATGTAGGATCACTGGAAGCAATACTCACATTACGACTTATCTTAGAAGATAGACTAAGGAAGGTCAAACCTATGTTTTTGGCGTTTGTAGATTTGTAGAAAGCTTTTGACAATGTCGACTGGAATACACTCTTCCAAATTCTGAAGGATCAGGGGCAAAATATAGGGAACGAAGAGTTATATTCAACCTACACAAAAACCAGACAGCGGTTATTAGAGTCGAAGGGCAAGAAAGGGACGCAGAGGTTGGGAAGGGAGTAAGACAGGGTTGTAGTCTTTCCCCAATGTTGTTCAATCTGTACATTGAGCAATTAGTGAAGTAATGGAAGGAGAAATTTGGAGAGGGCATTAAAGTGCAAGCAGAAGAAATAAAAATATTGCGGTCTGCCGATGACATAGTAATTCTGTCAGAGACTGCGAAAGATCTGGAAGATCAATTGAACGGAATGGACAGTGTCTTGAAAGGAGGATATAAGATGAACATTAACAAGAGTAAAACGAAGGTAATGGAATGCAATTTTAGAAAATCAGGCGATGCTGAAGGAATTAGATTAGGTAATGAGACAATAAAAGTAGTAGATGAATTTTGTTATTTGGGTAGCAAGATAACTTCTGATGGCCGAAGTAAAGAAGATATAAAATGCAGAATGGCTATGGAACGAAAATCGTTTCTAAAGAAGCGAAATTAACTTAAATGTCAGAAAGTCCTTTCTGAAAGCATTTGTCTGGAGCGTAGCATTGTATGGGAGTGAACCGTGGACGATAAGGAGTTCAGATAAAAAGATGATAGAAGCTTTTGAAATGTGATGCTACAGACGAATGATGAAAATTAGATTGGTAGGCCACGTAACTAATGAGAGGTTGCTTATCCGAATCGGGAATAAAAGGAGTTTCTGGCAAATTCTGACTAAGAGAAGGGATAGATTGGTTGGACACATTCTGAGACACCAAGGAATTGTCAACTTAGCATTAGAAGGAAGCGTCTGGGGTAAAAATCGTAGAGGGAGACCGAGGGACGAATATAGTAGTAGCATCAAACCAGTCTGCGGACTGAAGACTACAGAAACAACAACAGAAGCAGTTCAAAGGCGAGCAGCTAGCTTCTCTGGAACTCAATAGGAGATCGCAGGAGGAAAGACTACGTATTTTCGAGAAATTCTGCGTAGGAAATTTAAAGGACCGGAAGTTGAATATGAGTGTTGAACTATATTCCTGCCGCCTACGTACATTTCGCGTAAAGACTGTTGCATGTAGACATTCTTTTTTCCCTCGTTCTATTTGGGAGTGGAATAGGAAAGGAAATGTCTAGCAGTGGATATAGTATACTCTTCGCCATGCACTATACGTTGGATTCGGAAGCATATAGATATGAATGGTTGCAGGTGATCAGCCAGGATGCCTTTCTACTATCACATGTCACAGTCGATTATAGACGTATCAAGGGCTCCATATCAGTCCAACTCCACCCGCTCCATTCATACACGTACACGTCCGTCTGTCTGCTCGATACAATTGGAAACGATATT
Source organism: Locusta migratoria (assembly GCA_026315105.1). Classification (NCBI taxonomy): domain Eukaryota; kingdom Metazoa; phylum Arthropoda; class Insecta; order Orthoptera; family Acrididae; genus Locusta; species Locusta migratoria. The sequence goes on along the minus strand of CM048744.1, from coordinate 902,550,424 downwards.
CATCACACTAGGCAACATGCTTCCAGTCATCAACAGCCCGTTGCCGATGAAGGTGAGGCGTGCAGTCAGCAGGGGTACACGAGTGAGCCTTTGATCCGGAAGCCCATATCTATGTCGTTTCATTGAATAGTTGCCAAGCTGACACCAGCATTGAAATTCGCAGCAATTTTCGAAAAGGTTGTAGATCTGACACATGACCTAAGTCATCGCTACCTTGGAGATGCTGTGTCCCATATCTGTCACGCAGGACTGGCCGTGCGCTCTGAGCCGTCTTTCTGCGCAGTGCGTGTCTCCTTCCCGTCGGAGTTTCGAGTCCTCCCTCTGGCATGGGTGTGTATGTCGTCCTTGGCAAAACAGTTTTTAAGTTCAAAATGTTTGTTAAGCTTATGGGACTTAATTGAGAGGTCATCGGTCCCTAAACTTACAAACTACTTATGAACTAACTTACACTAAAGACAGCAACAAACATCTATGCCTGAGGGAGGATTCGAACCTCCAAGCAGGAGGCCGCGCAATCCGCAACGTGGTGCTCCTGACCGCTCGGCTACCCCCGCGCGAGTTTTAAGCCTAGGGATTAATGACCACTGCAGTTTGGTAGCTTTACCAATTAAGTTATTTGTGTTAACAAAAATCCGAAATGTGGTGATCATCAGCCCCTACACTTACTATTTAAACTAATTTATGCTAAGGACATCACACACAACCAAGCCCGAGAAAGGACTCGAACCTCCGACAGGCAGCACACGCACGCTCCGCAACAAGGCGTCTTAGAGCGCTCGGCTAGTCGCACGCGGCCTATTTTGATAACGTAGCAGTTTTTAGAAGTATTCTGTGATGGTCGGTTACATAAACTGATGTTCTGTTCTCAACGTAGTTCTAAATGTGACAAAGTTTGTGGAAAAAATGAAACGCTCATGTCAAACATTCCAGTAAAGAGAGAAATTCCCGTTCCTGTCCCTGTCCGGCACAACTTTTCAATTACCGCGCCGAATGCGTTTCAAATGGGCTGGAAACACCAGAGAGAAAGATGATATTTCTATTTCATAAAATCGTTGTGGTTGGGGGAGGAAACCGACCTAGCCCTTTGAACGGAAGCACGCCCGAATTTTCCCGGGGCGATTTAGGACAATAGCGAAAAATCTAAATCAGAATGACCGGGGGCGTATTTCGACGCCCATCCTCCAGAATGGCAAACAAATGTGTTAACCACTGCGACACCTCACTCGGTCAGAAAATATAATATACTAGCGTCAGTCCCAGGCCTTGCCCGCGTGTGTATTTAATGTTTTTTAATGTTAGTCCAAGCTTCTTCCCTCTTTCTGTTTCTACACTATTCTGTATTCATTTCAGTTTCGTTTTCATGCAGCTCAATCATTATGTTTTATCTCCTGGACTATGTGTCCTACAATAATAGTTTTCTAGGTTCGTAGAGTGGAATACTGTGAAACAGTCTGCGAAATGTCTTGCGTCGACAGCTGGTAGTAAATACGTAATAACATGCGTATTGTGGCAGACTTTCATGCATTTCATTGTCCCTGACGTCATATATCCCGAAGTATGGTATAATTTCGATGGTACATTGAGTGATGCCTTAAAATAATGCAGATAATAAAATGAGACATCATACGCGATATGGCGGTTTTTAATCAACGAAAATCTTTACGACCTAATATCTCATGACCCGTGTGTCCTACTATGAAATTATTTCGGGGATACATTCAGTAGTGTATGTGTATATGTCTGTAGATTCTCTTGTCAGTTCAATATGTAGAGTAGAAATAATGCCGAATGTCATAGTTCCACTCTGTGAATAGCGAGAAAGCGTAAACTATAAACTCCGTCTTACAGGCTCTCAGAAGCCCAACAGGTGCCGACCGGTCGCCGTGCCATCCTCAGCCCGTCGACATCAGCGGAAGCGGTATGGAAAGAGACGAATACAGAGCCCCATATTCCTGACCTTTTTTTTTCAGTTTTCATGACGCGAGCCTTTTTTCCTCAATCAATTAGCTCAATTGGCCTCACAAGGCTCGAGGGCGCTCAGCAAACCTGGACGATGACCCATCTAATTGCTATCCAGGCCTTGCAGAGCTTCGGTTATCTAGCGAGAACTAATGTATCAGCTACCTCCCGTCCGTTTCCATAGTGAAAAGAATTCTGATCAAAACAATGGGAGTAAGGAAGCTTAGAGTTTAACGTTCCGTCGACAGCCTGATCATTAGAGACGGAACTAACGCGCGGAGTGTTAGTCAAGTAAGGGGAAGGAAATCAGCCTTGCCCTTTGAAAGTAACCATCCCGGCATTTGCCTGGAGTGATTTAGCGAAATCTGGATGGTCGGAGGTGGATTTGAAACACCTTACTCCCGAATAAGAGTCCAGTGCGTTACCACTTTGCTCGGCGATCAAAACAATTAGAGTATCATGTGAGATATGATACATAATACATATATGGTAACGTATTTTTATCAGATATTAGTTACAATTGTTTACAATTTACTACAGGTTTACGTGGCGTTCACTTTGATCAGGGACCATTTGGCGTCCACCAGAAGGAGTCCATTTCCTACGGCACCAGCGTAGGGCAAAACAATAGGTCGAGGGATCTTGTCTCTGTATCTCTGTGCGATCAGTATCTGAACGATATAGAGGCCCGCATGTCCGACAATTATGACTCTTGGTTGCAATCCGCTCGGCGAAAAACGACCGGAGCTTCAGTGCCCACCAGCCTGGATGTGGTATTTAGACGGTTTTTCACACTCGACAGGTTGTACTTCAGTTACAAGATTTGCAATCATTTTAGCAATCGTTCGTTCACTTACTCATGTATAAAACTACATCAAGGAATGCAAGGGGAAATTTGGAGGAGAAATTAAAGTTCAGGAAGCAGAAATAAAGACTTTGCGATTCTTTGATGACATAGCAATTCCGTCAGAGAATGCCAAGGCCCTGGTAGAGCAACTGAACTGAATGGACAGTGTCTTGAAAGAAGGGTGTAGGATGAACATTAAGAAGAGCAAAACAAGGTAAATGGAATGCAGTGTAAGAAAATCAGGTAATGAGACAGTAAAAGTAGTAGGTTAGTTGTGTTTTTGGGGTAGCAAAATTACTTCTTCTGGCCGACGTAAAGAAGATATAAAATGCAGAATGGCTCTGAGAAGAAAAGCGTTTCTGAAGAAGCGAAACTTGTTGACATCCAATATTAGGAAGTCCTTTCTGAAGGCATTTGTCTGGAGTGTAGCATTGTATGGAAGTGAAACGTGGACGATAAGTAGTTCAGACAAAAAGATGATAGAAGCTTTCGAAATGTGGTGCTACAGGCGAATGATAAACATTAGAAGGGTAGATCACGTAACTAATGAGGAGGTGCTCAACAGAATTTGGAATAGCGTGACTAAGAGAAGGGATAGGTTGCTGGCCCACATTCTGAGACATCAAGGAATCGTCAACTTAGCATTAGAAAAAGGGTGTGGGGTAAAAATCATAGAGGGAGACCAAGGGACGAATTCAGTAAGCAGATCCCAAAAGATAGAGTTTGCCGTTTTTATTCGGAGATGAAGAATTGCACAAGCAGGGTAGCGTAGAGAACTGCGTAAAACCAGTCTGCGGAGTGAAGACCACAACAGCACAATGCAAACATTTCTGGTGTATATATTTTCTTTCTGGGAGAGGGGGCTGTGGGATGGGTAATTACCCATGCAGGAATCGTAGTCAACCAAGACGAAGAAGGGATTTATCACATCTGTAAATCCTAGCAATGTTTTGTCAAAGGAGAAAAAGAAGGTTTATGGTTTAAGAGACGATCGACTTCCAGGCTATTAAAACTGATACCTAGTACAGAAGAAAGGAGAGGAAATTAACCGTGACACGGCGGAATAGCCGTGCGAACTGAGGCGCCGTGCTGCTGTGCGCGTGACTGTTCGCTGTCGGGGATTCGAGTCTTCCATCGGGCATGGGTTATGTGTTGTCCTTAGGTTACTTTACCTTAGTTGAAGTAGTTTGTAAGCTAGGTCCTAATAACCAAGCAGTTCAGTCCCATAGATTTAAAAACATTTGAATATTTTTTAATTAACCGTGCCCTTTCAAATCGTTCGCCTTAAGTAATGAAAGGTAATGATGGAAAACGTATATCAGGAAGCCGAAGGATGACTCAAACACCTACCCACCCTTCCCTAAAAACGTCTTTCCGATGAGTCGCGTGACTCGGGAACTTGTTCGCTTGGAATTTCCTTGATTTTCTTTCTTTATATATAAACCAGAATGAGTTTGTATGGCACACAAATGTACAGTTATTCACACTTAATATGGTGCATGGCTGACGTTACTTCGACATCAGCCTACTGTTTTATTACATTGTTAACGAAATTTAACACACTTGACTGTCAAATCTACATAAAATCATGGTAGGGATCACATTATCACAGACTTTTATACCGCTTTACTAATTAATGTTTCAGTTGGCTCACGTATGTATCTTTTCATTGAGCCGATTTCATAATCCGCAAACCACCGTATGGTGCATGGCAAGGTTACCTTGACATAAACTTTGACACTCTTTTACTGATCACCACTCCAGTTGATAGACACATGTATATTTTCATGGGTAGTGGAGGAGAAATGATCTGAGGTGCGGAGTTAAACAGAGAAAGGATGAAAAGATGAACAGAGGGAAAGCGCCGGGCGGGGGGGGGGGAGGGGAGGCTCTGGGGCGAGAAACGGGTATGAGTTGATAAACTGGGAAAGGTGAGAGGAAGAGATCTCTTGAGAGAGAGGATGAGAGTGGAGATTGACAGAGGAAAGTGTGGAATAAATAAATACTCCGGCAGCGTCGGATTTTCAGCTAGTCTTTGGTTCAAATGTTCAAATGTTTGTACAGCTTATGGGACTTAACTACGGGGTCATCAATCCCTAAACTTACAAACTACTTATGAACTACTTACGAACTAGGACGGCACAAATATCCATGCCCGAGGGGGGATTCGAACCCCCGACCGTAGTGGCCGTGCAGACGCTGACTGGAGCGTCTAGTCCCCTCGGCCACTGCGGCCGGCCATAGATGCGTGAGACAGAGTCAATTTCATAAGTTACGAATATCATCAAATTATTCAACCTTAGCCACTTCCAACGTTAGTAATACTATTAATAATGATATGCATAATTTGTCTAACGAAAGAAAGAATAACATTGTGAAATTTTATTTTGTACATAATTTGTTGCAAGAACGAAATAATGCACAATATTTTGGGACTACCGAATTCGTCATCCAGAAATTAATAGTACCGAATATTATCGCTCATTAAATCTCTTTTTTAGCAGGAAAAATGGCATAACTTCTGATGAGATGTCCTTTCTTTCCATATAGTCCACCACCTGTATGACTGAAGCAGATTTTAATAAGTCTGTAAAAGTTGATAAATTAATAAATTTACACACCAGAAATTTACGACATTTACTGTAAGTGAGCCATGAAATAAATGAATGGAAAAAATTGAAAATTTGTTTCCATCCTGGATTCGAACCCGGATCCTTCACCTTAAGAACAGACGTATATACATTAATACATAATCAGGGGATGACGGCCGATGCTAGTTTCTTCAGTGCGGATGCATATCACGCCCTTACGTTTACGGGAATGTTACATGCGGTAATTTGTATATCGAAGTCGCGGCACCGCTGCGTCGATGCCTATCGGACGGTTCACTCTCGAGATTATGTCGGCGCAAACGACAAAACATTACTGATATGTAATCAGGCAATAAGAAGTAAACAGAACACAATGTAATACAAAGTGTGCAAATGTTGGCAATCAAATATTCCTTTTATGCGGATAATTGATTTACCGACCGGACAATGGCACATACAAGAACCTGTCAATCACAGAGCGGGAACAGCATTCTTTTTTATGTCTTCGTACAGACCATTACGAAAATGAATAATGCTGTTTCTGCTCTATGGTTGACAGGTTCTTGTATGTACCCTTGTCCAGCCGGTAAAGTAATTATCCGCATAAAGGGTATATTTTATTGCCAACATTTGCACACTTTTTATTAATTGTGTTCTGTTTACTTTTTATCGTCTGATTACATGTCAGTAATGTTTTGTCGTTTGCGCCGACAGAATCTCAAGAGTGAACCGTCCGATAGGTATCGACTGCAGCGGCCCCGCGACTTGGATGAACACGGATTCTTCCAAATTGCCCATGCCGGGAGTATGAGTGGTAATGGGTGTGGACGCGGCGTCAGTAGTGTTTGGGTAAGTTGAGAGTTTGCGTCTGCTGGGAGGCGAGCAGTGGTACCCTGCGCTGCCGCAGTCGTTGCTGCGTCTCCAGTGGTGTATTCAGCCAGCACCACCTTCAAGGCCAGGCCTCACAACTGGCGGTGCCTACGTCACACCGAGACGCAGCGTACGCTAGCTGACTGGCCGGCCGCTACGAGGAGATGGGCGTGACCCAGCGGCTAGCCAGTCAGCGACCTCTCGGTGTGACGCAGGCACCGCCAGTTGTGAGGCGTCAGTGCGACTGGATAGTAAGCAGGAAGACGCGGCTTCGAACTCCGGCTGGGGCACAAATTTTCAACTTTCAACATTGAATTATTCCAATGCCCACTCGCAGTTAATGTCGTAAATTATTTGTGTCTATATTGATAATAATGCATGATCAAAATTGAAGTCTGTTCTTTCGTACATTACTTAATTCGTAAATTAATTCATTCACCTTGAAGACGTTGCAGACTGAAGACCAGAGGCATGCAGCGAGCCTGCGCTGCTCGCCCGGGCTCGTAGCCACGCCCCCCGGGCGGGCCTGGCCACGCGCTGCCCGGCCTGCCGGCACGAGCTCCTCCGGACGGTGTCGGGCAGCGCGGGTACTCGAACTACCCGAAGAGTGCCGGTCCGCCCGGCCGCCCGTGCCGCTCTGCTGCTAGCCGGGGCACGCGCCCGCCAGCCGCTACGCTCTTAGCGGGAAATACACTGTTCCGATTTTCACGCTGTAAAAACTGTTGACGTTACAAACGAACATCCCACATCGGCTTATCAACTTAGTTTTTCCTTACAAACTTTACTTTCCTTGGAAAAAGTAATATGTCTGCGTTTCATTCCGCGTGAGTTTTTAGTTTCATAATGATTTTCACTCGATTCTGAAGAAACTATAGGGTTAAAAAATCTGATTTTAGGACATCTGATAGTACAGCAACTTAGCTTTCTAACAAAGCATTAAACTTTTCATTTACAAATCATGTATTGAAAAAGTTAGATACTGGGCAGCTTACTGACCGATGCATTTTAGAACACACATTAACGCGAGTGCAATAGAGCTGTCTCAAATCATGAGTAATTGCTAGTTAATGAACAGCATCAGTGCTATGTTAGCAAGTATACGCATTCAGCGCGTGTTCGAACAGCGTTTCTGTGGACATTTCGCAAAATTACTTAATGTTTCCTTGCTGCTAAGAAAAAAATAAGTAAATAAATAAAAGTAAGAACAAACGATCAGTGCAATCGAGGTCATTAGAAACGATTAACTGGTAGAACGTTAGAAGATACAGCTTACGCTTAACCACTCCAAGGAAAGTAAAATAATTACTGTTCCACGATCAGGCGTGTGGACCATTGTTGTCGTTTTACTTTATTTTATATTTCCCCCTTTTCCCTTTGGCTGGGGGTAGCTGAAACACAGCCGCGGTGGAGTAGCCGAGCGGTCTGAAGCGACTCGTTGCGGAGCGCGCGGTTGCTCGCCGTTCGAGTCCTCCCTGGGGCATGTGTGTGTGTGTGTTGTCCTTATATTAGTTTACCTAGGTTTAAGTAGTTTGTAAGCTACGGACTGATGACCACGCAGGTTGGTCCGATAGATTTACAAACATTTGAACATTTTGTAGCTGCAGTGCCAAGGGAGTCGCCACTATTCGAGAGGTGACATTTAAGGTCGCAGTTATCAGTTTTGTATCGCTGGACAGTCTCTCGTATATCTTGTAAACACTTGGGATTTTTCCTCACTGACTTAATTGTCAGTGTACTATCAGTTGCGAGAAAAAAAGTAGACGTGCGCATTAATGCACCTGGTAAGAGCAGAACGTCCAATTTTGTGGTGCAGAAGCAAAACGGTAGCCGAATCGGCTCGCGCCTGAAATATTAAACATGTTGAAAGTCGTTGGCTCCGCGTTAGCCGGCTCCAGCAAATTTGTAGGTAGTTTTATACTTTGCTCAGTATTTACTTACACTGTGTTTCACTTCATGTTAAACTAAGTGATGGCTCTAACATAAAGAACAAGATTATTCCTTAAATCTCTTCAGTCCCTTCTTGCTAGTAAATCTACGTATTTCATGTATGTGACAAAAAATTATATGCCCTACGATGATGTGATATTTAATTTTGTTCAAGGTTGTCCAACTAATAATCTAGCTAAAATTCTGCCAAGGTAAACAGGAAATCTTTTAAAAAGCCAGTAGTCTGCGAATTGTATTCGTCTGCTATTCTTTTTACGTTCCTAGAAACTGTTGGAGGATGAGGAAGAACGTCTTTGGCACTTGCAGTGGGGTACTGTGCTCCTATCTCCATCAAAGTCTGTGCGAGGTCTCGAAATCCTTCTCCCACAACTGTGCTGAACGACCGCAAATCTATTGCACACATTCTTACTTATTTCTCCAGCACAAAAGATTTTGCTGACCCTGGTTTATTGCTACAACCGTTCAAATCAGTACTCAGATAAGCTTTGCAGTTATTCAGGTGCCATAACAGCGTAGTGGTACTGCCATCACGGAACGACAATAATTTACGGCAGCCATTACACTCTGCAAAACCCACAGTTTTATTTTCATTACCTAGAATCAACATAAAATACTCCCATACAATGCTGTCTCCAGATATCTTTAAACGCGAGTTTCCTGGAAAGGTCTTTTTTTTTTTTTTTTTTTTTTTTTTTTTTTTTTTTTTTTTTTTTTTTTTTTCTCGGATCGTCTACTTCTTGCACGTTGGTACGATCTGTCCTGTTCGCTATTTATTTCAGACATAACGATCGATAACTTATAAATTGCTATGTAGGTAACATAAAAGGTGCGTGAAGCCTACGCTGTGAGTATTACAACGTCTTGCTCAGAACTGTCTGCATTCCCCCGCTCGCAGCGCCTTGTGTAGTGCTGTTGCACGGGCCCGGCGGGTACCCGCTCGCCCGGCAAGTGTCGGGACTCGACGGCGCATCGCAGCTCGCTCGCTGTGTATAGCGGTGCAATGGAGCTCGACTACCCGCGGTGCGGGCAGCAGAGCGCAGCGGCCGGGCGCAGGCGAGCTCGGGCGGGTAAAAGTGGCGCGCTGCACGGCTCTGCTGAAGACTGCAGTTACAAAGGAAGTCGGAGGTGAACACCAGACTCTATAGCCGCCGCCTCTTCATACGCATGTGCAAACCCTGCTTTCCACTCCCCTTCTCCAACTTTTAACTATTTGTGACAACAGTCAGAGCAAGCTGTGCTGTACGGCCAAGTTCCCGCCTAACCACAACCTAGAATACGACGACATATTAAAGGAAAAAAAAAGAAAAAAAAAAAGAATCGGACAAATATTTGTGACAGGCAGTAATATGAAAATCATTCCAAGTCCCCGAATCTCCAGTGAAGCGGAGATAATAATTGTCAATTGCAGAAGATGAATCATCAATAACTATGTTCCACTCAAAACATTTAACGCTTTTATGTGGGACCTTGTTATTGTTTTGCCAAGATAGCTTTTTTATCTTCCACATTAACCGGTTTCGACTGAGCTTGCAGTTATCATCAGATCTATAAAGGGAAAAGGAGAAGATCTATCAACGTACCTGCCACTTTACTATCCAAGAACGCACAGAAGCCGGCCGCGGTGGCCGAGGGGACTGAGGCGCTTCAGTCACGGTCTGCAAGGTCACTACGTTCGGGGGTTCTAATCCCCCCTCGGGCATGGATATTTGTGGCGTCCTTAGTTGTAGGTAGTTCATAAGTAGTTTGTAAGTTTACGGACTGATGACCCCGTAGTTAAGTCCCATAAGCTTAACAAACATTTGAACATTTTTTTTGAACGCACAGAAGTTCGTAGCTTACGCGTTTTATTTTGTATATCTACATACCTGTGGAACTGCGGTGAATCTAGTCATACAAGGTAATTATGTAGCTCTGTCTATACGGCGTTCTGTGGGTTTGTCAAATACATGAAATTTTATAGTAATATAATGAAAACCATTCATGACCCAACAAATTACACGGTCGTCGACATGCGCATCAAACCACATTAAATCCAATTGCGCGGGCTCTCGATAATCTCATGGAAAGCAGTTACCGCACAGAGCGCTAAGTGTGATTCATGGTTCGAGTCGGCACTAACACATTACGTATCGAATCGTGGTGGGAGTACTCACCACAATTCCTCAGGTATGTAGCTATGAAAAATGAAATACACAAGCTATGATTTTTAGCGTTCATGGTTAGTAAAGTGGCTGGTACATTGTTTGATCTTCTCCTTTTCCCTTTATAGATCTGATGATTGCTGCAAGCTCAAGCGAAACAGGTTAATGGAGGAAATAAATTGGCGCACAGTCGAGCTTTGCTCTAGTCCCAGGTGCAAAACTTCACAGACACTAGACGTGTAGCAATGTAGCACAGCGCAGTAGGATGTATGAGACGTTTGACATCATTCAAACAAAAGTAATGAATAAATTCCCATGGTGTCAAAGACTATGGTATTACACGCACTTGTGCTCTTGAATTGCACCCGCAACTCATATCTAAATCTACATCTACATATGAACTCCGCAATCCATCCATAAGTGCGCCGTGGAAAGTACCCAGTACAACTACGAGTTACTTCCGTTCATCGCCCACACCACATCCGCACCACATCCGCAAGGCCCAAGTCCGCAACCGCATCCGCGGCGCTTTATCCACATCCGCAAGTTCGTTATCCGCATTCCTCAGATATAAAGTTTTGAATGGGTAATAGTAACAGATAGCAGTATTTAAAACCATGGTATGTAATGATATAATTACTGTTAGAGTGTCATTTCTGCGAAAACGTAACTACTTTTGACTTCTCGAATCAAGGTAACTGTTCTATACGTAGTCCAAAACAGGCTATTCCAAACAGGAAAACATTGGCGCTTTGGAGACCTTGTGGACGGAGCACTACGTCATCTGTTTAATACAGTTATCTTCTTAAATTTCAGTGGTTAAAACTGAGCGTCATAGAAGAGATTTTACTGTTTACATCCAAAAAAAGAAACGGTTCTTTCGGAGTTTCACAAAACGGACACTTTATTTTCTCCATATTAACGCACAAGAGGTTATGTGTGACAAAGCAGCCGCGGCGGAGCGGCCAAGCGCGTTGAGACACTTTGCTACGATGCGCCGGGCCGTTCCCCGTCGGGGGTTCGAAAACCTCCTCGGGCATGGATATTTTTGTCGACTTCAGTGTAAAGTAGTTCATAAATCCACTCCCATGAACCACAGACATAACCGAGGTGGGGTGGCTTGCGTGCCTCAACGATACAGATAGCCGTACAGTAGGTGCAACCACAGCGGAGGGGTATCTGTGGAGAGGTCAGACAAACGAGTGGTTCCTGAATAGGGGCAGCAGCCTTTTCTGTAGTTACAGGGGCAACAGGCTGGATGATTGACTGAGCTGGCGTTGTAACATCAGCTAATGTGGCTTTGCCACACAGTTACTGCGAACAGCTGAAAGCAAGGGGAAACTACAGCCGTCACTTATCCCGAGGACATGCAGCTCTACTGTATGAACATATGATGATAGGATCCTCTCGGGTAAAATATTCCGGAGGTAAAATAGTCCCCCATTCGGATCTCCGGGCGGGGACTACTCACGAGGATGTGATCATCAGGAAAGACAATACTGACATTATACGGATGGAGCGTAGGCTAGTTAGAAAATTTAAAAAGAGAAATGGATAGGTTGAAGTTAGATATATTGGGGATTAGTGACGTTCGGTGGCAGGATGAACAGGATTTCTGGTCAGGCGAGTACAGGATTATAAATACAAAATCAGTTGGGGGTATTACAGGAGTAGGTCTGATAATGAATAAGAACATAGGAATGCGGGTAAACTACCATGAGCAACATAATGATCGCATTATCGTAGTCAAGATAGATACGAAACCAACACCGTCCACAGTAGTACAGGTTTATATGCCAACTAGCTCTGCCGATGATGAGGAGGTCGAAGAAATATATGAGGAGCTAAAGGAAATTATTCAGACGATTAAGGGAGAGAAAAACTTAATTGTTATGGGAGACTGGAATTCGGTAGTAGGACAAGGAAGGGAAGGGGAGATAGTAGGTGAATATGCTCTGGGCAAAATGAATGAAAGAGGAAGCTGCCTGGTAGAATTTTGCACGGAACATAATTTAGTTATAACAAACACCTGGTTTAAGAATCACAAAAGAAGGTTGTATACGTGGAAGAGACCAGGAGACACCGGGAGATACCAGGTAGATTTTGTAATGGTAAGACATAGATTTCGGAACCAGGTTTTACAGTGTAAGACATACCCAGGGCAGATATATCCTCTGACCATAACGTGTTGGTTATGAACTGTAGGCTGAAACTGAAGAAACTACAAAAAGGTAGGAAAACAAGGAGATGGGACCTGGATAAATTGAAGGAACCTGAAGTTCTTAAGAATTTCAGAGGGAGCTTTAGGCAACAATTGACATAAACGGGGGAAAATAAAACAGTAGAGGTGGAATGGGTAACATTGAGAGATGAAATAGTGAAGGCAGCAGAGGACAAAATAGGTAGGAAGGCAAGATCTACAAAAATCCTTGTATATCACAGCAGATACTAAATTTAATCGATGAAAGGAGAAAATATAAAAATGCAGTAAATGAACAGGCAAAATGGAGTACAGACGACTAAGAGATGAGATTGACAGGAAGTGCAAAATGGCGAACCAGGAGTGGCTAGAAGGCAAATGCAAGGATGTAGAAGAATGTATAAATAGGGGAAAAATAGATACAGCCTACAGGAAAGTAAAAGAAACATTTGGAGATAAGAAATAAAAAGCGCTATGAATATCAAGGACACTGAAAATAATAGAAGGACACTGATGGAAAACCAGTTCTCAGCAAAGAATGGAAAGCTGAAAGGTTGAAAGAGTGTATAGAGAGGCTCTATGAAGGAAATAAACCTAGCGGCAATATTGTAGAACGGGGAGAAGAAGTTGATGAGGATGAAATAGGAAATACTATACTGAGAGATGAATTAGACAGAACACTGAAAGACCTAAATCGAAACAAGTAAATGATATTTCCTCAGAGCTACTCAAGTCTCTGCGAGAAGCAGCCATGACAAAATTGTTCCACCTGGTGTGTAAGATGTATGACACATATGAAGTACCCTCAGACTTTAAGAAAAATGTTGTAATCCCATTCCAAAGAAAGCAGATGCAGACAGGTGTGAAAACTACAGAACCATCAGTGTAATAAGTCATGTTTGCAAAATATTAACAGGAATTATTTACAGAAGGATGGAAAACTTGGTAGAAGCCGACCTCGGGGAAGATCAGTTTGGGTTCAGGAGAAATGTAGGAATACGGGCGGCAATACTCACTTTACGGATTATCCTAGCAGATAGATTAAGGAAAGGCAAACCTACATTTCTAGCTTTTGTAGATTTGGAGAAGGCTTTTGACAATGTTGAAATTTTCAAATGTTTGTAGAACCTATGGGACTTAACTACGGGGTCATCAGTCCCTAAGCTTACAATCTACTTATGAACTAGCTAAGACTAAGGACGGCACAAATATCCATGCCCGAGGGGAGATTCGAACCCCCGACCGTAGTGGCTGTGAAGACCATGACTGGATTGCCTCAGTCCCCTCGGCCACCGCGGCCGGGGACAATGTTGATTGGGGTAAACTCTTTTCAAGTTCTGAAGCAAGCAGGAGTAAAATAGGGGGCGTAAGGTTATTTACAACTAGTACAAAAACCAGACAGCGGTTGTCAGAGTTGAAGGGCATGAAAGGCATGCAGTGGTTGGAAAGAGAATTAGACAGGGTTGTAGCATTTCTCCAATGTTATTCAATTTGTACATTGAGCAAGCTATAAAGGAAATAAAGGAGAAATTTGGAGAAGGAATTAAAATTCAGGGGGAAGAATTAAAAACATTGCGTTTTGCCGACGACATAGTTATTCTGTGAGATACAGCAAAGGACCTGGAAGAGTTACTGAACGGAATGGACAGTGTGCTGAAAGGTGCATATAAGATGAACATTAAAAGAGTAAAACTAAGGTAATGGAGTGCAGTCTAAGAAAATCGGGTGATGATGAAGGAATTAGATTAGGTAACGAAGTAATAAAGGAGGTAGATGAGTTTTGTTACTTGGGCAATAAAATAACAAATGATGGTCGCAGTGCAGAGGATATAAAATACAGAATGGCAACGGGTAGAAAAGCATTCTTGAAAAAGAGAAATTTGTTAACATCTAATATTAATTTACGCCTAAGGAAGTCCTTTCTGAAGGCATTTGTATGGAGTGTTGCCTTGTATGGGAGTGAAACATGGACGATAAACAGTGCGGACAGGAAGAGGATTGAGGCTTTTGAAATTTGGTGCTATAGAAGAATTCTGAAGATTAGGTGGGTGGATCGCGTAACGAATGAGGAGGTACTGAACAGAATTGGGGAGAAAAGAAATTTCTGGCGTACCTTGACTAAAAGAAGGGATAGATTGGTAGGACACATTCTTAGACATCAAGGAATTGTCAATTTAGCTTTGGAGGAAAGTGCGTGGGGTAAAAACCGCACAGGAAGACCAAGAGATGGATACAGTAATCAGATTCAGACAGATGCAGGTTGCCGTTCTTATGTGGAGATGAAGAGGCTTGTCAGGATAGGGTATTGTGGAGAGCTGCACCAAACCAGTCTCCGGACTGAAGATCACAACAACAACAGTTCATAAGTAGTTTGTAAGTTTAGGGACTGATAACCCCGCAGTTAAGCCCCTTAAGCGTAACAAACATTTGAACATTTTATTGACACAAAGTAAAGCATGTCTTTTCAAGTGTTAAAACTGCCGTCTACTTCTAGTTGGTAACTGTCACCAAAAAGAGGTAATGTCGACTGCAGCTAAGGCCAGGCTATACAATCTAATATTGTGTACCTTCCTAAATACGTTACTTTCACTGTACATCGTATGTGATTATGAAATTTGCTATGAAATGCTATAGTCAATCTTTATTACTTCCCTCACTATTTATATAACACAAATACATGAATGTTTGTTTGTATGTTTGTTCGTATTCAATGCGCGGCTGTAACATTCATTCGGTTGCGATGAAACTTTACCAACATATTGCTAGCACTTTCACGACGGTTATTGATATAATTAAATTACTTTAATATACACAGTTCATGAGATACGACATAATGAACTATGAAATGCGAGGTAAATTGCTGCATCACGTGACAATGTTGCACTTCTCCTCGACCGATTTAACCAAATTTGGTGCACGTATTCCTTCGTTAAGGTAACAAACGATGTAGGGGTAAGAACCTCGAATCTTCGAATCTACCAGTTACAGGCCTAGCCATCCACCTCTGAATTGCCTCTATGTCCTCTTTTACACAAAATTTGTGGGTATCCCAAAATCTTGAGCAAGATGGGGTCGTACAGGCTTTTTATATGCGGTCTCCTTTACATACGAATCACACTTTCCCAAAATTCTCCCAATAAACCCAAGACAACCATACGTCTTCCTCATGACTGTCCTTATATTCCCCTTCCATTATATATCACTGTGCAGCGTTACGTCTAGGTATTTAATTGACGTGACTTCGTCAAGCAGCACACTAATAATGCTGTATTCAAGCATTACGAGATTGTTTCTCCTACTCAGCTGCATCACGATACACTTTTCTACATTTAGCGCTAGTTGCCATTCCTCACACTACGAAAAAATTTGCTCCAAATCATCCTGTATCCTACTACAGTCTTTCATTGACGCCACATACCTGTACCCCAAATCATCATCAGCAAACAGCCGCAGATTGCAACTCACTCAGTCCGTCACATGATTTATAAAAATTAAACTTCGTCCGCCAGGCCTTGAGAGGTCCACTGGGTACTGACCGACCGCCGTGTCAACCTCAGCCCGAGAGTGTCAGCGGATGCGGTATGGAGGGGGACGTGGTCAGCGTCCCGCACTCCCGTTATGTCAGTCTTAGTGTCCGGAGCCGCTACTTCTCCATCAAGTAGCTCCTCAGTTGGTCTCAGAAGGGCTGAGTGCACCCTCGGCTGACCCGGACAGTTACCCACCAAAGTGCTAGCCAACTTCTACATTGCATAACTTCGGTGATCTAACGGGAAGCAGTGAATCATGGAGGTACGGACCTTGGCCCAGATGATTTGTATAGAAAGAAAGTAATATTGTACTAGGACAAAACATTAAAATGTATACCACCGAAACATGTCAAGGTATAGTAATATACTGCCGGAAAAAGGAAATTGTACACCTGGAACAACGATTTCCTTTTTTATCCGGTAGCTGCAGACACCTCTAGGGAAGGTCAGCGGGTGAAGATAATCCTTTTAATGTCGAGCGCCATCAGAGAGCATAGTAATGTAGCTGACACAGCTGACATAGCGAACCTTCCATATGGAATGTTCACACCCACAAGGCTCTCTGTGGTATAAACGTGTATAAACGCCATGCCACAAAAACGCAATCGTGCTTCGTAAAGTGAACTTTGTGAGACTGAAAGAGCTAAAATTGAAAAAATTCCACAAAAAGAGGATGTGCTGCGTTAGTTGTGTAACGGTGCTGGTTGCAAGGTCTCACATCTGTACCTGAGATTCTGGGTGTCGACAGAGCAAAGAATTCCAAGATTTTAGTATTCTAAAGGTTACAGTGGCGGGTCGCACAACTAGCACAGCACAGATAATATGGATTGTGAGACCATAAATGTCAACTCGGACTGTTACCAAATGGTTACTAACGTTGCGACGGTGGAAAGCCGCGCGGAATCGGCGTGTTGTCTATGGCGTCGTGCTTCTGACTGGGCGGCCGTTCCAGGCGGAGCTTTGAGGCATTGGTATGTGTGTTCTTATTAGTGTAAGTTAGTTTAAGCTTTAGTATGCCTAGGCAGTGAAGACAATAGCTGTTTAGTCCAATGGGCTTACAAAAATTTCAACGTTTGACTATGGAAAAGCACATCTTTATTCCGTTTTTTTATCCACGCTACCACTCCTAGTCTTATGATCTTGCGAAATCTACAGTCTGCTTTGACATATACACTAATGAGTCGCGTTTTCTGTTTTTATTAATCTATTCCCAATTTTGATCAACTTCGGCTTTTCTTCTAATAGTCTGACATTTAGAAATGTGCTATTTGCCATAGATAACACATCTCTTTACTGTTCTGAGTATTTTTTCGAGATAACTAATTCTGCTTTAATTGTACGTAACGGTAAAATTTTACCTATTATCCCGGTTACCTCGGATGTTATGTTTGCAACGTCGAAGAAACAGAAATTCTTTGCCAAGATGTTAATATTCTTAGAAACCCACATAGAGTGACTTGATTAGTGTTTCGTACAGACGATGAAGTAAATAAAATAATGTTGTTCCTGGTCTATGGCTGACACATGATAGCCAACATTATCACGAGAGGCCGGCAGGACGGTAAATAAAATTTAACCGTACGTAACACGTTCTTCTGATAACACGATTCGAAAATGTATGTGCTACTATCGCGGAAGTATTAGCTCAAATGCAAATCATGTTCAATGTAACGTCATATCGTGTCAGAAGATCACAGTAGAACCATACGAAAACTTTTTGGCGTTAGGTGAAGCAAGATGGCGGCGTCAGGCTTCAGTCACAGAGGCAAATTTGCCACTCTATGTCTGTGTTTTACTGTTGTCTGAAGTCATCTGTGAGTATGAAGTATTATCGCTGGTATCGCGTAGGCGCGCAGCAAAAGAAAATGTGTGTGTTGAGCGCTGGACAGAGACCGAAGTAACAGTCAAACGGTGCGCGTAATTGTTCCTCGTAGAAGTACGTGACAAAGTGCGTGTGTTGGCCTGTCATGAGAAGAGGAAATGGCGAGCAGATAATACCATTAATTTGATTGGGCACAGCTTAAGTAATTAGTAAGTATGCATCAAGAAGAGTGCTGTGATCCCAAACTTGTAATTACTTGCGTCGCTAAGGAGAGCCTGAGTTTTCCAATTGTTATGTGCCCATAGTCTTCATCAGTAGCACCACCACGCACATAAAAGAAGTAAGTTCCGACCAGATTAACAGATTTAACATGGACAGTTAACCAGCGTAGTAGTGCTAATTTTTCAACAGTGAAGAAATTTTAATTGTGAACCTGTGTTAAAAGACTTCACTATCCACAGTCATTGTTCAGACAGGTTCCTTCCTTATTCAGTGTTTCTACCGAGAATACACTCAAAAATTATTGAAAAGTAAAGATTAACTAAATGCACTGTGCCAGTTGAACAATATTTAATCTGTCCAGAATAGTTTTTGTTAATGCAGTCAACAAGTATAGTGTTGCTAACTGTAGGTTTCACTAAAAGTGCTAGAGTAACCTTCACTGGCATAAGGTCTTTTTGAATATATTTAAAAGAAAGACTAATTTTCATTGGATTTCATTTAGAGCAGAAACAAGCACCAGTCAGTGCGAATAGTGATTGTTTGCAAATAACGTTCCATGACAGGGCCGTGTTACTTTCATGTTCAGAGAAAAACAATGTTTAATCAGATAGTGAAATCATTATTTTCAAATTAATTAAAATTATCACGTCAGATTATTAAATATTTTTCTAAATGTCATCAGTACAGTTAGTTGTTAAAGCAAGATCTGATTATTGCCTAACCAACTTTGCATGCTTGCAGTTGACTAACTACTAATATATTTTGACCACCGGAAGCTGTAAATGGTAAGCATTAAGGTGGGATGTGCATGTTTTGTTGCATGTGAAAGTTGCTTTGGCTTTGCATGCATTTTATTGTCCAGTGTTTTTACTTTCTGTTTTAATGATATAATTGTCAATGGCTAGTGCAATATATGTGCCTTTGATCCCGAATTTGACTCACATATTCTGATTCCTTGCCCACCCAAATTTTTCAGATCACTAATATGCATTAATATTACTAACTTTCCTCTAAAATTGTTTACTCGTTCATCGAACCGGCGACCGTAAAATCAGATAATTATTTATTTTGCAAATTATTTACCATATTCTGTCTGTTCAGCATTTTACTTAAACATTAATTAATTATTATTCCAAATTTTCTTTTATTCATCACTTATCGATCATTGTTGCCAACCAAAAGGTGCAGCAACGTTCCGGTTATAACCTCCATCACATCATCGGCCTCATTAACGATAGCCTTATCATATAATTAGAATCACTAGGCACATGGGTCATCATTTATAATTAATGCATATTAACCGGTGGTGTAGGGGTGGGGAGGCTATAACTTGAGCTATTGATTTATTAATATAATCATTTCATGTGGCTCCATATGCACTAAGTAAAACTTTTCGAAAAGAGGCTGCACTAATTTTTATTTTCGGTAATGCAGGTTATCCAGCAGAGCTCATTTCCTCTGAGACATGTAGAGAAAATTGATGGAAGGAATCTGTTGTAAAGACCAAGAAGGAAATAGACTCCACAACATCTCTTATTCCAAGCAGTTATGGGTGGGCTGACATAATTGAACTTTTCTGAGAATAAAACTGGAGACGAAGAAAAAGCAATATTAGAAAAAACTATAATCCGAGCAAATTCGTTCTATCCATCAATCACTGAAGAATATATTGACATAGGAAACAAATGTGACGTTAAAGCAAACGACGTTCAAACAATTACGAGCAATTAGTAATGCACTGGCACTCTTTAAAGCAGTCTAATGCATGCAAAACTTGGCGCGGTACTTCAGTTGATCAAGTGGCGATGCGAATACGTAATTTAGCTCCTGCGTACATTAGTCATCGAAGTTTCACGTTTGCTCAGGCCAGGAAATCACAGTGCGGCCTACGTCCACCTAAGCATACATGTATAGCACTCGTGCCCAGCATACTCAAACACACACATACACATAAAACTTGTTCTGACAGATCAGACAACGGAGTACAGTAATTCACGTTCACAAATTTGGTAATGTTATTATAAAATCGCAAATTCTCTACGGCAGAATTTTACTGACGCTTCATACAATGGTAAATCATTGCCATGGATGCTGCCAAATAAATCTAATGTGTCCTTTCAAGGAAGATATAAGATGAATATTGACAGGAGTAAAACGAGGGTAATGGAATGGAATGTCAGAAAATCAGGGGATGCTGAAGGAATTAGATTAGGTGATGAGACAATACAAATAGTTGAATTTTGTTATTTGGGTAGCAAGATAACTTCTGATGGCCGAAGCAAAGAAGATATAAAATGCAGAATGGCTTTGGGAAGAAAAGCGTTTCTAAAGAAGCGAAACTGTTTAACATCCAATATCAATTTAAATGTTAGGAAGTCCTTTCTGAAAGATTTTGTCTGGAGTGTAGCAATGTATGGGAGTGAAACGTGGCCGATAAGCAGTTCAGACAAAAAGATGATAGAAGCTTTTGAGACATGGTGCTAAACAAAAATTAGATGGTTAGATCACGTAACTAATGAGGGGTTGCTTAACTGAATTGGGGAGAAAAGGACTTTGTGGCATATCCTAAAAGAGGGGATAGATTGGTAGGAAACATTCTAAGACATCAAGGAATTGTCAACTTAACATTAGAAGGAAGTGTTTAGGGTAAAAATCGTAGAGAGAGACCGAGGGTCGAATACAGAAAGCAGATTCCAAAGTATGTAGGTTGCCGAACGTATTCTCAGATGAAGAGACTTGCACAGGACAGGATAGCTTGGGGGCTGCATCAAACCAGTCTGCGGACTGAAGACCACAACAACAAAATATGGTATTAAAGTATTTTCCTGAAAGTATTTTCCGCCACCCATTCCCGCTGGTCACGATCCACAGGTTGAAAAGCACTGTCCTACATGACCGAGATCACTGGCGTTCGCACTGAGTTTCCGTGCTAACTGACAACAAACACTGTGTGAAATATCCTCAGAAATCAATGTCGTACGTACAAAAAAATTGTGTGTCAGGACACTGCGGCAGTGTGCTATGACAGCAGACGACCGATTCGAGTGCTTTAGCTAGCAGTACGACATCGCCTGCAACGCGTCTCCTAGGCTCGTGACCGTATCGGTTGGTCCCTAGAGGACTAGAATACCGTGACTTGGTCGGATGGAGTCCGATTTCAGTTGGTAAAAGATGATGGTACGGTTCGCAAAAGCCAAGAAGCCAAGGCACTTAGCAAACATGTGATTCCATAAGGTTGTTGGCGATATTTGTATAGAGTGGACTAAATCGCCTGGTTCAACTCAACCGCAAAGGTTATATTAGATTACATGGAGACTGACATAAAAGTAACTTCTGTCATTATAGTAAAACGTAGACTTTCATGGCCGGAAATGTCATGCCCGTTAAAATTATCCCGGCTGTTATGATGTGGTCGGTCGAATTTGTTATCAAAACCCAACGTTTCGTACCCATCTGCGGAGGACATCTTCAGGGGGATCAGTAGGATTGCAGGTCCAACACACACACTGGTTAGCTGTTTACTGGCCTGTGTGTGTCGGACCTGCAATCTTTCAGAACCCCCTGAAGATGTCTTCCGCAGCTGGGAGGAAACGTTGGTTTCTGACAACAAATAAAACCGGCCACGGCATAACAGCCCGGATAATTTTAATGGACGTAACTTCTTGTATGCAACAATGGAGGTTTATAGGAAAAATTCATTTAAAAATACACACTGCCGGAAAACAAAATTAGTAAATCAGGAAACACGATGTTGACTTTCATCCAATCTGCCAGATGCCACCTGGGAGATAATTATTGATTTCAACGTGGTGTCAGATGGCGTGGTGTCAGATGGCGTGGTGCCATCGCTGCCAGAGCACTATCTGTGTGTAGTCCATAAGAGACAATTTTTACTCTCGTATCGTTCAATGTGATACCGACGTTTAAAGAAAACAGCCACCAAGCCACAGTGATGAACTCGTGCTTCCTGCAACCAAATAGAGAGTTTAAAAGAAGTCACAGTGTGGCTTTGTAATTGTAACGCAGCAATACAGTGACCAACACCCCTGCCTGCATGTGTAAACACGTTCAGCATAAATGACAGTATATAGTATGAAAAATATTATAGCCTATGTACGTATATATCGTGTGTAAATTGACTAATTTTTCTATCTAAATGAGTTGTGTAAATTACGAATATTTAACTGGTTGCATATTGTACAAAGAAAACAAAATTGTAAAGTGATGTAATAATAAGTCGGCTAACGAGGGCAATGTTCGTAGCATCGTTGCGTAGAGCATATTTTTATAGTTGAGTGAAGTCTGGTGCGAGAGAGTGTTGTTGATGAGCTCTCGAGGTGAACGGCCATTGATCTCTATACAAACTGGATGTATAACTTTGGTGTCTGAGCATAGAACTACAGCGTGCCTGCACAGTCAGATGTTTTCCATACGTTTTCGCATTGTCCGCCATGTTTAAATTTGGCATACGAATTTCCATCAGTTATTACGTGACAAAGAATTGCTTGCTTACCTCTTGATTTGAAATATATGTAAATACGCGATGTAACAGGCTAATACGGAACCGTAATCGAAACGTACTTTCTTCTCGTTTTCTTGTATTACTTGATAGCAGCCATATTTGAATTTGGCAAGAAATGAAATTTGAACATCTATGGCTGGCACGCTCAGACAACTGAAGTTCAACATCCAGATAGTATAGACATCACTGTGAACGGTAGAAAAGATGGACGGCAGCAGCAAATTTTAGTAGTGTGGTTTTTTACGACGTGTTGGTACAAGCAGGAGTTTTGACAATTGGCAGATAATTAAAATGAGCACAGCGTTAAAACTTCAAGAGGAATAATATCAAGTGGATTGCTGGAGGCCCAATGTTTAAACATTATTTCGTCGCCAAGAACATCCCATTTTTGCCAACTATTATAAAGTGTCAGCAACAATTACCAGCTACACCACACCAACACTGCAAAGTAAGGTCTAAGTAATTAATCGTCTTTAGATGTGTGATGCTAAGCCAACATTTAGTTTAAATGACCAATACCGAACTCGTGTGCAAGTAATTAGTGTCGTTAAATTCTTCACCTACGGAACAATCCAAACAATTTAATATCCTAAGGTTCACCATGAATAATAAAAGACTTTACGTAATTCTAATTAAAATCAGTGGAGTTTTGAAAGATTTCAGCCAGCAAATAACAATTGGTACCATTACAAAAATTCAAAATATATTTAGCAACAATTATGAGCATATTGTGTAATCACTGAATGGCACAAAGTAATGAATATTAATTTTGTGTTAGGTATTCAATATACGTGTGCTAAAAATGCACTGGAGTACTTCGTTAAAGCTATAAAGTGAACAATTCAATTACGCAAAAAATGTTTGATAAGTCGTTTCTATTATACGGAACAATAATTAATGTCCTAATTTTACTTCTCATAAATAATATTTTATTCAATTCGTTAAATAGAAGTAAATTGCACAAATTCTCAGTAAATAATTCACGTAATCAGTCAGCTAGTAATTGCAGGCACATTCAACCACAACAGTTTCAGTTACCATCGCTAATCAATGTACAGTAAAGTGGCTTGGCAAGCATTATGGTGATGGTTTGATTTTGCGTAGAATTATTGCATGCATTCTTCCTTACCACAATTTTCATATTCATTAGAGGAATTTGTGCTAATTATTCCCATTACACAAGTAACCTAAATTTTCTGATTTTATAATTATCTATGTTTCCAGCAGCTTTGGTGTGCGTGCTTATACTGAATTCTGCGATTGCGTAGTTTCTAAATTAAACAATCGCTGATTTCTGCTACCGCACAGTGTATATCTACTGGCGAACGTATCTATTTATCCATTCAAAATTGTTGACTCATTACAGTTTTGTCCCGGGCTTATCAAATTTAAGACATTTCCTCAGACTTCCCCTCACCGAAAAATCGTCATTGGGAATTACAACATGAAGAATCGTTTGTGGGTGTAACCTCCACTGCGCTATCGTTTTCTACACCGATGGCCTTATACTGGTTATTAATTCATTACACACACGGGCCATTCTAAAGTTTAATTACTCCTGATTATCGGTAGCGAAGGCTGGTAGGGTTACAAAACGTCCGTCAGTATCGTCGTATTTTAAGGGCATCAGTGGCATATCATACAGCTCCCGCAGCACAGATAAGGTTGTGAGCTCAGAAGTGTCAATACGCATCGTTGCCAACCGGTTCCTACCAGTGGGACTAGGGGCAAGCTCACCCCTAGCCTCTCATCAATCAAAGGCATAGCATCGGCGTGAAGGGCTCAACTGGTGTCGGCGGACGGTGATATGGGATGGCAGCGATGAAAGCAGACTGTGCCTGCACACAGATGATAATCGTTTGCGCAAACGACATAGACCTGGTGAGCGCTACCTTGTGGAGTGCAAGACACACTGACCCCAACCCGGGCCCTGTGGTCTGGAGCGTGAAAAGCTACACCCACAGCCTAACAGACAGTCACGACACTCCCACAGAATTTTGTTATACGTTACGACAGCAGCGCTACCAACGGTGGCCAAGCTACATTTCTGAATACCGTATTCGATGAGTGCGATCAGTATCGTTTATATTATTTATTTACAATTATC
This sequence comes from Locusta migratoria, assembly GCA_026315105.1. Taxonomy (NCBI): domain Eukaryota; kingdom Metazoa; phylum Arthropoda; class Insecta; order Orthoptera; family Acrididae; genus Locusta; species Locusta migratoria. The sequence continues at coordinate 902,525,669 of CM048744.1, read as the reverse complement.
TTGTAACCTACAGGTTTTTATTGCAGAATTTGATTCCCTATTAAAAATAAAAATAAAATACAAGGAAACACCAGAAGACCTGCCCTTTGGCAAAAAGACGTCGCTTTTATACTCAAGAATGTTGTTTCTTTACTACAATTTTATTACAATCGTCGAGGGTAGAACGTAGGAAACGTATATAGAATGCAATAACTACATTATTTAACGTACTGAATCAGCCAGCAAAACTGTAGCTGTAGGAAAAACGTCACAGATGTGGCAATGAAACGACAAAAGCAACCAAAATGTTTTCCAACAAAGAAGAATCCAATTCCATAATATTGTTGCTAAAGCCGAATATCAAACGGCAAGAATCTTCAGAACATTGGCTTTTCAAGCTAAAATAATTATACTCAAAAGAATACGCGCGCTGTGAGGTGTGAAAATGTGCGAATCAACAGACTTCACACCGAACTGATATACGTCAGAAATCTGCAAAATGTTTGTTCAAATGTTTGTAAATCTATGGGACTTAACTACTCTTCTCATCAGTCACTAATCGTACAAACTATTTGCCGCGGCGGAATAGCCGTGCGCATTGAGGCGTCGTGTAGCGGTGCGCGCGGCAGTTCGCCGTCGAAGTTTCGAGTCCTCCCTAGGGCATGGGTGTATGTGTTGTCCTTAGGTTAGTTTTACTTAGTTTAAGAGGCAAATAACGAAGCATTTAAGTCCCATAGATTTACAAACATTTGAACAAACTATTTAAACGAACTTGTGCTAAGGACAACAAATACAGCCATGCCCGACCGAGGACTCACACCTCCGCCGGCGAGCAGCGGAACGCTCCGCAGCAAGGCGCCTTGGAACGCGCGGCCACTCCAGCGCAGCCAGGGGGCTGCCTGCATAGTACTAACAGACCATAATAGAAATGTGTGATACTTTTTTTGTTTATATTCTACTTACTTTCAGCGGAATAAGCTGCAAATATGCACAGATTCGTATTTGTTCATGACCAAGTTGTTCTTTATACCACGTAATCAGTTAAAATTCGGCTGTATTGACGTCAGTTTCCGCATTATGTATGTCTCTTGATATTTTACTAATGCTTCTAACGCAAAAATTCTACGTATTGTGTCGTTAGTCATGTACAAAAATAATTATAAACAAACATAATTACTTCGGCGGCTTACACACAACTAGGAGCGCTAGTGTCGTTGCAACAACTTTCACAGCAGTGAGTGTCGCGATTGTCATGTTAGACTGTACCACAACTCAGTGTCTCTGGAGAGAACGCTGACCAGCGATCTGTACGTGCAGATTGTGTTAAAGGCAAATTCTCTTGTCATGCTTGCCACAGGTGATGTATTGTTCCAAGAGCTCCCACACAACTCGCTTGAAACTCAACATGCTCTGCAAGACGTGAAGCAACTGCTCTCGCCAGTACAATTATCGTACTTGTCTCCGATGGGATATCATGGAACGACAACTGATAAGCGCGCCTAGTCTACCCCCAACTCTTGCAGAACTGTGAAAATGTCGAGTACGCGCGGAGTAATGTACTTCAGGACTTCGCCAACTGTATCATCGAATTGATGCCATAATCAGCATCTGTATTGCCGCCCGTGGAGGCGTTTTTCAGTATGAATCTACACGTGGTTCCTCAGTACCGCTTGAGATACGACCAGTATTTGTAATCATTTTTTGTACACCATCTGCAGTATTTTAATATTGAATTGGAAAAATAAGCGGGAGTTCTTATTTTTATTTCTGGTTTTGTATTTCAATCTTCTAGATATTGTCGGAAGTTCCAAGAGACTTTCCGCGGATGTGTCGTAGAATACAGAGGAGTTGCAACGTTAGAAATTCGTAACTAAATACTAGATGCAGTTACTTCTGTAAAATATCAAGGAGTATGTATATCGAATGATTTGAAGAGGAGCAGCTACATTTAATTGTTGGTGAAGTAGATTGTAGATTGCGGTTATTTGGAGCAATCCTCAGAGAATGTAGTGAATCAATAAAAGAAGTAGCTTACTGACCACTTGATCGACCAGTATTCAAATATAGCTAGGCAGTGTAGTTTCGGTACGAGATTGGATTGATAGAAGAAATAGAGAAGATTCAAACAGTATCACGATGTTTAAAGCTACCGATGCACAATTTGGGCGATTATCATGGTGTAGAACGTTTTTCGTATAACTTGGACGAGAACCCATTTGTGCCGTATATAGAAAATCTGTCTTACTGTATCTTTGCTACCGTTTATAGTGAACTACAATAAAATTTGAATAACGAATCGGACCTGGCATCCAGGAAAATGATGTCGAATTATTTAACTCCTGCTGCGAAATACAAAGACCTTCATTCGCTTAAGGGAGAAGCTGTCACTTGGCTGAAAAAAGGACTGGACATACATTCCTGAGCAGTCCAGAGATGTCAACTACGTGGTCACCTTACCGAATCGTAGCAATTATTATGTTATTCCATGTGACTTAAATTTGTGTGTGTGTGTGTTATCAGTATTTTACCTTGCAGCGGTGGAGTAGCCAAGCGCTCTAAAGCGACTCGCTGCGGAGCGCGCGGTTCCTCGCCGTGGTGGTTCGAGTCCTCCCCGGGGCATGTGTTTGTGTGTGTGTGAGTGTGTGTGTGTTGTCCTAAGGTTAGTTCACCTAGGTTTAAGTAGTTTGTAAGCTACGGACTAATGACCACGCAGTTTGGTCCGATAGATTTACAAACATTTGAGCATATTTTATCTTTAACCTGTATGTATTGTACGTAAATATTTTATCTTTAATTTGTACCATATGTAACCTGATGCTGTATTTAAAGCCATTCGAAATAATAAATGAAATAAATTCCTGCTGCAAGACGTCATTTTTGTTAAAATTCGTGCGCAGCTAACGGCACGGTTTCAAATGCACGATTCTGACTTTATGTCAAAATGAACTGTTTATTTAAAATTATCTATTATCTTTTCTGTCCGACTACAGTTGCGAATTTATTCTCTTCCTTTTAAATGGTTCGATCGCATCATCTCCAGAATTTCACAGTTACGTCCGCAGCACGTCATAAGGCAGACGAGACGGTTACGTACGGATCCATAAATTCTGAAATTGTTCCAAACGGATCGAAACATTTAATAAGTGGAACAACAGACATTCGCAACTCTTCACGGACGATAAAAGATAATAAACTGATTTACATATTAATACATTCCCTAACTCTCTTGAGTCGATTATATCGACGATAGTAAAAAGTGTTTGAATCAATTTCTGAAGCTGCCAAGTAAATCTAGAAGTTAGTTCTCCTTTTTGTTTGTTTAACTCTGGACAGGGCATATTTCCATTTCGTTATACTGTAATAGGACACATTTTCATTATACGGAATATGATGATATGGCGTGAAATGTATGTTTCGCCAATGCTCTAAGATGAGGATCGGCGAAGGATTATCTCGGTTTACTTAAGGCGGATATCTATCGCATTTCTTGTAGTTGTGGCAAGTCATATATTTGTGATACTATCAGGATCTGCTATCAGATCCGTGGAGGAACGGTGTACTGAGAAGATAGGTCCACACACACTCACACGCTTACAACAGCCGAGAAAATCTTCTACCATGACACAGGTCATTCAGTAGAATATAACAACATACATGCTGACATGCTACATGCTATTGTGTTATTAAGGAAGCAGTTGGAAGTGACATCGTAAATAGAGATTGAGGTTTCTGTTTAAATTCTATGTGGAATTCTTCCGCCTCCCTTGTCAAGAAAGACACTACTGGAGTAAATAGTATTTCACGCGAAACTTAATAATATTCACTGTCAACAAGTTCTGATGTCACTCATCATTGGTCGTCTGGTGGCGTTAATATTTATAGTCTGCCAGTGTGTGTGTGTGTGTGTGTGTGTGTGTGTTTGACATTTCCGGATACTCTCTGCAAATTAAGGTTTAGATCTAACTTGCGTGGTGCACTGATGTTCAACTTGTGAACTGAAAATATTAAGGTGTGCCCCTATCGAAATAGCAGCAGTTGAGTAACAGTTTTGTGTACAAAAAATAAAAGTTTCGATATTCACTGAGACTATATTCTCACCAGTATATCTTCCAAGAGCATCATGTCCTAACCTATAGTTTCACAGTCCGTTTGAAATAGAAAATGTCGAGTAATAAGCAGAGCCTCTCTTTGATATATTTAATCATAGATATATTTAATCATAGACTGTAATGAAAGTAATTAACAACGGTCTCTGTTTGTAGCAGGTACGAAACACATTTCCTTTCAAGAAGTGGTATAAGTAATGATTCGCTTGAAAGTTCCCGGTTTCTGAAGTATTACGGAGTGGTTTGTTGGAAGATTTTATTTTTCTACGACTTGGGAGGATATTCCCTGCAAGCACACAATGCTCCATCAGTGTTCTCATTGGCGCTCATTAATGCTATAGACATCTTCTGACGCTCCTATAATTGATGTTCTCTCTCAGGGAAAAGGCGCTGCTAGAAGTTGTACGTCAACCAATTGGTGATCAGCAATGGCAGTGTGCATACCAAACCTATTAGATCGTGGTTTAATCAGGCTGGTAACGGCACTGAGAAACACCAAGATGAGTTTGTTGCCTTACGTTCGTCATTCAGTTTTCTTCACAATATGTAAGTTCAAATTGAAATTTTATTCACATCTTTCCTGTAAGAAAAATTTAAAACATGGTCAGCTATTTATCCGATATCGAAGACAGAGTTTTTCCTTAGCATGGCCAACCTGCCTATTCTTTGTGGTAGGTAGAATAAGTAGAAAAATGGTAAACAGCTACATCGAGTGATTGCGGTCCTTTTTACAGTTAATCTGTTTGACATTGTGTCACAGTTCATGCACGGACGAAAGTCGTGGCGAAATATTTCTTTTCGTTATTCAGCGTACTTAATAAAAATAATTAATTCAGTTATATTAAAAAAAACGTATAGACATTCTCTAACTATGCCATCTTCTGTGGTGTTGTACAATAATGAGACTAATAAGGTACGTGAACCAAATAAGGCCCACCTAACCTTTAGGAATTTCGTATGCAGTGTGTGTAAGCGGTAATATTCCGAGATCGTACGTGCAACGTCCTACAACTATATTCAGTTCAAGAATAAATTAAAATGTACAGTTTATGTAATTAATATAACAACTTTAAAGAAAATGTTTAACCCCTGCAAGTGGGCCTTATTAGAAGACCCTGTTCTTAATATGGTCGGTAGGCACAACTAGTTCATATTAACATTCTGGGGCACGTAAATAGCAGGAAAACTGTTGGAATACACTGCAAGAGTTGTTATGTAATGTTATTTTAGACATAAGTGGAATAAGCTGATACATAGAATTTTATATTTATATTTTTTCACAAACGCTTCTTACAGCACTTTTGGTAAGTTACTTACTGGTTATTAACTCTTAAAATTATTAAATTTTATAAGGAACCATCATTGTTCTGACAGCAGTAAGTTTCCTTATCGTAAGTTAATAGAAACATAAATCTAATCATTACGTTTTCTTATGATGGCCCTTATTAGGAACAACCCGTTTTTAATGCGTGTGTGTTTATAGTTTAAAAAGAAACTTTTTTTACGAAGATTATGCCACTATCTTAATACAGTACAATTTTCGGTACACATATACATATTTACCAGTACAAATTCTTCATAACCGAAGCGATTTCGTTAGATGAAACGTACCTTGAAAATAAAAAGCAGCCCTCTATCGTTGAACGGCGTAGCACAACTGAAAGTAAAATACACAACACAAGAGAAGGTGCAGAAGTAGTTGTTGCCTTGTCCACTAGTTGTCACAAGCTATCATTACCAACGACATTTAGCGCTGTTTTCAAACTTTCTATGCTAGAAAATGAAAGTGGGCCTTATTAGGAACCAGGGCTTATTAGCCGACGTCAACCACTGATTAATTTCTTTACGAAAATACAACTCTGCCTTTTCAAAGATTTATTTTGTTCTAAGTCATTGATCTATATACAATCTGGATGAATAACTCTGGTCTCTGAGCATAGAACTGCAGCGTGCTTGCACATTTATACTCGAATATTTTGTACATGATTTCGCGTTGTCCGCCATGTTTGAATATGGCAAACGAATTTTCATTAGTTTGTACGTGACAAGAATTGCTTGCTTAACCCTTGTTTTCAGCTTTATGCAAATATATGATGTAATAGGCTGGTATGGCACTAGAATCGAAACTTACGTTAATTTGTTGCCCCAGTAACACTTCGTAGCAGCCATATTTGCGTTTGTCAAGAACTAAATATGAACACCTATGGCCGACACACTCAGACAACTGAAGTTCAACATCCAGGTAACACAGAGGTCAATGATCTAAATTCTATATGTTAACTCTGTCATTCTAAAATGTTCTTTGATAATGAAGCAGATGAAGGTATCATTGCAGTCAATGATCTCCAAACACCTTGGATGTATAACTGTGTTGTCTGAGCATAGAACTGCAGCATGCCTGCACATTCAAAAGTTTTACACTTTGCCCGCCATGTTATAATTTGGTAAACGAAATTCCATCAGTTAGTATGTGTCAAAGAATTGCTTGATTACCTCTGCTTACGAAACTTAGCTCAATATGCAATATAATAGGCTGGTATGGAAGTGGAATCGAAAAGTATTTTCTTTTCGTTTTCTTGTAATACTTCACAGCAACCGTGTTGTAATTTGGCGAGAAATAATGTCTGAACATATATGGTTGCACGCTCAGACAGCTGAAGTTTAATATCCAGGTAATATAGAGATCAGTGATAGCAGTTAACCATACACCAAAGGTAATAGACTGCGCATGACGAAATTGTACTTAAAATAGCATCTGTTTCGTGAGACGGGGCAGTAAGCTGATTTCATGATTACGAATTATGGAAAGCGGAGCTCGCTGTGATTTTTCTCAGTCATTGCTGAATTTAGAATAGATTTTCAAAATAAAACGCCTTACCGTGATGTTCTTACTCATTTAGTATCACATTTAGCGTTATTTCTGCGCAATTCGTAATAACAATGCGACGGTTACAGTTTTAACGGGTTTTTAGGTGAGACATACTGACAGTTGTTTTTACAAGCAATAGAATTTCTTTTCTTAAGTGAATACATTTGTTGCATTGTATTTTACTTTTCAGCTTTTACATAAGGCGAAGACGAAATATAAATCAGAAATGCAGCATCAGTTTTCTTAATATTCCTCAACAATTCGTGTGCAAAATAATGTTTTGCTTTTAATACTGAAATTTGTTGACATTCATTGCCCGATATTTACAGAACACAAGAGTTTATATTTGGTGACTTAACACAGATACAGTGATGAAAATACGTAAAACGATCAACATATTCTCTATTAGCATTCAAATAATGTCATGGGAAAACATTACGTGTTAACAGGTAAAACTCGTTTTATAGGAATAATGAACGACTATATTCATCTATAGCTATGTAAAACGATGTGCCAAGCAGATCTCTACTGGAAATGACACTTGCTGATATCATTCAACTGAGTCAAGACCATCTATCGATATCAACAGGTAAAGATTCATAGTGCAACACAAACACTGTGGATATTGTAATTCTGGTGCTTGCAAAAATAGCTAGCAATATGTTTCCCCTCATCACATGTTGGTCATCGCATTGCTATTAGTAATTTGGACGACAATCACGTTACCTTCACTACTACAAGCTTAACAAAAATACTAAATTCATTTATTAGTAAACTCAGTGCTTGATTTGAGCTATAAATGAGAAAATTTTGCGCGTAATATCGAAAATTAGGTCACATGACGCGGACGAAAACGCTATATTTTGGTTTCAAACCACAACACGGCAGATACACTGAAACACGCAATCTATGTTACGCATTCATCCCTATACTGTCTGGATGTGGAACTTCAACTGTCAGAGCGTGTCAGCCATAGATGCTAATATTTCGTTTCTTGCCGTATTCAAATATGGCTGCTATGAAGTATTACAAGAAAACGAGACGAAAATACGTTTCGATTACGATTCCATATTAGCCTATTACATCGCGCATTGGCATAAATTTCAAATCAAGAGGTAAGCAAGCAATTTTTTGTCACGTAATAACTGATGGAAATTCGTATGCCAAATTTAAACATGGCGGAAAATGCGAAAACGTGTGGAAAACAACTGAATGTGCAACCACGCTGTGGCTCTATGCTCAGACACCAGAGTAATACATCCACTTTGTATAGAAATCAATGGTATTACGTATGGCATGTGGCAGTTAACTATTATTTTCTCATATTTTGTGGATAGCCTATTTGCACCCGAACGAGCCGAGGAAGTGACGTCAAAATGACGTAGCCGGCCGCCCCCGTCAAATATTCCGACGTTTGTTCTCCTGCGGAGACGCCGTCTTCCCTTTCGTATTTTCATGACGTTCTCCTCATAACTCACATGTTTATTTTTAAATAAAGGCAGACTGAAGACGTGCTAAAAATACGTCCGTCTAAGAGCGGCGTGTTTTTGATACTTCTTCAGTGCATCAGACTTATATTTCGTCTTCGCCTTATGTAAATAGCAACAGGTGAGTTACAGAGAGAATATCGTGAAAATACGAAAGGAAATACGGCGTCTATGCAGGACAGAGCTTGCACTCGAACAAACTTCGAAATGTTATGAGAGGAGCGGCCGGCTACGTCATTGTGACGTCATTTCCTTGGGTACAAATTGACTCTCCCTACTTTTCGTCACTCTTTAGTCTGCCTATAATCTGATCGGATGCACTGTAGTGCTGCTGTTGTAAAATATTCATCTTTCGTTCGCAATCATTTCATTATTTATTATCTTCCTTCCCCGAAGTCAGGAAATTATTTTTTATTTTCCGGTAATCTGCTCACTACGAAACGCGGGAGTCTTGGGAAGCGACATGATCCAACATTTAGTATTCAATCATTTCAAGTCAGTTTGCCCTAAGACAATTATGTGATTGGTATGTTTCATCTCTTTTTTTCCTTCTTTTCATTCTGTGCTAGCTAGAGAACATTTTTATTTAGACCATTTGCTTCCAATGACAATTACATCATGGTACTGCCACGTTCCATTGCACTAGAATTATTCCATTCCAGGACACCATCGGCTTTTATTACAAAATATCAGTCGCCCTTCCGAAACAGAGAACAGTGTTTAATATTAAATGGAGATTTTAGCTTTCACTTGCGGACATTTAAGTTTATCAACATTTTCCACCATTCCTTTATTTATTTATTTTTTTTTTTACCTTTTTTTTTTGTTTTTTTTTGTTTTTTTGTTTTGTGTTTTGCAGTTATTTCCCCTCCCACCCCCCACAATTTAAATAAAATTAGACAGTTAAAAATAAAATTTCTGTGGGATAGCGTTATGCAGAGACAAAGATAGTGGTAGTATCTTGTACACAATGTATGAAATGACGGTGCATTCGTAGAGATCCTATGAAAATCCTTGTAAATATCCCCTCGTCCCAGGTTTATGTATCCGGGCGTTTAAAGCATTAAAAATATTTTTGGCTGGAGAGCTAGTATGATTGTGATCATACTGACAGCCCACCTCTGACCGTATGGAACCGGGGGGGGGGGGGGGTGATGAATTTACGCCAAGGAAAAAATAATTAAATAAATAAATAAATAATTAAAAAGAAAAAACGGGACTGTCATTTGTACTCCGGTGATTCATGTGAACATGATACCGATGACATTGCTGCAACACAAAGGGAATTAACAGACTTTCAACCATGAATTTAGAGGTAGAGGTATAAGTATATTTAGTTTCGAAAACTGTTAGGGAATTCAATACTACGAGGTCCACAGCATCAAAAGTGTCCAGAGAATGCCAGATATCAGGTGGTACCTCTCACTACAGACCACGCATTGCCCGGCGGCTTCTATATAATGATCAAGAGTAGCGGCGTTTGTGTAGCTTTGTCAGTCCAAACAGAAAAGCAGCACAGCATGTGACAGCCGCAGGAAACAATGTGCGATGTGCGACAGACGAATCCTTTAGGGCAGAGTTTCTCAAACTGTGTGCTCCGCGAAAAGATAAGGATTTTTAATCTCCTTTAATAAATAAATGCGACAAAGATTTCGATCTAGCAGTTTTTACTTTTTTATTTTTATTTCTTTACTTTATTTTTATTTATTTTATTAATTTTTTGTGCCATTGAGCGGCTTGCGACTTAACGTCTTGGTGGACTGTATACGTCTTTACTTCTTCACACAGAAGTAAGGTGGCTCTCCCGTGGGAAAAGTTTAATGTGCTTCTTTCAACTGAGAAACAAAGTGAGAGTCTTCTTGACTGAAAATGGCTTCGCTTTGGGAAAGAAGTTGTGTGGCGATCGGCGTATTTATCCGATATTTTTACAAAACTTAATGATTTATGTCTGTCCATCCAAGAAAAAGCAGTGACTATTTTTGATGCTATTGGTAATGTCGAAGGATTTAAAAAGAAGATACAGTTTTAGGCAAAATCACTCAAAATTGCAAGCCTGGATAGTTTTAGAATGACAAAAGTATTCAGATATGAATTCCAATCATACATACCTGAGGATATCGTAAATGAGTTCGAAGTTCACCTGTTATGTTTACTTGATTCCTTGAACTCATATTCTCCAGTCAGGTTGCAAGAAAACATTACGTAAAATGTTTGGGTTGCTATCGGTATTCCATATTAAAGAAATCCAGCCTCTTTGACGTCGTAGCAATACGAATGCTTGCTTGATTTTACATCAGATTCCGAGATAAACTTATTCTTCTGCTTTTCTCAACCACATATTTATGCGAATCGGGGTTTTCTGCATATGTTTCAATTAAAACAAAATACAGATCCCGTCTTAGTGTAGAGCAAGATATTCGGTTGCAAGTGTACAATATTCAGTCAGACATAGTCTCATTGTGCAAATTAAAAGACTCAAACTTCTCATTGACATCCTTTTTTTTTTCCTAAACCAAGGAAAGCTTATAGCTATGTCTGTGTGTCTGTGTGTGTAAGAAATTGTGGTTCTACAGTACTTGTTCTGCTGAATTTAATCTCAAATGTTTTTTTACTGTTTTTTGTATGTGTGTGAAGTTCTGTGTAATGCGAAATTGTGGATAAATGAAATTAACAGTGATTAATTATTAATTTCTAGTGTGCTTAAATTGTGAATCACCTTGCTTCATCAATAATACAGACACAGAATTTGCCAAATGCAGTAAATATCTGCGACGTAAAATTTAAGGCACCGCCTTTAGTTCCACTTTTTAAAGGTGTACCGCGACTGTTTTAGGGCAGTGCGGCGTGATGGTGGAAGACGATCCAGACGACCGACTAGATTGTCTTTCCTAACTGCATTACATCGCCTTTAGAATCTCTGCTAGGCTAGTGGCCACTTCGATTCGACCCGAGAAAAAGGGAAAAACCGTGCCTTCGCCCTGTTGTTGTTGTTGTTGTTGTCCGGAGACTGGTTTCATGCAGCCCTCCACCCTACTCTGTCCGGGGCAAGACTTTTGAACGGCATCCTACATATATTTTAACCTGCTTTCTGTATCCGCCTCTTTTCCAATTCTCTTCAGTACCACCCTATTAGTTACGTGATCTACCTAACTACTCTTCAGCAGTCTTCTGTAGGACCACACTTCAATAACTTCCATCTTATTCCTCTCTGAAATCTTCCATGTTTCACTATCGTAAAAAACAACACTCCACACAAATGCCTTCAGACAAGACTTGCTAACATTTTAATATTGCATGTTAACAAATTTCTCTTTTTCAGAAGCGCTTTTCTACCCACTGACATTCTGCATTTTGTATCATCTGTACTGCGACCATCGTATGTTGCTTTACTACCCAAATTACAAAACTCAACTACCACCTTTATTGTTTCGCTGCCTAATTTAATTCAGTATCGCGTAATTTTCTTAGTCTACATTCCCTTACCATTCTTTTGCTCTTTTTAATCTTCATTTTATACGCTACTTTCAATGCACTGTCCCCTCCGTTCTAATACTCTTCCAGGTCCTCTGCTATCTCTGACAGATTTACAATGTCATCGTTAAGACGTTAAGTTTTTATTTCCTTACTTTGAACTTTAAAACCTTCTACAAATTTGTCTTTGCTTTCCTTCACAGCTATCTCAATGTGCATATTGATCAACATTAGGCTAAGGCTACAATCCTGTCTCTCTCCCTGCACGTCGTGGTGAAACTGCCGAGCGTTCTAAGGCGCCTTGCTGCGGAGTGGGCAGTCGCTCTCCGTCGAAGGTTCGAGTCCTCCCTTGGGCTTGGGTGTGAGTGTTGTCCTTAGGATAAGTTAGTAGTTTGTAAGCCTGAGTGGGGACGGACAACCATAGCACTTAAGTCCCATAGATTTACAAACAGCTGCCGCGGTGGAGTGAACGAACGTTCTAATGCGCCTCACTGCGGAGCGCGCGGTTGCTCGCCGTCGGAAGTTCGAGTCCTCCCTGGGGCATGGGTGTGTGTGTTGTTCTTAGTGTAAGGTAGTTTAAGTAGTTTGTAAGTCTAGGGACTGATGACCACAGTAGTTTGGTCCAATAGGTTTACAAACATTTGATCATTTTTGTACAAACAGTTAAACATCTTTTTACTCCTTTCCCAACCACTTCCTCCCTTTCATGCACTTTGACTGCGATAACTGCTGTCTGATTTTTGTACAAGTTGTAAGTAACCTTCCGTTCCCTGTATTTTACCCCTGCTGATTTCACACTTTGGAAGAGTGTATTACAGTCAATATTGTCAAAAGTTTTCTCAAATCTACAAACAGCTAGCAATATAGGTTTGCCTTTCCTTATCTTCTAAGATAAGTCGTAGCGTGAATATTGGCTCACTTGTTTCATCATTTGTCCTAACTCTAAACCGATCTTCCCCGAAGTCGGATTCTGCCAGCTTTTCCATTCTTATGTAAATAATTCGTGTTCAAGTTCGTCAGATGAGTCTAAATCTCGAATGGTTAGAGCTGATGGTTGGACTCGAGTCTGTCTCAGCCTCCAAGAGACCGTGGACTCAAGTTTTCAACAGGACTCTCCGCGAGCTGGTGATGGCGTCACAATGTGGAGTGGATGGGCGCTCTGATCCGACTGAACCGACCATTGTGTGGAGACCATTTTCAGCCATTCATAGGCTTAATTGGCGAAACAAGGATAGAAGTTTTATAAACGACTGTGCGCCATGTTACTATGCCACAACTGTACGCGACTGAATTGAAGAACACTCTGGACATTTTCAGCAAACGATTTGAGCGCGCAGATAGCCCGACGTGTACCCCATACTAACCCTACGGTTTAGTTCGCTCACAAAATAGTGCACTGGCTACACTTTCGTAGTTATGGCTATGGGGGCAGGACTCGTGCAGGCGACTTCCAACGATTTATGTGTGCGACGTCGAGCTGCTGCCCTTCGCCGACCAAACGGATGTCCGACACAATATCAGAATATATCCAGTTACTCTTGTCACGACGGTGTAAATGTTTACAGCTACACATTTGCAACCAGTTTCACAAGTATTTTCTATTCAAAATTTCATTGTAAACGGTCTACAAAATAAATGTGTGTGAGTAGAAAATAAATATCTCTATTATAATCGATATTGACTTATGATCCCGACTTACTCTCACCTGACTGTAATTTTATTTACATAGCAAAATCGCAACACTCTCTAGGATTGTGCTCGGTGGAGGAACGACCATAAAATAAGCGCACTGGGACGCTGCTGTGTCTAATCATTCACTTTGACAGTCATGGAAGTGGGCTTTCTCGTGTCTCTGGATGCTCAAGGACATTCGGTAGCAGGTTGTAATAAAACTGACCGCCGCGGTGGAGTAGCCGAGCGGTCTAAGGCGCCTCGCTGCGGAGCGCGCGGTTGTTCGCCGTCGGAGTTTCGAGTCCTCCCTGGGGCATGTGTGTGTGTGTGTGTTGTCGTTAGGGTAGTTTACCTTAGTGTAAGTAGTTTGTAAGCTACGGACTGATGACCACACAGTTTGGTCCGATAGATTTACAAATATTTTTTTATAAACTGACCCATACAAAATGCATATAGTGCATTCCGTAGAATTGTAATCTGCAATAACAAACTGGGATTCACACTAATGGTTTCAGAGTCGCCCCCTGCCAGCCACGCACGAGGTGGGGTGGTGAGACCAGTAAGGTAGCATTGGATTTCCGCATATTTAATACTGGATGTATGACAGTAAAACTAAGAATTTATGACATATAATAAATGTCCCTACAAACGCTTAGAAATGTCTATAGGTTGTATATTAACACATTTTTAATCATAGAAAATTTAATACCATGAAAGATATTGGACAAATGACACTGAAAGAAATGGTCGACCAGTAAGACGTGTTTTAACAACGTCTAAATATCACTAATGATGTGGAAAATAATTTCATATACCGGTAACTGCCAAATGCAATCTTGTAATTCTAATTTTTATGCAGTCTAAAGAAAGTGGCTCATGCCTGAGACTGATCTGTAAGTAATAATCTAGTTGGACCATTAGATAAAAATTATATTCTGCATTTGCTACAAGAAATATGTATTTTTGTTACCAAAAGCGTTCCGTTTTACTGAAATAAAACTTCATTTGTGGTATCTAATTTGCAATTGTTCATTATATTAGGGCAGAATCAACAGCATCACACAGAGAAACAACTTCGAAACAAGCAAACGCGTTTGATGACAGCAACATGCATTTTATGTAGTTGGGAATAAGAAATTAAGAGCCGCTTAATAAAAACAGAAAGCGACGAATGAATTTATGACTTTGTTTTCGTCTTGCCGTGTGAGTTAATGTATTGTCACTCGAGGTGAGGATAGTATTGCTGAGGCCCATCCTCGCAGCCGATTTGGGATGGAGGGATGAGAAAAAAAGTACTTAACGACGAGATGGGCCTCTGTATTGTCAGGCACTTTTAAATTGCAAGTAACATCATCGATCTGTAATGACGTTTATACCTTGTTCAGCTATGGCCTACTCTTCTTTAATCTGTATTTTTTTATTTGTATAGTTTACAAATTTTCACTTTATTTGGAGGAAATCTCGATTGTGAATTACAAATAATAACTGTCAAACGAAGCACATTTCTCTGAAATGTTCTGATGTGAAAAAATTTTTATTTGACGTCAAACGTAATGATCATGTAACAGTTACTAACAATCTAATTTACTCTTTTACATACAGGATTCGACCCGTTTCGTCATTTTCAAATGTATGAATGGAATATTGTGTGAATACGTGCTGAAGATATTCCTGATATGAATTACATTTGACTAGGAACTGACGTAAAGGAACATGAAGAAATCCGCGTGACTCCGTGTTATGTTTAGTCTGAATTTATACAATACTAGCTGAAAACCCGGCGCTGCCCGGGTATTTATTTTTTTATTCCTGCCATTTTTCATGTATATATTCATTTGTATAAGGGCTGTATGTCTGTAAAATCTCTTGGGAATCCAATTAGTAGTAAAGAAGTAGAATAAAACCTGGTGCGTGATGGGGCGGTTTTCTATGAAAGATACTGTTTTTGTGCTCATATCTCATGAACTACGTGTCGTACTGTGATACAATTTAGAAGGTACACTCACCTATATACATGTATACTGTATGTAAAATTTTCTGCGGCTACAATTTGTAGTGTAGAAATTTTAAATTGTAACGTCATACCGAGAGCCGTAGTTTTAGCCATGAACAGCGGAAGGTTACTGTTTACGTGCTCATATCTCATGATCTACGTGTCGGAATGTGATACAATTTAGAAGCTACATTCAACTATACATGTGTATACCGTGTGTAAAATGTCCTGTCGCTACAATTTGTAATGTTCAAATTATAAATTGTAACGTCATACCGAGAGCCGTAGTGTTACTCCATAAACAGCGGAAAAGTAGTAAGCGAGAAACTTTTTTCCTTTCATCATTTTACTATGGTTGCCAGCGAGAAAAAGTTTAATAAAGGTGTGAAATTATGTTTAAAGTTTGTTTCAAGTCGCTGTCATTCTCATACAGTGTATTTCGAAACTCTCTCCGCATTATATGGCATTTTTTTGCTATTTCTAATGATTATGACGTAATATCTTTTGAACCATGTGCCGTATGTGATTCTTAACCATGTAGCAATTGTTACCTCACGGTAAGGAATGTGTGTACCAAATTTGGTTGAAATCGGTCCGATGGTGTAGGAGAAAATGAGCAGCATTGTAGCTAAATGCAGCTTAATGACGACATATAAAGTGAACTAAGTATCATATGTGATTCTTACGGCGACCGTCCTTATGGGTTGAAGCTTACGTGTACAAAATTTCATAAAGATTGAAAGAAAACTGTAGATTTGTATGCAACACGTACAAATATACGGACACGCTGCTTTGTATATTAGATTCCATTCGTACACTTGGAGACGAAGGCGTTGTGCGTCCAAACTTGTCGTACAAAGGAGTTAATTACATTATTTGTGACTGTGCCGCGACGATCACGTAGCCGCGGTGGAGTAGCCGAGCGGTCAAGAGCGTCTCGTAGCGGTTCGAGTCCTCCCTGGGGCATCGGTGTGTATGTTGTCCTTAGGTTAGTTTACATAGGTTTAAGTAGTTTGTAAGCTACGGACTGATGACAACGCAGTTTGGTCCTGATGTGATGGGAATCCCAAATACTTGAGCAATACTCATGACGGGGTCGTACTACCGTTTTACATGCGGTCCCCGTTACAGACGAATCACACCTTCCCAAAATTGTTGACCATTTCCATTCCCCAAGACTGTCCTTATACGCTAGTTCCATTTCATATTGCTGTGCAGCGTTACACCTAGATATTTAATTAAAGCGGCTCTCTCAGGCAGCACTCTACTAATGCTTAAAAAAAGGCTTTATTTCGCAGTAGAAAGAGGAGCATCAGATTCACTCATTCATTAAGTAGATACTTAACTATATTCTCCTGCACTGAACGTGTGAAACAGGAATGTACTGTATTTGAACATTTTTTGACGATCACGTATGTTATTAAATATATGTATACATTTTTTTCACAATAAATTACAGTCACCCCTATAGACTATTATTCGAAATACAATTTTTTTTATGTGTTTGACAACCGGGAAAAAATCGCAACTGTGTGCTGTAAATCGTAAGGCAGTTCCGACGCGCAAGACAGGTGGGTGGCGTGCAGGTGTCAGGGGGGCGTATACACACTCGCCGAGTGGACCCAGTGGTCCTGTCAGAAGTACAGCAGAAGCCAGCGGACGTAAACAGCAGCAGTGGAGCGCCCTGTCGGTACTCACCCAGCAGTTGGCCGTACGCGACCTCCGCCGCCGATGCGTCGTCCGCCGCCGAAGACGCCGACGCTCCGAGCCGCGGGACGCTAGCTGAGGTGCCGACCCGAACGCCAGCGAGTCGCCGCGACGCCTGACGGCCGCCCGCTGCCGCCACGGCGGACGCCGCGGCCGCCGGCTCGGCCCACTGCGCATGCGCACCACCGGCCGGCGGGCACGCCTCCGCGGCGCCCTCCCGACACGGCTGCCAGCCGAAACACTTGTTTGCCACACCTCGGTACTGTTCTCCAACACTGTAACGCGTCTAACCGCAGCATCTCTCGGTGCTAACAAGGAAAGTACTTGGGCTCGAACAAACACATGTACACCAAAATTCTACGAGAGATGCTGTCGTTTATCGGTTTGTGCGATTGGATTCACGATTACAACAGTTCGTTGTAATTGACGGTAAGTCATCAAGTAAAACAGAAGTGATATCTGGCGTTCCACAGGGAAGCGTTATAGGTCCCCAACACTTTCTCGTGTTTATAAACGGTTTAGGAGACAATCTGAATAGCTCCCTTAGACTGTTCGCGGATGATGCTGTCGTTTATCGGTTAGTGAAGTCAACAGAGGATCAAAAGCAACTGCAACGCGATTTAGACAAAATTTCTACATAGCGTGAAAACTGGCAATTGACACTAAATAAAGAAAAGTGTGAAGTAATACACATGATCACTAAAAGAAATCCGCTGAACTTCAATTACGCGATAAATCAGTCAAACCTCAAGGTCGTAAACACATAGAAAATATTGTAGGGAAGGCGAATCAAAGGTTACGTTTCATTGGCTGAACGCTTCGAAGATGCACCAGCTCCACCAAAGAGACTGCCTACATCACACGTGTGCGTCCTGTCCTGGAGTACTGTAGCCCCTTGTGGGACCCTCCCCAGGTGGGACTGACGGAAGACATTACGGGGGGGGGGGGGAAGCGTCACGGAAAAGTTGCACGAATTCGGGTGGAAATCATTAAAAAAAAGACGTTCACTGCGGCGTGATCTGTTTGCGAAGTTTCAATCACCGACTTCTGAATGCGAAAATATTTTGCTAGCACCCACCTACTTAGGGAGACAATAAAATAAGAGAAATCAGATCGAAAACGGAACGATTTAGGAGTTATTTCTTCCAGCGCGCTATTACAGAATGGAACGGTGGAGAAAAGCTATGAAAGTGGTTAATGAACCATCTGCCAGTCACTTGAATGTGATTTGCTGAGTATCTATGCAGATGTAGATGTAGACGAAAGGTCCCTTATTACACTAGTGATACTCTCGCATCTGCAAAACGATGCAGTCGTCCGTTAGAGGCCTCTGCGTGTGCCACGCCACATTGCACTTTGACCTGTCGGTTCGCCAGTAGGGACGGTGCAGTGAGCCTCCGAAGTTGCGTTTTGTGACCTTATTTGTGTAGTGAATCGTCAGATGCGGCGGCGATTGGTAATTAAAATCAAATCAAATGTTTGTAAATCTAGCGGACCAAACTGCGTGTCATCAGTCCGTACCTTACAAACTACTTACACCTAGGTAAACTAACCTAAGGACAACACACACACCCATGTCCCAGGGAGGACTCGAATCTCCACGGCGAGCTACCGCGTGCTCCGCAGCGAGACGCTTTAGAACGCTCGGCTACTCCACCGCGGCAATTGGTAATCAATCCTGCTAATGTATTGCGATTGGTTGAGATGAAGTTACGAAGAACCCTTCTTCGTGAAGATGGTATTAGTGTAGAAGGTGAATCATTCGTATGCTTTTTCGTATCTGTTATGGTACAGAAATATCAGCATAAGTTAGATACTGTTATAACAGTAACACAAAATTATGATAATAGGGATGATAATGGCGAACTACTCATTGCTAGCGGTAGTGCTACGGTAAGTGCGGCAAGAGGCGATGGAAGCAGTGGCAGTGAATACCAACAGTCTTCCGAGAAGAAGGTTAAAGTTGCAACTATCATCACGACTTTTGATGACAATACACGAGAGAACATGTATGATGATTATTAGATAAGTTATAGTTAAGATATCTGCACTACGAATGGCGTCTACAGTTACATCTACAGTATTATCTAGAGCATGATTGCAAAGTTTTGCATGAAAACGACACCTACCAGCACAATGAGGTGTACGTAGAGATCCTGTAACCAAACATTAATACATATATGTTTGTTCGAGCTCATGTACCTTCCTTGTAAGATGCAACATCGGCCTCTTACAGGGAGACCACATAGGTATCGGATTTTAGAATCGCTTTATATTTATGATACGTGAAGTCCATAACTCAAATAGCAATCAGCCAGAGCTATTCGACTACGCAACTCTCAAAAATTCTCGAGAAAATCGACTTTAAATTTTGCAAGTACACGTAAATACAAATAATTAAATCAATTACAGCACCTTTCGGAGTAGCTGAGGTGGTAGAGTTATGGCTTTGAACCCATAGGATCGATGGTTCGAATCCCAACATCGCAGATTTTCTTTTGTTGTGTTCGAATACTTACACAATTTGTAATATGTAATCGTAATTTTTACCAGAAGTGCACTTCTTTGTCTATTCGTAATTTTTAATACAGGATAAATCTAAATTCGCGCACTCGGCCTTCGCAGCGCGATTTTTCACCTGCGAATAATAAAAAATGTCTCCCACAAAATTTCATTCTGCGCATATTTCCGCCAGTAAATGGGCGTCAGAGACTGAGATGGCTGTGTGTTCCATACGTCAGTATGTTTCATAATTAGACCAAGCAGAGTGGTCTAAAGCGCCTCGCTGCGGAGCGCGCGGTTGCTCGCCGTGGATGTTCGAGTTCTCCCTGAGGCATGGGTGTGTGTGTGTTTTTCCTTAGGTTAGTTTACCTAGGTTTAAGTAGTTTGTAAGCTACGGACTGATGACCATGCAGTTTGGTCCGATAGATTTATAGAAATTGGAACGTTTTTGAAACTTGGATGGGATGTATTAGGCGTCTTGAGAAACAAAATTAGCATGGAACCCGTGCCCGGAACCGCCATTCAGCGAGTCTACGGAGAATCCAAATTACAGGCACCAGGTCCTGCCGCTACACATTCCCTACAGAAACTTCGACGCTCTGTAGCGTCATTGGATGACATTTCCGGGCATGGGTTTCTATGCTCACTTTGTTCCTGAAGACACCTCCCACATCCCCTAGAAGTTTGTTGGTGTAGTAGTGAAATTCTCAGACACACTGACGTATGGGACACACACCTATCTCAATCTTCGACGTCCATTTACTGCCGGAAACATGCACAGGACGAGATTTTGCGAAAGAAATTTTTTTATTGCTAGTATGTGAGGAATCGCGCTGTAAAGCCCGAGTGCGCGAATTTAGATTCACCCTGTATTTTATAAAAGGTCGTTAATAATGATGCTTGCAATCAAAAAACGTAGATTACCTTTTTTACAGTATTGGCTGCAATTTAGTTGACGACGATACTCTCTGATTGTTCTGTTTCTGGAAAGTCATCTTCATAGCTAGCAATGGCTTTCCAAGCAGCTAACCTTCTCAACCGTCGTTTTAGGTGACGATCAGATGTACAGCTCGTCTATATACACATAAACAAAAACTGACACAACGCGTGGAATTAGAGATCCAAAAATGTTTTATGTTACTGAATTTTGAAAGGAAAAAGATTTCAGTCACAGCGGGAATCGAACCAGGAGTCTATGGTTGCGAGGCCGGAACGCTACCACCTGAGCTACATCAACAGATGTTGAAACTTATTTAATTATTCGTACTTACGTGTACTTGCAAGACTTAGTCGATTTTGTCGACAATTTTTTAGAGTTTGCGTCGAATGGCTTTGGCTTATTGTTATTTAAGTTCTGAACTCGACGTTCCATAAATATCAAAAAATTCTAAAATCCGATACTCGTATGGTCTCCTTGTTAGACTGCTAGTGGCAGGAAATGCCTATGCTCAGGGCGACAGAGAAACATTTATGTGACGTCATCAAACGAGTGACCAACTTATAGATCAGTAACCGTTTCTATGAGAATTCGGCAATTCCCAAGGAACGGCGCACATCGAAGTCGCGACCGCACTGCAAGCGCTATACGTCGAACTCTTCACTCTCGACTTGAGAAATATGTATATTGTTTGCTGCCTTGACAACGGAAGGCTACGTGAGCATAGTGTCACTAACGAGTGGCTAGTGATATGTGCATGTCGTATTCTCGCTTCTGGTACAGGAACGTTGTTACCCTCTTTCTTCTTACGCCTACAAAAAAGAAAACCCACGCAAAGGACCACCAAATGTAAAAGCAACTAGAAATACCAGTGCTCAAGATTATAATTTTTCTCCTTCGTTCTTGTTTAAGATGCAATACATGTTGCACTATACTACTGGCATTAATTCTGCTCTGTTGAGTGTTGATGAAATGATCTAACGACTTGAGGACTGCAGGATCAAGCGAATCATTGAGTAAGGTTAGATTTCGTTCTGGCCGAATCTGCAGGGAAGTATCTGACCAGTTATCAATAGGGTACGATACGTTCACGGTAACATAACCAGTAATAAATGCAAGTGAATGAAAATTAGCCCCTCTAATAGAACATGACGTGCCATTAAGAATGAAAGCATTATTCGGGAGTTCTAAATCCTGAATAGCGGATAGTACTCCAATCCTGAAACATAATGCACTTCCCCATCCTCTCTTGAAATTCCATTTCCAATCTCCTAAGCTCGTTTCGTAATGCCCATAGACTGTAATTCATAGCGATAGACCACCTGTTACTAGTTATTAATACCCATCCCTGCCTTGAGATCACAATTCCGCTCTTTAACTCATGTATTTCCAGACCACTGCTAACCCCATGTAAATAAAGCACTAAACCAACTGCCGGCCGCGGTGGCCGAGGTGACTGAGGCGCTCCAGTCACGGTCAGCACGGCCACTACGGTCGGGGGTTCGAATCCCCCCTCGGACATGGATATTTGTGCCGTCCTAGTTCGTAAGTAGTTCATAAGAAGTTTGTAAGTTTAGGGACTGATGACCCCGTAGTTAAGTCCCATAAGCTTAACAAACATTTGAACATTTGAACTAAACCAACCACTACCGCTATCCTGTGAAACTCCGTCATGCTAGACGGCGCTCCCTGAAAATAAAAATTACGTTATGTACTTAATAACTAAGATAGAACAAACAAAGAGAAGACAGAGATAACCTCATTAATCTATCCTAGATGACTTAACTAGTCCCACGGTTAACTATTTATACCCCCTCACAAATTGTGTGGACCACAATGTCTTTTCTCCGGAACCGCCACTTGCTTCTGCCTTTGACGCCCTTTATCTCTCGTACCAACAGGTACCCCTACAAAGGTCTTAAGCTATTTACATGCATAACTGTTGTCCGTGTTGGCAATTGTAATATCTGATAAGGCTCCCGATAACTGGATATTAATTTCTTAATAATTTGCTCCGGTACTCCAAATTTTCCGCGGCGGAGAGGCCGAGTGGATTGAGGCGCTGTGCTCTCATTTGCGGGGCCGCTTCCCGTCGGGGGTTCGAATCTCCACTCCGGCATATATATTTGTGATGTCTTTAGTATAAGTAAGTTCATAAGTATTTTGTAAGTTTAGGGACTAATGACCCCGCAGTAAAGTCTCATAAGCTTCACAAACATTTGAACATTTTTGAATTCCAAATTTGAGTATCCAATTATTTACTAGTGCTTTACCGTCGTAGTGGCTTGCTGGTCAGGGACACTCACCACTTCTAAATAAAATGAAAAATGGTCTATTACGGTCAGGACGTACTTGTTACCAGCAGGTGTCTTGAGAAACAGCCCTTATTCATCCTACCCACAGATTTGAAAAGGATCTGATGCTTCTGGTAACCTTTGCTAGAGTACTTTTGGCGGCTCTAGTCTTTCGGCTTTTCGCACTCTACACAATTTCGTACATACTAAACCACGTCTTGCTTTTTAGTAGGCAACCAAAATTTCTCTGCTGCCCGTCTTTCCACAGTCCTTTGCCCACCATGTCGAGACAGAACATGATCATGTGCCTCCCGCATCACCTTCTGCCTCATATGTGCAGGTACCACTATTCTAGGCCCAAGCCTGGTCTTACGGCATAAAACTTCGTCCTCTACACAAAATTGCTTCTGTGAGGCACTCAGGACCCATTGCTTGTGCCCTCTGCCACTCTTCCACACCTCTACATCTACATACATACTCCGCAATTCACCGTAAGGTGCGTGGCGGAGGGTACACTGTACCACTACTAGGCATTTCCTTTTCTATTCCACTCCCAAATTGAACGAGGAAAAAAAGAATGCTATAAGAACTTAGAATATGCTCCAATATTCTACATGAAACTGATGTCAATGGTATTGGCCTGTAATTATGTGAGTCAGTTCTCTTTCCTTTCTTATACACGGTAGTCACCTGCGCTTTTTTCCAATCACTAGGAACTTTGCGCTGAATTAAAGATTCGCGATAAATGCAAGCTAAGTTGGGGGGCCAACGCCGCAGAATAGTCTTTGTAAAACCGAACTGGTATTCCATCCGGACCAGCAGACTTTTTCGTATTTAGCTCTCTCAGCTGCTTCTCTACACCGGAAATACCTATTGCTATGTCCCACATTTCGGAATTAGTACGTTGATCAAATGATGGTACATTTGTGCGGTCCTCCAGCGTGAAAGATTTCTTAAAGATTAAATTTATAACTTCAGCTTTCCGTTTGCTTTCTTCTATTACTGCCCCGGAATGATCAACGAGTGACTGGACAGTGGGCTTTGACCCGGCTATCGATTTTACATAGGACCAGAATTTTTTCGGGTTCTCGGAAAGATCTTTTGCTAAGGTATGGCTGTGATAATTATTGTATGCTTCATGCATCGATCTTTTTATAGACGCACGAATCTCTACTAACTTTTGCCTGTCATCATTTGCGTGTTCTTTTTTGAATCGAGAGTGCAACAGCCTTTGCTTTCTCAGCAGCTTTCTAACATTATTATTATACCACGGTGGATCTTTTCCATCGTTAATCGACTTTACTGGCACATATTTCTCTAACCCTTTATTAACAATGCACTTAAATTTAGTCCACAATTCCTCTACATCCATAGTCCCGCAATTAAACGATGCCCCTTCATTTTCTTAGTGCGATCGTAACATTTGCTTGTCGGCTCTTCCCAACAAAAACACGCTCCTAGCCTTCTTGATTGGTGTATGAACTTTGGTCACCATCGACGCTATGACGATATCATGATCACTAATTCCTGTCTCTACACAGACATCGTTAATAAGGTCAGGCCTGTTTGTGGCTATTCGGTCTAGAATATTTCCATTGCGCGTGGGTTGCTGGTTTAACTGCTCAAGACAGTTTTCAGAGAATGTGTCCAAAAGTAGCTCGCAAGACTGCTTGTCTGTACCGCCTGAAATGTAACTAGCGAGGTCCCAATCTATACTCTTAAGGTTGAAGTCACCTCCGACTAATATTACATGGCCCGGATACCTATGCACTACCTGGTGTAGACTTTCCTTGAATGATTCTAAAACTGCTACAGCATTGCCTCTAGGAATGTCGCTTGCCTACTTAGGCCATCTGCATTTGTATACTTCCGACTTGTGGAGTACTTCAAGGTCCATTTCTGATAAACACAACGACCAGCGGATTAACCAGTTGGACGGATATCGTAAAACAATGCACTATTTTAGTGCAGTGTGATCCGTCACAACCTTGAATATCCCGTACAAGTAGCACCTAAAATACTTAATCCCTTCTATGACTGTACTGTCCACTGTGGAAACGCCTGGGCAGCGAGCAGTACAGCGCAACACACGACTGGGTCAGGAAGCCTATCCGCAGCCGGCGTTTAAAAACAAAATGTTTACGAATTAATCTCGCACCTATTCCTACAGATTCCGCCGCGGCCGACTGAGGATTCGTACTACTCCGCCAGCATATTTAAGGACCAGCCAGACGGCCGCCCGGCAAGTCACGCCGAATTCCGAAGACGAAAGGTCTCTGAGAAGAAGATTCACCGCAGAAGAGATCGCAAAGAGGATCCATTCCAACGGCCCCTTGAAGAGAGACTCTGTAATTTGCATACGACGTAGTAGAATTGTAAATAGTAGAAGTAGAATAAACTTATAGTTGAGTCCATCTCGGAGTACAATACAGTGGCAAGAAGGAAGGACACGAATTCCACACGATGGAGGAAGCACAGCAGCCATCACAACAGCCGACAATATCGCAAGTACTGGAAGGACTTCTTCCTCAAATTGCTCAACTACAACAACAGTTCCCACTGGGACTTAAGCAGCTCCATCGACCACCACCGCCAACTCCCTTCCCGGCATTCAACGAGGAGAAAGAAGACTGGAAGACGTTCGAGAAGACGATTATGTAACTTTTCGGATCCACTAATTCAGCGAAGAAAATGACCAAAGAGCATATTTCCTTTCTTGGAATCATTCCCACATGTACGACCTCCTCTCTAAGATACAACCCCAGGACCCCACCACCCTGCCCTTTTCGCGTATCTACGACACGCTCAATTCCTATTACCGTCAACGGTTCCATATTCTGGCGCTACAACTTGATTTCTATCAATGCCGCAAAAAGCCAGGCCATTAATACCCTCAGTGGGCGGCGGAACTGCAAGGACTAAGCAACAAGTGCAGTTTCCTCACTCGGACGTCTAAAGAATCTTACGCAGACCACATGGTCCGGGACCATAAGATTCAGGCAGCTCCAGACACCTCCTTCAGACTTGACGCACTGAAGATGGAGGATCCCTCTCTCGAGCAGATCATAGAATTGGCCTTCGAGTTCGAAGTATCCACGGCAGGGGACAGACGACTGGAATCTTGGGCAGATGTCGCAGCTATCCTTGACACAGCAGTCGTCGACCAAGTCGTCGAAGCGAAGTACACTCGTCCCGACCACCCAAAACCTCGCCTGACACAGCCAACTAAGGATCTGACACCAGATGGGCACCCAGCAAAAACTTTCCTTTTCTCTGGAACCCTGCCTGTGCTTCAGCGTTTGACACCATCAAACTACAGTTACAGTCTGCCTCATGCCTAGTTCCCTACGACTCCTCACTTCCACTTATATTGGCCACTGATGCCTCAGATTATGGCATCGGCGCAGTCATCTCCCACAAGCTCCAGGATGGCACTGAACGCCCTATAGCGTTCGTATCCAAATCCAAAGCCCTGTCAGATGCTCATCTCAAATATTCACAAATTGAAAAAGAAGCCCTCTCTGTGGTTTTTGCATGTACTAAGTTCCTTCTGTATCTATATGGCAATCGTTTCACCTCATCACTGAGCACAAACCCCTCTTGTTCATATTTTCCGCATCCGCCCACCCGCCCAACGCATTCAGCAGTGGGCTATTTCCCTTTCTCAGTTCCGATACACTTTACATTTTCGATCTACCTTTCTCCACTCCAACGCCGATGCCGTCTCCCACCTTCCACAGGGGCCAGATCTGGCGTTCGATTCATCTGAAATTTTAATCTTTCAGGTGGACCAAGACATCCAGGACGCCCTACAGGCATTCCCCATCAACTCGACAACAGTTGCCATCGCCACCACTCGGGACCCGCTTCTTCGTGAAGCCCGACGCCGTGTGTGACAAGGGTGGCCGGAAAAACCGCCGCCCAAGTTTGTTGTGCCCATGAGGTTTTTACTCTGTCCGCCACCATCTGTCCGTCGCGGATGGTGTCTTCATGATGATGAGCCCCGACAAGCAACCACGAGTGGTCGTTCTGAAGACTCTGCATGCTACAGTCCTCCACCTTCTACACCAAGGACACTGGGGCATCGTGCGGACCAAGGCATTGGCTCGTCAGGATGGGCCTTACAGTCACGGCCATGGTACAAAGCTGCGCTACTTGCGCCCAACAGCTTCCCCAGCCACCCAAATCCTTTCTGTCCTGGCCTTTCCTGTCAGGCTCTTGGGAACGTCTCCATCTCGATTTCGCAGATCCTTTCATGGGCTACCAATGACTCATTGTAACAGATGCATACTCACACTTTCCATTGTTCTTCCATCACTTCCGAAGTTACCATTCCTACCTTAACAAAATTCTTCTTCCTAGAGGGCCTTCTGACCAGAGCAGTCACCAACAACGGACCGCAATTCAGAAGCCATGAGTTTGCCGCATTCTGCTCCTTCAACGGCATCCATCCTTACACCACACTTCCACCCACAATCGAACGGGGAGGCAGAACGTTTAGTCAGAACCTTCAAGACCCAAATGTCCAAATATGTTCAAGACCGTACCATTGAAGAAGTACTGTTTCTCAATACTTACAGGTCCACGCCAATGGGTGCTTGCAGTCCCACAGAGATCTTGCAAGGTCGGCATCCCAGGACTCTTCTCCACCTCCTTCAGCCTGTAAACAAGCATCAGGTTCCAGCCAACACATCCCCTTTCCTGCCTGGCTCCTCATTGTGGGCCCGAGGTTGGGTACCAGGGGTCATCCTTGGCCGTCGCGGTTGCCAAGTGTTTTGACGTCCATATTGACGACCGCAACCAATTGCGACCGTTTCTCCACCTCCGTCGCTCCGCCGGTTCCCCCTCCGGCGTCAGCCGTTCCCAATCCTCTTCCTACGTGCTAGCCATCCCTTCTTCCATCAAATCACTGGCGTAATATTGTAGCTCAGTCATCACAGCCGCTGCCTCCTGCACAGCTACACCCTTCAGACCCGCAACTCCAGCCACCGCCGCAGTTGGGCCCAACTCCTGCCAGCACACAGCCAGCAATAGTTATATCCGGTGTAGAGAAGCAGCTGAGAGAGCTAAATACAAAAAATCTGCTGGTCCGGTTTAAAAAGGCTATTCTGCGGCATTGGCCCCCTACTTAGCTTGCATTTATCGCGAATCTTTAATTCAGCGCAAAGTTCCCAGTGATTGGAAAAAAGCGCAGGTGACTCCCGTTTATAAGAAAGGAAAGAGAACTGACCCACACAATTACAGGCCAATATCGTTGACTTCAGTTTCATGTATAATTTTAGAGCATATTCTCAGTTCGAATATAGTAAATTTCCTTGAAACGGAAAAGCTTCTTTCCATGAATCAGCACGGGTTTAGGAAACATAGTTCATGTGAAACTCAGCTTGCCCTTTTCTCACATGACATCTTGCGAGCCATGGACGAAGGGCAATAGGCGGATTGTGTTTTTCTCGACTTCAAAAAGGCGTTCGACGCGGTTCCACACTGCAGACTGCTAACGGAGATACGAGCTTATGGAATAGGTTCACAGATTTGTGACTGGCTGTAAGACTTCCTAAGTAAAAGAACGCAGTACGTTGTTCTCGACGGCGAGTGTTCATCAGAGACGAGTGTATCGTCAGGCGTGCCCCAGGGGAGTGTGATAGGACCTCTATTACTTTCTATCTATATAAATGATCTGATGGACAGAGTAAGTTGTAATTTGCGGCTGTTTGCTGATGATGCTGTGGTGTATGGGAGGGTGTCGCCTGTAACTGACTATAATAGCATACAGGATGACTTAGACAAAATTTCTAGTTGGTGCGAAGAATGGCAGCTAGCACTCAATGTAGAAAAATGTAAGGTGATGCGCATGAGTAGAAAAAACAATCCTATAATGTTCGAATACAGCATTAGTAGTGAGCTTCTTGATGCTGTCACGTCGTTCAAATATGTAGGGGTAAGATTGCAGAGCGATATGAAATGGAACGAATATGTAAGGACAGTTGTGAGTAAGGCGGTCAGTCGACTTCGGTTTATTGGGAGAATTTTGGGCAGATGTACTTCACCTGTGAAGGAGACCGCGTATAAAACGCTTGTACGACCACGTCTTGAGTATTGCCCATGTGTTTGGGACCCGCAGCAGATCGGTTTGAAGGAAGACATAGAGGCGGTTCAGAGGCGAGCAGCTACATTTGTTACCGGTAGGTTCGACCAATGCGCGAGTGTCACGGAAATGCTCCGGCAACTCAATTGGGGATCGCTGGAAGATAGACGACGTTCTTTTCGTGAATTTCTGTTAAGTAAATTTAGAGGGGCGGAATTTGAAGCTGAGTGTAGCAGGATCTTGCTGCCGCCTACTTACATTTCGCGTAAAGATCACAAAGACAAGATAAGAGAAATTATGGCACGTACGGAGGCATATAAGCATTCTTTTTTTCCTCGTTCTATTTGGGAGTGGAATAGGAAAGGCAATGCCTAGTAGTGGTACAGTGTACCCTCCGGCACGCATCTTACGGTGAATTGCAGAGTAGACCCACAACCTGGGCCGTCCTGCGAGGACACGGATGTACTGATGCCATTGGGTCCTCAGGAGCCGTTCGCGCAGCCGCTGCCTCGCCACTGCTCCAAACGCCTGGGGCGCCCAGCAGCACCCTATCCTCGGGCGTCTGCTCTTTTTCACGGGGCAGTCGCCGACATGGACATCGATGTCGTCGCTCCCCAATAGCAGCTCCCCCACCCTCTGGAGGGGGGATATGAACTGTTCGCTGTGGAAACGCCTGGGCAGCGAGCAGTACAGCACAACACACGCATTGGCTGGGAAGCCTATCCGCAGCCAGCGTTTATAAACAGAAGGTTCACGAATTAATCTCGCACCATTTCCCGCAGATGCCGCCGCACCCTACTGAGGAACTCCGCCAGCATATTTAACCCTCTCATGCATGAATTATCAGTCTGACAATGAACAAAATTTCTGAAACATTATTTGGTAACTTAAGACCTATATTATGCAAAATTCATAATAATTTATCTAAATAAGTTGTTTCATAGACCAATATGGAGGTGTCCTAAAATGAGAACAGTGGATAAGAAAACTGCTACTACATTTGACATGGAATGTCTATTAATAATCTCAAAGAATACACGCAAAGTGTACACTGTTTTGTATTTTGCATACAGTGAAATTGTTTCGGGCTCTCGAGGCACACAGCAAGTTTACAGTTTTCTCAGATGTAATGTGTATTCCATTGGCAGACCTAATTATCACACCTCTTAGCATTGGGATCAACTGTCTTGGCTGGCCAGTGTTATACCCCTATCGAATTGTAATTCGTTGGGTACTGAATGACAGGCTTTCTTATCTTTTTTGCTTCCTACTTCAATGTACAGACAACAATTTACTTTCATCTGAAGGCCTGCCTCTACTCTTTCTTGCTATACCTACTTTCCATTTCTTTGTTAACCCAACGACTAACACTGCTGTCTAGGAGACATTCTGGCATTTATTATTAATCCTCATATGAGCAACCTGTGCTTTTACGGTCACCTCAGATGTAAAATATGACAGAAATGTGACAAAATTTACGTGTCCTAGTTTGAGGACGCGACGCATGAGAGGGTTAATGACCAGCCAGACGACCGCCCGGCAAGTCAGGCAGAATTCCGAAGACGGAAGATCTCTGAGAAGAGAAATTACCGTATAAGACTTCGCCCAAGAGAATCCATGCCTACGGCCCCTTGGAGACGGACTGTGTAGTTTGCATACGACATAGTAGAATTGTAAATGGTAGAAGTAGAAAAAACTTAGAGTTAAAACCATCTCGGAGTACAATACAATAATACTAAGCAACTCTTTCTCAGTTGACGAATAATTCTATTCAGCCTTGTTAATTGTCATAAGGCATAATCTATTGGGTGTTCCACCCCATCCACATTTTGAGATAATACCAAAACCACCGAATGTCCACTTGCATCACACGACAAAATGAACTGTTTAGTCAGGATACGCTTGTCACAAGTTTTTGCTTCTATTACTGGAAGGCTGTGTCACATTCAGCGGTCCACTGAAACTTTGCCCCCTTCTTCATCAGCTGTGTCAGGGTCATGCTATCTCAGCAAAAATGTTGACATATCAACAATAACTTGCAAGACCGATGAAAGATTGCACCTCCTCAATGTGTTGTGGTACTGAAAAGTCTTTTACCGCCGCCACAAGATGTAGATCTGTCCTAACCACTTGCTCACTAATCACATGTCCCAAATAGGTAACCTCTTTTAAAGCAAAATTTCATTTATCCAAATTTACAGTTAACTTGGCGTCCCTAAGCCTCTGGAATACTCTTTACAACGGAGTTGCTTCTTCAGCAATATCCTTTGTAAAGACAAAAAAAATTTGTCTTAATAGACACAACATTCCATGTCTATATCCTTGTAACACTGTATGCAGTAACCTCTGAAACGCCGCGCGGTAGTAGCCGAGCGGTCTGAAACGTCACGTAGCGGATTGCGAGACCTCCTGCGTTGGAGGTTCGAATCCTCCCTCGGACATGAATGTGTGTGTTGTCCTTAGGCTAGTTCAACTTAGTTTAAGTAGTTTCTAAGCTCTGGACCAGTGACCACGCAATTCAGTCCGATAGATTTACAAACATTTGAACAT
This sequence comes from Locusta migratoria, assembly GCA_026315105.1. Taxonomy (NCBI): domain Eukaryota; kingdom Metazoa; phylum Arthropoda; class Insecta; order Orthoptera; family Acrididae; genus Locusta; species Locusta migratoria. The sequence continues at coordinate 902,494,018 of CM048744.1, read as the reverse complement.
TTGAACCTCTAAAACGTAGCAGGAGCGTTTTTCAAACCAAACGGCATCCTTCTGAATTGCCAGTGCCCACAAGGAGTGGAAAATGCTGTCTTGTGCCTATCCTCCTCTGCTACCTCTAACTAGTGACATCCACTCCTCGAATGTAGGGAAATACCTACTGTTGCCTGAACTATCGATTATTATCCGTGATATTTGGCAGAGGGTAAACATCCGAAACTGTCTGACTATTAAATGCTCACAATCGCAGTAAAACCTATACCTTTTCGTCCATCAGTCGATTTCTTTGGCAGTATTACTGCTGCTCCCTGTGGGGGTTCTTATAGACCAGAGGGTTGTTGCCCGTCAGAATTCTATGCTGCTTATTTGTTGTTGCCGGCACTAGTACCTGTGTATTAAATAGTTCCTTAATCTCATCTAACATGGCCTCAATATTATTCTGATCCCTCTCTCTAAATGTGCAATTTTCTGACGCATCATAGTTTTTTAGGCTGTTGTATTTTCTCTCTCTCGGACCAGTCAAAATCATCCTACTCAAATGTATTAATTGTTTCTAACAATTATCCCTTCCTCAACTCTCTTTCTTCCATCCCAAAATTATCCATAAATACCGGTTTTTTATCCCATCCACTTTCTCTATCCTCACTATGCTCCTGCGCACAAAACAGTGTGCCATATCCAATTTCTCATTCGCTTCTAGTGGCTCTTCTAAACACAATGTACCTGGTATTCACATCTATCCAGAACGCCTCACCTGTACCCAAAGGTACTTTACACGCAAATCTACTCTAGGTCATCGCTCGCAATTTAGGAAATGCGTCCCTGCACATAGGAGGATCTTGCAGTGGTAAGTCCTTTGCAGCTGTGTCACGTAATGGGACGTAATTGCCCCATCAAGTTTCACTCTTTGCTGACCGAAGTCCATTGAAGTGTGATGTATATTCAGGAAGTCCGGTCCCAGAATTGCGTCATACCCGTCGCTTATTTTAGACACTACCTCTACTATCTCCTCAAATCATGTGCCATACATCGAAAACATTAATATGGTACATCCTAACGATCGTGCGCCACCAACTCCTACTCCATTTAACTTAAACCTAAGAGGGTGACAGCCGGCCGCAGTGGCCGAGCGGTCTGCGGCGCGCCTATCAAAGTCTGCACGGCCGTTACAGTCGGGGGTTCGAATCCCCTCTCGTGCATGGATGTTTGTGTCGCCTTTAATGTAAGGTAGTTCATAAGTAGTTTGACCACGCAGTTAAGTCCCTTAAGGTTATCAAACATTTCAACATTTTCAGAGGGTGACATTCCCTACCTCTAAAGCACTTACTACTTATAATTGAAACATCAGCCCCTGTATCTAAGACAAATTTCGACGTCAGGCATTCCAAAGTCCCCAATATCCAACAATCCGTCTTTCCATGCGTCTTAACTGCGTTAAAGTTTAATGGGAGCTTGAGACAGTGGCTCTTGGACCCCCATACTGCCCTTCTCTGTGGCACAGTCCACATTGTGGCAGCTTGCAATTTTCTGTGATGCGTCACCGTTGGTCACACCAGAAACACGGTAATTCCACTGGAAAAACATTACGCTGTTTCCGTGCTCTTGTTGTAATATCTATCTCTTCAAAAGGCGTAACTATGGAGACAGCTTCGTCCAAAGATTTATGGAACTCTACCCTTACCCGTCGAAACATTTCTGCAGGAAGGACCCATAAAAAAACGTATCCAACGCCTCTTGTAAAATAAACTTATTTACAATATCATTATTACATAATTTGTATGTATTGGCGTTAACTTTCCTAATGCTCTCCACAAAACCTTAAAGTGACTCATTCTGCTGCTAAATAATAGTGCTCAATTTTTCCCTGTAAAACCTACAACTGGGTTGCCTCTGGAACCGTTTCATCTGCCCCTTCTTTAATTTTTCAAACTTCTACGCATTCCACAATTATTCATTATACAATAGATGCACCGTAGCCTCCCCTACTAGACACAACTTCGTCATTTCCAAGAGATGTTCATCCAACCACAACTTCCATTTTAACACTGCCAATAAATCATCAAAGAAGGCGATGACATCTTCCCCTGGGATCCCAGAAAAGGCTGTTACCAGGATGGTTGCAGAAGAATCGAGGGAGGGCAAATTGTGCCTTGTTTCATTCACCTGTTGTTGTTATTTTTCAACTGTGCTACTTGATTGACCAAACTCTGATCGCTTCTATTTTCATAACATCTTGTACTATTAAAACCTCCTTTGCACTGGTTTCGTTCTCCGTATTCATAGTTTTTAACGCAACAGAAAATAAAAGGGAAGGTTCATTTTTCAGAGAAATCTACATAAACCATCGACTTATACCCCTAATGTTCTAATGTTTGTAGAGCTAATGGGACGAATTATTATCTACAGGAGAATGGAAAAGCTGGTAGAAGCTGACCTTGGGGAAGATCAGTTTGGATTCAGGAGGAACGTAGGAACCCGGGAGGCAATACTCACTTTACGGCTGATCTTAGAAGGTAGATTAAGGAAAGGCAGACCTACATTTTTAGCTTTTGTAGATTTGGAGAAAGCGTTTGACAATGTTGATTGGGGTAAACTCTTTCAAATTCTGAAGTCAGCGGGGGTAAAATACAGGGAAAGGAGAGTTATTTATAACTTGTACAAAAGCCAGACCGCAGTTGTTAGACTCGAAGGGCATGAAAGGGAAGCAGTTGGAAAGGGAGTAAGACAGGGTTGTAACCTTTCTCCGATGTTATTCAATTTGTACATCGAGCAGGCGGTGAAGGAAAGCAAGGGAAAATTTGGAATAGGGATTAAAGTTCAAGGGGAAGAAATAAAAACATTGCGTTTTGCTGATGACATTGTAATTATGTCAGAGACAGCAAAGGACCTGGAAGAGCAGTTGAATGGAATGGACAGTGTGTTGAAGAGAGCGTATAAAATGAACATTAACAAGAGCAAAACAAAAATAATGGAATGCTGTCTTAGAAAATCAGGCGATGCTGAAGGAATTAGATTAGGTAATGAAACAATGAAGGTGATAGATGAGTTTTGTTACTTGGGTAGTAAAATAACATGCGATGGTCGCAGTACAGAGGATGTAAAATGCAGAATGGCAATGGGAAGAAAAGCATTTTTGAAAAAGAGAAATTCGCTAATATCGAATATTAATTTAAGGGTAAGGAAATCTTTTCTGGAGGCATTTGTGTGGAGTGTTGCCTTGTACGGGAGTGAAACATGGACGATAAGCAATGCGGACAGGAAGAGAATAGAGGCTTTCGAAATGTGGTGTTACAGAAGAATGCTGAAGATTAGGTGGGTAGATCGCATAACTAATGAAGAGGTACTGAACAGAATTGGTGAGAAAAGTAATTTTTGGCAAACCCTGACTAAAAGAAGGGATCGCTTTGTAGGACACATTCTTAGACATCGAGGAATCGTAAATTTAGCATTGGAGGGAAGTGTGTGGGGTAAAAATCGCAGAAGGAGACCATGAGATGCTAATAGTAAGAAGATTCAAGTGGGTGTGGGTTGCCGTTCTTATGAGGAGATGAAAAGGCTTGCTCAGGATAGAGGAGGGTGGAGAGCTGTGTCGAACCAGTCTCCGGACTGAAGACCATAACAACAACATGGGACTTAACTACGGGGTCATAAGTCCCTAAACTTATAAACTACTTATGAACTAGTTGATACTAAGAACGGCAGAAATATCCGTGCCCGAGTGGGATTCGAACCCCCGACCGTAGTGGCCGTGCTGAACGTGGCTGGCGCGCCGCAGACAGCTCGGCCACCGCGGCCGGCTCTCGCCGATCTGAAATGGGTACTTTAGGGCTCAGTTGTTACGTTTCTTTATCTTCAGGATATTGACATAGTCCTATTCTTTATGGGCTGTGAGCGCAGTACCCAACTAGATGGGGTGACAATGAAACAGCAGTTTACACAATAAAACATTTACTGGCGTAGACCGTGCTTACAGTGATACGAAGACTAGCGGCCCCGTGGCCTCGCTGACATGCTGGCTGGTGGCTGCTGACGCCGCTCCTCTGCTGCCTGCCGGCTGCACTTCTTCAGGAACGCGCTGGCCGTCGCATTGCAAACGCTCGCTTCATCAGCCAGAGATGCCAACTCTGCCACAAAGTGTCCCTCTAAATTTACTATAAAATCCCCGTAAATCGGAAGAAATCCCCCTAAAAATGCAAACGGAGAGGGGGGGGGGCGTCTAGGAGCTGTAACCTGAGTACTTTTCGAAAAAAAAAAAAAAAAAAAAAAAAAAAAAAAAAAAAAAAAAAAAACGATAGTTCTTGTTTTTGAGACTTCTCTCTTTCTCCCGCCATATATTAAAAATGAGTGCAGCACATCAATACCTTCCTGTCCCATTTCTTTGATCATTTCTCCTGATATACCGTCTACACCAGGGGCTTTATAATTCTTTAACATCTGAAGAATTATAAAGCCCCTGGTGTAGACGGCATATCAAGAGAAATGATCAAAGAAATGGGACAGGAAGGTATTGATGTGCTGCACTCACTGTGTAAAAGATTATGGGAAACTGGGGAGTGGCCGGATGACTGGTCAAAGTCTCTCTTCATCCCCTTACACAAGAAAGGGTCTATCAGGAACTGCTCCAACTACCGAACTATTGCACTCATATCCCACGCAAGTAAAATTTTACTCCACATACTGAACCAACGTTTGAAGCCGTACATTCAACCCCACATATCCTCAGAACAAGCAGGTTTTGTTGAAGGGAAAGGAACTCGTGAACAGATTCTCAACGTAAGTCAAAGAATAGAAAAATCACGAGAGGTCTGAATTCCTGGTTTCATCTACTTCCTTGACTATAGGAAAGCCTTTGACTGTGTTGTGTGGTAAAAGTTATGGCAAGTACTTGCAGAGATCGGTGTCCCTCCCCACTTGACAGCATTGATAAAAAATCTGTACAATGATCACTCTGCAGTTGTAAAGACAAATGCTGGCACGTCTGATTCCTTCAGAGTTTCAAAAGGTGTGAGACAGGGTTGTGTTCTATCCCCGCAATTGTACAACATCTATGCAGAATACGTCATTAGGAAAGCTCTTGATGGTTGGACCAAAGGCATCTCAATTGGCGGACGAACTGTCAACAACCTCCGTTTTGCTGATGACACTGTACTTTTAGCCAACAGCGAAGATGAACTTGCTGAGCTACTAACTAGAATAAAAGACATTAGTATAGCATATGGACTAGACATCAACCTCAGTAAGTCCAAACTCATGTTAATTGATCGAGAACAACAGATCCAGCTCACAGGTCAATTAAAGGAACTGGAAGTCGTGCAGTCCTTCACCTATCTTGGGTCAACCATTTGCAGCACAGGTAGTTGTGAAGAGGATATAAGAAGACGGATCACTCTAGGACGAGTGGCTATGAAGAAGCTCACGAAAATCTGGCAGAGCAGAGCAATAACAAATAGCACAAAGATTCGGCTAGTTGAAACACTCGTGTTTTCTGTCTTCTTTGGCTGTGAATCATGGACACTCAAGGCCAGAGACAAACAACGCATTTATGCGTTTGAGCTTTGGTGCTGGCGTAGGATGCTATGCATAAAATGGACCGAAAGAAGAACAAATGTGTCCATTATTGAACAACTGAACGTCTCCAGTCGCCTTTCTTCTCGAGTCGACGAAAAAATTCTCCAGTTCTTTGGCCACATTGTGAGAAGAGACGGAGGTAACCTAGAAAAAATAATCTTACAAGGAAAGATCGAGGGCAGAAGACCAAGAGGAAGAGAAGCGAGCAGATGGATAGACCAAATCAAGAAGATCTCCGGTCTACCTCTTCAGCAGGTACTGAGAGAAGCTGACAACAGTCCGGGATGGAGACGCTTGGTTCATGGGGTCACGTCGCTCAACAATGAGCACAACGACTTACGATGATGATGATATTAAAAATTAAGAGCCATGCCACAAGCACGAACATAGGGGTGCAATACCCAAAGACAGCTCATAATAAGAAATAATTACAATCTTACCTTTCAGCAAAGGGTCCGTTTACCAGAACTTCGCATACTTTTGCACATACTTTCTCCTAGTTTTGGTAGCCATTTTGACCAATAAAACAGTGCATTTACATCACAACTTGAGCTGGTCATTAAAGTAAAAAATAATGATGGATCACCAATACAATACAATGACCGCTAATGCACTAAATTGCCTATCATAGCACGTGACTTAGCGGTATTTCAGTACAGTGTTCTAGGAAAAGACCAGTCCATTAATTACTAGAGAGAAAAAAAAGAGCCGGCCGCGATGGCCGAGGGGCTGAGGCGTTCCAGTCACACTGCGGTCGGGGGTTCGAATCTCCCTCGGGCATGGATATTTGTGAATGCTTTGGTGAGGCGAGTGTCAACAGCCGTAATATATTTCATTAAATGCATTTGTTAAAAGCCATCAGCTGTTTATTAAAAACCTTATACATCTACCAGTTTCGGTCATAGACCATCTTTATGGATAAACTATACAAAAAATACAAAATAGACGTAATTGATGTGCACAAACACAGAGAGGACATAATCAGCAAAATTACATATAAAGAGACTGAAAATGGATAATTATGTCAATTTAACATATAGTTAAAATACTTACAAGGTATTAAAAGAGAATGGTAAAATGCATCAAATAAAATACATCCAACAAAGACAAACAGGAGTCATTATAACTAAAAGTGTAAAAATTACTGTGGTCATCTTAGATAAAACCTATCAGACAAACATGACATAAAAGGTGAGAACAGACTATGAATAAAAATGGAGGGAGTGCCTTGTGCTAATTGCATGAGTCAGAGACGATGAAACCTATGTTATCGATATTAGTAATACCATTCAGGGATGTACACTATCTTTGTGTGAACATCTTGGTGCCGGCCGAGGGGACTGAGGCGCTCCAGTCACGGTCTGCACGGCACGGCTGTCCTAGTTCGTAAGTCGTTCATAAGTAGTTTGTAAGTTTAGGGACTGATGACCCCATAGTTAAGTCCCATAAACTATACAAAAGGTTGGCAATGAATATCTTCAATCAGTATGGCAACACGTCTTCCGATTGTTACACACACATTTGATGAGAAATAAATAAATCAATAAATTCTCCCCCGACACTTCTTTTCCCCCCTCAAAATCCCCCTAACATTTCTTTTCCTCTAAACTCACCCTGAAAAAATTTCCCCCCCTAAATCTGGGAGGAAAACCGCCAAGTTGGCAACCCTGCCACCAGCCTTCTTCCCCCGCATTGTCCCCGTTAACCTCTGCGCTACCGCTGATGTGCATCACCTCTGCGGAAACCGTCCCGTGCTGTCGTGATGGCCGAATGTGTGACGAGCGTGGCTCGCTGCTGATGTGATGGCACATATACAGAGACGCAGCCACCCCTAAATCACTGTCTTACACTCCCCACATAGTTCCGTAAGATGCTAGCAGGTGTCAGGCGGTTCCCTAGCTTAATTCCGGTACACCCCACTAGAGGCGCTTCTGAGGGTAGCGTGGAGGGGAGCCTGAGGGGAGAGCTCGTGCCGCCTTCCACGAGGCCACGGTTGTGTTCGCCTTGCTGGCGTTTGAGGGGAGGTGGTGGTGGGGACAGCCGCTACTTGCCGCCTGCTCTGGCCAGTTTAAAGGGCTGCTTCTGACTGCAGCGCCATCATGGGACATCTTACGGAACTGCTGGAAACCCTCCCTCCCCGTACCCCTGAGCGTAGGACCGGGCCCTTACGGAGGTTTCCCGTCTGTATATATTTGTCTGTGGTGCTGGTCACGGAGGCGTCCTAGGTGTGGCCCATCCCTACGCCCACACCGTGCCCCAGCTGAGTAACTGGCTGCCTGCCAGGCGACGCCCCTCTCGCTGTAGGCCTACCACGCCGTGCGTCAAACCAGTGACCCGCCGCGTCGCTGACAATGTCGGAGTCTCACTGCCAGGACTCCGCGGCTGTTGCTACTACCACCGCGACGGCCGCATCCTCTGCTACTGCTTCTGAAACCGATCGGATCGACCATACCGTCCGTACTAGTCACACTGCGCGTCCGATTGTACTGAATGCACTGGATGTATTGAATGTACTGAATGTCGACTCTCTCACCTGCGCCCATATTTATTCGGCGGGGTTTACCTAGGGAAGCCAAAATAGTCTTGGTCCAACCCGCCACTGCCCGCTAAGTTTATTGTGCGGTATCGTTACCTGTATATCTAGTAAAGCCAACCAATGCCCTTGAACAGTACAAGGAGTCTCCTTACCAGTTCTTTAATAGACACAATTTCTTCGGGTCTGGTTGTCCCAAATGTTCTGTGCCTTTTACTCTCCAATGCAATGCATTCGAAGATTAAATTTGATGCAGTTTCATCACCGTCATCACAGATCCTACGTTTAGGGTCCTCTTCTGTTATTCCCATTGTATGTAGGTGTTCTTTGAAATTCCCATGGCCTGTCAGCAATCCAACCATGAATCTAATCTCTCTCCTGTTCAGGCCCAGGATTGCAGAGCTTCTTTTAAAACATGGCTTTGGCATCATTACCTGGTCATGTTTTTGTTGGTATACTTTGGTCCAATATTCTACATGCTGTCTTCTGAGCTAGTTACATAGCTCCAATTTGATCATTGCCTTGGTGATTGTCAGGACAGGTTCCGGTCCAATAAATGGAGTCTCTGCGTCCATCTTGGCTAATTTGTCGGCATGTTCGTTGCCACAGATCCCCGAGTGGCCAGGGACCCACAATAGGTTTACTCTATGGTTTTCCCCTAGCTCCACCAGAGTCCTGTGACATTCTGCAACAATTTTAGACCTTGTTGCAGGAGCTGCCAGTGATCTCAGAGCTGCCTGGCTGTCTGAATAGATATAGATGCTACGATCTTTGTAGCACCTACACAAATTCTCCTCCACACATGCCCTGATGGCAGTGATTTCGGCCTGGAATACTGAGGCCAGTTTCCCTAGAGAGATGATGCCCTCCAGTCTTGGCTGCACCTCCTATACCCCGGCCCCATCGCCTTGGTCTGATTTTGACCCGTCAGTGAACCAGACAATATCCCCCGTGCGGTGTCGAACTATTTTCTCCCACTGCTCCCTACTTCCAATCGTTATATTGAAAGGCTTGTTGAAGCAGAATGGGGTTATAATATAGTCGGCTGGCATTTCCCCAACCTTTCCTATATTTACCTCACTCACTATTTTAGTGTGTGATGCTGGATATCCCAAAGAGTTCCAGTTGTTGCCAGATTTGAGTCTGTATGCACCAGCCGCTGCCTCCATCTTGACCCAAAGGTGTAATGGGGTCTTATCCAGCATGGTTTCCATCCCAGCAGTTGGTGTGCTGCTACTGCTAATTCCGCCTGTGATGGCTAAGCAGGCTAATCTCTGCACCCAGGCAGTTACTGCCTTGTGTGTTTCACAAGTGTGACATGCTCACTTATTGCTAAATGTGACAGCTTTCCTGTGTGCTTCCAGCCACTTGTTCCCTTTAGTAACTCACTTGCTCACATGTTGCATAGCACGGGCATCTGAATTGACCCACCTGTGACACCAGATTTCCACAGCACTGTACTACTTTGCTTTGATCACTGACTTTCGCCCCATTTACAGTCTGCCTCCGTAGCTCAGCGATAGCGTCTCTGACTTCAACGCAGGAGGCCCGGGTTCGATTCCCGGCAGGAGACTGGGTGTTGTGTGTTGTCCTAATCATCATCATCATCACACGGCGTCAAATAAAAAGACTTATTCTAAGGCGGCCGAACAATCCCGCAAGGGATCTCCCAGCCAAGAAAGCCATACGCTTATTTCATTTTCACCCCGTTGACATGGGCTTCCAAAACCGGATTTTGTAAACAGATTTCCTAATTCCGCTTTTGGCTGGTCACGTAAACACTCCAAAATCAGTTCTGGAAATCCACTTCTCTAAAGCGGTTTTCCAGTTCCACAATAGATTTTCTTGCCCATGTAAACCTAATTGTTTTTGTTAGTTTGTATTTTCTTGTTAAGAATTTTGCGGCACTAATACACAGAGTCATATTTTCTAATGTGAAATAAAAGTATAAATATTAGAGTGAGCATGAATCTGTGTATTTAAGTAAAGAAATATAGCAATTGTGCTGAGTAAATCAGGAACTGAATCAGCTGTTTTTCAACCGCCGTCTTAAGTAGCCTAGGAAATCCGATTCAGGCTATACCATGTAAACACGACATCGAAAAAAGGATTACGAAATTCGGTTTTCATCTTCCTGAAGATGATTTGCATGTAAACGTAGTGTTTTTAAGCTCGCTTATTCTGCTTCACTTTACATCAACACGTCAGCTTTCGACACAGCGCAGACTATGTTGGCTCCTACGTACAACCTTTAAAGTTCGCTAACTACAGGCCAACTTTTCTCACTTTTATTAATTATAGGTTCTCTGCCTCCTACAGTTGTGAAGCACATGGGTGGTAATTCCAAACCTGACACTCCAAAAGTTTTTTTCGCCTTGGCTCCTAAAAAGGTTTTGGACACCCTTATTAATTAAATAGAGCTATGTTTAGAATTGTGTGCATTTGTTCTGTTTCGTGAACATGCACTGAAGAATGGTCTGCTGAAGCGTATGCACAATAACTGAGAGGATACGGTAATAATGAATATTTTAAACAACGTGCTGATACTGGTAGTTTCATACATAAATGAAGTTCAAGATTTCTGTGGCAACTGTCGTTCTTTAATGAAACGGAAAGAAATTGTATACATCGCCAAAAATTACCTTGCTTCTTTTTTTCCTAAGCAATTATTCAATAATTATGGAATATGTTCAAAGTCATTAATTAGAATTCATGTGGCTACTAAAATGTTTGTCTTTGGTATGGTTGCTATGGATGCTTATAAAGCAGAATATATTATCTTTTCTGTATTTCAGATATGGCTGTTCACGTTACTTTGATCTGCGCTAAAATAAAAAGCAAATGTTCTGTTTCAAACCATGACTACGTTTCCTTTTACAGCTAAAATAACAAACGGAATAGGTGTGGTAACACTGAATTCCACATAACTCTAGTACGTAATCTATATACTAAGTTACTATTATCATTATGTCATTTACAACAGTCATTATAACAGTATCTCCCCAATTTATGTACATGTGAAAAAGAAGTATGTCTTTGCAATTCGTTGGTATGTATTTCATGCTATGTTCACAAAAAATAACAAATGCACTTTTCAGAGAAAGCGCTGTTAACTTTGAACAACTCGGAATCATACAGAATATAGTTTGTTCAATTAACAAGAGTGTGCGAAATCCTTTCAGGAAGCAAGATGACAAAACATTCCAGAGTCGTAATCGTATCGTCCATCATTTTTTATTATTTATGTTTTTATTATTTGTGTCGAAAATGTTTGCTAAAAATCATAAAACTACCGATAAGTCTAAAGCGGGCGATATTTTGTTGCTCACCTACCGCTGAAACGTTCCTGCTGCTCTCGTTGTCGCTATAAATCGAAGTTAAGGGATCTGTGGCTGCCTCGAAGATGTATGCGCGAATTGTTTCGTCTCATCAGTGAGTATGGCGAGAGAGAATGTGGTTAATCGCTCTGCAAAATTGTTGCTCATGTGGGACAAGTGTTTCTGCAGTACACAGAGTGTGTGCAGGAGGTTCACGGAACGTCACAGAACACGAAGAGATGTGTTAGGTAACATCATTTACACTACTCACCGAGAAATGGGACCTCACCCTAATAGTAGACCTATTGCCAGTGAGATCTGTGTCTTCCTCGGCTTTGGCACAAGAATCGAGGAGTGCAACACATCGTACTCTAAAGGGGTGACAGTCGTTTGTCATTTATCACTGCATGAATTACCTGCAGGTTTCGGAAACAATGTGCATCATTCGGGCTGCTAACTTGCTGTGGGTTAGTGAGTATGGCAATTTATTATAGAGTCCCCACCTCAAGTCGCGTAATGCTGTATTGTGAACACACACCGATTAACGACAGTTACAAATCATTTTCACCTCTGTGGCGTGTGACCTCTCCCACACAATCACTTAATATGAAATTCAAGATTGCTTACCTCAGTGTCCCATTGGATGATCCTCTCCTTTGGTCGTGGACTCTAACGATATGCGGATTGCAGTATGTGTTGCTGAAAAATAAAAATGGCTTAATGGGGAGTTGGTTCTGTCTACTATGAATATGGTAGTTTTTACTAAACCACGTTCGATTTATTATATCTGAACGGCGGTCAAGTACGAAGTCAGATACACAGTCATCACTTTACTTTCGCGGTATCGACCAGCCAACTTTGCTTTGCACCTTTATAAATGCAAAATACTAATAGCCTTTGTTTCTCAGTCGCGATGTTTTAATATCGGAAAACTTTAGCTTGCAGAAATTATTAAAATTCACGGAAAGTTTGCTTACACCACACTTTTGAGCACTCGTAGCATTAATAGCTCTCAATTTATCATCACATATTAATTAATTAAAACACTTTCACACCATAAACTACGTGTTACCTTCATTGAGGCCCTCCAGCCACTGGTGGTCAATTCACGGTTATTACCTGAAGCTTGAATTCTGCAGCTAACACGCTATTGGCTGATTTGTATTCACCAGTAAGAATCTCTTTTCTATCTATTGGTTAATTTCTATTAATGTGGCTTTCTGTTAATTATGAAGTGTTCTAACGACACCATCTCTTCTGGAACGTGGATTTAACTGTTGAAATTGAAGTTTCCTAAATACCGGATACATATTTCATTTCAACGGTCAGATTTATAGCAATCCACTTCACTTTAGATGGGGAAGATCGAACATAAATATATTACTTATCTCGGTTCTTGAAGACGGACATCTGTGTTGTTGTAGCTCAGCATTCAGCAAAATAGTAGAAAATGTTTCAGGAGATTCAATTAAATAATCACAGACATTCTTGTTGATAGTTCCATTGTGACGGGAACAAATTTATTTAGTTGTGCAACATTATCATGTCTGAAACATTTAGCATCAGATAACAGAGATGTCAACATGTTTGTAGCTATTAGCTGAGTGAGAAAACCATGGTTTCTCTCAAACCTCTTTCTACGTAACCGCGTAATAAGATTGATGACAAAGTTCTTTGGTTACCAAATAAATAATACAACAATACTTTATATATGCCAAAATACACAATTTAAAATATTATATTTAGGTTTTAACTATTTATCTCAATGTATGTACGTGTTTCGTGAAATTTGTATTTAATGTGGTACAAAAAATGAAAGTAGCGTTTTGAATAGTGTTTAAAATAACTCAATGTATTTACATTATTTATGTTTTCGAAATGCACACTTATCTGTTTTGCCAATATTGTGTAGGCGTACTATTATTTAGATATGGAATTTTAATGTGTTTCAGTTTGCGGTCTAATTTTTTATTAATACGTATTTGTATATGGTTTTGTTAATTTCAAAGATAGTTTCTTAGTACCAAACGGATTATTAATTTTAGTGCATGAAGAATGATCAGTATTTAATTACGATCCAGTGATATATAAAACATGGTGTGCCCTAATTTATTTAAACGAAAGGTACATATGTAATCACATTGTGCAGTAGTTATAACATGTAGTATTGTTGTTTTTATACAAATTAGTAGCTATATAGGTTCAGAAATTTCCGAAACTAAGTGTAATGCATTTTTAGTCTTTGCAGCTATTATTTACGAAAGTATTAAAAATTGAAAATTACGGAAAAGGACAGCCAAAGTTATGTTTAAATCAACGTACTATTTCTTAAAAGCGTTTTACTAAGAGTGTTAATAGTATTACAAACTGAAGGCGAAAATGTGATATTTTACATGTCCGGTAGCGAAGTTTTATTTTAGGTGTCCAATATTTTGTTTTTGTAATGTTGGCAACTGATTTTTGTAAGGAGCGTGCAACATAGCAGAAACGTTACAGTGTGCTGAAAATGGAAATGAGCGTATGGCTTTCTTGGCCGGGAGATCCCTTGCGGCATTGTCCGGCCGCCTTAGTGTAATCTTTTTTATTTGACGCCGCGTGGGCGACTTATGTGCCAATGATGATGATTAGGACAAGATACAACACCCAGTCCCCTGCCAGGAATCGAACCCTGGCCTCTTGCGTGGTAGTCAGCGACGCTACCGCTGAGCTACGGAGGCGGACATGATGTGTGCTATAATTACTGCAGTCATGAATGTACTCATCGGTAATGTTGGATTTATTAATCAATGTGTTAAATAACAAACATTTGCATAAGGAACTGTAGCAGATCCCGCCACAGAAAAACACTGCTGTCCCGCTCCCCGTACGCTGACCAGGAAGCAACGGCGTTCCCACGGTCGGACGAGCCGTCTGTTGTAACGGCTATGGACGAGTCCAGGCCTGCACACTCGTGCCTTACGAAAGCAGATATGGGCGGCTGACGGCAGCCAATACGACAGAATAATTAGAATAGTCTTTATTTAATAAAAAAGGAAAATATTTGGGGTAACGTCACAAATGATGTATATAACGACGTCATTAGGGACAGATGAGGGGGATATATGAGAGGGATGGTTTGCCGGATGGGTGGGTAGTTGTTTGGTGAAGTTAAGCAATAGTAGTTAGTTCAGGTTCCATTTGTTTTAATTAGCTGAAGGCCCAAGAAGACAGTTCAGATAAGTGAAGCAAGGCAGAAGGACAAGTTGAGAGAACCAATTTTTTGATAAGTTAATAACAGACTGACGGCCTGAAGCAATTTCTCATAATACCAACGATCATAGAGGTAGGCTCGAAATTTAGTAAAAGCAATCCTTTAAAATAAAATGAAGCGAAAGTGGAAAATTTTAAATGAAAAGCAACCCTTGTAAATACAATAGATTTAAAAATGACCCAGCAATTTAAATGAAACAGCTCTGCTTAATTAGGGTAATTTCGATCATTTCGGACAAATGTTATTGTAACTGGAAATGTATTGAGAAAAAATGTAATTTTAATTATAGCATTTGTTCTTGGATGTTTCACTAATATGTAAAACAAATATTAGACAATTACAAATGTCGGTACAGACACACAAAAAAGCTACAGAATTGAGAACAATCGATCGAAAATGTACAAAAAAAAAAAAAAAAAAAAAAAAAAAAAAAAAAAAAATATGTTCAAATGTTTGTAAATCTATCGGACCAAAACTGCGTGGTCATCAGTCCGTAGCTTACAAACTACTTAAACCTAGGTAAACTAACCTAAGGACAAGCACACACACCCATGCCCCAGGGAGGACTCGAACCTCCACGGCGAGCAACCGCGCGCTCCGCAGCGAGACGCTTTAGACCGCTCGGCTACTCCACCGCGGCGAAAATGTACCGCACTAGGTACAATTGTGATCACTTGCTAGTAAAATTTTGACTAAGGGCATCTTCCACATAAAAAGCACTTTTTCCGTCAGGCACCAACGCATACTTCGAGGTTCCAAACATTGCATTTTGGGTAGAGAATCTAGTCACCCTTCAATAGAAAATTTATAAGACCTCGTTAGACTAAGTAGCTTCACTTACCTCCTAACGGGAAAAAATTTATCTCTCATTAGCACAAAGTGTGGTATTCTTGGAAAAGACAGGAGGAGCTATAGAAACCTGCTACGCTACGATGCCACACAACGAGACACTACGAGACTGACAAATGGCGCGAAAATTTATGTTGATCAGAATTGTACCTATATCGAATTTGTACCACCTAACCCTATGAGAAACACACTAATGGGGGGCTCCAAAACTTAAGTGAACAGAGCGCTTTAAAAATACAATTACCAAAACACAGGAAAGACGAGCTCAAAAATTTAAGTGAAGTCTGAATTATACGTTAACTGGTAACAGCAAACTATGCTTCATGATATCAACAGGCAGAAGGCCAATTAAACAACACAATAAAATTTACATATGAGCCCTACAATTTAAATGGCAGCAGTCCAGCTTAGTTACAGGAAAATCACACTCAGGTGGGGGAGATGGCTACTCGTTAATTTAATACACCCACACAGGTAAAACAGATGAGTTGAACCAAAACAGAAAGGAGAGAAATAAGGTGCCTAACGGTCAACGAGACCTACAACTCTGACACGAAGGGGATTACACAAACGGATAGAACGCCAAATTACAACCGCGGGGTGGTGATGCCTCACGGAGGTAAAAATTTCTGCAACGAAAAGATTTAAAAAAAAAAGAAAGGAAAAACAAAGCTATACAACTACCGCCCGTGCAGATGCGAGCTAGCAGAGGGGCACAAACCACATAAATTCCGCGTTTAATGAATATAGAGTACTTGCTATTCACAGCAAAGAGAAAATTATAATTCAATTGAACCAAACTAAAAATGCGGTATAACACGTATAAACAACTAACGACGTAGTCACAGGCAACGACGGCCCCTGTGGTACGACCACCGATCTTGAAAAATTCACACACACACAAATTTGCGGAACAGGACTGTATCACTCAGTTATTTCTTACTCCACGACAAGTGCCGGCACCCACGCGATGGTGCAGGAGGAGTGTGTCAACCAACGCCCGGAAACATTTCATACATCCTAGATGAAAAGCGACTGGAACGACGAGAGGCGCAGCCGGGGCCGAGTGCGGAGTACTCTACCAGTTGTTGACAGCTGCGACGCTTGGCGAGGGACGGACGCGATATTGCACGGCCGCTTCGAACACGACCACATGGCCTGGAGACGAAGCAAACAGCCCGAGCCGAGGTGATGTTATCTTGACAGAAAGACCACTCTGGACCAACCACTTCAGCTCATGCCGTACATGGCTCCCCACAGACAGACAGAATCCCACCCAGAAAAACGTCGATACACACGCCGGGCCCGGCCACAAACGGCCCCTTAATCAGAATCCCTCCACCCTGGCGATGCCATGCATCGTACCAAACTCTCAGCCTGATACCTTCTCCAATTGCCTTGGTGCACCACCGTAGCGCCATCCACGGCAAGGAAACCAGTCAGAATAGAAACGATGAGCGATATATCAAACAGCGCCACGAGCGGTGGACGCACAGAGGGATCGATGGTACTTGCACCGCCGGCCGCGGTGGCCGAGGGGACTGAGGCGCTACAATCACAGTTTGCACGGCCACTACGGTTGAGGGTTCGAATCCCCCCTCGGGCATGGATATTTGTGCCGTCCTTAGGATAAGGAGGAGGGGGGATTCAAACTCCCGACCGTTGTGGCCGTGCAGATTGTGACTGACGCGCCACAGAACGCTCGGCCACCGCGGCCGACTACCTCGAAGAGAACGACCTATTAACCAATAGTCAACACGGATTCAGAAAGTACCACTCTCCCCAAATGTGCGATGGGATTCACGATTTCCTATCAGAAAGGACACAGTTCGTTGTAACTGACGGTAAGTCATCGAGTAAAACAGAAGTGATATCTGGCGTTCCACAGGGAATCGTTATAGGTCCCCTACTCTTCCTCGTGTTTATAAACGATTTAGGAGACAATCTGAATAGTTCCCTTACACTGTTCGCGGATGATGCTGTCGTTTATCGGTTAGTGAAGTTAACAGAGAATCAAAAGCAACTGCAAAGCGATTTAGACAAAATTTCTACATGGTGCGAAAATTGGCAATTGACACTAAGAAAAGTGTGAAGTAATACACATGACTACTAAAATAAATGCGGTGAATTTCAATTACGCGATAAATCAGTCAAACCTTAAGGTCGTAAATTCTACCAAATACCTAGAAGTTACAATTACGAACAACTTTGATTGGAGAGAACACATAGAAAATATTGTGGGGAAGGCGAACCAAAGGTTACGTTTCATTGGCAGAACGCTTCGAAGATGCACTAGCTCCACCAAAGAGACTAGCTACATCACACTTGTGCGTCCTCTCCTAGAGTACTGTTGCCCCTTGTGGGACCCTCACCAGGTGGGACTGACGGAAGACATTGAGAAGGTTCACAGAAGGGCAGCTCGTTTTTTTTTTTTTTTTTTTTTTTTTTTTTTTTTTTTTTTTTTTTTTTTTATCACGTTACGGGGGGGAAATCTTCACGGAAATGTTGCACGAGTTGTGGTGGGAATCATTAAAAGAAAGATGTTATTCATTGCGGCGTGATCTGTTTGCGAAGTTTCAATCACCGACTTTTACTTCTGAATGTGAAAATATTTTGCTAGCACCCACCTACTTAGGGAGACATGACCATCCCAATAAAATAAGAGAAATCAGATCGAAAACGGAATGATTTAGGTGTTCTTTCTTCCCGCGCGCTATTAGAGAATGGAACGGTAGAGAAAAGTTATGAAAGTGGTTAATGAAGCCTCTGCCAGGCACTTAAATGTGATTTGCAGAGTATCTATGTAGATGTAGATGTATATGTAGACATTACAAGAGTACGTGTTGCTGCAGTAACAGGTTTTCAGGGCCCGTGGCGGACATTGAGCCTACTAGGCAACAGGAGACATGCTGAATCAAAGTGACGGTAACAGTAATCATTTCTCGAGGGTTTGTAATAGCTTCAGTGTACCAATGTAAATTTTTGTATGCCTATCTGAATTCCCTTTAAACAAAGTTACTTTTCATATGAGTAAGTGGGGTATTGGAGAGGGAATTACAGTGGGTGTGAGGGCTGGTATCAAGGATCCTTGGTAGGCATATATGTTGCATAGATACTATGCAGTAAAGTTTTCAGTGAGTGTGTGTGTTATGTGATTTTATACGTTCATACGTTTTTGTATTTGTTTTCATTGAGTGTCGTTCGGGAAATTTTCATTTGCGTGTTTATTTCTAATTTTCTCAGAATATTAATAACATGTCCTTTAGAAATTGTATGTAAAGTTTGTACAGTACTTTAGATGTGATCGACTCTTTGAATTTAATTTCTGAGATATAGGTAGAAAGCTGATATTACTTTCACAAGTTCTCGTATGTTTTTTTGAATATGATTCCTCTGTTTGTCTAACGTAAAATTTCGAACAATAGTCACAAAAAATTTTGTACATTGCTGGATTATAAAGTTGTGGATATTCTTGTGATAACTGTACGAAATTTTACATTTGACGAATAGGAAGAAGCATCAATATAAGATTTTAAGAAAAAAACATGTGAAATTAATCAGTTTACTTTCTACCTGAACCTCACAAATGAAATTACAGAATAAAAGACGTCAAACATAGTGCACAAATTTTAAGTCAAATTTATAAAGGACGTGTTATGAATGTTTAAGAGGAATCTGAAATATACAAGAATTTGAAAAATATCCCGAACGACATAGAGTGAACAAATGGATCTAAAAGATATTCAGAAAATTTAATTCAGTTAGTTTTAAATGAAAAAATCACTGCTTTGAAAAGTGTTTTATCAGCTCAGGTACTGTTTTAAAGTGAAGGTCTGGATCACTGCTTTGGTTTTAAAACGATCAAGTGCGAAACTTCTTTGTAACATGTCTGAGCTAAAATAAAAAGAAAATAATACCTTCTCGTCAATCTACAATCTAATGACGCGATCTAGTTATCCCTAATAGAAATGTGGGTAAGCAGATAAGACAATATCGCTTATATAAGAGAAATACAAGTAACGTTCGTGGAATTCAAAGGAAGTTTCATGAACTGTCGCTTAAACAATAATCTTTGCTTGTCTGCTTACGCTGGTATAAATTACAATTTTTTATATATATATATATATATATATATATATATATATATATATATATATATATTTCTGGATAACACGTCGCTTCCACTTACAAACAACTTTGCCTTTGTGTAGCCTAACCCAAGAGATATAATTTGGGGGGGGGGGGGGGAGGGGGACTTACAAAATAGGTGGCATGAACGTGTTGACTGACAGATGGATTTTTTACCTGTCTAAGAAACGCATACGCAAACACCAAATTTCTTTCCTAAATCTATGGTAACTTAACGTAATTGAGATAGGTCGAAAGTCTGCCAGATATGATCGTTGTATTCGGAATGCGTTCGCAGTACACAATACCAGGAATACACAGGGGTCTCTGCGGATTATAAATTCAATTTCAGCCTTCGATAGTAAGTTTGCACATCGGATTGTGAGGCAATCGTCGTGCCCCACGTGGATTCCCTTGCTCCACTCCACAATTGAATTCCCGAAAGCCTCGGAGACTGATGTAGGACACACGGAATACGCAGAAAACCTGGAGCCTCGTCTGCCACGTTTTTATAAAATTTTATTTGTATGTTTCTCGTACTGCGCATTACACGTTCATTGTATTACTAGACCGTACATCACAACCTTCACCCAAAACACTCAAAATATTTAGACTGGGAACGAAAATTTGTAGTGAGAATATTATTCTATAAATACTCTTCTAGATGTGTCTAACACTTTTATCATTAAAAACTCCCCTGAAATGATGCAAATCCATGGTAAGAGACGCCAATTTCCACGTAGTCTAGTTAAGGTGTGTAATGTATCGTGTACATAATGTTTCATAAGTGTAGAAACACTTGTAAATAATATTTTGGTGTGATCTATTTCGGTTGCAAAATATACTTGTAATCTAGTTCTTGTTGCGTGCGATGACATTTGAGAAATAGGAAGCACTTGCAAAGGAGAGTTTCCTCTAGGAGAATTTTTTAAATAAATTGAATGTTAAGCTGTTTAAACGGCTTTTATCTTAAATTTAGAAGCAATGTAGGCCTACATGTGTTATCTCGAAGCTGAGAGATAGACGTGAAATAGCATGCAAGGGAAAAATGACGCTGTTCCATTCGAACTTTTTAAAATAAATTGAATAGCTGTACTGTTAGGTTCCCGTCTAACTATTCTCTGAAATCGTGGCATATTCGAGAAAACGGACAAATATTAATGAGAAATGACAATAGAGGCAAATTCGTTCATAACATGAATTTTTTGTGAAAGTCTGTAATGTGTCATTCAGAATTTAAATAAAAACTTATTTATTAACCTACAGTATAACGCATTCAGAAAATTTGGTTAAATAATTATAAACTTCGATGTTCCTAGACATTACCGAGGTGGGGTGGCTTGCGTGCCTCAACGTTACAGGCAGCCGTACCGTAGGTGCAACCACAGCGGTGGGGTATCTGTAGAGAGGCCAGACAAACGTGTGGTTCCTGAAGAGGGGCAGCAGCCTTTTCAGTAGTTACAGGGGCAACAGTCTGGATGATCGACTGAACTTGTAGCTTTGCTATTCAGTTACTATGAACGGCTGAAAACAAGGGGAAACGACAGTCGCTACTTTTTCCGAGGACACGCAGATATACTGTGCGTTTTCTTTAGTGAAGCATTCCGGAGATAAAATAATCCCCCATTCGAATATCTCGCCGGGGCTTCTAAGGAGGATGTCATCATCAGGAAAGACAACACAGGAATTCTACGGATGGCATTTTAGATCCGTTAATCGGGTAGAGAGGTTACATTATTTGAAAAGGGAAATGGATAGGTTAAAGATTGCTATAGCAGGGAATAGTGAAGTTCGGTGGAAAGCCGAAAAAAATTTCTGGTAAGGGGAGTACAGGATTGTAAATACAAAATCAGAAGGGGTTTTTACAAGAGTAAGTCTAATAATGAATAAGAAATCAGGAATGAGGGTAAACTACAATGAGCAGGGAAGTGATCACATTATCGTTGTCAAGACAGATATGAAACGAACACCGACATGTGATATATGTCAACTAGCTGTGCCGATGATCGAAGAAATGTATGAGGAGATAAAGGAATTTATTCAGAGAGTTAAGGAAGAAGGAAAATTAATTATAGTGGAGGACTGGAAAACGAAGTGAATGAAATATAGTAGGTGAATATGGATTGGAAAAAGTGAACAAAAGAGACAGCCGCCTGGTAGAATTTTGTACGGAACATAGTTTAATCATAACAAACGCTTGTTTCAAGAACAGTCACAGAAGGTTGTGTACGCGGAAGAGACCAGGAGACACCGGAAAGTACCAGATAGATTTTATAATGGTAAGATATAGATTTAGGAACTAGGTTTTAAAATGTAAGCCATATCCAGGGGCAGACAAAGAATATGACCAGTTATTATTTGTTATGAACTGTAGACCAAAACTGAAGAAACTACGGAAAGGTAGTATAATAAAGAGATCGTACCTGAATAAATTGAAGGAATGAAGTTATTGAATTATCAGAGAGAGCTTCAGGCGACAGTTGACAGAAATGGGGGAAAATAAAACAGTGGAAGAGGAATGGGTAGCTCTGAGAGATGAAATAGTCAAGGCAGCAGAGGAACCAATAGGCAAAGGCTTTGATATCACAAGAAATACTAAATTTAAGATGATATAAAAATGCAGTAAATGAAGCAGATGAAATTAAATACAAACGACTGAGAAATGGGATTGACAGGTAGTGCAAAATGGGTAAGCTGGAGTGACTTGAAGTTAAATGCAAATCTGTAGAATAATGTATAACTAGGGGGAAAATAGATACCGCCTACAGGAAAATAAAAGAGACATTTGATACAAGTAAAATAGCTCTTTCACTGTCAAGAACTCAGATGAAAATCCAGTTCTTAGTAAATAAAGAGTAGAAAGTGTATATAGATGGGCTCTACAAAGGAAATTAATACAATATTGTAGGAAGGGAAGAGGAAGTAGATGAGGATGGAATAGGAGTACTACACGGAGAGATGAATTTGACAGACCACTGGAAGAGCAAAGTCGAAATAAGACTTCAGAAGTACTGAAGTCTTTGTGAGAACCAGCCATGACAAAACTATTTCACCTGGTAGATAAGATGTATGAGACAGGCGACATAACCTCAGACGTTAAGAAAAAATGTAATATTCGCCAATCCAAAGGCAGCAGGCGGATATATGTATTAAAATTACAGAACCATCAATCTGATAACTCATGTCTGCAAAATTTTAACACGAATCATATAAAGAAGGATGGAAAGGCTGATAGATTCTGACCCCAAGGAAAGTCAGTTCGGATTCAGCAGAAATGTAGGAACACGCGAAGCAATAATCACTTTATAGCTTATCTTAGAAGATGAATTTCTAGCTTTTGTAGATTTGGGAAGAGCTTTTGACAATGTTCATTGGAATACACTATTTCAAATTCTGAAGTCATCAGGAGTAAAATACAGGGAACGGCAGGTTATTCACAACTTGTACGTAAACCAAACAGCAGTTATAAGAGTTGGAAAGCATGAAAGGGATGCAGTGGTTGGGAAGGGAGTAAGACAGGGTTGTAGTTTTTCTCCAATGTTATTTAATTTATTCATTGAGCAAGCTGTACATGAAAGGAAGGAGAAATTAGGAGAATGAATAAGGGTGAAGAAATAAAAACATTTCGTTTTGCTGATGACAATGTAATTCTGTTAGAGACTGCAAAGGAACTGGAACGGTATGGACAGTTTGTTGATAGGAACGTATAAGATGAACATTAACAAGAGAGAAACAAGGTCAATGGAATGCCGTCTGAGAAAATCAGGCGATGCAGAAGGAATTCGTTTAGGTAACGAAACGATCAAGGTGGGAGATGAGTTTTATTACTTGGGCAGTACAATAACATATAACAGTCGCGGTACCGAGGATATAAAATGCTGACTGGTAATAGAAAAGTGTTTTTGGAAAAGAGAAATTTGCCAACATCAAATATTATTTTCTTTTCTGAAGGCATGTGTTTGGAGTGTTGCCCAGTACGGGAGTGAAATTTGGACGATAAATATTTCACCCAGAAAGACGGTAAAGGCTTTTGAAATGTGGTGCTGCAGAAGAATGCTGAAGATTAGAGGTAGATCGCGTAACTAATGAGGAAGTGAACACAACTATGGATAAAAAAAAATTCTGACATCTACGTCTACAATGGGGTACTCTGCAAATCACATTTAAGTGCCTGGCAGAAGGTTCATCGAACCACCATTATACTATTTATCTCCCATTTCATTCTCGAATACCGCGCAAGAAGAAAGAACACCTGAATCTCTCCGTTAGAGCTCTGACTTCTCGTATTTTATTCTTATGATCAATTCTACCAACGTAAGTGGGAGTCAACAATATATTTTCGCACTCGGAGGAGAATGTTGGCGATTGTAGTTTTCGTAAGTAGCCCTCGCCGCAGCGATAAGCGCCGTTGTTGTGATGATTCCCATACCAGATCCTGCATCATTTCCGTAAGGCTGTCTCCCATGTATCCTGACAATACGAAACGAGCTGCCCTTCTTTGGACTCTTACGATGTCCTCCGCCAAACCCACCTGATAAGGATCACACACTGGGCAGCAATACTCCAAAATTGACGACTAAAAGAAGGGATTGATTGGTAGGATACATTCTTAGGCTTCAAAGTTTCTTAAATGTAGCATTGGAGGGAAGTGAGCGGGGTAAAACCGCAGAGCCAGACCAAGAGCAGAAGAACAGTAAGCAGAATCAAACGGATGTGGGCTGTCATTCCTATGAGGAGATGAAGAGCTTCCTCAGGATAAGGTAGGGTGGAGAGTTGCATGAAACCAGTCTCCGGGTTGAAGACCACTAGAAGAAGTCTCTTCTTGTGTCGTTCTGTCTCTTGCAATATGGTAGTCGTTTTAATGTCATAAAGGATTGTGCTTCTCTTGTCGTACAGTGTTATAGGCACAAATAAATCTTTACCAAGATTACTCTTGTGTTCAAATAGGTTACTCAGATATTATTGTATCATGGTTTTACAAAGAGAGAGTCAAATATGTTACAGTTTTTTAACTTATTATTTACATGAAGTTTTCCCTTGTAAACGAGGAAAGAAATATATTGACATTATTCCGTTAAGATGTTTTGAATAAATTACCCCAGTCTCTAACTAGTTTGAGGATTTACTCCCTAAATTTTTGTCGTGCACAAAAATTTCCAATTCCTCCATTAAATCCATGTGACTATTGAATGTGGTGGAATGTCCTACAGTTATCTTCTGTTTTCTCAAATGGGTGACCAGTATTCTCTATCGATTTTGCTATCGCAGATTTACCAAATTGCTTACTTGTGTAGAAGTTGATGTGTTCAGTATACCTAGTTTTAGAGTTCCTCCTGTCTGTCTTATTTAGTACCTTGAGTAAGACTTACATGTGATTTTCTATCTTCCTGTGTATTTATCCGTTTCATTAGCAAGTATTCATTGAAATCAACTGCGTCCAAATCAATTTAAATTACATTCCTATCACTGTTAGTTTGGGAGCTACAAACCTTCACAGTTTCCGGGGCAGATACCACAAACGCTGCGCATAATGCAATGCGCCTTCTAAATGTGGTGCGGCCGAGTTGTAACGTCGCCGGTGTCACGGAGCGAGAAGCTTCCTCGATGCGCTGTTAGACTGCCGACTGCCGCCGCACACGGCCGTATACCCGACAGTTGGAGCCACACAAACAACCGGGGCGCAATATACCACAGATACTGACATCGGATGACGGTGGCATACACGAACAACGAGTACGTTGACATGTTGCTGGTGCTCGGCGAGTGTCGACACGATGCCACTGAAGCAGCCACGGCGTATGCCATGAGATATCCTAGGCGAAGAGCCCCGGCAGCCATTACGTTCTTACGTGCCGAACAACGCCGCAGTAACAGACGAAGACCTGCAAGAAGTGAGGAGACGGTGGTGTTTGTTTTAGCTGCACTACACGACGATCCTCATGTCTGCTTACGAGCCGTTGCTGCAGTCGCTGGTGTCAGTCTCACATCTGTGTGGCGTATAGTACATGGCCACAGATTTCACCCTATCCGCCTGTCACTGATCCAGGAGCTGCATGGGAACGATTTCCGTGCGAGAGTGACATTCTGTGAGAGGGCCATGCGTAATTTCACGCTGGAGTCTTTACAAAGGGTTATGTTCTCTGATGAGTCCACGTTCATAAATTATGGTGCATTGAATCGCCATAACATGCACTACTGGGCCGCAGAAAATCCTCGGTGGGCACGACCTGTCGACCGTCAACGTAGGTGGTCTATTAACGTGTGATGTGGAATCCTTGGGGATGAAATCATCGGTCCACACTACTTCCCAGGTACACTGACAGGTGAGTTATATCAGGTTTATATAGCCGACACATGTGCGTCTACACACGAGAGTCCATATGTGGATGCAGCACGATGGTCAGACAGCTTATTCTGCGCGTGCTGTTGTGGAAGAACTAAAAAATAGGTTTGCAGGAAGATCGTTTGGGCACCATGGTCCACATTCATGGCCCGCAAGGTCGCCCGATTTAACACCAGTAGATTTCTTTTTGTGGGGATATCTAAAGGATCGTGCTTATGTCACTGAGCCTACATCCCCAGATGATCTAAAACGGCGCATCGAGGACGCATGTCTCTCCGCCACACCGGAGAGGAACATGGACACACATTTGAACATCTCATGTAAATCAACTTCCACCGCTATGACATCGATCACCCACCACACAGCCATGTATTATGTACAGCGTGTGGTATCTGCCCCTGAAACTTTGATGGGTTGTAGCTCCCAAACTAACAGTGATAGGAATGTAGTTTAAATTGAATCCGGCGCCACATTGTCATGCATGTGGCTACTGCTACTAACAGCAGGTGGGCTCTCCACACAAGTCAATATGCCACACTGTCTGCTAAAAGCTCTCAGGCGAGAACCACCCATTGCTATGGTTCCCCAGTTAACCCCCCCCCCACCCCCCGGCAGGAAACAGCTCCTATCTCAAAACAAGGCTTCCGTGTCATACCACACAGTTTAAAATGTCTGTCTAGAGCCTCTTAAAATGTTTAGTTTATTAAATGCAGTTATTCTGCAAGTGCACTGTCGCAAATTACCATTAATTAACATATCATATGTGGAGTGATAAATTTATCAGAAAAGGATGTAGGTTACGATAAGATACTTCAAAATGACATGTAAAGGAGGTTGGTATTTCTTGACTCCATACGGCCTTATTAGTCCTCCAGTCTCACATAGATATGTATATATATCATACCATATTAAAAATCAGTTTTGTAGACTTGTCTAATGCATCTTTTGTGAAGCCAAGGACATCTTTTATCTTGTTGTTCCTCCTGTAGAATTGCTTGACGTCTGCCCACTTAAGAATTTTGTCTGCATATTCAGTGACCCCTTGTCACCCCTTGCTGCTGGAAAGTTCGCCAAGCTGGAAGAACATATGAAGAATAATTGTCATTGGATATGCTATGGATAGTGGCCAATGTCTCCAGTCACACCTAATAAGGGCTCAGTTTTGTCATCACACCACAATGAGTTCCAAAACAAGGTATTATAGAATCAGTTGAAACTTCGGTATGTCACCTACCATAAGTCGGTACGGAGAAGATCTGGCCGGAAATGGTACAAATCCTGTCTCACGCAAAGCCACCAATGCAAAACATCAGGAAGGACTGTGGAGCTGCAGAAGAATCCTCACGAGGCAGACAAGGGTAATGTCACCATGGTACTGGATACACTAGATTACGATAAAAGAAAGCCAGATCTACTTAATGAGCCTATCTACATGAAACGTAAAGGGTGATCTCATGTCAAGATAATCAGAACGACGTACTTCCGAAGCAAACAAGATTGTTGCGCTGCCAGAAGAGTCATTCAAGTCCCACAAGCACCATGAAGGTTCATAAAGATTAATTTCCATTAAGACCAATATTTGTTCGTATTAGTTTACCAATGCACAGCCTGGCAAAGAACTGGTAATAGATTTTGACCTACTGTGAACCACGCTGATTTGTAGGTCACAGACTCCATCCATTTTGTGGCACACGAAAAGTTCTGTGACGCATAAAAAGTGAATATCATCTACCAATCTGATAGTCAGCTTCGACAGGAAATTTCCCAATCATTTGATTGGATGCGGAGGACTCAATGCCTGAGAACCACTTTCACCCGACATTACGCCGCTTAATTTCTTCATTTGGCGGTTCATGAAGGACCGCGTGTATGCGAACAAAGTGGACGATATTCCTACGTTGCGACATCGTATCACAAGTGCGATTCCAACAACAACGGAGGAAATGTTATAAAGAACTTGGAAAGAAATGGAATATATTCTTCGTGATACAAATGGTTCACATGTAGAGGTATACTGATGATAGATAAATAAATTGTTTGAGATGCTCTACAATGTGGTGCATTTTTCATTGTCGTCTCTAATGTAGTTAATCTTTTCTGGGTCTTTGAAATCATGGAGGTTCTAATGGGACACCCTGCATGTTATACGAGGCAACACTGTTGTGAAGACACTATGCATTGGAATCTACTATTGTCGCTGATAACACACGTTGTTGCACACTTACCTTACCTCCGAGCCAATGACTCGCCCATTCCAAGTCACCGGCATGCGCACAATCGAGGAAAACATACTCACCTCTGACCGAGCGGTATAACGTAATGGTGTCTCTACACTTTCGAAACAGGAACAACGGATTTGGATCAAGATTGAATGTGCCAGAGGTCGTACAGCACAACAGTGTTATCAAGGTCTTCAAGAGGAGTGCGGGTAATCGGCATTGCCGCACAGAACAGTGGCACGTTGGGTAAAAGCCTTCAACGAAAGTCAGCATACTGTGGAAGTCATGCATCGGACAGGTCGTCCTAGCGTCTCTGAAGAAGAAGTGCATCGTGTTGCCGCGTTTGTGGACTGTGATCGACGCCAGACGATTCGTGAGCTCGCCCACGAAACCGGATTTGCGCAAATGACTGTGCTTCGGATCCTGAACGAACGCTTCGGCATGCGAAAAAATGCATCATGATTAGTTCCGCATGAATTGACGGAAATACACAAATGGATGTGTTACATCGCTGTTCAGTCGCACTTAAAGAGCTACAAGCGTGGAGGCTTTATTACGCCGCATCGACCACTGGATGAGACATGGGCCACATCGTACGAGCCAAAACTAAAACGGCAATCCAACGAATGGCGTCATTATGGGTCGCGAATGTCGAAAGTGCGTCAGAGCCCCAGTATGATGAAAGTTCGTGTATGACTGTGATGGTGTTATCCTAAATCATTACGCTCCTCCACGGCGAACCGTCAGTGCACAGTTTCACTGTTCGTGTTTGGAGCATCACCTGAGATCACTTTTGCAAAAGAAGCGGCAACACTTTCTGCGTAACCCACCCAACATTTTGCACGACAATGTGCGGGCACATATAGCACAAGCTGCGGCTGCTCTATTCGGTGGTTGGGACTGGGAAGTACTGTACCATCCACCATACTCCTTGTGACTTTGATTTGATTTCATTGATGAAGGAACCACTTTGTGGCATTCGTTTCAAAACTGTTCCAGACATTCGACAGGCAATAGACCGCTCCATTTGCACCATCAACAGAACAGGCTCTGCTAACGGTACACTATGCCTTCCACATTGCTGGCAACGGGTCTTACACAACGCTGCTGACTACTTTGAAGGACAGTAACAGGTGCAAACATGTAACGCTTTTGTATCGGTTGTGAATAAATAGCTGCCATTACTTAATTTCCAACACTCGTGTTTCATATTATCATCATGTTCCTTGCACATCTCATCCCAGTCTAAATGCTGTAAGCTTCCTAAATGAGGCAACTGTTATGATTCTTCAATTTCTCCCGGCGCATTTCATAATCAAAATATCCACGGGTGTACTGCCGGTCTATAGTGTCCAACGGAACTGTTTTTTGTCCGCCGAATAAAATTCCTGCACTGGTAGGGAGCGCTAAAGATGATCTCGGTTTGAGGAAGGTCGGCGTGTACCAGATTCCGTGTCAGTGTGGAAAGTCATATATTGGACAGACGATGCGTACCGTCGAGGATCGATGCGTTGAACACCAGAGGCACACACGATTGATGTATCCGAGCAAATCGGCGGTCGCTGAACATTGTTTGTCGGAGAATCATGCTATGGAGTATGAAAGCACTAGGATTCTGGAACAGACGTCGAGATACTGGGACTGCGTCGTTAGAGAGGCCATTGAAATTCGCACGAGTGACGACCTCATAAACCGTGACTGTGGTTATAACCTTAGCAAAGCTTGGGAACCAGCAATTGGGTTAATTCAAATGTTCAAATGTTTGTAAATCTTATGGGACTTAACTACGGGGTCATCGGTCCCTAAACTTACAAACTACTTATGAACTACTTACGAACTAGTACGGCACAAATATCCATGCCCGAGGGGGGATCCGAACCCCCGACCGCAGTGGCAATGCTGACCGTGACTGGTGCGCCTCAGTCCCCTCGGCCACCGCGGCCGGCTGGGTTAATTAAGAGTAAATTTAGCAAACGTAACGAAGTGACGACCACGGCGGACAGAGCTCTCACACCGCCGTCATCTCAGACGACGCCGCAATCGGTTCCACTGCGCTGCCGCGGCGCGGGGCGCGGACCGCGGAGGGGTCGCTCCGCGGGCCGAGGGTATTTAAATGGCCCGCTACTGGGCTAGAACCCAGTTACCTTCGAGCAGCCATAGCGTGCGGATTTCCGTGCCGGCGCATTTCCAGGAGCTCAGTCCGTCAGTTCATCTGATGATAGCCGTTGGACACTATAGACCGGCAGTACACCCGTGGATATTTTGATGATGAGGCAACTGTTAAATCATTAATACAAAGCACTGTTTTGGATGTCTGTTTTAACTCGTTGTATGGAACTATGTGACGTACTGTAACTATCTGTGTACCGTAGTCAGAAAGACCATACTCAACAGTATAATCATCTATGGTTTCGAACATATCTTCGTCTATAAAAAAAATTATCTATCATTGTGCTACTATTTTCCAGTACCAGAGTAGGAAAATTATTAACGGATGTCACTTTGAAAGATCCAAGTAATATTTCTAGGTCATACTTTCTATTACACTCTTTCAGAGAATCAACTTCTGAATCCCCACAGATAATAATTTGCTTCCCCCTATCAGACAGACAGCACATGAATGTATTAATGTTTTCCAGAAATAGCTGCAAATTACCTAATGGGGACCTATACATAGTTACAATAATGAAAGGGTCATCATTCTGATCTCTCAAGCACTTGCTTCTACGTGTTGCTCAAGACAAAAATATTTGTTTCTTAATCATTTGCACAGTAACTTTTGGCATAAATGGTAACGTCTCCTCTCTCCGTATTGTATCTAATTAGATGTGCTGATAGTTTATACACATTGATATTAACCTGTTCCACAGTAGTGACAATGTGATGCTCAAATATGCATAAACATCTACTACACAGTTTCTATATCATCTGAACGTACTACAAGCTCATATATTTTATTCTTTAATCCCCCCAATATTTTGAGGAAATCTATAACATTTTTCCACTCTTAGTTTCTCAAGATTCAGAGATATTTTACCAGCCTGTCTGACCTTTTCACTAGCCACCGATCTTAGCAGATCCCTCTTAAGGACTCATCCATCAACCCAACCAGTTTACCCTTCCAGTTCCTAATGAGATGGAGTAAAATCCCACCTACCAATAGCATCAAAAGGAACCCAAGCCATGCCTGAACAAATAACCGCCTTGAGCACCTTATATAACTCCATGGTGACCCTTCTTACAGAACAGTTCAACCGGGCCGATCATACTGTATGAAGGCAGGCACCAGCCCAACATTTGTGTGACTTGTTGCAGATGCTATTGCAATCAGGTCACTCTCAATATTAAAGCCCCTGTCCCTATCAATATTGTTTCCTATTCCAACTACTATCACAACATGATCCTTCTTTGTAAATGTCGTGTACAAGGAACCTATATCCTCTACAAACATGCTAAGACAAGCACAAGATTTGAAAACAACGTTTGCGACCTGGTGCCTGTAATATATTTTTTTCTGCAAACTGGCACACACCTCTACTACCTAGAAATAGAACTTTCATCCAGTTTTCTACTATTCTTGAAACAGTTTGTTTACACGTACATCTACTGGAGACTCTTTCTGTCTTAAGTGTGGTAGTAAGGCAAATCAGTTTTTAGTGCCTATGATGAAACCGGCTGACACTGTTCTCTTTCTGTGGGCCATCCCAATTCTCTTCACCCTCCCCCCCCCCCCCCCTCAACCTGCTAAGTTCCTCTCTAGCACCATCCAATTCAACCTGAAGGGCTCTAATCTTCCCTTCCTGTTCGGCTATCTTTCTGTCCCGTGAATAAACCTTGCAAAATAATGGAAAAATCTCCTTTGCTTCTCCAATTCGCATCACGCTACGTTCTGCCCAATGAAACCAGTTCTCACAACTCCCAAACTAACTTTCCTACGGCAGCTCAAACACTTTTTACTCTTGGTCGATTACAGTAATTAGCTTGATAAAAACGATAAAATTAATTAACTGTTGATAGTATGCAACACTTGATTAATTCAGAATATATCTACATACTATTAGGAGAGTCACGTAAATTCACTTGAAATTGCGTAATAAGCCTACTGCTAAACTTATACATCCGAAAATTAGGCCTAGGATCACTGTATGTAAAGGCGGAAGAGCAAAGTTTATGGAGAAGAAAATTAAAATATACGCTGTTTTTACACATATATGAAGTGAAACAATGAAGGGGTACGCTGCCCTTAACTTGTAATAAAGTAAAACGAACAAATAAGCGACATTATTTGCATTTAACGCAGCCGCGTGGGTGTAGCCGAGCGGTCTGGAGCGTCAGATTGCGAATCGCGCCGCCTCCTGCGTCAGAGATTCGAATCCTCCCTAAGGCATGGATGTAAGGCATGTGTTGTCTTCAGTATAAGATAGTTCATAAATAGTTCGTAAGTTTAGGGATTGATGACCCCGCAGTTAAGTCCCATACGCTTTAAAAAGATTTGAACATTTTTGAACATTTAACGCAACCAGGCGTAAACAAAATTACGACTTTAGGACTGTAGCACTGCTATGTGATCTTTTCGCGTTTTATGAAGAAATACACAAGGCAAAGTGAAACATTTGTCTCTATTTCTGTTCAGTACCTCCTCATTATTTCCACTATCTACCCACTAATCATCAGCGTTCTTTTGTAACACCCCATTTGAAAACCCTCGATCCTGTTCCACTGTGAACTGTTTATCGTTCATGTTTCACTCGCGTACAAGGTTAGCAAATTTCTCTTTTTCGAAACGTTTTTTTCCCCGTTGCCATTCTGCATTTTATATACTCTGTATTGCGACTATGTTATTTTACTGCCCAAGTAACAAAACCCATCTACCACCTTTATTGTTTCTTTACCTAATCTAATTCCTTCACCGTCGCCAGATTTTCTATGACTGGATTCCATTACAATTGTTTTTCTCTTGTCAATGATCATCTTATGCGCTCGTTTCAATACACTGTCCATTCCGTTCAATTGTTCTTCCAGGTAAGACGTATTTGACGTATGCCGGCAACACTGTTTCAGTAAAGCAGGCCTACTACTGGCAAATTGCCTTTGCCAATTAAATTCTGATTGCGTCAGAGATCCGCTGCTAACTCATGATAAATGCAAATGTTCTCATCTTGCGAACACGTTGGTTGTCTGGTTGGGACACGAGGACCAAACTGCTGTTATCAGTTCCCCAGTGGGGAGGGGAAGGAGTGAGGATAGGAAAGGAGGGGAAGGGAAAGGAAATGTAGTCCACGGAGGAAAGAAGGAAGAAAGACTGCATTATCTCGGAGTCCCGTGCTCGCCACGCACTTACTCATGAAAGAACCGTGAGCCCCCTGGGGTGGTTGCGAACAAGTAGAAAGTGTTAAGAGATTTCCCTGAAAACCGGACTTCGCCCGGGTACTCATTCCTCCCAGTCTTGGATTAGTCCACCTTTCATTTCCTTTATCTGTCTACCTTGTCTTTCCTTCTTCCCCTGTTGATCTCCTCCCGTCCCCCTCTCACCCCTCTCTCTCTCTCTCTCTCTCTCACGTCCAACAACACACACACACACACACACACACACACACACACAGTGCTAACATACTGGATCCGCATTCGAGAGGACGGTGGTTCGAATCAACTTTCGGCCATCCAGAATTAGGTTTTCCTTGATTTCCCTAAATCAGGAAAATGCCGGAATCGTTCCTTTGATAGAACACAGTTGAAATCCTTCCTTATCCTTATCCAAAACTAGTAGCGTGATCGCCATCTCTAATGAACACGCTGTAAACGTGACGTTAAATCCTAAGCTTGCCTTCTCTCTCTCTCTCTCTCTCTCTCTCTCTCTCTCTCTCTCTCTCTCTCTCTCCCCACCTCTTCCTACCCATCTCTCTTCCCATCTCCACCTTTCCCTTTCTCTGCCAATCACCTCCTCGGCCCTCTGCTGAACTCCTCCAACACCTCCTTAGTGCATTGCCTCCTCCATCTGTAAAAATTGAACTCTGCTAACTTTCATGGTGATCAATGAAGTGGTGCCTACGTTTATTGGAAGGTGCCCTTCACCATGTACCATACGATATAACAGACGGTAATTTTCCTCTTCATTTGAAGGTCAAGTGTACACATGTTCGTCCAGCGTATTATAAAACCGTAGATAAAGTACCCTCTATTACGCACCATACAAAATTTTACCAAGACAATGACTTTCCTCTTGTTTTGAAGATCAAGTGTACAAAATTTCAACAGAATGTGATGAACGGTACGGAAGCACACAAAATACGAAAAAATATGACGCGGCAGTTGTATGTCTACGAAGTATCTCCCAAACTGTAAATCGTATGATGAAATAGTTTTATAGGTAGATTCAGTGGCATAAATGGGTATTGTATGGAAAATAAATTAGAAATAGATTTTGGAGGAAATAAATAATAAATTCAAGCGTTATTTATAATAATGCAGTTTTTCAAGCACCTCCGTTTTCGTGACAAGGTACCTCCAGTACTATATGTCATACAGTGATATGATTCTGACTAAAACCCTCGTGAAAGTGCAAGCAATATGTTGACAAAGTTTAATCGCAATACGATGAACAGTACTTAAAATACAACAAACATTGATATTTACATATTACACTGTTTGTACATTTTTTCAAAAATAAGTCTTTTTCTTGGCAAAACAAATGGTATTCATTACATGTTAGCGTCATTAGAGAATAATTCTTCTGTTGGGAAATGAGTCTTACTTTCTCTCTATCGCAGTACATAGAAATATTATTTTTCACGAGCTGCATGATGTTATTTGTATCATAAAAATGCATTCAGTAACATTAATTTTGTGTAACCAGAAGTAAGAAGAGGAGAGACAGCAAAGACGGCAGAGATAGAGAAAGATGTCGGATTTGTGTTGTGCAGCAAGGCGACTCGAGACTCGGAGTGACCGGTCATGCTCGGATAATTCGTAAGCCCGCAGTCCCGACAACAGACATGCGGCGAATACGGGGCAAAGCCGAAACACCGGGGCCCGGACACAGGCGGGTCGGCCCTCTCTTAACAGGGCGAGCTGTGGCCGGTCAAACATAGCGCGTTGCAGAACTCTGTACTCATCAGCATAATAGACGTAGCAGCAGTAAGCTGTAAAAATCTGTCCAGAAGACTTCTTAAACATGGCACTGAAGCAGATGAAGAAGTCACAGATGGGACCTAGGAACCAACCACACATTAGAAAAACCAGGAAGGGATAGGACGCCGAACGCAATGCATTAAGAGGGTTCCTGGTAAGAAAAGTGGACAAAAAAAAAAAAACTGAGACCAGTCCACTTTTCGCCTACGACCCACTGATACGATACATCGCCGTGGTAATCCATGAAGAGACTCAATGGAAACATCCCAGCGCGAGCACTCAAGTATGATGGGAGAAAAGCTACCTTTGTTTATGGCTACATGTACGGCTACTCAAAGATGCGTGGAAAAAGGTACTCAGTACCACTACTGGTTGCTTGCTTTCCTGTTACACTCTGATATAGAACGAGGGAAAAAAACGAATGGTTGAATGCATATGCACGAACTCTAATCTCTCTGTTCTTTGTGGTCTTGACGCAAAATGTAGATTGGCGGCAGTAGAATCGATCTGCAGTCGACTTAAAATTTCGGCCCTCTAAATTTCTTCAACAGTGTTTCTCGAAAAGAACGTCGCCTTTCCTCCAGCGACTCACATTTGAGTTCCCGCAGCACTCATCAGTCACACTCGCACATTGATCGACTCTACAAGTTACAAACCTAGCCGCCCGCCTCTGAATTGCTTGCCTGGACGTGAAATAGAAAAAAAAAAAAAAAAAAAAAAAAAAAAAAAAAAAAAAAAAAAAAAATATATATATATATATATATATATATATATATAAATAAATAAATAAATAAATAAATAAATAAATAAATAAAAAATAAAAGAAAGACCTATTTCTCCCGTTCCCAATAATTTATGTTCATTTACTTTTGCCGCTGTGCAGTAGCCGAGCGGTCTAAGGCACCTCGCTGCGGAGCGCGCGGTTGCTCTCCGTCGGAGGTCCGAGTCCTCCCTGGGGCATGGGTGTGTGTGGGTGTGTGTGTGTTGTCATTAGGTTAATTTACCTTAGTTTAAGTAGTTTATGAGCTACGGACTGATGACCACGCAGTTTGGTCCGATAGATTTACAAACGTTTGAACAAATGTCTGCACAATTGCCATGCTGAAGCTTCAGGCAAGGAATATCACCATAAACATTCCATGACTGCCACAGTCATGGAAATAACAAAGCCAATATACAGGAACCTTGCAGATAACATAGTACTTAGCAAATGTTTACATGGCCGTTCATGAAATCCTAATGAGAGTTTCAACAGCAGTGTGTGGCACCAAATACCGAAAACAGTGTTTGTTGGATGGACAGTATTCAAAATAGGTGAGATGGATGTTGTAATTAGCACAACAAATTTAATGGACAAATCAGGCATCCAACCAGGAAACTATATGATAGCTGCAATGACTGCCATAGATCGTCAGCGACTAGTTGTAGCTGAAACAACTGGGAAAGCCACCACTGAATGGCCCAGAGTAAGGAAAACTGAAAAAGTCTGCAGAGGATAAAGAAGCAGCTGGCCAGCAAGATTATGCCACTTTAATGTTCTGAAAGAGGCATACAGTAAGTCAAAATCACTGTGAACATTGACGGTCTCTCGGGCATGCAACCGGATTGATAGATAGTTGTGGAACAAATTTTCGACGGCGTAACGTGCCATGATTATCAGGGTACTCCAGCTGACTGAGGCGCTGGAACAGTGTGCAGTTGCCCCCTCTACTGACCGGGTGTGCGGATAGTGGTCGGTGGAGTGGGGCAACAGCGGGCATAAATATTGCACCCGATGGTCCAGCCCCTCAATCAGCAGAAGTAACTTGATGATGGTGGCATGATACGCCTTCGAAAATTCGTACCACAACGATCTAACAATCCGGCTTGTAACACTATAGTTTTACTACCTATTATTGTTTATTGCTTTTGTGTATTCGATGGGAGAAGTATCGATGATGAATGTAATGTACGCGTCTCGGTTGCACAGTGGTAGAGTGCCAGAACTACAAATCGCACGTTCGATCCCCGCCGGGTCCTAGGATTTTTATCTGTCACTTTCCACTTCTTTCACCTCTAGCAGTGTTGCTGATGTGAAGAATATCGAGTAGCACCGTCATTCGGAAGCCACGTTAAACTGTAGGTCCTCCTATAACTGGCTGGGTCAGTCAGCTCCAAGCAAGAAGGAAGGCAACGGCATACCACCTCCAAACAGGACCATGCCCAGTAAAGCACTATGGTGTTAAAACCAATCTATCGGATTGTTGACTGCTTTACCTTTATATGGATGTAATGTAATATCTGTATTAAGATCTTTGTGGCGATGTATGTAATGTAAAGTTTTTGTATCGGAAATCATTACTTATTTTTGTACTGTTAATATTATGAAAAGGTATATTATGTTTATTAAATAATTTTTAACAAGCTTTATAATTCGCTGGTTCATGCACAGGCAGTTAAATTGTTAAAATTACACACACACACAAACACACACACACACACATATAAGTAGTTTGTAGGTTTAGGGACTGATGACCCCGTAGTTAAGTCCCATATACAAAACAAACATTTGAACATATATATATATATATATATATATATATATATATATATATATATATATATATATATATATGTGTGTGTGTGTGTGTGTGTGTGTGTGTGTGTGTGTGGAACTGTGTGTGCACGTGGGAATTGGCGGGAGAATCTACGAGTAGCGTGGTCTGTAAGTAAACAGAGAGGAGTCAAGTTCTGGGCAGTGTAGTGGCAACACCTCCGTAACGAAATATGGGTTGTTGAGGTATATATTTCTGGAAGTAACCGCAAGTTTGCCTTGGATGTCACCGGAGTTGTCCTATTTAAGCTGGCCATTTAATATGGAGCTCAAGGTATTTTTTCAACGGGAAGAAGAAATTTTGTGAGCTCAAAGCTATTATGGAAGCAGGCCACGCTTACCGCCAAAAAGTTGTTACCACCAGAAACTTCGACGTCTTCATCACCATCACTACAGGACAAACAAGTAAAGTTTTTCTTCGCATATAGTGTAATGAACCAGCAAAGTGCTTAAATAATAATTATGTGCATTGAACTAAACTTTGTGTTAAGCTCCCTGATTTATCCTAATCATTGTACCTACAGAGTCCTTTCCTAGTGAATACTTTTCCGAGTGTCCTATTTTTAAAATTTGAAAAGTGATTTCAAATAGTGCCATTGGTAGTTTTTTTTTAAATTAGTGTCATTTACATAATTTAGCATGAATTTTTTATCATTTAACAAAGTGTGGATATAGACCATTTTACAAAGTGTGGCTATAGAGACATTTACATGATAACTTTTGTACAGCAGCCAGTTGCCAGTTCATCTTTTTATTATAGTATTGGCACAATTTGTTTTAGCTGTTGGTTAAAGATAATTTCAGAAATAATCAGCGTTTAACTAAATTTCAATAGTTTCACATACAAAGTTTCTTGCTACCAAAACATTATACTACTGGCACTAATATTTATTATTAAACAAAAAGGAGAGTACGTTATCATTCATTGCAATGAATCCATTACTGTAACTTATGATTAGAGCCGTTCACCAAGGTAAGGTGTGTGCATTGTTTTTGATACTGCTAATCTAGTTTGTGAACAACAGTGACATTATGTACAAAAGTTAATGCCCTCACCTAAAGTGTACATATTATCTGTGAAAATTTCTAGTTGCCTTTGGTCAAACCCCCTTAACAATCATTCAGTTCAGAAGGAAAGAAAATATTATTTGAAAAGATAAATTTCAGAAACTTGATTTTAAAAATTTCAGCAATAGGACAGAATCTTGCTTCCTTTTAGTGCACAATGTTTGTCGATTATCGCCTGTGTCAAACAATTCACAGCAATCCAAATTTATTATTTTCCATAGTTCACTGAAATAATAGTTTGTATTGCAATATTCATACTTAATCAGAGCACAATTCTTGAGTCCATAGTGTCCATTATAAGTGAATACTGTTTATTTATAAATCTGTTGAACCATTTAATTGCTATAACAGTGATCGAGATTTTGTGTTTGGCGATTTACCAAACTATAGACTGTCCATTTTCAAAATTCCGTGTACTTCAGTACCAGGTGTAAGCTTAAAACGAGAGTGCTTATTACAGTTAGTTGCTGGTACATATTTGCGTAATTAAGCTGGCGACCTTTTTCTTTAATAATTGCAGTTATTCACTTTATTTTACATCGTGCCTGGTGACATTAATTCTACATATCCTTTACCTATCAAAATTCAAAATCTTCGGAAAGGCAGTCACATAAACGATTCCTTATCCATTAGTGCACACTTCACGGTCATAACAAAATCCTGTAAGAGGATGTAACATTAGAGTTGCGTTTCTTAGTTTGGTGAGAGGTTTCAGACTTGTGTTGAAATTTCTTACGAATTGCGAGTCGAGCTGTGGGTGTTACAGGCTGCATGCCCGAACACCTACAACTGTGGATATTATTTTCTCATTTTCTCGAAACTACATTTTCAGAACATTAGGTACATATATCATCTTAATGATTTTTATCTATGTTCACCAAATTTCTCCCAATTGAAGAGCCAGGGATATCGTAAAACAAACGTATCGAAATATTCACAGCAAGACATTTCCATAAGAAATGTAGCTAAAGAAGGAAATCGCTTTGGAGTCTAATTTAAGGTGAGAGTTACAGATTTTTAATTGAATTTATATTTACCCACTAAAAGGAGTTATGGACATTCCACGAATTTTATAGAAGTTCCATGCCAGTTGCTAACATTTTTTGAACAAGTAAAAGTTTTCCGAACTCTATCTGCCGTTTCCGATTTTTCCCAGCAATGTAGATTACACCATTCGATAGAGGAGAAAATTCTCTACAATATATTTCAAAACTAGAAAAAAATCCATCGGTTCGATTAAAAAAAGTACTTAATTTGTCAAGACACCTTTTTTGTTTCCCTGCGTTTGTTTTTGGATATTTCCAAAATCAGACTTCGGGTTCGGATTGCCCTAACGACGCTGTAAAACTATTCAAAATCGCATTTTTATTTTTTTATTTTCGATTTTGAATTTAGCCTTAGAAACATGCCGATTTCACTTTTTTCGTACTTTTCTCTGTCTTCCCAGCGGCCACTTTATCTGAAATCGAAAACAGCAAGTAAATTGGTCCACCCGCTGCTGAGGTCCACTATAACCATACAAATTTTTTCCTAATATATAATGGGAAAGTATCTTTGTATTATGCCTAATAGGGACTGATGACAAAGTAGTTTAGTCCCCTCTAAACAACAACAATATGCCTAACACATTGAATAAATTATCTACGTTTGTCATTCGGTATATAATTCTAACGATAATTTTTAGACAAAACAGTAATGAAGTGTAATAAGGGTTTTTCTGTTTCTTCAGACATAATCCCAACTACAAACCAAGAGGCATAATGTGTTCCTACGAATGTTTACAGCAGCCTGTCACAGTCTAAATGCTATTAGACTGACGATGCACCTGAAAATAGTTCCAGAATGCGAACATGTATTATATAAAACATCTATTAGGCAAAATGTATACAGTATTCTTGTTAAACTATAACAGATATTTCAATAAATTTCGTATTACAGCTTCAGTTAATGTCATTTGTTATTGGTACAAAATCGCAACTTCCTACTCATTGTGGATCAAGAATAATGTTCACCGAAAAAAGGTATGAAAATGCAGCCCTATCACTTCCAGGTCCCCTTAAACCGTACTGGTGGGGATCTCAAACACAAATACTGAAGACTGGGTGGTACAAACGTTTTATATGCGGTTTCCTTTGCAAACCTTTCCAAAATTCTCCCAATAAACCGAATTGGAAGTTTCACTTCCCCCACGATTGTCCTTATATGCTAGATTCATTTCATATCGCTGGGCAACGTTACGCCTAGGTATTTAATTGACTCGACTTTGTCAAGCAGCACACTACTAATGCTGTGTGAAACCTTAACTTTTCCCGGCGTAATGAATGTTCAAACAACTTATGGGTAAGCTGCCGGTTGACGTCTTCGATAACCGCCGATATTTCGGCAGGAGGACACCCTGCCATTCTCAAGGCACAACTGCACTCAAGAAAGCAATGTACAAGCGTATTTAATACCTAGGTTTGCAAAGGGTAAACAAGGATTCCAAGCTGTTGAAATTAAACTAGCAAGCTACCTTACTAACAGAGATGTTGGTTTTTGTTTAAATTCTCCTTGGAATCCGGCACTGTCTCTCATCAAAAAACAGAGGGACAAAATTAATGCTGCCTCACCTGTTGATTAAGTCACTATCGATAATTTTGATGTTTGGTCATCTTTGGTTGTGTTGACTCTGCAGTAACTTGTACTGTGTGTGTGTTATCTTCCTTGTTTACCCTTTGCAAACCGAGGTATTAAATACGGTTGCACATTGCTTCCTTGAGTGCAATTGTGCCTTGAGAATGACGGGGTGTCCTCCTGCCGAAATATCGGCGGTTGTCGACGACGTCACCCGGCAGCATACCCGTAAGTTGTTTGAATACTAATGCTGTATTCGAACATTATGGGATTTTTTCTCCTATTCATCTGCATCACCTTACATTATTCGATATTTAGAGCTAGCTACCATTCTTCACAACACCTAGATATTTGGGCACCCTGCATCCTATTACAGTCATTAAAAGAAGTACCTTCAGGTATACCATAGGATCAACAGCAAACAGCTGCAGACTGCAACTCACTCTGTCCGTCAGATAATTTATATAGAAGGTAAATAATAGCAGGCCTATCACACCTTCCTGAGGCACTCCTGACGACACAAGAGTCTCTGATAAACAATCTCCATCGAGAACAACGTACTGGATTCTGTTTCTTAAGTAGTCTTCGAGCCACTCACATATTTGGGTACCTATTCCATACGCTCGTACCTTCGTTAGCAGTTTGTAGTGCGGTACCACGCCAAACGTATTTCGAAAATAGAGGAACATGTCTGTCGCCCTTCATCCATAGCTCGCAGGGTGTCATGATGGATAAGGTGAAACTGGGTATCGCATGATGATTGTTTCCAAAGACATGCTGATGCATGGACTGACGCTTCTCCGTCTCAAGGAAATTTACTATATTAGAATTGAGAAGATGTTCAAGAATTGTACAGCAAATTGATGTTAATGATATAGGCCTGTAATTTTGTAGGTCCGTTATTTTGCCTTTCTTATACACAGGACTTACCTGCGCCTTTTTCCAGTGGTCTGGAACTTTGTACTGGATCAAAGATTCGCTATACGTGAAAGCTAAGTAAGGGGACAATGCGGAAGAGTACTCTTTGTAAAACCGAATTGGTACCACATCTGGTGACTTGTCTGTTTTCAAATCTCTCGGCTGCTTCTATGCACCAGCTGTGCATATTACTATGTCCTCCTTTTGGGAG
Organism: Locusta migratoria; assembly: GCA_026315105.1. Taxonomy (NCBI): domain Eukaryota; kingdom Metazoa; phylum Arthropoda; class Insecta; order Orthoptera; family Acrididae; genus Locusta; species Locusta migratoria. The sequence continues at coordinate 902,451,283 of CM048744.1, read as the reverse complement.
TTAGTGCGACCATCAAATGAAGATATGTTTGTATCGTCCTCCTGCATGAATGATTTCTTAAATGTTAAATTTAAAACTTCGGCCGTCATTTTGATATCCTCTATCACAACTCCAGAATGATCAACGAGTGACTGGATAGAGGCCTTTCATCCGCTCAGCTATTTTACTTAGGACATACGAATGTTTACTAATGATTATTTGGTTTGATTTGCTTCACATTTTTTGAACCGAGAGTGCAATTTAGTTTTCTAAATGTTCAAATGTTTGTTAAGCTTATGGGACTTAACTACGGGGTCATCAGTCCCTAAACTTACAAACTACTTATGAACTACTTACGAACTAGGACGGCACAAATATCCATGCCCGAGGTGGGATTCGAACCCCCGACCGTAGTGGCCGTGCTGACCGTGACTGGAGCGCCTCAGTCACCTCGGCCACCGCAGCCGGCTTTAGTTTTCTTTCTCAGCATTTTTCGAATATTATTATTAAACCATGGCAGGTGTTTCCTATCCTTAATTCACTCTGACAGTACATATTTCTTCAGCGCTTTATTTACAATGCATTTAAATTTTGCCCATACCTCTTCTATGTCCACCGTACCGGAACTAAAAGATGTCCATTCATTCCTTAAGTGGGACGTTAACAATTGCTTATCTGTTCTTTCTAGCACAAACGCTCTCCTAGGCTTCTTGAGCGATTTATTAACGTTGGTAGCCATTGTCGTTATGAAGACGTTATAATCACAAATTCCTGTCTCTACAATGACATCACTGACAAGGTCTGGCCTGCTTGTAGCTATAAGTATTTCCATTGGTTGTCGGCTGACGATTTAGCTCCTCAAAGCAGTATTCGTAAAACGTGCTCAACAATAATTCACAAGACAGCTTGCCTGTACCCCCTGTAGTGAAATCATTGACGTCCCAGTCAATATTTGGAAGATTGAAGTAGCCCCCATCTAATATATGGTCCGGGTACCTTCGCGCTACTGAGCATAACCTTTCTTTGAATGACTCAAGCGCCGTGACGGTAGAACCAGGTCACTGGTAAAAACACCCCATGAATACCTTGGTTTCACCTATACCTGTTACTCGCATCCAGATAACCTCACAGTAACTCTCGACTTCGAGCTCAGTAGAAATAACATTTCCTAAGCCCCTTTGCGATATATACCCCATTCATCGCTAAATATTTTGGAGCTTCCAACAACGAGATTCAGCCAACTCTCGGTTCCGAGGATTATTTGAGCACGACAACTTTCCTGCAATGCAGCAAATTCAGGATCTTTGTTTGTAAGCCTCTGAAAATTTACTATTAATACTTTGATAGTTAAAGAGCCCTTCTTAATGCGGTTTGATTTCACTGTTTGTATGTCGGTAGACGAGCGTCCATCAGAACTGTTGCCTAGCCTAACAAAGAAACCATGAGTACTACACAAGTAATATGCTACTCGAATATCTTCTTCCTTTGTGTAGTGCACTCTTGAACGGGATACCTACAAATCCGCACCCTGTAACGCAGGTCCGAAAATCTTTGGCCATGGCTGTCACAGAGTCGACGAAGCCCTCGGCCAAATGCGAATCGCATGAAGTGAACAGTATCAGCCAATGACGGATACAATCATGCCTCACCCCAGGACGTGAACAAGGCAAGCATTTCAGGCTTTTTAGAAAATGAAAACAATATTTTGTTTATGACAAGATGAAAGGCAGCCTTTCATCTACAACAGGTGCATCCTTTTCAATGGACTGAAAAAATTTCTGTCATTCCTGTTCACATTAGGACACACCTGATGTACTAAAAGACTTTGCCACTGGTTCAGATAAGACTGTCAATCAATGTAGATAAGATCTCAGACAGTTACACATTTCCCATGCCAACAGAATGCAGCACGTCACGTTAGGATATATGAGAGTAATAGATACACGTCACCCAAATGACGAAATTTTAGTTCCGAAAATTCGCAACAAAGCAATTAGGGACTTTCGAACTGTGATGTTACACCAACGGCTTGTTTGGAGAGAGATAGAAACACTTGTCACAGCTCGTGATGCCAATTAGCTGATATAATTGGTGAAGAGTTGCCAGTTCAGTAATTAGTCACATATATTTTAATGGGAATAAAGTAGTTTTATGGTCATAAAACTAGTGTAAAATGGCGGACATTGTATAGTGTATTATTCAAAACTTCCAAGAAAAGTATTTGCTTATAGTTACTTTTGTAATGCTACTTTTGTAACGTGAGTAAACGTCAATCTGTTCTAATGTATTAAGAAGCAGCCCTGTACGCACATTCTATAAAATTTCCATTCCGTTAAAGGTGAAACCTTCAGTTGGATAATATTCTGACCAAACAATGATTTGGTACATACATTGTCAGAAGTATGCTTTCTGAAACGTATTATGAAGGTATTGTGTGAACTATAATTTCTTTATGACTGATGTTGCACAAAATTATTTTGGTGCCAGAATTTTTGTATTTACTAGATTGGCTAGTTGAATAATTCATTTTTTTTGTAGTAAGTTGCTAGTTGCAAAAGCTATTGTGAAATTCGTTTAATTAATTTCTTTACCGGGAGTTAGTGGTTGTGTTTTTTGTGTCCCAGCCTCGTCGCCGCTTTTGTGTCTCGTCCGCCGGTTGTCGTAGGTGTCGGTGGCCGAGTAGAAAAAGACCGACACAGGAATAAAGGATGCACGCGTGTTCAGGTACGGAGGTGACCAGCCAGTGGGACAGCAGAAACTAGAAACACTAGAGTAAATTAGAAAGAGATATATATTTTATAGAGACTTAGAAATACTTAACTTTTACATAGTTCTTGACTGCAGAATGCTGATACATAGATTAGATAGAGGCCTGCCTACTGATGATTCCTAGTGCCTATCCGATAGCCAAGTCTTAAACAGGTGCCTATCTGATTCCCAAGTGTTAACTGGTTCCTATCTCAGTCCCAAGTGAACGATGCTGTTCAGTGGTGGCAACGAGCGGAGTTGCAACAGAGGGCGCTCGTGGCTGACGTCGTAAGAACGCCGCGCCGTGCGTGCATGGCGGCGCGCGGCGAAAGTACGTGGCGCGCACTTTATACTTGTGCAACACCACAGTGTTACAGTGGATACAACGATTCCCGCTAGATCAATGAAGTTAACCACTGTCGGGTTTGACCAACACTTGGATGGGTTACCGTCAGAGACTGCCGAGTGCTGTTGGAAACCAGCGAGCACTCAGCCCTTGTGAGGCCTATTGGGGAACTAGACGTAGCAGCTGCGGTCGAGTGTGAGGCACTGACCACGCTTCCCTCTACACCGCATCAGAAGACACCTTCGCGAGAATGATGATACGCAGGCTGGTCGGTATGTGTTGGCCTTATGAGATCTGTAAGATGGAGTTTACTCTCTTTCGCTGTTCATACAGTAAAACTATGACATTCAGCATTACTTCCACACTACGCACTGTACTGACTAGAAAATGTAGGCAGTATACACTCCAATGATTTTACCCGAAATTGTATCATAGTATGACACTCAGTTCTAATGAACTGATGTAAGGATTGAGCTGAATGAAAACGAAACTGCATTGGACATAGGCTAGGCTAGATAGACAGAAAGGCAATAAGGAGTTGCACCAACATTAGAATACAATAAACACACGCGCTGGATAATTCGGGGATTGACTCCAGTAAGTCTTACTTTATGACCGAGCGAGGTGACTCAACGGTTAACACACTCGTCTACCTCCACCCCAAGCCTTGCAACTTTCCTGTCATTGTCCTAAATCGTTCCGAGCAGATTTAGTTACGAGTCATTTCAAAGGCATTGAACTGAAGGAGACGCACTGAATTAAAATTTGTGCCGCGTTACAAAGCAGGTGATCCCTCGTTCGAATACCGTCCGCGACACCAATTTTAATTCAATTCATTTGCTTCAAAATGTTCGATATATCTCCGGACAAAATATATCTCAGATCATTGAGTTATCGTTTGATATTTAGATCCTTTCCCATGCGCCAGCCGATTTCCTCCCACACCCACAATGAATTCGTGCGGACAACGTAGCGGGTATGAATGTTGTGACTTGACAACAACGTGCAACACCCATCTGGAGCGCGAAGCGCTAGTTTGACAGTGGAGAGCGTCGAACAGGAAATCGGCGGCGGTGAGGAGGTAAGCCTCGCCGGGTTTCCCATCAGCGCGGCGGGCGTGACTTCGAGTCCAACTGCCACTTGTCCCGCCGAAAAACGGCAGTCTCTAATTTCTGATAAAGCACTGACACTTTTAGAGTTATAGATTAGCACGTAGTAAGAAATGAAAGAGGAGAACAATACGATTCAGATGATGGGTTGACATCATTTATATTAATTTTATATCAAAAGTTATTCACAAAACCAATATTCATTCAAATGAAAGGTCTCATCAAGATGCAAAGTTTGTTATAACCGTATTATCTGCAACTTTTATATTGTGCATAACAACGCACTTTTAAGGGGGAACAAATGTGATTTATTAATAACAATTAATACAAGACAGATACACAAACAGCGAGGCAGTGATAAGTTGCAGGTGTTGTAAACACACATGACCTGTTTAGATTTAGAATATATTATTTTTGTTTATTCTAACATGTTGTCTTTTTGTACACTAAATACATTTGTTTATCGACCATAATTTGTTTCAATTTATGAGCGCTGTGATTCGGAACAGTGCATTGGAGAGAGGTGTGGAAAAACTACCTGAAAAACACTTAATCTAAGTGATTACTTAAATGTTTACTGTGCGACGACAGAAAGACTGATTTGTCATGCTGAAGGTACTCATTTGTTTAAACTTAAGATTTTGAGGGTATTATTAGTGTTAGAAATTAAAATAAAATATGTATTTCCTTTAGAATCTTAGTGCGCTTCTAACGATGCCGTCATATCAACATTTCAATCAATATTTAAAAAGTTTTGTACACTACTGGGAGAGCCACTGAACCTCGTTAGGGGGACGTGTTGCTGGAATGACCCCACATATCGTATATGAGGGTGTGTCGCGAGCGGCCCAGGATGAGTCGAGGGCAGTTCAGTTTTGAAGGCAGACGTATGTTGCGAGTGCAGTGAAATAGAGTGAGACGATAGGTGATCAACATAGCCGCATAATTCGTCGCAATGCACTGTGAAATATTTCGAACGTGTGCGGACTTTGATTTTGAACAGTAGTCGGAACTCAGAATTTATTCATCGCTTTCTAACTTGGGTATTTGGATAGAACAAGGAACTTTCATAGCAATTATTTTAGTAACTATCCAAATGATTACATATTCATATGGCAATTTCATTAACAATATGGGGGCTCGAGCTAATGAAACCAGATGCAGTATAACGGATTTAGTGGTTCTCGCCTGGCGTAATCATGCAATGGGCAACAAACAATTGCAGTAAACACGCAAATCTCATGTCGTAGTCAGTTATTTAGTAGATACCGCCCTAGTTAAGCATTCTATGACTTTTAAATTGAAAGTTTACTTTTACAAATAAATGTATAAGTGTACGGACAGCAAGGAGTCTAAGGTAGCAGGAATAAGTCATCCACTAAGGCGAAGTAAGGGTCCGTACCGTTACAGTGTGATACTTTAATAATCCAGTATTTGAGAATGTGAGCACTTAGTGACTTTCAACAAACGTTACACATAATTTTAAACGTTTTCAAAACTTTTTATAGATGAAAACCAGAACACAGTGATGAAAGAAGTTTTTGCTTATTACTGTTTCGCTCCGCCAACAGGCGTGCTGCAGTGTATCCGCCGGTACCTGCTAGATCACTGACGTTAAGCACTGACCTGCTTGGCTAGCAATGGTTTGGTCACCGACCAGGTTTGCAGTGCGCTGTTGGCCAGTGGGATGTACTTAGCCCTTATGTTGCCATTTGAGCGGCTACTTCATTGAGAAATAGCGGCTTCGGTCAAGAACACCGACGCACCAGCGGGGAGTGTGGGACGTTGACCATGTCCCCATCCGTACCGCATTTCTTGACGCTTTGCGGCGGAGGATGATACGGCGACCTAGCCTCTTGGATCTTTCGAGACCTAAAGGTTAATTTCATTTTTATTTCATATGAAAAGAGTCCCTCATACCTCATTTTAGTATATCTCATTTTGAAGTTTGTCAGAATGTCAGTTATTTGTTACAGTGCTTGATGCAAACGTTATATGAGAGACCCTGTGTTGTGTCATCAGTATTCTGAGGTAGCAATATTGAGAGGAAGTGGACAGTAAAAGGAAGGAACTGTTATTTGGTAGAAATACCTAGCGTCTCTACAAATTCTTGAAGTGTCGCATTTCCTAAAATTTTATTCTACGAAGCTTTTTAAGTCTCCCAATTCATTTCTAAATCCCTGTTCAGAGATTCCATTATCTTTCACCTAGTTATGTAAAATCTGGGCATTTGTAAGTTAGGGCAGAATTCATAAAGGTTAGTTGATAGTGAACACTTTAAAAAGTTGTAAGTTTATTTTGTACTGTAAAACGTGATTTGGAACACCATCTCTTTAGCTGATGCTTGAAGCTATGGAAGAGTTATTAGGGGAAATAAATTAGACTGTCAACATAATTTTCTCCTTTTTTCATTAGATCTGTTTTTAGACAGTATATAATACAAAATGAAAACAACACAGATCCTTAAATAACTTTTCAAACGAAGTATTGTTTATTTATATTAAGTACAGAGCCTGTAAGTTGTATTTTTACGTATCTATGCAACTGCAAAAGAATGAAGTAACATGTTAACATGTTCTCTATTAGTTTCTTGATCTTCATACATGTAGTGGAATCATGACGTTCCGATGAGACTAGGTTCCTTTCCATTGTTTGCGTTTGCACTGTTCGGCGTGGACTTTAATGGGGGGTCAGGAGGCTCAGGTCATATTCCTGCAGCAGTCATTAATTTCCACTTAGAGAAGAGGTGGGTTAATTTTGCACCCCTGTTTCCCTATACTGTACATCCACAGAAAAGTGCTGAAGTAACTATCTTTAATAGCACATGTAACTGGTGCGCTCAGAATTTTTTTAGCAATTTCTGCCATTTCACAAGTTCTTCGGAAAACCTCGTCTGCACAAGAAAGGACCAACACACTGATTTCTCGTGTCCACGGAAAGTAAGGAATGGGTAAAGTTGATTATATGTACCCAGCTGGGATTCGAACCCGCGTCTCCTGCTTTCTAGGAAGTTGCGCTGACCCCTACACAGGGATCACCTTACCTGCACGGATTACTCAAGTTAGCCTCCCGTCAGATACAAATTCTCTTCATATCCTCCCCACTATTACTCGTACTTTCGTTTACTTATTTCCGTAAGAGTAAGAGCCTTGGAGTGCCTCCGCACTGAAGAAAGGATCATCGCCCGTCTTTGGCATGTTGTATAAGTTATATATATATATTTGACGACTGTTATGTCGGACACCACACCACCACCAGACACCACATATATATAACTTATACAATGATTTCTGTTTTCCTGAAGTTGAGCGTCACTCCTCACAGGAACTGACAGGACAAACTTCCTTGTTCGTCCCTTTAATCAGCCATATTCTCTCCAACGTGAATAACATTGATTCCAGTGTTCTTTGCCGTACTAAAAGAAAGCTAAATGCATCGATCATCTCGATAGGCTTCATGTTACTACCCTTTGTTGCTGTATCAAGAAAATTGACCGCAAGGTGGAGAGAAGACACTTAAATTCCTTTCTAACTTGGAATTCGGATTATATGGATTTATTTTCAACAGATTGCAGTAAAAAGCACGGTAGTTTCACAATGATAACTTCTTCCAACTTATGAGCTTTGTGGCTCTTTTATTTCGTGTACCGACTTGGCAGAATATACTAAGAAATTTTGGTCCTACATCAAATGCGTAAACCAGTCGAAATCAGATATCCAGGTACTCCGTGATCATAATGGTTTTGAAACAGAGGATGATACACAAAAGTCTGAAATAATTAATATCTCTTTCCAAAGCTGTTTCACACAGAAAGATTGCACTGTAGGAAGTCATCTAAATCATCGCACGAAAGATAAAATGTCGGATATTGAAATAAGTGTCAGAGGGATAGAAAAGCAATTGAATCGCTCAACACAAGGAAGGCCGCTGGACCTGATGGGATACCAATTCGATTTTACACGGAGTATGCGAAGGAAATTGCCCCTTTCTAGCAGCGGTGTCCCGAAGGTCTCTACTAGGAACGAAGCTTTCCCAAGGAGTGGAAGAGGGCGCAGGTCACTCCCGTTTACAAGAAGGGTCGTCGATCAGACACGCAGAACTATAGGCCTCAATCAGTCAGTTCATCAACATGGTTTCCAAAAGCAACGATCGAGTGGAAAAAAACGCGCTATTCATCCACTATATCCAGAGGGCACACGGTAGAGAGTCCCAGGCAGACGCTGTGTTTCTAGAATTTCTGAAAACGTTCAATACCGATCCGCATCGTCGCCTGATGAAAAAGTGCGAGCATGTGGAATATCAGGGCAACTGTGTGACTGGTTGAGGCGTTTCTAGCTAACAGAACGCAGCATGTCATTCTAAGCGGAGAGAAATCTTCGGATGTTAAAGCGATATCAGGCGTGCCCCAGGGTAGTGTTACAGGGCCTCACAGTATACATAAATGAACTGGTAATTAACAACGGATGTTTGATGAGGCTTTTCGCAGATGATACAGTAATTCATCGACAATCCGCAACACTGCAAAAGGATAGCGCAATGCAGAATGATCAGAAGCGTATTGACGCTTGGTGTAGGGAATGGCCACTGAGCCTCAACATAAACAAGGCAATGTGCTGCGGTTACATAGAAAGAAAGATCCTTTATTATATAACTATGCAGTAGCAATTCACACTGTGTTATGGTACATGCCCCCTCCCCATTTTTGACTATACCTATCACTGTAGGAAAAACTTTCGACTTTGGGTATTTGCAATATGCTTATATAATATGCATTTGTAATTAAAGTGGAATCACTGTAATACTTATTCTGAATATTTACTTATGTCATTATTGCATTTCTAATCGAAGTGGAATCACTGGAACACTCATTTTGTAACATTTGCTTACGTTATTATTGCATTTATTTTGGTCAGTGTTATTATTTTCCCTCGTAATAAGATGTAACACATTTTCGTAATTATGCATGCATATTTGCAGGTTATTCGTAACTTTGTTCTAATATCTCATATTAGAACCACATCACATATATTTAAATGGATTGTATAACATTTTTCACCCTGTAAATCTGCAATATTCTGAACATTTGTATATTCATGATTTTTTTTCCTTGATGAAGCTATGCAGCGACATGGCAAAGACAAATAACATGACCTACCAAACAGAAATTACATGCCCAGATTGCACATTAACTTCCTTGCTGATGTAGATGTTTTGTATCTATGAGCAAAGAGTTGTAATCTTTTGGTTACATAAGCGGGAGATCGGCTCTAGCAGACACAGTCGTAAGTAGTTACGGAAACGGAAAGTGCGATTGATGTGCGGTTTTCACAGAATGAATTGGTAGTCAAGGAGTCGTATTGTTAGCCAATAAACAGATTTAAACAGATTGTAAAAATACCTAGAAAGTGTATTTTTATACAAACATACAATTTTTTAAATGTAACAATGGTTGCTCCTATCATGCACTAGAATTTTTGACACTAGCTGCGTACAAAGAATTTTGAATGACTTTTCATCACGTTTAGTTTGGCACCTACCACCATTCAATGTTTTGCGAGCGAAGCTGACTGGCTGGTGGTCCTGAGACAGGGGCCGTACCCCAGGGGCTAGCCACTCGGCCAGTGAGCTACGCTATCGCAGCCTCCGCCCTCGAAACTTTGAACGGTTGTAGCTGCCGAACTAAACGTGAAAAAATGTCATTCAAAATTCTTTATACTCCGCTGGTGTCAAAAATTCCAGTGCATGATAGGAGCAACCATTGTTCCATTAAAAAAAACTGTATGTGTGCATAAAAATACACTTCTAAGCAATATTACAATCTGTCTGTCGGCTAAAAACACGAGCCCCTGACTATCAATATATTCTATGAAAACTGCATGTCAATCGCACATTCCGTTTTCTCAATATTTACCGTGCAAGTGTTAGGTGATTAACCCTGTATATATGTCAGAAGTATCTATTTATTTCAGTTGTTAGTTAAAATGAGTCTGTTCACCTTTGACGATGAAATAAACCACGTGTTGCTTCTTGGGAAAAAAAAATTCAAATGTTTGTGAAGCTTAAAGGACTTAACTGTGGGGTCATCAGTCCCTAAACTTACAAACTACTTATGAACTGACATATATTAAAGACATCATAAACATCCATGCCAGAGGGGGCATTCGAATCCCCGACGGGGATTCGCAAGGAAACAGACGTTGGCGGTGTCCGCGTGCACGGGTGGCCGAGTGGTTAAAGCGACCGCTCGCGAAAAGCGGGAGACCCGGGATCGAGTTCCGGTCCGGCAGAAATTTTCATATGTTGCAGATCGTTTGTCCATCTTACACGAGCAGCAGACGTCGGTAAATTTCGCGATTTGCGAAGCATATATATGGATATATTTATGTCTGCTGCGGGTCACCGCCAACGTCTGTTCCCTTGCGAAGACACATAATAATAAACATTAACGCCTGACAAGCTTACGGTGGTAGAATTGTGTCTTGCGGGACTCACACTATAACGTGCGCGAGCATGTAAGGAAATGGAGGCAAGTGCAACACATGGAAGTTTGGGTCTGGCCGGGGAGCGTGCACGGGTGGCCGAGTGGTTAAGGCGACCGCTCGCGAAAAGCTGGAGACCCGGGTTCGAGTAACGGTCCGGCACACATTTTCATGTGTTCCAGATCGTTTGTCCATCTTACACGAGCAGCAGACGTCGGTAAATTTCGCGATTTGCGAAGCATATATATGGATATATTTATGTCTGCTGCGGGTCACCGCCAACGTCTGTTCCCTTGCGAAGACACATAATAATAAACATTAACGCCTGACAAGCTTACGGTGGTAGAATTGTGTCTTGCGGGACTCACACTATAACGTGCGCGAGCATGTAAGGAAATGGAGGCAAGTGCAACACATGGAAGTTTGGGTCTGGCCGGGGAGCGTGCACGGGTGGCCGAGTGGTTAAGGCGACCGCTCGCGAAAAGCTGGAGACCCGGGTTCGAGTAACGGTCCGGCACAAATTTTCATGTGTTCCAGATCGTTTGTCCGTCTTACACGAGCAGCAGGCGTCGGGAAATTTCGCGATTTGCGAAGCATATACATAGATATAGTCTTTTTTACTTATAAGGTTGGGACGCTACATAGATCAGTGACTTAGGAAAATGACGGGTGGGACACAGGTTAAAATGAAATTAGGTTATTATTCATCACACACACAAAGGTGATTGTCTGGCTGTAGTTACAAAAGTAATAAAGTTTGCATTGCCTGTGTAGAGAAGATCAGGTGCGTGGTTCGTCGTTCTACAACCGTGCTGTTGCTTTTGCAATCTTCTGGGCGTCGGAAATTCAAAACAGTTAGGCCACCAATATTTTAACCTATTGTAGAAAGATATAAAAAAGCCAAGATCTCTGATCATCAATTTTTATTTAAGACGACCGGTTTCGCTGAACTATGTCAGCATCATCATCATCAGCATCATCAGGTCCAATAAAATCATTTTACAATGCCATAATCTTGTAATGTCAATCAGTGCAGTGCATAGGTGCACTATGTCATTATAATAAAACATAATTGTAACTCACTGAGATAATTATGTTTTATTATAATGACATAGTGCACCTATACACTGTAAATAATGTTATATAACAACTAATTGACATTACAAGATTATGGCCTTGTAAAATGATTTTATTTGACCAGATGATGCTGACATAGTTCAGCGAAACCGGTCGTCTTAAATAAAAATTAATGATCAGAGATCTTGGCTTTTTTATATCTTTCTACAATATCATAATTGGATCGCCTCCTAGAACATAAACCAACTCAATATTTTCACCATTTCCCACAATATGCAGCGTTTGTCATCCGAGGCCATCTCCATAAACTCCTGAAATATTGTCTTTGATTCAACACTGCCTCCGCTGCACGCTGCTAACCCGTCAAGGCTCAGACACTACTGTGTTCAGCTAGAACCTCCGTAGAGCACAACAGCGCTGCATTGACGCGCCTTCCCACCTTTTTGATTCACGCACACTATTTCCGCTTTTCAGTCCTTCCCACAGGCTTTCACTTTAATATTTACAAAATCCCTAAATCAGATCCTTTATAAAGCTATAGTCTCATAATCACTTACACTACAATCCATATATCAATAAAATTCACTTTTTAAAATCGCTATATATAATAATGAATGTTTGTATGTCCTCTATAAACGAAGCGAATTTGATGACATCCTTATACAAGAGTCAGATAATCCCAGGGAGTGTACATGTGAAGTTTGGTAGCGATCGGATCAAGATTTTTATTGATTTGAAGATATTTGCAGCTTAGAGGCATAATGCGACAGCGTGTGCAACTTGCGGATCGTACGGGTTGCGTATCCTCCAGGCGTCAAGTCTTCGGTGGTGTAATGTGCTGATGTTCATAACGAAATATTCGCTTTCTGAGGATAACTATTTTACTACACCCCAACCTAATATAGCATTGTAAAGCATGTCAAAGCATAGTGTCCGTATGTTTGTATGTACGTATTGCATACAAATCTACAGTTTTGTTCCAATCTTTATGAAATTTTGTGCACATAAGCTTCATTCCATGAGGACGGTGGTCGTAAGTGTAAGAATCACGTACAACATAGATAGCACGAGGTACTACGTCATAACAATGAGATGCGGAAAAAATTGCTGCATCCAGAGACCTTGCTGCTCATTTTCTCCTAAACCACTGGACCAATTTCAAGCAAATTTGGTTCACACATTCCTTACTGTGAGATAACAATTGCTGCGGGATTAAGAATCACATACGACACATGGTTCAGAAGATATGACGACATAAACAATATAGTTGCAAGAAACTGCCACATAATGAGGCGAGACTTTATAAATAACTATATGAGAATGACAATACTTAGCGACTTGCAACAAACTTTAAACATAATTTCAAACCTTTATTCAACTTTTCTCGCTAACAACCACATCAAAATAAGAAAAGGAATAAAGTTTCTCGCTAACTACTTTTCCGCTGTTCATGGAGCAAAACTACGGCATTCGGTATGACTTTACAATTTATAATTTCTACACTACAAATTGTAGCCGCAGGAAATTTTACCGACAGTATACACACATACAGCTGAATGTACCTCCTAAATTTTATCACAGTACGACACGTCGTTCATGAGATATGAGCACATATACAGTAACGTTCATGGAAACCGCCCCATCACGCACCAAGCTTTAATCTATTTCTTCTTTACTTCTAATTGTATTCCCAAGAGATTTTACAGACATTCAGCACGTATACGAATGAATGAAAAATTATACAATTGTACAACATATAAGTCAATAAATATGAGTTTGTACGAAGTTTATATGTAATTTTGTATTTTGATTACTATCTTTCTTTGTTTGGATACTGCACTTACAATTTTGTATATTATGCAAGACAGCCTTATTTCTTAAAATATTTTCCCATGAATATAACACGCTTTTAGAATAAAAAAAGAGATAGAGAGAGAGAGAGAGAGAGAGAGAGAGAGAGAGAGAGAGAGATAGAAGGGACAGGAGAAGTACTAACTCAAGGCTAAAGTAAATAAATAAATATCCGGGCAACGCCGGGTTTTCAGCTAGTATATCAATAAAAATTTCACAGGTATTCCATTGTACTCCGCTGCAGCGTGAAAGTTTCATTCTGGAAACATCCCTTAGGCTGTGGCTAAGCCATGTCTCCACCATATCCTTTCTTCCAGGAGTGCTAGTCTTGCATGGTTCGCAGGAGAGCTTCTGTGAAGTTTGGAAAGTAGGAGGCGAGGTACTGGCGGAAGTAAAGTTGTAAGCCGGCATCTTGAGTCGTGTCGGGATAGCACAGTTGGTACTGCGCTTGCCCGCGAAAGGCAAAGGTCCCAGGTTCGAGTCCCGGTTCCGGCACACAATTTTAATCTGCCAGGAAGTTTCATATCAGCGCACACTCCGCTGCAGAGTGAAAGTTTCATTCTGAAGTCAAATGATACTAACATAGGAACTACAAACTACATTAATCTCTAGAGTCCTGAGGTGTATTTACTCTACGATATTTTGGCTAACTGCCACTTTTGCGTCATCAGGTGGTCCCTGATGGAGGAACAACCTTCTACGAGTTGCCCGCACATTTCGAATCTGCAGCGTGCGCTTCCGTCTGTTAGCTACCTTCTTCTGTGCCACCTGGTTGGCGCTTCGGTTTTCTTGGGGAAGTCCGGTGAGGACTGTGGGGATTGCCGTGGAGAGTGGACAAGAGGTGACGTCAGAATCTCTGCAGTGATGTGACTTGGGTCGGATAGCACCGTTGCAGGGAGACGTCAGGGGGAACCAGAGTGAGTCCTACGGATCATTAAGGATGTTTAATAGAGAGGCACGCGGACGCCCGAAGAGTGAGGACCAGTGAGGAGCAAGGAATTGTTTCGTGCTTACCTCTTAAGTTGGGGAAGGCTGTAAAAGGACCTGTACCATATATATGATGCCAGGTGTCATTATTCGATGTATGCCTCCATTATGAATACCGTCAAGAGGATCGGGATTAGTTTGGAAAACCCAGCCCCCTTTTCAACTGTGGACCAGTCCATGGATCACACTAGTGTTCTTTGTGATTTAAATGGGGGTTGAATCCTGAAACGTGGTATACGAGAACTGCCGCTAGAAAATTTTTGTGTGTTTAGGTTAAGATACCACTCCCATGAACCACAGACATTGCCGAGGTGGGGTGGCTTGCGTGCCTCAACGATACAGATAGCCGTACCGTAGGTGCAACCACAGCGGAGGGATATCTGTGGAGAGGCCAGACAAACGTGTGGTTCCTGAAGAGGGGCAGCAGCCTTTGCAGTAGTTACAGGGGCAACAGTTTGGATGATTGACTGAGCTGGCCTTGTAACATCAGCTAATGTGGCTTTGCCACACAGCTACTACGAACGGCTGAAAGCAAGAGGAAACTACAGCCGTTAACTTTCCCGAGGACATGCAGCTCTACTGTTTGAACATATGATGATGGCATCCTCTCGGGTAAAATATTCCGGAGGTAAAATAGTCCCCCATTCGGATCTCCGGGCGGGGACTACACAGGAGGATGTGATCATTAGGAAAGACAATACTGGCATTCTACGGGTCGGAGCGTGGAATTTTAGATCCCTTAATCGAGTAGGAAAATTAAAAAATTTAAAAAGGGAAATAGATAGGTTGAAGATAGATATAGTGGAGATTAGTCAAGTTCGGTGGCAATATGAACAGGATTTCTGGTCAGGTGAGTACAGGATTATAAATACAAAATCAATTGGGGGTATCACATGAGTAGGATTGATAATGAATAAGAAAATAGGAATGCGGGTAAACTATTATGACCAGCACAGTGATCGCATTATCATTGTCAAGATAGATACGAAGCCAATACCGACAACAGTAGTACAGTTTATATGCCAACTAGCTCTGCCGATGATGAGGAAATCGAAGAAATATATGAGGAGGTAAAGGAAATTATTCAGACAATTAAGGGAGAGGAAAACTTAATTGTGATGGGAGACTGGAATTCGGTAGTAGGACAAGGAAGGGACAGAAAAATGTTATAATCCCCATCCCTAAGAAAGCAAGTGCACACAGGTGTGAAAACTACAGAACCATCAGTTTAATAAGTCATGGCTGCAAAATATTAACGCGAATTACATACAGAAGGATGGAAAAGCTGGTAGAAGCCGATCTCGGGGAAGATCAGTTTGGGTTCAGGAGAAATGTAGGAACACGAAAGGCAATACTCACTTTACGACTTATTCTAGAAGATAGATTAAGAAAAGGCAAACCTACATTTCTAGCTTTTGTAGATTTGGAGAAGGCTTTTGACAATGTTGATTGGAATGAACTCTTGCAAGTTCTGAAGCAAGCAGGAGTAAAATATAGGGAACGTACGGTTATTTACAACTTGTACAAAAACCAGACAGCGGTTGTCAGGGTTGAAGGGCATGAAAGGGATGCAGTGGTTGGAAAGGGAGTAAGACAGGGTTTGTAGTCTTTCTCCATTGTTGTTCAATTTGTACATTGAGCAAGCTATAAAGGAAAGCAAGGAGAAATTTGGAGAAGGAATTAAAGTTCAGGGTGAAGAATTAAAAACATTGCGTTTTGCCGACGACACAGTAATTCTGTCAGATACAGCAAAGGACCTGGAAGAGCAATTGAACGGAATGGACAGTGTGCTGAAAGGTGCATATAAGATGAACATTAACAAGAGCAAAACTAGGGTAATGGAGTGCAGTGTAAGATAATCAGGTGACGCTGAAGGAATTATATTGGGAAACGAAGCAATAAAGGAGGTAGATGAGTTTTCTTACTTGGTCAGTAAAATAACAAATGATGGTCGCAGTACAGAGAATATAAAATGCAGAATGGCAATGGGTAGAAAAGCGTTCTTGAAAAAGAGAAATTTGTTAACATCGAATATTGATTTAAACCTAAGGAAGTCCTTCCTGAAGGCATTTGTATCGAGTGTTGCCTTGTATGGGAGTGAGACATGGACGATAAACAGTGCAGACAGGAAGAGGATTTCGTGTTCCTACATTTCTCCTGAACCCAAACTGATCTTCCCCGAGATCGGCTTCTACCAGCTTTTCCATCCTTCTGTATATAATTCGCGTTAATATTTTGCATCCATGACTTATTAAACTGATGACTTTTGAAATATGGTGGGTGGATCGCGTAACTAATCAGGAGGTACTGAAGAGAATTGGGGAGAGAAGGAATTTCTGGCATACCTTGACTACAAGAAGGGATATATTGGTAGGACACGTTCTTAGACATCAAGGAATTGTGAATTTAGCGTTGGAGGGAAGTGTGTGGGGAAAAAATCGCAGGGGAAGACCAAGAGATGGATACAGTAAGCAGATTCAGACAGATGTAGGTTGTCGTTCTTATGTGGAGATGAAGAGGCTTGCTCACGATAGGGTATTGCGGAGAGCTGCATCAAACCAGTCTCCGGACTGAAGACCACAAGAACAACAACAGGTTAAGATACAGACTACTCCGGTAAAGACTATTGTAAACAGAAAAAGAATGATCCAATTTAGTTTATGAATTGATCTTTAATTGGACAAGAAGCTGATATACTGAGATTCTGTTCCTTTGTTTAGCTGCTAATAGTAGTAGCATTATGAAGGTATGTGTTTAAGTTCAACATCTGTGTGTACTCCTTCGTCAAGTTATCTCCGGATACCGTTTCATTTTATTGTTTCTGTTTACGGTCTCAGGATCATTGCTGCCTATTAAAATTGTCAATAATGTTGCCCTTGTGCAAGTGGACAGAATCAAATCCAACCTGCGTGTATGCATGTCCCCCACGCAACTCTTGTAGTAGCATGGTTTTTTTTTTTTTTTTTTTTTTTTTTTTTTTTTTTTTTTTTTTTGCCTATTCTTTTACGGCGTACCAGGAGATTACAATTTAAAGATGGTAATGGGTCGGTTTGCCAAAATATCATGGATTACCTGTCGGATACAGTTCAGAAACATATCGGCAAAACATCGGATCTCGAACTTAACTTCATTTTGGAGTAAATATGCATCACGGTTGGAGAAAAGGTAAAAAAGACATCGTTAAGAAATAATAAATTTTGTATGTTCATAAAAGCGTACAGTCAGTGCTATTTGCTGTTTGTTAGTCTCGATGAAACTCGAGAACGGCTGAACCGATTTGGCTAATTTTAGTCTCGAAATATTGATCTATCAATTGAGATAAAATTTTGTAAATTTCATGTTGAAAGCAAGAGGAAGGATTGCATCAAATAAAAATTTGGACACGTCACCCGGAAAGTAGGAAAATATAGGAACAACCGAAAGCGGTTTTTTCTATGAATAAAAGTCAATTGCCACTTGGTTGTAAGAGCATCACTTGAGTACGGCTTGACGGGACAAGGTTTTTTATGAAATAAAGGTTTTGGTAAATCTACCGGAAAATTGAAAATTTGAGAAAAACTGAAAGTACGTGCTTCA
Organism: Locusta migratoria; assembly: GCA_026315105.1. Taxonomy (NCBI): domain Eukaryota; kingdom Metazoa; phylum Arthropoda; class Insecta; order Orthoptera; family Acrididae; genus Locusta; species Locusta migratoria. Next base: position 902,433,131 of record CM048744.1, on the reverse strand, counting down.
ATGTGTTTTTGATTCAATTCAGGACTATAACTGACTACTCGCATGACGGAGAAAGGTAATTCTTTTTTTGTCCTGTTTGGTCTTGGAAAAGATTTCAGCAAAAAAATAAAAAAAAAAAAAAAAAAAAGAAAGAAAAAAAAGTAGGGACATTTAAAAAGGAAAGTGCCAAAATTCGAACCAAGTTCCTTTTTCAATGTATTTCTAAATGTACTCAACACTATAAATTGAGAACCTTTCATCAGATTGCGATAAAATTTTGATCATTTAACGTTCAACGAAAGTTGAACGTCCTTGAGGACTAAAAATTTCGAAAAGTTACCAGGAAAATTTGAAAATTCGCGAGACACTTAAACAGCTTTTTTTCGATGGGATATCAACATCATTCGTCTGACTGCGATAAAATTTTGCATATTTAACGTCCAAAGCTAGAGTAACTTTCTTATGAAATAAAATTTTGGTAAAGTTTCCCGGAAAATTTAGCGAAAATGTAATATCAATCCGATTCATCTCACTGCGATAAAATTTTGCACATTCGAAGTTCAGAGCAAGAGGAAGGTTTGAGTTAAGTAAAGGTTTGGAATAGTTGGCCAGAAAATAGGAAAATTTGTGGAAAACTGAAAGAGCTCTTTTGTTTGGGATACCAATATCATTCGTACGATTGCGATAAAACTTTGGACATTTTGACGTTCAAAGCAAGAGTACATACATATTAGCAATTACGAAGCATTGCCGGGTTCGACTAGTTGTCTTAATACATCTTGATCATAACGTGTAGGCTTTCACGGCCGGCGTCTTCAGTGATTACAATTTCCGGGCTGAGAGGCCGTGGTCGAACAGTAGAAATTTCTTCCCCTGACGTTTCGTTGCCGGCTGCGGGCAACATCTTCTGAGGTGAGTCGACGACTGGCTGCTGGGCCGTGGAGATCCTGCATATATAGAGGGCATAGAGGGCGCCACCACTCGTCACGTGATGTCAACAGTAAAACTATCTCTGGCTGGCGTCATTACTCTCGATCGAAGGTAATTGATTGTCACGTCTTTGGTACAAAGCAGACCGCCATATCTTGTCTAACTTCAAGCCTTCTTCCTTTCTGTTAAAATTATTGTGGTGTTTAAAAATCTCTATAGCCTCTCTATTCATACGTGCATAATAATGCGATGTTTTAGCTAGCACGCTTGTCTCACTAAATTTTATTTTGTGGTCACCGTTTTCAAAAACATTTTCCGCTACGGCCGATTTGTCCGTGTGTCCCACTCGACAGTTCCTTTTGTGTTCAGTTAGGCCAGTATTGATACTTCTTTTTGTTGTGCCAATATAAACCTTCCCACAACTACATGGGATCTTATACACACCTGGAGTAGCCAAAGGGTGTCGCGCATCTATCAATACTGGCCTAACTGAACACAAAAGGAACTGTCGAGTGGGACACACGAACAAATCGGCCGTATCGGAACATGTTTTCTGAAAACGGTGACCACAAAATAAAATTTAGTGAGACAAGCGTGCTAGCTAAAACATCGCATTATTATGCACGTATGAATAGAGAGGCTATAGAGATTTTTAAACACCACAATAATTTTAACAGGAAGGAAGAAGGCTTGAAGTTAGACAAGATACGGCGGTCTGCTTTGTACCAAAGACGTGACAATCGATTACCTTCGATCGAGAGTAATGACGCCAGCCAGAGATAGTTTTACTGTTGGCATCACGTGACGAGTGGTGGCGCCCTCTATGCCCTCTATATATGCAGGATCTCCACGGCCCAGCAGCCAGTCGTCGACTCACCTCAGAAGATGTTGCCCGCAGCCGGCAACGAAACGTCAGGGGAAGAAATTTCTACTGTTCGACCACGGCCTCTCAGCCCGGAAGTTTTAATCACATCTTGATCGTTCATGTCTTTATTTGTCCAGTGGATGCGAAAAGAACATTCACTGCCGTCAGTAATCCGTAGACACTTGGCTTGCGCATCCTCTTCGCTTGCAAGCACTGCGGGCATTCGGTCGCCCTTTTTATGTTTATCACGGCCATACGTGTAAACGGTTAGAGCCAGCCGTTCCGCTGTATGCATTGCAGTCGGGAAGTCGGAGGCAGTTGCTGACGCGGCCGAGGCAGGTAGCTGCGGCCACCCCCGCTGTTCCTCTCGCGCCATGAGGGACGCAATGCGGCGGAAGGGAGTTCCCCAGGCCGTTTTTCTTCCGAGTACTCCATGGTCCCCTCTCCGTCCCAAGAACGTTCGCATTGTGGAAGAGCAGGAAATTCTGCATCTCCTCCTCATCCTCTGCGCCATCACCTCTACCACCTCCTCCTCAAAATTATTTCTCCTCCCCTCGCCCCTCACCACCCACCCTCCTTCGTGGGTATGTTCATGAACCGTTGCTCTCGCGGAGTATGATGAAAAAAGTTTATAAAGTTTATGCAGTGAAGGCTTTCACGACCGGATGTCATAGTTGCTGCTAGAACTTCCGGGTTATAAGGCCGTGGTCCATAAAACTTTTCAGTTTCACCTAACGTTTCGTCCAGAGCTGCACCGGACATCCTCAGAGGTCTTCTTACTTGCGTAACTGATTACCATTTACCATTAGAACAATATCTGGGATAAGTGATTTTTCAACACGAAAAGTAGTCTATTACGCTTACTTTCACTCACTTATGTCGTACGGCATTGTTTTTTGGGGTAACTCGCCTGATGCAAAAATGATATTTCTGGCTCAAAAACGGGCGGTTCAAGCAATATGTGGTGTAAGTTCGCGAACGTCATGTCGACCCCTTTTCAGTAGTCTGGGAATTTTGACTCTGGCGTCACAATACGTTTTTTCTTTAATGTCGTTTGTTGTTAATAATATCAGCTTATTCCCACAAGTTAGTGGCTTTCACTCGGTGAATACTAGACAGAAGTCGAATCTGCATTTGCATCACACCACCTTAACACTTGTGAAGAATGGGGTACAATATTCTGCGGCATCTATAAGCTGCCACAAGAACTAAAGAATCTTAGCACTAATCCACACGCTTTCAAATCTAAATTGAAGAGTTACCTCATGGCTCACTCCTTTTATTCTGTCGAGGAACTCCTAGAAAAGTTAAACAATTAAGCTAATTCATTTTTTTCTTTATTGATTCTTTTCACTTTGTCTTAAGATTGTCGTATGGAAAGGACTACTTAAAAATTTTCTATTACCATTCTTGTGTAACAATTAATGTATTGACTTGTTCCATGACCATGGAGTCTCACTCCTCAATTGGGTCCTATGGAACAGAAAAACCAATAAATAAAAATATAAAAAATTAAAAAAAGTAGGGAAAATATTACGCAAACACAACATCAGACCGGTTTTCAGACCAACTAAGAAAATATCTCAGGTACTACGTTCTGTGAAGGATAAACGACCTACTCTATCTGCTTGTGGCGCTTATAAAATTCCGTGTACATGTGGTAAAGTTTATATTGGAACCACAAAAAGAAGTAATACTAGGCTGAAGGAACACAAAAGTCTTTGCCGACTAGAAAAAACAGAGAAATCGGCTGTGGCAGAGCATGCTCTTCAATCTGGAAGTCATATAGTGACGTTTTCTGAAACATCAGTTTTATCTACTATGACGAATTATTATCCACGACAATACAGGGAAGCAATTAAAATATATAAACGTAAAGAAAATTTTAACAGGAAAGAAGAAGCTATGAAACTTAGCGACATATGGACCGTAGCTTTGAAAGATCGACAGGTTTTATCTCTGACCGATTGCAATCGATAATGTTTTATCTCTGACAAGGACTATCTCTGCTGATAACGTTACAGCTTGACCACGCCCACTTTTCACAGTATATATGGCGCTCTCAGACACCCGACTCATCAGTCGGCAAGACTCAACGCAAGTAAGAAGACCTCTGAGGATGTCCGGCGCAGCTCTGGACGAAACGTTAGGTGAAACTGAAAAGTTTTATGGACCACGGCCTTATAACCCGGACGTTCTACCAGCAATTATAAAGTTTAGTTCCACATGCTGTCACTAGGCGAAAATTTGGCGCCGTAAGTAGTCTAAAGGTGAAATGTTTTCTGGTTTTATGTTAGTATGCTGCTGGTTATTTGACGAAGCTTGTTGATGTCTTTGTGAAGTGACTTTTGGTGCAAAGGTTTAAGAAAGTTGAACGTATCTGCACTAACTGCAATGCTGTCGGAATAGAGGCCGTACAGAGCTGGTAAGGTTTATCAGAACGGCAGCAACATCAGCGTTGCATTGTGGGAATATCGTCTACAGAAAAGCTGCGAGAGGCCTCTTGGCAATAAATGGGCTAAAGGGCTAGAAATTTGAAGAAACGGGCGAATTAGATGAATTAGGCGTCCCATTGCAACGGGTGTTGTTGATGGAGTTTCTGTAGTTGTATCCGACACTCCAGCACACGCCTCAAATTCTGCAGTGAGTGATGTGACGATACTGCTGACCCCCTCATCTCAATGTTATCGTACGATACCGTCTGCCTGGCCCTCTCATCTCAATGTCATCCTACGATACCGTCTGCGTCCGACCCGGAATAGTGTGGTTCAGTAGTGATACATGTTGCGTGTGAAGTTACAAACGAAATAGCCAGCCTAGGAATCAGTGTAGGACAGTGTCTCGGTGATACTGTGATTAAAACAAGTGATAGATTTCTTTGATTAAGAGATTTGTAAAAGACGTTTCCAGATAATTCTATAAACAATACTTTTGTCATCGTACATTATTTCAATAAATAGACAGACGAAGGTTAAAAACTTTTGTAAATGAAAATTAATTGCATTGTACATATGTTACGCTCATAAACAAGTTGTGTTGACCAGCTAATTGTGTTATTTTGACTATTACATTAATTATCAATATTGAATTCTTTATATATATTGTCTGACATGAGAATTTGAACTTATTTTGAGAATTGCCAAGATAATTGATAGCTCAATATATGTTAGGAACATGTATGATGTACTCGTTAACTAATTAATTGACATTTAACTCTTTGGTTTGTTGTCAAACAAAAAGTAGTGTGATTAAAACTTAAAAAAATAGGTGCGATCTAAAATTATTGTATGTATAGTTTTCATTTTATATTGCAATTGTTTTTGTGTACATGTAATGTTATCTTTGTGTGTTTGTTAATTGTAAATTACTATATTCAATTGTTATGAACAATGGATAATGTAACGTCATTATTGTCAACGTTATATATTTGCCTCCCCGCCTTGCGTGGGGGAGTTCGAGTTTTGTCTTTTGTCGAGTGCTCTGGAAGCTATGTTAGTCTGTTCTGATGCTTTGTTTATGTCATTAAGTTGTAATGTTTTGGCGGAGAAGATTTGATTCAAATTAAAGAAGAAGTGAAAAATTGTACATATCGAGTATTTATTTCTACTACGACGCCCCAGGAGAATAATGTTGCAGCGAGCAGAACCCCCATACACCGAAATGTGGAAAAGATGAGTATTATGTTGGAAAGTGGTAGTATGAACTGCAATTACTTTATAGTATATAAATGTTTCAGTGTTAGAGCTGTGATACGGTGTCTCTCCCCTGGTCAACAGGTCAAAAGGTGTGAACCAAATGCACCGCAGGATAGGCTATAATGCCGAGACTTTGGTCTTCGTTTTTGACACGGTTTTGGCTAGGGAAAATTCTTTGGACAGGAAGCATATTTTACTTTGCAAGCAGCTGTGAATTCACCGAAGTGTCCAATTCAAATGTTCAGATGATTGTAAATCTACGGGACTTAACTAATCTGATTATCATTTCCTTGACGGGAAATGGCTGGGGAACGAATGCGATAACCCTAAGGACATCAGTCCTCGCTCTTGTCTATCCAGTAGCAGAAAACTGCAGCCCTACGTGGTTAAATACCGCCCATACAAGTAGATAACGGAATAACACTATTAGGCTGATATCGGGGACCATCGAATCAACACAAATCCACTGGCTCCCTGTTCTGTCCAACATTCATCCTCCACACTTTCGAAGACAGCTACCACTGAAAAAAGAGTGGCAGAAATGTCTAGGCAACCGTCAACTCCCTATCCATAAGACCTCTTATCACAATCTCGATTAAGGTCTCGTAAACCATCATGGAAGTTGGGAGATAGAGACAATTTTAACATTGATGATGCTTGGCGCTGAGAATGGTCTACTTCCAACCCAGGCCCAAATCATCTAATCAAAGATCCGACACAAAGCCCGGCCGGATTCGAGATACCAAGAAGATACTGGAAGTCACTCAACCGGTTCCGAACAGGGCATGGAAATTGCCACTACTGGAGGCATAAATGAGTGACTGATAGACCTGCCTGATACTGTGGCCACAGCAACGAACAGACTCTACAGCACATCGTCACGGAATGTCCTTTAAGGAAATTCAGAGGCACCTTCCAAACCTGCATTCGCTTAAGGGAGAAGCTGTCGCTTGGCTGAAAGGACTGGAAATACATCGTGAGCAGTGCAGTGATGCCAACTACATGGTCACCTTACTGAATCATAGAAATTATTCAAATTTTTATTGAGAGGAGGTTCAACAGCCGTAAGATATTTGAGGAAATGCATACTGTAAACCATCAGCTGTTTATTATTTTTCCAAACTCCTACCGGTTTCGATTATAAGCCATCTTCACGGAAGAGGACTAGACAGACTGATTAAACAGGTGCATTAACCAAGACTTGATGCCTAGTGATGTCTTATTTCTTTTTATTGTGTGACATGCATGCCAGTATGCATAAGGAGGCATATAATGCACCTGTTTAATCAGTCTGTCTAGTCCTCTTCCGTGAAGATGGTTTATAACCGAAACCGGTAGAAGTTTGGAAAAATAATAAACAGCTGATGGTTTACAGTAAGCATTTCCTCAAATAGAAATTATTATTTCATTCCATGTGACTTAAATTATATACCTTATCAGTATTTTATCTTTAACATGTGTGTATTGCACGTAAATATTTTACCTTAAATTTGTACCAGATGTAACCTGATACTGTATTGAAAGTCATACGAAATAGATAACTAAAGTCCCTAGGCTTACAAACTACTTAAACTAAACTAAGGACAAACACATAAACACTCGTGCTCGAGGGATAACTCTAACCTCGGACGCCGAGCAACCGTGCGCTTTGCAACAAGGCACCTTAGAACGCTCAGCGACACCGAACTGTCGCAAATGGGGTTGTACACCCCCCCCCCCCCCCGACACACACAGACACACACACAAACGCGCGCGCGCGCGCACCTTGTGGTAGAACATCCACTGCACTCAGATTACGTGATTGTGTGCTGCTGTTTCAGAAGCTCCTTCACTCTTGGCCAGTTTTCCTTCAAGGAGTTGATACTTCGTAGGCCTGTTCGGTGTACAGTAACAGCTGCACATTTTAAAGCCCTCCTCGTGCAACACGGAATTTATGGTTTTGCAAGAACAAAACTGTGTGCACATCACTATTTTAATGCACGATGGGGCGACACCTTAAGTCGCTTACTAGATGGAAGACTTGTTTCGAGGAAGATTCGGTTCAAATGTTTGTAGAACTTATGGGACTTAAATGCGGAGGTCATCAGTCCCTAAGCTTACGAAGTACTTATGAACTATCTTATACTAAACACGGCACAAACTTCCATGCCCGAGAGGGGGGGGATTCGAACCCAAGACCGCAGCGGCCGTGCAGCCGTGACTGACACGCCGCAGACCGCTCGGCCACTGCGGTCGGCGAAGTTTCGGTGACGACCGCATTATCTTTAGGCACTTTCTAGAAGTATGGCCATACAGATCCCCCGACTTAAGTACATGTGAAGTCCAGTTGTGGGATATTTGAAGTATCGTGTCTATCTGATTCTTCCTAATCTGAAGGATATGCTACGGGTAACTGACTATCATGCAGTATTAAGAATACATCGTGTTGCTGATTCGAGAGACCATATTGAACACGAAAGTTGTGACCATTTCGTAATAAATTTGTTGGAACCACCGTCATCTTCCCCTATTTCTGCACTCACACCACATATTAACTGCGTCACGTGGCAGAAAGTGGAACAATGATTACTGGACATGCCTACGACGTTTCAGCGCCATGAAATAATAATAATAATAACACACGCTTTGTATTCGTATGATGATTTTGTAATGATAAGGCATGAAGGCGTAAAGAACAAAGAAACAAACGCACATTCACTTGTGCAATATTAGTTACAATTTTTGATGTTAGTGTTCATATAAACATAAGATGTTTCATATGCAGTGTGGTAGTATTCTACGGAAGTTAACAAAGCAGATATGAGTGCTTTCTCGGATTTTGGAACCATGTGCCCCATCCTACCCGAGTGTAATTCCCGCCACCGCTTACGTGAAAACCGTTTCATCTCCTCCACAAAACATCCCACCATGAATCGTTTGATAGCAGTCCTGTCATCGCCGAGTTGCGGTGCAGTTTGCAACTTTAAAACTTTTAGTTGCTGTTGAACCTTCCGGGTTGTATGCTCTTGGTCGAAGAAGCATTTCTGTTCCTGACCTTTCGTCCAAAGGTGCGCTGGACATCTTCAGAGGTGCTTCTGGTAGTGATGAGCTTGCCGACTGACGAGGCGTCATACAGCGGTATAAATGTTGTCTGACAGGGGCGTGGTCAAGTGTTCACGTGTGCAGCAGAGATAAGCCTTGTCAGAGATCAAACTATAACTATCGATAGTCGATGGTCAAGAATAAAAGCGTAACTACCTACTCTGAAGACCCACTGTCGATATATCACACAGTTTCATACGTTCTTCCTTTCTATTAAAATTATCCTCATGTTTGTATCTTTCGATTGCTTCTCTGTATAGCTGTGGATAACAGATCGTCGTTGTATTTAAAATTTCCTTTCGGAAAGCTTCACTACATAATTTCCTGATTGAAAAACATGTTCATCTATAGCTGATTTCTCAGTTTTACCTACTCGTCAAAGACTTTTGTGTTCTTTCAGCCTTGAATTCACATTCCTTTTTGTAGTACCAGTATAAACTTTTACACAGGAACACGACATTTTGTACACCCGATTTGACGATAGAGAAGGGCGTTTGTCCTTTACAGGTCGGAGTGCCTGACTTTTTTGATGGTTTAAAAATCGGTCTGATATCGTGTTTTTGTAAAATCTTTCCTGTCTGATACGTAACTGTTTTAATAAAGGAGAAAGAAAACCGTGTTCTTCCGTCCCTGTGTTTTATTGCTTTTTGTTTGGCCGTTCCTTGGTCTCAGAACGCTATTTACGTCTTTCCATGTATATCCATTCTTCTCAAAAGCCTGCATCAGATGCTGTAACTCGGCATCCAGGTGTTCTGGCGTGCAAACTCATTTGGCTCTGTCAATAAGACAGACCTCTCTTTTGTTGTGGATGACGGTTGGAATCCTTGTGCAAGTATCTGTCCGTATGCGTGATTTTTCGGAAAACCTTATGTTTCAAACTTCCATCAGTCTGCCGCATAACTGAAACATCCAAGAAAGATATTTCGTTGTCATTTTCTATCTCCATAGTGAACTAAATCTTTGGGTTCACACTAATCAGATAATTAAAGAAGTTTTCCAATGCTTTTGTACCGTGTGAATGTGTCATCTACGTATCGAAACCATCTATTCGGTTTCTTATTTGTTTTCTCCAGGGCTGACTCTTCGAAAAATTACCGATTGTAAGACTTATCCATTGCGAGACCGTCAACTTGCTCATAAAACTTATCATCACATTGGAACTGACTCGAAGTAAGGCAGTGTCAAAAAAGAGCAGTGAAATCTCCTGGGACAAGATCCGTTACATAAACCATAACTTCGTTGACAGGAATCATTGTGGTCATTGACGTTATGTCAAAACGTATAAGAATATCTCCAGGAGCCAGGATTAGTCCTTCAGTTTTCTGGATTGTCATTAGATTGTCATTGTAACTTCTGTTAGTCCCTAAGACGGACCTTTGACCTAATTATAGTTGTCATAATTGCATTCTGGTTTAATGAGTGAATTTATCATTAATTTTTGGGTCACCCATTCCCTTAGTTTCGTAGCTTTCTACAATCTTTCTCTTCAGCCCTTTTCCCGGGCCAGCAGGGTCGGCTTTGTTATTGCAGATTAGGCATGTTAGTATTGACGGGGTGCCGGATGCCCTTCCTGCCGCCGAGCCGACCCCCCGCCCCCGTCCCTCCCCCCCTCCTCACCGGGAAGAAAAGTGTACCCCAAATGTCTGTGTATAGTGTTATATGTATGAAAGTGTAAACTGTTATGAAATGTTTGCGAATGGTGTAACTGTGGCGGGACTTGGAGACCAGCGCGGTATTCACCTAGGGGGATGTGGAAAACCGCCTAAAAACAACATCCAGGCTGGCCGGCACCCCGACCCCTTCGTTAATCCGCCGGGCGGATTCGAACCGGGACTGGTACGCCTCCCCGTCCCGGAAAGTGGTGCGTTAGACCACACGGGTAACTGGGCGTGTTCGTAGCTTTCTACAATATTCCTGTCTTATTCGTCCTCTTAGTGCACACTGTTATCAGTCAAGTTATTTTTTAAATTATGTATAATTCAATTTTGGGTCCTATCGCTCCTGGCGTTATTTGATGTTACTAGCGCCTCTTTGTTACATGTATATAGTCGGGTTAACTTTCAGGGCCACTGGGCGCTAGGTATTACGCTCATTTTCGTACAATTACGACCATAACAATTGATAATATGACGGTTGGACGCAGCGACTAGCCGGCAGTGCAACCGCCACGGTGGCTGCTAGAGGACTGATGCGGTGCTCGAGCGGTTCGGTAAGTTGCATTTCTACATGGGGTTCACAAATGTTAAAATGTTTGTTAAGCTTATGGGACTTTCATCAGTCCCTATTGGGCTCACATTTTTGGTTCGGTATGGTTAGGTGAGCGGAATGTAGAGAAACTGTTCTTAACAGTGGCGATTTTCTAACTTTTCGATGATACGATTCTTAATTATGGGATTTGTTGTTTTACGTGCAGACCATGCCTTGTGAGTGACTATGTTGCGTCCAAGTTGCCTACAGTGCCTCCCGATTTGTTACATGTACCAGGGACTCACTACTTTAATCTGTTCCTACATGTTCCAGTTTTACGCACTCACTATGTATATTCCCTTTGTACTGAATAATTTTAGTAAATAAGGGCCGGCCGGGTTGGCCGAGGGGACTAAGGCGCTCCAGTCACGGTCTGCACGGTCACTACGGTCGGGGGTTCGAATCCCCCCTCGGGCATGGATATTTGGGCCGTCCTAGTTCGTAAGTAGTTCATAAGTAGTTTGTAAGTTTAGGGACTGATGACCCCGTAGTTAAGTCCCATAGACTATACAAACATTTGAGTAAATAATGTAGGGTAACCATTTTATAACATGACACACGTCACTATTTTATTTGATTCTAATTTGCAGATGCACATGATGACGAGACATAGGTTTCTGAACTCGGGTAGTGCATATAAATAAAAAAGAAGTTTAAAATTAACGACTGTTGTATATTCAGTTATTAAAGATGAAGATTGCTTCTAGTCTGAAGAAAACAACTATTATCCACGTTTGACGTGTGTTAATAAACATTGTATCATTGATTCAGTCTTCATTTTTCTACAAAATACATTTCATTTTTAAATTAACACCGTCATTAGTGGCCACTGTAAAAATTACATGGTGAGCAACTATATTGTTACAGTTCGGGTTCAGATTAGTTATCGTGTTTACGTAGTTTAGTCTTGCGCACTGGTCGCTTTCCACATATCATAAACTTTTAAAGTTGAATCGGATGTTGTGATGCTAAAGAAGGATGAAAAATAACAGGACAAATATTCTGCCGTAGGTGCCAATATATTTTCAATGAAAAAACAATCGAATTTTTGCATTATCTTTGTCTGCGTAGTGACTTTCTCGTTCTGACAGCATTTAGTGTAGTTGTTTTTAGTGTAACGTTTAGCGTCCCGAATTGAAAAATCTGGGTTCCTTGTTCACACCCAACAATGTCCTTTTTTTTTCTCGTTCAGTTGACGCGGAAGAATGTGATAATCTGAAAAATAACCGAATTATTGACGGAATTAGTAATCATTTCAAATTTTATAGTTCCATTTACTACATCACAAAACGGCTTTAAATACAAGTCGTTGGCGTGTCATATCGTGAAGACCTGTTTCGAAAACGGAAACATCAAATGTTCGTATGTCTGTAAACATATTTGATCAAAATGTATGGTCATCAAGCGCTACACTTAGAAACCACTGGAATCAACTTTCACGAAGGACAACACACACACACGCACGCACACACACACACACACACACACACACACACACACAACCATGCCTGAAGGAGAACTCTATCGTACAGAGTGCTTACGTACATCAAAATTATCCTCACAAAAATAAACAATGTGACCGCTGTCTAATTTAGAACTCTGTTAACGAGTTTAAAGCACATTTTATGCATTCCTCATTGCCTGGAAGATGGAAGAACCAGTTTTCTGGAGTTTTTAACATGAATTTGTACAGTGTGATACAACGTAATGTTCGTAGACTGTTTTCAGAAACTTGAGTGCCCAAACAATATATCACTGTAGGTGATATCGCGGCAGAATAGCCATGCGCACTGAGGCGCCCTGCTGCGGTGCGCGCGGCCGTTCGCCGTCGGGGATTCGAGTCCTCCCTCGGACATTAGAGTTTGTGTTGTCCTTAGCATAAGTTACCTTAAAGTTAATGTAAGTAATCTGTAAGCCTAGTGACGACCAACGTAGTAGCCCCTTAGATTTAGAAACATTTGAATTTTTTTTATTTTATTTATTTATTTATTTATTTATTTTTGAGCCCAAGAAGGTACAAAGAATTATTCAAGAAAAATTCCAGAAGACTGAAATTTTCTATTGCAATGGCATCGGCAAACTGCAAAGATTTATTTTTTTCACCATCCTCTATCAGAAACTGAACATACTGAACATAACGATAATGAAGTAAATAAATAAATCCTACTGACGATGAGGTATTAGCTGCAACAAAAACCTTTGGAATAAAAAGCATAGTACAGTAATATTTTAATGGATGTTACGTATATTATGTTAAATCTGTTAAGGCATCGATTGCTGCACATGAAAATATTAAATAACATTGTATATTTTGTGAAACGGTGTTCTTGTGTTCCCATTCACGTCAAAAGCATGATCGCAGCTGAAGTTCACATTTGTCACAGGCCATAGGATTCGATCCTAGATTTCCATGTGCGGACAAGCCAATCCATTAACACATCGGTGACCGTTATATATCCTACTGTCTACACTAGTTCCTCTGTCATCCGTCCCGCAGTACTATCATCAGTAGGTGATATTCAGATTTCCAAGACAATTTTGTATAAATACGCACGCCCTCAGTACCGCCGCAAGGAAATGAACGTTGTTCGGGACTGTAAACAAGGAAATGAGACGGAAGATTGGCAAGGCGGCACGGCACGGCGTTACGACAGCACCACCTCAGCGTAAAGACGCTACACGGATGGACCCTATCAGTGCACAAACGCAGAGGTTTCATCAACCGCCTATGATCAACATATTTATGAAATTTCTTGTTCGGAACTGTATGTTTAACTGTTTGTGAAGCTTAAGGGACTCAACTGCGGCGTCACCAGGCCCTAAACTTACAAACTGCTTAAGAACTACGTTATACTAAAGACGACACAAGCATCCATGCCCGAGGGGGGATTCGAAGCGCCAATGGGGAACGGCCTTGCGCATCGGAGCATCGCACTTCAATGTGCTTGGCCACTCCGCTGCGGCTGTTCAGAACTATTAGTCAGTGTCTATCATCAATGAGGATTGTTTGTATACAGACTACTAAAGCATCGTGTGAAAATTTCTCTGTTCACAAGACGGTGCTCTCACCACTACGCCACCGTGGTACTGTTACTTCATCCAGCTGCACAGATTTACACTGGCATAGCCGCGGTGGAGCGGGCGAGCGCATTGAGGCGCTATGCTACGATGCGCGAGGCCGTTCCCCTTCTGGGGTTCGAATCCCTCCTCGGGCATGGATGTTTGTGCTGTCTCTAGTATAAGGTAGTTCATAAGTAGTTTGTAAGTTTGATGACCCTGCAGTTAAGTACCATAAGCGTAAGAAACATTTCAACATTTTACACTGGCACACCCTCGTCTACATCTACATCTAAATCTACATACATACTCCGCAATTCACCGTAAGGTGCGTGGCGGAGGGTACCCTGTACCACTACTACGCATTTCCTTTCCTATTCCACTCCCAAATGGAACGAGGGAAAAGAGAATGCCTATATGCCTCCGTAGGAGCCCTAATTTCTCTTATCTTGTCTTTGTGAGCTTTACGCGAACTGTAAGTAGGCGACAGCAAGATCGTACTACACTCAGCTTCAAATTCCGGCCCTCTAAATTTACTTAACAGATATTCACGAAAAGAACGTCGTCTATTTTCCAGCGATCCCCAATTGAGTTGCCGCAGCATTTCCGTGACACTCGCGCATTGGTCGAACCTACCGGTAAAAAATCTAGCTGCTCGCCTCTGAATAGCCTCTATGTCTTCCTTTACACCGATCTGCTGCGGGCCCAAACACTTGAGCAATACTCAAGACGTGGTCGCACAAGCGTTTTATACTCGGTCTCCTTTACAGGTGAAGTACATCTTCCCAAAATTCTCCCAATAAACCGAAGTCGGCTGTCCGCTTTACTCACAACTATCCTTACATATTCGTTCCATTTCATATCGCTCTGCAATGTTACGCCTAGATATTTGAACGACGCGACAGCATCAAGAAGCTCACTACTAATGCTGTAATCGAACGTTATAGGATTGTTTTTTCTACTCATGCGCATCACCTTACATTTTTCTACATTGAGAGCTAGCTGCCATTCTTTGCACCAACTAGAAATTTTGTCTAAGTCATCCTGTATGCTATTACAGTCAGTTACAGACGACACCGTCCCATACACCACAGCATCATCAGCAAACAGCCGCAAATTACAACTTACTCTGTCGATCAGATCATTTATATAGATAGAAAATAATAGCGGTCCTATCAAACTTCTGACCTCTTCCTGGATTCTAGAAGATGTTCCGTACTCGATACAAATTTTTAGGCGTGCGGGTACTGCCGCGCGCTCTGGGGCTCCATGTTACGGACTGCGCGGTTGCTCCCGCCGGAGGTTCGAGTCATCCCTCGAGCTTAGATGTACGTGTTATCCTTAGCGTAAGGCTGATGCCACAGTACGCCATTTTATCCGCTGAAGTTCAACGGGTTTTGTCGCGCTGGAAATGGAACTCACTGTAGCAACCGGGGGATGCCATACTGGGCTGCAATTGTCGCTTCGTCGAATGCGCTTGTACTCGGTGTATTTCTGACGCGGCAGTACCCCTGCCACACTGGGCTGTTTCTGACGGTAGTCGCTCAGCAGCCACGAGGGATTGCATTCACAAGGAGACCACATGGATATCGGACTTTAGAATTTCTTTATCTATATTTTTTATATTTATATCTACACATATATAAATGAATTGCTGTTTGTTAGTCTCGCTAAAAATCGAGAACGGCTGAACCGATTTCGCTAAATTTAGTCTTGTATTATTCGTGTAAGTACAGGGGAGGTTTAAACGGTGATAAAATATGGAAAAGTCGTCCAGGAAAAGAGGAAAATCGGGATAAACTGAAACACCTTTCTACAGTGAGCTATCAATAGCGTTCGTCCAATTATGATAAAATTTTGTACATTTCATGTCGAAAGCAAGAGGAAGGTTTGTATCAAATACAAATTTGGAAAAGTCGCCCGGAAAGTAGGAAAATTTAGGAAAACCGAAAGCGATTTTTTTCTATGAATAAAAGTCAATTGCCACATGGTTGTAAGAGCATCTCTTGAGTACGGCATTCGCACGACGGAGAGGGGTAATTCTGTTTTTTAAGAAATAAATCTCAATATGCGATCAATGATTTGTTTTGTTCAGTATGGTTTTGGTAAAGGTTTCAGAAAAAAAGGGAATGTTAAAAAGGCAAGTCGCAAAATTCGAACCAAGGTCCTTTTTCATTGTGTTTCTAAATGTGCTCAACACTTTAAGTTGAGAACCGTTCATCCGATTGCGATAAAATTTAGATCATTTGACGTTGAACGAAAGATTAACGTTCTTATAAACTAAAAATTTGGGAAAGCTGCCGGGAAAATTTGAAAATTCGTGAGAAACTGAAAGAGCTTTTCTTCAATGGGATATCAATGTCATTCGTTTGATTGCGATAAAATTTTGCACATTCGCCGTTCAGAACGAGAGGAAGGTTTGTATGGAATACTTGGCCAGAAAATAGAACAATTTATGGAAAACTGAAAGAGCTCTTTTCATTGGGATATTAATCTCATTCGTACGAATGCGATAAAATTTTACACATTTGACGTTCAAAGAAAGAGCATATACATACTTCTGTTGTTCTGCCGTTCTATCCACTTTTTACAAAAGGGACAATGCATTTTAAAAGTTAATTATAACTTCTGAAAAACAGAGTACATAGCTTTTCCAGAGTAATTATTGTTCGGTATTTCGCTTTATATACTTCAAATCAAAAAATATCTTGAATTACACACTTTCTAAAATATCTTATTCGGTACTTCAACGATAAAGCTATCCCCACACCAGATTTCATCACAATTATAATTATATATAGCCAAATCGGTTCAGCCGTTCTCAAGTTTTAGCGACACTAACGAACAGCAATACATTTTTATCTTCTACGGGTTCAGATCGCGTAAAGCGAACTTTAGTCTTTCAAAGTATATTTCGGAACGCAACCAACACAACAACGAAGTCATTATTTTACATGTTTTAATTCTAGATTTTCCTCTCAATTTTTCCATATTTTATCACTGTTTAAACCTTCCCTGAACTTCCAGGAATGTGACATGAACATTATCCTAGACATGTGTGCGTGATTTGCCCACTCTTTCCGTCCACTATCGAGCCGATACTTAGACTATCTGATGATGCCTTTATAAAGCTACTGGGTCTATTTAGTATGGTTTATATTAAGAGGTAAGTGATACGTAGTTCACCGGGTCATCTAGTCCTTTATATTTATGGTAAGTAAAGTACAGAACTTAAATAACAATCAGCCAGAGCCATTCGATGCAACTCTAAAAAATTCTCGAGCAAATCTACTTTGTAGTTTTGCAAGTACCTACACGTAAGTGCCAATAATTAAAAGAATTACAACGTTTGTCGGTGTAGCTCAGGTAGTAGAGTTAGTGGGTCTATTCCCGCTATAACAAATATTTTCCATTGTTTCCGAATTCAGTTGTATAAAAAATTTTGGGATCTCTAATTCCACATATTGTGTCAGTTTCTGTGTATGTGTATGTAGACGACCTAAACACTTTGTTGTTACTTAAACGATGGAGGAGTAGGTTAGCTGCTTAGAAAGCCATTAGTAGCTATAGAGTTGAGTTTCCAAAAACAGCGTCGTAGTTCTTCACAAACTGAACTATCAAATTCTACCGTCGTCAACTAATATTAAAGCTAATACTGTAAAAAATGAAACTCAAGTTTTTTTATTGAAACTATCACTATTAACAACCTATTATAAAATACAGAAAACCTCGATTAAACAAAAATAAGTGCATTTTTCATAAAAAGTATTATTGTATATTAAAACTGGGTAAGTTTTCGAACGCAAAGAAAAGAGAAAAAAAATCTGTTACTGCAGGATTCGAACCACCGCTCCTGTGTTTGTAAGGCTTGAGCTATACCTACAGATGGTGTAACTATTTTAATTATTAGTCCTTACGTATACTTACAAATCTTCAAAGCCGATGTTTTTCGAGAATTTCTTAGAGTTACGTCGAATGTTTTGGCTGATTGTCATTTGTATTCTGAAGTTCGAGTTCCTTAGATAGCAAAAAATTCTAAAATCCGATATTCATTTGGTCTGTTTGTCAGTTCTGTTTCGTCTGTGAGTGACAATGTCCAAAAGCTCTGCAAATGTCGTTCCAATGGATCATGTGGACAGTGAAATGATAATTGTGGTGGAGAAATATCCCTGACTGTACAACATACAATCGCAAGGTTATAAAGATGGCCTACGTTGACGAACTACATTATATGCTACTGCAGATAAATATTTCAGTTTTCAAAAAAAAAAAAAAAAAAAAAAAAAAAAAAAAAAAAAAAAAAAAAAAATGTTTGTTAAGCTTATGGGATTTAACTACGGGGTCATCAGTCCCTAAACTTACAAAATACTTACGAACTACCTTATACTAAGGACGGCACAAATATCCATGCCCGAGGGGGGATTCGAACCCCCGACCGTAGTGGCCGTGCAGACCGTGACTGGAGCGCCTCAATCCCCGCGGCCACCGCGGCCGGCTATTTAAGTTTTCAATGACAGTTCTCCGTGGGTGGTGTCTCTGTTGGATGGATGCAACACAACTGCAGAAGCCATCTATTTTTGTCGCTTGGGCAGCACCTAGGTAAGTAAGATGCGACTTCATCCTCCGAGATTATAATCGTTTGAAGTATGGCACTTAAAGGCGACTATTTCAGCCGCAATTATTATCGAGTGTGGCATTAGCCTAAGTTAGTGTAAGTAGTTTATACGTTGGAGACCGATGACACTAACAGTTTAGTGCCTTATGTTTACAGACATTTGAACATTATTGAACAAAATGTTACACAATGGCCGGACGCGCTGGCCGAGGGAACTGAGGCGCTCCAGTCATGGTCTGCACGGCCACTACGGTCGGGGGTTCGAATTCCCCCCTCGGGCATGGATATTTGTGCCGTCCTTAGTATTAATTAGTTCATAAGTAGTTTGTAAGTTTAGGGATTGATGACCCCGTAGTTAAGTCCCATAAGCTCTATAAACATTTGAACATTTGTTACACAATGCTTCAATTTGTTTACATACATAATTGATATTTATGGTTCAAAATTCTCTGAATCATTTCGTCTTTTCCACTAACTGGAACGCACAATGTGCAGTCCTATTACTTTCTTAGTTGAGATATCAGAAATAAAACATTTATTGGATGTGATTACTTAATTTCTCGTGGCGTATGAAATTTTCGAAAAATTTCGATGCAGCCATATACAGAATTCGACCACTGCCTATATTTCGGCAGGAGACCACTGCAAAGGCAATACTGCAGCGAGGGAACAATGTGCGACGACGTTTGAAGCCTCGTTTTTCAATGACAACAGGAAAGTCAACATAGAGCAAGCAATCAAACAGCCCATCTCACGACCAAATATGAAAATCGTCAGAAATATCGATAATAGACATCCGTTTTCAACGGGTGAGATTTTATTGATTTTGTCCCTGTGTTTTTTGACAAGTGATAGAGCAGGATTCGATGCAGAAATATCTACTCTATTCATAAGGCTGTCCGCGAGTTTTATTTCAATCACTTCCCTTGTAACACAATGCAAATAGCTGCAAGTGCATGCAAGAATATCCGTTTTCTTATATTACATAGAGTGGCATGTGTCTAGGCAGTATTTGGAAATAGCAGATTTGTTGGGTTGTTGAAACGTGTGACGTTTATGCTGAATACATTGGTCCTCAACAGTCATTACTGTTTGATCACTATATGATGTGCCACAGCTGCAAGTGTTATGTGTAAAATGCTGCCCGTAAAATAACTTACAGAAAGAATAAGTAGTAGGAAAGTAATAAAACCTCATAAAGTTATTGACACATCTCATTATTTATGACATCATTTATCATGGACTAGAAGTCACACAATGATATTATTTTGTCGATGAAGTCAGAGACCAAATTTGTACATTGTCACAGAAATACGTTGCGTCGACCGCGGTAGCCGAGATGACTGAGGCGCTGTAGTCACAGTCTGCACTACGGTCGGGGGTTCGAATCTCCCCTCGGGCATGGATATTTGTGCCATCCTTAGTATTAGCTATTTCGTAAGTAGTTTGTAAGTTTAGGAACCGATGACCTCGTAGTTAAGTCCCATAAGCTATACAAACATTTGGACATTTCTGAAATACGTCTCGAATAGAGTTAGTTGCAACGATGGAATGAATAAAAACTTAATACATTTTGCATATTTTTTATTTTTACTTTACTTTTATTTTTATTTATTTATTTACTCAGCACACTTGTTTAATTCGTCGTATATAATTTTGCAGGCACATTCAGTGGTATATGTGAATACGGTATGATAAAGGCGTAGAAACTGCAGTTAGAGTTATCAGAATAATAAATTAAGGCATGCGTAATGTGGCAGTTATATTGCACAATCAGCGACAATGTACGAAGGTTGCCCAGAAAGTAAAGAACCGCTCCTGCTTTCTCAGCAGCAAACAATGTTGCGAATTCGAAACGTTATGTATGAGTTATTCGAAGTTTCTTCAGTGCGTACGAGTTATACATATAAGTTATTCGAAGTTTGTTGAGTGCGTATGGTATATTTACGGCTCTTCCGACAGATAACGTGGCTACGAAATTGTTTCCAAATGGCGTCCGTAAGAGATGAACGTTAAAAGCAACGCGCCGTCACCGAATTTCTCACTGCAGAGAAAGAAACTCTGGGGAATATTCACAAACATCTGGTCAAAGCTTACGGAGTATCTGCTGGTACATCGCAGGACACAGCGGTTGGGGTCATCAAAATGCGGCACGTCCGTGTTCCGAGATTTGCAGCGGCGGGGTCGTCCATCCACGTCTGTCACACGTGACTTGTTGCGAAGGACGAATGCATTACTACTCAGCAGTTGACGTAGAAGCAGCAAAAGAAGTGTGACGCAACTATCCGTACTTTTTGATACTCAACAATGTGAGCACGATGGCTCTCGTGGTGTGTAACGGTGGATCAGAAATATTGCAAATAAAACATTGTTTGAAAAAGTTTTGAAGCTGAAATAAAGGCCTTTTCGTGACGCTTTGAGGACTCCAAAGACCTCATCCAAACACTGAAGAAATGCTCCGTACCACAATGAGTATTGTTATAGACAACCCAACCCTGGTGGAAGGCCAAAGAACGTAACGTAGAATCCCTACAAAAATAGGGCTTGTAAATTAATCATCTGTCTTTCTTGTGTGTAATCTCATGATGTGCAACGAATTATTGTTGAAGGAAAAATTTTGTGCATTACATTTTGGGCAGCCCTCATAGTAACTGATAAACGTTTCTCCTTTCGTCTTTCTGTTGGGATATCACGAAAAAAAGCCGAAAGTTCCATGTCAAAGGTGTACCAAGTCACTAAGTGCTTTCATTCTTAAGAAATGGTTGCAAATATTCTGGTATTAGCACATCGTGTGCTACACGTCTTTTTTGACCTCCTCCCCCTTTCCCCAGCTCTATGACCATTGCAGCCAAGTACACGCTACAAAATCGTTCCCCATGAAAATTTTAACGTTTTGTCGAAAATTGAATTACCGGCTGGCAGGAAAGCAGCGTAATCGTCAACTATGGGCTAGTGGCACCATCCAACGACCAATCTTCCTATTGTTGTGGACGTAAAGTACGAAAAGGAGCTTAATAACTATCGACCGGTGCCCCTGAATGTTAAATTTTACATAATTCAAAAAAAAAAAAAAAAAAAAAAAAAAAAAAAAAAAAAAAAAAAAAAAAAAAAAACCTTGACTGCGTATACCAAGGCAACGAATAAGAAAGGAATATTGCAGAAAGACACGAAACTACGCAAATGGGAGGTCCCAAAATAAACGAAAAATTTTGTCATTAAAGCAGAACGCAATTATTACAACTAAAATTAGGGCAAAGCTCCGAAGAAGAGACTAGATTGTCATTTGGTTGTCATTGTAGCTTCTGCTAGTCCCTTCCTCGGAACCTTGGCCATTTTTTTAGTGGTCTTAATTGAATTGTGGTTTAATTATTGAGTCACCCATTTGCTTAGTTTCACGGCTTTCTACAATAGCCGGCCGCGGTGGCCGAGGGGACTGAGGCACTCCAGTCACGGTCTGCACGGCCACTACGGTCGGGGGTTCGAATCCCCCCCTCGGGTATGGATATTTGTGCCGTCCTTAGAATTAGTTAGTTCATAAGTAGTTTGTAAGTTTAGGGACTGGTGACCCCGTAGTTGAGTCCCATAAGCTATACAAACTTTTGAATTTTAAGTGATTTTAGTTGCTGCACTACTCAGATGATATCTACTTCTACGTTACTCATTACGGCCTCTGTTCGTAATTCGAAATCTGGAATATTAGTTTCGTCTTCTTTGGTGAATAAGTTTCTAAAAGCTATGTTTAGTAGCGCTGTCATTGGCAGGATCGCCATTACTATCACGTAGTGAGGGTATTGTTTGTGTTTTGCCCCTAGTATATTTAACATATCAAAATCTCTTTGGGTTTTAAGTCAAATTTCGAGAAAGAGTTTCGTTGTGATAAGTATTGTAGACATCTCGCATTGAAATCCTCGCTAAATTTGAGCTTCTGTGTAGGATCGCCAATCCTGGGGATTTTGTGTTCGTTTCAGGGGCATTGGGCGCTAGTTATTAAACTCCTGTTTCGTACAAGTTGGACCGTTGGCCGGTCTCACTAACACATAGTTGGCGATTTCGCTGCTTTCCTGCCTGCCGGTAATTCAGCTGCTACGGTGGCCGTTGAATGGCTGATGCGGTACTCGGGCTGTTCGATAAGTGGCATTTCTACATGGGGCTAACATTTTAGGTTCGGTCTGGTTAGGTGAGCGTAATATCCAATCACTTTTTTGTTCTTAACAGTGCCGATTTTCTATCATTTCGATTTTACGCTTCTTAATTATGGGATTTACAGTTTTACGTGGCGCGATGGAGTAGCCGAGCGGTTTAAAGCGCCTCGCTGCGGAGCGCGCGGTTTCTCACCGTCGGAGATTCGAGTCCTCCATGGGGCATGGGTGTGTGTGTGTGTGTGTTGTTCTTAGTTTACCTTAGTTGAGGTAGTTTGTAAGCTACGGACTGATGATCACGCAGTTTGCTCCGTTAGATTTACAAACATTTGAACATGCCTCCTGAGTGGCTATGTCGCGCCCAAGTTACATACAGTGGCTGCCGGCATCTTGCATGAAGCAGATACTCACTATTTTAATCTGTTCCTATGTGTCACAGGTTTACGGACTCACTTCTTAAGTATACTCCCTTTGTACTGAATCATTTTAGTAAATATGTAGGGTCGCCATTTTATTACATGACATACGTCGCTATTTTATTTGATTCTAATTTGCAAGTCTCATAACTCGGGTAGTGAATAGACATAAAAAAATAGTTTGAAATTAGCAACTGGTATGGATTCAATCATTAAAGATTAAGATTGCTTGTAATCTGAACTATTATACACGATGGACGTGCTTTATCAAACTTTGTATCATCAATTCAGTCATTAGTGGCCACTGTAACAATTACATGGTAAGTAGGCAACTATGTGGTTGCAGTTCGCTTTCAGGTTACTTTTCATGCGTACATAATTTATTCTTGTGCACTGACCACTTTCCACGTGTCAGTATGCAATTTTGTCCTCTTGATTGGTTATAATGATACATGTCAAGTAGGATCGCATATTGTGATGCTAAAGAAGGGTGAAAATAAGAGGAAAAATATTCTCTCCCAGGCACCAATATATGTTCAGTGAAAAATAACGATCGAACTTTTGCATTGTTTATATCTGTGAAGTGATTTCTAGGCTCGGGTAGCATTTAGTGTAGTTGTTTCTTAGCGTAACGGTTAGTGTCCCGAATTGCATATTTTAGGTTCCGTGTTCACATCCAACAGTGTCCTACGTTTTTGCTGTATTTTAGTTGGCGCATAAGAATGTGATTGACATACAATTAATTACGAAATCAGTAATTTCAAATTTTATAGTTCCATTTACCAGATGCGCTCAAAATGCATTTTTGACACACAGATCGATGAATTATCGATCATACTAATTTTCGAGTTTTGCAAATACAAACATGAGCCGACTGAATTCTTAGACATGAGAATCTTCTGTCGTCGAATACGTAACTAACTGTATATGGACCACACGTTGGATCTCGGTCTACATTTCATGCTGTTCATATATTCAGGCTACTGGACTTGTATGAGTTATGACAACGGACTATCTGGATTCTTCTTTTGAAAAGGTTCAAATGTTTGTATACATTGTGGGACTTAACTAAATGTTCAAATGTTTGTAGAACTTATGGGACTTAACTACGGGGCCACCAGTCCCTAAACTTACGAACTACCTGTGAATTAGCTAACACTAAGAACGGCACAAATATCGATGCCCGAGAGGGGATTCGAACCCCCGACCGTAGTGGCCGTGCAGACCGTGACTGGAGCGCCTCAGTCCCCTCAGCCACCGCGGCCGGCGATTCTTCTCTTGAAATTTGTATTCAGCTGTATTGCCAGCCGCAGTGGCCGAGATGACTGAGGCGCTCCAGTCACGTTCTGCATGGTCACTACTGTCGGGGGTTCGAATCCCCCCTCGGGCATGGATATTTGTGCCGTCCTTAGTGTTAGCTAGTTCATAAGTAGTTTGTAAATTTGGGGACTGATGACCCCGTAGTTAAGTCTCATAAGCTATACATACATTTGAAACATTCCACCCAACTGTATTACAACATAGCTCTGACTGGTTTTGTTAACTGTCAAGTTGTAAACAGATGTTTATCCTTACCCTTCCTTAAAGACATTGTGTTGTACCAGATGCTTCTGAAACGTTCGTTGAATGGTCTCAGGAAATATAGGTAACAGGAGTTGCAAAACAACTACCTCTTCTGACCTTAAAAGTAATCCCTATTGGTTGCAATAGAGTTCTCACAGCCGGCCGCGGTGGCCGAGGGGACTGAGGCGCTCCAGTCACGGTCTGCACGGCCACTACATTCGGGGGTTCGAATCCCCCCTCGGGCATGGATATTTGTGCCGTCCTTAGTATTAGTTAGTTCGTAAGTAGTTTGTAAGTTTAGGGACTGATGACCCCGTAGTTAAGTCCCATAAGCCCTACAAACATTTGAACATTTGATTTTTTTAGAGTTCTCACATCGGTTGTACAGCTGTTGGAAACTGTCAGCAAACGCTTCTTGAGGAATCGCTCGAAGCACTGAGGTCAGACGTTCGATCTCAGCAAGGACTCAAACATACACTCCATGCGCTAACATCAAATGGGTTTCTGTCCAACACCACCTAGGCCTCACAGAAGCTCACGTCACGTCACACCGACCAGGCCGCGACCGCCAGCTGACTGGCTGACCGCCACAAGGCAGTGAGCTGTGCCCCAGCGGCCAGCCAGTCAGCAGTAGGTCGCAGCCTGGTCGGTGTCACTTGACACAGACTTTTGTGAGGCCTTGTAATCTAATTGGAGTTGGACACAGACACATTTGATGTTAGTACATGGTACTGAAGCTTTGAATGTGTGTTTGGTGCTTGCTGAGATCGAATGTCTGACCTCAGCGCTTCGAGCGACTCCACAAGAAGCGTTTGCTGAACAGTATCCAACAGCTGTACAACCGATGTGAGTATTGCAGCAAATAGGGATTACTATTTTTTTGTGTAACCCTTGTTTCCTATATTTCCTGAGATCATTTACTCAACTTTTCAGATGCACCTGGTACAACTGGTTAATGTGACGTGACACGGGCTGTTGTGAGGCCTTGTATCTACATCTACATACATACACCGTAAGGTGTACGGCGGAGGGTACACTGTACCACTACTAGGCATTTACACTCCCAAATAGAACGAGGAAAAAAAGAATGCCTATATGCCTCCGTACGTGCCCTAAATTCTCTTATCTTGTTTTTGTGATCGCTACGCGAAATGTAAGTAGGCGGCAGCAAGATCGTACTACATTCAGCTTCAAATGCCGGCCCTCTAAATGCCCTCAACAGAAATTCACGAAAAGAACATCGCCTTTCCTCCAGCGATTTCCTATTGAGTTGCCGGAGAATTTCCGTGACACTCGCGCATTGTTCGAACCTATCAGTAACAAACCTAGCTGCTCGCCTCTGAACTGCTTCTATGTCTTTCTTTAAAGTGATCTCTTGCGGGTCCCAAACACTTGAGAAATACTCAAGACGTGGTCGTACGAGCGTTTTATACGCGGTCTCCTTTACAAGTGAAGTACATCTTCCCAAAATTCTCCAAATAAACCGAAGTCGGCTTTCCGCCTTACTCACAACTGTCCTTACATGTTCGTTCCATTTCATACCGCTCTGCAATGTTACTTCTAGATATTTGAACGACGCGACAGCATCAAGAAGCTCAGTACTAATGCTGTATTCGAACATTATGGGATTGTTTTTCCTAATCACGCGCATCACCTTACATTTCTCTACATTGAGAGCTAGCTGCCATTCTTCGCACCAACTAGAAATTTTGTCTAAGTCATCATGTATGCTATTACAGTCAGTTAAAGACGACACCCTTCCATACACCACAGCATCATCAGTAAACAGCCGCAAATTACAGCTTACTCCGTCCATCAGATCATTTGTATAGATAGAAAATAATAGCGGTCCTATCACACTCCCCCTGGGGCACACCTGACGATACACTCGTCTCTGATGAACACTCGGCGTCGAGAACAACGTACTGCGTTCTATTACTTAGGAAGTATGTAGCTGGTGTTGCCCCGTCGCCATTTTGCTTAATTTGAAACAATACTTGACCTTAACGCTTTGCTCCATTGTTCCATTTCAGTGACACAAGTTCTCACACAGACCCTGTTAGCTGGATCGCAGCGTGTACGACTGCTTCATTGCAGCGCTTTGCACGTTCGGAGGGGGGGGGGGGGCGCTTGTTGACATGTCAATGCGTATGCGCGGGTATCCCAGGGCGGTTTGTAAAATGTGAGATAACTTTTCAGACGCCCCTTCTAGTATTCATGTATATGATAAGAGCATTATTATAATCAAGATTCATCGTTAACAAAAAATAAATGTTTACGTGTATTGCAGCAGGTGACTGTTGTTCATAAAAGAAGCTGCAATGCGACTGTAATTATAGCACTGGTATTTGAGCCCGTGAAATGTTCGATAGCAAAGTGCCACTGCCTGTACCCTTAGAATAGAACACGGGGACGCAATACTCCTTCGACTTTTGGAAACTCTGCGTTTATGATTTTGCACGTTACTCTGGAAACCTAGCTGCGAGAATACCATGTCGCAGTAAAAAGGTGCGGAATCGCACAAAGGCGTGAATGTATCCATCCCGTGCGAGGTTAAAAAGTTCTTCCTCATGTGCGTGCCTAGTTATGAAATTTTCCCGCGGCACGTCTCCCTAGCTAGTTATAAATTTCTGCCCTTCTGCGTTCGTTTCACACTGGCATTTGTAATCGTGACGTCATATGACGGGATGTTGTTAAGGCGATCAGAAAGGAGGCTATCGATCTGTCGATCGCTATAGCATCGAGTTACTGTTTATACGGGACAATCGTAACGAGAACTTTATAAGTAATGTTATTTTATTGTACAATGTGTTTAACACTTTTCCGTTTTCATCTAAAATTTTGTGTTGTGTACTTTGTGAGTACAAGAGAAAATATTAAGGACTGCTTTTCAGTTTGCCTTAAACCACTCCTGTCGTTTCAGGATCGTGAAACTTGCCATTTATAAAATACGTATATGCCATGTCTCTTCTTTATAGAAATTATGTATTTCCTAGTTATAATAAAGCATTGAGTATTACCGAAAAGTCGGCCGCGGTGGCCGAGGGGACTGAGGCGCTCCAGTCACGATCTGCAGTGCCATTACAGTTGGGGTTGGAATCCCCCCTCGGGCATGGATATTTGTGCCGTCCTTAGGATTAGCTAGTTCATAAGTAGTTTGTAAGTTTAGGGACTGATGACCCCGTAGTTAAGTCCCATAAGCTATACAAATATTTGAACATTTTGATTTATTACCGAAAAAAAAATACAGAAGAATGCTGAAGATTAGCTGGGTGGATCGCATAACTAATGAGGAGGTACTGAACAGAATTGGGGAGAAAAGAAATTTCTGGCATACCTTGACTAAAAGAAGGGATAGAGTGGTAGAACACATTCTTAGACATCAAGGAATTGTGAATTTAGCGTTGGAGGAAGTGTGTGGGGTAAAAACCGCAGAGGAAGACCAAGAGATGGATACAGTAAGCAGATTCAGACTGATGTAGGTAACCTTTCTTATGTGGAGATGAAGAGGCTTGCTCAGGATAGGGTATTGTGGAGAGCTGCATCAAACCAGTCTCCGGACTGAAGACCACAACAACAACAAAACCGAAAAACTACGGGGTCATCAGTCCTTAAACTTACAAACTACTTACGAACCAGCTAATATTAAGGACGGCACAAATATCCATGCCCGAGGGGGGATTCGAACCCCTGACCTTAGTGGCCGTTCAGAACGTAACTGGCGCGCTGCAGTCCCCTCGGCCACCACGGCCGGCGAGTATTACCGTATTTAATGTTTTCCGGGTAGTAAGGTATTCTAATAAAGAATAATTCTGCTGGCATTGCACCCAGTTACTTAACACATTTAAGCAGCGTTTCATTAAAATATGATCATAAATTAGAGGCACATTCAGTACATATTTTTCTGTTAGTGTATGCTGTATATTCTTATTTTTATGTCGTCTCTGAAGGTTGTGAAGTTCTTCACGTTAATCCTGTGAGCATACACTGCTTTTATATCTAGTGCTATAATTATGTACGCTATTTCTCTGCCTTATACATCTAGATGCTGTTAGTATATCTGAAAGTTTTCTTCGGCCACATGGAATGAGTTTCACTTGGAAAAATCAACTTGTTTACAAGTGTTCAATTTCTAAGACCAGCAGAATTTTGGTGCTTGTATATTACTCAAGACATGCAGCATTTGAACTCGGTAATTATAAATGTATGAGGAGTAAATTCCCATCAACATAGGCTAAGTGAATAAACACCCTTTTTTTATCAAAGCTTTATAGCAAGTAATTTTGTAGCCCATATTGCAGATCATACAGTGGAAGTTGAGGTACCTACTAGATTCCTCTCAGAGTATGCTGATGCAATAGCTCCGTACTTAGCTATAATTTACAACCGATCACTCAGCGAAAGATCCTTACCCAAAGACCGGAAAGTTGCCCAAGTTACTTCAATATTCAAGAACGGCAATAGAAGAGATCCCCAAAATTACAGGCCTAGCTCATTGACGTCGATTTGCAGTAGGATTTTGAAACATATACTTTGTTCGAATGTTATTAACTACCTCGAAGAAAACGACCTATTATCCAGTAAGCAACACGGATTCAGAAAGTATCACTCTTGTGAAACACAGCTTGCCCTTTATTCACATGAAGTGTTAAGTGCCATCGACAAGGGATCTCAAATCGATTCCATATTTCTGGATTTCAGGAAGGCTTTTGACACTGTACCCCGCAAGCGGCTTCTTATGAAATTGCGTGCTTATGGAATATCTCCCCAATTGTACGATTGGGTTCACGATTTTCTGTCAGAAACAACACAGTTCGTTGTAATTGACGGTAAGTCACCGAGTAAAACAGGTGATATCTGGCGTTCCACAGGGAAGCGTTATAGGTCCCCTACTCTTCCTCGTGTTTATAAACAATATAGGAGACAATCTGAATAGCTCCCTTAGACTGTTCGCGGATGATGCTGTCGTTTATTGGTTAGTGAAGTCAACAGAGGATCAAAAACAACTGCAAAACGATTGAGACGAAATTTCTACATTTACGAAAATTGGCAATTGACACTAAAGAAAGAGAAGTGTGAAGTAATACACATGACCACTAAAAGAAATCCGCAGAACTTCAATTACGCGATAAATCAGTCAAACTTTAAGGTCGTAGATTCTACCAAATACCTAGGAGTTACAATTACGAACAACTTTGACTGGAGAGAACACATAGAAAATATTGTGGGGAAGGCGAACCAAAGGTTACGTTTCATCGGCAGAACGCTTCGAAGATGCACCAGCTCCACCAACGAGACTGCCTACATCACACTTGTGTGTCCTCTCCTGGAGTACTGTTGCCCCTTGTGGAACCCTTACCAGTTGGGACTGACGGAAGACATTGAAAAGGTTCAGAGAAGGGCAGCTCGTTTTATCACGTTACGTGGGGAGGGGGGGGGGGAGGAAGCGCCACGGAAATGTTGCACGAATTGGGGTGGAAATAATTAAAAGAAAGACGTTATTCATTGCGGCGTGATCTGTTTGCGAAGTTTCAATCACCGACTTTTACTTCTGAATGTTTTTGCTAGCACCCACCTACTTAGGGAGACATGACCTTCCCAATAAAATAAGAGAAATCATATCGAAAAGGGAACGGTTTAGGTGTTCTTTCTCCCCGCGCGCTATGGAACGGTAGAGAAAAGTTATGAAAGTGGTTAATGAACCCTCTGGCAGGCACTTGAATGTGATTTGCAGAGTATCTATGTAGATGCAGATATCAGCCATGAAAATTGTATCCTGTTTCCTTGCAAACGAAATAACTGTTTTGTCGAGATTTAAATGGAAAAGTGGCCAATGCAGTCCACTGTTCAGTACAAATGAATAACCGAATTCACGTGGTCCGCGCTAGGTCACTCACACGCACTCGCAAAAGTCGATAGTCGAAAGCCCACCAGTAACGGCCCCCTTACGTCACAGTGACGTCACGATTACAAATGCCAGTGCGGAACGAACGCTACCAGTGCCACGTTTCCGCCAGCGCTGTTTGGACTGCCTCCTGTGGAACCCATTCTGCCTGCTCCGGCTTGTCTACCAGTAGCACCTGCAGACGCGGATCGCAATTTCCCCCGTTTTCGCCACAGCACGCCTGCTGGTCGCGGCTCCTCTGAGAAGTCGCCTATTTATACACCGACAACTTGCCGCAGGCGTCCCTGGCGCCGCTCCCGTTGTATCCTGACGCCTCGAAATTAATGTGCGGCGTCGCTCGACCATACGAAACTAATCCTAAAATAATGTTCAGACGTATTCGCCTGACGCGCTGCCGTTTCATCATAGACCATCGCACGACGTAACGAAAGGGGAGAAGTGCACTCGGAAGCTACACGACTGGACATGGAACACACAAAGCCGGTTTACACGCGCTGAAAATCGACTCCCTGAAAGCGTGCGCCTTTGGCGCCTGCGTGTAAATCGGCCACCAACCACATCGTGAGTGAGTTCATGAGGTCAGAGATGAATAGATTGAGCCGAGTGTGGAGTTCTAACTTTTCGAGACTGCTTTAATTTGCGCATGTGCAAAAGAATGGAAATTCATTATCGTCTGCTAACATTGGAAGTTCTGATCGAGCTCATTAATATTATAGAAATACTTCCGCTTCTTCTTACACTCCATTCTGTTGTTCGTGTTCTCATCACATCGATAACGTTGCACCAGGGTCTAGTATTCCTTTCTAAATCAAAATGTTTGTATAGCTTATGGGACTTAACTACCGGGTCATCAGTCCCTAAACTTACAAACTACTTATGAACTAGCTAATCCTAAGGACGGCACAAATATCCATGCCCGAGGGGGGATTCGAACCCCCGACCGTAGTGGCCGTGCAGACCGTGACTGAAGCGCCTCAGTCCCCTCGGCCACCGCGGCCGGCTATTCCTATCTCTGTTAGCGTTCTCCTATAAAAGTGAAATGTTCAAAATGTTCAACTACGTGGTTATCAGTCCCTAAACTTACAAACTACTTACCTACTTACGAACTAGCTAACACTAAGGACGGCACAAACATCCATGCCCGAGGGGGGATTCGAACCTCCGACAGTAGTGGCTGTCCAGACCGTTACTGGAGCGCCTAGGTCCCCTCGGCCACCGCGGCCAACTCCTGTGTATATATTTATTATGATATATTTATTAAGTTTTGAAAATTCTGTCCCAGTGTAGCTTACAACATAATATACAATTTTAATCTACCTGAATTTTTAGAATATTAATTTCATTAGACAGATTTGTTTTAGTTTAATCTAATGCAGTAACTATTCATTCAAAGTTCTTGATGCCACTCCAAACCTGGCCTTCCAACTGTCATATGTAACACTATCAATAATTACCACACACAATTATTAACAAGGTATATATATATATATATATATATATATATATATATATATATATATATATATATATATATATTATCAGTTTGTTTGTAATAGTAGGTAGTTTCAGTTCCCAGGTTATATTAAAATTTATTCCTTGTTTTATCCATCACACAATGTATATTCACTTATTACTGTTTAATTTTTAAGTTGATAACTGTAATAACACAATGTCAAAGAAGTGTTATACTATGTATGTCGATCTAAATGGAGACATTTGTCATCTCTTCCCATACTGTATCTCAACATTGTCACCTCTTTGACACAGCAGTAAATACTCTGAAGATGGCCTAATAAGCAGTGAAAGAGTGAGGATTATTAGAAGAGAAAATAATTTTCCACCTTATTTGACCGTCAGGAGGAAAGTAAGATATGAAAACTAAAGTTAACTGGCGCTTTTTACTGCAGTTTCCATATTGTTTGATATGTTTCCAAATATATATTTTTTCTTCAGAAAATAAATGTAAAATTTTTGAAACGTTTGGACAATACTTCTCCTATTATGCGGTGCAAGCGTTATCACAAATGCCTAGTAATAGGAGACTCGTGTTCGACTCCCTGACGCAGCCGAAATTTTCATTCGTCGATGTTGTCTGACTACGACACCTGCCAGCAGCTGCGACAAAATACCTCAACTAAATATATTTCCTCATTCACACAAATAAAAAATAATAATAAATAAATAAAAAATCGAAAATAAACAAAAACACAACAATAAATGGTGCTAGTAAACAAATAAACATATATCACGCAAGATTGGTGCTGCCTTCCGAGTCCTGTGTTATGTTGGCATCTGGTTCAGTTAATCACTTACCGAACATCAATTGCTTGGACTTATTTTTGTTGTTGTTGTTAATATAAAAAAATAAAAAATATTTAAAAAATAAAAGTCGCACTTTTAAACACTGTAACAAATAATTTCTGTTCTGTCACTGAGCCAGGCTATCATTATAAAATACCGACGTCCCAAAATCTAATAAAATGGACGCGGCACCCTTTCATTTTGGGCTACTCGTACGAGAGCTATATCAGTGCTTGCAGCTTGCTGCGTTTTCGCTGGTGTAATACATGTTTCTAGTTGAATGCTTCCTTCTCAACACAGTGAAATGTTCAAATGTTTGTAGAGCTGATAGGTCTTAACTACGGGGTTATCAGTCCCTAAACGCAACTTGCTGCGTTGTCGCTGGTGTAATGCATGTTCCTAGTTGAATGATTCCTTCTCAGAGAAATGTTCAAATATTCAAATGTTTGTAGAGGGTCTTACCTACGGGGTTATCAGTCCCTAAACTTACAAACTACTTATGAACTAGCTAATACTAAGGACAGCACAAATATCTACCCCCGAGGGGGGGATTCGAACCCACGACCGTAGTGGCTGTGCAGAACATGACTGGCGCGCCGCAGACCGATCGGCCACCGCGGCCGGCAGATAAATGTCTGAAATACTTTTTGCTGCTGAAGGAGGTTGGACTATTCGAAGGGCTGCAGTGAATTCCGCTTTCGAAGCAGGCTGGAATCCCAACCGCCGAAGTGGAGTGGCCGAGCGGAGCTGCGCGCGGTGACACAGCGCTCTTGGCTGAGCGAAATACTCAAAGAACAAGCCACGAACAAACGACCGCAAAGCTGCGATCTGCCTGAATAACAAAATAAACAAATTAATAAAGCGGCCTGAGGTGCCTTGCTGCGGAAGGAGCCGTTGCTCGCCGTCGGAGGTTCGAGTCCTCCCTCGGACGTGGTTCTGTGTGTCGCCCTTAGCATAAGTTAAAGTAGTTTGTAAGCCTAGGGACTGATAATCGCAGCAGTTAAGACCCTTACATTTACAAACATTTGAACGTTTTGGAATCCCAATTAATTTTACTCGCAATCGTTCCAACGGCACGGAATCAATCGAAACTTTAGTTGTTGTGCTGAGATACATCAATGTTTCCTTTTTTCTGGAGTAGGCTTATTTCTTATTTTTATATGTTTATTTTATTTTTTTCACCCACAAGTGATTTAACACCATTCCGATGCTGTTTTGTGATGCATGAAAGACATTTTTTTTCCAAAATTTTGCAATATCCTTTGCGGATTAGGTTCACTAGATAGGATGACTGCACTTTGGGATTTGCGCGCTGTGGCCAACGAAAGACAAAATACTGGAGCCAAAGTTATCCTTGCAGAGCTTGATCCGCATTGACGGAAATTCGGTTAGGCCACAACCTTTCACACCGCTGTATAATCTTACGCAGTGATAATACAGGGTGAACTTTTGGGGCCGGCATTAACTTCACTTGAAATATCCGGGCTGACAGGCCGTGGTCGATAAATGAAACTTTCCCATAGCCTTTTGTTCCCGCTAGGGAAGATATCGTCGAAGAGTAAGCGGCGAAGTGCCATAACTAAAACTTTCTATTCGGCCACGACCTGCCATCCTCACAATTTTAAATGGAATCATATGTAATGTTGTGTCTTTTGAGAGACTCGAGCGTCACTAAGGATGTGCCGAGGAAACATTTGCTTGACAGATCTTATGTTTTCTGAAGAATGTGGTATTAAAATGGAAATGAGCGTATGGCTTTCTTGGCCGGGAGATCCCTTGGGGATTGTTCGGCCGCCTGAGTGTAAGTCTTTCTATTTGACGCCGCGTGTGCAACTTATGTGCCAATGATGATGAGGACAACACACGACACCCAGTCTCCTGCCGGAAATCGAATCCGGGCCTCCTGCGTGGTAGTCAGCGACGTTTCCACTGAGCTATGGAGGCGGACAGAATGTGGTAATCATGAGATGAATATGGCCGCCTATTCGAGTTGACTTACTGCTTTGGTTGAAGGGGATCACGGAGGAAAGAGAATGAAAATCTTAATTTTACTCGGCCCCCCAAGAATTCCTTTCCTTCGCCAACTTCTTCAGTTCAGGTTAGCACTGGCACATAACGTCCTCCATTATTTACTGGATGTATCCCAGTATCTGTTATCACCCACAGTTTCACCATCTACAGCCCCCTCTCGTTCCATCTACGATATTCCCTGACGGTATGGCACATATCCTAATATCTGGTCCGGTTCTCTTTTCATCGATTCTATAGAAAATCTCAGCATCGGCTGTCTTATCAGTCCATCAACATTGTCTGCAGCACCATATCTCAAGTGCTTCGATTCCGGTTTCTCTACTGTCCAGGTTTCACGCCCATAAAAAGCTGTACGCCTGTAATTCTCAGAAATTGCTTCGTCACATTAAGGTAAATGTTTGATATCAGTAGGTTCCTCTTCGCCATTTAATTCTTTCATCCTGCACATCTACTTTTATTGTACTCTTTGCTTCGTCCGTCGTAGGTTACTTTGTTTCGAAGGTAGCAGAATTCCCTAGTTTCATCTGCGTCGTGGTAACTATTTTGAATGCCAAGTTTCTCCAACATTTATTTATGAACTCATTTTTCTTTAGTTACTCCATTCATGGTCCTCGGTGAATCTTATCAGTGGTATCCATTCATCCAGAATTTTTACCTTCTCTCCAGGCTTTATTTCCGTCATTGCTTTTTCGTCGTAGATATCGAACATTAGGGGTGAAAGACAGCATCCCCGTCTAAGCGCTTTTTAACACGAGCAGTTTTTTGTCTTTTATTGTTCCCTTCTTTTTCTTGTACCTATTATCCACCTCTCCTTAGAGGTTACTCTTTTTTCAGGATTTCGACAACTCACGTTGTCGATCGTTTTCTCCACATGGCGGCCTTTCTTCAGTCTGACTTCCTGTACCATGCAGAATACTAGGACTGCCTCTCAGATGCATTTACCTTTCCTAAAACCGAACTGATCGTTACCTAACAAATCATCAACTTTCTTTTCCCCTAATTTTAATATGAAAAACAGTTGTCACCTGAAGTGGAAAGGCAGAATTGTGTAGCACATGCTACCTGGAGCTTTGTAAAGTAGTCCTCATGATAAGCGGTAAGTTTACGGTATCCAAATAAACAAACAAACTACTGCACAGTGTCGGTTTGTTAATAAATCAGGTATATGAGAAAAAGAAATTACAGAGATTCGTGCATAAGCCACTTATGTCTGAATTTAACAACGACAAGTACACTATTATTCGCAAATAAAATTTACAATTCCTTCTTATTGCGTAAGTAAACAATAGGAGTAACATAAAAATATTATACCTTTGTTTCATCTCAAATTAAGAAATTTTAATCAAATAGTTTGCCAAGAAAAAGTATTAAGACAAATTGCAAGAAACTGATAGTTATACCTCTTAACACTGTTATGAAATGTGCTTTAGATACCAGTCACATGAATGTAACAACGAGCCGGCCTCAGTGGCCGAGGGGACTGAGGCGCGCCAGTCACGGTCTGCATGGCCACTACGGCCGGCGGTTCGATTCTCCCCTCGGGAATGGATATTTGTGCCGTCCGTAGTATAGGGTAGTTGAAGTTTGTAAGTTTAGGGACTGTTGACCCCGCAGTTAAGTATCATAAGCAATACAAACGAATAGCAATTTCTTTATTTACTATAATTAAACATCCTGAATAAATAATTTCTTTCACAGCCCAACTGAAGAGCTAATCGGTCGTTAACATTTCAGTTTAACGCCTCAGAAAAAAGATACGTAACAGGCGGGAAATCACAAATTATACTTCAAAAATTAATACGCACGTTTGCGCCAATCACATCGTCAAAACAGAACTCAGGAATAGGTTTCTTAATAAAGAAACGAATATACCTGACTCCTGCACGGAACAGTAGTACGTGTGATTGACTTTCGTAGGTTAAACCCACTGAGTAACAACACCCACGCCAAGTGTAGTTCGATTATTGTGCCCTCGTTAAAATGCAGGTAACACAACACTTTATAATTACTGTGGAGATGTGACATATACACTCTTGGTCATTAACATTGCTACACCACGAAGATGGCGTGCTACAGGCGCGAAATTTAACCGATAGCAAGAAGATGGTGTGATATGCAAATGATTAGCTTACCAGAGCATTCACACAAGTTTGGCGCCGGTGGTGACACCTACAACGTGCTCACATGAGGATAGTTTCCAACCGATTTATCACACAAAAACAGCAGTTGACCGGCGTTGCCTGGTGAAACGTTGATGTGTGTAAGGAGGAGAAATGCGTACTATCACGTTTTCGACTTTGATAAAGGTCGGATTGTAGCCTATTCCGATTGCGGTTAATCGTATCGCGACATTGCTACTCGCGTTGGTCCCGATTCAATGACAGAATATGGAATCGGTGGGTTCAGGAGAGCAATACGGAACGCCGCGCTGGATCCCAACGGCCTCGTATCACTAGTAGTCGAGATGACAGGCAACTTATCCGCATGGCTGTAACGGATCGTGCAGCCACGTCTCGGTCTTTGAGTCAACAGATGGGGACGTTTGCAAGACAACAAGCATCTTGACGTACAGTTCGACAACGTCTGCAGCAGCATTGACTATCAGATAGGAGACCATGGCTGCGGTTACGCTTGACACTGCATCACAGACAGGAGCGCCTGCGATGGTGTACGCAACGACGAAACTGGGTGTACGAATGGCAAAATGTCATTTTTTCGGATGAGCCCAGGTTCTGTTTACAGCATCATGATGAACGCATCGGTGTTTGGCGACATCGCGGTGAACGCATATTGGAACCGTCATCGCCATACTGGCGCATCACCCGGCGTGATGGTATGGGGTACCATTGGTTACACGTCTTGGTCACCTCTTGTTCACCTCGACGGCACTTTGAACAGTGGCCGTGGCTCTACCCTTCATTCGATCCCTGCGGACCCTACATTTCAGCAGGATAATGCACGACCGCATGTTGCAGGTCCTGTACGGGCCTTTCCATACGGAAAATGTTCGACTGCTGCCTTGCCTAGCACATTCTTCAGATCGCTCACCTATTGAAAACGTCAATGGTGGCCGAGCAACTGGCTCGTCACAATACGTCACTACTCTTGATGAACTGTGGTATCGTGTTAAAGATATATGAGCATCTGTACCTGTACACGCCATCTCAGCTGTTTTGGACTCAATGCCCAGGCGTATTAAGGCCGTTATTATGGCTAGAGGTGGTTGTTCTGGGTACTGATTTGTCAGAATCTTTGCACCCAAATTGCGTGAAAATGTAATCACACGTCAGTTCTAGTATAATATATTTGTCCAATGAATACCCGTTTATCATCTGCATTTCTTTTTAGTTTATCAATTTTAATGGCCAGTAGTATACATTCTAAATCCGCAAAGCACAAAATTTGGAAACTGGTAAACTGTATCTTGCAATCTCAAAACTTCATTTAGCAGGCATAACAAAGATATAAAAATTCAATAAGTTCAATGACACCGAAAACTATGTGCAAGGCGCCAAATAACAATAGTCTACTCGATGTTGCTATGAAAGAACAACACTCGTAAGTTTAAACTACAGCATTGTTTAACGAGTACCTATATCTCGCCACGATTACCAAAACAATTCGAATGCATGTACGGGACAAAATTACGTGTGAACCGCCATTGACTTATATCGGCCCACACAGTAAAGTCAATTTAGAGTTCAAGGTACCTCTCCTTGTTAACTGAAAAATAATCTAAGATCGCTCACTTACAATTCCAAGTACATATAGATGAGGATAAGGTGAGAACTGCCCTTTTACGTGAATCACTCCGGCAGTAAAGAGAAATCGTCTAAAGGATGAAGACACCTCCACTGATCACCACCTGATTTACTTGCTATGGACTTGCAAATGGTAATCCAAAAATAGTCAGTCACATGTGAATTGCCACAGACAGAAATTAGTACACGCGGTAGAAACAATTTTAAATGATAAATAAGCCATTCTCAAATTAATATCAAAATTAACATGACATATCAAATAAAGTCCTTACCCTCACGGCAACGTAATTACCCGTGAACTGCAATTACCTTACATCAGAACAAACAGTAAAATTAACGGATCGCACTTCAAAATGCACTTTGTCTTACACACCGTCGTACACACACAAGCCGACCCAAATGTATGAGCGGCGATAACCAAGAAATTCTTCGAACGACTCGTATATGGGATGCTCACCCTGGAATCCAGTCTGAGGTACAATCAGCGAAACAATTCTTAATAGTCGAGGGTACAAATTCAAACGACTGTCCAAGCTGACAGCTACGATACCAGGCCCAGTGTATCAATTAATTGGCTTAAAATAATAATCCTGTATGTCAAACATTAATTAGATCGTAGACATATCACGACGACAAACAACAATATCTGAGGACAGGTCTGAAAGCTATAGTTCACACGTCTGCAGCCACGAAAGTGACGAAAGCCAGTCCCAGGAATTTATTTGAACACTTTTCAGAAAGGTACTAAATGCTAAATTAATTGCAGATATTCAAATATTTATTAAAAGTCACAGAAAATGGTAAATGTGGTGCAAACTACTTACAAGAATTAAGTCTACTAATGCAGAACATCCATCTAAATGATGTGTGTGGTCCTTCTGGTGTTCATAAGTGATACATATGTTTTAGCCATGAACCTGCTGCAAGTTACATGAGTTATTTTCAAAATCCGTTCATATTATTGATAAATAACAAAGACATGAAAATAAAACTGTGAGACGTGTTGTAATTAATGCTGCTACTAAAGCTTACATACTTTTGATAATTAATGCCATCTCTTATAATCTAAGTAGCTCTCTTAGGTTGTTTGCAGATGACGCCGTCATTTACCGTCTAGTAAAATCATCTGAAGATCAAAACCAACTGCAGAACGATCTGAATAAGATATCAGTATGGTGTAAAAATTGGCAATTGACTCTAAATAATGAGAAGTGTGAAGTCGTCCACATGAGTACGAAAAGAAATCCGTTAAACTTTGTTTACAACATAAATCAATCAAATGTGAAGGCCGTAAACTCCACAAAATACCTAGGAATCACTATTACTTCAGACTTAAACTGGAAAGAACACGTAGATAATATCGTGGGAAAGGCGAACCAGAGACTGCGTTTTATTGGCAGAATCCTTAAAAGATGCAACAGAACTACTAAAGAAACTGCATACACTGCGCTTGTCCGTCCATTTTTGGAGTATTGCAGCCCAGTGTGGGATCCTTATCAGGTGGGTTTGACGGAGGACATCGAGAGAGTCCAAAGAAGGGCAGCTCGTTACGTATTGTCACGATACAGGGGAGACAGCGTTACGGAAATGATACAGGATCTGGGATGGGAATCATTAGAACAACGGCGCTTATCGCTGAGGCGTGGGTTACTTGCGAAACTCCAATGGCCAACATTCTCCTCTGAATGCGAAAATATATTGTTGACTCCCACTTACATAGGTAGAAATGATCATCAGAATAAAATAAGAGAAATCAGAGCTCGAACAGAGAGATTCAGGTGTTCCTTCTTCCCGCGCGCTATTCGAGAATGGAATGGGAGATAAATAGTATAATTGTGGTTCGATGAACCCTCTGCCAGGCACTTAAATGTGATTTGCAGAGTATCCCATGTAGATGTAGATGTATAAATGTAAATACTGTTATATAAATACTCTCAATTTATCCTCGTATTTTTGATGCTGTGTATGAGAGAGAAATGGAATATACAAAAGAAGTTTAATTTATGAAATGTCAGATTGATGCTAAAGCAGCATCTCGATACTCTCCTATCCCTACGCTAAGTTACTCACATGAATGACGTCATTGGTACGGTACTTATCCATATGTGAGTCTCGACCAAGACTGAAGAACAAGTGTTGCAGAAGCTGTGTGCTGGTATTACACGAACTTCTGATCGTGAGATAAAACTTTTGAAATAATCCATATTGAAAATATTTTCAGTTGGCAAAGAAATAACAATTTGTCGTGAATAACACAACCGTCCACGTTGCGTTAATCACCAACAATTATTAACAGCCGCGGAGTTCATAGGATGCAATATGGATCACATAACCTCAAATAATAACCGGAAACATTATTACATAGCCTCTTGAAATAAAATATTTCTTTGATATGGTACTTATACAGTACATTCCTGTTTCACACGTTCAGTGCAGGAGAATGTAGTTAAGTATGTACTTAATGAATGAGTGAATCTGATGTTCCTCTGTCTACTGGGAAATAAAGCCTTTTTTTAAGCATTAGTAGAGTGCTGCCTGACAGAGCCGCTTCAATTAAATATCTAGGTGTAACGCTGCACAGCAAAATGAAATGGAACTAGCATATAAGGACAGTCCTGGGGAAGCGGAATGGTCAACAATTTTGGGAAGGTGTGATTCGCCTGTAACGGAGACCGCATGTAAAACGGTAGTACGACCCCGTCATGAGTATTGCTCAAGTATTTGGGATTCCCATCACATCAGTTTAAAGGAGGACGTAGGGCAGTTCAGAGGCGGGCGGCTAGGTTTCTAACCGGTAGGTTCCATCAATGTGCGAGTGTTACTGAAATGCTGCGGGAACTCAAATGGGAGTCGCTGGAGGAAAGGCGACGTTATT
This sequence comes from Locusta migratoria, assembly GCA_026315105.1. Taxonomy (NCBI): domain Eukaryota; kingdom Metazoa; phylum Arthropoda; class Insecta; order Orthoptera; family Acrididae; genus Locusta; species Locusta migratoria. The sequence goes on along the minus strand of CM048744.1, from coordinate 902,391,671 downwards.
TTCGAGAAACACTGTTGAAGAAATTTAGAGAGCCGGATTTTGAGGCGGAACGAAGAACGGATCTACTGCCGCAAAACTACACTTCGCGTAAAGACCGCAAGAAGAGCGAGATTAAGGCTTGTACGGATGTTTTCATGTATTCGTTTTTCCCTGTTTTTATATGGGAATGGAACAGGAATTACCTGACACCACGCACCTTTGGGTGGATTGCGGAGTATGTATGTACATGTCGTTGTAGAAAGGAAAATTTTCCTACATGCCATAATGTTTCAGTGGAATTAACCTGTAAGTGATTGATTTTTAGGACTGGAATGTAATTTGTTTAGATTAAATGTATTTATGTCGACTATAGTCTTAGATTACCAGTTTCGTTTAACGATATCTTCTTTCAGAAGAAGTACAATGGAGCCATAGTGGCATGCTACTAGAACATGGTTTGAAAGAAATAGTTCTGAAGATGGTCATCACTGATCGAAAGCGGTAGTCTAAGAATACAGTTTGTGATATTTGACGTATACAAGGAAATTATTCAACATTGCCGAATCACTGTTGAATTCTCGACTACGTCACAACTTGTGGATTTATTATTATTTTTTTTATTTTTTCCTAAAACAAATAGGCAACTTAGACAATGGTAATGTTTCCAATATCAGTGCCGCAGGTGTGTAAACTTACTTATTAAATACCGTTTCCTGATACAATGAATGTTCTACAATTCTAATCAAGTGAGGTCTATAATGATTTTTCCGAAGCAGACTGTAAACGAAATAGGTTTTTTTCTGAGTGTATTAATGATTTTTTTTTTTTTTTTAATTTTGTACAACGACTCACTAGACAAAAGATATGTATCAAACCACTGAAACCGCTCAACAAATCCAGTAAATATATTGAATAGACTGTCTATACCATGCGTGTCAGCCGCCTTCAATGGTTTTTCTATTCGGTGTGTATTAATTAAAGTAATTAAATGTTTTTAAAGCTTATGGGACTTGACTACGGGGTCATTTGTCCCTAAACTTACAAACTACATATCAACTACCTTATACTAAGGACGGCACAAATATCCATGCCCGAGGGGGGAATCGAACCCCCAACCGTAGTGGCCGTGCAGACCGTGACTGACGCGCCTCAGTCCTCTCGGCCACCGTGGCCGGCTTCGGTGTGTATCCTCATCATGTATGATTACTGGAGCACGTAGAGAAAGTATAAAGAAAGGCGGTTCGGTTTGTGCTGCTATAAAGTACGTGAGAGTGGCAATCATTACTGCAAAGGTGTGATTTTTTTTCACGAAATTCCATCACTAATTTTATACTGTGTATGCAAAACAATTTTGCTGCATATTACTATCACAGAGAGAAGTGACAGTCATTTAGCTGTTTACTTTTGACAGGAGGTGTTCGAGACTGCACGGTTGAAGACTGAAAATGTTTGTACGAATTTTTTGTGAAACACTTAATAAGAATGTTTAAGTAATTTTGTAGAGTACTTAACGAAAATGCTTATATGCCCTTCAAGACACGAAGTAAGCTAAGTAATCAGTAATGCCGTCAGTCTCTAATGACCACGCTGTCGACGGGACGTTAAACCCTAAGCTTCCTTCCTTCAGTAATGCCTTGACTGTTTCATTTAGTCACGGCATTACTGAAACGATACTCGTCCAACACGCTCCGATAAATTTTCATCGTTATCAGACGCTGAGGACAGAGAAGAATGAGACACGTGTTGCTTCGTGCCCTGTGCTAAAGCCGCCACTGTTTTCAGCTACTGCCAAGCACAAATAAATTTGAGTGTGGAGCTGTGTTAGATTGAGACTTGATGAATATATAAATATTACGATAAGGAACACAGTGTCACATTCTTTCCTGTGGCAAGACTTTCCTGTGACTGCTGCGCGCAGGAATTTTACAAACAATTGGTCAGAGACTAATGAAGGTCATATTTGACCCCTAACACTCCCAACATCACGAACCCGTGCTTCCAGTAACAACTAATCAACGGAAAACATTAGTCTGTGTCATTTCCAACAAAACGTTTCATTCTACCGCTAATGAAATGTTACTGAGGTGAAGTAACAATATATCAGTAAGATGGAAGTAATTCCACGACGTCAGTGTATCATTACATTTTCAGTCACCAATGCCAAACACCGCTTGCCATAAGAAAGTAGGACATAAATATCCTACCCACCTGGTGTTATTTGAAGCATGGTTTCGTGAGATTCCAAGAATCAGAGATAAAAGCTGTCCTTTCTAAGAAACCCTACTAATGCACTTTACTGTCAGGCACATATTGGGTAAACAAACCCTCTTGAAGAAATTACTATTTAAATTTGACAGTAGAGTTTAGAAAAGAAAAGAAAAAAAGGTACCACAATTTCGCTGCAGAGTCTAGATATGACTCCGAATGTATAATGAGCCGCTGATAGAAATCTATCCGAAGATATACTATGTGCATTTCGTATACGGTGTAGTCAGGCAGCCTGTCACGATAAAAGTATTAGGTTAAATTGTGGAGAACAACAGTCCATGCAAGTACACTCCAGTTCGAAGCTAACAAAGCAAACGTTTATGAATATCAAACTCTGTAATATTATATTCCATCAAGTGGTCCACATATGTTTCCCAGGCATCAAATGTGTCGTGGATCTTCATATTCTCACTACATGCTCCATAAAGGTGAGAAATTTCTACAGCAACTAAACATTATTTTTTTGTATTACACTATATGAAATTAAATTTAGTAGCCTACATTCCGTTTTCTAGTTCATACTTGATTTCTTGTTGAAACGGTGCATATGGAGTATATGCGATAATTACATTTGTAGACCAATACCTCAAGCGGTATTGAGGTACCAGATATCGATCCACACAAGAGCAGCGACAATAGTTAAGTAGTGTAGCGTCAACAGGCGACAATTCAGTCGTACATTCTGGAATATTTGAGGTCATGCATGTGGTGAACACTGTCTTGGGGTACGTTACACTACTCCTTCTCGGCCGTCATCGTTGACTGACGAGTCGTAGGGGATACCTGGTCACGTTGGCCACAGAGGCAGGACGGACCAGTCGAATTTGTTCATACAACAGACGCTAGATCGTCTTTGGAATCAACCAGAAAGTGGATAGCACTTTTCCGCTCCTTATAGAGGGCCAGTATCGCAGGCGGCGAAGTTTTGGCCAAGCTGTAGTCCTTAATTGTTTTTGTGCGTGTTTCAGTAAAATTCCATTCGTCGTTTTATGTGTGTTATTTAACTTTTCCTTGTTTTAGGCGCAACGGGATGAGTAGTATAATAAAAGGTCGTACTTTAAGGATTATTTCTATATGGCATACAGACTTAATTGCTTCAGTAAGTTTCCTAAAGAACAGAATTTATTGTAAAGATGGCGATGGGGCAGGTTGGCCCAGAGAGGACGGGGCACGATGGTCAGCCGAGATAACCAGTCACGTCCTATAGGAGCTGTACTTCTTTAAACTCGAAAAGTTTGTTGCCATAATGATAACAACGGTTACAATTCTTCGAGTTTATTACATTATTAACATAATTGTCGAAGTTAAGGATATTTTGATACGTTTCACAGGTCAAAAGATATATTTATGAGATAAAAAGCATTGAATAAACTCCAACCAGTAAATTTTATTTTAATCTTAAAAAGTGATCTGAGAATTCTGATTCTCGTTCACTTCCTTGTTTTCAAAACATCAGTTACGGCCCTTGTTTAAACCTTTGTTTTATTTGTAGTATCATAAAAATGACCCGAAACTATAAAAGAATGAGAAGGTCATGATTTCTGAAGATTTGATGCTAAGAGCAGTTTTAGAAGTAAAAGAAAAGGAAACATCAGTGAGGACTGTTCGCGAAAATCGTACTGGAGGTACTGTGATAAGTACAGACAGACCTCATGTCAGTTTGCACAGGTAATTGAAACTCAGGAAATTAAAATTGAATTTCAACCGTTCCCATTGGTCCAAAGCATTGCAAAGAAATATTGACGAAAAATTAGATCACAGGCTAGAAGAGCCTTTTTCAAAAAGGAAAGATGGTGATAATGATGACAATGAGGAAGTCACAGTGCCTTTTTGAAACAGTCAGCTGGAGAAAACGGAATTCAGTTCACGAACTTCAAGCGTTGCTCTCATCAGAGATAAGTGAAAAATAAAATCCATGGACTGTTTTATGAGTGTTAAAACTGTGCTGATCCTTTGGAGCCGGACGTTGATTAAAGTTGACTGGTTTGTATTAAGATGCTATAAATCTCAATACGTTTAACCTGCCCTGTTGTCATATTCCTCCATGTTAAGCATTTAACTGAATATTCAACTTAATATGTACATTAAAGCACATTTCTTCATAACTGTTAATTTTATTTTGATTTCCTAGTTATACTTTTCAAAAGACTACACGGGACAACGTGCTCAGCCTCTGGGCCAACTTACCCGAGGGCAGGGACAGATTGGCCCACTTGACATATGTCCAGTAATTAATTTTTTTTCTAATACTTTAACTGATATTCTCAAGCTTAGTAACTGCCATCAAGATCCATTAAAAACCTGACTATTATTTAACAATAATTTCAGAAATTTAAATTTGTCAAATAAATTAATATTAACAAAAATAAAGAAATATGGCCAACGTGCCCCGGTCTCCCCTACCTCTCAGCCGTTGTTCCATTACAACCCACAAGTGCTCGATTGCAGACGACTTCAGAAATCGTTCTGGCCTAGGAAGTTATTGCACGTTTTGCAGAGCACTTTGAGTTTCACTCATTGCATTTGGGCGAGCTTTATCCTGTGGGAACCACACATCATCTTCTTGTCGCAATTAAAGCAGAGTTGTAACTTATCACGCCCCAGACCAAAATAAGTGGGGTTCGGCCAGCGTGAAATGGTCGAACGCACACAATGAGACAGCGCTCGCCAGGTCTACGACGTACTCGTAAACGACCATCACTTGCGTGCAGGCAGAATCTGCTTTCCTCGCTAAAGACCACTGCCAACCATTCCACCCTCCAAGGGATCCTGCGACGGCACAAGTCCAGCCGTGCAAGTCAATGCTGTGGTGTGAGGCATAGAGGAGAACGCGCCAGTAGTTCCACAAGCAGGCCACCGTATTGACTTTTCTGATCTCACACTCCCTCTCATCTGTCCTGGCGTAGCTGAAACTTGTCTACTGGTGAGAGAATGCTCCCATGACGCTTGCAACCAGCATGTTTGAACAACTGACGCTGCACATCAAACCTGTATAGCAGTTCACAGAAAGGACCAACCCACCCATCGGAAGGGCAGAATTTGACCCATTTATAACTCGCACGATTGGCTGTAGGAAGCAGGAGTGCGTCTCCGTACCATGGCGTGTGTTTCTTTCACATGCTGATATCCAATGAGCTCAATGGCTGTAAATATCTCATGTTGTTCTTGTTGCTGTTTTGGTCCACAGTCCGCAGACTGGTTTGATGGAGCTATCCACGCTACCCAGTCCTTTGCCAGCTTCTTCATCTGAGAGTCCGATCGACAACCTACATCCTTTTGAATCAGCTTACTGTATTCGTCCCTTGGTCTCTCTCTACGATTTTTACCCTACACACTTTTTTCTAATGCTAAGTTGACGATTCCTTGATGTATCAGAATGTGCCCCACCAACCTATTCCTTCTTTTAGTCAGGCTATGCCAGAAACTCCTTTTCTTCCCAATTCTGTTGAGCACTTCCTCATTAGTTACGTGATCTACCCATTTAATCTTTATCATTCGGCTGTATCACATTTCGAAAGCTTCTTTTTGTCTGAACTCCTTGTCCACGTTTCACTCCCAGACAAAAGATTTCAGGACGGACTTCCTAACATTTAAACTGATATTGGATGTCAACAACTTTCGCTTCTCCAGAAACGCTTTTCTTCCTACAGCCATTCTGCATTTTATATCTTATTTACTTCGGCCATCATAAGTTATCTTGCTACCTAAATAAAAAATTCATCTACTACTTTTGTTGCCCATTACCTAATCTAATTCCTTAACATCACCTGAGTTTCTAACACTACATTCCATTACCTTTGTTTTACTCTTGTCAATGTTTATCTCATACCTTTCTTTCAAGACAGTGTCCATTCCGTTTAATTGTTCTTCCAGGTCCTTTGCTTTCTCTGACAGAATTAGTATGTCGTTAGCAAACCACAGTGTTTTTATTCCCTCTCCCTGGACTTTAATTCCCTCTCCAAATTTCTCCTAGCATTTCTTCACAGCTTGCTCAATGTACAGTTTGAACAACATTGGGGAAAGGCTACAACCCTGTCTTACTCCCTTCCCAACCACTGCGACCCTTTCATGTCCTTCGACTCTAATAACTGCAGTCCGGTTTTTGTACGAGTATAACTCTTCGCTCCCCTATATTTTACTCCTGCTACCTTCAGAATTTGAGAGTGTATTCCAATCAACATTGTCAAAGGCTTTTTCCAGATCCACAAACACTCAAAACGTGGGTTTCCCTTTCATTAACCTATCATCTAAGATAAGTCGTAATATGAGCGTTGCCTCTTGTGTTCCTACATTTTTTCTACATTCAAATTGATCTTCCCCAACGTAGCATTCCATCAGTTTTTTCCATTCGTCTGTAAATAATTATTAAACTGATAGTTCTGTAATTTTCACATTTGTCTGCACTTGCTTTCTTAGGAATTGGAATCAGTATATTCTTCTTGAAGTTTGAGGGTATTTTTCCTGTCTCATACATCTTGCATACCAGGTGGAACAATTTCTTCATGACTGGCTCCACTAAAACTAATAAGCCGTTCAGATGAAGCATCGTCTATTCCAGGAGCCTTGTTTTTACTCAAATCTTTTAGTGCTTTATCAGATACTTCTCGAAGTATTGTATCCCGTTTCTCTTCCTCTACTTCGTCTTTCCATTGCTAGAATAATGCCTTCTAGTTTATTTCCTTTGCACAAGTCCTCTATATATTCCTTTTAACTTCAGCTTTCCTTTCTTTCCTTAGTAATGGTTTTCTATCTGTGTTCTAGATATTCACAACGCTCTTTTCTTGTCTCCAAATGTCTCTCTTTCCTTCTCCCCCCCCCCCCCCCCCCCCACCGTATGCGGTATCTATCTTTCCCCTAGTTATACATTCTTCTACAGTCTTGCATTTCTCCTTGAGCCACTCCTGCTTAGCCAGTCTACACTTCCCGTCAACCTCATTTTTCATAAGTTTTCATACTTATTCCGCATTAAAGGGAAAACACAGTCAGCTATGGCACTACGCTATATATTGACAAACGACCTTGAAACCTACTACACCCCATGTGACACCTGCCCTGAGATCAGAAATCTACACAGTCTTTCCAGGTAGGTTGCTAGCCTTACTTGGCCAGGGCCCCACTGGGTTTTACCCCTAACGATTGAGGGACTAACCGGTGGATTTGGTAGTCTTTGTCGTCTGAGCACAAAGGTGGCCACGACTCAGAATATGTCCGAAATGCCCAACCTTATTCCAAAATAACTGGTATCCCAACTGTCAGGACCACTTACTTGTCCACTCATACATTGCCCGTGGTTTATGAACTAAGACATGACTACAGGAACCCACACCATGAACCACCATGATTATTCATAAGGTCGAGGTTACAGATATGAACGTAGCAAGAATGATTGCAGGTACTAATAGATGGGAACAATGGCAGGAGGGTGTCCATAATGAGGAAATCAAGGAAAAACTGGGAATGAACACCATAGATGAAGCTGTTAAAGCGAACAGCCTGAGATGGAGGGGTCATGTTATACGCATGGGAGAAGCAAGGTTACCTAAGAGACTCATGAGCTCGGCAGCGGAGGGTAAGAGAAGTCGAGGTAGACCTAGAAGAAAGTACTTAGATTCGGTGCAGAATGATTTTGAAGTAAAAGGCATAACATAAGACGAGGCATCAATGTTAGCATTGAATAGGGGATCATGGAGTAATTTTATTAGAAGTACTATGCTCCAGACTGAACGCTGAAAGGCATAATCAGTCTCTAATGATGATGATGATGATGGTGATGATATATATTTCTTTTTCTTTTCGGAATTGTATGTCGGGGGTAAGCCGTTCAGAAGACTTGACTTTCTTCGCTAAATTCTGGGCGCAGCCATTACGTTGATAACAACGCGTGCATCACCCCTTTCAGGGAGCTGAAATGACTCCTGAATAGCAGCGACTCTCAGGAGAGGGGGTGGGGATCGTTGCGGCAGGGAATCACGCCTCCTGGGACTGCGTGCGGCGCGGCGCGGTGTCTCACCGACCGCGCGGCGGCTCGCGTTTCACGGGCGACGGGTCGCTGTTGTTGTTGTTGTTGTTGTTGTGAATGGCGGCCGGAACAAAGGGCAGCGCCCTCGGCGGCTAACGCCCGTCGGACGCAGCTGCCGCCGTGGCTCAGGCCGCCGCGCTGCCTCTTAATGGGCCACACGCGCAAGAACACGTCCTCACAAATACAACGCTCCGCTTGCACACCGGGCACCAATATTTAACAAATTAAAATTGTGTGCCGGAACCGGGACTCGAACCTGTGACCTTTGCCTTTCGCGGGCAAGCGCACTACCGACTGTGCTATCCCGACACGACTCACGATGCCGCCTCACAAGTTTACTTCCGCCAGTACCTCGCCTCCTACTTTCCAAACTTCACAGAAGCTCTCCTGCGAACCATGCAAGACTAGCACTCCTGGAAGAAAGGATATGGTGGAGATATGGCTTAGCCACAGCCTAAGGGATGTTTCCAGAATGAAACTTCACTCTGCAGCGGACTGTGCGCTGATATGAAACATCCTGGCAGATTAAAATTGTGTGCTTGTCCGCTAAAGGCAAAGGTCCCAGGTTCGTGTCCCGGTTCCGGCACACAATTTTAATCTGCCAGGAAGTTCCATATCAGCGCACAGTCCGCTGCAGAGTGAAAGTTTCATTCTGGAAACATCCGTTAGGCTGTGGCTAAGCCATGTCTCCACCATATCCTTTCTTCCAGGAGTGCTAGTCTTGCATGGTTCGCAGGAGAGCTTCTGTGAAGTTTGGAAAGTAGGAGGCGAGGTACTGGCGGATGTAAAGTTGTGAGGCGGCATCGTGAGTCGTGTCGGGATAGCACAGTCGGTAGTGCGCTTGCCCGCGAAAGGCAAAGGTCCCAGGTTCGAGTCCCGGTTCCGGCACACAATTTTAATCTGCCAGGAAGTTTCACATCAGCGCACACTCCACTGCAGAGTGAAAGTTTCATTCTGAATATTTAATAAGTCTTAAGCCTTAACGTCTCAGGTGTGGTCTCACAGACCGCAAACGGTTATTGTTATTCAATTTTTGATGGACAGGGGTGGGGAAGGATAACACAGCGTTGTGTAATCATTGCTTCCAACACCTGCACTATTTTCCATTATCAGTAGCCACGTTAACGCCAGTCGGAGCAATATTATCACATCATTTTCTGTGCTAGCGATCTATGAGACCGCACCGGGACCTTGGTGTTATGGATTCTGCACCGAGCTCTTCCTCTACTGTGGGTGCTACAGTCCCTCATTTTGAGAATACTGTTTTCAAATGGTTTGAAGACCATTCAGAAACTGATTTGGGATCAGACAGTGACTATGAGATTCAAAGTGAACGTAATTCAGACTCAGAATAGTGTGAAAGTGAAGAAGAAATTGTATTGGCACCTGTGAAACGTAGAATATGCTCCACTGTGACCCAAAAAAGAATAGAAAGTTGTGTTATGTTTGCCACTGTTGCAAGAAGCCCACCTACCTTGAGTGTTCTAACAAAATTTACATAGAGTGCAGAGAAAACGTTTGAAAAGACAAAAGTTACCAACAAAGCAATAGTGAAATTCTTATTTTGGTGATTTTATTGGAGACTTTCTTATGTTTTTACCATTAAATGAATAGTAAAGAATAAAAAAATGGCACAAAGTAAAATTTAAAGGCCAGAGTATTTGACTTTTTACAGTGATAATAAAATAATATAGTGTTAAATCCATTTACTGCAGTTTTACGTTTGAATATATATATTTCATAAAATACATTTTTAAATACATTAATTTTGCAGAATTTAAGTAGATAAAAGTAGCCTTTTGCGTAATAAATTGAATTAGTTCACTTGGATAACAATCAGGACGATTAATGATTACTTAAAAATTGTGGTCTCTCAGACCGCACCTGGGACAAAGTGTGACACAAAAATGACCTGGGAAGCTAAGGGTTAAGCTAATGCCGTGGGCGTCTGGCGAGGGGGAGGGGGGGGAGGAGACTCTAAACTTGCGTTTTGTTATATAAATTAAGCGGCAGCTTCAAGTGTCATGTCACAAGATCCAAATGTTTTAGGAGACACAGAACTTATTATATTCCAGCGAATTTATGGTTGTCTCCTCAGTATGGATATCCGTTAAATCTATGCATCTCCGACAGACCATTATAGTCCTACTAAGACGATTCCTACACTATAATAAACAGAAAAAACTGTACAGCACTTAACCTTCATCAAACGGTTGATACGAAAATAGTACAACCCATCCCACACCTATACAAATAAGATGGGTTGGACGCGTAGTCTAGATGGAAGGCGAAGCGGTGAAGACTTGTGGCCCCCCTAGAAAGGGGAAATAATAATAATAATTTCGTGTGGCTCATTGGCCTGGTGCAAATCTTTCAATTGGACGCCACTTCGTCGACTTGCGTGTGTCCCTAGCCTACTCCAGTTATCCAACCGGGGATAGGGGACCTACAGCTTAACGTGGAATCCGAACCACGTGTCGTTTCTGGCGACTCCTCACATCGTTGAGAGGTGAAGGATGGGTTAAAGTGCAGACTGAAAAAATCCTAGGTCCGACCGGATTTTGAACCCGCGACGATTGGCTGATAAATAAAAGATAGCATTCAAGTTAATGTTAACTATATTCTGAAAGTACGGGATACATTGTGGGAATCTCGCTGAAGTCGGATGCAACGAATGAGTGCCATTCTAAGTTAGCGGATTAGAAAACGGAAAAGGTAACAGTTACGGTTCCCACAGTTGGTGGGTGATACTGAACAGCCGCTAGGCGTGACCGGACAGCATGAGGCCGTTCTTACCACACAGAGGCTGGACCTCTAGAGTGCGTCTGTTCCGTACCAAGGCTGAAACGAACTGACTCTTGCACCTCAGAGTCCTTCAGCAGTTGCATACAGGATCATTCGTGAGTGTATGCTACTGGCTTAAATGGTGTCATCGAAACGTCAGTAGATTCACCGCAGACGCCAGAAGGTGGCTTGACTTTTGAATCGGCAGTCAATAATGACTCTGGCTGGCCCTGTCCTGCAACTTGGACAAGCTTGGTCACGTGTCACGGCAGATGTTGCACTGGGAGAACACTTGTCAGTTAGACGAAGTTTTGAAATAAAATTTGTGAGTAGTTTCCCTATACTGTTTTAGACTGGCTAGTCTACATCTATATTTACATGTACATCTACACGGGATACTCTGCAAATCACATTCAAGTGCCGGGCAGAGGGTTCATCGAACCACTTTATTCTATTTATCTCCCATTCCATTCTCGAACAGCGCGCGGAAAGAAAGAACGCCTGAATCTCTCCGTTCCAGCTCTCATTTCTCGTATTTTAGTCTGATGATCATTTCTACCTGTGTAAGTGGGAGTCAACAATATATTTTCGCATTCGTAGGAGAATGTTGGCGATTGGAGTATCGTCAGTAACCCACGCCGCAGCGATAAGCGCCGTTGTTCTAATGATTCCCATCGCAGATCCTGTATCATTTCCGTAACGCTATCTCCCCTGTATCGTGACAATACGAAACGAGCTGCTCTTCTTTGGACTCTTTCGATGTCCTCCGTCAAACCCACCTGATAAGGATCCCACACTGGGCAGCAATACATGAAAAAGGACGGACAAGCGAAGTCTGTGCAGTCTGCTTAGTAGTTCTGTTGTATCTTTTAAGGGTTCTGCCTATAAAACGCAGTCTCTGGTTCCCATTTCCAACGACATTACTACAAGTTCTTTTCAGTTTATATCTGAAGTAATTGTAATTCCTAGGTATTTTGTGGAGTTTACCTTTTGATTGATTTATCTTGTAAACAAACACATTTCTTTTCGTACTCATGTGGATGACGTCACACTTCTCATTATTTAGAGTCATTACCAATTTTTACACAACAGTGATATCTTATTCAGACCGTTCTGCAGTTGGGTTTGATCTTCAGATGATTTTACTAGACGGTAAATGACGGCGTCATATGCAAACTACCTAAGAGAGCTTCTTAGATTTTCTCCCAAACCGTTTATGTAAATAAGGAACAGCAGAGGACCAATAACACTACCCTGTGGAAGGCCCGATATCACCTCTGTTTTAGTCGATACTTTAACATCGATTACTACAAACTGCGGCCTCTCTGACAGGAAATCACCTATCCACTTGCAGATTTGGGACGATATACCATAACCACGCAATTTGATTGAAAGCCGTTTGTGCGGTATGGTGTGAAAAGCATACTGGAAATCAAGAAATACGGAATCGTATTTGCAAATGCGAACCCTTGTCGATAGCACTCATCACTTCGTGTAAGTAAAGAGCTAGTTCCGTTTTGCATGAACGATATTTTCTATATCCGTGTTGACCTCGGGTCGATAGATCATTCTGTTCGAGATAATTCATATTTGAATACAGGATATGTTCCAAAACCCTGCTGCAAATTGACGTCAGTGAAATAATGGATAGTGGTTGTGAGCCTGTTATCGTCTTCATAGAGCAACTAGCAAAGCTTCGTATCGAGTTTGGGGTAAAGCGAAAAATTCCTAACATTAAAACCATCATAAAATTCAGCACATTGTGTGGCCTCACTGTTGTAGGCATTGCGACGACTTCATTGTTAGAGGATCAGTGACCAATTCATCCAATGGATAGCTTGCGTGAATAATTCGGGAAAGTAGGTAGAATGATCGCTGCAGGTCTAAGGGACGTACTGCGGTATATACTGAGGAAATAATGGCGTAACACTTTGAAAATCTCCTTTAACAATACGACCCCGACTTTTCCGGCCACCCTTTTTGTAAATATACTGGCATTAAGCAGAAAACGCGTAAAATGCCAGCGGCTAAAATCTAAATAAAGTAATAATAAACAATTTATCATTTTTCTGTATTGAAAATGCTGCTTAGTGGTGTCTCAGGACGTAGAGTGTTGATTAAAAAAGTTTTGAACTCGGCGACGATTTGTTAAGGACTTCTCACACACCTGCAAGGGCACAGAATGAACTGACTCCAGCCGGATATTTACATGGTATATTTTCACGCACAGAAACAGCTGGAGCATCATTTCTCAATATAACCAGAAGGTACTAGTACAGTATGTACATCTTTCCACGATTAAATATGATATGTATGCAACAAAATTTTCTTTAGGAAACACGGAAGTAAAATATTTGAAAATATACTTTTATTCATGTACCTCATAAGTATTCCTATGTCTCCTTTTAGTATATGTAAAGCTTTTAGGATGGTCTTTCCTCTCCCGACACTTGCGCATCATTTTCTTGACAGCACAACGCTGCGACTGTTATAAATTCTTTATTAAGAACACACAACCGGTTTCGCAAATTAAATTTGCATCATCAGGTGCTTATTTTATTTAGGTCATAATCATATGTTACGTGGACTTTAAACTAGCTGCTCTCCATCATTTATCGGAAGTGTAACCAAATTGCCTAAAAATCCTATAAGATTGTCCAAAAAATGGGGCTCCGTCAAATATGTATTAAAAACTGAATAATGTCCCATACCTAAAACTGTAAATTTTCATCAGCCAATGGCCTACATCTGATATGACACAGCATAAAAGACGTGTCAGGGGGTAAATGAAGATTAAAAAACTGTCAGTGTACTTCTTGTACCCCCTGACGCGGCTATTATGATGAGTACCTGTCTCAGTGTAATGTTTTATGTCAGAATGAGGTCATTGGCTGATAAAAATTTACTGTTTTAGGTATGGGGTTTTATTCCGTTTTTAATACATATTTGACGGAGCCCCACATTTTTCAAATGTTCAAATGTTTGTATAGCTTATGGGACTTAACTACGGGGTCATCAGTCCCTAAACTTACAAACTACTTATGAACTACTTACGAACTAGGACGGCACAAATATCCATGCCCGAGGGGGGATTCGAACCCCCGACCGTAGTGGCCGTGCAGACCGTGACTGGAGCGCCTTAGTCCCCTCGGCCACCGCGGCCGGCCCCACATTTTTGACAAAGGGGATATTACAGATCGCTTTGTAGGCAAGTAGGTTACACTTCGGATAAATGAGGGAATCAGCTAGTTTAAAGCCCATGTAACATATGTTTATGACCTAACAGAAATAAGCACCTGACGATGCAAATGTAATTTGCGAAACCGGTCGTTTGTTCTTAATAAAGAATTCATAACAGTCGCAGCGGTGTGTTGTCAAGAAAATGAATCAATTCGACTGGTTGCCCGATGAATACAGTACTTTCGCATCAGCTACTGTACGTGACTTTTTCGTTTTTGAAGCAAGCTATCCCGGCGAACACTTCTCCTTTAATGCTTTATTCAGGCCCCCGGTTTTGGAGTGCTGTTAATTGGATTGATGGCTTTTTGGTGTTATTTCGGCACGTCGCTTATTAAATCCTCATACGTGTCGTCCCTGTCCACCTCTTCACGACTGAAATGTTCGAGGGAGGCAGCGCTGTATCCGCGGCTCTGCGCTCGCACTATTGATGGGGGTTCACCCATCCTCCCGGACATGCAGCTTATTGCAGTTCCCAAATCGATTAAGGCAGCTGTTTGAAGGTTCCTTTGAAAATGACACGGGAAATTTCGTTCCCCATTACAGAGCTACTCGACCTTATTCTACCGGCCGCGGTGGCCGGGTGGACTGAGGCGCTTCAGTCATGGTCTGCACGGCCACTACGGTCGGGGGTTCGAATCCCCCCTCGGGCATGGATATTTGTGCCTTCCTGGTTCGTAAGTAGTTCATAAGTAGTTTGTAAGTTTAGGGACTGATGACCCCGTAGTTAAGTCCCATAAGCTTTACAAACATTTGAATTTTTTTTTTATGACCTAATTCTCCTGTTTCTGAAAACATCGTCACCTGGTTGAGACTAAACTGTGATCATCTCATCTGTAGTCCAACAGTCGCATTCACGTTTGTACCTTTCGGAGAGGTTTCCTTTAACGTTTGACGCTGAGTGAACGTCAACTATCTGAAGTAACGCGACGTCGTTCTAAAAGAAGCTTAAAAAATTCCCTTAAAGATTAGATTTCGCAGCGTTGTCAAGTATAAAGCACTTCCAAAAAATTCGAAACATAGTAAATAGTTGAATACCGTGAATTTCTTGACGTAATGAGGTTGCAAGTTCTATTCCCTCTTAATAGAATTTTTTCGTTTGATTTGATAGTTTGAATTTGGTATCCCAATCGAAATTATTGAGTCATTATTTTACAAATAATTCGCTAAGTGTGAATGTCAAGTCCATGACTGGATCCTGGATTTACCTCATACCACGAGGTAAAGGGGTAATCACTAGGATACCCGTGAAAGTCTCACGGGCCGACGCACACTTCCACATACCTCAGTCTACTGTGTTGTAGCTTTGCCCCAGTGCTTTTCTATGTGTACATTAAGCAAGCTTTGGATGATAGGAAAGATAAATTCGGTGACGGAATTAATTTTCAGGGTGAAGGAATAAAAACTTGACGGTTTTACGATGGCATTGTACGAGTAATTCTGACCGAGACAGCATAGGATCTGGATAAGCATCTGAACGAAATGGATTGTGATTTTAAAGGTGCGTATAAGATGGACATTAAAAGAGCAAAACTAGGGTAAAGGAATGTAGTAGAAGAAAATGAGGCGATGTTTAAGGAATTAGATAAGGTAACGAGACAATAAATGTGGAAGATGAGCTTTGTCCAAACTAGACGTTTGTGAATCTAAGGAACCAAACTTCTCGTTCCATCGGCCCCTACACTTACAAACTACTTAAAGTAACTATCAATAAAATTCTTCTGGGTATGACATCGCGTCGTCATATTATAAACTGTACCGACGTTTCGGCCACTGTTGCTGGCGGCCTTCATCAGGGTCTATGTCTGACTGATGAAGGCCGCCTGCAGCAGTGGCCGAAACGTCGGTACAGTTTATAAAATGACTACGCGGTGTCATACCCAGAAGAATTTTATTGATAGTGACAACTGCCGCGGAAGCCTACGTTTGTACTTAAAGTAACTCACGCTGAGAAAACACACGTCCATCATGACCGACGAAGGATTCGAACCTCCGACGGGAGTAGACGCGCACTCCGTTCAGCAGTCAGACACAGACCTTGATGGAGGCCGCCTCCAACAGTGGCCGAAACGTCGGTATAGTTTATAAAATGCCGACGCGGTCTCATACCCGGAAGAATTTTATTGACAGCGCACTCCGTAACTTGGCGCCTTAGACCACGCGCCAATTACTGTGCGGCTGAGTTTTATTACTCGGTCAGTAAAATAACATACGATGTTCACAGTGCAGATGATATAAAACACAGACAGTCAATGCGTATCTGAAAAAGACAAATTTGTTAACATCGAATATTAATGTATGTAGTAGTGGAAGCCTTTTCTTTTTTTTTTTTTTTTTTTTTTTTTTTTTTTTTTTTTTTTTTTTTTTTTTTTTTTCGTTTTTATTTTCGGTGAAATATATGTAATGCGTTACTTTGTACTGGAGTAAACAGACGATAAATAGCTCACACAAGAAGAGGAGAGAAGCTTTTTAAATATGGTGCTATATACGAATGCTGAAGATTAGGTGGGAAGATCGCTTAACTAATGAGGAAGTACTGAACAGGACTGGGGAGAAGAAATTTTTCTGCCACATCTTGACTAAAAGAATGGGTCGGTTTGCATGGCACATTCTGAGATATCAAGGAATCGTCGATTTAGCACTGGTTGGAAGTGTGTGAGGGGAAAATCGCAAACGGAGACCAAGAGACGAATACCGTGAATAGGTTCAAATTGGATGTGTGCTGCCGTTGGTGTGAGGAGATGAAGAGGCTCCTAGGCTGGGTAGGAGAGTTGCATCGAACCAATATCCGTACTGGAGAATACAACGACAACGTCTCATAGTTTATAATCTTACCTAAGTCACCCATTGAGCTCACAACATTACTTGATTCTTGCTCAGGGAGAATTACCAAAACCCTTTTCAAGTCATAATGTAATTGTCATGGATAGAACAGCTACAAACGTCTGATTACCTCACAAATGACTTAATGTGTTAAATATTTGATTTGAAACACGTGGATGGGAGGATTCTGGGTAGAGCGGGGTACCGTTTCTGGATGTCAAGGAGGTGCTGCCAGAGGCTGCAAATGGGCTGCACAGAAGCCATGTTAGTGTGGGTTTCTGGAGCGCTGACGTGTAAGGTTTTCATCGTATGATATTTTGATCCTGTCTTGTAATTCCTGGCCATTTTAGTCAAGGTAAATTACACTACAGGCTTATATTACAACTATTCTTAGTACATGTTCAGAGTACACTTCCTTGACTGTAGTTTAAAGTGACTGAATGCTTGATTACGTATGTTTCTCGAGTGATTTTACTTCCTCCCCAGACAACTCAAAAATTTGTATTATCGTTATGATAATAATTATTATTCAAACACTACATAGCTGCTACAACATGATACAATACTGATGCATAATTGGATCCAGTCAATTTCTGGTTTCTTTGTCAGTTATACTTTAAAATTATACTTCTCCTCTGACTTAATTGCTTTAACCAGTTCCTTCCCACTGTCGTATTTCACAAATTCAGCAAAGTCAGCTCACTTCATGCGGTGGTTATAATTCACAAATAGTTCAGGTTTCACTATTTCCGCTTTCAGTGCTTCAGATAGTTAACATCACACTGAAAATTCGCGCTATAAACTCATATTTTAAAATATTTCAACCATTTGTTGGAAATGTTTGAGTGTGGTAAGACCTTTATGAATGGCAAGACGTCACTCAGTGAACATATCTCAGAAAATGGATCGTCACAATTTATATTTATGTTGAAATAAACTATAATTTTCTCGTGTTCTCCATTTTAGGGACTCTCCAAGATTTAACTGTTAGCTAACATTCAAACCAGAGTATTCAGTTCACTTAAACCAATTTTCTACATATTCCATAACCGTAATAAAAACATGCTGAGCTTCTCTGACAAATTTTGCTTGCTCATATTGCGGGCATTGTTTCAGCTCTTCAAATACATGGAATTAGAAAAAAAAAATTATTTTCTGTTAATAATTTTTACAGTCGACTTCAGGAATACCTAATGTACTTCAGTTATCAAATGTTCAAATGTTTGTAAAACTATCGGACTCAACTGCGTGGTTATTAGTCCGTAGCTTACAAATTACTTAAACTAAGGTAAACTAAGGACAACACAAACATCCATGCCCGAGGGGGGATTCGAATCCCCGACGGCGAACGGCTGCGCGCTCTGCAGAACGACGCTCCAGTACGCACAGCTAATCCGCCGCGCCACTTCAGTTATTAGTATTTTCTCACTTTCCACGTGCTTTATGGTTGTATTAAGTACATACGTCTGGGCACTAAACGTCTGGGAATCTTACCTTGTCGTTCGCTTCATTGCGGTTTTAGTGGTTACGAATGACCAAATAAGTTAGACAGTATTTTCTTCATCCTGGCGTAGAAAATAAGACCTTAAGACTTCCCAGTTCTGAAGCCATCTATTTACAGCAGAAAAAAGAATCGTTATATCGATTGCCAAGATCGGTTATGTTGAAACGATTTTTTTTTTTTTTTTTTTTTTTTTTTTTTTTTTTTTTTTTTGCACTTTTCATTCCTCACCCTGGGTGGGTGTGAGGCAGGCTGTTTGAGAGCTAGCTAGTACTCTTTTCAGTCTTGGAAGTGTTCCCACACGTCTTTTGCAGGGTGCAAGTATCATTTGTGTGTATGTTTTCTTACGTGAGGGGGGGGGGAGAAGGTTTGTCCCAAATGGGAATATTCCGTGGGCATTGGGACAGCTACGGTATTCACCTTACAGCCAACAGGAAACCACGGAAACCTGGGCCAGAGCTGCTGGTGGTAACCACCTTGTGTAGCGATGTGCTGGTTTGTTTGTTGTGATTTTCTTCTCAGGGTGTCCTTCGGCGATGGCCGTAGTATCACCTAGTTTCCTTTTTGTTTTTGTCCTCTTCTTCTTGAAGCCGCTTCAGGGCTTCTGTTGTGGCGGCGTCTCTAGGAGGATCGCCGTATTCTTCCTGAAGGTGGTATGGAGCATATTCCTTCCAGTAAGGCTTTTGGAAAACCTTCCTCAGTGGCCACTGATCATCAGCCTTTTGTTGGTAGAAGCGTTTCTTCTCCTGATTGAAGCTCTCTGGCTTTTGGAGCTGATAGTTCCAGTTAAGGACCTCCTCCGTCATCACTATTTGGTTCGTCATCTTCTTTGTCTTCTTTGCTGAGGGGGCAGCGTCTTCCGTCTGCGTCCCTTTCTCAGCACAGTCGATGGTGGCCGTTTGTTCTGCCAGCGTTCGTGTCTTCATGCGGGGCGTTTGCGACCACCTGTCTTCTTTCTTTTCCGCTCTTTCGGCGGTGCCTTCCATCATAGTGTCGGCGTCTCGCGTCGTCTTCCGCTGTGATTTATGCTTTTCCATTGCCAGTTTATGTAGAACCAGTCTGCCACCATCAGATGCCCTCACTGCATTAAATTAGGCGTCGTCGTTGTCGCTGAACTGTAAATGTTCTCAAACTATAAAATATATTACCATTTGAATACTTCAGTTTTAAGATCGCTAAAATTAGAATTATTTATAAAGTCGTATCGGCATTTGTTATCAGATCTAAAAGCCTCTGAACTCTGGTCTGTATCTGATGTAACAAGACGTCTTTCATACCCGTATCCACTTATGTAAGTAGGAAGAATGATGCAAGTTGTTGCTGAAAATATATTATTTAAATTTAAAAGCATTCCCGCTCCTTGGGTTTCATTTAAATCAAACTCCTCGAAGTCAAATATTTAATTTCTTGATGTTTTTCAGCTCCTCGTCAAACGTAATAGTTTAATGTTCAGACGCCATTACAATCGCTTCGTATGTCTGCAAAATTTCAATCAATCAATCATCCTTATACTATATTTTGCTTGAATTTAGATCCTGCAGTCATTTCTTTTGTAATTTCACGAAGTACGATCATTTTTTTTAATTATTTTATCATTACCAGTAACTTCATGTTCTACCCACGGTCACACAACAATGAAAAGCGAAGTGAAAAGTTTGAACATTGATCTCCAACGGAAAATATCTCGAACATTCACAGATTAAATAAGAAAAAGTTATCATTTCCAGCTTCTACAATACGAAGTGCAGGATCGAAGTGCAGTGGTACAAGAAACACCCTCCACCACATACCGTGAGGTGGATTGCTGAGTATATATATCTAGATGTGATATTCCAGGCAGTCCGACAGTTTGGTGTCTTTGGTGCATAATTTTCTAGCATGGGAGCACAACAGACACTTTTAATGAAACGTTGAGCTAGGCACTGAATTGCTATCCATATTGTATTACCATTACTTTCACTGTGTCTATGCGCTTTAAAAACCATCCTAAATTTGTATCTCCTCGAGAAAATTCCTCTTAGGGATGTCTCAAGAATCTTGCAGATCTGTTTAAGAATTCTCTTTTCACTAGGAAAAGGTTTCGCAAATGTCCATAGTAGTAAATATTTTAACAGAGTTGTCTTGAGCGACACTATAAAAAGCAAGTATCTCCCCGAGACAGTTCTTCGGAAAACGCACCTTGGCAGTTTTTATCCCCTTAAGTCCTGAATTATTTTAAAAATTTAACGCATTGTTGCACATTTTCTTGTCTATATAAATATCTTAGGTACTTGGTTTCAAAAATAAATAATTTTCAATAATTGTAACACTGGGTCTGGAATGCAGCTATGTATGTGAAATAACGTTAACAGTTACACATGTGACAGCATATTTATTATGGTACTTCTATCTCAAACTGGAATTTGTGTAAAATTCAGAAATGAAAAGATAAAGTAATTTTAAGTACTGATATGATGCTAGAGAACTCTGCAATGCCTCTCCCATTTCATGTTTTCCATTGTAGTAGACTATTCTGGATGGTAGCAAGAAGAACGAAACTAAAAGCGACAGATGTCCAGTAAACAGGCCAATTGGTCTCAAAGTAAAACGAAATCATATAGTGTTATAAAATAAATAAGAAGAAAGTGTGCAATATATTGCATGTCAGGTCTGAACATGCAGGGCATTATGAATAATATATACAAAGAATAGCCAAACTGGTACAGGTATTCGTATGGAGAAACTGGTGTAGGCATTCGTATGCAAATACAGAGCTGTGTAAACACTCAATAGTCGGGGCCGTGCTGAGCAATGCCTTTATAAGTCAGCAGGCGTATGGCACAGGTCAGAACGGTTATTGCGGCTGCAATGGAAGATTACCACGATTTAAGTGAGTTTGAACGTGGTGTGGAGGTATGGAACACAGCACCTCCGAGATAACGATTAAGTGGGGATTTTCCCATAGGACCATTTCATGAGTGCATCGCGAATATCGGGAATCAGGTAAAACGTCAAATCTCCGACATCGCTGCAGTCGGAAAAAGGCCCTCCAAGAACGGGACCAAGTACGAGTGAAGGAAGCCGTTCAAAGTGACAGAAGTGTAACCATTCCGCAGACTGCTGCGCATTTCAATGCCAAGTCATTAACATAAGCAGAAGAACAGCTGCAGGAACAGAGAAAAAGAAACAGGAAACCGACCCCTAAACTTACAAACTACTTATGAACTAGCTAACACTAGGGACGGCACAAATATCCATGCCCGAAGGGGGTTCTAACCCCAGACCGTAGTGGCCGTGCAGACCGGGACTGACGCGCTGCAGTCCCCTCGGCCACCGCGGCCGGCAGACACCCCACTCTTCGGACATGAGACAAGAAAACCTAGGCTTATGTCAAAGAGGAGCTTCATGAGCACAATAACATCAATTTCATTCAGGCCTCGAACTCGGAGAACAGAGTTATGGCAGAATTCGTCAAACGAAAGGGCCGGAGAGAACATCAAAAGAGGAACCTGCCGAAGGATTTCATCTGCCGTATGCAACGTGGAAGGCACTAAACAGGCTCAGGACAGGAGTGTCACGCTGCAAAACGAATCCCAGAAAGTGGGGCTTCACAAAGGAAGATGAGCTGTGTGAGTGTGGCGAAGTTCAGGACCCACAACATCTCCTGGTTTGCAGAAACCTGCCCAACCCCTGCACCATAGAGGACCTACACGCAGAACATCATGCGGCTATCAAGAAAGCAAAATTTTGGAGCTAGCGATCAATCTAGCAGAAACTAGCAGTGTGCTACAGAATTAGTCACCTCTTTCTAGTTTGTAATTTGTGTATTTTAATTGTATATTTATTGAATTTTGCATTCTTAGATCGTAATTTGTTCAATATAATTGTACAATGTAATCATATATTTAGTGAATTTGGTGTCCCTAGATGGTAAATTGTTTATTGTAATTGTTTATTTATTGATCGAAAGATATGTCTTAATCCTCGACATGTAAAATAATAACAAGTTTGTTGTTGTTATGGTCTTCAGTCCGGAGACTGGTTTGATGCAGCTCTCCACCCTACTCTATCCTGAGCAAGCCTTTTCATCTCCTCATAAGAACGGCAACCCACATCCACTTGAATCTGCTTACTATACGCGTCTCTTGGTCTCCCTTTTCGATTTTTACCCCACACACTTCCCTCCAATGCTACATTTACGATTCCCCGATGTCTAAGAATGTGTCCTACCAAGCGATCCCTTCTTTTAGTCAGGGTATGACAAAAATTCCTTTTCTCACCAATTTTGTTCCGTACCTCTTCATTACTTATGCGATCTACCCACCTAATCTTCAGCATTCTGTAGCACCACATTTCAAAAGCCTCTATTCTTTTCCTGTCCGCATTGCTTATCGTCCATGTTTCACTCCCGTACAAGGCAACACTCCACACAAATGCCTTCAGAAAAGACTTCCTTACCCTTAAATTAATATTCGATGTTAGCAAATTTCTCTTTTTCAAAAATGCTTTTCTTCCCATTGCCATTCTGCATTTTATATCCTCTGTACTGCGACCATCGCATGTTATTTTACTACCCAAGTAACAAAACTCATCTATCACCTTCATTGTTTCGTTACCTAATCTAATTCCTTGAGCATGGCCTGATTTTATAAGACCGCATTCGTTACCTAATCTAATTCCTTGAGCATGGCCTGATTTTCTAAGACCGCATTCCATTATTTTTGTTTTTCTCTTGTTAATGTTCATTTTATACGCTCTTTTCAACACGCTGTCCATTCCATTCAACTGCTCTTCCAGGTCCTTTGCTGTCTCTGACAGAATTACAATGTCATAACAAGTTTAAGAGTGCGAATCATCAGCATTTCCAGCAATTCCAGCCAAATCACTAAGTGCTGAACTTTATAAACTTATATGCAATGAATTACCTACATTATTAAATGAACCAGATCACACACTATAGCTGTAGCTGATGAGAAATCCTCACAAACGTGACAGTAAAACATCGAGAGTATAAACACGGTTTCCCAACAAAGCAGAATAATATTCCACCTTTGTTACTACGTCTGAATCACTAACGGCAAGAATCTTCAAGACTTTAATTTTAGCCGGCCGCAGTGGCCGAGCGGCCTGCGGCTTGTCAGTCACGGTCTGCACGGCCGCTGCGGTGGGAGCTACGAATCCCCCCTCGGGCATGGATGTTTGTGTCGTCTTTAGCATAAGCTAGTTCATAAGTAGTTTGTAAGTTTAGGGACTGATGGCCTCGTAGTTCGGTCCCATAAGCTCTACAAACATTTTTTCAACATTAGTTTTATTATCAAAAGTGATTATACTGAAAAGTATATTGGTTTATAAAAAAAGACGAGATAAGTGGAAAAATGTCGAATCATTAGACTCCATATCGAATTATTACATGCCAAATGAAGATCCTGATATATAGTAACAGACCACAACAGGAACTAATGTTTCTAGTCTGTTTATATTCTCTCACTTTCAGCAGAGTAGACAACAAAGTATATACATATTCGTCAGTATATCCTCATGAATAAGTTGTTTATATCACTGAATCGGAGACATTCGGCTGTTTTCACATTTATTTCATGATTATTTATGTCTCTCACTATTTTACTAATGTTTGTAACGAAAAAAATTACAGAAACTATTTGGTTAATTACGTAGATTGGTAATTACAAACAAACATTTCTCTTACGTTGCCTTCCCCACCACTAGAAGTGCTAGTGTCGTTGCAACTTTCAGGTAGTAAAAACTATCACAATAGTGAGTGTGGCGACTGAGTATGTTAAACCACAGAACACCAAAAATAACAGAAGTGCAAAGACCATGTTATCACACAGAAACACAGAACGACAGCAACCCTACTAGTGGCCTAGCAGTAAACATTCAATCCGAAAAATGTGGCGCGAAAATCCACATGTTTACTTCTAAATACACGAATGAGAAAATGTTATATTGGTGTTAGATGACAATGAACCTCATAGAAAGGTTTTTGAGACCTGTCAAAGTAATATATACGAGAAATTTAAGTAAAAAACTAACATTAATTGCTTGTGGCTGTTGTTTACAGTCGACCAAACTTCGTAAATGATGTCGTGGTAATCTTTTTGGCCGTAAAATAGTTTGTTTCTAAAACTCGGTACTGCGATTTTCGCCGTGTGGCGTTATCACATGGAAATAAATGTGAAGTAAATAATATACCATCATTACACCACCTAATATTACGGATGCGGACAAAAATTAAGCCGGCCGCGGTGGCCGAGGGGACTAATGCGCTCCAGTCACGGTCTGCACGGCCACTACGGTCGGCTGTTCGAATCCCCCCCTCGGGCATGGATATTTGTGCCGTCCTAGTTCGTAAGTAGTTCATAAGCAGTTTGTAAGTTTAGGGACTGATGACCCCGTAGTTAAGTCCCATAGACTTTACAAACATTTGAACATTTGAACAAAAATTAAGCAGTACAACAGCAATATATTTACACTGCGAATTAAAAGAAAATGCACACAGAAGATCGCTATTAGGAAGACGTTGCTATAGAACCTCAGCACAGAACAGCACCTATGAATCAAAACAAATATGGAGGACTGTAAACCGTAAATCACCCAATAGGAAAGCGAGATGAAAAATCGCAACGCTCGCAGCGATCTATGTGGCCTGGCGGCGAACCAACATCGTGTTACGGGAAATCCCTATATGAGTTTCACCCCCCTGTGTTAAACTGTGAGAGTACATAGTAGAGGTCAGCACCTCGCTCGAATCGCGTGATACATGTCGTTCTATGACAGTCCGACAGGTGTCGGTACTGCAGCTCGCGGCAAGGCGTGTGGCTCAACAGCACCTAGAAGACAAGGCTTGACAACTGGCTATGCCTACGTCACACTTGGAGGCCGCGGCCGCCATCTGACTGGCCGGCCGCTACGAGGTGGTGGGCTTGCACCGGCGGCCAGCCAGTGAGCTGGGGACCGCGCCCTCTAAGTGTGACGCAGGCACAGCCAGTTGTCAGGCTTTGTCTTCTAGGTGCTGTTGTGTGGTTGCGCTCGACTTCCTCCACGCTCATTCGACCGGTAAAATATAGGGAGAGTTGTTTGCAACCTGTGCAAAAGGCAGACCGCAGTTATTAAACTCGAAGGGCATGAAAGGGAAGCATCAGTTAGGAAGAGAGTAAGACAGGGTTGTTGCCTTTCTCCGATGCTATTCAGTTTGTACATCGAGCAGGCGGTGAAGGAAAGCAAACATTGCGTTTTGCTGATGATATTGTAATTCTGTCAGAGACAGCAAAGGACCTGGAAGAGCAGTTGAATGGAATGGACAGTGTGTTGAAGAGAGCGTATAGAATGAACATTAACAAGAGCAAAACAAAAATAATGGAATGCGGTCTTAGAAAATCTGGCGATGATGAAGGAATTAGATTAGGTAACGAAACAATGAAGGAGGTAGATGAGTTTTGTTACTTGGGTAGTAAAATATCATGCGATGGTCGCAGTACAGAGGATATAAAATGCAGAATGGCAATGGGAAGAAAAGCATTTTTGAAAATGTGAAATTTGCTAACATCGAATATTAATTTAAGTGTAAGGAAGTCTTTTCTGAAGGCATTTTTGTGGAGTGTTGGCTTGTACGGGAGTGAAACATGGACGATAAGCACTGCGGACAGGAAGAGAATAGAGTCTTTTGAAATGTGGTGCTACAGAAGAATGCTGAAGATTAGGTGGGTAGATCGCATAACTAATGAAGAGGTACTGAACAGAATTGGTGAGAAAAGGAATTTTTGGCATACCGTGACTAAAAGAAGGGATCGCTTGGTAGGACACATTCTTAGACATCGGGGAATCTTAAATTTAGC
Source organism: Locusta migratoria (assembly GCA_026315105.1). NCBI lineage: Eukaryota > Metazoa > Arthropoda > Insecta > Orthoptera > Acrididae > Locusta > Locusta migratoria. The sequence continues at coordinate 902,365,225 of CM048744.1, read as the reverse complement.
ATTGGAGGGAAGTGTGTGGGGTAAAAATCGCAGAGGGAGACCAAGAGACGCGTATAGTAAGCAGATTCAAGTGGACGTGGGTTGCCGTTCGTATGAGGAGATGAAAAGGCTTGCTCAGGATAGAGTGGGGTGGAGAGCTGGAACAAACTAGTCTCCGGACTAAAGACCATAACAACAACAACATTCGACCAGGGCACGCTCGACCGGCCCGCCCGTCCACACTGCCCGCTCGTCACTCGGTCGCCTACCGCAGCGCCACTCGAGTCGAAGGCGAGTGTCGGGAGCAAACTAGACGCTTGAGAATAAATTCTGACTGCGAAATTTGGAATTGTTTTCTTTCCCGGGTGCTTCGAAAGCTGTTCTCTCGATTCAGTTGAACTAGCCATTCAGTCTCGCATTTTGTACTTTACCATACAGGTTATTATACGTGATTAACATAAAGTTTCTGTACTAAGATCATTTACTAAATGAGTTATCCATGATATTTCTTTCTTTCTTTCTTGTTCCCTTTTTGTGGACTGTTAGTGTCTGTTTAGTGGTAGGTGTTACTTGCCGTCTTTACGAGGAACTGATTGTACTTTATATCCATTCCTCTTATCACTCTCAAGTCCTGGAGTACTTTGTCCGTCTTTTATATTGATATTAAATACACGATATTGATGTACAACCGTCAGTTTAGGTTTGTGCATCTCTCTCTGTTGCACCCCGTTAATATAAATATTCCCGTAGCATTTTGGCACTGTGCGGGGTTGCTGCGCCTCTACCTTTTCCGAATGAGTCCTTAACGGGAATTTTTCCAATTGGAGCATTCATATATCCCCACTGGCCCTGTCGTCTTTCTTATCTACATAATAAAGAACGCATGCAAGCTTTTGTGCAATATATAGGATCCGCGCTTTCTTCCGTCGTCAGGGTCATATGCCGGTCTAATGCTCATATATCCTGTACATGTTTTAAATCCTCTTATTCCTATTGTTTACACAGCTGTACGAATTTATGGTGCGCCTGCTGTTTCAGTGATATCTGTGTTATATTTAATTAGTGCCTCCTGAAGAATGTCATCCAGGTGCACCAGCAAAAAAAGAAAAAAAATGAAGTGCATGTTTTCTGAATGGGTGGACTGTGAAATTGGACCTTTATTTAGCACGAATTGATGGCGATAACGAAGCTCTGCTTGAATGGTAGAAACGCAACAGTACTCTCTTTCCTAAGCTAGCTGTATTGGCAAACAGAGTATTTTCTGTGTCCTCCTCAAATGCGCCTAGTGAACGCACTTTCAGTGCGGCATGGAACCTGATCTCTGATAGAAGAACTCGACTCGATCTACAACGTGTCAATGACATTTTAACAACACATTGTAATTACAATGCCAGCAACGAATATTTTGGGGATAATGATGTTACTTTTCCATGTATACTTTGCTGTACGGCAACATTCAATTTTGTACATTGCAATTAAAACGTTCATATTTCCGTAGTTTCTCTCTGGATCGTTTACATTACTTCCAAATGTTGTAGTTAGTGAAAACAACCTGTTTGTCTCGTTTGCGGTATATTGATATTACAGTTACATGCTCCTGTGCAGGAATACACGTGTACAGCATAACTGATTTTAGTTCCTTTAGTTAGCGGGGGTGCGTCAGACTCAACAGCAGCCCACACCTCAGAGCCACAGAGTCGCTGCCGTAGCGACTGACAAGGAAACCTACCCAAGTGTCAATCTCCGATTTTTATGAAAGTTGGGTATAATACATGAAAAACTGTGGGACCCGTATTATTTCTTTTAGCGGCGGAAAAACATATTTAAGGGGTGAAACGGTCCCTCCAAAATTGGGGCTAAAATAGAAAAATCTCGATAACTTAGAAATTAGTGAAGCGATTTTAATGATTTTTGGTATGAAAGTATCTTTTGATAAAAGATCGGCCTAGGTAGATTGCAGGGGGACTGACAACTAGGAGGCAGCTACCCCTAAAGTGACCAATTTTTGTGCTCAAAAAACTGGTTTTGATATAATCGAAGTTGAATCTATGAAATTTGTCTTTTATCAAAAGATACTTTCGTACCAAAAATCGTTAAAATTGCTTCACTAATCTCAAAGTTATCGCCATTTTTCCACTTTAGCCCCAATTTTGGAGGAACCGTTTCACCCCTTAAATATGTTTTTTCCGCCGCTAGAAAAATTACGTATCCCATAATTTTTCATTTATTATAAAATATGCAGATTTAATAAAAATCGGAGAGAGACTTGGGTAGGTTTCCTTGTGAGTACAGCGGCAGCACTACTAGTACGGTGCAATTAGCTTAGAAAACGGCCTAACCCAGACATCCAAAGTAAAAGTTTTCCTCCAGCACCAAACTGTTCTATACAGCCCATATATATATATATATATATATATATATATATATATATATATATATATATATATATATATATATTACCAATTTTCTAAAGGAAAACCTCCACAAGCTGTAGTTTTCAAAACATTATGTTACAAATGATATAATTCTTTATCGTAATTATAATACATATTATTTATGTTGGAAAGATATTCATTCTTAGTGCGGAATTGTCCAGAGGAAATTCAGAGTGGGTTCCTCCGTATCACAGGTTTATATGGATTAGGCATGTGGAAGACTCTTTTCCCGTAAAAAGTAGCGCCCCTTGAGAAGGTGCTTAGGTTGTCGTTCCTTCCAGGGCTTATCACTAACAAACCACCAACCACTAAAATCGCAATTATCTTTTACAAAACTAAATTCTGTAAAAAAAAATTCCTTAGCGATTTTCCAATAAAATCTAGAAAAATGCGGAAAATTGCTGCTTTTACTACGTCCGTAACTCTGGAACCGTTCACTTTAGCAAGATTATGTACCAGACCATTTGTGTTCGCAATTTAATGTAGATTATTTTTGTATTTGGCACATTTCGCGCTAAACCGCATAGTTTTCTAAATATTTAAGAAAAACTGAAAAAACTGCTAATTTTCTAACTTCTCCCTGCCCTCCTCCCAAACCCGACGCTCAAAATGGTGTAACTTTTTACCAAACAATATGTGGGCTCTATTGAACAGTTTGGTGCTGGAGTGAAACTTTTACTTTGGATGTCTGGGTTTAGGTCTAATTGCACCGTACTATACGCTGTGCGGCCTCTGCGCGCTCCGCCCAACGTCGCCTCGTTCGAGTGTCAACACGCTCGCTCCGAGCGTACACATTCGGCGCGTCACCGCCGAGCGTTGCGCACTCGACCGAGTATGAGCGAGCGAAACCGGCGATTTGCAGACCTCTAGTACATAGTTCCACAGATAAACGACACTGACAACTCTTTGAACAGGAACAACACAAGCAACCTGTTCATAACCGGTTAGATCTAGTGTTCTCCACTTGTGTGAACACCTGAGCCCATTCTTCGCGAATTGTGAGGATGCTACTTACCGGGGCCTTGCAGCCGGAGCTAGACGTGCAGTTTGATGCGTCAAGTAAGCCGGCACGCACGCGGAGGATGGATGGCCGCTCGTAAGGGAAACTCTCCTTCCAGCACAAGAGTTATCGGAGGGACGTCGTCTGATCCTGGATGCGAACCAGGCAGCCGAGCGGTGGATCGCATACGGCGTGCCGTGCACCCAGGTAAGAGACTGGGAGGGGCGGCAAAATGACTCATCTCTAATGAATCGAGAAAATTGTCATCCAGGTCATCTTTGACACAGGTTTTTCCATGTGGTCAATATGCAAAATTATAAACCTTCTAACGACAGTCACCCCTTTTGGGAATGACTCAAACTCAGCCCTAATATTTTCCTAAATCACGGAAAGTTTTATTAGTTCACAGTGTCTATAAGAAAGTCATTCCACTGTAGGTGAAGTTGACTTAAAAAGAACTTGTCTTATATGCTGGCTGTAGTCCATTGCGTTGTGAGCTGTCTTCGGCTTTCACTAAAAGATTTGATGTTACAGGACCTTTTCGTAAATCATAATCATGTCAGTTGATATGAAAACGATTTTATTTCCATTTAAATAAAGTTTAAATCAATCACATTGCTGCACAAACAAAAATAAAAAAAATGCTGCGGCAAGCCAACAGAGCTGCTTACAGGTTTGTCACTGATAGAAGACTAACAAAACATGGTTTCTCTCAAACATCTTTCTACGTAACCACGAAATAAGATTGATGACAAAGTTTTGTAATTCACAATTAAACAATATTCTTTTACATTAAATATGCCAAAATACAGAAATTAAAACATTACATTTAAGCTTTGACTATTTATCTCAATGTATGTACTTGTTTCATGAAATTTGTATTTAATGTGGTACACAAATTTAAAGTCATCTTTTCACTAGTGTTTACAGTGCTCAAATTATTTACATTATTTGTGTTTTCGAAGTGCACACATATTTGTTTTGCCAATATTGTGTAGGCGTACTATTATTGTGACATGGAATTTTAATGTATTTTATTTTGCGGTCAAATTTTTTATTAATACGGATTTGTATATGGTTGTCGTAGTTTTGTTGATTTCGAAGATAGTTTCTTAGTACCAAACGGATTATTCATTTTAGTGCATGGAAAAATTATCAGTATTTAATTTAGGATCCAGTGATATATAAAACATGGTCTGCCCTAATTTATTTAAACAAAAGGTATATATGAAATCATGTTATGAAATAGTTATAACATGTAGTATTGTTGTTTTTATACAAATTAGTATATATATATATATATATATATATATATATATATATATATATGTTCAGCAATTTCCGAAACTAAATGTCATGCATTTTTAGTGTTTGCAGCTATTATTTACGAAAGTATTAAAAATTGAAAATTACGTAAAAGGACACCCAAAGTTATGTTTAAATCACTGTACTATTTCTTAAAAGTGTTTTACTAATAGTGTTAATATAATTTCAAACTGAAGACGAAAATGTGATATTTTACATGTCCGGTAGTGCAGTCTTATTTTAGGTGTCAGATATTTCGTGTTTATAATGTTGGCAACTGTTTTTTGTAAGGAGTGTGCAATATAGCAGAAACGTTACAACCTTAAACATAAAATTTCTGGAAAAGTGCTTCTCAAATGCAGACTGAGGAATGAATTATAATAGAAAGAATTTTGAGGCTGTAAATGTTTCAGACAAACTTGTGTATTGCTTGCATCATTTACAGTGCTCTGGAATCTGGTCGCAATATTCACTAATATGAGAGCTAGAGACGGGAAAACTGAAACATCTGATGGTTTCGAAACAAATGGAACCGTACCATCTGTGGTTTCTAAACACTGTTTCGAAACCATGAAACCGTCAAGCAATGTATGTTTTGTCATGAAATCTTCGTTCTAGGAGGGCAATATTTTTCACTATGTGGACAAGGGTACATACAATAACCTGTCAACCATAGAGTATATATTTACGTCTTGGTATGTATGAAACTTGTTGATAAAGATTTTCTCCCGTGTTGTTGATGTTGCCCAAAATAGTCACACGAGACCGCCGATATGGCAGCTAAACGTTTACCCTGTTACAAACTCACACACTGCAATACGGTACGCATATTACAGTGATGGATCATAAATGTTACTTTCTATACATACTAAATAAATTACAGGGAATAAAGGGCACACTAAAGAATCACAAATAATGCTATGGAATTACAAACATAATAAAATAAGAGACAAGTTCACCACCACTTGTACGTCTTGACCGTTACACCACCGCCGCAATTCCTTTAACATGAGTGTCGAAAAATTATAACGATAGTAGGTAACTTCGTTTCCGCTCATAAGAAACTAACTCTTTAACACGAGATTAAATGTGCGATCTACTCTTGTTAGTATAAAAACTGTCATTTCAGGTTTCATGTTGTATCTTATTTTGAAGAATGTAGTTTCACTCGTGAGTTTTTAATATGGTAGATAAACCTAGAATTTAACTGGTTATTTCAATGCAAATAGTGAACGTTGTTTTATTGTTCTTCTACATTTATAAAGCAGACATTATGTCATTTCGGAATACAGCAATCTCTTGCCAAAAAATCTTGATATCAGTAATAAGCTGCAGACTCACGAGTGTCAACTTCTATTTGACACTCTCTAAATGGTTTATATACTAGCAAGTTATATGTGTATCTGTGTGGAGCTTCAGTAAAATGAAACACCACATTTTGATACCATTAGTCTGTTCCGCCTTTCTGCATTAGTGATTTGAAACACCGGTGTGTTAAACCGACATGAAATCGTTAAACCGACACGAAACCGTGAAACCGACAGGAAGAAACGGTTTCAGTGTATCGACAATTTACCGCGAATGTGATCCGAAACAGAACGGAATGAAACCGCATGGTTCCGAAACCGTGAAAGATGCCGGTTTTGAAACAATGAAAGTGTTGTGTGTATCGAAACCTGGTTTCGAAACCATGAAACTGTAGCCAACTCTAATGAGAGCTATTGCCACAAATAGTGATGAAAAAATAGTCGTTGTGTCCTAGTTGAAACACTAAGAAAAGACTAAAACTATGCAACTAACTTGTTTTTTCACCACTTTGTAGTATTACGAAGAACCAAATAAAATTAGAAAAATCTGAGGGAAATGCACCGCCCAGCGACGAATCTTTACCAGTAAAGATCGAATGACAGATAGCTGGATTGAGAAGGATCCGGAACGGTCCACCTACCGAAGACTTAGGGTGGCGTGCAAGACGGTGGCCTACATGTCACCACTTACGGATGAAAATCAGCACACACTTCATTGTAAAGTGGAAATACATTCCGGAAGCGATCTTCTAGCGTGTAGCAAAAATATTTCTCAGCCGCTCAACTGCTTCACTGTTATGTAAAGTACACAAAACTTGTGTGAAGTTTGGAAGGTATCAGGCGAGGAACTACCGTAATTGAAGTTGTAGTGGAGATCGTATTTACTGCACAGGAACTCTGTTGAATTCAGAAAATCTTCAGGACTGAAAGCTGTATGAATTTTGACTTTCTGAAATATTTAGCGAAGCGTGGAAAGTCTACCAGAAAGATGGATTAGGCACAAATGGATCGAAGTCATGAGAAACTGTGAAGTCATCTGGACGTGTATAACAGGTCTAGGAGAAATCCAGCTAATGGTTAGGTGATTTTACTGGCCGGTCGGTTCTGTCGTCAAAGCTCTATGGTCATTCAAATAAGTTCAACGCTCAGTGGCGTGAAGGTATAACATGCAACAATTGGGCGAGCGGAGTGGGGGGGGGGGAGGTAAGAGGCACTTTAACCTGCCTAACTGGAATGTCTATGGTTTCATTATAGATGGTACATACGAGTAGCCTTGAACATGTTTTCCTAAAATTGCCTTCAACAGCTAAATTGACAGTTCTAGCTCAATGGAAACATTCGAGACATTGTAGCTACAAAGCAGGCTTCACCTTATCAACGACATCAGTGTAGAAATATGGGTTCTTGATCGTAATGTCTTTATAGCAACAATTCTTACCAAATTTCATAAATCCGTTAGACATAAGGAGACTTTTTATGCTTGGAAGACCTAGTAATTGTTAGTGTCCCACTTAGACAACGAAGGGACATCCTTTAGTTCCGGTACAGTGGAAGTAAAAGTGTTATGGACTAAATTTAAAGTATTGAAAAATTAGGCGTTGGAGATGTATGTGCCGATAAATTGGATTAGGGATGGGAAGACCCACCGTGGTTTAATAACAACATTCGATAACTGCAGAGAAAGCAAAAGCAGTAGCATTCTTGCAACAAACAAAGCAGAAGCAAATGAAAACAGGTAGTCGTTAGTAGAGAATCTCGTGTGTATAAAAAGAAGAATATAATAACTACCAACGCCACGCCTTAACAAAAGATCTTTCCAGAACACGAAAAAATTCTGGTTCTATGTAAAATCGATAGGTCTCTATCCTGTCATTCGCTGGTCGTTCTCAGGCGGTGATAGGCAGCAAAAGGAAAGTTTGTTTTTAACTTCAGCATTTCTCGTGCAAACTCCCAGATAAAATAAATATATAAATTACTTTATTATTTTCATTCTCCACTCCGAGGAGTGGAGAGGGCTGATTGAGATCCGGCCCATAAGTAGTCACGGTACTATTCAATCAATTATCAGACTGGCCTCTAGTGGGGCAAAGGGGGACCCCAATTGGGTAGGGTTAAGCGTTCCGTCGACAGCGTGGTCATTAGAGTCGGAGTTCACGCTTGGATTTTTAGGTGCTGATGTAGAAGGAACCATACCGGCATTTGATCGAGTGACTTAGGGAAATCACGGAAAGCCTAAATCTGGATGGCTGAATGCGAGTCCAATGTGTTACCACTGCGCCACCTCGCTGGGTTGTTGCAAAGGCCTTGATCGAAGCCGAGACAAGAATTGAGTCATGCTCCATCCAGTGGGTGTGCCCGGGAATGAGACCGTCGACATAGCAGCCAAGACAGCAGCTCTTTTGCCCCGCATGGCTACCTTTTGCGTCCCATCGGACGATGTTCAGCGGGCTCTTCGCCGGAGTATCGTGTCGTCCTGGCACAGTGCGTGGTTTCCACTGTACTACAATAAATTGAGAACTGTAAAACCGATCCCGACTGCTCACGCCCCTCTCGGCGAGAGGAGGTCATCCTGGCCCGGCTGCGGATCGGTCACTGCCGTTTCAGCCACCGTCATTTGCTAACCGCTGACCCTGCACCGCTGTGCTCCTGCGGTGCACTGCTGACGGTGCGACATGTTTTACTGTCTTGTCTTAATTTTAATCATCTCCGTGTAGCCCTTCACTTTCCGTCTACTCTGGAGGAAATTTTAGCTGATGACACACGAGCAGCTGCTCGAGTTTTGCGTTTTATCAACTTGGCCAATCTATCAAAGGATATTTAACCCTTTTAATTGTTTTTATCTTTCGTTTTTAGCCTTCTCTTACTATTCTAACTGGCAGTTACCCATTTTTTTGAGATCTAGCGAATTTCTGTTCTTGTTTGGGCGCTAATGACCTTAGCAATTGTGCACCCCAAAACCACAAAAAAAAAAAAAAAAAAAAAAAAAAAAAAAAAAAACGGGGGATCACGCGTGTACTCTCGACAACCAAAAGCAGGGCGCCCGAGTTGCTCTCGTAAAGTCGGAGAGATCACCCTCAACAAAATTACAATGATTAATCCTTTGCCTAGAGGAACCGCACCCGAAAGCGCGCTATTATCCAAATGGAGGACATGGTAATACGATTCTCTGGTGTAGAGAAGCAGATGAGAGACATGAAACCAAACAAGTCCCAGATGGAATCCAAATTCGATTTTACGACGAGTTTTCTAAGGCATTGGCCCGTAACTTAGCTTGCATTTATGACGAATCTGTCATCTAGCGTCTGGAAAATTAGTAGGTTATCACCGTTTAAAGGAAGGCTGTGGTGTCGCAAAAGTCTAAAGTGCGCGCCACCTACTTTCGCCGCGCGCCGCCGTGCGCGCACGGCGCTGCGTTCTTACGACGTCAGCCACGAGCGCCCTCTGCTACAACTCCTCTCGTGGCCACCACTGAACGACATCGTTCAGTTGGGACTGACATAGGAACCAGCTAACACTTGGGATTCAGATAGGCACCAGTGAAGACTTAGCTATCGCATAGGCACTAGGACTCCTCAGTAGGCAGGCCTCTATCTAATCTTTGTATCAGCATCCTGCAGTCAAGAACTATGTAAAAGTTAAGTATTACTAAGTCTATGACATATTTATCTCGTTCTAATTGACTCTAGTGTTTCTAGTTTCTGCTGTCCCACTGGCTGGTCACCTACCTGCACAAGCGTGCATCTTTTATTCCTGTGTCGGTCTTTGTACTCGGCCACCGACAGCTACGACGGAAACGAGACACAAAAGCGGCGACGAGACTGAGACGCAAAAAAAAAAAAAAAAAAAAAAAAAAATCAAAACATTGCATAATAACAAAGGTATCAAGTATCCTGTAGATCTCTCGAACATATTTTCACTCCAACATAGTAAATTATTTTGAGACAGAAAATCTTTTGTCCATGTATCAGCAAAGCTTTATAAAGTACCGCTGGAGTAAAACTATGCTTTTCTCACGTGACATCTTGAAGCCATGGATGGTGGGCAACAGGCAGACTGCATATTCGTTGATTTCTGAAAGACGTTTGCCACGGTGCCGCACTGCAGGCTGCCTGTATATAAATGGCTCAAAGACTACTTAAATAATAGAGCCACATACGTTGACATGACGGAGAGCGGTCATCAAAGACATGGGTATCGTCAGGGATACCTCAGGGAAGTGTGATAGAGCCGTTATTATTTTCTGTCGGTAGAAACCCAGTCTGACTGTCGAAGTGAGTAGTAATCTGTGACTGGTTGGTGATGATACTGTGGTGTAAGAGAAGCTGTCGCCATTGATTGACTGCATTAGAAAGCGGGATGACAGGCAAAATTTTTATTTGGTGTGAGTAATGGTTACTAGCTGTAAATATATAAAAACGTAATTTTGTAGAAAGATATAAAAAAGCCAAGATCGCTGTTCATCAATTTTTATTTACGACGACCGGTCTCACTGAACTATGTCAGCATCATCTGGTCAAATAAGATATTTTACAAGGCCATAATCTTGTAATGTCAATCAGTTGTTATATAACAATTGACAGTGCATAGGTGCACTATGTCATTATAATAAAACATAATTATCACAGTGAGTGACAAGTGAGTTAGCCATAATCTTGTAATGTCAATCAGTTGTTATATAACAATTTACAGTGCATAGGTGCACTATGTCATTATAATAAAACATAATTATCACAGTGAGTGGCAAGTGAGTTTGCTATTGTCACTCACTGTGATAATTATGTTTTATTATAATGACATAGTGCACCTGTGCACTGTAAATTGTTATATAACAACTAATTGACATTACAAGATTATGGCCTTGTAAAATATTTTATTTGACCAGATAATGCTGACATAGTTCAGCGAAACCAGTCGTCGTAAATAAAAATTGATGAACAGCGATCTTCGCTTTTTTATATCTTTTTACAATATTATAAGTGGATCGCCTCCTAAAACGTAAACCAACTCATAAAAACGTAAGGTGTGCTGTGTCAGTAGTGAACCGTTTGACGCAGTCGTGTCGATTAAATGTCTAGACGTAACGTTGAAAAGCGATATGAAATGGAACTAGACTGTAACAATATTGGCGGGAAAGACGGATGGTCGACTTCGGCTTATTGGGAGAATTTTGTGGAGGATGTGGTTCATTGGTAAATGAGACGGCGTACAGAATTCTTGTGCAACCCCGTTTTTGAGTACCGCTCAAGAGTGTGAGATTACAATCAGATCGTTTTAAAGGAAGAAACTGAAAAAATCTGAGGCGGACTGCTCTTTTGTTAGTGGTAGGTCCGACTCATGCGCAAGTATGCCTCGGGAACTCACGTGGGAATCCCTGGAGGAAAGGAGACATCCTTTTCGAGAAACACTGTTGAGGAAGTTTATGAATTTGGAATTTAACTCCAAAACGATTTTACTGCCACCTACTTACCTTTCACGTAAAGAGCACAAAGAAGCGATAGGAGAAATGAGGGATCCTTCAGAAGCATACGGTCGTTTTACCCTCTTTCTAAATGGGAATGGAACAGAGGGGAAAATGACTGGTAGTGTTACGAGATACCCTACACCACGCACCTTACGGTGGATTGTGGAGTATGTATATGGATGTAGTTGCAGATGCGTACTCATTTTTCCGACAGGTATTCAAATGGTCGCTAGGCCTACGGCTATCTTCAAACACTTCATCGCTGTGTCTGGTCAATAGAACCAGAGAGTCTGAAGAATTTTGACACACCGCGTTTTCGAACATTTTGCACTGTCACTCACGCAGAACGACCTCAGTGCAACAAAACTGCTAACTCTTTTGTAGTAGGGTAAGGTGGTACAATTTCGATATAGGTACAATTCTGATCAACGTAAGTTTTCGCGCCATTTTTCTGTCTCGTAGTGTCTCAAAAATCAAATGTTCAAATGTTTGGGGACTTAACTACGGGGTCATCAGTCCCTAAACTTACAAACTACTTATGAAATACTTACGAACTAGGACGGCACAAATATCCATGCCCGAGGGGGGATTCGAGCCCCCGACCGTAGGCGCCGTGCAGACCGTGACTGGAGCGCCTTAGTCCCCTCGGCCACCGCTGCCGGCCGTAGTGTCTCGTTGTGTCACTTTGTAGAGTAGTAGGTTTCTACAGCTCCTCCTGTCTTTTCCAAGAATACACCACTTTGCGGTAAGGAGACATAAATTTTTTCCTTTTAAAGAGGTAAGTGAAGCTACTTAGTCTAACGCGCTCTTATATATCATCTGGTTAAGGGTAACTGGATTCGCTACCAAAAATGCAATGTTTGGTACCACGAAGTATGCGTTGGTGCGTGACAGAAACAGTGCTTTTTATGTGGAAGATGCCCGTAATCAAAATTGTACGAGGAAGTGACCACAATTGTACCTAGTGTCGTACATTTTCGATCGATTTTACTCAATTCCGTAACCTTTTTTGTGTCTATACCAACATTTGTAACTGTATAATATGTATGTTACATATTAATTAAATATCCAAGAACAAGTGCCATAGTTAAAATTATTCCTTTTCTCAATTTATTTTCAGTTATAATAACATTTGTTCGAAATGATCGAAATTGCACCACCTTACCCTACTTATATCCTGGAATTCAGCTGAGATACACCTGATAGTTTTTCGCCGTTAGTTGCACTTTGTATTATGAGTGTCCTTCACCTATCATACTAATGAAGTTTTGCAGTACTTTATTACTATTGTTTAAACGTTTTCTACATGTTTAGCAGCTTTTTTCTTTTAGTTTATGTGTGGAGGGTTGATACAATTCAGTTACTATTCCTACGAAAATCCTTACTTAGAGCAACTTCCACTGTAGTTCCTGAAACCAAATATTCTAAATGAAAAATTGTTGATTTATATCAACGTTAGTGTTGAATCCATAATTCATCGCACCTTTCTCCTGGTAGGTCATCATCGGCAAGAAAACATTTTCAGGTTCTCAAACAGCATACTAAAACAAATCTTAAAATCATATCTGTTTACAATAAAGTTAAAATGTCTGTAAACCTAAGTGAACAAAACGCTAAGGTCATCTGTCCCTAATCTTATTAACTAGTTAAACCAAATGATCCTAAAAAGGGAGGAATCACACGTCTGACGAGAGCGGCCACGCATTCCTAACATTTGTCTCGAGTGATCCGCTCCTAGGTCATTTTCAGGTTTCACCACTGGTTGTCGTTGAACAAATATTTAATAGTAAGTCCAGCAGTTCATAACATTAAATTTTTAAAATTTCACAGTCTTCGGAGAGCTCTAAAAATCAAATGTTTGTATGGTCTATGGGACTTAACTACGGGGTTATCAGTCCCTAAACTTACAAACTACTTATGAACTACTTACTAACTAGGACGGCACAAATATCCATGCCCGAGGGGGGATTCGGACCCCCGACCGTAGTGGCCGTGCAGTCTGTGACTGAAGCGCCTTAGTCTCCTCGGCCACCGCGGCCGGCTCGGAGACCTCTAACGTTCATTTCGGAGGAGACTATACATTATTTTTGACCAACCAGTGGCAGTTCATTGACCTGTATAAACATGGCTGGTGGCAGAGAATCCACTGCCGGGTGGCCTGTGCGAGAGCTTCTTGTTCAGAACGGGGCGTGGCCACCCCACCCCCTATTACATATAATGGCGTTTTGGATGCCTTCACGTCTCCTCATCAGCGATATTGCCTCCCGTCCCCCCAGCTAATATTAGTTTGTTCCCCGAGTAACGCGGTAGTTGACACAGCTCATCCTATCCGGTTACGTTGCCTCCTGCAGTGCACTTTTAATTAGCCGTATAGCTTTTACCCAGAAAGCCCACCTGAGACACACATGGCTAACACCTTCCCTTGTTACAGGTACTTTATTCTGTTAAGATAAAGTATCTCCCTTCAGAACACTTCCAAAAAATTTGCATATAAGGCTGATAACTTTTAGGCGATATCGACCACGCATCAGCCAAATTGTAGTTCAAATATTGTAAACTGGATACATAGCTCAGGTGCGTATACAATTCTTGTATTGCATTAACGTATTGTGCAATAATTAAGATGAGTAATTTCTACCTTTTTCACTATCCGTTGTAACAGAGTTTCTCAAACTGTGCCTCGCGGAGGACCAAGTGCTCCGCGAAAGAGCTCCAGGTGCTCCGCGAAAACGTAAGGATTTTTTTTTTCTAATAATAAACGGGACCATGACTTCGATCCACCGGTTTTCTTTTCTTAAATTTAATGCGCCTCTTTCAACTGAAAAATAAAGTGAGAGTCTTCTTGACTGAAAATGACTTCGCTTTGGGAGAGAAGTTGTGCGACAATCGTTGGCTAATGAACTCGGCGTATTTAGCCGATATTGGCCCACTTTAGGTTACGGTAGTGACACTAAAAGTAGGCCTTTGCGATTGTCTTTTGACAGCTCGAAATTTAAATGAAAATAGCGACTTAACTATTCATCTGACACGAAAATTGAACAACCGAAATTGTAGAGGAAAAAATTCTCTACGACTTTGCTCTCTTATGGTTTTTTTTTTTTTTATATCTCGTAGCGTTTCAAATATATTTGCAAAAATTACGGCGATTTTGAGATGTATGTCTGTCTGTCCGTCTCTCTGTCTGTCCGTAGCGTGTTCCCTGTTTTTAAGACGAACCGTTCAACCGATCAGCACCAAATTTTACAGATATTATTGTAGGCCGCCAGAGACCAGAACCTCCTTTTTTCAAATTTTTCGGACAAAAAATACGGCAGTAATACCAAAAAAAGCCGTTTGTAATATAATTGTAATTGCAAGCGAACCGTTCATCTGACACGATGAATAACCTAATTGGTAGAGGAGTAAGTTCTCTACAACTTAGCTCCCTTACAATTTTTTCATATCTCATATCGTTTGAGACATATTTGCAAAAATCACGGAGATTTGACTCCCTCCATTGAATTAACGAAAACCAGCCGTTTGGAGATGTCACGTGACATTCCTCGCCCAGAACTCTCTCTGGCATACGCCATCCATCTTGCGTTGCGTATTTGATGATTTTCTTATTGTAACTAACACGTTGTCATTTCAAACCAATGGCGCACTGAGGAATTAATGCCGGCCGCGGTGGCCGAGGGGACTGAGGCGCTTCAGTCACGGTCTGCACGGCCACTACGATCGGGGTTTCGAATCCTCCCTCGGGCATGGATATTTGTGCCGTCCTTAGTCTTAGCTAGTTCGTAAGTCGTTTCTAAGCTTAGGGACTGATGACCCCGTAGTTAAGTCCCATAAGTGCTACAAACATTTGAACATTTGATTTGAGGAATTAACAAAAACACATCGTTCTTCCTACGATAAATGATAATCTAGTGTCTACAAATGCCATATTAGCATCAGTTAAGAACGGCCAACAATAGTATGAGATTAAATGACTAATCTTTTGATTGACAACTGTAGCGTAGTGGGCAAGGCGTTGGACTATGATGCTACACGTGGGTGTTCGGAACCCGTCACTACCTATTTTTTTCCTAAAAGGGTTTCAGACACTCTTATTAATTAATTTTTTTATTTAGATTATTATTTTGGTCCAACATGTTTGCAAAAACGTATAAAACTACAAATCTAAAGTGGGCCGTAAAACACGTCAGTGCGATTTTTTTTACATAATGGCGTATGTCTGTCCGTCCAAGAAAAAGTAGTGACTATTTTTGGTGCTAATGCTAATGGCTAAGGATTTTAAGGGAGCTAAAGTTTTGGAAGCCTGAATGTTTTAAATGACAAAAGTCTTCAGAGATGTACTCGAATCAGACATTCCTGAGGATATAGTAAATGAGTTCGAAGTTCACCTGTTAAATTTACTTGATTCCTTGAACTCATATTTTCCAGACAGGCTGCAAGAAACATTAAAGAAAATGTTTGGGTTATAATTCGTATTCTGTATCAAGAAACCAGCCTCTTTGACGTCGCAGCAGTATGAATGCTTGCTTGATTTGACATCAGATTCCGAGATAACAATAAAGTTTCAAACCAAGCTATCAGTCTCGTAATTTTGGTGTACGCTAAAAGATGAGTTTAAAATCTTATCATATAAAGCTAATCTTTTCTCAACGACATATTTATGCGAATCGAGGTTTCCTACATATGTTTCAACTGCAGCAAAATACAGATCCCGTCTCAATGTAAAGCAAGATATTCGGTTGCAACTGTCCAATATTCAACCAGATATAGTCTCATTGCGCGAATTAGGTCTCATCCTTCTCATTAACATATTTGGAGTTTTTCCTATGTTGTGTTGTTGTAGTCTTCAGTCGGGAGACTGGTTTGATGCAGTTCTCCACAATACCCTATCCTGAGCAAGCTTCTTCATTTCCACATAAGAACAGCAACCTACATCTGTCTGAATCTGCTTACTGTATCCATCTCTTGGTCTTCCTCTGCGGTTTTTACCCCACACACTTCCCTCCAGCGCTAAATTCACAATTCCTTGATGTCTAAGAATGTGCCCTACCAATCTATCGCTTCGTTTAGTCAAGGTATGACAGGAATTTCTTTTCTCCCCAATTCTGTTCAGTACCTCCTCATTAGTTATGCGATCGACCCACCTAATCTTCAGCATTCTTCTGTAGCACCACATTTCAAAAGCCTCCTGTCCACACTGTTTATTGTCCATGTTTCACTCCCATACAAGGCAACACTCCATGCAAATGTCTTCAGAAAGGACTTCCTTAGGCTTAAATCAATATTCTATGTTAACAAATTTCTCTTTTTCAAGAACGCTTTTCTACCCATTGCCATTCTGCATTTTATATCCTCTGTACTGCGACCGTCATTTGTTAGTTTACTGCCCAAGTAACAAAACTCATCTACCTCCTTTATTGCTTCGTTACCTAATCTAATTCCTTCAGCATCACCTGAGTTCTTAGACTGCACTCCATTATCCTTGTTTTGCTCTTGCTAATGTTCATCTTATATGCACCATTCAGCACACTGTCCATTCCGTTCAATTGCTCTTCCAGGTCCTTTGCTGTATCTGACAGAATTACTATGTCGTCGGCAAAACGCAATGTTTTTAATTCTTCACCCTGAACTTTAATCCCTATTCCAAATTTTTCCTTGCTTTCCTTCACCGCCTGCTCGATGTACAAATTAAATAGCGTCGGAGAAAGGCTACAACCCTGTCTTACTCCTTTCCAACCACTGCATCCCTTTCATGCTCTTCAACTCTGACAACCGCTGTCTGGTTTTTGTACAAGTTGTAAATAACCTTACGCTCCCTATATTTTACTCCTGCTTGCTTCAGAACTTGAAAGAGTTTATTCCAATTAACATTGTCAAAAGCCTTCTCCAAATCTACAAAAGCTTGAAATGTATGTTTGCCTTTTCTTAATCTATCTTCTAGGATAAGCCGTAAAGTATTGCCTCCCGAGTTCCTACATTTCTCCTGAACCCAAACTGATCTCCGAGGTCGGCTTCTACCAGTTTTTCCATCCTTCTGTCTATAATTCGTGTTAATATTTTGCAACCATGACTTATTAAACTGTTGGTTCTGTAGTTTTCACACCTGACTGCACCTGCTTTCTTTGGAGTGGGGATTATAACATTTTTCTTAATGTCTGAGGGTACTTCACCTGTCTCATACATCTTACACACCTAAGCCAAGGAAAAATTTAACTATGTCTTTAAATACGTATTTATCGGTGTGTGTAAAATCTGTGCAGCTACTTGCTCTACTAAATTTCTTCTCAGATGTTTTGTTACTGCTTTTTGTATGTGCGTTACGTTCTGTGTAATATGGAAACGTGGATAAAATAAAAATTTACAGTGATTAATCTTAATGTCTTGTGTGCTTAAATTGTGAAATCACCTTGCTTCGTCAATAATACTATCAGAGAATTTACCAAATGCAGTATACATATAAAACGTAAACTTTAATTCTCTGCCTTTTCTTTCATTTTTTAAGGTGCTCCGCGACTCAAAAAGTCTGAGAACCCCTGCGTTGTACTAATAAAATAGGTAAGACTTTAAGCGTTACTGCTCTACAGTGTGACAATGAACAACAGTAGTTATTGGAAAGACCACTATCAACGGACGCTACGTAATATTCGTTTTCTCTCTTGAGACTGGCATTGCCCTCATTTTATGTGTTTGGGTGGAACGTCTTGTAGAATGGATGACGTAAAGGCTGACAATTTTTAGCCGATACCGACCACGCGTCAGCCAAATTGTAGTTCAAATATTGTACAGTTTAGTAAAATAAAGTCTCAAATAAATCACTGGGTATGAAATAAGGTTTTATGACTAGTGTTCTATAAGTAAATATTGTGAATAAAAACTGTTGAAATGGAATAACAAATGAAATACTAGATTCGGTGTAGAGAGCCATCGTCCTTTTCCTCGTTCACCATCAGCGAGTTTGCCTGAAATGCATTAATTTCTATAATCTATTCCAGGATGTAATACATATAGAGCAACTGTATTTTTGGTAACTAAAATTTCTAACCAGCAAAAGTTCTATCAAGAAATCCACAAGTGTTAACCTAAATATAGAGAAACTTAATGTTAATAAATTTCTAGGAATATGCTCATTACTAAAATTACCGGCAGTTGTGTGTACCATAGCCTGCAAATCAAAATGTATGAAATTTTGTTTATACAGGGCATCTATAGACGACGGGTTAGTATTGAGGGATGTAACAGGAACCATAATTCGGAGCGAAAACATCCAATACACAAGAACTTTAAAATAAATATCTAAAACTGGTAATAATAAATCCATTTCAACTATAATATGGCTTGCTACTTTACAAAAAAATTATCATAACTTCTGCAGTGGACAGAACAATATATTTTTTTAAAGCAAGCACTATCATTTTCATATAGTAGACTAGACTAGTAAAAAAAAACCTTGTGAAAAAATACGAAACTACTTTCCATGTATGCTGTACTCAGAAGTGAAAATTAAAAATTAATTTTTTTTGTACTAATAAAATTTTACAATGATCATCTTTTCTTTATAATAGGGAAAGGGTCTCTTGTGAAACTATGTGTAAATTGGAAGGGTTTCCCCATGAGAAGAAGTTGATAAAACACTGCCAGTAACTCTGCCTCGACAAGTCATGTCATAGGAACTATGTGAAGATGCGCAGATGAACCAAAGCACAGAGGCCGTTTTTGTTGGCTGTTTTTTCGTTTACTGGCTATACTACCACTTATCAAAATATGGAAAGCAAATAGCTTGCGGCATTTTTTTCGGAAAATTCAAGATATCCATTTTATAGGACATGATTACTACCTTTTTCCCATCACATGAACATTCCTATCATATCAAAAAATATAGACCAAAATATTTTCATAACCGTTATGTGGCGAAGAAAACATAGGGAGCGGAGATACTTTATTAACTGAAGTAACATTTGAAAAGGAAAGGAAGAAGTGTTGAGAAGAATCCAAATGCTCTTTACTGACATATTTTGACACTAACACTAGTAATTATCAATCTAAATCTACATCTACATAGATACTCTGCAAAACACATTTAAGTGCCTGGCAGAGGGTTTATTAACCACTTTCATAACTTTTCTCTACCGTTCCATTCTCTAATAGCGCGCGGGGAGAAAGGACACCTAAATCTTTCCGTTTTCGATCTGATTTCTTTTATTTTATTGGAATGGTCATGTCTCCCTAAGTAGGTGGGTGCTAGCAAAATATTTTCACATTCAGAAGTAAAAGTCGGTGATTGAAACTTCGCAAACAGACCATGCTGCAATTAATAACGTCTTTCTTTTAATGATTTCCACCTCGAATCGTGCAACATTTCCGTGACGCTCCCCCCCCCCCCCCGTAACGTGATAAAACAAAACGAGCTGCCCTTCTCTAAACCTTCTCAATGTCTTTCGTCAGTCCCACCTGGTAAGGGTCCCACAAGGGGCAACAGTACTCCAGGAGAGGACGCACTATGTGATGTAAGCAGTCTCTTTGGTGGAGCTGGTGCATATTCGAAGCGTTCTGCCAATGAAACGTAACCTTTGATTCGCCTTCCCCACAATATTTTCTATGTGTTCTCTCCAGTCAAAGTTGTTCGTAATTGTAACTCCTAGGTATTTGGTAGAATTTACGACCTTAAGGTTTGACTGATTTATCGCGTAATTGAAGTTCAGCGGATTTCTTTTAGTGGTCATGTGCATTACTTCACACTTTTCTTTATTTAGTGTCAATTGCCAATTTTCGCACCATGTAGAAATTTTGTCTAAATCGCTTTTCAGTTGCATTTGATCCTCTGTTGACTTCACTAACCGATAAACGACAGCATCATCAGTCTAAGGGAGCCATTCAGATTGTCTCCTAAATCATTTATAAACACGAGGAAGAGTACGGGACCTATAACGCTTCCCTGTGGAACGCCAGATATCACTTCTGTTTTACTCGATGACTTACCGTCAATTACAACGAACTGTGTCCTTTCAGTGTGTGCTTTCAATGAGAAAGCTTTTGTTGGCTCATGACTTTTTAGAAAAGAAAATGAAATACCAGTGGTAGAAACGTGTTTCTTTTCTAAGCGAAACTAAAACGCATATCTTTAAGACATCTAATTCACCGAAATCAGGTGTATTAAACGAAATTACACAAGACCATTCCATAAATTTCCGTCTCGACAAATTAGCATAATAATCATATTATACGTTGAGATGCAAGCAGAACGCAGTCTCAAAGGAACAAGGGGAACGATATTAGCGACGCGGCGTTTTGGGGGCTTGATTGTGGGTCGCGCGTTGTTTCTGTTAATATCAAGTAATGAGGGACCGGAAGCAGACGACGTGACTTGCGTCAGCTATCTCATTAGCACTGCAGAGAACACAGACACGAGGCAGGCATTGTGCCATGCTGATGCATACGCCCGTATATAGAGCTAAAGAAACACTTATGATATAGAGTGCAGTAAACAGATGTAGCTAATACAATGAAGGGTGTCACAGACGTTTTAGCTGCTTATTGTAGGAACTGTTAAATTCAATGAGGTCGTTCATAATATGGACCCAGGCCGGGGATTGAACCAGGCTCTTCATAATACTAGGCAGATGATCTGTCCACTAAGACACTTGAACACAGTGGACATCTGAGCTACAGGAACCAATATGTCACGCCATCAAAATGTTGAAATGTTTGTAAAGCTTATGGGACTTAACTGCGGGGTCGTCAGTCCCTAGCCGGCCGCGGTGGCCGAGGGGACTGAGGCGCTCCAGTCACGGTCTGCACGGCCACTACGGTCGGGGGTTCGAATCCCCCCTCGGGCATGGATATTTGTGCCGTCCTTAGTTGTAGCTAGTTCATAAGTAGTTTGTAAGTTTAGGGACTGATGACCCCGTAGTTAAGTCCCATAAGCTTTACAAACATTTGAACATTTCGTCAGTCCCTAAACTTACAAACTATTTATGAACTACCTTTTACGAAAGACGACACAAACATCCATGCCCGAGGGAGGATTCGAACCTCCTACGCGGGACGCGACGCGTTCCGCAACTTGGCGCTCCAGACCGCTCGGCTATACGCCATCAGGCAGATAGAAATTCTCAGCCTATAGCCTATACTACTACCGTAGTATACCCTGTACATTGTACAAATTGAGGATTCTATACATGTGACATTTCGTAGTTACCTTCTATACACAATTCTATTCTGAAGAAAATGTGAAAATTTCTTGTTGCTATTAGCTGCAGTGAGACTGCTTTACGGTTACATGACAAATGCGCGTAGTTCAGATGGATACTTGAAAAGAAAATTAAACTGAACGCAAAGAGGAAGACGGCTACATAATGGCCCTTGAGAGTAAACGACCAGCTGTATTCAGAATCCTAACTCATGTTGAATGCCGTAAAGGATAAAAGCCCCCCGACAAATGGGAGGCTTAAGGGACGACTGGGATAACAGTAAATTCCCAACAGGCACGAACGTAATGCTTGTGCGCTCCAAACAGAGTAATACAAGTGGTACTACGCTTCTGTACGGAGGAACTACCACCAAAGTGTACTTCGAAAACAGCGATATTCTTAAACAGGATGTGTAAAACAGTTACCGCCGAAGCTCCTGCAATTTCTGGAGCAGGTAAAACAAAATTGCATGTATATTTTAACTCATCTGTCCCTTGTAGAACATAAAATCATCTAAGTGACAAGGAATGTACCTGGCAGGTTTTAATGATGTGATCTGTATACCACAACACAAACTGGTTTGTTTATCATTTGCATTCTGAAGACCCCGGAGAAATTACTCATTTCTAGGTGTTTTTGTTACACTTTTATAACATTTTTGCACTGTCTGAGGTTGTTACAGCCAGTGTTTTCTGTTGAAACCCTGTGCTGCAGTGGAGGAGCGTGTCTAATGATGGAATAAATTCAACACAGTGAGCCTCTCAGTACCATCAAATTGCCCTGAACGCTTAAGCGTGCAATACCCACACATCCAATTTAATTGTACCTTCCGCATTGCAAGCACTATGTTGGAACGATCACAGTTCATCTCATTCGTCAGATTTCGAGTTTCCTAACATATGCTACTGAAGATTCATATTTTTAAACGATCTTCATCAAACCCCGAAGGTCTTCCTGAACGTGGAGCGGCAAGAAACTAAACTATACCCGAGAAAAACCATTTTATTACCGTGCTTTGTCAAATGGCATACAGTGCAGACGATCCTAGTTTCTCCTGTATCCATCCCTCCTCTTTGAACTCCAACTGAAACACTTACGCCTGCAGCTCCTATCTCCTAAAGGAAAAATGTCAGTTTACTGAAGTAGACGTAAAACGGTCTTTCACCGTGGGTCGACAGCAAAAGCGGACAACAACAAGCAACACAGCGCTCGAACATTCAAAACATGTCACGTCATAACTCTGGGATGGAGCACGCGGAAACGGAATTTTGCAAGCCAGGGTCTCATACGGACTTTCAGAGAAGCCACGGTCTGCCTTGAAAATACCCTTCGCTGATGGGGACAAAACGTTGGGTTTCCGTAATAAATCCATCCGATCATGTCATAAAAGCCCATAATATTTCAGCAAACTCGAGCAGCACCAGTGGAATATAAAGAAAAAATGAGACAAGGTACATAAAGCAACAGTAACTGCAAAAAAAAAAAAAAAAAAAAAAAAAAAAAAAAAAAAAAAAAAAAAAAAAAAAAAAAAAAAAAAAAGAATCGCAAATCAATACCGTTGCCAGCGTATGCTGTAATCTGATAGAAAAATAATATAAATTTCAGCTAGGTGTTTGTCATATAGAACATTTATTGAAAAATATTGCAAATCGATAATGTTCACTGTATGAACATTCTCAGCAGGCCTGCACACGTGATTATTTTTCTGAAGCAGGGGAGGGGGGGGAGGGAATCTGAAAGTTAATATTTACCTTGTGTGACTTTTCATATATACAGGTGTTAAAAAAAGGTACGGCCAAACTTTCAGGAAACATTCCTCACACACAATGAAAGAAAATATGTTATGTGGACATGTGTCTGGAAACGTTTAATTTCCATGTTAGAGCTAATTTTTGTATTTACGGATGAGGTTTCACTCCAACGTGATCAATTTGTAAATTTTCATAATCAACATGTGTGGGCTATCGAGAATCCGCACGCAATTGTGCAATCATCAACACAGATTTTCTTTGAACGTTTGGGCAGGAATTGCTGTCTTGATTGAGCCTCATGTTCTTCCACCTACGCTCACTGGAGTACGTTATCATTATTTCATACTGGATTACCTGTGCTGCTAGAACATGTGCCTTTACAAGTACGACACAACATGTGGTTGATGCACGATGGAGCTTCTGCACATTTCAGTCGACATGTTCGTACGCTTCTGGACAACAGTTTCGGTGACCGATGGATTGCTAGAGGCGGACCAATTCCATGGCCTCCACGCTGTCCTGACCTCAACCCTCTTGACTTTCATTTATGGATGCATTTGAAAGCTCTTGTCTACGCAACCCCGGTACCAAATGCAGAGACTCTTCGTGCTCGTATTGTGGACGGCTGTGATACAATACGCCATTCTCTAGGGGTGCATCAGCGCATCAGGGATTCCATGCGGCGGAGGGAGGATACATGTATCCTCGCCAATGGAGGACATTTTGAACATTTCCTGTAACAAAGTATTTGAAGTCACGCTGGTACGTTCTGTTGCTGTGTGTTTCCATTCCATGATTAGTGTGATTTGAAGAGAAGTAATAAAATGAGCTCTAACATGTAAATTGTTTTCGGACACATGTCCACATAACATATTTTCTTTCTTTGTGTGTGAGGAATGTTTCCTAAAAGTTTGGCCGTACCTTTTTGTATCACTCTATATATGTCACATATCACGATAATTTCGTGTGGCTCAGTAGTCTTCCAATCCGACTCCACTCCGGCGCCTTGCATGTCCGTAATCAGTTCCTGTTTTCCAACCGGGGAATGGGGACCTACAGTTTAATGTGGAATCCGAACCACAGATCGTTTCTGGCGACTTCTCAGACCGTTTCCACATCTACATCCACTTAGATACTCTGCAAATCACATTCAAGTGCCTGGCAGAGGGTTCATTAACCACTTTCATAACTTTTCTCTACCGTTCCATTCTCTAACAGCGCGCGGGAAGAAAGAACACCTAAATCGTTCCGTTTTCGATCTGATTTCTCTTATTTTATTGGGATGGTCATGTCTCCCTAAGTAGGTGGGTGCTAGCAAAATATTTTCACATTCAGAAGTAAAAGTCTGTGATTGAAACTTCGCGAACAGATCATGCTGCAATGGACAACGTCTTTCTTTTAATGATTTCCACCCCAAATCGTGCTACATTTCCGTGACGCTTTCCCTCCCGTAACGTGATAAAACAAAACGAGCTGCCCTTCTCTGAACCTTTTCATTGTCTTCCGTCAGTCCCACCTGGTGAGGGTCCCATAAGGGACAACAATACTCCAGGAGATGACGCACAAGTGTGATGTAGCCAGTCTCTTTGGTGGAGCCAGTCTCTTTGGTGGAGCTGGTGCATCTTCGAAGCGTTCTGCCGATGAAACGTAACCTTTGGTTCGCCTTCCCCACAATACTTTCCATGTGTTCTCTCCAGTCTAAGTTGTTCGCAATTGTAACTCCTATGTATTTGGTAGAATGTACAACCTTAAGGTTTGACTGATTTATCGCGTAATTGAAGTTCAGCGGATTTCTTTTAGTGGTCATGTGTATTACTTCACACTTTTCTTTATTTAGTGTCAATTGCCAATTTTCGCACCATGCAGAAATTTAGTCTAAATAGCTTTGCAGTTGCTTTTGATCCTCTGTTGACTTCACTAACAGATAAACGACAGCATCAACCGCGAACAATCTAAGGGAGCTACTCAGATTGTCTCCTAAATCGTTTATAAACACGAGGAAGAGTAGGGGACCTATAACATTATACTTGACTGCAGCCATCGAACTGCTAGTTACAACATTGATCCATAGAAAAAAGAAATTATTA
The DNA here is from genome assembly GCA_026315105.1 of Locusta migratoria. Lineage (NCBI taxonomy): Eukaryota > Metazoa > Arthropoda > Insecta > Orthoptera > Acrididae > Locusta > Locusta migratoria. Next base: position 902,339,716 of record CM048744.1, on the reverse strand, counting down.
AGAGATTGAAAGAACATAAACATTCGTTTCACACAGTGTCTAATGGCTTCAAACAGTTTTCACTGTATCGGCAGTAAGCCACAGAAACGCCGATTTTGAGAATATACAGTTCATGGCTTCACATTCATCCCATAGCACCGTTTAGATATGATGAGCAGTTTAAAACTCAAAGAAAGAAAAAGAAGACCCACGAACCCAGCTAATTTCGAATTCATGACTTCTACTACCCAGCTGAGCGGTTTACAGCTAGCCCAGACTTGCAGTCGAAGAACACTCCTAGCATTAGCTTCTTATTCCTCCTAGATGAAAATATTCAATTTGCAATAATAATATTAACGCCATAATTTGAGATAAAAACTATTCTATCCTTTAAGTTGTCATTCTGAACCCTGCTGGTTATGATTTACTTTCCAGCTTTGCTCTACTGGAAAACCATGTGTTCCAAGGCAAACTCAGATCTGGGATACCCATTTTACCATTTTAAACTCAAATCGATATTAAGTAATGACTGTACTTTGGAACCTAGTGCACCTAGTGCTCTTGCTTTTCAAACTTCTCGTAATACATTCTAATCAGTGTATTACAACATTTACTGACGCAGACAATCAGTATTTGAAAACAGATGCACAACTAATGGCTTTCATTAGCACCTTGTAACTAACGTGGAATGTAAAATCGATATTATATGGTATTTTTAATAAGTCGAATGGGCGCGGTTTTCAACTTTGTTACCACATTGCGGTGGTGGACAGTTAACAAAGAAACAAACGCATAAATCCATTTTTGACATGTGGTAAATAGTGTTAAATAATCCTTCCATAACACACTATAGACACCTATGTGTAGACCCTAACGTCTGAAAACTATTTCTTATCTTTTCATAGAAGAAACGTCTCAACAATGCATAGAGTTCCCAGCGAAACTCTAGATAGTTACTAGTATAAGATACAGAAAAGAGGGAAACTAGACAAAACGAACCAAGCTCGGGACAAATGAAACCTGCAGCCAACTATTTCCCTCTGGGAAAAGACTGAATTAACAGCTCCGTGGATTTCTGCTTCAAAATTTCTGGTTCGAAGCACATTCCTTTGCTTAAACATTCCTGTGTAACACAATCCAGAGTGCTAAAGTACGTTGCCGTCGTCACATAAGTAACGAAGGTTTGACACCGTTGAAAAAATTATCAAACCTGAGTCAGTATCAGTTTTCATTACAAATTCATCATCTTTTATTGTGTCCGCCTTTGTAGCTCGGCGGTAGCGTCGCTGACTACCACGCAGCCGGCCGCGGTGGCCGTGGGGACTGTGGCGCTCCAGTCACGGTCTGCACGGCCACTACGGTCGGGGGTTCGAATCCCCCCCTCGGGCATGGATATTTGTGCCGTTCTTAGTAGTAGTTAGTTCATAAGTAGTTTGTAACTTTAGGGACGGATGACCTCGTACTTAAGTCCCATAAGCTATACAAATATTTGAAACATTTTTTTTACTTCCACGCAGGAGGCCCGGGTTCTATTCCCAGCAGGGGACTGGGTGTTGTGTATTCTGCTAATCATCATCATCTCAACATCATTGGCACGTAAGTTGCCCACGCGGCGTCAAAAAAAAAAAAAAAAAAAAAAAAAAAAAAAAAAAAAAACAGACTTACACCAAGGCGGCCGAACAAACCCGCAAGGGTTCTTGCGGCCAAGAAAGCCATACGCTCATTTCATCTTTCATTATATCCATGTTAGTGGAAGTGACTACCAAATGTACCACCTCTGTTGATTTGGCCATCAATATCGTAGGTAGCTTCCGAATTTATTGCATTAGACACTTAAAAGCTGTACGCGTGTTTTGGAATGTTGAACCTTTCGTTAAATCAGACAATAAATTGTTCATTAACACAGCTATTTGGTTTAATTATGGCCCTGATATTGATGTATAAGAAACAGTGCATTAAGCTGATTATGTGCGCAACGGATATTTTTAACAAAACAACTGTGACATGTAACCTTTTGAAACAGACACTGATTATACTCAAAAATTTTGACTGCGAGAAAGATATAGGAAAAACCGCAAATCACTTTCTCAATGCTTGACTGTGAGAATTTATGTCGATCAGTTATTATTGAAATCCAAATCAACTATTATCTTACTATGGCACCAATAATGAAATATGTTCAATAATATTATTCAAATCAACACTCCACTAAATCAAGTAATTATCAAATGAAGGAAGTAGGTTAATTTTCTAACTACGTAAATGAAATATGAAACAGGGTTAAGTTACTTATTATTGATAAACAGCATTACATTACCTACATAATACAACTTCTGACTTGCTGGCAAAGCAGCCTCTGCTCTACATCGGAGCCATACACACAACCCAACCGCTCTCTAAGCGAGCTGAACCACTAGTGCTCCTCTCTCTCTCAGTGCGAGCTACAATGCTATGCAATACATGATCTTTGCCAGAGATGAAACTTTACACATATCGATACATACAGTAGAAGCGATATTATACATTTTCTTGCAAGCAAGTTACTCGATACAAGACAGGAGGCACAATATTAGACATTTTCTTATAAAAATAATTTTCTATGGACACGTTTCATCACCCCCCTCCTACCTATTAAAATTTTGTAGGGTGGGTGATGCCAATGGCATTGCCTAGCCAGCAAAATTACTGAATTTCAAGTCCAAAAATCCATTAATGACATCCAAAATATAACAAGATCAAAACAACAGATGGAGTACATAGAAAATTTAAAAAAAAAAATGTGACAGTCATAAATACATGCCATTTTACAGAACAGTACCATCAAAAGTCATGCATGGAGAGGTACAGGGTGTGACAGGCATAAGCAAATGTCAAAATTTACAGAACATCAGCAATAAGTGGAATATATGACAATTATACATAATGGTAAACATAAGTATATATATAGAATTTCAGAAAACATAGTTTGACAAATGATATAGTGGAGAAAATGAGATAGCTAGAAGTAATACACAAATGGAAAAAAATATACAATAATAAACATGAACATATACAAAGTTTTACAAAAGATAGTTTAACTAATGTCATCATTCTTTAAAGAAAATGTGGTAATTACAAGTAATACACACAGTAGTGTAAGTTCCATGGGTTTACATTTTGTACAAGAGATCAGTATTTTTGGGAACATAAAATGAACATTTGTGTCTTGTGCACAATGTAGTCTATGTAAATTTTTAGTGCACTTAGTATAAGATAAAGTGTCAGTTTTGTATTCTGTGATGCATTTAAAATGCTATACTTTCATGGATGCTAGAACATACATGTAAAATTTTTGACTACATAAGCTTCTGATCATGTACAAAATAATGTTACTGCTTCAGCACAATAGGATTTCAATATAACGTTTGTCAATCGAATAGGCACAATGACATTTCAGACTAAGTATATGTATCTATCAAGAGCACAATTTTATTTTGGTCACTGACTGTGAAAGAACCATGAAATATACCTAAACACTGGTAATGAACCTGTGGACAACGTTTGCAATGGGACGCACTGAATAGTATATGCACACGAATAGCACATTAGCTCCTAACATTCATTTTAGGTCTGCACACGAACACAAAACACTGTAAGATTACACCACACTGTAGGCGGGCTGACTGGTTGCATTAAAGTGGAAGTCATGGGGAAAAGGTTCTGATGTATTCCTCCATGCAATTCGACAACCAAGTATGCTCCAACCAACAGAGCTATTAGCAGACTGCATCAGCATAGCCAAAATTAGAGCAAACTGGTAGTGGGTGGCCAAGGCTGCAATGGACAGTACTGTGTGGCCAAACATCATCCAACAAACATCTTCATTAAAAGGCCCAAAATCAGTGGTGTATAGTAACTCGTCCATTGTTCTGTGTGCATTCTGGAATCTCGTGTGCGAAATCGCCACTTCCCATGCGTGTCCAAAGTACATGAAATAAAGCATTTTACACACAAATTAGTAACATAGTCATGATATTTCAGTTTAGACTGAAAGAAAAGTCATTGATTAGAACATATCTACAGAAATATTTTCCCACAAATTCAAGTGGTACAAATGGGGTCATGGTATTAAACCATATTTTTACATTACAAGTAGTGTCTTGAAGACGGATACATTTGAATACTAATGAGTAATTTAATTCTTATTTTAGAGTATCTACAACATTAGTGTCATTTCATATAAGCACAAGGCTTTACATACTATGTACATATTGCTTTACAAACACATAATCGTATGAAATACATTGAGGGTGCTTGTCATCAATTTGGCATGATATAACTTAAATTAACATTCCAATTACCATTAGTTCATATGTCTTTAAATTAATATATATCACTATGGTGGTGATTACATTACCACAAATTATAACACTTAAATTACATAAGTTGCCATGGCCAGGCTTTTGTCTCAACTGAGCTACATATTTCATTGCCTTAAGGTATAACACATCAGGGTAGTTTCGTGAGAATATCAAAAGAGGTTCAAGTCATCAGGTCATGTCTGTGTCTGTCTGAGTCAACAGTAGGGTCAGACAAAACAATTAGTGCAAATTTTGGCACAGTACTAGATGTACATCACAGTAAATCATCCAATAACATAAACACAGACGTAATATTCGTTAGGCATAGCTGCAGATTTTCATCAGCAAGATCATCAATAAAATTTGGAAGATAGTAGTAAGCAAAAGCAAAATATTTCTGTGCATTATCTTTCTAGACTTAACTAGGCGCAATTTATGGCATAGCTGCAAGTTTGCAAGATAGATGGCTGTGTGCAACGTATAAGCATAACCATACATTGTCATTGAGCTTCATTATAAAATTAATTAGCATAGTGGTAGGGCTTATGTATATAATTAGTGAGCATAGCGGTAAGCTTTGATTACAAGAGCAATACGCATAGCTGCAAGCATAATTAGAAATATTCATTACACATAATTACAAATAATTACAGATCATCAGAATGATATGAATCTCACCAATCACACATGCCATTGAAGGCACAATGCATCAACATACAAAATGGTGCACATAAGCACAAAGAGAAAACACAAAAGGGCAGTGCGAGTAAGCACATAAGAAAAGAACAGAACATAGCATCATTAGCAACATAGCGATTCTCCTCATAATTTCTTCATAATCATTGTATAATCTCGTCATCATTAGCAACATAGCGATTCTCCTCATAATTGCTTCATAATCATTGTATAATCTCGTCCACATAATTACATTTATCAAACATCTTTGACTGTTACCAATACCTTCCTTACCATCATTTATCCATAAACAATAATGCATTTTAAAGACCACCATGACATATTGTGTATTGCCTTACTCATCATCCTCCATAATGTTCTTGGCTTACCAAATGCTCATGTCAACTTAAAATCTTCTTCACTCGCTCAGAACTTCGTAAGTTATGCAATTAGTAACACAGAAGAGAAATCTGATATTTTCTGAAACATAGGAACTTGATTAGATTACACAATCAAAAATTTCCATTAATTTTATTTGTCTTGCACAGCCACAGAGTTCGTTATATGCAAATTGCAAGATAATCAAAGTTTCGTATGACAATATCCCAGCGTAGCACAGATCATAAGTATTCAGAGTTAGAGAAAAGTAACAGTGAGAAAAAGAGGTAGATAGAGCGCACTAAGGAAAAGCGGAAGAATAGTGACACTCAGCTCGAGAACGGGGCACCAATCGCCACTTGGTGTGTCCAAAACAGATTAATGGACTCTCTACCCCAAATTTATGCCTTGAAAATTTTAATATTGGAAATGTGGTGTATGCCTTTCGACTTGTGCGTCTTTAAAGTTTCATTAGTGAAATAATTACTTTTTGTTTGATTCTTATGCTCTGGATGACGTTTAGTACGCGGCGGGCTTTGTTGCGACCGGCGATCATATCTGTTTGTTTCAAAATATCGACTGCGCGAGGAATTTTCCTCGTCTTCTTCTTCTAAGTCTTGTAAGAGATTTCTAAAGGCTTCAATATCATTCTTGCATCGTGCCGCAATGGCAATTTGACGCAAGTGTAGAGGCAATTTGTTCAAACAAATTCTGATTAATTCCGCAGGGCAGTAAGGTGCCGATAAAAATTGATTTTTGTATACTAAGTTTTGGAAATATTCCACAGGGCTCGAGAAATTTGATCGCTCAAAAGTTTTGAATGTCGCAATACTGTTTTTAACGCGGTCTTGTGCCGCTTCCGACCAGTATGCGGATAGAAATGAGCGTCGGAAATGATTCTCGCTATAGCACTCTTGTGCGATAGCTCTCATTCTGGTGGCTGGCTCGCCTTCCAGATAACCACATATAAATTCTAATCTGTGCTCAAGTGGCCAATTCGGGGGAAGACAATAATCGAATTGCTGCAACCACTCTTTAGGGTGCAAGTCATTCGGAGAGTTTTTAAATGTCTTGAATTTACGTACAGTCAGGAAATGCTTGTAGTCAAACGCTTCCTTTCGCCCGTGCGGCGTAAGTGAGCGTAAATTACGCACTGCGTCTTCATTGTTGTTACTATGAGGTACACTTCGTTCACGTACCAAGCGACCTACTTGGCTCGAATCATCATTGTCATTTTCGTTCAAATTTTCTTCCACATCTTCGTATGGATTTCCACAAGTGTGGTCAAATTTCCTCTCTATTCGCGCCACGCGATCATCTAATTTTCTGACCTCAGCCTTGTATTGCTGATTAATGGTCATTTGATCTTGTTTGAAACGGTCAAGGGCGAGATATTCATTAGTTTCATTAAACGGGGTAGGATGCGTTACATCCGAACTTTTGTCAGTGTTATCACTAATTTGGGTAATCTTAACAGTAATATCCTCAAACTGTTTATTAATTTTATTGATCTGTTCCGTCGTGACTGACTGGAAGTTCTGCAACTTTTCAACAACTAGATTACTCTGTTGCTTCAATTGAGCGAGTTCAGTAGTTTCCATATTTTCGACTCGTGACGCAAGGCTTTCCATATTTTCCACTCGTGACGCTAGGCTTTCCACTACCGGGTTAATCTCGTCGCGAATATCTTGTCTTATTTGCTGAGATTCACGTTTGAAAGTATTGAGCAGTTGTTCCCTGAACCGATTGTTGTCCTCGTTTATCTTATTAAAACTACTTTGAATACTTACAAACCTCGAATCGCACGTTTGTTCAATTTTCTCAAGTTTTTCATTTAATTTCTGAGATTGTTCCTCAAGTTTTTCACCTAATTTCTGAGATTGTAATTGACTATTCTCAAGTTTTTCATTTAATTTCTGAAATTGTTCCTCAAGTTTTTCATTTAATTTCTGAGATTGTAATTGACTATTCTCAAGTTTTTCATTTAATTTCTGAAATTGTTCCTCAAGTTTTTCATTTAATTTCTGAGATTGTAATTGACTATTCTCAAGTTTTTCATTTAATTTCTGAGATTCCTGAGATTGTAATTGACTATTCTCATTTAATTTAGAGAGCTGTGACAATAAAATTTGTATGAAATCATTTGGTAATACGTTTTCCATAGCCGTCGCACAAGTATTTTTTGTAGCAGAGCTAGGCGGAACCGATGCATTATTTTCCGCAACCACGTTACAAGAATCGGAATTCTGTATTGTCGAATCCTGCACTTTGTCATTATCCATACTGTCTGTTCCCGAACTAATCTGTTCCGCGTTTTCGGACACGGTATTTAGTGTCGTATTTGTATCAGTGCAGTGAGAAGGCTCTTGTGAAAATTCTTCTTCTCTCCTTGTATCATTCAAGGTCTCATTTTCGGAAGCAGTTTTAGCATCAGCGCGGACTCTCCTATTCTTCGACATTGTTAACAGAATTTTGCAGTAAAGTGACCAATAATATTTATTTTCACCTACTGCTAATTTTTTGAAAATTACACACGGTAATTATGAGAGAACAATAGGTTGAATCGGGCTAGTGCAACATACAGTCACAATTGAGATTACGCAAACCGTTAATTATCACACGAGTTCCGCGGTACTAGAACTTTCATCACAACAAACATCAGACAATATAAAAGAGAGACTTGTTCAGTAGTAATGCAATTATTTGTATACTCAATTCATCTACTATAAACAATACTACACAATCTCAAGAATGGTAAGTAACAGACTACAGAAACAATTACTATGCTACTGTTGCTACAACAGAGGATGGTGCTACAAAAATTAAATTAAGAGCCAAAAGGTAAGTTGGTTAGTGGAAAAGACAAACTAACTGAAATAAGACTACGTATCTAACTACGTCACGATCCTGTTTGTGAACTATCCTGGCAGAAAGGGCGCCAGATAAAAGCTGTACGCGTGTTTTGGAATGTTGAACCTTTCGTTAAATCAGACAATAAATTGTTCATTAACACAGCTATTTGGTTTAATTATGGCCCTGATATTGATGTATAAGAAACAGTGCATTAAGCTGATTATGTGCGCAACGGATATTTTTAACAAAACAACTGTGACATGTAACCTTTTGAAACAGACACTGACTATACTCAAAAATTTTGACTGCGAGAAAGATATAGGAAAAACCGCAAATCACTTTCTCAATGCTTGACTGTGAGAATTTATGTCGATCAGTTATTATTGAAATCCAAATCAACTATTATCTTACTATGGCACCAATAATGAAATATGTTCAATAATATTATTCAAATCAACACTCCACTAAATCAAGTAATTATCAAATGAAGGAAGTAGGTTAATTTTCTAACTACGTAAATGAAATATGAAACAGGGTTAAGTTACTTATTATTGATAAACAGCATTACATTACCTACATAATACAACTTCTGACTTGCTGGCAAAGCAGCCTCTGCTCTACATCGGAGCCATACACACAACCCAACCGCTCTCTAAGCGAGCTGAACCACTAGTGCTCCTCTCTCTCTCAGTGCGAGCTACAATGCTATGCAATACATGATCTTTGCCAGAGATGAAACTTTACACATATCGATACATACAGTAGAAGCGATATTATACATTTTCTTGCAAGCAAGTTACTCGATACAAGACAGGAGGCACAATATTAGACATTTTCTTATAAAAATAATTTTCTATGGACACGTTTCACACTGATTTTCTTTTTAAGTCTTGCATTAAATATGGATCATGGGTATGATTTTCGTTCGCACCTAGAAAAAAACATAATCATTCTTTATTGGAAAAATTTTGGCATAAGAGTTATTCTTAGAGCATGTCCAACCCGGCACGTCAGTCAATTTCATCTTCCTGTAGCGTTTAAATGTGCAATTTTTATATCTGGCCCATTCCGCTAAACATAGAATACTGTCCTCCATATTCACTATCACTCTCTTACAAATTTTATACTGAAACTCGCCACTACGGACGGGCAGAACAGGCGTCAAAGCAACAGCGGTCAAAGGGGGAGCTGCCGGTCGCGCATTTTAGGCAGGAAACCCCAGGTCTGCGCTCTCCTACCTGCAGGGAAGGTTGCTCATTTCGTGTGCGGGGATTGGCGAAGCCTATCTCGACTCCATCTATGTTGCTCAGTTCGTGTCTGCCTGAGGAGAGAGAGAGAGAGAGAGAGAGAGAGAGAGAGAGAGAGAGAGAAGACGAAGGGAGGGGGAAGGAGGAGAGGGGTAAAGAGAAATAAGTGTAGATTATGGTAAATACCGAAATCGCATACGTATTATCAATTCCGAAGCATTTTCGGGTTCACTCGTTATTAACAATACCAGCTTACATGCCCGTGCTTTTTTTTTTTTTATTTTTTTTTTTTTTTATGGGACTTAACTACTTGGTCATCAGTCCCTAAACTTACAAACTACTTATCAACTACCTTATACTAAGGACTGTACAAATATCCATGCCCGTGGGGGGATTCGAACCCCCGACTGTAGTGGCCGTGCAGACCGTGACTGAAGCGCCTCAGTCCCCTTGGTCACCGCGGCCGGCAGCCCGTGCTTTGCAATGGTTGTTAAAGAAGGGCATGTGCGTATCATGGCTTTTTAGGGTTCCAGAACTCAGTCAATAAAAATCGTTGTTGGATCAAATGTTCAAATGTTTGTAAAGCTTATGGGACTTAACTAGGGGGTCATCAGTCCCTAAACTTACAAACTACTACGGTCGGGGGTTCGAATCCCCCCTCGGGCATGGATATTTGTGCCGTCTTTAGTATAAGGTAGTTCATACGTAGTTTTGTAAGTTTAGGGACTGATAACCCCGTAGTTAAGTCCCATAGACTATACAAACATTTAAACATTTTTTACAAACTACTTATGAACTACTTACGAACTAGGACGGCACAAATATCCATGCCCGAGGGGGGATTCGAACCCCCGACCGTAGTGGCCGTGCAGACCGAGACTGAAGCGCCTCAGTCCCCTCGGCCACCGCGGCTGGCCCTTGTTGGATCGCTCTGTCAATAAATTCAGTTGTCCTAGCCAAGATGTCAAATGTAAGTAAAAGTCGTTGTCCGAAACCATGCCATGTATCTTCATAAAGATGTAAAATGTAAGTAAAAGTCATCCTCCGAAACGATGTATCTTCATAAAGTTTTTGTTACAAAATGTAACACGCCAAAAGAAGCAAAGAAATACTATTAAGTATTTGACACACAAAGCTAAATCAGTAACACTACGTTCAATGTTTGTTGGTATTCGCAGAGATAATATTGCTTAATTCTATCATAGACGTTCGCTTCCTTACTATCCCATATTTATTTCACATTGGTGTATTTGGGTATACGCCTCTGTCTGACGTTACTAAAACGCGATTTTATAAACGCGCCTTTGGCAACATTTCGTCATAGTTCTGCAGAAAGCTACTGATGTCGCCTGCAGCTGTTTGCGCTTCACAGTTCAAAGATATCAACAGCACAGTCAGGTTTCAGGAATATCCTCAAGCTGACTGGAATGCAGTAGCGTCTTGTTAGTAGTAAATAAGAAATGTATAAAAAAGGTGCTTGATGTGACATGTTTTTACCTATCGCAGTGTTAATTTACTATCTCATATCTATCGATGTTTGTGTTGCACAATGATATAATTTTGCAGGTATATAATCATTGGTGTAAATGCTTTATGTAGGTTCCTCTGTGAAATCGTATTTATTCCTTCCTTATCTTAGGGCATATCGTTCTTCGCTTTCTGTCCATCGACTTCTATCTTACTATCTGTTCATTTTTAAGTTTAGTTTCCAAGCAGATCATTTGTAGACAGTAATATTTGCAAACTGTCTGCGACGAATATGCAGTGGATGAATGAAGTCTCGTAAATCACGCGTCGCGTGTTGGGAAAGTTTATTGTTTACGACAGCATATGTTCTGAAGTATGTTGTCGTAGGTAGTTTTTAACCTCACAGCGATTGTTGTCTGATAGTAAGCAATATGTGTGCCAAGTTTAATCGAAATAGGTCCATTATTTTAGGAGGCTATACGGAAAAAGAGCGCATGATGTAGGAATTATTTGTAAATTACATTGTTTATGACGTCATATTTCCTGAAATATGTGTCGTATTATAATGTAAATTCGAAGGTACATTCAGTGGTATATGTGCCTAATGTCTGCAAAATGTATCGTGAATGGTGTTAGCAGTAAAGACATAATAAATCAAAAACTCATTTTTATGAACCAAATTGCTTATGACTTCATATCTCATGATCTCTATGTCTAACTGTGATATAATATCGCAGGAACATTCACTCTGTGCTACGCTGTTATATTGCCATACAAAACTATGACCATCTTGTAATTTACATATAACGAACTCTGTGGCTGTGCAAGACAAATAAAATTAATGGAAATTTGAATAAACTAATTAAGTTCCCGTGTTTCAGAAAATATTACATTTCTTTTCTGTGTTACTAACTGCATCACTTCGGAGCAAGCGAAGAAGATTTTTGAGTTGACATAAGCATTTTGTAAGCCAATTAAGCAGTAAAAAGGGACATGCTGAAGGATTATGAGTAAGGCAATACACAATATGTCATGGTGGTCTTTATGATGCATTATTGTTTATGGATAAAATGATAGTAAGGAAGGTGTTGGTAATAGTCAAAGATGTCTGATAAAGGTAATTATGTGGACGAGAATACACAATGATTAGGAAGTAATTATGAGGAGAATCGCTCTGTTGCTAATGATGCTATGCTCTGTTCTTTTCTTATGTGCTTACTCGCACTGCCTTTTGTGGTTTCTCTTTGTGCTTATGTGCTCCATTTTGTATGTTCATGAATTCTGCCTTCAATGGCATGTGTGTTTGGTGAGAATCATATCCTCCTGATGATCTGTAATTATTTGTAATTATGTGTAATGAATATTTCTAATTATGGTTGCAGCTATGCTTATTGCTCTTGTAATCAAAGCTTACCGCTATGCTCACTAATTACATAGCGAAGCCCTACCACTATGCTCATTAAATGTCATAATGAAGCTCAATGACAATGTATGGTTATGCTTATACGTTGCACACAGCCATGCAAACTTGCAGCTATGCCATAAATTACGCCTAGTTAAGTCTAGAAAGATAAGATAATGCACAGAGATATTTTGCTTTTGCTTATTGCTATTTTCAAAAAAATGTTCAAATGTTTGTTAAGCTTATGGGACTTAACTACGGGGTCATCAGTCCCTAAACTTACAAACTACTTATGAACTACTTACGAACTAGGACGGCACAAATATCCATGCCCGAGGGGGGATTCGAACCCCCGACCGTAGTGGCCGTGCTGACCGTGACTGGAGCGCCTCAGTCACCTCGGCCACCGCGGCCGGCTTGCTATTTTCAAAATTTTATTGATGATCCCGTTGATGAAAATCTGCAGCTACGCCTAACAAATAGTTACGTCTGTGTTTACGTTATTGGATAACTTACTGTGATGTACAGCTATTAATGTGCCAAAATTTGCCTTAATTGTTTTGTGTGACCCTACTGCTGACTCAGACAGACACAGACATGACCTGATGACTTGAACCTCTTTTGATATTCTCAGGAACCTACCCTGATGTGTTATACCTTAAGGCAATGAAATGTGTAACTCAGTTGAGACAAAAGCCTGGCCATGGCAACATATGTAATTTCAGTGTTATGATTTGGTGGTAATGCAATCCCCATCATAGCGACATATGTCAATTTAAAGAGATGTGATCTAATGGTAATGGAATGTAAAGATATTTGAAATGACTTCATGTTAATCGCTCTAATTATGACAACAAATTTACTTTATATGACCTAATGCCAAATTGATGACAAGTACCCTGGATGTATTGCATACGATTATGTGTTTGTAAAATAATGTGTACATAATATGTAAAGTCTTATGCCTATATGAAATGGCACTAATTTTGTAGATACTCAAGTATAAGAACTAAATTACTCATTAGTATTCAAATGTACCTGTCTTCAAGACCCTACTGGTAATGTAAAAATATGGTTTTATACCATGACCCCATCTGTACCACTTGAATTAGGGGCAAAGTATAGACATGTACTAATCAATGACTTTTCTTTCAGTGTAAGCTGAAATATCATGACTATGTTACTAATTTGCGTGTAAAATTCTTTATTTCATGTACTTTGGACACGCATGGGAACTGGCGATATCGCACACGAGATTCCAGAATGCACACAGAACAATAGACGTGCTATTATACACCACTGATTTTGGGCCTTTTAATGAAGATGTTGGTTGGATGATGTTTGGCCACATAGTACTGTCCATTGTAGCCTTGGCCAACTACCACCATTTTGCGCTAATTTTGGCTGTGCTAATGCAGTCTGCTAATAGCTCCGTTGGTTGGAGCACACTTGGTTGTCGAATTGCATGGAGGAATACTTCAGAACTTTTTCCCCATGACTTCAACTTCAATGCAACCAGCCAGCTCGCCTACAGTGTGGTGTAATCTTACAGTGTTTTGTGTTCGTGTGCAGACCTAAAATGAATGTTGGGAGCTAATGTGCTATTCGTGTGCTTGTATTATTCAGTGCCTCCCATTGCAAACGTTGTCCACAGGTTCATTACCAGTGTGTAGGTATATTTCATGGTTCTTTTCGATGCACTGACCAAAATAAGATTTTTGCTCTTGATAGATACATATGCTTTCAGAACTATAATGAGTCAATACCCTTTAGTCTGAAATGTCATTGTGCTGTTCGATTGACTAAAGCTACGTTGAAATGCTATTATGCCGAAACAGTGACATTATTTTGTACATGTTCAGAAACCTGTGTAGCCAAAAAGTTTTTACATGTATGTTCTTCCATCCATGAAAGTATGGCACCTTAAATGCATCACAGAATACAAAACTGACACTTTATCTTATACTATGTGCACTAAAAATTTACATAGACTACTTTATGCACAAAATACGAATGTTCATTTTATGTTCCCAAAAATTACTGATCTATGTTACAAAATTTAGACGTATGGGACATACACTACTATGTGTGTTACTTGTAATTACCTCATTTACTCAAAAGAATCATAACATTAGTTAAAGTATCTTTTGTAAAACTTTGTATATGCTCATGTTTATTATTGTATTTTTTCCATTTGTGTATTACTTCTAGCTACCTTTACCATTATGTATATTTGACATGTATTCCATTTATTGCTGATGTTCTGTAAATTTTGACATTTGCTTGTGCCTGTCACGTCCGGTACCACTCCATGCATGACTTTTGTTGGTACTGTTTTGCAAAATTGCATGTATTTATGTCTGTCACATTTTAAATTTTTCTATGTACTCCATCTGAATATCTTGTATAAAAATGATTATCAGGTTTTCATATTTTCCATGAAATATTTCATGGAAATATTTTTCATTAATGGATTTTTGGACTTGAAATTCAGTAATTTTGCTGGCTAGGCAATGCCATTGGCATCACCCACCCTACAAAATTTTTAATAGGTAGGAGGGGGGTGATGAAACGTGTCCATAAAAAATTTTGTAAGAAAATGTCTAATAGTGTGCCTCCTGTTTTGTGTCGAGTAACTTGCTTGCAAGAAAATGTATAATATTGCTTCTACTGTGTATATCGATATGTGTACTTAACTCTGTGAAGTATCATCTTTGGCAAAGATCATGTATCGCACAGCATTGTAGCTTGCGCAGAGAGAGCGTGGGACTTGTGGTTTAGCTCACTTAGAGAGCGGTTGAGTTGTGTGTATGGCTCCTATGTAGAGCAGAGGCTGCTGTGCCAGCAAGTTGATTTGATTGTATTTGGAATATATATTGTATTTTTATTACTATCATCGCTGGAATGAAGGTAATTGCATTTGATGTCATTAGGAAAAAGTTGTATTATGTAGGTAATGTAATGGCGATTATTAATAATAAGTAACAAAGTTGACCTTTCTTTCCTGTTTAATTTACGTAGTTAGAAGATTAACCTACTTCCTTCATTTGATAATTAGTTATTAGTGGATTTAAAGTGCAACATTGATTTTGGTAACCTTGTTAAACAGATTTCGTTATTTGTGCTATAGTAAATGATTGTTATGCAACACTGCAATCAATTGATTAGGATACTGAATTTTCATAATCAGGTACTGATCTGCATAAAATTCCCGCAGTCAAACATTAAGAAAGTGGTTTGTGGTTTTTATTATCTTTCTCGCAGTCAAATATTTTGAGTATAGTCAGTGTCTGTTTCATATGGTGATTTGCCACAGTTGTTTTGTTAAAAGATCCGTTGCGCACATAATCAGTTTATGCACTGTTTCTTATTTAATACTATATACATCAATATCAGGGCCATAATTAAACCAAATTGCTGAGTTAATGAACAATTTGTTGTCTGATTTAACGATAGGTCCAACTTCCACAACACACACACAACTTTTAATCTTGTCTTTCCTGATAACACCCTCCTGAGTAGTCCCCGCCCGGAGGTCCGAATTGGGGACAATTTTACCTCCGGAATATTTTACCCACGAAGACGCCATCATCATATATTCATATAGTAGAGGTGCATGTCCTCGGGAAATATAACGACTGTAGTTTCCCTTTGCTTTCAGTCGTTCACAGTAATGGATGGCAAATCGATAATAGCTGATGTTATAAGGCCAGCTCAGTCAATCATCCAGACTGTTGCCCCTGTAACTACTGCAAAGGCTGCTGCTCCTCTTCAGGGACCACACGTTTGTCTGGCCTCTCCACAGATACAGCCTCCGCTGCGGTTGCACCTATGGTATGGCTATCTGTATCGTAGAGGCACGCAAGCCACCCCACCTCGGCAATGTCTGTGGTTCATAGGGGAGGAGTACAACGCTACATAGCACCACGCTACATAATATAAATAGTTTTCTTGTGTTGTGACTTCTCTTGGCAGGCAGCACACAGGCCTTGTATCTAGGTGGTGTTGACAGTGGGCTGAACGCACCATGTAATAAAAGAAAGCTGAGTCAAGAACGCGTCGAACAAGAACGAACAAAAGCGATCAGCGACCACAAGGAACAGAACTACCCATAGAGCAAAAAAAGCAAGAATAGGCGGTCTAGAGCGCCTGCCTAGTGATCAGGAGGTCTCGGGTTCGAATCTCGGCTACAGCGCAAATTTTAATCCAATTCCTCTCCTCAAATTTAATACTTTTGGTATAACGAGACAATGCTAGTCTCAAGGATATTTATATCACGTCTGCCTGGGGAACAAGGCGGGATTGTTGGCATTCACGTTGTTTGCTGGGGTGCTATTCCAATATAGGAGAGCCTCGGCAATTTGATACGCACTTCACAGGGAACATTGACGCAGAATTAAGGTATGCTGTGTGGAAGGTGACGTGCTTGAAGATAGTCCGTGTAGTCGCTTTGTCCGTGACGCTGTTAGCTGAGCTTCCTTTCTATTTTCTTTCTGGAATTGTGTTAGTCAATTATTGTTAAATTTTAGTACCTACGATAGAACTGAAAGGGGTTTTTAATTCAGTGTTAAGAAGTAGTTATTGTAAGGGAGAAGATAAGTCAGTACAAAGGCTGAGTCGTAACTGCAAAAAAATGTTCAAATGTTTGTAGAGCTTATGGGACGTAACTACGCGGTCATCAGTCCCTGAACTTACAAACTACTTATGAACTAGTTAATACTAAGGACGGCACAAATATCCATACCCGAGGGGGGATTCGAACCCCCGACCGTAGTGGCCATGCAGACCGTGACTGGAGTGCCTCAGTCCCCTCGGCCACCGCGGCCGGCAGTCGTAACTGCAGGCGGTTTCCGCAGTCGATGCTCTTCAGAGTTTAGTGACTCAAGAAAGAAAATAACATGTTGAAAGACAATAACATGTTGCTACATCAGTTACGTGACGGGCAAACAGGCACAGTTCGGTGTACCTTAGATTCTCCCTTAGCAACCGCTATAACTCCTATCTCTGGCAAACCAGATGAAGATATTGTAGGTTTTTTTTTTTTTTTTTTTTTTTTTTTTTTTTTTTTTTTTTTTTTTGACGATTTGTTAGCAGCAGGCAAATTAGGGTTATGGACATAGGAGCAGCTACTGCAGGTGACGAAGCTACGATTAAAACGAGAGGCCAAGGTACATCTACCATGAGGAGTTGTGAAACTCACTAAAGTCTAACGACCTTAAAAGGCCTTTAGTTAAACGTTTTCAGTAGCAATACAGTTTAAAATTCTATAGGAGGAAATTGAATAGTCAGACGCAAATCGATACAGTCAACATTTTGTGGACACAATTATAAATATCGATATTAATACATACCAGTTGACGGTAAAGATGAGATACCAAGTTTATTTTACAGAAGGCTGAGAAAAGGGCTGTAGATACTTTTCTGCGTGGGGTATCTACGGAAACATCCCATCAGGTAAGGGCCGAATCTCCGAAATCATTGACTATCGTCACGGCTTTTGAGAAAAGTAGATTTAGCAACAAAGTACAGAAAATGGCGTAATATAGTTCCCACTGAAATTTCATGCGATCATGACGCGCAAGTGGATTACCGATTGCTAGGAACTATAGAACAATAAAAATTTCATTGCATACTGTGGTAAACGTCAATTAAACGCAATGAGTGGATTTAGGAGAAGTATGAACCGCCAAGGTACAAATTAAGTGGGATAGGAATTAATAGTACATTTTCATTAGGGTACACATCTTTAGTTTTTATTACCAACAATATGCGATTTCATGAGAAAATGGAGATTGTGACAAGGGTAATCGACGTTTATGATGAAATTCTGGGGCTAGACTTCCTCAATAAAATCGCGCTACAATCAACCTTGGTCAGCAAATGCTGAGACTTAGTGGGACATACTTCCCAATTGGTGACAGCTGAGAGGGACTTTCCGTTGCAAGATTTCTCATTCGCAAGGAGAAATAAGTTGTTCTGCAAGTGTGTGATAGAATACCTCTAGGTTCTGGGAAGTTAGCTTGAATAGAACTCAATACCGACTTACCAGATATGCATTGTGGTCAGTAGAACCATTAGAATCTAATTAGGAGTTAGACTTGGCACATTGTTTTGCAATAAATTTGTAATAAATTCCACAACGAAACCCTGCCACGTAATTTGGTAGACAATCCTAAGAAATTCTAGTCGTTTGGAAGTATATTAGCGGTAAAACACAATCAATGCCTTCACTACGCGATAGTAATGATAATGATACTGATGACAGTTCTGCTAAAGCAGAATTGTTTAACGCAGCCTTCCGAAATTCCTTCACGAAAGAAGACGAAGCAAATACTCAAGAATTCGTATCAAGATCAGCTGCCAGCATGCGTAATTTAGAAGTTGATACCCACATGGTGTATTAAAACAACTTAAATCACTTAACAAAAGTAAGTCTCCCTGTCCCGATTGTATACCAATTAGCAGTATTCCTAGATCTCTCAGCTGCATACGACACAGTATTGTATAAGCTTGCTATGGTAGTCAGATGTAAGAAATCATTAAAGCTCTTCTGTAATATGCTATCCACAAGGAAGTACAGAGTACATATTCACGAAAACACGAGCAAAGCCCGGATCCTCAATAATGAACTCCCACAAGGCTCTGTGTTAGCTCCATTACTGTTTAATTTGTACATCTCTGATATGCTGGAAACCAAATCATGGAGGTTCGCATATCCCGACGATCTGGCTATTGCTTTGCAGAGTGAGTCGTTTGAACAATTGGAATCAGGCCTAAAGTCTGTTGCAGCTTCATAACTACTACAGGACCTGCCGTCTTAACCTCATTGCATAAAAAACCGTAAGCGCAGTGATGAACTTGAACAACAAACAAGCAGAAAGGAAGCTGTGCTTAAATATAGCAGGCCAGAATATAAGACATGAAAGAGCACCGAAATACCTGGGTGTGAAAATGGACCGCAGCCTAACGTTCAGAGAACACCTGCATGATGTCAGCCAAAAGCTCAGAGTTAATATCATCCAGAAACTCGCAGACTCTAGCTGGGGAAGCAATGCTACTACACTTTGCACTTTCTCCATGGCTCTCGTCTACAGTGTTGCAGAATACTGCGCGCCTGTAAGAGCCAACAGTTCGCACGTCAACAAAGTAGATATTCGGTTAAATGACACAATGCGAGCAATAACTGGAACCGTGAGACCTATCCCAACACCATGGCCCTCAGTGCTGACAGGTATTAACCTCGGTCACTACGCAGAAAACATGCAATCCAAAGGGAAATGAAAAAATTTTCTGCTGACACAACACTTCCAATACACGCCGATCTTCATGGCCCGACACGATTAATGTCTAGATATCCCTTCTGGAAACACTCCTCAAAGAATGTGAACACCGTAACGGAAAGGAAACACCTATGGCAATACGCAAATGTTCATAATGGACATCTCATTAAGAATCCAGCTGATCGTGTTCCTGGCTTCAACATCCCCCGAAGAACCTGGGTGGCATTAAATTACGAACAGAGGCCGTAATGAGTAACGTAGAAGTAGATATCATCGGAGTAGTGCAGCAACTAAAATCACTTAACAAGAACAAGTCTTCTGGTCCGGATTGTGTACCCGCGTGATCTATCTGATTTTGCTGAAGCGATAGTTCCTTACTTAACAGCCATGTACAACCGCTCTCTCAAAGAAGGATCTATAACAAAAGAATGGAAAGTTGCACAGGTCACACCTATATTCAAGAAAGGCAGTAGGAGTAACCCACTAAACTACAGGCCTATTTCATTGACGTCAATTTGCAGCAGGGTTTTGGAACATATCCTGTATTCAAACATTATGAATTATCTCGAACAGAACGATCTATTGACCCAAGGTCAACACGGGTTTAGAAAATATCGTTCATGCAAAACATAACTAGCTCTTTATTCACACGAAGTGATGGATGCTATCGACAAGGGTTCGAAAATCTATTCCGTATTTCTTGATTTCCAGAAAGCTTTTGACACCGTACCTCACAAACGGCTTTTAATCAAATTGCGTGGTTATGGTATATCGCCCCAAATTTGCGATTGGATAGGGCATTTCCTGTCAGAGAGGACACAGATCGTAGTAATCGATGCTAAGGTATCGACTAAATCAGAGGTGAGATCCGGCGTTCCACAGGGTAGTGTTATTGGTCCTCTGCTATTCCTTATTTACATAAACGATTTAGGGAAAATCTGAGTAGCTCTCTTAGGTTGTTTGCAGATGACGCCGTCATTTACCGTCTAGTAAAATCATCTGAAGATCAAAACCAACTGCAGAACGATCTGAATAAGATATCAGTATGGTGTAAAAATTGGCAATTGACTCTAAATAATGAGAAGTCTGAAGTCGTCCACATGAGTACGAAAAGAAATCCGTTAAACTTTGTTTACAATCAAATTTGAAGGCCGTAAACTCCACAAAATACCTAGGAATCACTATTACTTCAGACTTAAACTGGAAAGAACACGTAGATAATATCGTGGGAAAGGCGAACCAGAGACTGCGTTTTATAGGCAGAACCCTTAAAAGATGCAACAGAACTACTAAAGAACCTGCATACACTGCGCATGTGCGTCCATTTTTGGAGTATTGCTGCCCAGTGTGGGATCGTTATCAGGTGGGTTTGACATCGAAAGAGTCCGGAGAAGGGCAGCTCGTTTCGTATTGTCATGATACAGGGGAGAAAGCGTTACGGAAATGATACAGTATCTGGGATGGGAATCATTACAACAACGGTGCTTATCGCTGCGCTGTGGGCTACTTACGAAACTCCAATCGCCAACATTCTCCTACGAATGCGAAAATATATTGTTGACTGCCACTTACATAGGTAGAAAAGATCATCATAATAAAATACGAGAAATCAGAGATCTAACGAAGAGTTTCAGGTGTTCTTTCTTCCTTCGCGCTATTCGAAAATGGAATGAGAGATAAATAGTATAATGGTGGTTCTATGAACCCTCTGCCAGGCACTTAAATGTGACTTGCCGAGTATCCCATGTAGAAACAGAATGAGACCTGGTGTTGCACGGTGCAACGAGCTTATGGCCAAGTTGGGCTACGTGGATGATCCTCACTGTGACTGTGGCGAAATACAGACGATTCAGCACATAGTAGAGTGTGAAAGTCTTGGTTTTCTGGTCGGTTCCCTGGAGGATCTGCATATACTTACAGACACTGCCATTTCTTGGCTTTGTAATTTAAGTGTTTCCGTTTAATTCTATTATTTTGACAGATTTCTACATGTATGCACTATCAGTTTATAAAAAATGTAATATGTATAACTAAATTTATAATAAACTTGCTTATATCTCCGTGCTTCGCAACGGTTGTTAAAGAGGGACCTGTGTATATCATGGTTTTGTTTAGGGTTCCGGACCTAGTTCAGCAAAACAGAATCCTTGTTGGATCGCGCTGTCAATAAACTCAGTTCTCCTAGCCAAGATGTAAAAGATAAGTATAAGTCATTGTCGAAAACGATGAATGTTCCTAAAGTTTTTCTTAGAAAAAGTGAAATTAATTTAAGCCCATACTCCGGAACGATATAAGTTCATTGTTAGTTTGTGTTCATAAAGTTAAGACTGAGGTGTGTAATTTTCTGTCTGGTACAAAAAACTCCTATCGTTGAGATGAGAAATAGTAATAGTAATAACAGCGCCATGTATGGGTTCTATGGCGTAGCGTTGAACTGTTCATCTCTCTCAGTAAGAGTATGCTGAAGTATTGGAATGTTGAAGTGTGCACTGGGGTCAATGTCGTTATTCTGTATGCTGTGCTCCATATTATCGAAAAGTCAACGAATACTGAAAGTCTGGTAATTCAGTCAACAGAGCAGTTCATGTCTGTTTAAATAAGACGTCATGGTGGTGTCAAAGTGCGATAAAGTAAGTCTGGGTAATCGTTGGAGGAATGGCGTCAGCTGATCGTCTGTATAGAACTTCCCATTAAATATAGTAGTATTTCCAGTGAGTTATCTAGACTGTGTTACCAACGTGGGCCACTCTCTCAGCTAATACATGTCCTCACGTTCTGCAGTGGTTACATCCTAAAGCACAAAGTTGAAATCCACCTTGTATAATATAACTATATATTCAGAAGTTGGATTATAACTCTAAGTACAATTGTCTCTACAAAAGAAGACGTCTTTCTCTATCTTAGTGTAGTTCGCACCAAAAGTAAGTAATTTCAAATTTTAATCACAATATTGTACAGAACAATTATGAAATCAGAGAGGTTTCTGATGAGGTTGTCGCTCGTGTGTGTATATTATCCCTCGTGGCAGGCACAGAGCAGAAATATTCCTGGAGTGAGCATTCAGATGCGCAAAACAGTTTTTCTACCCTTAACCTTAAGGTGGCAAATCACCTGATAGTGGGAAAAATCTACAAATCTATGACTTAATCTTGGGCGTTTTTTGTTCTGTTAAAACGGATGACTATGTCTAAATGGCCATTTTAGCGACGCTTCCTCAACTTTCTTGTTGCTTCATTTATGTAGGTATTATTTCACGTTATGTGAAAACGAGGTGGGGCTTCTTTGCAGCCAATGAGGTACAAACCAATCCTAAGAGCAATAAATGTGTGGGAAGAGTGGATTTGTCTCAGTATCACTTGCTAATTCCAGCTTAATGTATACTTACTCCATAGTTTACTCCATGTATGATTTAGTGCTTTGTTGTTGTTGTGGTCTTCAGTCCGGAGACTAGTTTGATGCAGCTCTTCACAATACCCAATCCTGAGCAAGCCTCTTCATCTCCACATAAGAACGGCAACCTACATCTGTCTGAATCTGCTTACTGTATCCATCTCTTGGTCTTCCTCTGCGATTTTTACCCCACACACATCCCTCCAATGCTAAATTCACAATTCCTTGATGTCTAAGAATGTGCCCTACCCTTCTTATAGTCAAGGTATGCCAGAAATTTCTTTTATCCCCAATTCTGTTCAGTACCTCCTCATTAGTTACGCGATCCACCCACCTGATCTTCAGCATTCTTCTGTAGCACCATATTTCAAAAGCCTCAATTCTTTTCTTGTCCGCACTGTTTATCGTCCATGTCTCACTCCCATACAAAGCAACACTCCATACAAATGCCTTCAGAAGGGACTTCCTTAGGCTTAAATCAATATTCGATGTTAACAAATTTCTCTTTTTCAAGAACGCTTTTCTACCCATTGCCATTCTGCATTTTATATCCTCTGTACTGCGACCATCATTTGTTATTATACTGCCCAAGTAACAAAATTCATCTACCTCCTTTATTGCTTCGTTTCCCAATCTAATTCCTTCAGCATCACCTGATTTTCTTATACTGCACTCCATTACCCTAGTTTTACTCTTGTTAATGTTCATCTTATATGCACCTTTCAGCACACTGTCCATTCCGTTCAATTGCTCTTCCAGGTCCTTTGCTGTATCTGACAGAATTACTATGTCGTCGGCAAAACGCAATGTTTTTAATTCTTCACCCTGAACTTTAATTCCTTCTCCAAATTTCTCCTTGCTTTCCTTTATAGCTTGCTCCATGTACAAATTGAATAACAATGGAGAAAGATTACAACCCTGTCTTACTCCCTTTCCAATCTCTGCATCCCTTTCATGCCCTTCAACTCTGACAACCGCTGTCTAGTTTTTGTACAAGTTGTAAATAACCTTACACTCCCTGTATTTTACTCCTGCTTGCTGCAGAACTTGAAAGAGTTTATTCCAATCAACATTGTCAAAAGCCTCCACTAAATCTACAAAACCTAGATATGAAGGTTTGCCTTTTCTTAATCTATCTTCTAGGATAAGCCGCAAAGTGAGTATTGCCTCCCGTGTTCCTACATTTCTCCTGAACCCAAACTGATCTTCCCCGAGTTCGGCTTCTACCAGCTTTTCCATCCTTCTGTAAATAATTCGTGTTAATGTTTTGCAACCATGACTTATTAAACTGATGGTTCTGTAGTTTTCACACCTGACTGCACCTGCTTACTTTGGAATGGGAATAATAACATTTTTTTAAGTCTGAGGGTACTGCACCTGTCTCGTACATCTTACACACCAGGTGAAACAAATTTGTCGTGGCTGGTTCTCCCAGAGACTTCAGTAGCTCTGACGGAATATCATCTACTCCAGGGGCCTTGTTTCGACTTAGGTCTTTCATTGCTCTGTCAAATTCATCTCTCAGTGTAGTATCTCCTATTTCATCCTCATCTACTTCTTCTCCCCTTTCTACAATATTGCCGCTAAGTTCATTTCCTTCATAGAGCCTCTCCATATACTCTTTCCACCTTTCAGCTTAACTCTTCTTTGCTGAGAACTGGTTTTCCCTCACTGTCCTTGATATTCATAGAGCTGTTTTTCTTATCTCCAAATGTTTCTTTTATTTTCCTGTAGGCTGTATCTATTTTTCCCCTATTTATACATTCCTCTACATCCTTGCATTTGCCTTCTAGCCACTCCTGCTTAGCCATTTTGCACTTCCTGTCAATCTCATTTCTTAGTCGTCTGTACTCCATTTTGCCTGTTTCATATACTGCATTTTTATATTTTCTCCTTTCATCGATTAAATTTAGTATCTCCTGCGATATCCACGGATTTTTTGTAGGTCTTGCCTTCCTACCTATTTTGTCCTCTGCTACCATCACTATTTCATCTCTCAATTTTACCCATTCCTCCTCTACTGTTTTATTTTCCCCTGTTTCTGTCAATTGTTGCCTAAAGCTGCCTCTGAAATTCTTAAGAACCTCAGGTTCCTTCAATTTATCCAGATCCCATCTCCTTATTTTCCTACCTTTTTGTAGTTTCTTCAGTTTCAGCCTACAGTTCATAACCAACAAGTTATGGTCAGAGTCTATATCTGCCCCTGGGTATGTCTTGCACTGTAAAACCTGGTTCCGAAATCTATGTCTTACCATTATAAAATCTATCTGGTACCTCCCGATATCTCCTGGTCTCTTCCACGTATACAACCTTCTTTTGTGATTCTTGAACCAGGTGTTTGTTATAACTAAATTATGTTCTGTGCAAAATTCTACCAGGCGGCTTCCTCTTTCATTCCTTTTGCCCAGACCATATTCACCTACTATATTCCCTTCCCTTTCTTGTCCTACTACGGAATTCCAGTCTCCCATCACAATTAAGTTTTCCTCTCCCTTAACTGTCTGAATAATTTCCTTTAGCGCCTCATATATTTCTTCGATTTCCTTATCATCGGCAGAGCTAGTTGGCATATAAACCTATACTACTGTTGTCGGTGTTGGTTTCGTATCTACCTTGACAATGATAATGCGATCACTGTGCTGGTCATAGTAGTTTACCCGCATTCCTATTTTCTTATTCATTATCAATCCTAATCCTGTGATACCCCCCATTGATTTTGTATTTATAATCCTATACTCACCTGACCAGAAATCCTGTTCATCCTGCCACCGAACTTCACTAATCCCCACTATATCTAACTTCAACCTATCCATTCCCTTTTTAAATTTTCTAATTTTCCTACTCGTTTAAGGGATCTAACATTCCACGCTCCGACCCGTAGAATGCCAGTATTGTCTTTCCTGATGATCACATCCTCCTGAGAAGTCCCCGCCCGGAGATCTGAATGGGGGACTATTTTACCTCCGGAATGTTTTACCCAAGAGGATACCATCATCATATGTTCATACAGTAGAGCTGCATGTCCTCGGGAAAGGTAACGGCTGTAGTTTCCCCTTGCTTTCAGCCGTTCGCAGTAGCTGTGTGGCAAAGCCACATTAGCTGATGTTACAAGGCCAGCTCAGTCAATCATCCAGACTATTGCCCCTGTAACTACTGAAAAGGCTGCTGCCCCTCTTCAGAAACCACACGTTTGTCTGGCGTCTCCACAGATACCCCTCCGCTGTGGTTGCACGGACGGTACGGCTATCTGTATCGTTGAGGCACGCAAGCCACCCCACCTCGGCAATGTCTGTGGTTAGTGGTTATACCCGTAGAAAGATGCACTTATTTTCTTTCCGTGACTTGCAAAGCATATGGGATACATCTAGGATGCTATGGTTGGCAGCGAACTATTCGCTTTAGGAGGATGATTAATTTACTGACCAAAACAGCATAAATTATTTATTTCATCGTGAACATAAGGAATTATTCCCCTTATTTTAGGTGACTGATTTTTGAAAAAGCATTCAACGGCCGTTGCCAACATCAGCGCATAACGCCGCCGCCGTTATTTAAATTGTACACTTTCTTGTAGTGTATTACACCATAGTTATGGTAATGACAAAAACGCAGCAACGCCATAATTAGTTATTTGGTGTACTATGTAACTAACGACGTCACACTTTGTCCTTTCCTGTACTATGACGTTTTCGAGGCATTAATAAACAGAACGCACTCAAAATGTAATGAGGATACACCGAAATCATAAATTCCATTTTCCTTGCTAAGAATTCTTATGTAAATTAGAGCATCGATAGGCGCGAAGGAATGTCCTTGTGTTTTAAATTCAAATTCACCCGCGGAAAGAAGCACTTTTTTTCTTTCCTTGGCATTGCAAGGCATGCGGGATACAGCTAGTAATTTTTTTTTTTTTTTTTTTTTTTTTTTTTTTTTTTTTTTTTTGGGGGGGGGGGTGACTTTACCTAGGTTAAATTTTACTTGCAGTGGCAGTGGTTTAC
The DNA here is from genome assembly GCA_026315105.1 of Locusta migratoria. NCBI lineage: Eukaryota > Metazoa > Arthropoda > Insecta > Orthoptera > Acrididae > Locusta > Locusta migratoria. The sequence goes on along the minus strand of CM048744.1, from coordinate 902,312,707 downwards.
TATGTTAACGTCGGCAACGAAATATTCGCTTGAGGAATATCAATAATTTACTGATCGGAACAACATTAATTATTTATTTCATTATCAGCACTAAGAATTATTCCCATCATTGTACGTGACTGATTTTTCAAAAAGGATTCAACGGTCGTTACCAAATTCAATATACACTAAACCGCTACCGTAAGGAAAATCATAGCCCTTGTTTCAGTGTTTTACACTTTAGTTGTGAGAATAAACAACGCAGTATCACCATCTATTACTTATTTGGTGTACTATGTCAGTAACAGCGGCTCTATCGGATCTTTGCTATAATACGCTGCAATTCAAGCATAGCACACACTAGAAACTACAAATTACGATATATTTTCTTCCCCTGGTCCGATTTTGATGAAATGAAGCATAAATGTTGTGCCGAAGTACTCTCAGTTGACTATGAAACACCATGAAAATTCGTGTAGTACTCTTGGAGATTTGCTGTACTAGACCATACTTATAAGCATAGTATACACAAAAAGTTCAAATTACGATATCTTTCCTTCCTCTGATCCGATTGAGATGAAACTAAGCCTATGTTACTCTCCAAACTAGTCTCAATTTACCTGTGGATACCCATGAAAGTTCGTGTAGTACTTTTGGAGATTACCTTCAACAAATAGACAAACAGGGTGGATTTTTAGCAAATTAGTAAATTATGATATCTTTATTTTCTGTGATCCGATTTTAATTGTTATGTAACCGCATGCTGTTCTAAAGTTACGTGTGAAACCCTATGAAAATTCGTCAAGTAATTTTGGAGCTAGTGTTCAAAGAGACAGATAGACATTACGGTCGTAGATAAAAAAACTGAAATTACGATATTCTTTTTTTTTCCGTGATTCGACTTTCATGAAACGAAAAGTCTATATATTGTCCAGTTACATTCAAGTTACCTATGAAAACCCCAAGCAAATTCGTGTAGTAGTTTAGAAGATTTTTATTTTATTTTGTTTAATCGTTTTCCGTTTTTAATAAAATTATGCCTGTATGTTGACCGAAACTTTTCTCGTGTTTCCTGCGAAATCCACATGAAGATTCGTCCAGAAGTTTTGAAGACTGAAGGGAACAGCGACAAGCCTACATTTACAGATTTATTATTAATATACACAATTTTTCGTTACATTTGTATGTTAATTTAGTCTCCCGTTTTGAATTTGTATAGTACTGTAAGGCATCTGGCGTATCGAACACAAAATAAAATAAATAAACCAATTAGTTTCCTTCCAGAGTATGCTGATGCAATAGCCCCATACCTAGTTATTATTTACAACCACTCGCTCAGGGAATGCTCCGTATCCAAAGACTAGAAACTTCGAAAGGTTACGCCAATATTGAAGAAAGGCAATAGGATTGATCCGCAAAATTACAGGCCTATATCACTGACGTCGATTTGCAAATATTACGAACTACCTCGAAGAGAACGACCCAAATTCAGAAAGTATCAACGTTGTAAAACGCCCAGATCTTTACTCACATGATGTGATGAATGCTATCGAGAAGGGATGTCAAATACATTCCGTGTCTAGATTTCCGGAAGCCTTTCGACTCTTTACCTAACAAGTGTCTCCTAATCAACTGCGTGCTTAAGCAATATCGCCATAGTTGTGGGATTGGATTAGTGACACAGAACGTTGTAACTGACGGAAAGTTATCGAGTTGAACAGAAGTGATATCTGGCGTTCCTCAGGGAAGTGTTATAGAGCCCCTAATGTTCCTTATTTTTATAAACGATTTGGGAGACAATCTGAGTAGCTTTCTTAGAATGTTCGCGGATGATGCTGTCATTTGTCTGTTAGTAAAGTCTCCATAAGATCAAATACAACTGCAAAATGATTTAGATATCTGTATGGTGCAATAAATGGCAATTGAACCTTAATGATGAGAAGTTTGAAGTTATCCGTATGACTACAAACAAAAACCCGTTAAACATCATTTACGCGATGAATCATTTAAAACTACAGTCTGTAAAATCAACTAAATAACTAGGAGTAACAATTACGAGCAACTTATATTGAGAAGAACATATAGAAAATACTGTAGGGAAAGCGAACCAAAGCGAACGTTTCATTGGCAGAAAACTTAAGAGAAGCAACAGCTCCACTAAAGAAACTGCCTACACCACACTTGTGCGTTCTATTTTGGAGTACTGTTGCGTATTATGGGATTCCTGCCACGTGGGACTGACAGAGGATTTAGAGAACAGAGAAGGGCAGCTCGTTTTGTATTATCGCGATATAGAGGAGAGTGTACTGGAAATGATCCACGACTTGGGGTGGAAATCATTAAAACAAAGGCTTTACTCGTTGCGACGAAATATATTTGTGAACTTTTTATTCGCCAACATTTTCTTCAGATTCGAACATATTTTGTTGCCGTCCACCTACATAGGAAGACATGGTCATCAAAATAAAATAATAGAATTCAGATCGAAAACGGAAAGATTTTGGTGTTCCTTTCCTCCGCGAGCTATTTGAGAATGGAACTGTAGAGAAACATCATCAAAGCGGATCCTTGAACCCTCTGTCACGCACTTTAGTGTGACTTGAAGAGTATTAATGTCGAAAATGTTTGTAAAGTGTATGGGACTTAAGTGCGGGATCATCAGTCCCTAAAATTACAAACTACTTATTAACTATCTTATACTAAAGACAACAGAAACATCCATGCCCGAGGGGGGATTCGAACCCCCTACGGGGAACGGCCTCGCGCATCGTAACATATCGCCTCAATGCGCTCGGCCACTCCGCCGCGGCATTTATGTAGATACAAAAATAGTGTGCGTGGAAGATAATGATAGCACAAAAAAGAGTGCCGATAAGCATCAGTAAATTTGGGACGGAAGATAAGGAATTAAGGAATGTAATGTTGCTGGCAACCACAAACACTTTTCAGGAGAAAGATTTCGATTAGTCAGATGGGAATAATAATGTGGAACCAGCTGCCTACAAAGTTGCGTTGTGTCAGAAGATTTCGCACTTGACGGGATGTGATCCAGAGGAAATAGAAAAACCATCGAACGATATTTCAAGATTTTTTTTAACTTACAGGGACCTACCAGCAACAAAAATTATGTTCTGTAGCCTTCCGTGAACCATTTTGCGCACACTCATTGCAATGCCGGAACAATTTCCCAGATGGATTCATTCTTTCGTGTCAATGATTTGCCCTTTTTCATTCTAACTGATTTGAGCGTTCGGTTAGTGGATCGTGCACCTCACGTGCAAGTCACACTGATCCATTGCCTTCCGTTTATGGCGACAATGCTAACCACAGACACATTCTACCGGTTGGTAGTGTTGGCCCCTTATTATCGATGTTGGTGGTAAACCAAGAGCCAAAATTGTTCATATCTTTTCTGCACAACATCAAATGTTCAAATGTTCAAATGTCTGTAATTGCATCGGACCAAACTGCGTGGTCATCAGTCCGTAGCTTACAAACTACTTAAACCTAGGTAAACTAACCTACAGATAACACACACACCCATGCCCCAGGGAGGACTCGAACCTCCACGGGGAGCAACCGCGTGCTCCGCAGCGAGACGCCTTAGACCGCTCGGCTACTCCACCGCGGCTGCACAACATCCTAATATATATGTATATAAACATGAGTGTACGTAAATCTATGTCTATCACATGAAATCATAGTTATCCTTTATATACAAAGTTATTAGGCCCCTATACGCAAGTATACCTGTGTGCGATATCAAGTTATTACTTAGGACTAAGCTACGGTGGCTTTTCGTATACAATGAATATTCGATACTCGTATCTTGCTAAAAAAAAAAAAAATAAAAAAAAAATAAGAAAAGCACGCAAAATTAAACTAAAATGATTTTCCAGACCATGGTGTACAGCGATCAGTGAGAATAAATATTCCTTTAGTAAAAATCCGTCTTGATTGCAAATTGTTTTATTCCTTATTTAATGACGCGTTTCGCCCTTTAGCAAGGCATCTTCAGATTATCTGCGTGACAGAATTTACACAAAATTACAAGGTGTTATTACAAAACGGGGATAATGGGACATGGGCTTATTTTGTGTTTAGAAGACAGTAAAAATGGTAAACAAAGTTTAGAATGCGCTTTCCGCGGTGTAACACCGTAAGTTGTTTTGCGGTGTTTCTATGTTTTCGAATTTGGATTTCCTTGTAGCCCTACAAATGATCGGATAACAACGAATTACAGTTGTAACATACTCGGTAAATATGTGAGAAGCATGAAACCGATATTTAAGATTACCTTAATAGAAGCGTATAAAAGGCAAGTAGTTGTGAAGAAATGGAAGAAAGATTTAAATGACTTAAAACAGTAGTTGCAAATTATGCCAAACTAGGCAGCTAATGAATGAATTTTGAATCACCCACATAGAACGTGCAAAAATAGCGTCATAGTTACAACATGAATTATGAGCTTATTTGTACAGAATATCACCACGAATATTTTAACAATAAGGAATGTCTTCCAAAATTGAACAATATTTTTTGTAAAAAATTATAAAAGTCGAAAATGACCTAAGAATTGGGGAGAGAGGATTGATTTGATTTGATTTTCTCAGGGAAGCCAAAACAGTCTTGGTCCAACCCGCCACTGCCCGCATCGAAACTAAGTTTATTGTGCGGTATCGCTACCTGTATATGTAGTAAAGCCAACTAATGCCCTTGAACAGTGCAAGGAGTCCCTTTACTAGTTATTTATTAGACACAATTTCTTCGGGTCTGGTTTCCCAAATGTTCTGTGCCTTTTACTCTCCAGTGCAATGCATTAGAAGATTAGATTTGATGCAGTTTCATCGCCGTCATCATAGATCATACATTTAGGGTATTATTCTGTTATTCCCATTGTATGTATGTGTTTTTTGAAATTCCCATGGCCTGTCAGCAATCCAACCATGAGTCTAATCTCTCTCCTGTTCAGGCCCAGGATTGCAGAGCTTCTTTTAAAACATGGCTTTGGCATCATTACCTTGCCATGTTTTTGTTGATAGACTTTGGTCCAATATTCTATGTGCTGTCTTCTGAGCCAGTTACGTAGCTCCAATTTGATCATTGCCTTGGTGATTGTAAGGTCAGGTTCCGGTCCAATAAATGGAGTCTCTACCCCCATCCTGGCTAATCTGTCGGCATGTTCGTTGACACTGATTCCCGAGTGGCCAGGGACCCACAATAGGTTTACTTTATTGCTTTCCCCTAGCTCCACCAGAACCCTGTGACATTCTGCAACAATTTTAGACCTTGTTGCAGGAGCTGCCAGTGATCTCAGGACTGCCTGGCTGTCTGAATAGATATAGATGTGTCTTGGCTGCACCCCATATACCCCGGCCCCAACACCTTGGTCTGACTTAGACCCGTCAGTGAACCAGACAATATCCCCCGTACAGTGTCGAACTATTTTCTCTCACTGCTCCCTACTTCCAATTGTTATATTGAAAGGCTTGTTGAAGCAGTATGGGGTTATACCTTTCCTATATTTACCTCCACTATTTTAGTGTGTGATTCTGGATATCCCAAAGAGTTCCAGTTTTTGCCAGTTTTGAGTCTGTATGCACCAGCCGCTGCCTCCATCTTGACCCAAAGGTGTAATGGGGGCATATCGAGCATGGTTTCCATCCCAGCAGTTGGTGTGCTGCTAATTCCGCCTGTTAAGTCTAAGCAGGCTAATCTCTGCACCTTACCAAGCTCCTTAGCAGCAACCTGCTGTTCTACCTTCTTCCACCACACGACCGCCCCATAGGTGATCCTGGGTCTAATCACCATGGTGTATATCCAGTGCATAATCTTGGGGCTCAGGCACCAATTTTTGCCACAAGCTCTCCTGGTACTTACAAGAGTACCTTTTTCCTTGGAGCAAATATTCCAAATGTGAGGGATCCATGTCAGTTTCTCATCTAAGGTAACCCCTAGATATTTCACTGTCCTCTTCACAGGTAGCGCTTCACTGAAGAGCTTTGGATTCCAACTTGAATGTTGGATATGCTTCTTTGTGAATTGTAAAACAACAGTCTTCTTAGGAATAACCCCCAGATCCTGTTTTTTGCACCAGTCTTGCACAATGTCCATCGCACCTTCTGCCATATTCTTGACTGTCAGCAAATTTGCGAAGTGTTGCTAAGACAAGATCATCCTTGGCAAAAGTACTGCCTAGAGTTTAATTCTCCAATGAGATCATTCACAACTAGAGTCCAAAATAAAGGGGAAAGAACTCCTCCTTTGTGGGCAACCTCTAGTGGTGTTGATTACCATTTTTTCATTCATCATGGTAGCCTCTACCTTTCTTCCACTGAGCATGGCCCTAGTCCACCTACATATAGTGGTCCCTAGGTCATGCACCCCTGCTGCCCTAACCATGTAATCAAAGGTCATGTTGCTAAAAGCCCCCCCCCCCCCCCCAATGTCCAGGAAGATACAGAGAGCAATTTCCTGAAAGTGTAGTGCTTTCTCCATCTTCCCAACGAGTTGGTGGAGAGCTGTCTCACATGATTTACCTGGCATGTTGGTTTGAATGTAGAGGAGCCCTACTTACACTCCTTTCTCCAACATGCACATTAACCAGCTTTTCCAATGTCTTAAGAATGAAGGACGACAGGCTGATTGGTCTCATATCCTTAGCCTTGGTATGATCAATTCTCCATGGATTTGGAATGAAGACAACCTTCACTGCCCTCCAGGCATTGGGAATGATTCCTTCTGCTAGGCTAACCCTGTATAACCTGCATAGGAATCTAATAAGATTTTCTCCTGCTTGTTGCAGGAGAGCTGGAAAGATTCCATCGGGGCCAGGTGACTTGAACGGTTGAAATGTTCCCACCGCCCATCGGACCTTACTGAAATCGACACACTCCTTGGCCAAATCCCAGTCCTCTTTGGGAATTCCTGAGAACCATTGTCTCTCAGGAATCGCATTCTGGTCTGAGTTACCCACCAGAGTATATTGAGGAAAGTGAGTCTTGAAGAGCAGTTCCAGCGTTTCATGTGCTGTCTTTGTATACTCCCCATCCTCCTTCCTCAATGTTCCTCCTGGATTAGTTGGTACCCTAGTGAGGATTTTATGAAGTCTCGCTTCAGCAGCCATGCCCTCCATTTCCTCACAGAATACCTTCCAGGATGCCTCCTTTGCCCGTCTGATGGCAAGGTTGTAACTGACAAGGGCCTCACGATATTTTGCCCATTGTCCTTTGCGCCCCGCAAGGTTAAACAGTCTTTGTACCTGTTTTCTTTAAATTTCCAGGTTTTTATTCCACCAAGGCACACTCCTATTTGTGCACTTATTGGTGATTGAGCAGTTGCCCTGGTATGAGGTCACTACAGCAGATGTTATGGCCTCTGCTACTTCCTCAAACTCTGCTGGATTCCTTATCGAAGTTTTAATTTCCGATAGGCTGAAGTCAAGGTCTCTCCCATATGTCTCCCAGTCAGTTTTCCTGGGATTCCTATAGGCCATGGTCTGTCTGGTTCCCATTTCAAACTTGAATTTAATATACATGTGATCTGATGAGGATCACTCCACGACCACATGCCACTGTTTGACGTAACTGCCCATCATCTCTGGTTTCCCCAGTTTTTTCCCCAAAAACAAATTATCAGCTTTTAAAAGTAAATCTGAAATATTCTCACACTCTGATTTTTCAAAACTTTTGGTATGTTATAATACTTGAGTAACTCAGGGACACATTTTGTTTAGCAGCGGAAAAACATATTTAAAGGGTAAACTGGTGCCTTCAAAATGGGGGATAAAATGGAAAAATTGTGATAAATTTGTGATTACCGGTGAAGCGATTTTACTTTTTTTTATGAAAGTATCGTTTGATAAAAAATGAAAATCGGACAAGTATATTGGAGGAGGAGTGAATATTAGGTTGCCAACTACCCCCAATAAAACCAAAATTTTGCAGCAAAAATTAGTTGTGATTTAATGGAAGTAGACTATTAAAACTCAAAAGGAAAGCTAATTAAGAACTACGTACTTTTTGTTGTTGTTTACATATAAATATTTGAGTGGTAAGTAATATATATATTCTAATATTTATATTCTCGCGATTTATTGATTTTAACCGCCGGCGTTAGTGTTGCAATGATGTAGCGCATGGAAGTCAATAAACATTTTCAACCTGTTTTATTCACTTTTATACGCTATTATGTCAAAGGTAGATTTTACAGTATTTTGAAAGTCGCACGTAGTGACTGTCTCTTCAAGCATTGTTTCGAGTTTTCGTCCGCTATGTTAGATCAGCCACACTGAATTTTGAGACTCCGAATTCAGATTCGGATTCAGCCACTTTAAATACCGACATATTAAAAAGCTGAAACAGTCCAAAAATATAGATTCACGAGTTGTTTTATGGGCAGTATCAAACGAGCGCTGCAATATATATTGCGTCAGAAGTCAAGCTCAAAATAATCTATGTAAGCGTCTGCGCTGTATTTCGTGCATAAATGAGCAGAAATTGTTAAAATTTGAATCTGCTGCATAATAGCCGCTGACAACCAACGATCCAGCGATGGTGCAACTATACAAAAATTTCATGGTCTACATTATTCATACGTAATGTAAAAATTAGACCGACTATGACGGAATCCGTTTATGTTACGTTCACAGTTTTTAACTTTCATCCTCACTCGTAAAGGCTACAAATTAATTAAGAAGCAAATAGAAGCTACACTGTTGCGTGGGCATTAATCAGAGCCGGCCGCGGTGGCTGAGGAGACTGAGGCGCTTCAGTCACGGTCTGCACGGCCACTACGGTCGGACGTTCGAATCCCCCCTCGGGCATGGATATTTGTGCCGTCCTAGTTCGTAAGTAGTTCATAATTAGTTTGTAAGTTTAGGGACTGATGACCCCGTAGTTAAGTCCCATAAGCCTTACAAACATTTGAACATTTGAATTTGAACATTAATCAGACACGATAACGCATTTCATTTTGTTTTCCCCCTGAGCGGGAGATTTCAAACAGGAACTCGATTGCTGCCCATGGATTTTACGCAATTTTCCACAAATATTGCCACTTGCTATAATCTGTCGCCCTGGTTAGTTTTCCAGTTTGTTTCCGTTAAATACGGCCGAGAATGCGCTATTCTTGTTTTCACAGCTGTGCTAGGAAATTGCCTCTGAACAAAACAGATCACTTAACAACAGTTTACAGTGTGACTTGGTGTCATTTCTGTAGTCAGTTTTAGAAACTGTCTGGAAAAGAAGTGCAAAAAATACATAATTTCTAAACCATTAGAAAAAACAAATTCCCGTAAGAGCGGAATGTTTATCTTGGAGGAGAAATTGCGTGGCGGAATGGGTGTCTGCTCTTGAAGGATTTATTGAAGAGTCGAGCAGAGTTTTTTCCCGTGGGGAGTGAGGTGGGCGTGGCTCGGTGAGAGGACAAAGCGCCCGATGGCGCTGTGTGTCCTGTGACGTATGACTGCCGGTGGGCGTGTCTGCCCAACACTCCACTGGCCGGTGTGCAGACGTCACAGTGGACGCCCAGGCAACGCCGCGTTACACTAGATCGCGGTTTCTTATGATTTGGTCATGCACAGTGGACTGATCATCGTATAAAATAAAGTGTAAACAAGTCGCGAAGTAAATTAAATTTACCTATTTGCAACATGGTGGGTTATGTAGGCAGCGGCTTAGTCATATTACCAATTCCTTTTATTTGTTTCTTCTTTTACTTTTTTGATTATCAGTTTAGATTTTTGGCCAACATCTTCTTTCGTCACATGGAACGTTTTGTGGGTTAACGGGCGTATTTATATGTGAAGCGTATACCAAACCACTACTTCATTGGCTGATGTGAAAATGGACTAAAAGTTCGGATACCGGTAGTCAAAAAAAAAAAAAAAAAAAAAAAAAAAAAAAAAAAAAAAAGGACAAAAAATCGCACTGACGTGTTTTATGGCCCACTTTAGATTTGTAGTTTTATAGGTTTTTGCAAACATTCTGGACCAAAGTAAAAATCTAAATAATAATTAATTAATTAATAAGTGTCTGAAACCCTTTTAGAAAAAAAAAATAATTCACGTAGTTGCGGGTTTCGAACCATCGACCTTTCCTATCATAGTCCAGCACCTTGCCCACTACGCTACGGCTATAAATCGAAAGTGAAATTCTTTAATCTCATACTATTGATGGTCATTGTTAACTAATGTTAATATGGCATTTGTAGACATTTGATTATCATATATCGTACTGAGAATGATGTGCTTTTGTTAATTCCTCAGTGCGCCGTTGCTTTGAAATGACAACATGTAAGTCACAATAAGAAAATCATCAAATACGCCTGGTATGTCACGTGACATCTCCGAACGGCTGGTTTTCGTTAATGCAATGGAGGGTGTCAAATCTCCGTTATTTTTGCAAATATGTCTCAAACGATACGAGATATGAAAAAAACGTAAGGGAGCTAAGTTGTAGAGAATTTTCTCCTCTACAAATTCGGTTATTCGATTTTCGTGTCAGATGAGTAGTTAAGCCGTTATTATCATTTAAATTTCGAGCTGTCAAAAGACGATCGCAAAGGCCCACTTTTAGTTTTACTACCGTAACCTAAAGTGGGCCAAAACCTACTTCTGTGCAAATTCGACCGATATTAATTATGGAATATTGGTGAAATTGAATTTAAAAGTGAACGGGTAATCGTTTCCTCCTTCAACGACCTTATGAGTAGCCGTTGTCCCATATTTACACTGCTGGAAATAAAAATTAAAAATAGTTTTACAGTTTTCCAATTTCCTCAAGATTTGTTATTGGTTGTTGGGATTTGAGTCGTTAACTAAAATATACGTGGAAGCTTTGAATCGAGGAGAAATGGAGGAGAAATGGTGGATATGATTTTAAATATTCCTTAAATATTTTTGAATAATGTCAGTAAAAGGGGAATTTTGGGGGCAACTACATAAAAAAAGATGACGGAGTTTACCTTCAGCGTTACCATACATCTTTTCGATGATATCAGCATAGGAATTGAAATTGGAATAATTAAAGGTAAAACATCGTTTTGATGTGGTAATGGACGAGTGGAATTTTGATGTGCAGTGGACCATGTGATAAATTACATTTGTGGGCTCCGCGTTTGTGGTTGTTAAAATATTACGGGGATAGAAAATTCGGACTTCGTCATATACTGTTGCTTAATAAAAATTACTGCAGGTTCTAAAATCTGAATACTATTGTGAAGAGGAAGATTGGAATCAAATAGTAATAAAATGTTTAACGATCACTGCACTGTTAGTCGTGAGCTGTAATGGCGTCTAATTCCGTCACACTCATATTGTGTGAATCATCTACGCCACAGGGAGGCGGGGAATCAAATAAGAACACACCCGCCATTTAAGTAAAGAAGTTATATATTTCAAAGAATCAAACTTTACGCATTTAGCACTATACTTGTGGTGTCGCACAAGTCTAAAGTGCGCGCCATCTACTTACGCCGAGCGCCGCCATGCACGCACGGTGCGGCTTTCTTACGACGTCAGCCACGAGCGCCCTCTGCTACAACTCCGCTCGTAGCCACCACTGAACGACATCGTTCACTTGGGACTGAGATAGGAACCAGTTAACACTTGGGATTCAGATAGGCACCAGTTACGACTTGACTAGCGGATAGGCACTAGGAATCATCAGTAGGCAGACCTCTATCGAATCTATGAATCAGCATACTGCAGTCAAGAACTATGTAAAAGTTAAGTATTACTAAGTCTCTATGAAATATATATCCCGTTCTGATTTACTCTAGTGTTTCTAGTTTCTGCTGTCCCTCTGGCTGCTCACCTCCGTACCTGCACTAGCGTGCATCCTTTATTCCTGTGTCGGTCTCTTTCTACTCGGCCACCGACACCTGCAACCGGCGGAAACGAGACACAAAAGTGGCGACGAGGCTGGGACACAAAAATACTTACAACAATTTTCATGACGATCGGAGAGGGCTGTTAGTAATAAGTCTTATCTTGACAACGACAACAGACAGATAAATGAAGCGGTTCGTTGTTCTTTCTGTCCGGCGGTAAGACAAGGGAATTTAGAATTTTCAGAGATGATTGTTTTTAAGAGAAAGAAAAACGATCCTTGGTGGTATCTATAATCTTCGACTCGCAAAGTTAATTATTCTGTATTTAGTTACATTTTTATTTGTAGCGTTTCACGGTAGTGTGGTACCAGGAATCAACTGATGCTCAAACAGCGACACTAGTACGTGGTGTAGCCTGCGCTGGCGGCACTGCTGTCGCTGATTCTGCCATTCACCCGATTTTACAGACGGCAAATAACGTCTCTGGATGGATTATTACAAGACTGCTCGACCACAGGTATATATTACTAGACTGGAAATCCCGTACATACTATCATTGGTGTCAGTGAAGTCTCGCCGCCATATTTCTATGCTGTAAACGTGTGAGCAGTCGTGTGTATTGTTACAAAAGAAAAAAAAAATCGTAAAAATACGGAAGAACTGACCTAACTACGCTGTCTTTACAGTTTTGACATATGCGAAATTCTGAGTTGTATCTGACTTTGAATGCTTTGTTGAGGCGAGTGTCAACAGCCGTAATATATTTCATAAAATGCATTTTTTAAACCATCAGCTGTGTATTAAAAACCTTATACATCTACCAGTTTCGGTCATAGACCATGTTCATGGATAAACTATATAAAAAATACAAAATAAACGATGTGCACACTTGTGGGTACAATGTTGTTTGTATAATCTTCGATCTTGAGGCATGAAAACCTGTTTATGATGATGATTACTTTTATCTTCTTATTTATAGCACGATATGTTTGTTTTATATGCTGTGACACTGTATTTTACTACACTACACTTTATTTGTTATTGTTAACCTTTGTATACACAAATTTCGTTGTAATTTGTTGATGACTACACCTTGTAACTTTGTTTACACTCGTATCCACAGATGTTCATCCAAAGATAGTGTACATCCCTGAATGGTATTACTAATATCGATGACACAGGTTTCATCGTCTCTGACTCATGCAATTAGCACAAGGCACTCCCTCCATTTTTATTCATAGTCCGATCTCACCTTTTATGTCATGTTTGACTGATAGGTTTTATCTAAGATGACCACAGTAATTCTTACACTTTTATTTCTACTGATTCCTGTTTATCTCAGTTGGATGTATTTTATTTGATGCATTTTACCATTCTGTTTTAACACCTTTTTATCCATGAAGATGGTCTATGACCGAAACTGGTAGATGTACAAGGTTTTTAATAAACAGCTGATGTTTTTTTTTTTAAATGCATTTTATGAAGTATATGGCTTTAATTTTTTCAGATGACGTAAGCTCTGACACATACAGTAATAAGGTGCATTGATTTGCTGCTATTATTAATGTGATACATTCAACTTCGCATTTTCTTTCAGTAGTATGGTCATTATAAAAGTGTTGCTTATCGTGGATAACAGGTATCCTTACTCTTCTTATTCTTTTTCAGATAGCTATAGTCTGCTATAACTGTACATAACGGTAAAGTTTCGCCTACCATCGCGGCGACGACGCACGATTATTTTGGAAACATCAATAAAACGGTAGAAAGTCTTTGCCAGCTTGTTAATATCCTTAGAAATCCACATTGAGTGACTTTATTAGTGTTCTGTGTAGGTATAAACGTCTATTACAATTACCTCACTAAACGATAATTTCCACATTGCGGGCCATAAAGTAAAGAAATGTTCTTTCAATTACTGCTGAAAATAAAACGCTTTGCATCTTAATAATTTGGCACGTTATTTGAAAGTCATTGCAGCTTCCTTATAGCGAAGCCGACTGGCCATAAAAATGTTTCATAATTTACCGATTTAACAGAACTTTCCCTTGTTACTACGTGACGTTTAAAACTGCAACTGAACTAAGTAATTATTCCCTGGAATTAGTTAGTAATAATTGATTCATTATTTACATAAAATATCGGAAAGACGAGGTAAATAAATAGTGCTACTGTTACTCTATGGTTGACAGATTCCTGTATGTATCCCTTTTTCCCTCAATAGGCCTAAAAGTAAATGCCCTCGTAAAATCAAGATTTCATGGCAAAACATTTACGTTGTCGCGCGACTGAAAACGACACATGATTGACAACATAACTGCGTGAGGCAGGCAGGACGGAAAGTGAAATTTAACCATAGATAACAGGTTCTTCTCATAACACGATTCGACAATGCATCTGTTAAATTGAACTATTGCGGAAGTATTAGCTCAAATACAAATCATGTTCTGCATCTACAGACATACTCCGCAATCCACCGTAAGGTGCGTGGCGGAGGGTACACTGTACCACTACTAGCCATTTCGTTTCCTATTCCACTTCCAAATAATACGAGGAAAAAAAGAATATCTATATGCCTCCGCACGAGCCCTAATCATTCTTGTCTTTGTGATCGCTACGCGAAATGTAAGAAGGCGGCAGGACGATCGTACTACACTCATCTTCAAATTCCGGCCCTATAAATTTCCTCGACAGAAATTCACGAAAACAACGTCGTCATTCCTCCAGCGATCCCCTATTGAGTTTCCGGAGAATTTCCGTGACACTCGCGCTTTGATCGAACCTACCAGTAACAAACCTAGGTGCTCGCCTCTGAACTGCTCCTGTGTCTTCCTTGAAACTCATCTGCTGCGGGTCCCAAACACTTGAGCAACACTCAAGACATGGTGGTACAAGCGTTTTATTCGAGGTCTCCGTTACAGGTTTATTTATTTATTTATTGTTTTTTCTGTTCCATAGGACCCAATTGACGAGTGAGACTCCATGGTCATGGAACAAGTCAATACATTAATTGTTAGACAAGAAGGGTAATAGAAAATTTTTAAGTAGTCCTTTGCACACGGCAATCTTAACACAAAGTGAAAAGAATCAATAAAGAAAAAATAAATTAGCTTAATTGTTGAACTTATCTAGGAGTTCCTCGACAGAATAAAAGGAGTGAGCCATGAGGTAACTCTTCAATTTAGATTTGAAAGCGTGTGTATTAGTGCTAAGATTCTTTAGTTCTTGTGGCAGCTTATTTAAAATGCTTGCCGCAGAATACTGTACCCCTTTCTGCACAAGTGTTAAGCTGGTGTGATGCAAATGTAGATTAGACTTCTGTCTAGTATTCACCGAGTGAAAGCTACTAACTCGCAGGAATAAGCTGATATTATTAACAACAAACGACATTAAAGAAAAAACGTATTGTGACGCCAGAGTCAAAATTCCCTTACTACTGAAAAGGGGTCGACATGACGTTCGCGAACGTACACCAGATATTGCTCGAATCGATCGTTTTTGAGGCAGAAATATCCTTTTTGCATCAGGCGAGTTACCCCAAAAAACAATGCCGTACGTGATAAGTGAGTGAAAGTAAGCGAAATAGACTACTATTCGTGTTGAAAAATCACTTATCTCAGATATTGTTCTAATGGTAAATATAGCAGAATTTAGTTTTGGAACAAGATCCTGAACATGGGCTTTCCGTGACAGCTTACTGTCTATATGAAAACCTAGAAATTTGAACTTTTCAGTCTCACTTATCACATGCCCATTATGTGTAATCAGAATATCAGGTTTCGTCAAATTATGTGTTAGAAATTGTAAAAACTGAGTTTTACTGTGATTTAACATCAACTTGTTTTCTACTAGCCATGAACTGATCTCTTGAACTGCATTATTTGATACTGTATCAATATTACGAGCAACATCCTTCACTACCAAGCTGGTATCATCAGCAAACAAAAATATTTTACAATCACCTGTTATACTCGAAGACATATCATTCATATAAATATGAAATAGCAATGGTCCCAAAACAGACCCCTGGGACACCCCATACTTAATTGTGCCCCATTGGGATTGCACGTTATAGCCATTTTCTACACTGCGGAGAATTATCTTCTGTTGTCTATTATTAAGGTAAGAAGTGAACCAGTTGTGGGCTACTCCCCGTACTCCATAATGTTCCAACTTCTGCAAAAATATTTTGTGATCAACACAGTCAAACCCTTTTGTTAAGTCAAAGAAGACGCCTAATGTCCGTAGCCTCTTATTTAACCCATCAAGTGCCTCACAGAGAAACGAAAAATAGCGTTTTCAGTCGTTAAACCACTTCTAAAACCAAACTGTACGTTTGACAATAAATTATGTGAACGGAAATGATCAATTAATCTTGAATATACAGCCTTTTCAATAACTTTAGAAAAAGCCGATGGCATAGAAATAGGTCTATAGTTGTCTACATTATCCCTTTCTCCTTCTTTTATAAAGCGGCTTCACTACTGAGTACTTTACTGGGTTAGGAAACTGACCATTCTGAAAGGAAAAATTACAAATATGGCTTAGTACTGGGCTAACATAAGGAGAACAGTACTTTAGAATTCTGCTAGATACCCCATCATATCCACAAGAGTCCTTAGTCTTTAGTGATTTAATTATTGACTCAATCTCACCTATGGAAGTATCATGAAGGACCATTTTAGGTAACAGCCTCGGAAAGGCATTTTCTAAAAACGTTATATGATTACCTGTAGAAACTAAAGTTTTGTTTAGTTCCCCTACTATATTCAGAAAGTGATTATTGAATATTGCACATATATCTAACTTGTCAGTAACACAAACATTCCTACTATGCACTGACGTTATATCTTCTACCTGCTGCTGCTGACCAGACACTTCCTTCACGACTGACCAGATAGTTTTAATGTTATCCCGAGAGTTTGCTATTCTTTTTGCGTACCACATACTTTTTGCATTCTTAATGACATTTTTCAGAACCTTACAGTACTGTTTGTAATGAGCTACTGCATCTTCATTCTGACTGCTTCTAACATTTTGATACAACTCCCGCTTAGTTCTACATGATACTCTTATCCCCTTTTGTCAGCCACCCTGGCCGTCTGTTACTGGAAGTACCCTGTTTTGAGCGTTCTAGCGGAAAGCTACTTTCAAACAGCGTAAGAAATGTGTTAAAGAAAGTATTATATTTATCATCTTCATTATCAGCACTATAAACATCCTGCCATTCTTGTTCCTTAATTAAGCTTAAAAAGGTGTCAATTGTAAATGGATTAACTTTTCTGAGTAGTTGAAATTTATGTTTGACATTTGTTTGAGAACAAATACTTTTTAGAATTAAAAGTTGGGCATCGTGGTCCGATAGGCCATTTACTATTCTGCTGACAGAGTGCCCCTCTAATAATGAAGAATGAACAAAAATATTGTCAATGGTAGAACTGCTATTTCCTTGCACTCTCGTTGGAAAAAAATACTGTTTGCATCATGTTATAGGATTTAAATAGATCTAAGGGCTGACTTTTCCTTGAGCTATCACCTACACAATTAATGTTGAAATCTCCACACAGAATTAAATTTTTATACTTCCTATACAGTAAACCCAGAACCAATTCCAGCTTGAGCAGAAACATTTTAAAATCTGAGTCAGGTGATCTATAAATAACAACTATTACTAGTTTAGTTCCATTAACATTAACAACTCCTGCACAACATTCAAATATCTGTTCTGTGCAGTGTTTAGAAAAATCGAATGACTCCGATAAAAATCGTTTTTTACATACATGGCCACTCCCCCACACTGCAAGGAACTCCTAGAGTAGAAGGCAGCTAACCTGTACCTGGCAAAGGAAGTCTCTGAATTGTCACACCACTTAAAAAGAGCTCTGAAATACCAATAATGTCAGAATCAGTATCAATAAGCAGTTCATTAACTTTATCTCTGATACCCTGTATATTTTGATGAAGAACAGTAATTCCCTTATTACTTATATTACACCTTAGACTTTGTCAAAGGTGGTTCCTTTCTTAGAGGGACTTCCTTTAAGCAGGAATACCTATCAGCTGCCTTCAGTCTAAAAAATGTGCAGCCCTAACATCAACTACTTCAGGAATTTTTCCATGAGTGAAACCCCCACCCCCTACTACACTGTCACCTATGAGCTTTGCCAACCTCCCCTTCCCATACCTATTGAGGTGCAGACTGTGCCTAGTAAAATCCAACCTTTGGATAGTCTCAACTGGCACCACTGCAATGTGATCCGTGCCCCCCGTCATCAGCGCCTTCCCAAGCCCCATGTTAACACGGCTGACAGCTGTATTAAGACAAGGCCTATCATGATGCTGAAACAGCTGCACGAAATGCACATTCGTGACACCAGTTAGAGTTGCTATTCTTTCCAGATCACCACCTATATCATATTCCCCGTCCCTATGAAGACTGTTCCCGGCCCC
Source organism: Locusta migratoria (assembly GCA_026315105.1). Taxonomy (NCBI): domain Eukaryota; kingdom Metazoa; phylum Arthropoda; class Insecta; order Orthoptera; family Acrididae; genus Locusta; species Locusta migratoria. The sequence goes on along the minus strand of CM048744.1, from coordinate 902,294,446 downwards.
ACCCACTATAACTACCTGATCCTCTTTTGAAAAATTTCTACATAAGTCCTCTATGTTACAAGTGACCCGAGCTAACCCTGCACTAGGCTTCACTATGCTGGTGACCTGGTACTCACTCCCAAGTACTTCCTCCAACAGATGGCCAACACCTCTGCCATGAGAACTACCTAGCAGCAGAACCTTCTTCTTCCTAAGAGACTTCTCTACAGATTTCGGCCTCCTAAAAGCTGAGGTCTGCTGCGTACTTCCTACACCTACAGCTCCCTCATCTTCCCAAAATTCTCCCAATAAACCGAAGTCGGCTGTCCGCATTACTCGCAACTGTCCTTACATGTTCGTTCCATTTAATATCGCTCTGCAGTGCCATGACTAGATATTTGAACGACGCGACAGCATCAAGAAGCTCACTACTGATGCTGTATTCGAACATTATGGGATTGTTTTTCCTACTCATGCGCATCACCTTTTATTTTTCTACATTGAGAGCTAGCTGCCATTCTTCGCACCAACTAGAGATTTTGTCTGTCATCCTGTATGCTATTGCAGTTAATTAAAGACGACATCCTCCCATACATCACAGCTTCATCAACAAACAGCCTTAATTTACAAGTTACTCTGACCATCGGATCATTTATATAGATAGAAAATAATGGCGGTCCTATCACCGCTGGGGCACGCCTGAAGATACACTCGTCTCTGATGAACAGTCGCTGTCGAGAACAACGGACTGCGTTGTATTACTTAGGAAGTCTTCCAGCCAGTCACAAATCTGTGAATCTATTCCATAAATTCGTATCTTCCTTAGCAGTATGCAGTGTGGCACCGCGTCAAACGCCTTTTTGAAGTCGAGAAACACAATCCGCCTGTTGCCCTTCATCCATGGCTCGCTAGATGTCATGTGAGAAAAGGGCAAGCTGAGTTTCACATGAACGATGTTTCCTAAACCCGTACTGACTCAGAGAAAGAAGTTTTTCCGACTAAAGGAAATTTACTATATTCGAACTGAGAATATGCTACAAAATTCTGATGTCAACGATATTAGCCTGTAATTATGTGAGTCAGTTCTCTTTCCTTTCTTATAAACGGGAGTCACCTGCACTTTTTTCCAATTACTATGAACTTTGCGCTGAATTAAAGATTCACGATAAGTGCAAGCTAAGTAAGGGGCCAATGCTGCAGAATACTTTTTGTAAAACCGAACTGGTATTCCATCCATACCAGGAGACTTTTTCGTATTTAGCTCTCTCAGCTGCTTCTCTATACCGGAAATACCTATTACTATGTCCTCCATTTCTAAATTAGTACGTTGATCAAATGATGGTATATTTGTGCGGCCCTCCTGCATGAAAGATTTTCTTAAAGGTTAAATTTAGAACTACAGCTTTCCGTTTGCTTTCTTCTATTACCGCCCCGGAATGATCAACGAGTGACTGGATAGTGGGCTTTGACTCGCTTACAACGTCGTATGAGTCAGAAGATCATAGTAGTACCTTACGTGAACTTTTGTCGTGAGGTGAGGCAAGATGGCGGCGTCAGGCTTCAGTCACAGAGGCAAGTTTGCCGATCTAGTTAGTAATGTATGTTTGTGTCGCCCATCAGATACCACAGGTGTCCGTCGGAGACAAGTCCAGATGTTGTGCAAGCAGGTAAGTTGCAGCACGTCTTGTACAGCACGATGTGTTTCATGCGCAAACACTATCCTGTTTGAACAACACATCATCTTCCTGATGCAAGGACGGTATAACAATGTTCTGCACAAAATGAGCGCTGTTCAGCGTTCCCTCCACAAATATCGAACCTGAACGAGAGTTGCAGCTTATTACATGCGAGAAAGGAATGCAAGGAGAAACATGGAGAAGGAATGAAGTTCAGGGAGAAGAAATGAAAGCTTTGCGGTTTTGCTGACGACATAGTTATGCTGTCAGAGACAGCAAAGAACCTGGAAGTGCAATTAAACGGAATGGTCAGTTTCTTGAAAGGAAATTATAAGATGAACAATAAGAAGAGTAAAACGAGGGTAATGGAATGTAGTGTCCGAAAATCAGGTGATGGTGAACGAATAAAGGGGATAGTTGAAATTTGTTAATAAAAATGTTTGTTAAGCTTAAGGAACTTATCTGCGGGGTCATCAGTCCCAAAACGTACAAACTACTCATGAACTACCTTATACTAAAGACGACACAAACATCCATGCCCGAGAGGGTATTTCAACCCCGACAGTAGCGGCCGTTCAGACTGTGACTGTCGCGTCGCAGACCGCTCGGCCGAAATTTGTTGACATCCAATACTAAAATGTTAATGAGTCCTTTCTGAAAGCATTTGTGTGGAGAGTAGTATTGTATGGGAGTGAAACGAGGACGATGAAGTTCACATGATAGAAGCTTTTGAAATGTGCTGATACAGACAAATAATGAAGATTAGATGGGTAGATCACATGATAAATGAGGAAGGGCTAATTGGAGAGAAAAGGAATTTCTGCCGTATCTTCACTAAAAAAAAGGGATAGGTTGTTGGGATATATTCTGACACATCAAGGTATCGTTAACTTTGCATTAGAAGCAAGTGTGTGGCGTAAAAATCGTAGAGGGACGAATACAGTAAGCAGATTCAAAAGGATGAGGGTTGCCGTCATTATTCTCAGATATAGAGAAGCGTATAGAACTGCATCAAAACAGTCTGCGCACTGAAGACCACAACAACAAGAACACCCAACAACAACAACACACTCCAGCCCATTAGACATCAGATAGGGCCAGTGTGCGAATGCGCTCTATAAGACAGCGTTCACCAGTTGTATGTCGTACGCGCAAAAGACCATTGAGTCGTGCGTAGGCAGAATCTGCTTTCACCGCTGAAGACTAGTTTAAGTAATGAAAGTAAGATATACAATTCTAACGATTATGAAGCAATAAAGACTGAGTATGAAAGAGAATGTAGGGAAAAGGAGGCCAGAGAGAGAGAGGATACGGAGAGGAATAAGAAGATAGGTGATATGTTGTTTATATTATTCTCTAAGCCTATAAAAAAGATAGATCATGTGACAACATAAGCGAATGAAAACATAGCTGTAGTAAATAGACTAAATCACGAGTACCCCGTGGACGATTTGTTACAAGGAAAGGAGATAGAGCAGAAATCAAAGATATTCAACCGTTGATGAAAGTGATTTGATTACTGGCGCCTATTATTTGAGTGAAAGTAAGGCCATAATCAACGTGGATAAGAGATTTGTAAGGGTAGATGATGTTGTTTTTTATTCAGTCATTACAGCAAGAAGTGCCATGGCGGTATATACAATTACACCTGGAAAATAATGATGATATACATTGCAATAATTAATAAAAATTAAGAATATATTGTATTATTCCTTTTTTTTTTAGAAAACCAGTAATAAATGATTTCTTAATTCAAATTATGAATTAAAATTAACAAACTCATGAAAAATATTTGTCTAAGTCCAATTTTTGCTATAAATAATTATTCGAATCGATCGCTTTTATTGAGCCTAATGGAATCTTTGGAAGAACTGCTGGCAAAACCTATTATCCTGATTTCATTGTTTATATTTTGAAGCAGACACGCTCTCAAACCATAATTAGAGGCGTCTGTTGTCAGGCAGAAGATTTCTTTCATATCGGGATGTGCAAGAATTGGTGAATCGAGTAAAGCTTGTTTAATATTGTTAGAGTCTTCTGTGCATTGCAATGTCCAGATCCAGGGCTGATTCTTTCTAAGTAAATTTAACAGTGACTCACTATTGAGTACAGGTTTGGCTAGGATCCGGCGAAAGAACGAAATCCCTCCAAGGAACGATTTTAACTGTTTTTTGTTCGTGGGTATCGGGATGTTCTTAATAGCCTCTAATTTTTCCGGGTCAGGTCGTATCCCTTCGTACGATATGATGTGGCCTGAGAACTTGACTGACGTTCGGCCAAATTTTGACTTTTGTAGATTGACAGTGACACCATACGATTCAAATTTTTCTAAAACTCTATTGATCAAGTCCAAATGTTCCTCCCAGGTTTCTGTGGCTATTAGAAGTTCATCAAGATACAGAATTACCTTTGAAAGAAGATCAAGTCCTAAAACGTAGTCTAATGCAGTTATAAATACACCAGCACGGACGTTTAATCCAAAGGGTAGCACCTTGAAATGATAAGTTCTTCCAGCGACTATGAAAGAAGTGTACTTGCGGCTATCTTCATGTAATCTAACTTGTCAGTATATGCTTCTTAAATCAAGGCTAGAAAGATAGTATACTCCGTAGAATCTCTGAATTAGTTCTTCAATGCTCTCAGGGTGTCTTCGAACTGGAACAATGATTTTATTGATTTGTCTGGCATCAAGTACTAGTCGGACACTATTGTCTGCCTTAACCACCGGGAGTAGTGGATTACAGTAGGGCGATAATGTAGTTTCTATTATTCCCCTTTCCAGCATTCGGTTAATTTCCTTGGATCAAGCCTCACGCTTCGACCACGGAATGGCATAGGTATTTGGACATACAATTGGTGGTGGTATACATCCACACGATAAATGATTCCCTTTATTACTCCAGGCCGAGCTACAAAGACTAATTCGTACCTCAATAATAAATTATTCAACTGAACTTGCTGATGACTATTTAATACTTCTGATACTGGAGAAGAGAAAATTTCTTTATTCAGGTCTGTGTAACAACTTGATGAAGTTAGCCTAGTCTCTATATTATACAATCTCATTTGTGAATCCAGGGCTCTTCCATTGAAATATTTTCTATTGAAGCATATCTTCCTGCAATATATATCACGGTTGGCTAAGGTCTTGTTTAGCTGCCTAACATTCTCCTTACCATCTTGTATAAAGTAACAGGAGACCCTAAAAAAATCGAGGGTTGCTAAGTTTTTTCTTAGAAAGTTTAGCCCAATATGCAGTTAATTGACAGGTTTTTTATCACTAGGAATGGGTATGTGTATTCCTCATTTCCTGCGTTAAACACTATCAATACTTGTTCCCTAACCAAATGAGCCTGAGCACTGATTGCACCTGTCACCCTACAGTTGCTAATTGGCAATGTAGGCAGCTTTATTTTTTACCTAATGGCCTTGACCAAATTATCATTAATTACACTTATTGATGCCCCTGTGTCAATCAATACTTCTAAGTCGATACCATACACGTTGACTTCAATAGTGCCCTATATTTCTTCATTAGTTTGGTTCGTAAACTTCCTGTTTCCATTTTGTAATTCCTCAGTTATATGTTGACCGTCATTGCATCGAACCAGTGTGATGTGAGGCGTATTTCTGTTTAAAGCCTGGTTTGGTATACCTTTATGTTTGCTGTCATTGTAATCAGTCTGCACCTTGTCCCTTTCACGGCCAAAGTTCGGTGGCCCACCCTGGCCGTGTTTAGTTTTCCACTTGCCAGTTGTCGATATTTGGGGTTATATCCACAATCATTACTCCACTATGCGAAGTTGCGTTCGAATCGGGCGTTTGACTATTTACAGGCATCGGCGGTCCCGTTTGGGTCGATGTACCTTGAACCCTTATCATTTGTACTGGTTGGTCCTGAATTTCATTTCCCCACTGCCGATACTGGTTGTTAGGTTGGTAATAGCTTGGTCCGGGCTGGCTTGATGGCGGCGCGCCGCTACCGTACTTCTGATTGTTGGATCGGTTGTTGTTATTCCAATTACTATTATTATTGCGATTTCCGTTGTATGCGGGATGAAATCGGTTTCTGTTCCTGTTGTGTCTGTTAAATTGAAGTCCGGAATTGTTTCTGCTATTATTGTTATTGTTATTAGGATTATTGTGCTGTTGTGAGTTATGTTGCTATAGGTGCACCTGTCCCCCACTGTTCGAACGGTTTTGGTTTACCGCTCGAACAGGCGTCATTATTTCCCTGTATACGGCTCTCTTCGTTGTGAAGCATATGCATTCGGTCAAGGGTCCGCATAAATTTTTCTACATCATTTAAAGGTGTGTACATGAGCTCCTTTTTAAGTGGGAAAGGCAATTGCCTCATTACAAGTCGAATTAATTCTTTCGGAGGCAGGGGATCTTCTAAATGCCGGGTCTTCTCTATATATGATTCAAAATATTTTCTAAGCGTACCCTTTTAAACCAAAATGGTTTAGGGTTGTGCATCATATCTATTGTTTTCTCTTGCATACTTTCACTCCAGAATTTTTCCAGGAACGCTCTTTCAGACTGTGCAAATGTTTTAAACTTTTCGCCCACTTTCGAGACCCAATCGGGTGCATCTCCGTGAATGTACGCGGCGGTAAAGACAATTTTTTCTCTATCAGTTCAATTAGACAGTAAAGCCGACTTTATCCCCTTAATGAAACCCACGGGATGTGGCTCCTTTTTCCCCAGGGAAAAAGTATGAAAAGGCTTATTGCGAATCAGGTTATCAGCTGCAGATCGTGCAGGTCCACGTGACACTATTTGCTTATCCTGATGTCGTTCACCTTCATGCGAGCTGTCTGGTAAGTCAAATTTGGAAGTATCTGTACATCTCGATCTAGCCACTAATTCCTGACGCTTGACATTAGCTAATTCTTGTCGTATTGCGTCGATTTCATTTCTCATGCTTGATGTATTTTCTGTCTTCACACCGACTATCTGTTCGCTAATTTGCTTTATCACTTTTGGCAATTCTACCTCTAAAGTTTCCGAAATCTGATGGTTCTTGTCCGAGATCCATTTGTTACATGTGTCAACTACTGCCTGTTCTCTGAATTTCCCTCTCCAGGTTAAGTTTCTGTATCCGATCAGCCAAATGGGATACAGTCGATTCTAATCCTGTCTGAGCTGATTGCAAAGTTTGTAAATTCGCTTCTACAGTTGCTAATGTTTGTGGTACCCTACAGTAAATTTGTTGAATTCGATCTACAGCTGACTGCACATGTTGGTTTTGTTCTTTTTGTAGCTTTTCTAGACTGTTCTGTATGCGTTCGTCTATGGTGTGTTCTTAGTGTCTGTTTCGTTCCTCAAGCTGTAATTTTATTGATTCCTGCTGTGATTGTAGCTGTGTAAATCTATTATTATAATCTGTATATTGTCTCTGAAGGTCAGCTTTAATTCCCTCTTGGTGTTGTAAGAATTTTTGTTCGATGGTGTTCAGTAAATCTTTCTGTTGCTGCTCAAGTTTTCTCTGCAGTGTGTTTTCTAAACTGTCTTGCAAAGAGACCTGTTGTTTAGAGAACAATTTAAACTGAGAGCTCATTTGAGATTCAAACTGTGCCTGAAGAGCTTTAAATTGATTCTGTTGATGTTCCATCAAATTCAAAATTTGTGATAGTGGTTGCTGCAGGTAGCCTATCTTGAACTATTGTGGTTACTGGCGTTGCTGGTTCATCGGAACGTACAGCTTCAGCCACCTCTACATTCCCTGATTCAGAAGACATTTCAGTTTCGTTTATGTTTTTCCTCACGATTCATGGCTCTGGCTTGGTTAAGCGTAATCATATTCCTAACCACGTCACAAGGTGTTGCACAATTCACTTCATGAATACTACACCAAAGTCTACAACACTGTCCAAAACTACGAACAGATGGAAAAAATGACTGTGCGACTGAATGTGTTTCCGTCTCTGTGCCTTACAGTATTCAATTATTGTAACAGTCTGTCGACAATCCTATAATTCTTAATACCTTTTGTCGAGTCAGCATTCAGTACAGGCAGCGTCATAGGTTGGCAGCACAGGATGTTATCAGTGCATTCCAGTTTATGGGTCCCCGTTTTCACCAAACTCCAACAATTGTGATATGAAACAAAAATTACACTTGTATTACAAAAATGTTGTGGCTTCTCGTCCTGTCATCTGGGAGCCAGTGTAATAATTGATAAAAAAATTAAGAATATATTGTATTATTCCATTTTTTTAGAAAGTCAGTAATAAATGATCTCTGAATTTAAACTATGAATTGAAATTAACAAACTCTTGAAAAATATTTGTCTAAGTCCAATTTCTGTTGTGAATAATTATTTGAATTGACCGCGTTTATTGAGCCTAATGGAATCTTTGGAAGAACAGATGCAGGTTCGTGTAGAGAAGAAAGAACCACAGTATTTATCGAAAATAGTGTTATAGTTATTACTTGATGATTATGCTACACTTCGTGGCGTAACCGTCGATTTTTTCTGTGTATCTGGAATCAAATTCTTCCATGAGAAAAGACGAAATGGGTTGTGGCTGTTTGTTCGATTTTTTATCGGTCGAAATATTGTGACTTGTAGAATATTCACTTAGAGCGTCCACGAAATTCATAGACAAATAGAAGATAAGGTAAAAAATTATACGGTATTTAGGAGCAGGAAAGAGTGGATTTAAGAAAGATTTTAAAGGATAAAGCTGAGGTGTTTACACGAAAAACATATAGTATCAACAATTTTCAATATAAATTTGAAGTTAAAGAGCATAAACCATTTTGTGTCCCATCGTACACAATCACTTTAACTGACAGACGGTTCGTTTATTTTGAAATCACAAAAATGTTAGACGATGCAATCATTGAACCAGCATCCTTCACATATAATTCACCACTCAATGTTGTAGGAAAGAAAGATGGCAGTATTCGATTAGTTTGAATTCGAAGCAAATAATTACTATTATCGATTCCGAGACTGATGGTCCAAAAAAACTGGAATAACTGATACAAAATCGTGGTCGTTGAAGCTACGGCGTGACTGGAAAAACGGCTAGAGGCATGTATGCCTATACCCCCACTGCTAGTACCGGTTGGCAGCAGTTGGTGTTGACACTTTTGTGGTCACAAACTCCATTATCTGTGCTGTGGTAGCTGGACGACCTGCCATACGATACGATGATCTACTATGACACCTGTGCTGTGTGGACGACCAAAACCTGCTCCACGGATGTGAAAATGCTCAAGTGAGCATCGCAACCTCCATCGTTGAACAATTGACGCAGCATGTACGACTTGCGTGGCAGTTCTGAGAAAGGACCATCTCGCTATTTGGAACGCGACAGTTTAACCTCTTTCACGTACTAACTTGGCTTTAGCAAGAACGAGTGTGTCTCTATGGCATGGTGCCTGTTTGATTTTCTCGCTGGTTTTACACTCAGGCTTATGACTGTGAACGTTCCCTTAAATTGTCATACAGAGATGGTACTCTTCCAGCTCGTCTGTGTCACTACCAAGGGGGTTAAACAAGAGGATACGGATCTAATATGCAATAATTAGCTTTCAATTGATTCCAGTCCGCTATCTTCCGAAGCCAAGATTTTTATTATTATTATTATTATTATTATTATTATTATTATTATTATTATTATTGAAGCACTGTGTGGTTCTTGCAGTTGACTATTTTCTTCTGATTGGATATCTATAGGTAAAGCAGGTGCATTTAGTTTTCTTTTTAGATACGTACTTCTGTCAGTGAATGCAGTGAATGCACACTAGTCACCACAAATGTTATTGGCACCGTAACATGGCGATAGGTAATGCAGGTAAATTTAGTTTTCTTTTTAGATAAGTACTACTGTCAACTCAGAGTGCAGTGAATGCACACTAGTCACTACAAATGTTCACATCTTTGGCGTTAAGGACATCTCCCCTCATTCTAACCTACCTTATCTACATTATCAGTATAGGACATTAAAGATACAGGGGGAAGCTGATTGTTTCCATGTGAAAGGTGGGTTTTGTCAGGCTGTTGGGTTCCCCAGCCGGCCGGCTAACAGTTTGGACCTAGTGAATGGAATACAGGTAGTTAGGGTTTTCCTAATCTGCTCGAAAACGGCTGTCTTCGCTGAGCGAGGGCGGCTATCCCAGATTGCAACTGAAATACAATATAGTCACACACATTATTCTAAAAGCTCATATAAGATCTGGGAATGATCATACGACAAATATAATTATATGAATTGATTCAGGAGACTTAAAAGAATCAAGCGCCATAATTTCAATATCCCTTCAGATGAAAAGCCGATAAATTTCAGTACTATAATAATGATATAATAAGACTTATATTTACAATTAGTGATATGTAGTGTTAATCACTAACAGTTTAAGAAGTAAATGGGCAGCATTGCACAACGCTACCTATCCCAAAAGACGCACCACGTATTTCCGTATTCTTTCAGTAAACTTTGTTTTACTTTTTTGTTCTGCCTTTCATTGAGGTACTAATATTCTTGTGTCACAACATCGAATCCACCACAGAAACTCAAAACATGGACCCAGCAAAGCGCATTACATTGATATATGTATTTTATTATATTTAATATTATTCTTATTAACGTTCGTTTTATGTTGTAGACTGCCACTTAAATATTTCGTGGCAGACTAAATCTCACTATAATGTCATTCAACGACATTATATGTTTACATAGTTACCCAGAGATCATTATAGTTATCAGCTATATTCCTTGATATTGTAACTTTGAGTGGTGATGTTGTCAATACATAGTAACAACATAAACATGATTCACCAAGTTGTAATATCAAGGAAAATAAATTAAGTGATAACGACAATAATTTCTGGGTAACTACATAAACATATAATGTCGTTGAGTTGAAACACTTTGACTATAGCAGTCATTTTTGCTGAGCGAATCATAATTGCATAAAATCGGTAACATCTTAAGCAGAAAGGACAGCAATGAGAATGACATTAAATGTAATTTGTTAACAGCCATAGAAGTTTATGTGACAGCTTATCGAACTGAAGTTACTAATTATAGATTTCCTCATTTGTATTACAGAAAACCTGATGATGGCAATAAAAACCGATATGAGCTCATTCTTAATACATAAATAAATAAAGCATTATGCTAGCAGTGTAAAAGGCATAAACGTCTATTGCATTAGAAAGAATGTTGAATGTAGTTCTTTAAATTTCTTTCCCAGAGAATATATACGACTTCGACTTGCCGTTTCTTTTTTTTTTTTTTTTTTTTTTTTTTTTTTTTTTTTTTTTTTTTTTTTTTTTTTAGCCTCTTCGTTTTAGGATAACAGAATACAAGATGTTTGAATATCTCGTTACATTATGTTTTGTGACAATGGATCTTAAAACCAGCGAAGCAGTAGCTCCTTAAATAGTTATCATAACAGCTTCTGCATTTGAGTCCTAAAAGGGCAGCTTTAAAGGAAGGCATAAATCATGCTCTTTACGATCTCGGCGTAAATGTGTGTGTGGCACTTTACGAGGACGCTCGCTAAAGTTCTTAAAGAGTTCTCAGGGGCGATGCAGACGCGAGTTTATTCTGTGTGAAGTTACTAGCCAGTCGGCTTTGAAGTCTGCAGCAGCACATGCAGCAGAACTTCGTGAAAAAAGCTAATGTGGCGTGTAGGATTGCGCGTCTGCCACTGAATAATTGACCTCTCATTCACGCACGCTTGATTCGAAGGACACTTTTGCAGAAAATCAACTATCGGACACAGGGGCCAGGTAAATATGTCAATAATGCTACTCTTGAACTTCACAAGATGGTATTTTTAATTTTATATTGCTTGTTGATTCGTATCGATTAGCCTTTCTGCATGTATACAAGGTAACCTAACAATTTCGTATTTGGAAGAGTTTATTTCTCATCTGCACTATACTGATTCATAGAAAACTCTGTCTAGATTGCAAATTTTAGTTTTTGGTAACGTGTTTTGGCCACTTGAATGTCCACCTGCTCACCACAACAACCATAGTGTTGCCCACCAATTGTGTTTAGTGCCCAAAACTATTGTTGTTGTGGTCTGAAGGTAGCCATTTAAATGATCGAAACCGGTTACCAAAAATTAAATCTGTGATTTAATCTGACAATTGTTTGCATTAACCATTAACATCACTGTTATTCCATGATTTTTTCAAAAATAATTACCATTTATTTATTGTAAAATTTAACGAACAGACTTATACACAGAGCATTGCGTCTAAGTAAAAAGGAAGCACTGTTACATTTCTCTAAACTCAGGGAATATCTGTATTTGTGAGAATCTAAGAATGTTACTGGATGTATACGACAATTAGTATAATTAATGATGAGATGATCATTAAATTTTATTTTTGAAAAGAAAGTAACCATTGTATCATAATAGAACCTTCACGTTTTGAAGGTAACTTTCTTTTGTATAAAGAACGTGTGATGATTTATAACATGTTTCGAAACTATGTTATACTATTATAGGACTTTACAAAACAAAGAAATCAATTCATTTTGAACATAACAACACGAAGACACTCAATGATGCATAAGTAATTTAAATGTTAAGAACTACTATACCAGTAGTTATTGTCAAAAGTTGAAAGCATGCACCACACATGCATTGTCAAACATAAACAGTTTCCTAAAACTCATTCTAACTTCTTACCTATATTAATGCTTAGTTATAAGGTGCCTTCATATAAAAATTTAAATGCTCATGCTCCAATTATATCACAACATGTTATCAAAGCCTTGAATCACATATGTCACCTCATTCTAAAAATAAACCCCAAAACTAAAACCCATATGTTAGATTGTGAGACAGCTCTGTTACGAAATGTGCATCAGTTTACAACTGAGCCTTGTGTAAGTTTTATGTCACGGCATGAGTTTTGGAAATGTTTATGTTTGGAAATATGTATATGCTCCTTGACTTTCACTTTTGGTGCAGCCTAATGGTGTAAAAGTTTTTCAGTTAGGTTATAGTGCTGTACGGTATAAATATTTATGTGTCACCATTTCTCTTGGTCTGATTTTCCTTCAACTAATTTGGTTTACTTGTTTTGTAACACTTAATAGTTGGATAAGGTCGTCCCAAAACATGTTGTTATGAAACTTTACAAAACTGATGCGTAATATTTACTCATTCCCACTACGATCATGCAGTCCGCTGAACATGCTTTACATTGTCTTTGAAGAATAAAGTTCTAAATTAACTCAAAATTCTTTGCATTGACAAATTCTAATAATAATAATAACAATAAGAATAATAATGCTGTTAGTAAAGTAGGGTGAGCTGTTGTTGTTCAAAGACAATCCACATGATCATTGATAGATATTCTATTTCCAGTTAATATAATTCGCAGTCAGATCAGTATAGTCATTATTCGAAAGTGTAATCATAGATGATAATTAGTTCTGACTTTTTTCACTCAGTTTAAATAATATTAGATATACGTTAAGGTTCACACCAAATGTTAATTTCACTTACACAGTCTAATTCTTTTTAATTAATTAGTAAATCAGTCAAAGATTGGATGATTCGTGTGAATAAATCTTCCTGACATTTCAGCCTTTGGTTTAGAGCATCACTTTAAAACATGTATTTTTACTGGTTTTTGTAAGCTGCCATTATCACACATTGCATATTTTAACAGGACATAATTCACATGCCAACCATTGAATTATAAGAGGAGGATGCTGGAAAAATAAGCGAGTCAAGTGTAAAAACTATAGCAAAACAACATGTTAAATATGTATCCCCCATACTGTTTCACTTAATAACAAAATGACGACGCATTGCGTTATTACCTGAAACAGTATGCGGGACATCAGCAAAAAACGTATTATATGTTCCATAGGGCCTGCAGCGTTAAAAACGTCGGCAAGTGACATTATTTTTAAATAAAGCAATTCGCTGCTATTCAGTATTTTTTATTTTCACAACATGTTTGCAGAGGATTTACAGCAGATATTTACATTGTTATGCTTTTATATATCTTCGGCGTATTGACATATGTGTTAATAAATTATACATGTTATAATATAGTCATAAACATACGACACCTTAGCTGTAACTGTCAAAATAAGTTTTCAAAATACGTTATATTATCAAACTCTTTTTGACAGTTAATATAAATATGCTTCAGATGTCTTATGTATGTCTGAACATCTAGACACATACATAAGTAGTTGTTAAGATCATAACTGTAATATTATAATACAACATACCATTGTTTTAATCTTAATGATACACATTTATACTGCAGGTCGCTTGACAATGGCATTATAAGCCGAAACAGATCTGTCGTGAAATTAAAAAAAATACTGAATAGGAGCGAATTGGTTTATTTATAAATAATCAAAATGTATTACACTATGTTACTTTAATATGGGTTTTACTCTTGACATGCTGATTTTCCCAGCAGTCATCTATTTTAATACAAGACCAATGATTGACATGTGAGTCAAGGTCTGTTAACAAAATGCAACTTATGATGACAGCAACATAGATCTGTCAAAATCGGCCTAAAATACAACATTTGAAGGCAATTTTTGCAGCCTATGTTTTTTCATACTTGAAAAATTAATTAAATGATTCCCAGTTCTGCCTGTTTGCTATTATCTTCAGATACATGTGCATCTTCCTGTACACCATGGAGCAGACGGGCAGTTGTCTTGTACAGTGCAGTTATCAAGTGGAATAACCTTACATCTTATTACGTATTTAACCTAATTATTTTTGAATAAAACATTTAAGTCAAACTTGTCATTTCTGGATGAAGTGACTAAACTTCGCTTCGCATTCGCCTTATCAAAGTTACATTTCCCATCTGCGTATAAATTCGAAGTTAAGTTGCTAAACGTTAATGAAAGACTGTTAAATAAGATCATCAGTAAAGTTTCTTAAACTCAAATGAATGGAAATAAATCATTAATAATTTTTAACTGAATAAACAAAGAGGCTATTTTAAATTTACCGCCTGTTTGATCGGGAGTGCAAAGGAAAGGTATTCCTGTGACATCAGTAATATTTTATAAAATCGAGATGTTATCTGGAATAAAAGTAGGAACATTTAGACTGCGCTGTTTAGAGATAACGTTTTACAAGCCTTTACTATATGTGGATGAATTTCTGCAGCAGCACGGCAAACCAGAGCTGAAGTAATGTTCTGTTAATATGGCTTTGTCAATTTTCGAAACTATCAGAATCATACTACGGTAAAGTAAAACCGGAATGGAAGGCATCGGACTATTAAAACAGAATATAAAATTAAGCATATTCTTAACAATAAATGGTAACAATGACCAATCGCAGATATTTATCGTACATGCCGAGAAACTATATCGCGAACACATCGATACACAGCATATACAAATAAGAAATATTTACTGGAAATTAATAGTGATTCACTGGGTTGGGAACCTGAAGTAATGAACACATTTCACAATTAATGAAATAATTATGGAGAAATTAGGGAGTTCATGGAATAACGTAAATTGCTGGAATACTATAATTCACAGATTCACAAATAAAGATTTTTAAATCCTTTTGAACATACATTAATTACTAAAGTCCAGGAGAGGTACCACAGTCTTCCTCTTGGAATTCAGCCAGAGCCACAAGGATCTGAATATGGCCAGCAAATAGGGCAAAATAGTTTATCAAAAACGTAAATGATTAGTGCGAGCTTTGCCAATCTTACTAATTAATAATAACCAATAGATCGCTGTTTCTCTCGACCAAGTAGTCAAAATTTAATAATTCGTCAAGATTTACATAACTAAAAAAAATGCATGTAGTCCTGTACCTTTCAAATGAGAGTACTACGATCGCCTTTCATTAAGTGACAGTTAGCTGTTAATTTATATAGTAGGATGGTTTGTTTAATCAACTAATTCAGAACTGGTGACTATGAGAAAGTTTAGAGGAAGATTATTTCACTTCCTGTTTATAAGTTTGCATACTTTCATCTGGTCCGTAGCAATAGAACCCACCAGCACACAGGAAATTGAAATCTCAAAAGAAAAATTCCATTGTTTCACGTAGCTTTTTCTTTACTATGATTACGCAAGTTCCGAAGTAACAGTTTACACGTCAAACATTTTCTAGCACAGTATCTGATCCACTGTAAAATTGTATTCACGATGAGAATGAAGCTACATTTTGCAACTGCATGTATTAACTATCTATATATTTGTGATACATTAGTATATTTAATTGTGGTGCCGCATATCATTTTTGTCTTCTGCTGTACTGCATTCGATGAACCCTCCGCCATGCACAAAAATATAAGCAGAGTATTTATGCAGATGATTCAAGTTGTGCTGCAGTGCGTAAGTTCAAAGATTTTAACTTCAGCAGGTTGGCGTAGTGATTATTCCCCCTCTTTTCTGTGTTGCTCTACACTATAGGTTATTTACAACTTTTACATTAATCAAACGGCTGTTGCTACAGTTGAAGGGCATGAATGTGACACAGTGGTTGGGAAGGGAGTAAGGGTTGTAAAGAAATTTGATTTTTAGGTATGGTCCGCCGAGAGCAAACACAATTGTTCTTAGTTTCTCCCAAACATGTTTCGCTTGCGTTGCAGCATCATCAGTGGGATATTCATTTTACACTGTCTTAATACCACGTGTAGTTGTGTGTGTGGTTCTTTAACTCAGGTAAAGGTTTCACCCTTCTCCAAAGTTATTCAATTTGTACATTTAGCAAACTGTGAAGGAAAGGAAAGAGAAATTTGGTGAAGGCATTAGAGTTCAGGGTGTAGAAATAAAAACGCTGCATTTTGCTGATGACATTGTAATTCTGTCAGAGACAGCAAAGGACCTGAAAGAGCAATTGAACGGAATGGATAGTATGTTGAAGACGCGTATACGATGTACATTAACAAAAGCAAAACAAGGGTAATGGAATGCAGTCTTAGAAAATCAGGGGATGCTGAATGAATTAGATTACACAACGAAACAATTGAAGTGGGAGGTCAGTTTTGTTACTTGGGCAGTAAAATAACCAATGATGGTCGCAGTACTGATGATATAAAATGCAGAATGGCAACGGGAAGAAAAGCGTTTTTGAAAAAGAGAAATTTGCTAACATTGAATATTGATTAAGTGTAAGGAAGTCGTTCCTGAAGATATTTGTGTGAGAGTGGAACTTGAACGATAAATAGTTGAGACAGGAAGAGATTAGAGGCTTTGAAAATGTGGTCTACAGAAGAATGTTGAAGATACATGAGTAGGTCGCGTAAGTAATGAAGAGGTACTGAATAGAATTGGTGAGAAAATGAATTTTTGGCATAAATTGACTAAAAGAAGGGATCGATTGGTAGGACACATTTTTAGACATCAAGGAATCCTAAATTGTATGGGGTAAAAATCGCAGAGGGAGGCCTAGTGACGGATATAGTAAGCAATTCAGATTGATGTTGGTTGACGTTCTTGAGATGAAGAGGCTTGCTCAGAATACGGTGGAGAGCTCCATCAAACCAGTATCCAGACTTAAGAAGACAACATCAACCTGCTTATTAAATCGCAAATTGTGACATTTTTCGAAACAAGAAGCAAAAAAGCAGTTATTTGTCACTTATAACCTGATGGAAATTCGTTTGCCAAATTAGAACATGGCGTGCAATACAGTATCTTGTACACTACAAGAATTTCTATGTTCACTGTAGTTCTGCCTTCAGGGACACTACTATTCAACCAGGCTGTACTACAATGTAATTTATAGATCACTGCATCAACCACACAAGGCTCACAACTGACATAGCTGAGGAGATTTTCACGACTGTGGAAATTTCTAAGGCATATATTGAGATAGCTGTGTGATGAGACAAGCTAGGAAAATAATTATTTAATTATTTTAGGCGCAATAGTTATGAAAAATCAGACTAAGACTGACGTGTTCATTGAAATTCCCCTTCCAAATGATTAGTAGGTATTGTGTGAATTGGTAACCTAAACCACGTAATAATCCAAGGAAAAACAGTTCGACACAACAGAAGCAGGAAATGGTACTTTTGCAGAATTATTTGCAATTTTTCTTTAATCACATTCATGGAGTGCACGTAATTCACTTGCTAGTAGTTTGGACATTTTATGAACACATCATCATGATACTAAGCTACTTATTAATACATAACAATTAATTCAAAATGCAGTAGACAGTGCTGAAGTGTCTTGTGACAAAAAAATTGATATTTCACTATATCATTCTCAAGTTTTCTAAAAAAATACAGACTCAATATCTATATTTTTGTATGAATCTAAAGTCAAGGAATAAATAAAACAGGAAATCCTATCTATGTTAGCCCAAGAATTTAATGATCAGGCTACAAGTTAATATCACATCCCGTTACATATTGTTAAAAATAAAACAATTGTATAAGATTTGTTCTGAATTCAATACAGACCACCACAATCATTTCAAATAGACACACCACACACATCAGTGGAATTGTTAAAAAAACCATCGTGTAAAAGTTTCATTTTTTGATGTCTACAGTCGCTTGTGACAAGTTGAGTTATGCTGCATCCTGAGCGTAGGAAACATACAACTTTTCTCGGTATTGGAATTTGTTACCAGTTTTATAAATTACAATTTGTTGTTAACATTCCATCAGCTACTTTCATTGGTGTTTATACTATTCTATATAGGAATCTGAAACAAAGAAATATCACTTACATCGATGATGTACAGATTACAGGAAACACTTGTTGTGAAAAATCACACTGAAACCCTACTAGGGACAAACTGATGTTTTTAACACTACACATAATCTACTAGGTAGGTCGCCCTATGTATGAAATGTGTATCACCACATTTCTCGGGGTTCATATATTTTAGCGACGTTTTATTAGTTTCCAGACCATGTCTACTATTAGATTATATTGTTGTTGTATCTTCAGTCCGCAGACTGGTACGATGCAGCTCTCCACGCTACCCTGTCCTGTGCAAGTCTCTTCATCTGAGAATACGTTCGGCAACCTACATCCTTTCGAATCTGCTTACTGTATTCGTCCCTCGGTCTCCCTCTACGATTTTTATCCCACACGCTTCCTTCTAATGCCAAGTTGACAATTCCTTGATGTCTCAGAATGTGTCCAACCAATCTATCCCTTCCCTTAGTCAGGATATGCTAGAAACTCCTTTTCTACCTGATTCGGGTAAGCACCTCCACAGTATTTACGTGATCTACCCATCTAATTTTCATCATTCGTCTGTAGCCCCACATTTCAAAAGCTTCTATCATTTTTTTATCTGATCTCCTTATCGTCCACGTTTTACTCCCATACAATGCTACACCCGAGACAAATGCTTTCAGACAGTACTTCCTAACATTTAAATTAATATTGGACGTTAACACGTTTCGATTCTTTAGAAACGCTTTTGTTTCCAAAGCCATTCTGCATTTTATAACTTCTTTACTTAGGCCATCAGATGTTATCATGCTACCCAAATAACTAAATTCATCTGCTCCTTTTATTGTGTCATTACCTAATCTAATTCCTTCAGCATCGCTTGATTTTCTGACATTGTTTTCCATTACCTTCGTTTCACTCTTGTTAATGTTCATCTTATATCTTCTTTTCAAGACACTGACTATTCCATTCAATTGCTCTTCCAAGTATTTCGCAGTCTCTGACAGAATTACTATGTCATCAGCAAACCGCAAGTCTTTCTTTCTTCTCTCTGCACTCTAATATCCTCTCCAAATTTCTCCTTCCATTCCATCACTGCCTGCTGAATGTTCAGATTGAACAACATTGGGGAAAGGCTACAACCCTGTCTTACTCCCTTCCCAACCCCTGCGTCCCTTTCTTGCCCTTCGACTCTAATAACCACTGTCTGGTTTTTGCATAGGTTGAATATAACTCTTCGCTCCCTACATTTTACCACTGATACCTTCAGAATTTGGAAGAGTGTATTCCAGTCGACATTGTCAAAAGCTTTCTCCAAGTCGAAAAACGCTAAAAACGTAGGTTTTCCTTTCCTTAGCCTATCTTCTAAGGTAAGTCGTAATGTGAGTATTGCCTCCCGTGTTCCTACACTTCTCCTAAATCCAATCTGATCTTCTTCGAGGTCGGATTCCACAAGTTTTTCCATTCGTCTGTAAATAATTAGTGTTATTATTTTGCACCCATGACTTATTAAACTGATAGTTCTGTAATTTTCACACTTGTCTGCACTTGCTTTCTTTGGAATTGGAATTACAATATTCTTCTTCTGTCTCATACATCTTGCATACCAAATGAAACAATTTTTTCACGACTGGCTCTCCTAACGACATCAGCAGTTCAGACGGAGTATCATCTACTCCATAGTCCTTGTTTCGGCTCAAGTCCTTCAGCGCTCTGTCAAATTCTTTTCGCAGTATCATATCTGCTATGTTATCTTCCTCCACTTCATCTTCTATTTCTTGAATACTGCCCTCAAGTTTATTTACTTTGCATAGGCCCTCTATATATTCCTTCCGCAGTTCAGCTTTCCCCACTTTGCTTAGTACTGGTTTTCCGTCTGAGTTCTTAATATTCATACAGCTGCTTTTCTTGCCTCGAAATATCTCCTTTATTTTCCTGTAAGTGATATCTATCTTTCCCCTAGTTATGCATTCTTCTACGGTTCTGCATTTGTCATATAGCCACTCCTGCTTAGCCGTCTGCACTTCCTGTCAATCTTATTTTTCAGGCGTTTGTACTCTCTTTTTCCTGTTTCACTTGCTGAATTTTTATATTTTCTCCTCTCATCAATTAAGTTCAGTATATCCTGTGTTATCCATGGATTTCTATTAGGCCTTGTCATTCTGCCTATATGGTCCTCTGCAGCCTTCACTACCCTGTCTCTCAGAGCTACCCATTCTTCTTCTACTGTATTACTTTCCTCCATTTCAGCCAATCCTTGCCTAAAGCTCTTTCTGAAACTCTCAACCACCGCTGGTTCTTGCAATTTGTCCAGGTTCCATCTCCTAACCTTTCTACCTTTCTGCAGTCTGTTAAGTTTTAATCTGCAGTTCATAACCAATAAGTTATGGTCAGAGTCTATATATATTATATTAACTGACAATAAAGAATACCGTGTGCCAATGGTTATAGCTATCAGAATAAATATAAAAATTCAAAATATTCACTACATAATCTAACAATTCAGCATTTACATTAGACATCTGACTATATTTGTTTCTGTTTTATGGCAGTGCGATTGAAAGATGACTCTAACTTCTTCCAGACATCTGCTTTATTGAAACTTTTACTTCGTCTTTTAGTATAGCAAAGCTCTTTTAGTCACTGATTTCCTTCTGAACTATTAATCATGCTATTAATAATGGACACGACACTAATTAAATGTCTCTTTCACACTTTTATACTGTCAACCAAAACAGGAGTATGAAATCTTGGCTGCTACATGTGAAACGACCGTCCTGTTACTTGCTGCTCTCCACGTCAGACTGTTTAACGTGTGTCCCCTGATCGACAGTGGCCACCGCGCGCGTCTTCTGTTCCTACAGCTGGATAGTCCGCTGTGTCACACACTGATCGGACAGCATGTGGAAGACAGCAGAGTTGACACAACTGCTGATCGTCTTCATAATTTTATTGTCAGCAGAAGAATTAGCAACTGAAGGTAGGAATTCCATAAGTAAGTACTGATGGCTATCGCTGATACCTATCTTGAAAGTTCTCTCTGAGTGAGTGTTGATAGTAAGAGCTGTTTAAGACAGCCATCTACATAGTGAGATGCTGGATGTGATGCTGATATGTAATTTGAAAGAATAGGCAATTTACTGAGTTTCCAGATATTTACACTGAAATTACAAGGAAACTAGTGTAGGCATGCATAGTCAATCACTGAGATCTACATCTACATACACACTCCGCAATTCACCGTAAGGTGCGTGGCGGAGGGTACACTGTACCACTACTAGGCATTTCCTTTCCTATTCCACTCCCAAATTGAACGAGGAAAAAAAGAATGCCTACATGCCTCCGTTCGAGCCCTAATTTCTCTTATCTTGTCTTTGTGATCTTTACGCGAAATGTAAGTAGGCGGCAGCAAGATCGTACTACACTCAGCTTCAAATTCCGGCCCACTAAATTAACTTAACAGAAATTCACGAAAAGAACGTCGTATTCCAGCGATTCCCAATTGAGTTGCCGGAGCATTTCCGTGACACTCGAGCATTGGTTGAACCTACCGGTAACAAATCTAGCTGCTCGCCTCTGAACCGCCCCTATGTCTTCCTTCAAACCAATCTGCTGCGGGTCCCAAATAATTGAGCAATACTCAAGACGTGGTCGTACAAGCGTTTTATACGCGGTCTCCTTTACAGGTGAAGTACATCTTCCCAAAATTCTCCCAATAAACCGAAGCCGGCTGTCCGCCTTACTCACAACTGTCCTTACATGCTCGTTCCATTTCATATCGCTCTGCAATGTTACGCCTATATTTGAACGACGCGACAGCATCAAGAAGCTCACTACTAATGCTGTATTCGAACATTATAGGATTGTTTTTTCTACTCATGCGCATCACCTTACATTTTTCTACATTGAGAGCTAGCTGCCATTCTTCGCACCAACTAGAAATTTTGTCTAAGTCATCATGTATGCTATTACAGTCAGTTACAGACGACACCGTCCCATACACCACAGCATCATCAGCAAACAGCCGCAAATTACAACTTACTCTGTCCTATCACACTCCCCTGGGGCACGCCTGACGATACACTCGTCTCTGATGAACACTCGCCGTCGAGAACAACGTACTGCGTTCTATTACTTAGGAAGTCTTCCAGCCAGTCACAAATCTGTGAACCTATTCCATAAGCTCGTATCTTCGTTAGCAGTCTGCAGTGTGGCACCGTGTCGAAAGCCTTTTTGAAGTCGAGAAAAACACAATCCGCCTGTTTCCCTTCGTCCATGGTTCGCAAGATGTCATGTGAGAAAAGGGCAAGCTGAGTT
Source organism: Locusta migratoria (assembly GCA_026315105.1). Taxonomy (NCBI): domain Eukaryota; kingdom Metazoa; phylum Arthropoda; class Insecta; order Orthoptera; family Acrididae; genus Locusta; species Locusta migratoria. The sequence continues at coordinate 902,271,828 of CM048744.1, read as the reverse complement.
TCACATGAACGATGTTTCCTAAACCCGTGCTGATTCATGGAAAGAAGCTTTTCCGTTTGAAGGAAATTTACTATATTCGAACTGATAATATGCTCCAAAATTCTACATGAAACTGATGTCAACGATATTGGCCTGTAATTGTATGGGTCAGTTCTCTTTCCTTTCAGATACACGGGAGTCACCTGTGCTTTTTTCCAATCACTAGGAACTTTGCGCTGAATTAAAGATTCGCTATAAATGCAAGCGAAGTAGGGGCCCAACGCCGCAGAATAGTCTTTGTAAAACCGAACTGGTATTCCATCCGGACCAGCCGACTTTTTCGTATTTAGCTCTCTCAGCTGCTTCTCTACACCGGAAATACCTATTGCTATGTCCCCCATTTCGGAATTAGAACGTTCATAAAATGATGGTACATTTGTGCGGTCCTCCTGCGTGAAAGATTTCTTAAAGATTAAATTTATAACTTCAGCTTTCCGTTTGCTTTCTTCTATGACTGTCCCGGAATGATCAACTAGTGACTGGACAGTGGGCTTTGACCCGCTTATCGATTTTACGTAGGACCAGAATTTTTTGGGGTTCTCGGAAAGATCTTTTGCTAAGGTATGGCTGTGATAATTATTGTATGCTTCACGCATTGATCTTTTTATAGACGCACGAATCTCTACTAACTTTTGCCTGTCATCATTTGCGTGTTCTTTTTTGAATCGAGAGTGCAACAGCCTTTGCTTTCTCAGCAGCCTTTTAACATTATTATTATACCACGGTGGATCTTTTCCATCCTTAATCGTCTTTACTGGCACATATTTATCTAACCCTTTATTAACAATGCACTTAAATTTAGTCCACAATTCCTCTACATCCATAGTCCCGGAATTAAACGATGCCCATTCATTTTCTAAGTGCGATCGTAACATTTGCTTGTCGGCTCTTCCCAGCAAAAACAAGCTCCTATCCTTCTTGATTGGTTTATGAACTGTGGTCACCATCGACGCTATGACGATATCATGATCACTAATTCCTGTCTATACACAAACATCGTTAATAAGGTCAGGCCTGTTTGAGGCTATAAGGTCTAGAATATTTCCATTGCACGTAGGTTGCCGGTTTAACTGCTCAAGATAGTTTTCGGAGAATGTGTCCAAAAGTATATCGCAAGACTGCTTGTCTGTACCGCCTTAAATGTAACTAGCGAGGTCCCAATCTATACTCTTAAGGTTGAAGTCTCCTACATCTACATCTACATGGGATACTCTGCAAATCACATTTAAGTGCCTGGCAGAGGGTTCATCGAATCACAATTATACTATTTATCTCCCATTCCATTCTCGAATATCGTGCGGGAATGAAGAACATCTGAATTTCTCAGTTAGAGCTCTGATTTCTCGTATTTTATTCTGATAATCATTTCTAACTATGTAAGTGGGAGTCAACAATATATTTTCGCATTCGGAGGAGAATGTTGGCGATTGGAGTTTCGCAAGTAGACCACGCCGCAGCGATAAGCGCCGTTGTTGTAGTGATTCCCATCCCAGATCCTGTATTATTTCCGTAACGCTGTCTCCCCTGTATCGTGACAATACGAAACGAGCTGCCCTTCTTTGGACTCTATCGATGTCCTCCGTCAAACCCACCTGATAAGGATCCCACACTGGGCTGAAATACTCCAAAAATGGACGGACAAGCGCAGTGTAAGCAGTTTCTTTAGTAGTTCTGTTGCATCTTTTAAGGGTTCTGCCTATAAAACGCAGTCTCTGGTTCGCCTTTCCCACGATATCATCTACGTGTTCTTTCCAGTTTAAGTCTGAAGTAATAGTGATTCCTAGGTATTTAGTGGAGTTTACGGCCTTCACATTTGATTGATTTATGTTGTAAACAAAGTTTAACGGATTTCTTTTCGTACTCATGTGGACGACTTCACACTTCTCATTATTTAGAGTCAATTGCCAATTTTTACACCATACTGATATCTTATTCAGATCGTTCTGCAGTTGGTTTTGATCTTCAGATGATTTTACTAGACGGTAAATGACGGCGTCATCTGCAAACAACCTAAGAGAGCTATTTAGATTTTCCCTAAATCGTTTATGTAAATAAGGAATAGCAGAGGACCAATAACACTACCCTGTGGAACGCCCGATATCACCTCTGTTTTAGTCGATGCCTTACCATCGATTACTACGAACTGTGTCTTCTCTGACAAGAAATCCCATATCCAATCGCAAATTTGGGGCGATATACCATAACCACGCAATTTGATTAAAAGCCGTTTGTGACGTACGGTGTCAAAAGCTTTCTGGAAATCAAGAAATATGGAATCGATTTGCGAACCTTTGTCGATAGCACCCATCACTTCGTGTGAATAAAGAGCTAGTTGTGTTTCGCATGAACGATATTTTCTAAATCCGTGTTGACCTTGGGTCAATAGATCGTTCTGTTCGAGATAATTCATAATGTTTGAATACAGGATATGTTCCAAAACCCTGCTGCAAATTGACGTCAATGAAATAGGCCTGTAGTTTAGTGGGTTACTCCTACTGCCTTTCTTGAATATAGGTATGACCTGTGCAACTTTCCAATCTTTTGGTACAGATCCTTCTATGAGGGAGCGGTTGTATATGACTGTTAAGTAAGGAGCTATCGCTTCAGCATAATCAGATAGAAATCTAATGGGTATACAATGCAGACTTGTTCTTGTTAAGTGATTTTAGTTGCTGCACTACTCCGATGATATCTACTTCTATGTTACTCATTACGCAATTCGAAATCTGGAATATTGTTTCGTCTTCTTTGGTGAATGAGTTTCTAAAAGCTAAGTTTAGTAACTCTGCTTTAGTAGCGCTGTCATCGGCAGGATCGCCATTACTATCAAGTAGTGAAGGTATTGTTTGTGACTTGCCCCGAATATATTTAACATATGACCAAAATCTCTTTGGGTTTTCAGTCAAATTACGAGAAAGAGTTTCGTTGTGATAAATATTGTAGGCATCTCGCATTGAAATCATCCCTAAATTTCGAACTTCTGAGTACGATCGCAAATCCTGGGGATTTCGTGTTCGTTTAAATTTAGTATGCCTTTTCCATTGCTTTTGCAACAGCGTCCTGACCTGTTTTGTGTACCAAGGGGGATCGCCTCCTTCTTTTATTAATTTATTAGGTATAAAACTTTCAATTGCTGTCGATACCACTTCTTTGAATTTGAGCCACGTCTGGTCTACACCTACGTTTAGTGTTAGAAGCGAGTGGAAGCTATCTTTCAAGAAGCAATGTATTTTGTTTCTGTCTGATTTCCTGAACATATATACTTTGCGTTAATTTTGGTAACTTTGGGACTTTCGATATTCAATTTCGCTACGATAGCTCTGTGTTCATTAATACCTGTATCCGTTTTGATGCTCGTTATGAGCTCAGGTTTATTTGTTGCTAAGAGATCCAGTGTGTTTTCACATCCATTTACAATTCTAGTTGGCTCATGAACTAATTGTTCGAAGTAATTCTCAGAGAATGCGTGGAGTACAATTTCGGACGATGTTTTATGCCTACCTGCTGATTTGAAAATATAATTTCGCCAACAGATCGAGGGTAAATTAAAATCACCACCTACTATTACCGTGTGAGTCGGGTACGTTTTTGTAATTAGACTAATATCACATGGCCCGGATACCTATGCACTACCTGGTGTAGACTTTCCTTGAATGATTCTAAAACTGCTACAGCAGCACTGGGGGGGGGGGGGGCAGTAACAACACCCAACTATTTACTTCTTTTAGACCTGTTAAACGTGCCCAGATAACTTCACAGTTACTTTCAACCTCGATCTCAGTAGAAACAATATCTTTGTCCACAGCGATGAGCACTCCTCCTCCAGTTGTATCAGATCTACATCAGAGATACATAAACACAGGATGACCCTATGCTCGGCAACGCCTTTATAAGACAACAAGCATTAGATCTGTTACTGCTGCTAGAATATCAGGTTATTACATAGTGTTATAGTCGGCGTACGAGAGATGGAACACAAAATCTTCGAGGTAGTGATGAAGTACGGATTTTATCGTGTACCATCACTACGTTTATATGCAACACATCTTCCGGAAGAGGAAAACCGATTTTCGTAAACCGTTTTTGGCCGTCGTGTTTACATGGCATAGCTGAATCGGATTTCTTAGTCCACTTACCATGGCGGCTGAAAAACAGCTGATTCAGTTCCTGATTTAGTCAGCACAACCGCTACTTTTCTTTATTTATTTACAGAGATTTATGATCACTCTAATATTTATACTTTTATTTCACATCGGAAAATATCACTCTTTCCATATGTGCCGAAAATTCTTAACAAGAAAACGCGATCTGACAAGCCAAGAACGCTTCAAAAACGGTTGCGTTTACATGGGCACGAAAATCGATTGTGGAATTGGAAAACCGATTTTGGAAAACGGATTTCCAGAATCGATTTTGGACTGTCTACAAGACCATCCAAAAGCGGAATTGGGAAATCGGTTTACGAAATCCGGTTTGGGAAACCCATGTAAATGGGGTCCATATCGAGAACCCGGTGAAACATTAAATCCCGACATCGCTGCGGACGCTATTTACACAGATTTATGATCACTCTAATATTTATATTTTTATTTCACATCGGAAAATATCACTCTTTCCATATGTGCCGAAAATTCTTAACAAGAAAACGCGATCTGACAAGCCAAGAACGCTTCAAAAACGGTTGCGTTTACATGGGCACGAAAATCGATTGTGGAATTGGAAAACCGATTTTGGAAAACGGATTTCCAGAATCGATTTTGGACTGTCTACAAGACCATCCAAAAGCGGAATTGGGAAATCGGTTTACGAAATCCGGTTTGGGAAACCCATGTAAATGGGGTCCATATCGAGAACCCGGTGAAACATTAAATCCCGACATCGCTGCGGACGCTATTTACACAGATTTATGATCACTCTAATATTTATATTTTTATTTCACATCGGAAAATATCACTCTTTCCATATGTGCCGAAAATTCTTAACAAGAAAACGCGATCTGACAAGCCAAGAACGCTTCAAAAACGGTTGCGTTTACATGGGCACGAAAATCGATTGTGGAATTGGAAAACGGATTTCCAGAATCGATTTTGGACTGTCTACAAGACCATCCAAAAGCGGAATTGGGAAATCGGTTTACGAAATCCGGTTTGGGAAACCCATGTAAATGGGGTCCATATCGAGAACCCGGTGAAACATCAAATCCCGACATCGCTGCGGACGGCAAAACATCCTGCAAGAAAGGGACCAACAACAACTGAAAACAATCGTTCAACGTGACATAAATGCAATCCTTCCACAAATTGCTGTGGATTTCAAGGCTGGGCCATCGACAGTGTGTGAAACCCTCAATGAAACATTATTGATACGTTTATCAATAATTTTACGCAATTGCGAATTTCTCTTAGCGTCACTGTATAAGGTATAGGTGTTCTATCAAGCGGGAAACCGGGGTTCGAGTCCCGGATCGGCACAAATTTTCATGTCACCACTTGATAGAACACCTATACCTTATACAGGACGCTAAGAGAAATTCGCAATTGCGTAAAATTATTGGTAAAGATATCAACGCTTCGAAGATGCAACAGCTCCACCAAAGAGACTGCCTTCATCACACTTGTGCGTCCTCTCCTGGAATACTGTTGCCCAGTGTGGGTCCCTCACCAGGTGGGACTGACGAAAGGCATTGAGAAGGTCCAGAGAAGGGCAGCAAGTATTGTTTTATCACGTTACAGGAGGGAAAGCGTCACGGAAAAGTTGCACGATTTGAGGTGGAAATCATTAAAAGAACGACGTTATTCGTTGCGGCGAGATCTATTTACGAAATTTCAATCACCACTTTCACTTATAAATGTGAAAATCTTTTGCTAGCACCCACCTACATAGGGAGACATGACTATCCCAAAAAGATAAGAGAAATCAGATCGAAAATGGTACGATTTAGGTGTTCTTCCTTCCCGCGCACTATTAGAGAATGGAACCGCAGAGAAAGGTTATGAAAGTGGTTAATGAACCCTCTGGCAGGCACATAATATGATTTGCAGAGTATCTATGTAGATGTAAAATATAGGACCAGATTGCTTGATCTGGGATACAGGTTAGATATGGTATTGTTGCTCGTTTCATCAAATGTTCAAATGTTTGTATAGTTTATGGGACTTAACTACGGGGTCATCACTCCCTAAACTTACAAACTACTTATGAACTACTTACTAACTACGACGGTACAATATCCATGCCCGAGGGGGGATTCGAAACCCCGACCGTAGTGGCCGTGCAGACCGTGACTGGTGCGCCTTAGTCCCCTCGGCCACCGCGGTCGGTTCGTTTCATCCGGGGCAATTTATGCTGCACTCATAAGGTTCCTATACACTAACATGTATTCATGCGTAACCACATCCTTTAAAATAATGGCAAATTCATAAAAAAAATTAGAAGCTGGACTTTCACAAGCTACAATGTAGCTATCATTGGTGTTGGTTCCATTTGCATAAATTTAAGCTATATCTTACCAACTGAAAAGTCTGTAATGGCTTCCGAGATACAGAAGTATTCCTTTCTGTCAGTGCACTTGGATCAGAGGCGAAACGAACTACAATGGTGTCTTGTAAGCCAGTATTTTTTTATTACTGTTGAATATCGTGTAAAGTAACCACATAGTCGGAAAACGTGATGTGTTCGAAAACAAATAGCCAGACTAACCTGATACTTCATTGTCTAACCAGGTGCCACGAGTTATTTCTGACGACTCCTCACATCGTTGAAAGGTGACGACTAGGTTAAAATGAAAAGTGAAAACATTGCATACATGCAGCCCATTGCGATTCGAACCTACGGTTGTTCCATGTGACTCTAGTGCTTCACCTCGAGTCCATTACCAATGCTTGCTTGCACCAGCTTGTAGAGTTAGCAGATACTCTTTCGTTTGGCGAAAATGCGTTCGCGCCTGGGATCGATATTGACGGGTGTTTGACGTTTTTCTTCCATTACATGTTGAACACTACGGAATTGGTCGCTTTTATGTCTGCTAGAAGTACCTTCGAATTTTGATGATCGATAAATGACAGTAGTGATTTTCGACTACTGATATTTCTTAAACTGTCAGGTGTTGAGTAGTATAATTTGTAAATAGTAGCTAGTTGTAGCAAGCGCTCTTGGTCATCGAAATTTCAGGCTTCTAGCTTTATGCACAACGTAGGTACAGGGCAATAGAAGGTACTGGGAACGACTTAAAGGATGGTATGGCTGTGAGCGCTCGACTGGGCGGGGGTAATGCCGTGTTCCCAAAAGTATCGATAATTACACCCAAAATTATCAATATAAACTACTGGCCATTAAAATTGCTACACCAACAAGAAATGCTGATGATAAACGGGTATTCATCCGCCAAATATATTATACTAGAACTCACATATGATTACATTTTCACGCAATTTGGGTGCATAGATCATGTGAAATGGCCGTAATAACTGCCTTGATACGCCTGGGCATTGAGTCATTGGATGGCATGTACATGTATTGATGCCCATGCAGCTTCAACACGATACCGCAGTTCATCAAGAGTCGTGACTGGCGTGTAGTGACGAGCCAGTTGCTCGGCCACCATTGACCAGACTTTTTCAGTTGGTGAGAGATCTGGGAAATGTGCTGCCAGGGCAGCAGTAGAACATTTTCCGTATCCAGAAAGGCCCGTACAGGACCTGCAACATGCGGTCGTGCATTATCCTGCTGCAATGTAGGATTTCGCAGGGATCGAATGAAGGGTAGAGTCACGGGTCGTAACACATCTGAAATTGTTCCGGTGACCATTTGATATTTTTCTCATGAAATTGCGGTATAACACAATTTTACTATGCTGTATTAAGGGTTCTCTACGGCAATTCACACAGTCCATCACCGGGCCATCACGTCGAGTAAAATTTCTCGGAAAGAAAGATTGGTTCTCGCGGTGGGGCGAAATGTACCATGGGAAATGCCGACGTAACCGGCGACCGGTGCTACCAACATGAACTCCATCATCGCAATTGTGAGTAGCGATGAAGAAACAGGACAGTCGACGTGAAGTGTTTCGTAAAAATCCGATATTTAATGAAACTAAGCGACTCACTCATCGGCCACCTTTATTGTACCACTGTTAGCAAAGTAGTAATCACGACGGTTTTGTAGAAACCGGACTTCTTTTGGGCTGTCTCTTCCAATTTAGTAATACAAAACTGACGGAAACACAACAAATGTAGCGGCACATTTGAAGAGCAACATCACTGTGCGTTCTTGCAGCAAAAAAGATGAAACAGAACGGCAATGACAGATATCAGTCGTGACACTGCGACAATTTCACGTTTTGTCAACCTGATTGCCTACAAATGATGAGGGTGAGGGTTTTGACACAGTAGGAATTAAAAAGAAGATTCTTTAACAGCTCAGTTACGGAGAGATAAATGTATCCTTATAATGATAAGTCAAATTTATCAGGATACTCAATGGAGCACTTGAAAGTGTCATCTTTCAAATACTTCACAGTGTAAAATATTTTGAATTTTCCCACATCAGGTTGAAAAATGTTTATTTCGACATGCAGACAACGAAAACTAAATGTAATGTAATATTTAATGTCACTGTACCGTGCACATGGTTGTTTATTAACAATGTAAGTCACCAGAAAAAATATTGCAGAATAAGATTTTCGTCTTCCACATTTTCACACTAAATATTTTCCAATTAATTTCTGCTGTAAGGCGAATAGCTAAACATCTAACTTTTAACTGTAGAGAATACAACACTAAATCATTACTTTAATACACAGCTCTGAAACAAGGTTCGTCTTTCGTGTGACGTTTTGCTGTCGAGGTAGTGGACTTCATTATCTTGAATTTTCTTGGTAAGTTTTTCGCTAATGTAATTTAGGCTATTTCTCAGTGTGTTTTTTTTTTATTATTATTTGGGTTACTCTAAGTCAGTATTCTATACTCATTAGACTATTCACTGCATTAACAGATCATGTAATTAATTTTCACTAAGGATAACTTGATCCTTTTATTCCCATATTGCTTCTTCGGTGTAAAAATTCAAGGGTAATTCTGAAAGATGCAATCGTATCTTGCACTCTTTCGATCTATACCAAAGTACTCTACTACAGACCAGTGTAATAGTTACTCCACATACAATTGAATATTTTCTGTTATGGTTTACGTGGTGTAGTTTGTATTTGTCGTAAATTACTATCCACTCTGGGAATATATGTTGTGTTGTATCCTCGCTTAAATGTTACAATTACTGATGTTCTAAATGTTCGAAGGTTTGTAATCATAAGGAACCAAACTGCCAGGATCATCGGCTCGAACACTTACAAACTACTTAACACATGTATCCAAGTTCGAGGGAGGACTCAAATCTCCGACGGTAGAGGTCGTCCAATCCGTAATACGTCCAAGACCGCGCGGCAATTTCCGTGTAACTGATAGTGTTTTATTTGTACTGTCGTGTGCCGAATGATTCTGCACATTATCAATTCCCTTCGCCACGTTAGAAATGGAAGCGTATTAACCCCTCCCCCATCAACCCACCCAGAGGCGGATGCTGTTTCCTGCTAGGGGTTAAAAAATTGTAAATTGCCTTCGAGTCTGTGAGCAATAAGCAGAAAATACCCGTGTTGTAGAGTGTTATTCGGTAAGTCGGGGATCGCTGGAAGAAATACGACGTTCTTTTCGTGAATTTCTGTTGAGTAAAATTAGAGGGCCGGAATTTGAAGCTGAGTGTAGTACGATCTTGCTGCCGCCTACTTACGTTTCCCGTAAAGATCACAAAGACAAGATAAGAGAAATTAGGGCTCGTACGGAGGCATATAGGCATTCTTTTTTTTTCCTCGTTCAATTTGGGAATGGAATAGGAAAGGAAATGCCTAGTAGTGGTACAGTGTACCCTCCGCCACGCACCTTACGGTGAATTGCGGAGTATGTATGTAGATGTAGTTGTAGATGTAGATGTACTCCACAAGGTGAACAGTTGCAGGGCTCCGTCAGTTCGCTCGCCTCAGACATGGGGTCTTGACCCACCAGTAAGATCTGAAAACAGTGCTTATCTTTGGGCAGAAATCGTCTCCATTGTAAAAATAAAATACCTTTTTAAGGGAACATTGACGCGAAGGAGAGAATGCGATTGGGGCCGCAAAATCCCCCGGCATTCTGATTGGCGTGCTCGCGTACGTGAGAGCACTCCTTGTGGAGATAGATCTAGTGGCGGTTACAGCAGTGGACTGGGCCTCGGGCTGCCTCGGCGTTTGGACGTGATTCTGGCTTCGGACTCTCTTGGAGGGAACACTTGGGTTGCGGGCCTCTTGGAGATACTTGTTGGAAGGAGAACTTCACGGCAGCCGGCGCCGTCGCAGCATTTAGCAGGAGGAGTAACTGCAGCTCTGCTGAATGGCAGCAGCCAGCAGTCAGAGGGAATCTCACCCAGGCGCCAAAGAGACTGATTACCAATGCCTGCCAATTCAGATGCTCAAAGGGAAAAGTTTTGTATCCCATACTCGTCGCCACTTTTGTGTCTCGTTTCTGCCGGTTGTCCTACGTGTCGGTGGCCGAGTAGAGAGAGACCGACACAGGAAACTAGAATACACGCGTGTGCTGGTACGGAGGTGACCAGCCAGTGGGACAGCAGAAACTAGAAACACTAAGTTAAATTACAACAAGATGAATATTTCGTAGAAATTATACAATACTTAACTTGGAGGGCAGCAGACTTGTGGAATGCTGGTACATAGTTTAGATAGAGGCCTGCCTACTGAAGAGAGTCCTAATCGGTGCCTGTCCTATTGCCAAGTGACCGGTGCCGTTCAGTCGTGGCCACGAGCGGAGTTGCAGCAGAGGGCGCTCGTGGCTGACGTCGTAAGAACGCCGCGCCGTGGTTGCATAGCGGCGGGCGGCGAAAGTACGTGGCGCGTACTTATGGGAAACATTATTACATAAACTCGTGATCATGAAAATTGAAATTCTGATTTTCCATATTTGTTAGTTGAAACCAGGCGTTGCCTGGGTATTCATTTTTTTCATATTCACGCTGTCCGTTTCATACTCTAATTCTCTCCGTCCATCTCTTTCTTTTCCAACGTTTTCTGTCCATTACTCTTCTTCGTTTCAACTCTTCCTTCGCCTATAAAAATTCACATATATCTGTCAACTTTCTCGGTGATCAGTGAAACACTGTCAACGTTTATTGCGTGGCACCCTCTGCCGTGCACAACACGCTGAGTTGCAATTTGTAAATACTCTGTCCATGAAAACATTCCGCCATGACCGAACTTCCTAATAACGGTGTCAAAGTCGGTTGTGAAGTACCGTTTTCATTTGATGGTTAAGTGTGCAAAATTTCTTCAAAATGTAAATAAAACTGTTGGTATCTGCTGAAGTCCGCAATTAAACTGTCCTCCGCTATTCACTATAAGAAGGTTTATGTAGACAATGAGTCTTGTGACATAAAAGTTTTCTGGGTATGGTACCGCGTCATTATGTAAGGCTATTACTTAAATAATCCAACGTTTCGGCCAACGTTACAGTGGCCTTCATCTGGGTTACCCAGATGAAGGCCACTGTAACGTTGGCCGAAACGTTGGATTATTTAAGTAATAGCCTTACATAATGACGCGGTACCATACCCAGAAAACTTTTATGTCATCTGACTCTGGCTGCGGAAGCCTACGTAATTATAACAATGAGTCTTCTTTTGAAGTTCAAGTGAGCAAAATTTCGATAAGATAGGAATAAAACTAAATTGAAATCAAGCAAAAAACACAAAAAGTGACAATCTTCTTTATAAATAAGAAATATTGGATTAAAAATTAGAATTTCAGAACGAGTTTTCACGTATTATTATGATGCACCAAAGAAGTATCAGTGTTCCCCTTTGTCTTGTTGTTGTTGTTGTTGTTATTGTTTAGAGGGGACTAGACTGCACGGTCATCAGTCCCCCCTTTGTCTTCCTATGGCTGTTGTACATGGCGTGTTGCCTGCGAGGGGATAAGCGGATTTAAGAGGGTTAAAACTTAAACAGTGGTAACTATTTATTCGCAAGTGATGCAAAAGAGTTGCATGTTTGCACCTGACACTGTCTATCAAAGTAGTCTCGAGCGTTGTGTAGAACTCACTCCCAGCCACTGGAAGGCACAGTATAACGTTAGCTAAATCAATGGTGATTATCAGTAATCGTATCTTTGAGGTAATTCATAATCTCTCAACACAAAATCTTGATGGAAATTGACGTCAGTGATACTGGTTAGTACTTCAGAGGATTAACCCTGTTGCCTGTCTTGATATTGGTGTAACCTGTACGACCTTCTTGTCTTAGTACGTATATGTCAGTGATAGAGCGGTTGTATGAGATTCATTACTAACTATAGAAGTATTGCAACAAAATATTCCGTAAGAAATCCAATAGTAATATACTCGACATCTTAGGCCTTACCTTTTTTGAGTGATTTCATATCTTATTTAAATTTCATCACAAGGTTAACTACTTCTAACAGCAATAAAAACTTGACAACGAACTGCATTTCTGAACACCATTAGGTTCTTTGGTTCGGAATGTCGGCAGACCTTTATCGAACTTTTAGTGCCTATAATAATTTGAAACTTAGCTATTTACATCAGAGCCTTTATTGTTCTTTTCCTACACAGCTATGACAGTTTGTAATTCGTTTCCCTGACACTTGGTAAGGATTAGCAAAATTAATGCGCATTTGATCAAGAGGGATAGGAGTAAAGCTTGGCTGTTTCTTCAGCAGTAATCATAAAATTAAGTGTACTTAAAACTAATATAGGTACGATCAAAAGACTTTCATGGTGTTGTGTGAATCGCCGTCAGCACATTGAATTTTATATTTATTCTTGAAAAGAGCAGACTTTACTTTTTGTTTTCTTTACTCTTTGATTACTTACTTACTCTCTGATTTCAAGTTAATGACTTTATGTTTGTTCTCTTAAATAAAGAGTATTTCGAGTGTCTCTCAACGAAGCTTATTTATTAATTTAAAGTAATTGCTACGACGATAAGACGCTACAAAGTTGTGACCGCGAATCTGAAAGCAATTAACGAGAATATGAGCATGCAAAAACAGACGATATCGTCGAGAATTGCAACGGCGCGAACATGCGACAGTAAAGCAACAAACCTTCGCCACGATTTACAAAGACAGCTGGAAGAATTACGGTTGGAAATAGAAAGGCATGAGAGTTCGGCGGAAGATCTAAATTTCCCGACTAGCAGCAGAGGTACAGCAACAAATAAATTGCAAATGAAGGTGCGTACGCCACAGTTTCTACCGGATAAGCCAGACCTTTGGTTTGCAATGCTCGAGTTGGCTTTCCGACAAAACGAAATTACAGAAGAACACACGAAATTTGCAATAGCCGTTAATGCGCTAGACGCCAGAGCAGCTGCTATCAGCGCTGATATTATATTGACGCCGCCAGCCACGCTGCAGTATACGTCTCTGAAAAATTTAGTAATCACAAGAATGTGTCAACCGATACAACAACGTATACAACGGGTACTGAAAGGCGAGAAGATAGGAGACAGAACTACATCTGAATATTGGAGGCATCTAAGAAACATAGTTAGAGAAGACGAACTTTCAAATGACACGCTAAGACAGGTATGGCTGGCATAATTACCAGAGAATGGTAAGACGGTGGCAGTTTTATATGAGACACAAGACATTTCAACATTGCTCTCAGTGACGGACAAAGTATATGCTGTTTTGGAAAATAGACATACAGCAGATATAACTGCAACTGCCAATAATTACGACTTACAAGAAAATGCAGCTATACAGAGAAACCAACAAGCAACTGTCAAGGATGAATTACGTGAACTACAAGAACAGGTTGAAACTCTGCAAAAACGGGTAGCGACGCTGCTGGAGAGCGAGAAGAGCGTTCGTAAGCATAACACGAACAGTAACAGCGGAAACAACGGAATCAAATGGAAAGACCAAGTCTGCTGGTATCATCGACGGTTTGCAGAGAGAGCTACGAGATGCACTACGCCATGCACGTACTCAAGCTGCATGATCAATCAAGTAAAATGTGAGGCCGACGAGCAGCGCGCCATGGTGAGTAACCTGTCTCTTTTACCTTTGGTTTCGTGCCGGTTATATGTGCGTGACATAGAATCGAAACGTATTTACCTAATTGATTCAGGATCAGACGTAAGTGCGTTATTGATCGGAAGTTGCAAAGCCGAAGTCCAAGCTTCACAGATAAGTCTTACTGCAGCAAATAGAGCGCCAATAATGACTAACGGGAAGTGTCAGTTAGACGTTAAATTAGGATTCAAACGAAATTATTCTTGGTCTTTTGTAGTAGGTGAAGTTACAGATGCTATCCTAGGTGTGGAGTTTTTGTATCACATTAAACTTGAGGTAAATATCAGTACAGCAACCATAAGATGTGGTGAAGAAATAGTAAAAGGTACGTTAGGACGAAATACTTTTGGTACCATAGGCTACCAGGATAGTCAGCTGTTTCACTTGCATAGTAATGATAAAAAGGTGCACACGCAAACAGTTTTGCACAACACAGTGCACCACATTAAGACGACAGCTGGGCAACCGGTATCAGAGAGACCAAGAAGGCTAACTCTAGACCGATTTGCGGCAGCGAAAGCAGAGTTCAAAGAATTGCTGCAAAAAGGTGTGCTTCGCAGGTCTGACAGTCCATGGTCATCGCCACTCCATATGGTCAGAAAGAAAGATGGTTCTTGGAGGCCCTGCGGTGACTATCGAGCTTTAAATGCCCGCACTGTTCCCGACCGGTACCCGATTCCAAACATCAGAGATTTTACAAATGCATTGGCAGGAGCGACCATATTTAGTGTCATAGACTGTAAAAAAGCATACCACCAGATATCAGTCGCAGAAGCTGACATACCAAAAACAGCGATCATAACACTTTTTGGTTTATTTGAGTATGTAAGGATGCCATTTGGTTTGAAAAATGCAGCACAAACTTGGCAACGCTTGGTGGATGAAATGTTCGCATACCTTGACGATATACTGATCTCTTCGATATCGAACGAACAACATGAAGAACATTTAAAAACCCTTTTCAAGCGTTTCGATGCGTATGGAATTGTAATAAATGAGGCTAAATGTATGCTCAGACAAAGTCAAGTATCATTCCTCGGTTACACGGTGACTCCGGCTGGAATAAGTCCACTTTCAGAAAAAATTACAGCTATAAAGAAGATGCCCCAACCAACTAATTACCAACAACTTCGAAGATTTCTTGGGGCTGTAAACTGTTATCGGCAGCATTTGACAAAAGCAGCCGAAAAGCAGGCACCTTTAACTGCAACTCTAGTGGGCAAGAATGCGACAGGCAGAGAACCATTAAAATGGACTCCAGAAATGCAACCGCATTCGAACAAATTAAAACATACTTACAGAATGCAGTGCTATTAACACACCTAGTTCCTCAGGCACCATTAGCCATAGTGGTCGATGCCAGTCAGCAAGCTTTAGGAGCAGCCTTGCACCAGCAAATAAATAGGATTTTTCTCCCGTCAACTCACAGCGGCACAAGTCAAATGGAGTACATATGGAAGAGAACTACTAGCAATGTATGAAGCTGTAAAGTATTTTCGTCAGCAAGTGGAAGCCAGACGATTAATTATATATGCCGATTACAAGCCTATCACTTTTGCTTTCTGCAAAAACAAAGACAGTTGCTCACCGCGACAATTTCGGCAGCTAGAATTTATAGCCCAGTTTACTACAGACGTGAGGCATATCAGAGGAGCGGAAAACGTGGTCGCAGATTGTTTGTCAAGAGTTGATGCTATTTCTCAGATGATTGACTATGAACAATTGGCAAATGAACAGAAAGTGGACCCACAACTTGAAGCATATCGCAAGGATGCTACCTCAGGGCTACGATTACAACAAGTACATCCAGTTGGAGACAATGTTTATGTTTGGTGCGATGTATCTCAAGGTAGACCTAGACCATTTGTGCCCAAGACACTGAGAAAGAGTTTTTTCGATGCCATTCACAGCCTCGCTCATCCCGGAGCAAACGCAAGTGTCAAGCTTATGAGAGATCGTTTGGTATGGCCAGGAATTGAGAGAGATTGCCGGAGTTGGGCGAAGTCAGTGCCAGAGGCGTAAAATCGGCCGACACGTCCACAAACAGATTGGAGATTTTCCACTTACGACGACTAGATTTACACATGTACATTTGAACATTGTAGGCCCGTTATTACCTTCAGAAGGATACCGCTAACTCCTTACCATGATTGACCGTTATACAAGATGGGCAGAAGCAGGGCCACTAACGGATATTTCAGCAGAAACTGTGGTACGGGTATTCCTGGAAATTTGGATTGCACGTTTTGGCTGCCCATTACATGTGGCCACTGACCAAGGCCGCCAATTCGATTCTTTACTGTTCTTAGAATTGGCTAATCTGTGTGGCTTCCGCCGTCATCGCACAACTGCTTACCATCCAGCCAGTAACGGTATAGTCCAACGCTTGCATAGAACCTTAAAGGCTGCATTAATGTGTCACTCACAATCGTGGACTTCTGCTTTGCCTCTGGTGTTAGTGAGTTTGCGAACTGCAGTTAAAACAGATTTGGGAGCTTCCACAGCAGACGGTGAGACCTTGCGGCTGCCAGCAGAATTCTTTAATGCTCAGGTGGAGACATCACAAGAGGACTTACCAGAGGTTTTGCAAGTGCTACGCAGACAAATAGTTACACAACGCCCATCACCTGTATCGCGACATGAAGAAAGAAAAACATTTATCCATAAGGACCTTCACAACTGCACCCATGTCATGCTCAGAACAGACTCAGTACGACCGCCACTGCAGCCTCCGTATTCCGGGCCAATAAGGTGTTACTGAGAGGTGACCATACAATGCAGATCGACTGTCACGGAAAGCGGCAGACAGTATCATTGGAACGAGTAAAACCTGCACATATGTTGCTGACTGAAGAAGACGTGCAACAGGTACGTCATGAATCGGCAGTACCTGTACAACAACCACAGCAAGAAGATGAAGTGGCGGAAGAAGTAAACACCGAACCTTCCATACTAACAAGAGGAACCGAAGAGGAACACACAACTGGACGTTCTAGAGCTGGCCGTCGTGTCAAGTACAAGTATCCATACATCCATGGAGCGCCGCTATACCGCGGGGGGGCTGTGTGGGAATCGCCGTCAGCACAGTGAATTTTATATGTATTCTTGAGACGAGCAGACTTTACTTTTTGTTTTCTTTACTCTTTGATTACTTACTTACTCTCTGATTTCAAGTTAGTGGCTTTATGTTTGTTCTCTTAAATAAAGAGTATTTCGAGTGTCTCTCAACGAAGCTTATTTATTAATTTAAAGTAATTGCTACGACGATAAGGCGCTACAGTGTGATTTTATGCCCTTTCGATTCAAATTACTTTCGTTTTTACCTAAAAGGCGTAAAGGGCGTAACTTTGTAAATGTGATTTTAGTCTCAACAGCGGCAGACGAGGGAAATGCATGCTTAAAAAATTATCTCGGGCTAAACATATATCTTTGGCCACACATATATCTTTCGCTACGCATACAAATTCTTCAACTAACAAAGAATATGAGAGCTGATATTTCTCTTACATACTTTCACGAGTTTATGATAGGAGAGAAAGAAGGATAAACGGCACTTATCATTAGTATACTACTGATCTCTGCTGAACTACCAATCCAATTTCTATATGTATACATTCCGGATAACAAAATGAGCCTCGGCGGATTAGCCGTGCGCATTGGGGCGCCGTGCTGTGGTGCGCGCGGCCTTTCTTCGTCGGGGGTTCGAGTCTCCCCTCGGGCATGGTTGTTTGTGTTGTCCTTAGGTTAGTTTAGTTTATGTTAAGTAGTTCGTAAGCTACGAACTAATATCATAGCAGTTGAGTCCGATAGGTTAACAAACATTTTATTTTTAATAAAATCAAAATTGTTGTTTATAGAGAAGTATGCAATAAATAGTTAAATATATTGTCAATAAAGTTTATCCTTTTATTTCAAACTACAACACAAATCATACCTCTGGTAGCCCTGCATACAAACACCCCAACTTACAAAGACTATGTGAGCTGAACTATAGAAAGACGAAGCAGAAGCACATACATTTACAAAAAGGCAAAGGTATGTATTCTACTGATCATACGAGTGGCCTCATCGATCTCAACAAGCATCACTGCAACAACGCCACTACTGAAAAAGAGCTCGTGGACCAAATCTAGGGATAGCTTATCATAACTATATCAATTCGGTGTGACTATTTGCAAGGGCGATTTTTTGCCACCAAAAATACTGTTTTTGACGATACCGAATTTAACATTCAAAAGAAAATTACCGGCGAAGAAGGAATGTATAGGTCAATTGATAAGATAGTATATGTTGAAGAAAGTATAAATTTCCCTACACAATTTGTAAACTCTACAAGTACCACGAATGCCGTCACACTACGTTCGACTTAAAATTGGATTCTCCGAAATCTTAAGACCCCCAAAACTAAGCAATGAATCAATGATGATCGTCAAACAGTTGTCATCAACGTCATCCAAGCCGAGCTTATGACTGGAAACCAAAGAGGACACGCAGAATTTATCCCTAAGACACCACAGATTTGTACTAAACTAACAAACCAATTTAAAAGATTGAAATTTCCAATAAAATTAGCTTAAAGTTATAATAAAGCGCAAGGACGCTCATTAAAATTTTGCAGAAACAATATTAAAAACTCTTTCAAAAATAGTTAAAATACATTGTCAATATTTTTACCTCTGATATTATCCTTTTAGAGTTTATTCTAAAACGATAATATTAGAGGTAAAAAATATTGACAATTTATTCTTTCAAGTTCTGAAGCAAGCAGGAGGAAAATAAAGAGAGCGTAAGGTTATTTACAACTTGTACAAAAATCAGACAGCGGTTGTCAGAGTTGAAGGGCATGAAAGGGATGCAGCGGTTGGAAAGGGAGTAAGACAGGGTTGTAGCCTTTCTCCATTGTTATTCAAGTTGTACATTGAGCAAGCTATAAAGGAAAGCAAGGAGAAATTTGGAGAAGGAATTTAAGTTCATGGTGAAGAATTTTTTGCCGACGATATAGTAATTGTGTCAGATACAGCAAAGGACCTGGAAGAGCAATTGAACGGAATGGACAGTGTGCTGAAAGGTGCATATAAGATGAACATTAACAAGAGCAAAACTAGGGTAATGGAGTGCAGTGTAAGAAAATCAGGCGATGCTGAAGGAATTAGATTAGGTAACGAAGCAATAAAGGAGGTAGACGAGTTTTGTTACTTGGGCAGTAAAATAACAAATGACGGTCGCAGTACAGAGGATATAAAATGCAGAATGGCAAAGGGTAGAAAAGCGTTCTTGAAAAAGAGATATTTGTTAACATTGAATATTAATTTAAACCTAAGGAAGTCCTTTCTGAAGGCATTTGTATGGAGTGTTGCCTTGTATGGGAGTGAGACATGGACGGTAAACAGTGCGGACAGGAAGAGGATTGAGGCTTTTGAAATATGGTGCTACAGAAGAATGCTGAAGATTAGGTGGGTGGATCGCGTAACTAATGAGGAGGTACTGAACAGAATTAGCGAGAAAAATAATTTCTGGCATACCTTGACCAAAAGAAGGGATAGATTGGTAGGGCACATTCTTAGACATCAAGGTATTGTGAATTTAGCGTTGGAGGGAAGTGTGTGGGGTAAAAACCGCAGAAGGAGACCAAGAGATGGATACAGTAAGCAGACTCAGACAGATGTAGGTTGCCGTTCTTATGTGGAGATGAAGAGACTTGCTCAGTATAGGGCACTGTGGAGAGCTGTATCAAACCACTCTCCGGAAGGAAGTCCACAACAACAACAACATTATCCTTGTATTCTAACTACCGCAAAACGTTATATTAATACCCGATGCGAAGCCGGGTACTTGAGCTGGTAATAGTAATAAAGGACGAAGGACAGAAACTAAGTGATCAGACGTGCTCCCCAGAAGCACAGCAGCATAAAAGGATTGCCCGCCAGGTCGGTATTAGAGCCGGCATCGGCAGCTGATCACATCAGCGGCTTTTATTTGATTCCGCTGCTCGCCGGTGCGGTGCTTTCTCAGTCGATGCGAGGAAACAGACCCACGTGACGTAGACCCACTGAGTGCTCACTGTTCCGAACCATCGCACCAGGATGAATAATCAGTAAACACAGTTACCGACTGCGACGGGAACCAAGCATTGATAGAGAGTTTAAAAAATTGATTCAATATTACGGCACCTGTTTCTGTGACATAAATATTTTAATCGGTTCGGAAAGTATCGCTCTTGCGAAACACAGCTTGCCCTTTATTCACATGAAGTGTTAATTTCCATCGACAAGGGATCTCAAATCGATTCCATATTTCTGGATTTCCGGAAGGCTTTTGATACTGTACCCCACAAGCGGCTTCTAATGAAATTGCGTGCTTATGGAATATCTTCCCAATTGTGCGATTGGATTCACGATTTTCTATCAGAAAGGACACAATTCGTTGTAATTGACGGTAAGAGATCGAGTAAAACAGAAGTGATATCTGGCGTTCCACAGGGAAGCGTAATAGGTCCCCTACTCTTCCTCGTGTTTATAAACGATTTAGGTGACAATCTGAATAGCTCCCATAGACTGTTCGCGGATGATGCTGTCGTTTATCGGTTAGTGAAGTCAACAGAGGATCAAAAGCAACTGCAGAGTGATTTAGACAAAATTTCTACTTGGTGCGAAAATTGGCAATTGACGCTAAACAAAGAAAAGTGTGAAGTAATACACATGACCACCAAAAGAAATCCATTGAACTTCAATTACGCAATAAATCAGTCAAACCTTAAGGTCGTAAATTCTACCAAATACCTAGGAGTTACAATTACGAACAACTTTGACTGGAGAGAACACACAGAAAATATTGTGGGGAAGGCGAATCAAAGGTTACGTTTCATTGGCAGAACCCTTCGAAGATGCACCAGCTCCACCAAAGAGACTGCCTACATCACACTTGTGCGTCCTCTCCTGGAGTACTGTTGCCCCTTGTGGAACCCTCATCAGGTGGGACTAATGGAAGATATTGAGAAGGTTCAGAGAAGGGCAACTCGTTTTGTTTCATCGCGTTACGGGGGAGGAAGCGTCACTGAAATGTTGCACGAATTGGGGTGGAAATCATTAAAAGAAAGACGTTATTCATTGCGGCGTGAACTGTTTGCGAAGTTTCAATCACCGACTTTTACTTCTGAATGTGAAAATATTTTGCTAGCACCCTCCTACTTAGGGAGACATGACCATCCCAATAAAATAAGAGCAATCAGATCGAAAACGGAACGATTTAGGTGTTCTTTCTTCCCGCGTGCTATTAGAGAATGGAACGGTAAAGAAAAGTTATGAAAGTGGTTAATGAACCCTCTGCCAGGCACTTAAATGTGATTTGCAGAGTATCTATGTAGATGTAGATTATTAACAGACCTTGCAGCGTATTTTAATTGTAACTTCCAATCAGGAACTTAAGATGTACGAAAATGCAAGGCTCGGGATCAATTCCTTCCAATGTCAAAAATCTGTGAGATCGCATGGGAAATAAAGTCGGTTATTTTAATTACTGTTCATGGAACCACCTACTCAAGGCCTTGTGATAATTTTTATCTAATTAGTTACCTACCAACATTTATAGCCGCTGTATCAATATTATACTTCTTTATTACTATAATATATGTAATGACTTGGCAGTCAGACGCAACATAAAGTATTTAAAATTTCATAGCTAACTCGCATATTACGCCTATGGAGAGCGATCGAATATTCGTATAAAGTACACTTTCTTCAGCCAAGATCGCTAATTTAATTTGCTGGTTTTTACCTGTTTCAATGAGCTACGTCTTCATCTTCAGAAAGGTTACAATGTTCTCCTATCTTCACTGCAAAAAGTTCCAAACATGGTTAAAATCTGTGGTCTTATTTTGTAAACAAATAAGATAAAAGTTAACAAAACACATACAAAAACATGTGGGACTCACGTAAAATAGCGAGTTACTCGTGTAAATGTGAAATGAGAAACAGAACATTGTCAAACTACTAAAATGCGCATTATTAAAACTTGCATCATCAAAGTGGATCTTCAACTGCATTGCATGCTGAAAAATTGTGTATGTTCTTGACACAAGTAACAAGGAGAATGAAAACAGTAAACATTCCATAGGTGTGTTGCTATATGTAGTCACCAGGTGGTAGTGGCGTCACAAAGAGAAAACATGGATACATTTCCCACTACCAGAGGACGTCCCATTTGGAATTGCGATACCTTTTTCTTCCAGCCACTCATGTACCAAGGTTTCTCACTGGTATAAGCACGTCCCCCTTAATACCTAGTGACTTGAACATCATGGTATGTTCGTTGCTAATGATCTTTGTTTTATACCTTCAATGTAGACTTTGAGCCACCCATGTATCATGCGACATGAGGCATGTTGCTTATATAACCACGTTGATTGTAATGTTATGTCATCGTCATTTGCTAATAAGCTTCTTTTTTTATATTATATATAAGTTTTATTCTTTGTCCTCAATGTAGACAAAAAAATGTTCAAAGGTCTGTTAGGCTTAAGGGACTTAACTGCGGGGTCATCACTCCCTAAACTTTCAAACTACTTGTGAACTAACTTATACAAAAGTCCTCACAAACATCCATGCCCGAGAGGGGATTCGAACCCCCGACCGTAGCGGCCGTGCAGACTGTGACTGGCGTGCCGCAGACGGCTCGGAAAATGCGGCCGGCTCAATGCAGACAATCAGCTACTCTTGCAACCACTTACTTGTTTACTCATGACATGAGAAGTGTTAAATAATTATTACACCTTTTATATAATCAGAAAAAAAGGTATCGCAATTCCAAGCTAAGGCGTTCTCTGGTAGTGGAAATGTACCCATGCTGTATCTTTGTAACGCCACTGCCCCCTGATGGATACCTATAGCAGCACACCTATGGAATGTTTACTTCTTTCAGTCTCCTTGTTGCTTGTGTCAAGAGGAACTGAACGATTGGTATGACGGTCAGATCGTTATGTAGGCACTTCTTCATTATGTTGAAAAATGATAAGCACAGAAAGGAATTTACGACATTAGCTGCCAGTGGACACTTTCCAGCCTGATTTCGAACGCGGGTCTCCTGCTTATTAGACTGTCGGACTGAGCACTATTTGCGAGCGCTGTTAGGCGCCTAGATGCACAGCGTGTGGTTGCTTCGCGTCGCAGGTCCGAGTTATCCTCCGAACATAACTGTTTGTGGTCCTTAGTTTAAGTATGGAAAACATAGCGATCACCGCGGTCGCGCGGCCTATCCTAGCAGTGTCCATTTTTGCTATAATAATACTTTCAATATGCTGATTATAGTAACTTACCCGCACAGGTCACACCTATATTCAAGAAAGGCAGTAGCAGTAACCCACTAAACTACAGGCCTATTTCATTGACGTCAATTTGCAGCAGGGTTTTAGAACATATCCTGTATTCAAATATTATGAATTATCTCGAAAAGAACGATCTATTGACCCAAGGTCATCACAGATTTAAAAAATATCGTTCATGCGAAACACAACTAGCTCTTTATTTACACGAAGTGATGGGTGCTATCGACAAAGGTTCGCAAATCGATTCCGTATTTCTTGATTTCCAGAAAGCTTTTGACACCGTACCTCACAAACGGCTTTTAATCAAATTGCGTGGTTATGGTATATCGCCCCAAATTTGCGATTGGATAGGGGATTTCTTGTCAGAGAGGACACAGTTCGTAGAAATCGATGGTAAGGCATCGACTAAAACAGAGGTGATATCGGGCGTTCCACAGGGTAGTGTCATTGGTCCTCTGCTATTCCTTATTTACATAAACGATTTAGGGAAAAATCTAAGTAGATCTCTTAGGTTGTTTCCGTCTAGTAAAATCATCTGAAGATCAAAACCAACTGCAGAACGATCTGAATAAGATATCAGTATGGTGTAAAAATTGGCAATTGACTCTAAATAATGAGAAGTGTGAAGTCGTCCACATGAGTACGAAAAGAAATCCGTTAAACTTTGTTTACAACATAAATCAATCAAATGTGAAGGCCGTAAACTCCACAAAATACCTAGGAATTACTATTACTTCAGACCTAAACTGGAAAGATCACGTAGATAATATCGTGGGAAAGGCGAATCAGAGACTGCGTTTTATTGGCAGAACCCTTAAAAGATGCAACAGAACTACTAAAGAAACAGCATACACTGCGCTTGTCCGTCCATTTTTGGAGAATTGCAGCCCAGTGTGGGATCCTTATCAGGTGGGTTTGACGGAGGACCTCTGCCAGCCACTTAAATGCGATTTGCAGAGTATCCCATGTAGATGTTGATTCCTTTTTCCTTATTCACTATGAGACCAGCGTTGCCAACAACCGATTTTGTGTTAATAACACTGTTCTCACGTAAGCACTAATTCTGTTCATCCTGCCACCGTACTTCATTCATCCCCACCACATCTAACTTTAACCTACCCATTTCTCTTTTGAAATTTTCTAACTTACGTACTCGATTAAGGGATACAACATTCCACGCTCCGATTCGTAGAATGCCTGTTTTGTTTTTCTGTTGACGACATTCTCCTGAGTAGTCCCCGCCCGGAGATCCGAATGGGGGACTTTTTTACGTGAGGGGATACAATGATTGTATATTCGTACAGTAGAGCTGCAAGTCCTCGGGAGCAACGGCGGTAGTTTCCCCTTACTTTGAACCATTTGCGCTATTTGGCAAGACCATGTTAGCTGATGTTACAAGGCCAGACTATTGCCCCTGTAAGTACTGAAAAGGCATCTGCCCCTCTTAAGGGACCACACGTTTGTCTGGCCTCTCCACAGATACCCCTCCGCTGTGGTTGCACGTACGGTACGGCTATTTGTATCGTTTTGAGGCACGCAAGCCACCCCACCTCGGCAATGTCTGTGGTTCAAAAGGGTGGGATATGTTTCTTACTTTTTGAAATCTCCTCGTGTATTATGTCTGATACAAGCCTAATAATGGCACAGGTGGTGCTGCAGAGACTTTTATGTAGGTACGGGTCATAGGCCCAGAATGATAGATAGTGTTGTCTTCAGACGTTAAATTAATCTTAGGCGTGCTACAGGGTAGTGTTATAGGACCGTTGCTTTGCACAATAAATATAAATTGTAGATAACTTCGGAAATTTAGTAAGACCATTTGCGGATGATGCTGCATTTTCTCGAAAAGTTGCAACACTGGAAAAGGATAGCGAACCTCGGCGGAGCAGCCGAGCGCATTGAGGCGCTATAGCTACGATGCGCGAGGCCGTTCCCCGTTGGGTGTTCGTATCCCCCTTCGGACACGGATGTTTGTGTCGTCATTAGTATAACATAATACATAAGTAGTTTATACGTTTAGGGACTGATGACACGGTAGTTAAGTCCCTTAAGCTTAACAAATATTTGAACATTTGGAAGGGTAGCGAAATGAACGACGATCTGCAGCGTATTGACGCATGGTGTAGTAAATGGCAATTGTCAATATAAACAAGTGTAAAGTGCTGCGTTTTGGAAAATCCTTTATTATATAAGTACGCAACCGTAGGACAAAAACTGGAAGCAGTTACTTTCAAAATATCTGAGAGTAAAAGTGAGTGTCGATTTGAAATGCAAGACCATATAAAATCAACTGTACGTAAGGCGGCTTCCAGACTCAGATTCATCGGAAGAATTCTCAGAAAGTGGTCCGTCAACAAAAGAAATAGGTTACAAAACACTTGTTTGGCCAGCGCTTGAGTATTGCTCATTAGTGTGAGAATCGTACCAGGTAGGCTTAATAGTAGAAAACATATATAAAAGATCTAACGGAGAGCAGCACGCTTCATTAGGGGCTCATTTAGTAGGCGTGAAAGCGTCACAGAGATGATCTGGAAATTCCAGTGGCAGACTCTGCGATAGAGGCGTTCTGAATCGCGATACGGGTTCTGTCAAAGTTCCGAGAGCAAATATTGATTTGAACAGTCGGTCAACACATTGCTACCTCCTATGTGTAGCTCCCGAAGTGAGCACGAAAATGAGATAGATTGGAGCCCCTACGGAGAAATACAAACAGTTTTCCCGTGAACCGTATCTGACCGGAATAGGAGAAAGTGACAATGGTAGGCAATGTACCCTCCGCCACACTCCATGGGGTGTTATGGGTGTAGATGTAAAAGATTTGAAAATGGCATACCGGAGGATGTCAACTATTAAAAGATGTTTTGCGTGACCTGCATATCTAGGGACATATAGGGGCCTGGATCGGGAAGGTCAAAGACTGAAAAAATATTTGTGTAGTAAACAGAATTTTTTTAAATTAAGCGAACTAAATTTATGCATAATGATGGAAATCTGGAGACCAATTTCGAATCGTTTGTTTAGACACCTGGCATTAAATTTACAGCCATTCACACCAGTGAGGAATAACGCGCGCTGAGGCAGCGTTTTCGAAAATGAATTAATACAATAAAAAGAAATCTTATAGAAGCAGACAAACTTGCATTGGTCAGCGGTTGGAAAGATACGTGTCGACCTTGTGCTATCTAGTTTGCATTTGCGTCGTGTCCTCACGTGTATCCCATACGTTTCTGTTATCGTCACAGGGCAGCAGCGTGGAATAAATGTGTTTGAAAACGCCGCACCAAGAATCTCTGTTATCGGGGCTCTTTTTTGCTCCGTCCCTGTTTCCATTGTAAACATGAGGTTGTAAGTGTTCGGTTTAGTCCGGACCAGCGCCCATTTCTATAGAAGTTAGAACATTTACTTTTAGTCAGAAGCAAAAGTTAATCGCCAAACTGTAGATAGCGCCCAGGGAGGATGTGTGGATGCATTATTCCTTTTGCAAAAGACATGAATCGTGGTAATTAATGTTCAGTTGATGGCACAATTTTTATAAGCACCATTCGGGTTTTACATCCAAGCTCCGTTTTTCTGAGATGCTTCTGAAACACGTTATTTCGACACTTAAACTTGCGAATCGTTAAACGTAAAGATATATAATCAAAGCGAAATTTATCTACCCATAAATAATTACCCGTTTTCGAGATATAATACTTTAAAGCCAAATATAGTACATATTGAGTTGCGCTGGGCGTCCATATAATGGTACAGTTCAAAGAGGAAAGCCATTTACCAGTTGACTACCGTTCGCTGTTTATAAGTAAATTTCAGTATAGTTTCGATAAACAACAATATAATAATTTTGAATATGGCATTTATTTAGTTTTTTGTGAAGATATTATGAAGATCTGATCCTCAAACATTGTTGTCTATAAAGTCTATTAATGGTAGGATAAAATTTGGGAAGCAGAACGAAAAACACTGCTTTTACAGCACAGCAATACGGGAATAAGACCAGGCTAGACCCAAAGAAGTAAAAGAGAAGAATTGTCTGGCAGCTTGAAATGTTATTATATTGGTGTGGTGTCTGTACTTTCGGAGATCGAAAGAAGAGACACCCCACATCAATATAATAGACGGCATTAACTTCAATTACTTCACCGCAGATGCGGTCATACGTTCGACCTCGCGGGGGCATGGACGTTAGGGACGATGCAACTATAGCGTGCGACTTGTGGAAGTTTGGGACGGGTGGCTAGTGAGCACGGGAAGGAAAGTCGTCAAGACGACCGCTGGCCCGAACCGAAAGACCCGGGTTCGATTTCCGACCCGGACATTTTCACTTGTCGCCATTGCTTCATTTCAATGCCCTAATGCAGCCACTGTCAATCCTTTCCTCCCTAATCCTTCTTCCTTCTCCTCCATCAATAATTTGTAAAAGCTTGAAAAGTACTTAGCTCAAAAATATTGACCAATTCGTGCTGTTTTTTGCTGCCAGCTTTATTATCGATGTCTCATCTGAAACTATACTCGTATCAAAAATTGCACCATATCATGTCATTCGTTCATTATATCTAACGTAATACTACATATGAAGCTCCATGAATGTCCTATCACAAAATGTCTTGCTCTGTAACACACTATATCAGGCACATATGTTGCACTGGATGCAAGATTTGCCACATGGAATGCTACATGTAAAGTCTTGCACATCAAACCTTTTTCTATCAAGTAAAGTATTATGTAACATGTGACATTTAAATCGTGCTATGCCATGCTGTGTTACGTGCCATGTAATGACACTGTGTTGTGATGTGTCACATGTCATTATGATATCATAATGTGCCCCATGATCGTAATATAACATATCGTTTAACATGACACATTGCATAATGCCATTCTGTAAGGCATTTCTAATGCCGTTCAGAATGACACTTCATATAGAAGCTTAGGATGTATGCATGCTGACTCAGCGTTATCTTTATTTACAGTCGTGAAACCAGTTATTCCCATTTATATACTGAAAAACGTAAGAAACTGGTGTAGGTATACGCAAGCAAACACATATATATGCAAACACTCAGAGGAGGGCACTGCGGAGGGAAAAGCCAATATAACAGGTGTCTGGAGCAAGCGATAGATCCATTAATGCTGATACAATGTCAGGTTAGTACAAGTCAGTTTGAACGTGGTATCACAGTTGGCACACGAGAGATGGTACACAACATCTCCGAGCTAGCGATGAGGTGGGAATTTTCCTGTATGAATATTTCACGACTGTACCAAGAATATCGGGAATCCGGTAAAACTTGAGATCTCCGCTGCGCCGGAGAAAGGTCCTGCAAGAACGAAACCAAAGACTACTGAAGAGAATCGTTCAACGTGACACAACTGCAACCCATTTTGACTTTATCCATCGCAATTACTGACCAGGGGTTTCAGCTGTATATCTTGTAACGAAAAATAATACCATCGGTTGTGTTCAATATATTTATTTAGTAACCAGTTTCGACGGTCAGGCCCTTAAAATAAGAAACCTGCATATTGCTGGATTACAGTCAATGTAACTAGTATCGCACATACGTCCAATATTACAGCAACAAAGAACAACAGGGACAGAATGATGATCCTTTCACCCTGCCGCTGAGTGTGCGCTGATATGAAACTTCCTGGCAGATTAAAATTGTGTGCCGGAACCGGGACTCTGATCTGGGACCTTTGCCTTTCGCGGGCAAGCGCTCTACGACTGTGGTGTCCAACTTGACAATGATATCATGCGGGCAAGAGCGGAGGCTACCGATCTCGGCGGCAGAGCCTCACCGAGACTCCGTTCACCAAACACTCGCACTCCTCTCCACAGCCCAGATCCACCAGAGCATGCGGCCACGCCTTACTCGTCAGAGAGCCAATCTCATCGACCTGCTAATGGCCTTCCCAATCAGAATGCATGGCCGGGAATTGCATACAACAAAAATGAGAAAAAGGAGCAATGACAGACAATCGCGGAGTTTGCCGCCAACGGCTCTTTAACCTCCTCCCAACACACACACAGCTTTCTCAAGCCTAGTCACGTACGCCCATGCAGTACTAGGAAATTCTTTGCGAATTATCACTAGTCGGCATCTCGGCACCTACTTTTCCTACTGCTGGCGGCACTGTCCTGCTGTGCCAGAGAGATTTCACTTCGCAGACTCGCGAACTTTAAGTGTCCTGCCATTTGTTAAATCGTTAACTATGCTGCCTGCTACAGACAGTTTAGGGACGGACAGAAAGCAGGGTGTCCGGCACCCATCAAACGTTTTTTCCTCTCCTGCTCGCACAGCCAAAGAAACACCGCAGCGCCAGACAGGCGCCGGTCGCCCTAAACAGGTAACGCATTTTGCGAGCTGACACCAGAAACCGCAGGTAACTGGCAGTCATGTCGTCCTGCGAAACCGGCCGGCCCACCACAATGCAGTATAGGTGTGGTGTCGCACAAGTCCAAAGTGCGCGCCACCTACTTTCGCCACGCGCCGCCATGCACGCACGGCGCGGCGTTCTTACGACGTCAGCCACGAGTGCCCTCTGCTGCTATCCCGCTCGTGGCCACCAATGAACGACATCGTTCACTTGGAACTGAGACAGGACCCAGCTAACACTTCGGAATCAGATAAGCACCAGTGAAGACTTAGCTATCGGATAGGCACTAGGCAGGCCTCAAGCTCAACTATGTATCAGCATACTGCAGTACTGAACTATGTAAAAGTTAAGTATTACTAAGTCTCTAAGAAATATATATCTCATTCTAATTTACTCCAGTGTTTCTAATTTCTAGTGTCCCATTGGCTGGTTACCTCCTACCTGCGCAAGCGTGCATCCTTTATTCCTGTGTCGGTCTTTCTACTCGGCAACCGACACCTACAACGGAAACGAGACACAAAAGCGGCGACGAGGCTGGGACACAAAAGCGGCGACGAGGCTGGGACACAAATTAGGGACCCTCGGTGACCAGATTTCTCTGAAACCCTAAAAGGAGCTGGCACCACAACAGATTGCTATGATCTAGCCAACCGCCCAAGAGCCCTGACCCACGCTGCTCTACAACGCCGACTTGACAGTAAGGAAAGAATTTGAAATCAGAAGCACCACATCTAAAAGATTAACTAAAAAAAACCAATACACCTGAATCCTAATGCAAGTCTCTCAACCCATAGCAGAATATAGAAGACAGGAAACATGTGAAAATAAATTAATTTCATGCAACGAAAATCAAAATTAAGCAATTAAAAAAATAAAGAGACACATGAAGCGAGAAATAAGAAAATTGAAAGACAAAAATGACCACCACCTTTCACAGTCAAAATTCTAATAAAAATATACCCATGGCAGAACATGCGTAGTCCTTTCAGATACGACAAAAGCGTCACGTTACACTCTAAGAAGTAGAAAAAAATTGAGGACAACTAGATTTTGATCTGATGACGGCAGATGCCACTTGTGGGTTAGTGGATATGCTAATAATGTTGTCAACATCGTCTGCCAAAAGACAGCGTAGTGACAGAAGTGAAAGAGCGCCGTTTGCGTGACCCTATAACACGGAATGATCGAGATGGTGAGGCTCAAAATGTTCAAACTTTTTGTGATTGTGAGGGAATTACAAAGTAAATATAATCAGAGGACAACACTCATGCCCAAGGGAGGAATGAAACCTCCGGCGCAAATGTCGACACCTAGCATAGCGCTTTAAGCACGCTCTCATGAAGCTCATTGTGAAATCAATGTGTGAAGCAAACAGGCGCCATGGCACGGAGACGCAGTCGTGCTTCCCGCAGGCAACTGAGCGAGTTTGAGAAGAGGCAACTTGTGGACTTCGAGTGGCGGGGTGGTCCTTCAGAGAATTGTGGCACAAGTTGGACGTGCTGCGTCAGTCGAGCAAGGGTACTAGTTGCAATGGTGACTTAACCATTCCCACAGCTGTAGGCGAGTATCTGAAAGCACAAGCAGCACAGACGTGTGCCCAGATAGTTGTACCGTGAGGACTGCAGACACATTACTGCCACAGCACAGGTAAGAGGAGGGTTTGTGAGCACGGAAGTGTCAAAACGAACTGTGTTCAACCGGTTACTCGATGGGACGATGGGCACGCACATCTATCAGCCGTCTTCCACTCAGACCACAACTCCACTGAAGATTATTACGAAGATGTAATTTGGAGCTGTGCTCTTTTGGCGATGAAACCCATTCTCCCTGAACTCAAGTGAAGATAGTTTGTGCATACGACATAGGCCGAGCGGTCTTTCGTAAAGTGCATTCGTCCAAAACACACTAGCTGCACCACAGCCTAGGCTGTGATGAGCTACAACTGTCGTACACCTGTGGTGTTTGTGGAGGTCACACTGAATGACAGTCAGTACGTTTAGAGTGTTGCAAAACCAGTTCTTTTGTCATCATTGCAACAGGAAAGTGATGTGTTGTTCAAACACGATAATGTTCGCCCACACACTGTGCTTGAAATTCAATGTTCTCTGCATGACGTGGAGGAGCCCACGCCACATATGTACACTAAGTATGTTCATCTGGCATCTCAGTACCCTGTGAGCTATTGATCTGTAAATGTAATCATTTCATACACTCCATAGTCATTCCTTCAATAATAAATTTTGAATAGCTCCTACAGAGTGGACTAACTTTTATTTCCAGTAGTGTATGACTATAGTTGGCGTCACGTATGAAGGCGGCCCAGTTTTCAGCCGTTCTGCGCATCCCCTCCATTACTGCACTGGCAGCCAATAACATTCTACCTCAAGGCGCGTGACTGGCCGCGAGTTGCACGATTCTTCTCCTGCAGGCACAACTGTTGGCGCTCGGCCGTAACTCCTCCCCTCCGCGCTTCCCAAATCGCTCCGCCTCTAGGCGTGAAAGTGCCTTCCTACATGACGCCAACTACAAACGGATAACGGTGTTATGTGGCGAGGGTGAGGGGAGGGGAGTGTTAACATCATAAGATACGTATCGCGAAAAGGAGTTGGACTGTTTTTCGACATGTTCAAAATGTTCAAATGTTTGTAAATCTATCGGACCAAACTGCGTGGTCATCAGTCCGTAGCTTACAAACTACTTAAAACTAGTTAAACTAACCTAAGGACAAGCACACACGCCCATGCCCCAGGGAGGACTCGAACCTCCACGGCGAGCAACCGCGCGCTCCGCAGCGAGACGCTTTAGACCTCTCGGCTATTCCACAGCGGCTTTTCGACATGATCAACTCCTGCTTGCAAACGTTAACAACTAACGTCAGTGCACGCGTGATTACGCGGTCGGCCAAGTGTTAACAAAACAAGTATGTGGCCGTAACAATAAAGCTGCAATAACTGCATTCAAATGTTCAAATGTTTGTAGAACTTATGGGACTTAACTATGGGTTCATCAGTCCCTAAGCTGACAAACTACTTATGAACTAGCTAAGACTACGGACGGCACAAATATTCATGCCCGAGGGGGGATTCGAACTCCCGACCGTAGTGGCCATGCAGACCGTGACTGGAGCGCCTCAATCCCCTCGGCCACCGCGGCCGGCGATAACTGCATTGACCAAGAAAAGGCAAGTGTCGGTCTCAGGTACATTCAACGAATTTTAATGATGAGGAATGAACGCAAGTGAGTTGCTTCGTAAGCCACCGATAAATTTTTCAAAGTTTTTTTCTTACGCTTGTTGGATTAACAGATGTATAATATCCAAGAGATTACAGCACGAAAACTAAAAGAAGCAGGGCCTACAGAAAAATTAAACTTACTAGTGGAGAGAGAAATACATGCCGTGGCATAGTTGCGCTGTGGGGTTCGACAACACCACCGAGACACAAGGCCTTACAACAGCCCGTGCTGCGTCACACCGACCAGCTGAATGGCTGGTCGCTGCGGCACGCCCACTCCCTCTTAGCGGCCAGCTAGTAAGCTGGCAGCAGCGGCCTCATCAGTATGACGTATCAAGGGCTGTTGTGAGGCCTTGTGTCTAGGTGGTGTTCGGTTAGACGTGTCAGAAATGTTTGTTCAAATGTTTGTTAAGCTTAAGGGACTTAACTGCGGGGTCATCAGTCTCTAAACTTACAAACTACTTATGAACTAGGACGGCACAAATGTTCATGCCCGAGGGGGGATTCGAACCCCCGACCGTAGTGGCCGAGCAGACCGTGACTGGAACGCCTCAGTCTCCTTGGCCACCGCGGCCGGCACGTGTCAGAAGAAAACTCGTCCGCTCTGTACTGTCATATCGAATTCGCCCGCGCCCCGCAGTTGGAAACAACATGCCGTGTCTTTCCAGACAATTCGTGTCGTCGGCTCACTGAATTGCACGTAAGTACCTTAAGTTCTGTCGTCATACGTGGTATCCATCTTAGGCACATGTGTTTTGCGAAAACTTGTTCTTTCCACTGGAATGTGTATACCGTATGTTTTATAGTTTTCGCACACTCTCACACTGAATCCTTGTTATTCTAGTGAGTATTACGTATTGAAAAAATGTTCAAATGTTTGTACAACTTATGGGACTTAACTACGGGGTCATCAGTCCCTAAGCTTACAAACTACTTATGAACTACCTATGACTAAGGACGGCACAAATATCCATGCCTGAGGGGGGATTCGAACCCCCGACCGTAGTGGCCGTGCAGACCGTGACTGGAGCGCCTCAGTCCCCTCGGCCACAGCGGCCGGCCGTATTGAAAAAATAGGGTTTGTTTTGTCAAGGTTGGGCTGTGAAAGAAATGCTCAACAGACAGCAGTAGGAGATGGAGAATTCAGGTAATGCTACAGCAGAAGATGCTGCAGCAAATGAATAAAGTAACTCTGAGATTCTTACGTACATCTCAAAACTTCACAAGGAACATTTTACCTCGTCAAAGACACTTTCGGAATAATTGCTGCACTAGACTGTCCGAGCGCTCTAAGGCGCTTTGCTGCTTCCCGATGCAGATTCAAAAAAATGTTCAAATGTTTGTATAGTTTATGGGACTTAACTACGGGGTCATCAGTCCCTAAACTTGCAAACTACTTATGAACTACTTACGAACTAGGACGGCACAAATATACATGCCCGAGGGGGGATTCGAACCCCCGACCGTAGTGGCCGAGCAGACCGTGACTGGTGCGTCTCAGTCCCCTCGGTCACCGCGGCCGGCGTTGCAGATTCGAGTCCTCCTTCGAGCATTGGTGTGTGTGCTGTCCTTCGGTTTGTTTGTTAGTTTAAGTAAGCCTAGAGACTGATGACAGTAGTTCAGTCCCATAGATTTACAAAATCAAAGAAAGAACCTGATGAATTACCAGAACCATAAAAAAGAGAACTTGTATTTATTTAGAATGCTATGGATAGCTTTTATTGCAGCATACAACCTATTAATGGAACCGGCAGTAGGAAAGTAATGCTGGAGGAGCATTAACATAGTGGCACACTCTCTACGGTGATTTGCACAGTACAATCGTTGACGTTGTTGACAGGGAAGGTTTTCGTTGTGAAAGTGTCAGGATTCATACTGTGATATTGAAAGCGTCAACTCTTTAAATTCAGACAGGTCAAAAAATTAACCACTGACAACCTCAGCAAAAGGGGTGGATACAAAAAATTCGAGAATGTACACCTAACATAGTCACATACTAATGAATTGTCCCATCATTGTCTTTAAGAACAGATTTTATTCTTCTAATATATGACTCATAAAGTGTCTTCATATATTTCAACACTATTATCCTTTCTTATATCGAAATATCCGCCTATTACTTCTCTCTAAAACTCTCCATAACACTGCAACTAAGACATGGCGATTTTGCTGTCCAGGGGAGATTTTCTGATAAATTTCCGATACTGAACGAAGCAGACCTGAATCTTTTCAGTTGCGTGTGTGGGCGCATTAACATTTTGGAACTGGACATGTTAATCATAGCAAACAGTTCGTTGTCAACTTTCTTTCTCTTTGGACATTGTTCCAACACATGCATGGTCCGCTCTTCTTTAAATCCGGATTTTCCGAGTGTTAATAGTTATGGGGTGGCTGGATACTCTTCCTGTCGTCACCAATGCTCTCCAGGAGGAAAGTGTACTCTAAATGTCTGCGTATAGTGTTATATGTATGAAAGTGTAAAGTGTTACGTGTAACTGAAAAGGGACTTGGGGATCAATCCGGCATTCACCTAGGGGGATGTGGAAAACCGCCTAAAAACCACATACAGAATGGTCGGCACTCCGACCCCCTTCGTTAATCTGCCAGGTGGATTCGAACTGGGGGCGATAAGCCTCCCCGTTTCGGAAAAAGGTGCGTTAGACTACACGGCCGACTAGCGGGTTCCTTGTCAACGACAGTGAGATATTCATTCAGAGGAATCCGAACAGTGAGGATGATACCTTACTGAAGGAAGCAGGCTTTCCGTATAAAAGTTTCTTTTGGGGTTTCCGATATATATACCAGATTGTTTATATGAAGCAATATAAACGATGATACATCCGACCATCCCACATACTAGTTTTGGAGAAAATAATATGAACAACATTTAACACCATGCGATAAGTTGGCTCCACTGATTCCGTGTAAATACTGCAATGCGTATGTAATGCGTAGTTGACATGGCAGGTCTTGGAGGTTATGTTTGTCTTTTTCACGCTTTCTTCAAAATTTTCAAATGTTTGTAAACCAAAGGGACCAAACTGCTGAGGTCATCGGTCCCTAGACTCGAAAACCTATTTAAACTAAGGACAACACACACCCCATGATCGAAGGAACATTCGAACATCCAACGGAAGTGGCCGCGCAACTCGTGACATGGTGCCGTAGACCACGCGATCATTTGCACGGGGCTTCGCGCTTTGTTCCGCGATAGCAATAAACAAGCAACGGTGTAGTCTGCTAAAGAGGGAACATCGGTGGTCAGTTAGCGAAAGCGTTTGTGACGAAAGAAATACCATTATCAAACTTAAAACAACTATCCTCCCCACGGATTACAAACATGTTTAAGTATTCATGTTACAAAAGTGGATATTTACGAGCGAGGTAACATGAGTTTAATGATATTGAAGATTATTGTTTTACCACTTGTGAAAGTAAATTTGAAGATGAAAGAATAGTGCAATTATAAAGTGCTCTTGGTGTGCAGTTTTTTTGTGCATAAACGATTTTAATTAAATTACAATATCTGCAAAGAATAAAAATTGTAAGGAACACCGAAAAAATCTACGTAGTGCAAACAGACGATGCCATCAACAATACATGTCCAAAAATACGAATAGAAACGGTACAAAAAGTTTGCGCCGATTCGTACATGTTTTGATTATATTGCATTAGATTTACATGTCGTTCCATTTTATCCATAGTGCGTAAATCCTGTTGGATTATAACATATAATAACACAATACACAATAAATACAGTATAACAACGGATATACTAGTGTACCACTCACAGATCCCGTTTGAAATCGCCCTTGTGCATATGGAATCGGTAGAAAATAGGTTTTCATTTTTTTAATCAAGCATTTTGTGCATTTAAAAGGACGTAAATGTTGTTACCTAATAATAATAATTAGTGAACATACTTAGGTGTATAAGACACTTCTTAGATTGTTGCAGCCACTCGCCTTCCTTCACAAGATTTATACAGAAATTAGATGGTTCACAATATTCACCTTTTGTGGTATTATTAATGACATACATCCATTGATCGGCTGTGCTACGGATTAGACGGAGTTAAAAAAAACTTTAAACTGACAGGGGAACGGTCCAATAAGAGATGTCGAAACATACCCTGAAATTTTTTGCACCGAAAGAAGACAACGAAAGAAATGCACTCCCAAAATTTTAGTTGCTAAGAGGCACTGCAAGTATTTTTGAAAAAAAAATGTAGTTTCGCATTTTTTCCACGTGGAGAACAGCTTATACAGCGGTTTGTACAGCCCTGCCCGTTTAGCGCGCAACTCGGCGAATCACTCACGAAGCGCCACGTAGCGGAATTATGCAGAGTTCACAGTCACCAATATTAAGCACCTAAAGTCTGGTTTACAATGTAGTGAATGGAAGCGAACACGAACGAGTGAGCATTTGCAGAAAATTCACTACCATACGCTTGAATATGGGCTCAATCGTTTATACTAGAGGGAACGGAAGAGAACACGAGGCAGCAAACATTGCCTGCGAACGGTGTGTTATTGGTTTTTAGTTTTTGGAGGTAAATTTCAGCGTACAGCATACAACTATACTCTGCCACAGCGCGAATCTTTTCTATTCAGTGAGTATTATTATGCATGGCGAGCGCACTATTTTCGACGGAGTATGCAAAATAGCGAAGGGAAGGAAGAATTTATGTGCCTCAATTTGTATGGAAGCGAGACACGCATTGAGATCGTGCACTTTACACGGAATTCATCTCCATCTCCCCTTAGCACTGGTCCAAAATTTTCCTGGTATGTCGGGTGCAATTTTTCTCTGGTCAGCATTGAGCAGATATTTATAAAGAGTACAATAATTACCGACGTCGAGCATCATCTGAGGTGACACGGCTGGCGCCAACACTATGCGTGTTAGGTCTACTGGTCTACTGGCAAAGTGCGTGCTTCTTGAACCAGCAAGCGCGCTATCAAATCTCGTTCAGACCACAAATTCTTTCACTACGATTTTTAACCGAGCATTCACTGCTCAGTGATGGTGGAGTGGCTACGAAAAAAAAAATGTAGTTCGGATTACACGTTAAACTGTAGGTCTCTATATTTCGATCAGGTAACTGGGAAAGGTTAGGGACACCTAAGCAGCTGTAGTAGCGTCCAGTTGAAAGACCTGCAAGAGGCCTGCCGGGTACACCAGATAGAATTTTTTTTTTGCTCAACCTTGTTAGTTTGTTTGCTCTGGTGAACACTTGGCTTTATAACGATACGACATTTTTTGAATTACTTGATACCGACAGTTGAGCTCTTGCACATGACATTCTGATAAAAGTGGTTAGCAGAGAAAATAAATTCATGACAGTGTTTAATGTCATAGACGACTTCCGTCAATGTGGACTTGTAATTTGTTGAAATGAAATGTGTCTGGCAGTACCACATTTTATAACAGTTCCTGTCGGCCATTCCTTAAAACAATTTTTGAATTTTGTGCATTTGACTATCAGTGAAATAGTTCCATGTAGTCGACACAAAAATGCGAAGTGTCTATTGAATGACAAAAACAAATATTTTTCTTGCACCAGGTACACCGGACAAAGGAAAAATTGATGCATTTAGGCACTTCGCACTGTTTTATTTAGACAGAACTGGGACGGAGTCAGACATGGTCCAGGCCTTTGTTCTGTATATTGTGCTGCATACCAGGCATACTTGATCAAATTCGTAAAGCGTGGCGAACAAAACTGGTAATGCACAAATAACTGGAGCTTAAGAATACTGTTCCGCTGATAAACCTGAAATGAGAGAGAGGTATCGGAGAGGTTGAATCGCACTAGTAGTTCCAAGCGGAATCCACATCACATCCACAGAGTTTTCGCCGTACTGCACAAAAACAGAGGCGTCATTATGTCCAAACTATCAGTGAAATAGTTCCATGTAGTCGACACAAAAATGCGAAGTGTCTATTGAATGACAAAAACAAATATTTTTCTTGCACCAGGCACACCGGACAAAGGAAAAATTGATGCATTTAGGCACTTTGCACTGTTTTATTTAGACAGAACTGGGACGGAGTCAGACATGGTCCAGGCCTTTGTTCTGTATATTGTGCTGCATACCAGGCATACTTGATCAAATTCGTAAAGCGTGGCGAACAAAACTGGTAATGCACAAATAACTGGAGCTTAAGAATACTGTTCCGCTGATAAACCTGAAATGAGAGAGAGGTATCGGAGAGGTTGAATCGCACTAGTAGTTCCAAGCGGAATCCACATCACATCCACAGAGTTTTCGCCGTACTGCACAAAAACAGAGGCGTCATTATGTCCAAACCATGAATCCAACCAAAGAAATGACTTAGTTTCTGCGACTGATAGGAATAAGTTTCGAACAAAATGTTGAAAATTATTCTTTCCCATTTTTCCAGATTTTGATACGTCGATTACAAGATTTTTGCAATTAAACAGTCCACTTTTTATTTGTGGTCCTAATTTGCCTTGAGGTTCTTGAAGACAGATATACAGCTGCGGAAACAGTAAACCACTCGTACTTATCACTGGCATTATCGTATATGAATGTGTCATTGCATTCATTGATTGGGCAATCGACTCCGACTTTTCTTCACCCCGAAATGATAAAGTGCGGTGTGCACGCAGTTCATTCACGAAACCTGATTGATCAGCGATATAAACAGCTGTTGCAGGGATAACAGCAAGTTTCTTCTTTATGTCACTTCTCTATGGCATTGTCTATCACTGGTACTGCTTTATACGTTTACGTGACGTAAACTTGGTAATTTTGCGACTTCCTATTCTGTACAACTTCTTGAACCTTTGTAGTCAGGTCGGCGAAGCTTGGAAATTAGCAATGTTCTTGTCAGATGCAATTCGGAGGGCCCAGTCTCGTAGATCTCCATAGGTAACGTTGCATTGCCTCTCACGAACAGTTCTAAATCTTTCGAACAGTTTTTCTTTCAGATGTTTTCGAGTTTCCGTTTGGCGCATATTTCTTACTTCGTGTAATTCTTTCTTCCATTTATAAAGTTCACGCTCAGATTTTACGAAACGAAAACGCCTTTGTACACTGTTTAACTTCAAGCGTTTTTACCTCCTTCGTTTAACCAATATTTCATTGCCTTTTCTTTGTCGCTGAAAGCTAATGTAGTACGTGTTTCTTTTAGGCTTGGAAGGTACTCTTCAGAACTGTTACTGGCACAATGACGTCGTCCGAGTCACAGTTCGTGAAATCGTCACAGTTATTTCCCATTTCTTCTAACGTTTCCACAATTTCAAACAATATGTCGATATCATTCGAATGAATGTCAAATAAATCAATCAACAAATCACACGTGTGTACGTCCTCAGGAGAAGTAGGTGATTTCGGCTGGAAACCACGTACTTCGTATTTATCTTTGCTAAATTGAGAACGTTAATTGGATTCCACATTACTGAAAGAAGGAAAAAAAAATACTATAAGCAGGCATGCCTGAGGAAAGCACAATAAATATTAATTCAGCTTTATCATTATTGGCAATACTTACCAATACTGCAAAATTCAACTGATAATAGGCGAACGATAAACTGAAACGTCCCTTACAAATTACGATCCGGTTGTGTCGTGTTTCCAGTTTACAAAATACCGCCAACCTCGACTGTGTATGTCTGTGATGCGCGCGCGCGCCTAGTTGCGCATGCGCTGTTGCTACAGCGCCAGTAGTAGTGTACAATTCTACCGCCACCTGGCGCGCTGCGAACTTGGCAATTTTCAGTTATTTTTTTTAAATACTTGCAGTGCCTCTTAGCAGCCAAAAGTTTGACAGTGCATTTCTTTCGTTGTCTTCTGTCTGTGTAAAAAATTTCAGGGGATTTCGACATGTCTTATTGGACCGTTACCTTGTGAGTCCTATAGGCCTTGTGAGGCTCAAGAGGTACCGATTGGCCGCCGTGTCATCCTGCAACCGAAGGTGTTAACAGATGCGGTACATAGGGGAGACATGACCAGCGCTCCACTCTCCCATCTATTGTATCGGTTTTCTTGACCGGAGCTGCTACTTCTAAGCCGGCCGCGGTGGCCGAGGAGACTGATGCGCTTCAGTCACGGTCTGCACGGCCACTAAGGTCGGGGGTTCGAATCCCCCCTCGGGCATGGATATTTGTGCAGTCCTAGTTCGTAAGTAGTTCATAAGTAGTTTGTAAATTTAGGGACTGATGACCCGGTAGTTAAGTCCCATGTGTTATCGTCTTCAGTCCGGAGACTGGTTTGATGCAGCTCTCCACCCTACTCTATCCTGATAAGTCCCATAAGCTTAACAAACATTTGAACTTTTCTTTGAGCAACTTCTGAACCATGTAGTTCCCCAATTGGCCTCACAGGGGCTGAATGTATTCCGCTCACCCACAACGATCGGCAGACCTTTTTGAGCTATTTCTAAACCATGTAGTTCCTCAATTGGCCTCACAGGGGCTGAATGTATTCCGCTCACCCACAACGATCGGCAGACCTTTTTTGAGCTATTTCTAAACCATGTAGTTCCTCAATTGGCCTCAAAGGGGCTGAGTGTATTCCGCTCACCCACAACGATTGGCAGACCTTTTTTGAGCTATTTCTAAATCATGTAGTTCCTCAATTGGCCTCACAGGGGCTGAGTGTATTCCGCTCACCCACAACGATCGGCAGACCTTTTTGAGCTACTTCTAAATCATGTAGTCCCTCAATTGGCCTCACAGGGTCTGAGTGTATTCCGCTCACCCACAACGATCGGCAGACCTTTTTGAGCTATTTCTAAACCATGTAGTTCCTCAATTGGCCTCACAGAGGCTGAGTGTATTCCGCTCACCCACAACGATCGGCAGACCTTTTTCAGCTATTTCTAAATCATGTAGTTCCTCAATTGGCCTCACAGGGGCTGAGTGTATTCCGCTCACCCACAACGATCGGCAGACCTTTTTCAGCTATTTCTAAATCATGTAGTTCCTCAATTGGCCTCACAGGGGCTGAGTGTATTCCGCTCACCCACAACGATCGGCAGACCTTTTTGAGCTATTTCTAAATCATGTAGTTCCTCAATTGGCCTCACAGGGGCTGAGTGTATTCCGCTCACCCACAACGATCGGCAGACCTTTTTGAGCTATTTCTAAACCATGTAGTTCCTCAATTGGCCTCACAGGGGCTGAATGTATTCCGCTCACCCACAACGATAGGCAGACCTTTTTTGAGCTATTTCTAAACCATGTAGTTCCTCAATTGGCCTCACAGGGGCTGAATGTATTCCGCTCACCAACAACGATTGGCAGACCTTTTTTGAGCTATTTCTAAATCATGTAGTTCCTCAATTGGCCTCACAGGGGCTGAGTGTATTCCGCTCACCCACAACGATCGGCAGACCTTTTTGAGCTACTTGTAAATCATGTAGTTCCTCAATTGGCCTTACAGGGGCTGAGTGTATTCCGCTCACCCACAACGATCGGCAGACCTTTTTGAGCTATTTCTAAATCATGTAGTTCCTCAATTGGCCTCACAGAGGCTGAGTGTATTCCGCTCACCCACAACGATCGGCAGACATTTTTCAGCTATTTCTAAATCATGTAGTTCCTCAATTGGCCTCACAGGGGCTGAGTGTATTCCGCTCACCCACAACGATCAGCAGACCTTTTTGAGCTATTTCTAAATCATGTAGTTCCTCAATTGGCCTCATAGGGGCTGAGTGTATTCCGCTCACCCACAACGATCGGAAGACCTTTTTGAGCTATTTCTAAACCATGTAGTTCCTCAATTGACCTCAGAGGGGCTGAATGTATTCCGCTCACCCACAACGATCGGCAGACCTTTTTGAGCTATTTCTAAATCATGTAGTTCCTCAATTGGCCTCACAGGGGCTGAGTGTATTCCGCTCACCCACAACGATCGGCAGACCTTTTTTGAGCTATTTCTAAACCATGTAGTTCCTCAATTGGCCTCACAGGGGCTGAATGTATTCCGCTCACCCACAACGATCGGCAGACCTTTTTTGAGCTATTTCTAAACCATGTAGTTCCTCAATTGGCCTCACAGGGGCTGAATGTATTCCGCTCACCCACAACGATCGGCAGACATTTTTTGAGCTATTTCTAAACCATGTAGTTCCTCAATTGGCCTCACAGGGGCTGAGTGTATTCCGCTCACCCACAACGATCGGCAGACCTTTTTGAGCTACTTCTAAATCATGTAGTTCCTCAATTGGCCTCATAGGGGCTGAGTGTATTCCGCTCACCCACAACGATCGGCAGACCTTTTTGAGCTATTTCTAAATCATGTAGTTCCTCAATTGGCCTCACAGAGGCTGAGTGTATTCCGCTCACCCACAACGATCGGCAGACCTTTTTCAGCTATTTCTAAATCATGTAGTTCCTCAATTGGCCTCACAGGGGCTGAGTGTATTCCGCTCACCCACAACGATCGGCAGACCTTTTTGAGCTATTTCTAAACCATGTAGTTCCTCAATTGGCCTCACAGGGGCTGAATGTATTCCGCTCACCCACAACGATAGGCAGACATTTTTTGAGCTATTTCTAAACCATGTACTTCCTCAATTGGCCTCACAGGGGCTGAATGTATTCCGCTCACCCACAACGATTGGCAGACCTTTTTTGAGCTATTTCTAAATCATGTAGTTCCTCAATTGGCCTCACAGGGGCTGAGTGTATTCCGCTCACCCACAACGATCGGCAGACCTTTTTCAGCTACTTGTAAATCATGTAGTTCCTCAATTGGCCTTACAGGGGCTGAGTGTATTCCGCTCACCCACAACGATCGGCAGACCTTTTTGAGCTATTTCTAAATCATGTAGTTCCTCAATTGGCCTCACAGAGGCTGAGTGTATTCCGCTCACCCACAACGATCGGCAGACATTTTTCAGCTATTTCTAAATCATGTAGTTCCTCAATTGGCCTCACAGGGGCTGAGTGTATTCCGCTCACCCACAACGATCAGCAGACCTTTTTGAGCTATTT
The DNA here is from genome assembly GCA_026315105.1 of Locusta migratoria. Taxonomy (NCBI): domain Eukaryota; kingdom Metazoa; phylum Arthropoda; class Insecta; order Orthoptera; family Acrididae; genus Locusta; species Locusta migratoria. Next base: position 902,227,756 of record CM048744.1, on the reverse strand, counting down.
CTAAATCATGTAGTTCCTCAATTGGCCTCACAGGGGCTGCGTGTATTCCGCTCACCCACAACGATCGGAAGACCTTTTTGAGCTATTTCTAAACCATGTAGTTCCTCAATTGACCTCACAGGGGCTGAATGTATTCCGCTCACCCACAACGATCGGCAGACCTTTTTTGAGCTATTTCTAAACCATGTAGTTCCTCAATTGGCCTCACAGGGGCAGAATGTATTCCGCTGACCCACAACGATTGGCAGACCTTTTTTGAGCTATTTCTAAATCATGTAGTTCCTCAATTGGCCTCACAGGGGCTGAGTGTATTCCGCTCACCCACAATGATCGGCAGACCTTTTTGAGCAACTTCTAAATCATGTAGTTCCTCAATTGGCCTCACAGGGGCTCAGTGTATTCCGCTCACCCACAACGATCGGCAGACCTTTTTGAGCTATTTCTAAATCATGTAGTTCCTCAATTGGCCTCACAGAGGCTGAGTGTATTCCGCTCACCCACAACGATCGGCAGAACTTTTTCAGCTATTTCTAAATCATTTAGTTCCTCAATTGGACTCACAGGGGCTGAGTGTATTCCGCTCACCCACAACGATCGGCAGACCTTTTTGAGCTATTTCTAAATCATGTAGTTCCTCAATTGGCCTCACAGGGGCTGAGTGTATTGCGCTCACCCACAACGATCGGCAGACCTTTTTTGAGCTATTTCTAAACCATGTAGTTCCTCAATTGGCCTCACAGGGGCTGAATGTATTCCGCTCACCCACAACGATCGGCAGACATTTTTTGAGCTATTTCTAAACCATGTAGTTCCTCAATTGGCCTCACAGGGGCTGAATGTATTCCGCTCACCCACAACGATCGGCAGACATTTTTTGAGCTATTTCTAAACCATGTAGTTCCTCAATTGGCCTCACAGGGGCTGAGTGTATTCCGCTCACCCACAACGATCGGCAGACCTTTTTGAGCTACTTCTAAATCATGTAGTTCCTCAATTGGCCTCACAGGGGCTGAGTGTATTCCGCTCACCCACAACGATCGGCAGACCTTTTTGAGCTATTTCTAAATCATGTAGTTCCTCAATTGGCCTCACAGAGGCTGAGTGTATTCCGCTCACCCACAACGATCGGCAGACCTTTTTCAGCTATTTCTAAATCATGTAGTTCCTCAATTGGCCTCACAGGGGCTGAGTGTATTCCGCTCACCCACAACGATCGGCAGACCTTTTTGAGCTATTTCTAAACCATGTAGTTCCTCAATTGGCCTCACAGGGGTGAGTGTATTCCGCTCACCCACAACGATCGGCAGACCTTTTTGAGCTACTTCTAAATCATGTAGTTCCTCAATTGGCCTCACAGGGGCTGAGTGTATTCCGCTCACCCACAACGATCGGCAGACATTTTTTGAGCTATTTCTAAACGATGTAGTTCCTCAATTGGCCTCACAGGGGCTGAATGTATTCCGCTCACCCACAACGATCGGCAGACCTTTTTTGAGCTATTTCTAAACCATGTAGTTCCTCAATTGGCCTCCCAGGGGCTGAGTGTATTCCGCTCACCCACAACGATCGGCAGACCTTTTTGAGCTATTTCTAAATCATGTAGTTCCTCAATTGGCCTCACAGGGGCTGAGTGTATTCCGCTCACCCACAACGATCGGCAGACCTTTTTGACCTATTTCTAAACCATGTAGTTCCTCAATTGGCCTCAGAGGGGCTGAATGTACTCCGCTCACCCATAACGATAAGCAGACCTTTTTTGAGCTATTTCTAAACCATGTAGTTCCTCAATTGGCCTCACAGGGGCTGAATGTTTTCCGCTCACCCACAACGATTGGCAGACCTTTTTTGAGCTATTTCTAAATCATGTAGTTCTTCAATTGACCTCACAGGGGCTGAGTGTATTCCGCTCACCCACAACGTTCGGCAGACCTTTTTGAGCTACTTCTAAATCATGTAGTTCCTCAATTGGCCTCACAGGGGCTGAGTGTATTCCGCTCACCCACAACGATCGGCAGACCTTTTTGAGCTATTTCTAAATCATGTAGTTCCTCAATTGGCCTCACAGGGGCTGAGTGTATTCCGCTCACCCACAACGATCGGCAGACCTTTTTTGAGCTATTTCTAAACCATGTAGTTCCTCAATTGGCCTCACAGGGGCTGAATGTATTCCGCTCACCCACAACGATCGGCAGACCTTTTTCGAGCTATTTCTAAACCATGTAGTTCCTCAATTGGCCTCACAGGGGCTGAATGTATTCCGCTCACCCACAACGATCGGCAGACCTTTTTTGAGCTATTTCTAAACCATGTAGGTCCTCAATTGGCCTCACAGGGGCAGAATGTATTCCGCTCACCCACAACGATCGGCAGACCTTTTTGAGCTACTTCTAAATCATGTAGTTCCTCAATTGGCCTCACAGGGGCTGAGTGTATTCCGCTCACCCACAACGATCGGCAGACCTTTTTGAGCTATTTCTAAATCATGTAGTTCCTCAATTGGCCTCACAGAGGCTGAGTGTATTCCGCTCACCCACAACGATCGGCAGACCTTTTTCAGCTATTTCTAAATCATGTAGTTCCTCAATTGGCCTCACAGGGGCTGAGTGTATTCCGCTCACCCACAACGATCGGCAGACCTTTTTGAGCTATTTCTAAACCATGTAGTTCCTCAATTGGCCTCACAGGGGCTGAGTGTATTCCGCTCACCCACAACGATCGGCAGACCTTTTTGAGCTACTTCTAAATCATGTAGTTCCTCAATTGGCCTCACAGGGGCTGAGTGTATTCCGCTCACCCACAACGATCGGCAGACATTTTTTGAGCTATTTCTAAACCATGTAGTTCCTCAATTGGCCTCACAGGGGCTGAATGTATTCCGCTCACCCACAACGATCGGCAGACCTTTTTTGAGCTATTTCTAAACCATGTAGTTCCTCAATTGGCCTCACAGGGGCTGAGTGTATTCCGCTCATCCACAACGATCGGCAGACATTTTTGAGCTATTTCTAAATCATGTAGTTCCTCAATTGGCCTCACAGGGGCTGAGTGTATTCCGCTCACCCACAACGATCGGCAGACCTTTTTGAGCAATTTCTAAACCATGTAGTTCCTCAATTGGCCTCACAGGGGCTGAATGTATTCCGCTCACCCATAATGATAAGCAGACCTTTTTTGAGCTATTTCTAAACCATGTAGTTCCTCAATTGGCCTCACAGGGGCTGAATGTATTCCGCTCACCCACAACGAATGGCAGACCTTTTTTGAGCTATTTCTAAATCATGTAGTTCTTCAATTGGCCTCACAGGGGCTGAGTGTATTCCGCTCACCCACAACGATCGGCAGACCTTTTTGAGCTACTTCTAAATCATGTAGTTCCTCAATTGGCCTCACAGGGGCTGAGTGTATTCCGCTCACCCACAACGATCGGCAGAACTTTTTGAGCTATTTCTAAATCATGTAGTTCCTCAATTGGCCTCACAGAGGCTGAGTGTATTCCGCTCACCCACAACGATCGGCAGACCTTTTTCAGCTATTTCTAAATCGTGTAGTTCCTCAATTGGCCTCACAGGGGCTGAGTGTATTCCGCTCACCCACAACAATCGGCCGACCTTTTTGAGCTATTTCTAAATCATGTAGTTCCTCAATTGGCCTCACAGGGGCTGAGTGTATTCCGCTCACCCACAACGATCGGCAGACCTTTTTGAGCTACTTCTAAATCATGTAGTTCCTCAATTGGCCTCACAGGGGCTGAGTGTATTCCGCTCACCCACAACGATCGGCAGACCTTTTTTGAGCTATTTCTAAACCATGTAGTTCCTCAATTGGCCTCACAGGGGCTGAAGTATTCCACTCACCCACAACGATCGGCAGACATTTTTTGAGCTATTTCTAAACCATGTAGTTCCTCAATTGGCCTCACAGGGGCTGAGTGTATTCCGCTCACCCACAACGATCGGCAGACCTTTTTGAGCTATTTCTAAATCATGTAGTTCCTCAATTGGCCTCACAGGGGCTGAGTGTATTCCGCTCACCCACAACGATCGGCAGACCTTTTTGAGCTATTTCTAAACCATGTAGTTCCTCAATTGGCCTCACAGGGGCTGAATGTATTCCGCTCACCCATAACGATAAGCAGACCTTTTTTGAGCTATTTCTAAACCATGTAGTTCCTCAATTGGCCTCACAGGGGCTGAATGTATTCCGCTCACCCACAACGATTGGCAGACCTTTTTTGAGCTATTTCTAAATCATGTAGTTCTTCAATTGGCCTCACAGGGGCTGAGTGTATTCCGCTCACCCACAACGATCGGCAGACCTTTTTGAGCTACTTCTAAATCATGTAGTTCCTCAATTGGCCTCACAGGGGCTGAGTGTATTCCGCTCACCCACAACGATCGGCAGACCTTTTTGAGCTATTTCTAAATCATGTAGTTCCTCAATTGGCCTCACAGAGGCTGAGTGTATTCCGCTCACCCACAACGATCGGCAGACCTTTTTCAGCTATTTCTAAATCGTGTAGTTCCTCAATTGGCCTCACAGAGGCTGAGTGTATTCCGCTCACCCACAACGATCGGCCGACCTTTTTGAGCTATTTCTAAATCATGTAGTTCCTCAATTGGCCTCACAGGGGCTGAGTGTATTCCGCTCACCCACAACGATCGGCAGACCTTTTTGAGCTACTTCTAAATCATGTAGTTCCTCAATTGGCCTCACAGGGGCTGAGTGTATTCCGCTCACCCACAACGATCGGCAGACCTTTTTTGAGCTATTTCTAAACCATGTAGTTCCTCAATTGGCCTCACAGGGGCTGAATGTATTCCGCTCACCCACAACGATCGGCAGACCTTTTTTGAGCTATTTCTAAACCATGTAGTTCCTCAATTGGCCTCACAGGGGCTGAGTGTATTCCGCTCACCCACAACGATCGGCAGACCTTTTTGAGCTATTTCTAAATCATGTAGTTCCTCAATTGGCCTCACAGGGGCTGAGTGTATTCCGCTCACCCACAACGACCGGCAGACCTTTTTGAGCTATTTCTAAACCATGTAGTTCCTCAATTGGCCTCACAGGGGCTGAATGTATTCCGCTCACCCATATCGATAAGCAGACCTTTTTTGAGCTATTTATAAACCATGTAGTACCTCAATTGGCCTCACAGGGGCTGAATGTATTCCGCTCACCCACAACGATTGGCAGACCTTTTTTGAGCTATTTCTAAATCATGTAGTTCTTCAATTGGCCTCACAGGGGCTGAGTGTATTCCGCTCACCCACAACGATCGGCAGACCTTTTTGAGCTACTTCTAAATCATGTAGTTCCTCAATTGGCCTCACAGGGGCTGAGTGTATTCCGCTCACCCACAACGATCGGCAGACCTTTTTGAGCTATTTCTAAATCATGTAGTTCTTCAATTGGCCTCACAGAGGCTGAGTGTATTCCACTCACCCACAACGATCGGCAGACCTTTTTCAGCTATTTCTAAATCGTGTAGTTCCTCAATTGGCCTCACAGGGGCTGAGTGTATTCCGCTCACCCACAACGATCGGCAGACCTTTTTGAGCTATTTCTAAATCATGTAGTTCCTCAATTGGCCTCACAGAGGCTGAGTGTATTCCGCTCACCCACAACGATCGGCAGACATTTTTCAGCTATTTCTAAATCATGTAGTTCCTCAATTGGCCTCACAGGGGCTGAGTGTATTCCGCTCACCCACAACGATCAGCAGACCTTTTTGAGCTATTTCTAAATAATGTAGTTCCTCAATTGGCCTCATAGGGGCTGAGTGTATTCCGCTCACCCACAACGATCGGAAGACCTTTTTGAGCTATTTCTAAACCATGTAGTTCCTCAATTGACCTCAGAGGGGCTGAATGTATTCCGCTCACCCACAACGATCGGCAGACCTTTTTTGAGCTATTTCTAAACCATGTAGTTCCTCAATTGGCCTCACAGGGGCTGAATGTATTCCGCTCACCCACAACGATTGGCAGACCTTTTTTGAGCTATTTCTAAATCATGTAGTTCCTCAATTGGCCTCACAGGGGCTGAGTGTATTCCGCTCACCCACAACGATCGGCAGAACTTTTTGAGCTATTTCTAAATCATGTAGTTCCTCAATTGGCCTCACAGAGGCTGAGTGTATTCCGCTCACCCACAACGATCGGCAGACCTTTTTCAGCTATTTCTAAATCGTGTAGTTCCTCAATTGGCCTCACAGGGGCTGAGTGTATTCCGCTCACCCACAACGATCGGCCGACCTTTTTGAGCTATTTCTAAATCATGTAGTTCCTCAATTGGCCTCACAGGGGCTGAGTGTATTCCGCTCACCCACAACGATCGGCAGACCTTTTTGAGCTACTTCTAAATCATGTAGTTCCTCAATTGGCCTCACAGGGGCTGAGTGTATTCCACTCACCCACAACGATCGGCAGACCTTTTTTGAGCTATTTCTAAACCATGTAGTTCCTCAATTGGCCTCACAGGGGCTGAAGTATTCCACTCACCCACAACGATCGGCAGACATTTTTTGAGCTATTTCTAAACCATGTAGTTCCTCAATTGGCCTCACAGGGGCTGAGTGTATTCCGCTCACCCACAACGATCGGCAGACCTTTTTGAGCTATTTCTAAATCATGTAGTTCCTCAATTGGCCTCACAGGGGCTGAGTGTATTCCGCTCACCCACAACGATCGGCAGACCTTTTTGAGCTATTTCTAAACCATGTAGTTCCTCAATTGGCCTCACAGGGGCTGAATGTATTCCGCTCACCCATAACGATAAGCAGACCTTTTTTGAGCTATTTCTAAACCATGTAGTTCCTCAATTGGCCTCACAGGGGCTGAATGTATTCCGCTCACCCACAACGATTGGCAGACCTTTTTTGAGCTATTTCTAAATCATGTAGTTCTTCAATTGGCCTCACAGGGGCTGAGTGTATTCCGCTCACCCACAACGATCGGCAGACCTTTTTGAGCTACTTCTAAATCATGTAGTTCCTCAATTGGCCTCACAGGGGCTGAGTGTATTCCGCTCACCCACAACGATCGGCAGACCTTTTTGAGCTATTTCTAAATCATGTAGTTCCTCAATTGGCCTCACAGAGGCTGAGTGTATTCCGCTCACCCACAACGATCGGCAGACCTTTTTGAGCTATTTCTAAATCATGTAGTTCCTCAATTGGCCTCACAGGGGCTGAGTGTATTCCGCTCACCCACAACGATCGGCAGACCTTTTTGACCTATTTCTAAACCATGTAGTTCCTCAATTGGCCTCAGAGGGGCTGAATGTACTCCGCTCACCCATAACGATAAGCAGACCTTTTTTGAGCTATTTCTAAACCATGTAGTTCCTCAATTGGCCTCACAGGGGCTGAATGTTTTCCGCTCACCCACAACGATTGGCAGACCTTTTTTGAGCTATTTCTAAATCATGTAGTTCTTCAATTGACCTCACAGGGGCTGAGTGTATTCCGCTCACCCACAACGTTCGGCAGACCTTTTTGAGCTACTTCTAAATCATGTAGTTCCTCAATTGGCCTCACAGGGGCTGAGTGTATTCCGCTCACCCACAACGATCGGCAGACCTTTTTGAGCTATTTCTAAATCATGTAGTTCCTCAATTGGCCTCACAGGGGCTGAGTGTATTCCGCTCACCCACAACGATCGGCAGACCTTTTTTGAGTTATTTCTAAACCATGTAGTTCCTCAATTGGCCTCACAGGGGCTGAATGTATTCCGCTCACCCACAACGATCGGCAGACCTTTTTCGAGCTATTTCTAAACCATGTAGTTCCTCAATTGGCCTCACAGGGGCTGAATGTATTCCGCTCACCCACAACGATCGGCAGACCTTTTTTGAGCTATTTCTAAACCATGTAGGTCCTCAATTGGCCTCACAGGGGCAGAATGTATTCCGCTCACCCACAACGATCGGCAGACCTTTTTGAGCTACTTCTAAATCATGTAGTTCCTCAATTGGCCTCACAGGGGCTGAGTGTATTCCGCTCACCCACAACGATCGGCAGACCTTTTTGAGCTATTTCTAAATCATGTAGTTCCTCAATTGGCCTCACAGAGGCTGAGTGTATTCCGCTCACCCACAACGATCGGCAGACCTTTTTCAGCTATTTCTAAATCATGTAGTTCCTCAATTGGCCTCACAGGGGCTGAGTGTATTCCGCTCACCCACAACGATCGGCAGACCTTTTTGAGCTATTTCTAAACCATGTAGTTCCTCAATTGGCCTCACAGGGGCTGAGTGTATTCCGCTCACCCACAACGATCGGCAGACCTTTTTGAGCTACTTCTAAATCATGTAGTTCCTCAATTGGCCTCACAGGGGCTGAGTGTATTCCGCTCACCCACAACGATCGGCAGACATTTTTTGAGCTATTTCTAAACCATGTAGTTCCTCAATTGGCCTCACAGGGGCTGAATGTATTCCGCTCACCCACAACGATCGGCAGACCTTTTTTGAGCTATTTCTAAACCATGTAGTTCCTCAATTGGCCTCACAGGGGCTGAGTGTATTCCGCTCATCCACAACGATCGGCAGACATTTTTGAGCTATTTCTAAATCATGTAGTTCCTCAATTGGCCTCACAGGGGCTGAGTGTATTCCGCTCACCCACAACGATCGGCAGACCTTTTTGAGCAATTTCTAAACCATGTAGTTCCTCAATTGGCCTCACAGGGGCTGAATGTATTCCGCTCACCCATAATGATAAGCAGACCTTTTTTGAGCTATTTCTAAACCATGTAGTTCCTCAATTGGCCTCACAGGGGCTGAATGTATTCCGCTCACCCACAACGAATGGCAGACCTTTTTTGAGCTATTTCTAAATCATGTAGTTCTTCAATTGGCCTCACAGGGGCTGAGTGTATTCCGCTCACCCACAACGATCGGCAGACCTTTTTGAGCTACTTCTAAATCATGTAGTTCCTCAATTGGCCTCACAGGGGCTGAGTGTATTCCGCTCACCCACAACGATCGGCAGAACTTTTTGAGCTATTTCTAAATCATGTAGTTCCTCAATTGGCCTCACAGAGGCTGAGTGTATTCCGCTCACCCACAACGATCGGCAGACCTTTTTCAGCTATTTCTAAATCGTGTAGTTCCTCAATTGGCCTCACAGGGGCTGAGTGTATTCCGCTCACCCACAACGATCGGCCGACCTTTTTGAGCTATTTCTAAATCATGTAGTTCCTCAATTGGCCTCACAGGGGCTGAGTGTATTCCGCTCACCCACAACGATCGGCAGACCTTTTTGAGCTACTTCTAAATCATGTAGTTCCTCAATTGGCCTCACAGGGGCTGAGTGTATTCCGCTCACCCACAACGATCGGCAGACCTTTTTTGAGCTATTTCTAAACCATGTAGTTCCTCAATTGGCCTCACAGGGGCTGAAGTATTCCACTCACCCACAACGATCGGCAGACATTTTTTGAGCTATTTCTAAACCATGTAGTTCCTCAATTGGCCTCACAGGGGCTGAGTGTATTCCGCTCACCCACAACGATCGGCAGACCTTTTTGAGCTATTTCTAAATCATGTAGTTCCTCAATTGGCCTCACAGGGGCTGAGTGTATTCCGCTCACCCACAACGATCGGCAGACCTTTTTGAGCTATTTCTAAACCATGTAGTTCCTCAATTGGCCTCACAGGGGCTGAATGTATTCCGCTCACCCATAACGATAAGCAGACCTTTTTTGAGCTATTTCTAAACCATGTAGTTCCTCAATTGGCCTCACAGGGGCTGAATGTATTCCGCTCACCCACAACGATTGGCAGACCTTTTTTGAGCTATTTCTAAATCATGTAGTTCTTCAATTGGCCTCACAGGGGCTGAGTGTATTCCGCTCACCCACAACGATCGGCAGACCTTTTTGAGCTACTTCTAAATCATGTAGTTCCTCAATTGGCCTCACAGGGGCTGAGTGTATTCCGCTCACCCACAACGATCGGCAGACCTTTTTGAGCTATTTCTAAATCATGTAGTTCCTCAATTGGCCTCACAGAGGCTGAGTGTATTCCGCTCACCCACAACGATCGGCAGACCTTTTTCAGCTATTTCTAAATCGTGTAGTTCCTCAATTGGCCTCACAGAGGCTGAGTGTATTCCGCTCACCCACAACGATCGGCCGACCTTTTTGAGCTATTTCTAAATCATGTAGTTCCTCAATTGGCCTCACAGGGGCTGAGTGTATTCCGCTCACCCACAACGATCGGCAGACCTTTTTGAGCTACTTCTAAATCATGTAGTTCCTCAATTGGCCTCACAGGGGCTGAGTGTATTCCGCTCACCCACAACGATCGGCAGACCTTTTTTGAGCTATTTCTAAACCATGTAGTTCCTCAATTGGCCTCACAGGGGCTGAATGTATTCCGCTCACCCACAACGATCGGCAGACCTTTTTTGAGCTATTTCTAAACCATGTAGTTCCTCAATTGGCCTCACAGGGGCTGAGTGTATTCCGCTCACCCACAACGATCGGCAGACCTTTTTGAGCTATTTCTAAATCATGTAGTTCCTCAATTGGCCTCACAGGGGCTGAGTGTATTCCGCTCACCCACAACGACCGGCAGACCTTTTTGAGCTATTTCTAAACCATGTAGTTCCTCAATTGGCCTCACAGGGGCTGAATGTATTCCGCTCACCCATATCGATAAGCAGACCTTTTTTGAGCTATTTATAAACCATGTAGTACCTCAATTGGCCTCACAGGGGCTGAATGTATTCCGCTCACCCACAACGATTGGCAGACCTTTTTTGAGCTATTTCTAAATCATGTAGTTCTTCAATTGGCCTCACAGGGGCTGAGTGTATTCCGCTCACCCACAACGATCGGCAGACCTTTTTGAGCTACTTCTAAATCATGTAGTTCCTCAATTGGCCTCACAGGGGCTGAGTGTATTCCGCTCACCCACAACGATCGGCAGACCTTTTTGAGCTATTTCTAAATCATGTAGTTCTTCAATTGGCCTCACAGAGGCTGAGTGTATTCCACTCACCCACAACGATCGGCAGACCTTTTTCAGCTATTTCTAAATCGTGTAGTTCCTCAATTGGCCTCACAGGGGCTGAGTGTATTCCGCTCACCCACAACGATCGGCAGACCTTTTTGAGCTATTTCTAAATCATGTAGTTCCTCAATTGGCCTCACAGAGGCTGAGTGTATTCCGCTCACCCACAACGATCGGCAGACATTTTTCAGCTATTTCTAAATCATGTAGTTCCTCAATTGGCCTCACAGGGGCTGAGTGTATTCCGCTCACCCACAACGATCAGCAGACCTTTTTGAGCTATTTCTAAATAATGTAGTTCCTCAATTGGCCTCATAGGGGCTGAGTGTATTCCGCTCACCCACAACGATCGGAAGACCTTTTTGAGCTATTTCTAAACCATGTAGTTCCTCAATTGACCTCAGAGGGGCTGAATGTATTCCGCTCACCCACAACGATCGGCAGACCTTTTTTGAGCTATTTCTAAACCATGTAGTTCCTCAATTGGCCTCACAGGGGCTGAATGTATTCCGCTCACCCACAACGATTGGCAGACCTTTTTTGAGCTATTTCTAAATCATGTAGTTCCTCAATTGGCCTCACAGGGGCTGAGTGTATTCCGCTCACCCACAACGATTGGCAGAACTTTTTGAGCTATTTCTAAATCATGTAGTTCCTCAATTGGCCTCACAGAGGCTGAGTGTATTCCGCTCACCCACAACGATCGGCAGACCTTTTTCAGCTATTTCTAAATCGTGTAGTTCCTCAATTGGCCTCACAGGGGCTGAGTGTATTCCGCTCACCCACAACGATCGGCCGACCTTTTTGAGCTATTTCTAAATCATGTAGTTCCTCAATTGGCCTCACAGGGGCTGAGTGTATTCCGCTCACCCACAACGATCGGCAGACCTTTTTGAGCTACTTCTAAATCATGTAGTTCCTCAATTGGCCTCACAGGGGCTGAGTGTATTCCACTCACCCACAACGATCGGCAGACCTTTTTTGAGCTATTTCTAAACCATGTAGTTCCTCAATTGGCCTCACAGGGGCTGAAGTATTCCACTCACCCACAACGATCGGCAGACATTTTTTGAGCTATTTCTAAACCATGTAGTTCCTCAATTGGCCTCACAGGGGCTGAGTGTATTCCGCTCACCCACAACGATCGGCAGACCTTTTTGAGCTATTTCTAAATCATGTAGTTCCTCAATTGGCCTCACAGGGGCTGAGTGTATTCCGCTCACCCACAACGATCGGCAGACCTTTTTGAGCTATTTCTAAACCATGTAGTTCCTCAATTGGCCTCACAGGGGCTGAATGTATTCCGCTCACCCATAACGATAAGCAGACCTTTTTTGAGCTATTTCTAAACCATGTAGTTCCTCAATTGGCCTCACAGGGGCTGAATGTATTCCGCTCACCCACAACGATTGGCAGACCTTTTTTGAGCTATTTCTAAATCATGTAGTTCTTCAATTGGCCTCAGAGGGGCTGAGTGTATTCCGCTCACCCACAACGATCGGCAGACCTTTTTGAGCTACTTCTAAATCATGTAGTTCCTCAATTGGCCTCACAGGGGCTGAGTGTATTCCGCTCACCCACAACGATCGGCAGACCTTTTTGAGCTATTTCTAAATCATGTAGTTCCTCAATTGGCCTCACAGAGGCTGAGTGTATTCCGCTCACCCACAACGATCGGCAGACCTTTTTCAGCTATTTCTAAATCGTGTAGTTCCTCAATTGGCCTCACAGAGGCTGAGTGTATTCCGCTCACCCACAACGATTGGCCGACCTTTTTGAGCTATTTCTAAATCATGTAGTTCCTCAATTGGCCTCACAGGGGCTGAGTGTATTCCGCTCACCCACAACGATCGGCAGACCTTTTTGAGCTACTTCTAAATCATGTAGTTCCTCAATTGGCCTCACAGGGGCTGAGTGTATTCCGCTCACCCACAACGATCGGCAGACCTTTTTTGAGCTATTTCTAAACCATGTAGTTCCTCAATTGGCCTCACAGGGGCTGAATGTATTCCGCTCACCCACAACGATCGGCAGACCTTTTTTGAGCTATTTCTAAACCATGTAGTTCCTCAATTGGCCTCACAGGGGCTGAGTGTATTCCGCTCACCCACAACGATCGGCAGACATTTTTGAGCTATTTCTAAATCATGTAGTTCCTCAATTGGCCTCACAGGGGCTGAGTGTATTCCGCTCACCCACAACGATCGGCAGACCTTTTTGAGCTATTTCTAAACCATGTAGTTCCTCAATTGGCCTCACAGGGGCTGAATGTATTCCGCTCACCCATAACGATAAGCAGACCTTTTTTGAGCTATTTATAAACCATGTAGTACCTCAATTGGCCTCACAGGGGCTGAATGTATTCCGCTCACCCACAACGATTGGCAGACCTTTTTTGAGCTATTTCTAAATCATGTAGTTCTTCAATTGGCCTCACAGGGGCTGAGTGTATTCCGCTCACCCACAACGATCGGCAGACCTTTTTGAGCTACTTCTAAATCATGTAGTTCCTCAATTGGCCTCACAGGGGCTGAGTGTATTCCGCTCACCCACAACGATCGGCAGACCTTTTTGAGCTATTTCTAAATCATGTAGTTCTTCAATTGGCCTCACAGAGGCTGAGTGTATTCCACTCACCCACAACGATCGGCAGACCTTTTTCAGCTATTTCTAAATCGTGTAGTTCCTCAATTGGCCTCACAGGGGCTGAGTGTATTCCGCTCACCCACAACGATCGGCAGACCTTTTTGAGCTATTTCTAAATCATGTAGTTCCTCAATTGGCCTCACAGAGGCTGAGTGTATTCCGCTCACCCACAACGATCGGCAGACATTTTTCAGCTATTTCTAAATCATGTAGTTCCTCAATTGGCCTCACAGGGGCTGAGTGTATTCCGCTCACCCACAACGATCAGCAGACCTTTTTGAGCTATTTCTAAATAATGTAGTTCCTCAATTGGCCTCATAGGGGCTGAGTGTATTCCGCTCACCCACAACGATCGGAAGACCTTTTTGAGCTATTTCTAAACCATGTAGTTCCTCAATTGACCTCAGAGGGGCTGAATGTATTCCGCTCACCCACAACGATCGGCAGACCTTTTTTGAGCTATTTCTAAACCATGTAGTTCCTCAATTGGCCTCACAGGGGCTGAATGTATTCCGCTCACCCACAACGATTGGCAGACCTTTTTTGAGCTATTTCTAAATCATGTAGTTCCTCAATTGGCCTCACAGGGGCTGAGTGTATTCCGCTCACCCACAATGATCGGCAGACCTTTTTCAGCTACTTCTAAATCATGTAGTTCCTCAATTGGCCTCACAGGGGCTGAGTGTATTCCGCTCACCCACAACGATCGGCAGACCTTTTTGAGCTATTTCTAAATCAGGTAGTTCCTCAATTGGCCTCACAGAGGCTGAGTGTATTCCGCTCACCCACAACGATCGGCAGAACTTTTTCAGCTATTTCTAAATCATGTAGTTCCTCAATTGGACTCACAGGGGCTGAGTGTATTCCGCTCACCCACAACGATCGGCAGACCTTTTTGAGCTATTTCTAAATCATGTAGTTCCTCAATTGGCCTCACAGGGGCTGAGTGTATTCCGCTCACCCACAACGATCGGCAGACCTTTTTTGAGCTATTTCTAAACCATGTAGTTCCTCAATTGGCCTCACAGGGGCTGAATGTATTCCGCTCACCCACAACGATCGGCAGACCTTTTTTGAGCTATTTCTAAACCATGTAGTTCCTCAATTGGCCTCACAGGGGCTGAATGTATTCCGCTCACCCACAACGATCGGCAGACATTTTTTGAGCTATTTCTAAACCATGTAGTTCCTCAATTGGCCTCACAGGGGCTGAGTGTATTCCGCTCACCCACAACGATCGGCAGACCTTTTTGAGCTACTTCTAAATCATGTAGTTCCTCAATTGGCCTCACAGGGGCTGAGTGTATTCCGCTCACCCACAACGATCGGCAGACCTTTTTGAGCTATTTCTAAATCATGTAGTTCCTCAATTGGCCTCACAGAGGCTGAGTGTATTCCGCTCACCCACAACGATCGGCAGACCTTTTTCAGCTATTTCTAAATCATGTAGTTCCTCAATTGGCCTCACAGGGGCTGAGTGTATTCCGCTCACCCACAACGATCGGCAGACCTTTTTGAGCTATTTCTAAACCATGTAGTTCCTCAATTGGCCTCACAGGGGCTGAGTGTATTCCGCTCACCCACAACGATCGGCAGACCTTTTTCAGCTATTTCTAATTCATGTAGTTCCTCAATTGGCCTCACAGGGGCTGAGTGTATTCCGCTCACCCACAACGATCGGCAGACCTTTTTCAGTTATTTCTAAATCATGTAGTTCCTCAATTGGCCTCACAGGGGCTGAGTGTATTCCGCTCACCCACAACGATCGGCAGACCTGTTTGAGCTATTTCTAAATCATGTAGTTCCTCAATTGGCCTCACAGGGGCTGAGTGTATTCCGCTCACCCACAACGATCGGCAGACCTATTTGAGCTATTTCTAAACCATGTAGTTCCTCAATTGGCCTCACAGGGGCTGAATGTATTCCGCTCACCCACAACGATAGGCAGACCTTTTTTGAGCTATTTCTAAACCATGTACTTCCTCAATTGGCCTCACAGGGGCTGAATGTATTCCGCTCACCCACAACGATTGGCAGACCTTTTTTGAGCTATTTCTAAATCATGTAGTTCCTCAATTGGCCTCACAGGGGCTGAGTGTATTCCGCTCACCCACAACGATCGGCAGACCTTTTTGAGCTACTTGTAAATCATGTAGTTCCTCAATTGGCCTTACAGGGGCTGAGTGTATTCCGCTCACCCACAACGATCGGCAGACCTTTTTGAGCTATTTCTAAATCATGTAGTTCCTCAATTGGCCTCACAGAGGCTGAGTGTATTCCGCTCACCCACAACGATCGGCAGACATTTTTCAGCTATTTCTAAATCATGTAGTTCCTCAATTGGCCTCAAAGGGGCTGAGGGTATTCCGCTCACCCACAACGATCAGCAGACGTTTTTGAGCTATTTCTAAATCATGTAGTTCCTCAATTGGCCTCACAGGGGCTGAGTGTATTCCGCTCACCCACAACGATCGGAAGACCTTTTTGAGCTATTTCTAAACCATGTAGTTCCTCAATTGACCTCACAGGGGCTGAATGTATTCCGCCCACCCACAACGATCGGCAGACCTTTTTTGAGCTATTTCTAAACCATGTAGTTCCTCAATTGGCCTCACAGGGGCAGAATGTATTCCGCTGACCCACAACGATTGGCAGACCTTTTTTGAGCTATTTCTAAATCATGTAGTTCCTCAATTGGCCTCACAGGGGCTGAGTGTATTCCGCTCACCCACAATGATCGGCAGACCTTTTTGAGCAACTTCTAAATCATGTAGTTCCTCAATTGGCCTCACAGGGGCTGAGTGTATTCCGCTCACCCACAACGATCGGCAGACCTTTTTGAGCTATTTCTAAATCATGTAGTTCCTCAATTGGCCTCACAGAGGCTGAGTGTATTCCGCTCACCCACAACGATCGGCAGAACTTTTTCAGCTATTTCTAAATCATTTAGTTCCTCAATTGGACTCACAGGGGCTGAGTGTATTCCGCTCACCCACAACGATCGGCAGACCTTTTTGAGCTATTTCTAAATCATGTAGTTCCTCAATTGGCCTCACAGGGGCTGAGTGTATTGCGCTCACCCACAACGATCGGCAGACCTTTTTTGAGCTATTTCTAAACCATGTAGTTCCTCAATTGGCCTCACAGGGGCTGAATGTATTCCGCTCACCCACAACGATCGGCAGACCTTTTTTGAGCTATTTCTAAACCATGTAGTTCCTCAATTGGCCTCACAGGGGCTGAATGTATTCCGCTCACCCACAACGATCGGCAGACATTTTTTGAGCTATTTCTAAACCATGTAGATCCTCAATTGGCCTCACAGGGGCTGAGTGTATTCCGCTCACCCACAACGATCGGCAGACCTTTTTGAGCTACTTCTAAATCATGTAGTTCCTCAATTGGCCTCACAGGGGCTGAGTGTATTCCGCTCACCCACAACGATCGGCAGACCTTTTTGAGCTATTTCTAAATCATGTAGTTCCTCAATTGGCCTCACAGAGGCTGAGTGTATTCCGCTCACCCACAACGATCGGCAGACCTTTTTCAGCTATTTCTAAATCATGTAGTTCCTCAATTGGCCTCACAGGGGCTGAGTGTATTCCGCTCACCCACAACGATCGGCAGACCTTTTTGAGCTATTTCTAAATCATGTAGTTCCTCAATTGGCCTCACAGGGGCTGAGTGTATTCCGCTCATCCACAACGATCGGCAGACCTTTTTGACCTATTTCTAAACCATGTAGTTCCTCAATTGGCCTCAGAGGGGCTGAATGTACTCCGCTCACCCATAACGATAAGCAGACCTTTTTTGAGCTATTTCTAAACCATGTAGTTCCTCAATTGGCCTCACAGGGGCTGAATGTATTCCGCTCACCCACAACGATTGGCAGACCTTTTTTGAGCTATTTCTAAATCATGTAGTTCTTCAATTGACCTCACAGGGGCTGAGTGTATTCCGCTCACCCACAACGATCGGCAGACCTTTTTGAGCTACTTCTAAATCATGTAGTTCCTCAATTGGCCTCACAGGGGCTGAGTGTATTCCGCTCACCCACAACGATCGGCAGACCTTTTTGAGCTATTTCTAAATCATGTAGTTCCTCAATTGGCCTCACAGGGGCTGAGTGTATACCGCTCACCCACAACGATCGGCAGACCTTTTTTGAGCTATTTCTAAACCATGTAGTTCCTCAATTGGCCTCACAGGGGCTGAATGTATTCCGCTCACCCACAACGATCGGCAGACCTTTTTCGAGCTATTTCTAAACCATGTAGTTCCTCAATTGGCCTCACAGGGGCTGAATGTATTCCGCTCACCCACAACGATCGGCAGACCTTTTTTGAGCTATTTCTAAACCATGTAGGTCCTCAATTGGCCTCACAGGGGCAGAATGTATTCCGCTCACCCACAACGATCGGCAGACCTTTTTGAGCTACTTCTAAATCATGTAGTTCCTCAATTGGCCTCACAGGGCTGAGTGTATTCCGCTCACCCACAACGATCGGCAGACCTTTTTGAGCTATTTCTAAATCATGTAGTTCCTCAATTGGCCTCACAGAGGCTGAGTGTATTCCGCTCACCCACAACGATCGGCAGACCTTTTTCAGCTATTTCTAAATCATGTAGTTCCTCAATTGGCCTCACAGGGGCTGAGTGTATTCCGCTCACCCACAACGATCGGCAGACCTTTTTGAGCTATTTCTAAACCATGTAGTTCCTCAATTGGCCTCACAGGGGCTGAGTGTATTCCGCTCACCCACAACGATCGGCAGACCTTTTTGAGCTACTTCTAAATCATGTAGTTCCTCAATTGGCCTCACAGGGGCTGAGTGTATTCCGCTCACCCACAACGATCGGCAGACCTGTTTGAGCTATTTCTAAATCATGTAGTTCCTCAATTGGCCTCACAGGGGCTGAGTGTATTCCGCTCACCCACAACGATCGGCAGACCTATTTGAGCTATTTCTAAACCATGTAGTTCCTCAATTGGCCTCACAGGGGCTGAATGTATTCCGCTCACCCACAACGATAGGCAGACCTTTTTTGAGCTATTTCTAAACCATGTACTTCCTCAATTGGCCTCACAGGGGCTGAATGTATTCCGCTCACCCACAACGATTGGCAGACCTTTTTTGAGCTATTTCTAAATCATGTAGTTCCTCAATTGGCCTCACAGGGGCTGAGTGTATTCCGCTCAACCACAACGATCGGCAGACCTTTTTGAGCTACTTGTAAATCATGTAGTTCCTCAATTGGCCTTACAGGGGCTGAGTGTATTCCGCTCACCCACAACGATCGGCAGAACTTTTTGAGCTATTTCTAAATCATGTAGTTCCTCAATTGGCCTCACAGAGGCTGAGTGTATTCCGCTCACCCACAACGATCGGCAGACATTTTTCAGCTATTTCTAAATCATGTAGTTCCTCAATTGGCCTCAAAGGGGCTGAGTGTATTCCGCTCACCCACAACGATCAGCAGACGTTTTTGAGCTATTTCTAAATCATGTAGTTCCTCAATTGGCCTCAAAGGGGCTGAGTGTATTCCGCTCACCCACAACGATCGGAAGACCTTTTTGAGCTATTTCTAAACCATGTAGTTCCTCAATTGACCTCACAGGGGCTGAATGTATTCCGCTCACCCACAACGATCGGCAGACCTTTTTTGAGCTATTTCTAAACCATGTAGTTCCTCAATTGGCCTCACAGGGGCAGAATGTATTCCGCTGACCCACAACGATTGGCAGACCTTTTTTGAGCTATTTCTAAATCATGTAGTTCCTCAATTGGCCTCACAGGGGCTGAGTGTATTCCGCTCACCCACAATGATCGGCAGACCTTTTTGAGCAACTTCTAAATCATGTAGTTCCTCAATTGGCCTCACAGGGGCTGAGTGTATTCCGCTCACCCACAACGATCGGCAGACCTTTTTGAGCTATTTCTAAATCATGTAGTTCCTCAATTGGCCTCACAGAGGCTGAGTGTATTCCGCTCACCCACAACGATCGGCAGAACTTTTTCAGCTATTTCTAAATCATTTAGTTCCTCAATTGGACTCACAGGGGCTGAGTGTATTCTGCTCACCCACAACGATCGGCAGACCTTTTTGAGCTATTTCTAAATCATGTAGTTCCTCAATTGGCCTCACAGGGGCTGAGTGTATTGCGCTCACCCACAACGATCGGCAGACCTTTTTTGAGCTATTTCTAAACCATGTAGTTCCTCAATTGGCCTCACAGGGGCTGAATGTATTCCGCTCACCCACAACGATCGGCAGACCTTTTTTGAGCTATTTCTAAACCATGTAGTTCCTCAATTGGCCTCACAGGGGCTGAATGTATTCCGCTCACCCACAACGATCGGCAGACATTTTTTGAGCTATTTCTAAACCATGTAGATCCTCAATTGGCCTCACAGGGGCTGAGTGTATTCCGCTCACCCACATCGATCGGCAGACCTTTTTGAGCTACTTCTAAATCATGTAGTTCCTCAATTGGCCTCACAGGGGCTGAGTGTATTCCGCTCACCCACAACGATCGGCAGACCTTTTTGAGCTATTTCTAAATCATGTAGTTCCTCAATTGGCCTCACAGAGGCTGAGTGTATTCCGCTCGCCCACAACGATCGGCAGACCTTTTTCAGCTATTTCTAAATCATGTAGTTCCTCAATTGGCCTCACAGGGGCTGAGTGTATTCCGCTCACCCACAACGATTGGCAGACCTTTTTGAGCTATTTCTAAACCATGTAGTTCCTCAATTGGC
This sequence comes from Locusta migratoria, assembly GCA_026315105.1. Lineage (NCBI taxonomy): Eukaryota > Metazoa > Arthropoda > Insecta > Orthoptera > Acrididae > Locusta > Locusta migratoria. Next base: position 902,207,327 of record CM048744.1, on the reverse strand, counting down.
CTCACAGGGGCTGAGTGTATTCCGCTCACCCACAACGATCGGCAGACCTTTTTGAGCTACTTCTAAATCATGTAGTTCCTCAATTGGCCTCACAGGGGCTGAGTGTATTCCGCTCACCCACAACGATCGGCAGACATTTTTTGAGCTATTTCTAAACCATGTAGTTCCTCAATTGGCCTCACAGGGGCTGAATGTATTCCGCTCACCCACAACGATCGGCAGACCTTTTTTGAGCTATTTCTAAACCATGTAGTTCCTCAATTGGCCTCACAGGGGCTGAGTGTATTCCGCTCATCCACAACGATCGGCAGACCTTTTTGACCTATTTCTAAACCATGTAGTTCCTCAATTGGCCTCAGAGGGGCTGAATGTACTCCGCTCACCCATAACGATAAGCAGACCTTTTTTGAGCTATTTCTAAACCATGTAGTTCCTCAATTGGCCTCACAGGGGCTGAATGTATTCCGCTCACCCACAACGATTGGCAGACCTTTTTTGAGCTATTTCTAAATCATGTAGTTCTTCAATTGACCTCACAGGGGCTGAGTGTATTCCGCTCACCCACAACGATCGGCAGACCTTTTTGAGCTACTTCTAAATCATGTAGTTCCTCAATTGGCCTCACAGGGGCTGAGTGTATTCCGCTCACCCACAACGATCGGCAGACCTTTTTGAGCTATTTCTAAATCATGTAGTTCCTCAATTGGCCTCACAGGGGCTGAGTGTATACCGCTCACCCACAACGATCGGCAGACCTTTTTTGAGCTATTTCTAAACCATGTAGTTCCTCAATTGGCCTCACAGGGGCTGAATGTATTCCGCTCACCCACAACGATCGGCAGACCTTTTTCGAGCTATTTCTAAACCATGTAGTTCCTCAATTGGCCTCACAGGGGCTGAATGTATTCCGCTCACCCACAACGATCGGCAGACCTTTTTTGAGCTATTTCTAAACCATGTAGGTCCTCAATTGGCCTCACAGGGGCAGAATGTATTCCGCTCACCCACAACGATCGGCAGACCTTTTTGAGCTACTTCTAAATCATGTAGTTCCTCAATTGGCCTCACAGGGCTGAGTGTATTCCGCTCACCCACAACGATCGGCAGACCTTTTTGAGCTATTTCTAAATCATGTAGTTCCTCAATTGGCCTCACAGAGGCTGAGTGTATTCCGCTCACCCACAACGATCGGCAGACCTTTTTCAGCTATTTCTAAATCATGTAGTTCCTCAATTGGCCTCACAGGGGCTGAGTGTATTCCGCTCACCCACAACGATCGGCAGACCTTTTTGAGCTATTTCTAAACCATGAAGTTCCTCAATTGGCCTCACAGGGGCTGAGTGTATTCCGCTCACCCACAACGATCGGCAGACCTTTTTGAGCTACTTCTAAATCATGTAGTTCCTCAATTGGCCTCACAGGGGCTGAGTGTATTCCGCTCACCCACAACGATCGGCAGACATTTTTTGAGCTATTTCTAAACCATGTAGTTCCTCAATTGGCCTCACAGGGGCTGAATGTATTCCGCTCACCCACAACGATCGGCAGACCTTTTTTGAGCTATTTCTAAACCATGTAGTTCCTCAATTGGCCTCACAGGGGCTGAGTGTATTCCGCTCGTCCACAACGATCGGCAGACATTTTTGAGCTATTTCTAAATCATGTAGTTCCTCAATTGGCCTCACAGGGGCTGAGTGTATTCCGCTCACCCACAACGATCGGCAGACCTTTTTGAGCAATTTCTAAACCATGTAGTTCCTCAATTGGCCTCACAGGGGCTGAATGTATTCCGCTCACCCATAATGATAAGCAGACCTTTTTTGAGCTATTTCTAAACCATGTAGTTCCTCAATTGGCCTCACAGGGGCTGAATGTATTCCGCTCACCCACAACGAATGGCAGACCTTTTTTGAGCTATTTCTAAATCATGTAGTTCATCAATTGGCCTCACAGGGGCTGAGTGTATTCCGCTCACCCACAACGATCGGCAGACCTTTTTGAGCTACTTCTAAATCATGTAGTTCCTCAATTGGCCTCACAGGGGCTGAGTGTATTCCGCTCACCTACAACGATCGGCAGACCTTTTTGAGCTATTTCTAAATCATGTAGTTCCTCAATTGGCCTCACAGAGGCTGAGTGTATTCCGCTCACCCACAACGATCGGCAGACCTTTTTCAGCTATTTCTAAATCGTGTAGTTCCTCAATTGGCCTCACAGGGGCTGAGTGTATTCCGCTCACCCACAACGATCGGCCGACTTTTTGAGCTATTTCTAAATCATGTAGTTCCTCAATTGGCCTCACAGGGGCTGAGTGTATTCCGCTCACCCACAACGATCGGCAGACCTTTTTGAGCTACTTCTAAATCATGTAGTTCCTCAATTGGCCTCACAGGGGCTGAGTGTATTCCGCTCACCCACAACGATCGGCAGACCTTTTTTGAGCTATTTCTAAAACATGTAGTTCCTCAATTGGCCTCACAGGGGCTGAATGTATTCCGCTCACCCACAACGATCGGCAGACATTTTTTGAGCTATTTCTAAACCATGTAGTTCCTCAATTGGCCTCACAGGGGCTGAGTGTATTCCGCTCACCCACAACGATCGGCAGACCTTTTTGAGCTATTTCTAAATCATGTAGTTCCTCAATTGGCCTCACAGGGGCTGAGTGTATTCCGCTCACCCACAACGATCGGCAGACCTTTTTGAGCTATTTCTAAACCATGTAGTTCCTCAATTGGCCTCACAGGGGCTGAATGTATTCCGCTCACCCATAACGATAAGCAGACCTTTTTTGAGCTATTTCTAAACCATGTAGTTCCTCAATTGGCCTCACAGGGGCTGAATGTATTCCGCTCACCTACAACGATTGGCAGACCTTTTTTGAGCTATTTCTAAATCATGTAGTTCTTCAATTGGCCTCACAGGGGCTGAGTGTATTCCGCTCACCCACAACGATCGGCAGACCTTTTTGAGCTACTTCTAAATCATGTAGTTCCTCAATTGGTCTCACAGGGGCTGAGTGTATTCCGCTCACCCACAACGATCGGCAGACCTTTTTGAGCTATTTCTAAATCATGTAGTTCCTCAATTGGCCTCACAGAGGCTGAGTGTATTCCGCTCACCCACAACGATCGGCAGACCTTTTTCAGCTATTTCTAAATCGTGTAGTTCCTCAATTGGCCTCACAGGGGCTGAGTGTATTCCGCTCACCCACAACGATCGGCCGACCTTTTTGAGCTATTTCTAAATCATGTAGTTCCTCAATTGGCCTCACAGGGGCTGAGTGTATTCCGCTCACCCACAACGATCGGCAGACCTTTTTGAGCTACTTCTAAATCATGTAGTTCCTCAATTGGCCTCACAGGGGCTGAGTGTATTCCGCTCACCCACAACGATCGGCAGACCTTTTTTGAGCTATTTCTAAACCATGTAGTTCCTCAATTGGCCTCACAGGGGCTGAATGTATTCCGCTCACCCACAATGATCGGCAGACCTTTTTTGAGCTATTTCTAAACCATGTAGTTCCTCAATTGGCCTCACAGGGGCTGAGTGTATTCCGCTCACCCACAACGATCGGCAGACCTTTTTGAGCTATTTCTAAATCATGTAGTTCCTCAATTGGCCTCACAGGGGCTGAGTGTATTCCGCTCACCCACAACGATCGGCAGACCTTTTTGAGCTATTTCTAAACCATGTAGTTCCTCAATTGGCCTCACAGGGGCTGAATGTATTCCGCTCACCCATAACGATAAGCAGACCTTTTTTGAGCTATTTATAAACCATGTAGTACCTCAATTGGCCTCACAGGGGCTGAATGTATTCCGCTCACCCACAACGATTGGCAGACCTTTTTTGAGCTATTTCTAAATCATGTAGTTCTTCAATTGGCCTCACAGGGGCTGAGTGTATTCCGCTCACCCACAACGATCGGCAGACCTTTTTGAGCTACTTCTAAATCATGTAGTTCCTCAATTGGCCTCACAGGGGCTGAGTGTATTCCGCTCACCCACAACGATCGGCAGACCTTTTTGAGCTATTTCTAAATCATGTAGTTCCTCAATTGGCCTCACAGAGGCTGAGTGTATTCCGCTCACCCACAACGATCGGCAGACCTTTTTCAGCTATTTCTAAATCGTGTAGTTCCTCAATTGGCCTCACAGGGGCTGAGTGTATTCCGCTCACCCACAACGATCGGCCGACCTTTTTGAGCTATTTCTAAATCATGTAGTTCCTCAATTGGACTCACAGGGGCTGAGTGTATTCCGCTCACCCACAACGATCGGCAGACCTTTTTGAGCTACTTCTAAATCATGTAGTTCCTCAATTGGCCTCACAGGGGCTGAGTGTATTCCGCTCACCCACAACGATCGGCAGACCTTTTTTGAGCTATTTCTAAACCATGTAGTTCCCCAATTGGCCTCACAGGGGCTGAATGTATTCCGCTCACCCACAACGATCGGCAGACCTTTTTTGAGCTATTTCTAAACCATGTAGTTCCTCAATTGGCCTCACAGGGGCTGAATGTATTCCGCTCACCCACAACGATCGGCAGACCTTTTTTGAGCTATTTCTAAACCATGTAGTTCCTCAATTGGCCTCACAGGGGCTGAGTGTATTCCGCTCACCCACAACGATCGGCAGACCTTTTTGAGCTACTTCTCAATAATGTTGTTCCTCAATTGGCCTCACAGGGGCTGAGTGTATTCCGCTCACCCACAACGATCGGCAGACCTTTTTGAGCTATTTCTAAATCATGTAGTTCCTCAATTGGCCTCACAGAGGCTGAGTGTATTCCGCTCACCCACAACGATCGGCAGATCTTTTTCAGCTATTTCTAAATCATGTAGTTCCTCAATTGGCCTCACAGGGGCTGAGTGTATTCCGCTCACCCACAACGATCGGCAGAGCTTTTTGAGCTATTTCTAAACCATGTAGTTCCTCAATTGGCCTCACACGGGCTGAGTGTATTCCGCTCACCCACAACGATCGGCAGAACTTTTTGGGCTATTTCTAAATCATGTAGTTCCTCAATTGGCCTCACAGGGGCTGAGTGTATTCCGCTCACCCACAACGATCGGCAGACCTTTTTGAGCTATTTCTAAACCATGTAGTTCCTCAATTGGCCTCACAGGGGCTGAATGTATTCCGCTCACCCACAACGATAAGCAGACCTTTTTTGAGCTATTTCTAAACCATGTAGTTCCTCAATTGGCCTCACAGGGGCTGAATGTATTCCGCTCACCCACAACGATCGGCAGACGTTTTTGAGCTACTTCTAAATCATGTAGTTCCTCAATTGGCCTCACAGAGGCTGAGTGTATTCCGCTCACCCACACCGATCGGCAGAACTTTTTCAGCTATTTCTAAATCATGTAGTTCCTCAATTGGCCTCACAGGGGCTGAGTGTATTCCGCTCACCCACAACGATCGGCACACGTTTTTGAACTATTTCTAAATCATGTAGTTCCTCAATTGGCCTCACAGGGGCTGAGTGTATTCCGCTCACCCACAACGATCGGCAGACCTTTTTGAGCTACTTCTAATTCATGTAGTACCTCAATTGGGCTCACAGGGGCAGAATGTATTCTGCTCACCCACAACGATCGGCAGACCTTTTTTGAGCTATTTCTAAATCATGTAGTTCCTCAATTGGCCTCACAGGGGCTGAATGTATTCCGCTCACCCACAACGATCGGCAGACCTTTTTGAGCTATTTCTAAACCATGTAGTTCCTCAATTGGCCTCACAGGGGCTGAATGTATTCCGCTCACCCACAACGATCGGAAGACCTTTTTGAGCTATTTCTAAACCAAGTAGTTCCTCAATTGGCCTCACAGGGGCTGAATGTATTCCGCTCACCCACAACGATCGGCAGACCTTTTTCAGCTATTTCTAAATCGTGTAGTTCCTCAATTGGCCTCACAGGGGCTGAGTGTATTCCGCTCACCCACAACGATCGGCCGACCTTTTTGAGCTATTTCTAAATCATGTAGTTCCTCAATTGGCCTCACAGGGGCTGAGTGTATTCCGCTCACCCACAACGATCGGCAGATCTTTTTGAGCTACTTCTAAATCATGTAGTTCCTCAATTGGCCTCACAGGGGCTGAGTGTATTCCGCTCACCCACAACGATCGGCAGACCTTTTTTGAGCTATTTCTAAACCATGTAGTTCCTCAATTGGCCTCAAAGGGGCTGAATGTATTCCGCTCACCCACAACGATCGGCAGACCTTTTTGAGCTATTTCTAAATCATGTAGTTCCTCAATTGGCCTCACAGGGGCTGAGTGTATTCCGCTCACCCACAACGATCGGCAGACCTTTTTGAGCTATTTCTAAACCATGTAGTTCCTCAATTGGCCTCACAGGGGCTGAATGTATTCCGCTCACCCATAACGATAAGCAGACCTTTTTTGAGCTATTTCTAAACCATGTAGTTCCTCAATTGGCCTCACAGGGGCTGAATGTATTCCGCTCACCCACAACGATTGGCAGACCTTTTTTGAGCTATTTCTAAATCATGTAGTTCTTCAATTGGCCTCACAGGGGCTGAGTGTATTCCGCTCACCCACAACGATCGGCAGACCTTTTTGAGCTACTTCTAAATCATGTAGTTCCTCAATTGGCCTCACAGGGGCTGAGTGTATTCCGCTCACCCACAACGATCGGCAGACCTTTTTGAGCTATTTTTAAATCATGTAGTTCCTCAATTGGCCTCACAGAGGCTGAGTGTATTCCGCTCACCCACAACGATCGGCAGACCTTTTTCAGCTATTTCTAAATCGTGTAGTTCCTCAATTGGCCTCACAGGGGCTGAGTGTATTCCGCTCACCCACAACGATCGGCAGACCTTTTTGAGCTACTTCTAAATCATGTAGTTCCTCAATTGGCCTCACAGGGCTGAGTGTATTCCGCTCACCCACAACGATCGGCAGACCTTTTTGAGCTACTTCTAAATCATGTAGTTCCTCAATTGGCCTCACAGGGGCTGAGTGTATTCCGCTCACCCACAACGATCGGCAGACCTTTTTTGAGCTATTTCTAAACCATGTAGTTCCTCAATTGGCCTCACAGGGGCTGAATGTATTCCGCTCACCCACAACGATCGGCAGACCTTTTTTGAGCTATTTCTAAACCATGTAGTTCCTCAATTGGCCTCACAGGGGCTGAGTGTATTCCGCTCACCCACAACGATCGGCAGACCTTTTTGAGCTATTTCTAAATCATGTAGTTCCTCAATTGGCCTCACAGGGGCTGAGTGTATTCCGCTCACCCACAACGATCGGCAGACCTTTTTGAGCTATTTCTAAACCATGTAGTTCCTCAATTGGCCTCACAGGGGCTGAATGTATTCCGCTCACCCATAACGATAAGCAGACCTTTTTTGAGCTATTTATAAACCATGTAGTACCTCAATTGGCCTCACAGGGGCTGAATGTATTCCGCTCACCCACAACGATTGGCAGACCTTTTTTGAGCTATTTCTAAATCATGTAGTTCTTCAATTGGCCTCACAGGGGCTGAGTGTATTCCGCTCACCCACAACGATCGGCAGACCTTTTTGAGCTACTTCTAAATCATGTAGTTCCTCAATTGGCCTCACAGGGGCTGAGTGTATTCCGCTCACCCACAACGATCGGCAGACCTTTTTGAGCTATTTCTAAATCATGTAGTTCCTCAATTGGCCTCACAGAGGCTGAGTGTATTCCGCTCACCCACAACGATCGGCAGACCTTTTTCAGCTATTTCTAAATCGTGTAGTTCCTCAATCGGCCTCACAGGGGCTGAGTGTATTCCGCTCACCCACAACGATCGGCCGACCTTTTTGAGCTATTTCTAAATCATGTAGTTCCTCAATTGGCCTCACAGGGGCTGAGTGTATTCCGCTCACCCACAACGATCGGCAGACCTTTTTGAGCTACTTCTAAATCATGTAGTTCCTCAATTGGCCTCACAGGGGCTGAGTGTATTCCGCTCACCCACAACGATCGGCAGACCTTTTTTGAGCTATTTCTAAACCATGTAGTTCCCCAATTGGCCTCACAGGGGCTGAATGAATTCCGCTCACCCACAACGATCGGCAGACCTTTTTTGAGCTATTTCTAAACCATGTAGTTTCTCAATTGGCCTCACAGGGGCTGAATGTATTCCGCTCACGCACAACGATCGGCAGACCTTTTTTGAGCTATTTCTAAACCATGTAGTTCCTCAATTGGCCTCACAGGGGCTGAGTGTATTCCGCTCACCCACAACGATCGGCAGACCTTTTTGAGCTACTTCTAAATAATGTAGTTCCTCAATTGGCCTCACAGGGGCTGAGTGTATTCCGCTCACCCACAACGATCGGCAGACCTTTTTGAGCTATTTCTAAATCATGTAGTTCCTCAATTGGCCTCACAGAGGCTGAGTGTATTCCGCTCACCCACAACGATCGGCAGACCTTTTTCAGCTATTTCTAAATCATGTAGTTCCTCAATTGGCCTCACAGGGGCTGAGTGTATTCCGCTCACCCACAACGATCGGCAGACCTTTTTGAGCTATTTCTAAACCATGTAGTTCCTCAATTGGCCTCACATGGGCTGAGTGTATTCCGCTCACCCACAACGATCGGCAGAACTTTTTGAGCTATTTCTGAATCATGTAGTTCCTCAATTGGCCTCACAGGGGCTGAGTGTATTCCGCTCACCCACAACGATCGGCAGACCTTTTTGAGCTATTTCTAAACCATGTAGTTCCTCAATTGGCCTCACAGGGGCTGAATGTATTCCGCTCACCCACAACGATAAGCAGACCTTTTTTGAGCCATTTCTAAACCATGTAGTTCCTCAATTGGCCTCACAGGGGTTGAATGTATTCCGCTCACCCACAACGATCGGCAGACGTTTTTGAGCTACTTCTAAATCATGTAGTTCCTCAATTGGCCTCACAGAGGCTGAGTGTATTCCGCTCACCCACAACGATCGGCAGAACTTTTTCAGCTATTTCTAAATCATGTAGTTCCTCAATTGGCCTCACAGGGGCTGAGTGTATTCCGCTCACCCACAACGATCGGCACACGTTTTTGAACTATTTCTAAATCATGTAGTTCCTCAATTGGCCTCACAGGGGCTGAGTGTATTCCGCTCACCCACAACGATCGGCAGACCTTTTTGAGCTACTTCTAAATCATGTAGTTCCTCAATTGGCCTCACAGGGGCTGAGTGTATTCCGCTCACCCTCAATGATCGGCAGACCTTTTTGAGCTATTTCTAAATCATGTAGTTCCTCAATTGGCCTCACAGGGGAGGAATGTATTCCGCTCACCCACAACGATCGGCAGACCTTTTTGAGCTATATCTAAACCATGTAGTTCCTCAATTGGCCTCACAGGGGCTGAATGTATTCCGCTCACCCACAACGATCGGCAGACCTTTTTTGAGCTATTTCTAAACCATGTAGTTCCTCAATTGGCCTCACAGGGGCTGAGTGTATTCCGCTCACCCACAACGATCGGCAGACCTTTTTGAGCTACTTCTAAATCATGTAGTTCCTCAATTGGCCTCACAGGGGCTGAGTGTATTCCGCTCACCCACAACGATCGGCAGACCTTTTTGAGCTATTTCTAAATCATGTAGTTCCTCAATTGTCCTCACAGGGGCTGAGTGTATTCCACTTACCCACAACGATCGGCAGACCTTTTTGAGCTATTTCTAAACCATGTAGTTCCTCAATTGGCCTCACAGGGGCTGAGTGTATTCCGCTCACCCACAACGATCGGCAGACCTTTTTGAGCTACTTCTAAACCATGTAGTACCTCAATTGGCCTCACAGGGGCTGAGTGTATTCCGCTCACCCACAACGATCGGCAGACCTTTTTGAGCTATTTCTAAATCATGTAGTTCCTCAATTGGCCTCACAGGGGCTGAGTGTATTCCGCTCACCCACAACGATCGGCAGACGCTTTTTTAACTATTTCTAAACCATGTAGTTCCTCAATTGGCCTCACAGGGGCTGAATGTATTCCGCTCACCCACAACGATAAGCAGACCTTTTTTGAGCTATTTCTAAACCATGTAGTTCCTCAATTGGCCTCACAGGGGCAGAGTGTATTCTGCTCACCCACAACGATCGGCAGACCTTTTTTGAGCTACTTCTAAATCAAGTAGTACCTCAATTGGCCTCACAGGGGCAGAGTGTATTCTGCTCACCCACAACGATCGGCAGACCTTTTTTGAGCTATTTCTAAATCATGTAGTTCCTCAATTGGCCTCACAGGGGCTGAATGTATTCCGCTCACCCACAACGATCGGCAGACCTTTTTGAGCTATTTCTAAACCATGTAGTTCCTCAATTGGCCTCACACGGGCTGAGTGTATTCCGCTCACCCACAACGATCGGCAGAACTTTTTGAGCTATTTCTGAATCATGTAGTTCCTCAATTGGCCTCACAGGGGCTGAGTGTATTCCGCTCACCCACAACGATCGGCAGACCTTTTTGAGCTATTTCTAAACCATGTAGTTCCTCAATTGGCCTCACAGGGGCTGAATGTATTCCGCTCACCCACAACGATAAGCAGACCTTTTTTGAGCCATTTCTAAACCATGTAGTTCCTCAATTGGCCTCACAGGGGTTGAATGTATTCCGCTCACCCACAACGATCGGCAGACGTTTTTGAGCTACTTCTAAATCATGTAGTTCCTCAATTGGCCTCACAGAGGCTGAGTGTATTCCGCTCACCCACAACGATCGGCAGAACTTTTTCAGCTATTTCTAAATCATGTAGTTCCTCAATTGGCCTCACAGGGGCTGAGTGTATTCCGCTCACCCACAACGATCGGCACACGTTTTTGAACTATTTCTAAATCATGTAGTTCCTCAATTGGCCTCACAGGGGCTGAGTGTATTCCGCTCACCCACAACGATCGGCAGACCTTTTTGAGCTACTTCTAAATCATGTAGTTCCTCAATTGGCCTCACAGGGGCTGAGTGTATTCCGCTCACCCTCAACGATCGGCAGACCTTTTTGAGCTATTTCTAAATCATGTAGTTCCTCAATTGGCCTCACAGGGGAGGAATGTATTCCGCTCACCCACAACGATCGGCAGACCTTTTTGAGCTATTTCTAAACCATGTAGTTCCTCAATTGGCCTCACAGGGGCTGAATGTATTCCGCTCACCCACAACGATCGGCAGACCTTTTTTGAGCTATTTCTAAACCATGTAGTTCCTCAATTGGCCTCACAGCGGCTGAGTGTATTCCGCTCACCCACAACGATCGGCAGACCTTTTTGAGCTACTTCTAAATCATGTAGTTCCTCAATTGGCCTCACAGGGGCTGAGTGTATTCCGCTCACCCACAACGATCGGCAGACCTTTTTGAGCTATTTCTAAATCATGTAGTTCCTCAATTGTCCTCACAGGGGCTGAGTGTATTCCACTTACCCACAACGATCGGCAGACCTTTTTGAGCTATTTCTAAACCATGTAGTTCCTCAATTGGCCTCACAGGGGCTGAGTGTATTCCGCTCACCCACAACGATCGGCAGACCTTTTTGAGCTACTTCTAAACCATGTAGTACCTCAATTGGCCTCACAGGGGCTGAGTGTATTCCGCTCACCCACAACGATCGGCAGACCTTTTTGAGCTATTTCTAAATCATGTAGTTCCTCAATTGGCCTCACAGGGGCTGAGTGTATTCCGCTCACCCACAACGATCGGCAGACCTTTTTGAGCTATTTCTAAACCATGTAGTTCCTCAATTGGCCTCACAGGGGCTGAATGTATTCCGCTCACCCACAACGATAAGCAGACCTTTTTTGAGCTATTTCTAAACCATGTAGTTCCTCAATTGGCCTCACAGGGGCAGAGTGTATTCTGCTCACCCACAACGATCGGCAGACCTTTTTTGAGCTACTTCTAAATCAAGTAGTACCTCAATTGGCCTCACAGGGGCAGAGTGTATTCTGCTCACCCACAACGATCGGCAGACCTTTTTTGAGCTATTTCTAAATCATGTAGTTCCTCAATTGGCCTCACAGGGGCTGAATGTATTCCGCTCACCCACAACGATCGGCAGACCTTTTTGAGCTATTTCTAAACCATGTAGTTCCTCAATTGGCCTCACAGGGGCTGAATGTATTCCGCTCACCCACAACGATCGGCAGACCTTTTTTGAGCTATTTCTAAACCATGTAGTTCCTCAATTGGCCTCACAGGGGCTGAGTGTATTCCGCTCACCCACAACGATCGGCAGACCTTTTTGAGCTACTTCTAAATCATGTAGTTCCTCAATTGGCCTCACAGGGGCTGAATGTATTCCGCTCACCCACAACGATCGGCAGACCTTTTTGAGCTATTTCTAAATCATGTAGTTCCTCAATTGTCCTCACAGGGGCTGAGTGTATTCCACTTACCCACAACGATCGGCAGACCTTTTTGAGCTATTTCTAAACCATGTAGTTCCTCAATTGGCCTCACAGGGGATGACTGTATTCCGCTCACCCACAACGATCGGCAGACCTTTTTGAGCTACTTCTAAATCATGTAGTTCCTCAATTGGCCTCACAGGGGCTGAGTGTATTCCGCTCACCCACAACGATCGGCAGACCTTTTTTGAGCTATTTCTAAACCATGTAGTTCCTCAATTGGCCTCACAGGGGCTGAATGTATTCCGCTCACCCACAACGATCGGCAGACCTTCTTTGGGCTATTTCTAAACCATGTAGTACCTCAATTGGCCTCACAGGGGCTGAGTGTATTCCGCTCACCCACAACGATCGGCAGACCTTTTTGAGCTATTTCTAAATCATGTAGTTCCTCAATTGGCCTCACAGGGGCTGAGTGTATTCCGCTCACCCACAACGATCGGCAGACCTTTTTGAGCTATTTCTAAACCATGTAGTTCCTCAATTGGCCTCACAGGGGCTGAATGTATTCCGCTCACCCACAACGATAAGCAGACCTTTTTTGAGCTATTTCTAAACCATGTAGTTCCTCAATTGGCCTCACAGGGGGTGAATGTATTCCGCTCACCCACAACGATTGGCAGACCTTTTTTGAGCTATTTCTAAATCATGTAGTTCTTCAATTGGCCTCACAGGGGCTGAGTGTATTCCGCTCACCCACAACGATCGGCAGACCTTTTTGAGCTACTTCTAAATCATGTAGTTCCTCAATTGGCCTCACAGGGGCTGAGTGTATTCCGCTCACCCACAACGATCGGCAGACCTTTTTGAGCTATTTCTAAATCATGTAGTTCCTCAATTGGCCTCACAGGGCCTGAATGTATTCCGCTCACCCACAACGATCGGCAGACCTTTTTTGAGCTATTTCTAAACCATGTAGTTCCTCAATTGGCCTCACAGGGGCTGAGTGTATTCCGCTCACCCACAACGATCGGCAGACCTTTTTGAGCTATTTCTAAATCATGTAGTTCCTCAATTGGCCTCACAGAGGCTGAGTGTATTCCGCTCACCCACAACGATCGGCAGACCTTTTTCAGCTATTTCTAAATCATGTATTTCCTCAATTGGCCTCACAGGGGCTGAGTGTATTCCGCTCACCCACAACGATCGGCAGACCTTTTTGAGCTATTTCTAAACCATGTAGTTCCTCAATTGGCCTCACACGGGCTGAGTGTATTCCGCTCACCCACAACGATCGGCAGAACTTTTTGAGCTATTTCTGAATCATGTAGTTCCTCAATTTTCCTCACAGGGGCTGAGTGTAATCCGCTCACCCACAAGGATCGGCAGACCTTTTTGAGCTATTTCTAAACCATGTAGTTCCTCAATTGGCCTCACAGGGGCTGAATGTATTCCGCTCACCCACAACGATAAGCAGACCATTTTTGAGCCATTTCTAAACCATGTAGTTCCTCAATTGGCCTCACAGGGGTTGAATGTATTCCGCTCACCCACAACGATCGGCAGACGTTTTTGAGCTACTTCTAAATCATGTGGTTCCTCAATTGGCCTCACAGAGGCTGAGTGTATTCCGCTCACCCACAACGATCGGCAGAACTTTTTCAGCTATTTCTAAATCATGTAGTTCCTCAATTGGCCTCACAGGGGCTGAGTGTATTCCGCTCACCCACAACGATCGGCACACGTTTTTGAACTATTTCTAAATCATGTAGTTCCTCAATTGGCCTCACAGGGGCTGAGTGTATTCCGCTTACCCACAACGATCGGCAGACCTTTTTGAGCTACTTCTAAATCATGTAGTTCCTCAATTGGCCTCACAGTGGCTGAGTGTATTCCGCTCACCCTCAACGATCGGCAGACCTTTTTGAGCTATTTCTAAATCATGTAGTTCCTCAATTGGCCTCACAGGGGCTGAATGGATTCCGCTCACCCACAAGGATCGGCAGACCTTTTTGAGCTATTTCTAAACCATGTAGTTCCTCAATTGGCCTCACAGGGGCTGAATGTATTCCGCTCACCCACAACGATCGGCAGACCTTTTTTGAGCTATTTCTAAACCATGTAGTTCCTCAATTGGCCTCACAGGGGCTGAGTGTATTCCGCTCACCCACAACGATCGGCAGACCTTTTTGAGCTACTTCTAAATCATGTAGTTCCTCAATTGTCCTCACAGGGGCTGAGTGTATTCCGCTCACCCACAACGATCGGCAGACCTTTTTGAGCTATTTCTAATTCATGTAGTTCCTCAATTGTCCTCACTGGGGCTGAGTGTATTCCACTTACCCACAACGATCGGCAGACCTTTTTGAGCTATTTCTAAACCATGTAGTTCCTCAATTGGCCTCACAGGGGCTGAGTGTATTCCGCTCACCCACAACGATCGGCAGACCTTTTTGAGCTACTTCTAAATCATGTAGTTCCTCAATTGGCCTCACAGGGGCTGAGTGTATTCCGCTCACCCACAACGATCGGCAGACCTTTTTTGAGCTATTTCTAAACCATGTAGTTCCTCAATTGGCCTCACAGGGGCTGAATGTATTCCGCTCACCCACAACGATCGGCAGACCTTTTTTGGGCTATTTCTAAACCATGTAGTACCTCAATTGGCCTCACAGGGGCTGAGTGTATTCCGCTCACCCACAACGATCGGCAGACCTTTTTGAGCTATTTCTAAACCATGTAGTTCCTCAATTGGCCTCACAGGGGCTGAGTGTATTCCGCTCACCCACAACGATCGGCAGACCTTTTTGAGCTATTTCTAAACCATGTAGTTCCTCAATTGGCCTCACAGGGGCTGAATGTATTCCGCTCACCCACAACGATAAGCAGACCTTTTTTGAGCTATTTCTAAACCATGTAGTTCCTCAATTGGCCTCACAGGGGCAGAGTGTATTCTGCTTACCCACAACGATCGGCAGACCTTTTTTGAGCTACTTCTAAATCATGTAGTACCTCAATTGGCCTCACAGGGGCAGAGTGTATTCTGCTCACCCACAACGATCGGCAGACCTTTTTTGAGCTATTTCTAAATCATGTAGTTCCTCAATTGGCCTCACAGGGGCTGAATGTATTCCGCTCACCCACAACGATCGGCAGACCTTTTTGAGCTATTTCTAAACCATGTAGTTCCTCAATTGGCCTCACAGGGGCTGAATGTATTCCGCTCACCCACAACGATCGGCAGACCTTTTTTGAGCTATTTCTAAACCACGTAGTTCCTCAATTGGCCTCACAGGGGCTGAGTGTATTCCGCTCACCCACAACGATCGGCAGACCTTTTTGAGCTACTTCTAAATCATGTAGTTCCTCAATTGGCCTCACAGGGGCTGAGTGTATTCCGCCCACCCACAACGATCGGCAGACCTTTTTGAGCTATTTCTAAATCATGTAGTTCCTCAATTGTCCTCACAGGGGCTGAGTGTATTCCACTTACCCACAACGATCGGCAGACCTTTTTGAGCTATTTCTAAACCATGTAGTTCCTCAATTGGCCTCACAGGGGCTGAGTGTATTCCGCTCACCCACAACGATCGGCAGACCTTTTTGAGCTACTTCTAAATCATGTAGTTCCTCAATTGGCCTCACAGGGGCTGAGTGTATTCCGCTCACCCACAACGATCGGCAGACCTTTTTTGAGCTATTTCTAAACCATGTAGTTCCTCAATTGGCCTCACAGGGGCTGAATGTATTCCGCTCACCCACAACGATCGGCAGACATTTTTGGGCTATTTCTAAACCATGTAGTACCTCAATTGGCCTCACAGGGGCTGAGTGTATTCCGCTCACCCACAACGATCGGCAGACCTCTTTGAGCTATTTCTAAATCATGTAGTTCCTCAATTGGCCTCACAGGGGCTGAGTGTATTCCGCTCACCCACAACGATCGGCAGACCTTTTTGAGCTATTTCTAAACCATGTAGTTCCTCAATTGGCCTCACAGGGGCTGAATGTATTCCGCTCACCCACAACGATAAGCAGACCTTTTTTGAGCTATTTCTAAACCATGTAGTTCCTCAATTGGCCTCACAGGGGCTGAATGTATTCCGCTCACCCACAACGATTGGCAGACCTTTTTTGAGCTATTTCTAAATCATGTAGATCTTCAATTGGCCTCACAGGGGCTGAGTGTATTCCGCTCACCCACAACGATCGGCAGACCTTTTTGAGCTACTTCTAAATCATGTAGTTCCTCAATTGGCCTCACAGGGGCTGAGTGTATTCCGCTCACCCACAACGATCGGCAGACCTTTTTGAGCTATTTCTAAATCATGTAGTTCCTCAATTGGCCTCACAGGGGCTTAATGTATTCCGCTCACCCACAACGATCGGCAGACCTTTTTTGAGCTATTTCTAAACCATGTAGTTCCTCAATTGGCCTCACAGGGGCTGAGTGTATTCCGCTCACCCACAACGATCGGCAGACCTTTTTTGAGCTATTTCTAAACCATGTAGTTCCTCAATTGGCCTCACAGGGGCTGAATGTATTCCGCTCACCCACAACGATCGGCAGACCTTTTTTGAGCTATTTCTAAACCATGTAGTTCCTCAATTGGCCTCACAGGGGCTGAATGTATTCCGCTCACCCACAACGATCGGCAGACCTTTTTTGAGCTATTTCTAAATCATGTAGGTCCTCAATTGGCCTCACAGGGGCTGAGTGTTTTCTGCTCACCCACAACGATCGGCAGACCTTTTTGAGCTACTTCTAAATCATGTAGTTCCTCAATTGGCCTCACAGGGGCTGAGTGTATTCCGCTCACCCACAACGATCGGCATACCTTTTTGAGCTATTTCTAAATCATGTAGTTCCTCAATTGGCCTCACAGAGGCTGAGTGTATTCCGCTCACCCACAACGATCGGCAGACCTTTTTCAGCTATTTCTAAATCATGTAGATCCTCAATTGGCCTCACAGGGGCTGAGTGTATTCCGCTCACCCACAACGATCGGCAGACCTTTTTGAGCTATTTCTAAACCATGTAGTTCCTCAATTGGCCTCACACGGGCTGAGTGTATTCCGCTCACCCACAACGATCGGCAGACCTATTTGAGCTATTTCTAAATCATGTAGTTCCTCAATTGGCCTCACAGGGGCTGAGTGTATTCCGCTCACCCACAACGATCGGCAGACCTTTTTGAGCTATTTCTAAATCATGTAGTTCCTCAATTGG
This sequence comes from Locusta migratoria, assembly GCA_026315105.1. Lineage (NCBI taxonomy): Eukaryota > Metazoa > Arthropoda > Insecta > Orthoptera > Acrididae > Locusta > Locusta migratoria. The sequence goes on along the minus strand of CM048744.1, from coordinate 902,189,753 downwards.
CCTCACAGGGGCTGAGTGTATTCCGCTCACCCACAACGATCGGCAGACCTTTTTGGGCTATTTCTAAATCATGTAGTTCCTCAATTGGCCTCACAGGGGCTGAGTGTATTCCGCTCACCCACAACGATCGGCAGACCTTTTTGAGCTATTTCTAAATCATGTAGTTCCTCAATTGGCCTCACAGGGGCTGAGTGTATTCCGCTCAACCACAACGATCGGCAGACCTTTTTGAGCTACTTCTAAATCATGTAGTTCCTCAATTGGCCTCACAGGGGCTGAGTGTATTCCGCTCACCCACAACGATCGGCAGACCTTTTTCAGCTATTTCTAAATCATGTAGTTCCTCAATTGGCCTCACAGGGGCTGAGTGTATTCCGCTCACCCACAACGATCGGCAGACCTTTTTGAGCTATTTCTAAATCATGTAGTTCCTCAATTGGCCTCAAAGGGGCTGAGTGTATTCCGCTCACCCACAACGATCGGTAGACCTTTTTGAGCTACTTCTAAATCATGTAGTTCCTCAATTGGCCTCACAGGGGCTGAGTGTATTCCGCTCACCCACAATGATCGGCAGACCTTTTTTGAGCTATTTCTAAACCATGTAGTTCCTCAATTGGCCTCACAGGGGCTGAGTGTATTCCGCTCACCCACAACGATCGGCAGACCTTTTGGAGCTATTTCTAAATCATGTAGTTCCTCAATTGGCCTCACAGGGGCTGAGTGTTTTCCGCACACCCACAACGATCGGCAGACCTTTTTGAGCTATTTCTAAATCATGTAGTTCCTCAATTGGCCTCACAGGGGCTGAGTGTATTCCACTCACCCACAACGATCGGCAGACCTTTTTGAGCTACTTCTAAATCATGTAGTTCCTCAATTGGCCTCACAGGGGCTGAGTGTATTCCGCTCACCCACAAATATCGGCAGACCTTTTTTGAGCTATTTCTAAATCATGTAGTTCCTCAATTGGCCTCAAAGGGGCTGAGTGTATTCCGCTCACCCACAACGATCGGTAGACCTTTTTGAGCTACTTCTAAATCATGTAGTTCCTCAATTGGCCTCACAGGGGCTGAGTGTATTCCGCTCACCCACAATGATCGGCAGACCTTTTTTGAGCTATTTCTAAACCATGTAGTTCCTCAATTGGCCTCACAGGGGCTGAATGTATTCCGCTCACCCACAACGATCGGCATACCTTTTTTGAGCTATTTCTAAACCATGTAGTTCCTCAATTGGCCTCACAGGGGCTGAGTGTATTCCGCTCACCCACAACGATCGGCAGACCTTTTTGAGCTATTTCTAAATCATGTAGTTCCTCAATTGGCCTCACAGGGGCTGAATGTATTCCGCTCACCCACAACTATCGGCAGACCTTTTTGAGCTACTTCTAAATCATGTAGTTCCTCAATTGGCCTCACAGGGGCTGATTGTATTCCGCTCACCCACAACGATCGGCAGACCTTTTTGAGGTATTTCTAAATCATGTAGTTCCTCAATTGGCCTCACAGGGGCTGAGTGTATTCCGCTCACCCACAACGATCGGCAGACCTTTTTGGGCTATTTCTAAATCATGTAGTTCCTCAATTGGCCTCACAGGGGCTGAGTGTATTCCGCTCACCCACAACGATCGGCAGACCTTTTTGAGCTATTTCTAAATCATGTAGTTCCTCAATTGGCCTCACAGGGGCTGAGTGTATTCCGCTCACCCACAACGATCGGCAGACATTTTGGAGCTATTTCTAAATCATGTAGTTCCTCAATTGGCCTCACAGGGGCTGAGTGTATTCCGCTCACCCACAACGATCGGCAGACCTTTTTGAGCTATTTCTAAATCATGTAGTTCCTCAATTGGCCTCACAGGGGCTGAGTGTATTCCGCTCACCCACAACGATCGGCAGACCTTTTTGAGCTACTTCTAAATCATGTAGTTCCTCAATTGGCCTCACAGGGGCTGAGTGTATTCCGCTCACCCTCAACGATCGGCAGACCTTTTTGAGCTATTTCTAAATCATGTAGTTCCTCAATTGGCCTCACAGGGGCTGAGTGTATTCCGCTCACCCACAACGATCGGCAGACCTTTTTGAGCTATTTCTAAATCATGTAGTTCCTCAATTGGCCTCACAGGGGCTGAGTGTATTCCGCTCACCCACAACGATCGGCAGACCCTTTTGAGCTATTTCTAAATCATGTAGTTCCTCAATTGGCCTCAAAGGGGCTGAGTGTATTCCGCTCACCCACAACGATCGGTAGACCTTTTTGAGCTACTTCTAAATCATGTAGTTCCTCAATTGGCCTCACAGGGGCTGAGTGTATTCCGCTCACCCACAATGATCGGCAGACCTTTTTTGAGCTATTTCTAAACCATGTAGTTCCTCAATTGGCCTCACAGGGGCTGAGTGTATTCCGCTCACCCACAACGATCGGCAGACATTTTGGAGCTATTTCTAAATCATGTAGTTCCTCAATTGGCCTCACATGGGCTGAGTGTATTCCGCACACCCACAACGATCGGCAGACCTTTTTGAGCTATTTCTAAATCATGTAGTTCCTCAATTGGCCTCACAGGGGCTGAGTGTATTCCGCTCACCCACAACGATCGGCAGACCTTTTTGAGCTACTTCTAAATCATGTAGTTCCTCAATTGGCCTCACAGGGGCTGAGTGTATTCCGCTCAACCACAAAGATCGGCAGACCTTTTTTGAGCTATTTCTAAATCATGTAGTTCCTCAATTGGCCTCAAAGGGGCTGAGTGTATTCCGCTCACCCACAACGATCGGTAGACCTTTTTGAGCTACTTCTAAATCATGTAGTTCCTCAATTGGCCTCACAGGGGCTGAGTGTATTCCGCTCACCCACAATGATCGGCAGACCTTTTTTGAGCTATTTCTAAACCATGTAGTTCCTCAATTGGCCTCACAGGGGCTGAATGTATTCCGCTCACCCACAACGATCGGCAGACCTTTTTTGAGCTATTTCTAAACCATGTAGTTCCTCAATTGGCCTCACAGGGGCTGAGTGTATTCCGCTCACCCACAACGATCGGCAGACCTTTTGGAGCTATTTCTAAATCATGTAGTTCCTCAATTGGCCTCACAGGGTCTGAATGTATTCCGCTCACCCACAACTATCGGCAGACCTTTTTGAGCTACTTCTAAATCATGTAGTTCCTCAATTGGCCTCACAGGGGCTGATTGTATTCCGCTCACCCACAACGATCGGCAGACCATTTTGAGGTATTTCTAAACCATGTAGTTCCTCAATTGGCCTCACAGGGGCTGAGTTTATTCCGCTCACCCACAACGATCGGCAGACCTTTTTGAGCTATTTCTAAATCATGTAGTTCCTCAATTGGCCTCACAGGGGCTGAGTGTATTCCGCTCACCCACAACGATCGGCAGACCTTTTTGAGCTATTTCGAAATCATGTAGTTCCTCAATTGGCCTCACAGGGGCTGAGTGTATTCCGCTCACCCACAACGATCGGCAGACCTTTTTGAGCTATTTCTAAATCATGTAGTTCCTCAATTGGCCTCACAGGGGCTGAGTGTATTCCGCTCACCCACAACGATCGGCAGACCTTTTTGAGCTATTTCTAAATCATGTAGTTCCTCAATTGGCCTCACAGGGGCTGAGTGTATTCCGCTCACCCACAACGATCGGCAGACCTTTTTGAGCTACTTCTAAATCATGTAGTTCCTCAATTGGCCTCACAGGGGCTGAGTGTATTCCGCTCACCCACAACGATCGGCAGACCTTTTTGAGCTATTTCTAAATCATGTAGTTCCTCAATTGGCCTCACAGAGGCTGAGTGTATTCCGCTCACCCACAACGATCGGCAGACCTTTTTCAGCTATTTCTAAATCATGTAGTTCCTCAATTGGCCTCACAGGGGCTGAGTGTATTCCGCTCACCCACAACGATCGGCAGACCTTTTTGAGCTATTTCTAAACCATGTAGTTCCTCAATTGGCCTCACACGGGCTGAGTGTATTCCGCTCACCCACAACGATCGGCAGACCTATTTGAGCTATTTCTAAATCATGTAGTTCCTCAATTGGCCTCACAGGGGCTGAGTGTATTCCGCTCACCCACAACGATCGGCAGACCTTTTTGAGCTATTTCTAAATCATGTAGTTCCTCAATTGGCCTCACAGGGGCTGAGTGTATTCCGCTCACCCACAACGATCGGCAGACATTTTTCAGCTATTTCTAAATCATGTAGTTCCTCAATTGGCCTCACAGGGGCTGAGTGTATTCCGCTCACCCACAACGATCGGCAGACCTTTTTGAGCTATTTCTAAATCATGTAGTTCCTCAATTGGCCTCACAGGGGCTGAGTGTATTCCGCTCAACCACAACGATCGGCAGACCTTTTTGAGCTACTTCTAAATCATGTAGTTCCTCAATTGGCCTCACAGGGGCTGAGTGTATTCCGCTCACCCACAACGATCGGCAGACCTTTTTCAGCTATTTCTAAATCATGTAGTTCCTCAATTGGCCTCACAGGGGCTGAGTGTATTCCGCTCACCCACAACGATCGGCAGACCTTTTTGAGCTATTTCTAAATCATGTAGTTCCTCAATTGGCCTCAAAGGGGCTGAGTGTATTCCGCTCACCCACAACGATCGGTAGACCTTTTTGAGCTACTTCTAAATCATGTAGTTCCTCAATTGGCCTCACAGGGGCTGAGTGTATTCCGCTCACCCACAATGATCGGCAGACCTTTTTTGAGCTATTTCTAAACCATGTAGTTCCTCAATTGGCCTCACAGGGGCTGAGTGTATTCCGCTCACCCACAACGATCGGCAGACCTTTTGGAGCTATTTCTAAATCATGTAGTTCCTCAATTGGCCTCACAGGGGCTGAGTGTTTTCCGCACACCCACAACGATCGGCAGACCTTTTTGAGCTATTTCTGAATCATGTAGTTCCTCAATTGGCCTCACAGGGGCTGAGTGTATTCCACTCACCCACAACGATCGGCAGACCTTTTTGAGCTACTTCTAAATCATGTAGTTCCTCAATTGGCCTCACAGGGGCTGAGTGTATTCCGCTCACCCACAATGATCGGCAGACCTTTTTTGAGCTATTTCTAAACCATGTAGTTCCTCAATTGGCCTCACAGGGGCTGAATGTATTCCGCTCACCCACAACTATCGGCAGACCTTTTTGAGCTACTTCTAAATCATGTAGTTCCTCAATTGGCCTCACAGGGGCTGATTGTATTCCGCTCACCCACAACGATCGGCAGACCTTTTTGAGGTATTTCTAAATCATGTAGTTCCTCAATTGGCCTCACAGGGGCTGAGTGTATTCCGCTCACCCACAACGATCGGCAGACCTTTTTGGGCTATTTCTAAATCATGTAGTTCCTCAATTGGCCTCACAGGGGCTGAGTGTATTCCGCTCACCCACAACGATCGGCAGACCTTTTTGAGCTATTTCTAAATCATGTAGTTCCTCAATTGGCCTCACAGGGGCTGAGTGTATTCCGCTCACCCACAACGATCGGCAGACATTTTGGAGCTATTTCTAAATCATGTAGTTCCTCAATTGGCCTCACAGGGGCTGAGTGTATTCCGCTCACCCACAACGATCGGCAGACCTTTTTGAGCTATTTCTAAATCATGTAGTTCCTCAATTGGCCTCACAGGGGCTGAGTGTATTCCGCTCACCCACAACGATCGGCAGACCTTTTTGAGCTACTTCTAAATCATGTAGTTCCTCAATTGGCCTCACAGGGGCTGAGTGTATTCCGCTCACCCTCAACGATCGGCAGACCTTTTTGAGCTATTTCTAAATCATGTAGTTCCTCAATTGGCCTCACAGGGGCTGAGTGTATTCCGCTCACCCACAACGATCGGCAGACCTTTTTGAGCTATTTCTAAATCATGTAGTTCCTCAATTGGCCTCACAGGGGCTGAGTGTATTCCGCTCACCCACAACGATCGGCAGACCCTTTTGAGCTATTTCTAAATCATGTAGTTCCTCAATTGGCCTCAAAGGGGCTGAGTGTATTCCGCTCACCCACAACGATCGGTAGACCTTTTTGAGCTACTTCTAAATCATGTAGTTCCTCAATTGGCCTCACAGGGGCTGAGTGTATTCCGCTCACCCACAATGATCGGCAGACCTTTTTTGAGCTATTTCTAAACCATGTAGTTCCTCAATTGGCCTCACAGGGGCTGAGTGTATTCCGCTCACCCACAACGATCGGCAGACCTTTTGGAGCTATTTCTAAATCATGTAGTTCCTCAATTGGCCTCACATGGGCTGAGTGTATTCCGCACACCCACAACGATCGGCAGACCTTTTTGAGCTATTTCTAAATCATGTAGTTCCTCAATTGGCCTCACAGGGGCTGAGTGTATTCCGCTCACCCACAACGATCGGCAGACCTTTTTGAGCTACTTCTAAATCATGTAGTTCCTCAATTGGCCTCACAGGGGCTGAGTGTATTCCGCTCACCCACAACGACCGGCAGACCTTTTTCAGCTATTTCTAAATCATGTAGTTCCTCAATTGGCCTCACAGGGGCTGAGTGTATTCCGCTCACCCACAAAGATCGGCAGACCTTTTTTGAGCTATTTCTAAATCATGTAGTTCCTCAATTGGCCTCAAAGGGGCTGAGTGTATTCCGCTCACCCACAACGATCGGTAGACCTTTTTGAGCTACTTCTAAATCATGTAGTTCCTCAATTGGCCTCACAGGGGCTGAGTGTATTCCGCTCACCCACAATGATCGGCAGACCTTTTTTGAGCTATTTCTAAACCATGTAGTTCCTCAATTGGCCTCACAGGGGCTGAATGTATTCCGCTCACCCACAACGATCGGCAGACCTTTTTTGAGCTATTTCTAAACCATGTAGTTCCTCAATTGGCCTCACAGGGGCTGAGTGTATTCCGCTCACCCACAACGATCGGCAGACCTTTTGGAGCTATTTCTAAATCATGTAGTTCCTCAATTGGCCTCACAGGGTCTGAATGTATTCCGCTCACCCACAACTATCGGCAGACCTTTTTGAGCTACTTCTAAATCATGTAGTTCCTCAATTGGCCTCACAGGGGCTGATTGTATTCCGCTCACCCACAACGATCGGCAGACCTTTTTGAGGTATTTCTAAACCATGTAGTTCCTCAATTGGCCTCACAGGGGCTGAGTGTATTCCGCTCACCCACAACGATCGGCAGACCTTTTTGAGCTATTTCTAAATCATGTAGTTCCTCAATTGGCCTCACAGGGGCTGAGTGTATTCCGCTCACCCACAACGATCGGCAGACCTTTTTGAGCTATTTCTAAATCATGTAGTTCCTCAATTGGCCTCACAGGGGCTGAGTGTATTCCGCTCACCCACAACGATCGGCAGACCTTTTTGAGCTATTTCTAAATCATGTAGTTCCTCAATTGGCCTCACAGGGGCTGAGTGTATTCCGCTCACCCACAACGATCGGCAGACCTTTTTGAGCTATTTCTAAATCATGTAGTTCCTCAATTGGCCTCACAGGGGCTGAGTGTATTCCGCTCACCCACAACGATCGGCAGACCTTTTTGAGCTACTTCTAAATCATGTAGTTCCTCAATTGGCCTCACAGGGGCTGAGTGTATTCCGCTCACCCTCAACGATCGTCAGACCTTTTTGAGCTATTTCTAAATCATGTAGTTCCTCAATTGGCCTCACAGGGGCTGAGTGTATTCCGCTCACCCACAACGATCGGCAGACCTTTTTGAGCTATTTCTAAATCATGTAGTTCCTCAATTGGCCTCACAGGGGCTGAGTGTATTCCGCCCACCCACAACGATCGGCAGACCTTTTTGAGCTACTTCTAAATCATGTAGTTCCTCAATTGGCCTCACAGGGGCTGAGTGTATTCCGCTCACCCACTACGATTGGCAGACCTTTTTGAGCTACTTCTAAATCATGTAGTTCCTCAATTGGCCTCACAGGGGCTGAGTGTGTTCCGCTCACCAACAACGATCGGCAGACTCGGCTGTGTTAAACTTCTAGCAGGAACCATTGTATCTACTTCTGTGCGGCTATTGCTCATTATAAGGAGTTGGCCACCACTAATGCTTTAGACCATTCACAAACTAAACGTTATTCTTAGTTAAACTTTTAATTGATGCTATCATGTTACTGCAAAGGTGTACTTCAGTCGATAATAATAATAATAATGATAATACGTGCCGAACAACGTGATACCTGCCCAGGTTTGGTTGAGAAAAATCAATTTACAATGTAATATAAATTATTTCATCCGCGCTGGAATGCCCATGTGATCTGGAGCGCCAGGTTACTGACCGTGCGGCCACTCGCGTCGGAGGTTCGAGTCCTTTCTGGGGCATGGGTAAATCTTGTCCTTACTATTAGTTTGTAATTATAGGTACCGAGGACTTGAACAGTTTGGCCACCCAGTGTTACAACAATTGATTTTTTTTATTTCATCTCTGCTCTATTTATTACCTGGTAGTAAACGAAGTAGGTGAATACAAGTTTAAAAGCAGTTACGGAAACCTGTACTCCTTACCAGAGCAGTTACATTCATGAATTTCTTCATCCAACAAAGGTGAAATACAAGCTTATACAGCTAAAACTGTCTAATGAATGCTCCAACAATCAAGCGGAACAATTTGCCATCCTCAATGCTCTTGAGTTCATAAACAATCTCTCGAATACTGATACAACTGCAGTAATTCACACCGACAGCAGGATTACTTTGGACTCTTTGCGAAATCCGAAGAACCACAACTTGTTGATTGAAGAAATAAGATGTAAAATCAGAAGGTTGCAGACACACAACTGGGTGGTGCATTTCGAATGGGTTAAGGCACATCAAGGGATATGGGGAAATGAACTAGCGGACAACCTTGCTAAAAGAGCAGCTCGATCACGACAATCAATACGCTACAACAAAATACCTACAAGTGCCGTAAAGAAGAAACTTCGAGAAGACTTTAGGAACAAATGGGACATTGAGTGGCACGGGACAAAAAACGGGGGAAGCACTAAACCGTATTTTCCTATGATCCGACAACGTTTACTGATTAAACTTCCAATATCTCAGAATTTTACAGCTATGTTAACAGGTCATGGGAAACTGAAAGCCTACTATCAGCGGTTCAAAATAATTGAAGACGGAATGTGCACATGTAACTGTGCTGTCCAAACTATTGGCCACGTGCTTTTTGACTGCTGCAATTTATTGAAAGAGAGGGACCATCTCAGGAAAAAAATAGCTGCCAAAGGAGGAGGACGGCCCGTCAGTAAATATGACTTAGACTTTTATAATTTTTGTAATTCATTAAGATTTCCTGATGTATAAAATTGTTTGTTCCTTTGTAAACCCTGGCAACTTATATTTTGTACTTGTGTTTGCAAAAATATTTGATGTAATCGCCTGAATCTAACCATCAAACATGTAATATTACTATGTAATGGGGCATGTTAAATAATAAATAAATAAAATAAAAAAGCTTAATTTCTTCCACATTTGTTCATCTGACTCTATCTCTCGAAGGACCTGCCTTATTATGAGATTCGTTGAATGTGGATCGTGTGTCTGTTTAATAACAGTAACGACCAATTGTGGCCATCCGGTTAGATATTACCACAGTCTAACATATACAGTCACGACACTCCCACAGATTTTTGTTATACGCTGCGACAGTAGCGCTCCAAGCGGCCGGAAAGCTATGTTTCTGAATACGACAGTTGATGAGTGCGAATAGTATCGTTTACATTAATCTCAACATACTTTTTACATCAGGGAACGTATGTACTGCCTTATAAATAGGTAATAATTTTGAAATAGCTCCCCATTTGTCTCATGTTTCATAAGATCCCTGTAAGGTAAAAAACGGTATATTACAGAACCGGTTATTTACAATCATCCTGTAACATAGATGCTTTAAATGAGTAATTTCATTTTCTATTAGAAATAAAAATGCCGTGGAAACAGCAGGAAACATACCCTTTAGCAGAGAGACGTCAATTTATACGCAGGAACATTAAGTATTCTTCATTAGAATTCCAGTAAAATCGGTGAGGTTGGAACATGGGAAACGTATATAGAATGAAATAAATACGGTATTTAACATACCACATCAACCATCACAGCTGTAGCTGAAGGAAAAACGTCACAGACATGGCAATATAACGATAAAAGCAACCAAACTGTTTTCCAACAACGAAGAACCCAATTCCATAATTGTTGCTACATCTGAACCACAAACGGCATGAATCATCAAAGCATTGGTTTTTTAAAGCTAAAGTAAATACACTTAAAAGAATATGCACGTATAAGACAGACGAGTGACATATAAAAATGTGAGAATCATTAGACTCCGAATTGATGCACGTCAAAAACTGGCAGTCATAGTAAGAACCATAATAGAAATTTATTATACCGTTATGTTTATATGCAACTTACTTTCAGCGGAATAAGCTGCAAATATACACATATTCTTAAGTATTTGTTCATGACAGAGTTGTTCTTTATTCCTTTGAATGATTTCAGTGAGGTTGTTTTTATATTAACTTCCGTATTATGTTTGTCTCTAGATATTTTAATAATGCTTGTAAAGCAAAACTTACAGTATGTATTTCCTTAATTACGTACAAAAGCGATTTTAGACAAACATAACTACTTGGGTAGCTTACTCACCGCTAGGAGCGCTAGTGTCGCAGCAATTGTCAGTTGGTAACAACTTTCACAGCAGTGAGTGTTGTGACTGAATATGTTAGACTGTGATATTACTTTTGTGTCTATATAACTGACCCATTTGTCGAAGACGTGTTTGTACGATCGACACTCATTCGAAATCCGATTTCCCGCGAATTAATACGGCCCTAGCGACTCGGCGTAAGCGCTCCAAATTATGGAACCACGCGGGCACTGCCATCCGGGACAAGCAAACGTAGTTAGGGGCAGGAGCCGTGGAAATGGCGGATCCCCGTGTCCGCTCAAATCCTCGCGCCTACGCGCCGCGCGGCGGAGTGGTCGGTTGGGCAGGCGGTCCGCGTCGAGAGCACCGCAAACACGACGGCAACTGGCTGCGGCTGTGGCTGCGAGCGAGCGAGCGACGCTGCTAGTGGGATGAGGTCCAGGCGGCAGAGGCAGCGCGAGGAGCGGCCGCCACACCGCTGCTCCAGTGGCGGGGAACTCAGAAAATATAGTGCCAAAGCAGTCCTATGCCCGGACTTGGAAACTGACGTTACAGAAGGGCCTCTGTATAGCTTAGCTTTTTAATATGGAACGACCGATCATTCGATTTCTGTTAGGCCCGTTTCGGCCAAAATATTGGTTTCGGTCAGAAATTAGCTTTCCTTAACTTGCTTTTGATGTCGGTCGCGTTCGGGAAGGATTCAGTGAACAATAACGCTTCATCTTAGTTGACGGTGCGTCAGGCACTGTGGCCATCATCAGGCTATGTCCATATGGCATCGTGGAGGTATAATTTATTATAATAACTGCATATAATTGCAGTATAAATGCGTTGTTGTTGTGGTCTTCAGTCCGGAGACTGGTTTGATGCAGCTCTCCACAATACCCTATGCTGAGCAAGCCTCTTCATCTCCACATAAGAACGACAACCTACATCTGTCTCAATCTGCTTACTGTATCAATCTCTTGGTCTTCCCCTGCGATTTTTTCCCCATACACTTCCCTCCAACGCTAAATTCACAATTCTTTGATGTCTAAGAATGTGCCCTACCAATCTATCCCTTCTTTTAATCAAGGTATGCCAGAAATTCCTTTTCTCCCCAATTCTGTTCAGTACCTCCTCATTAGTTACGCGATCCACCCACCTAATCTTCAGCATTCTTCTGTAGCACCATATTTCAAAAGCTTCAATCCTCTTCCTGTCCGCACTGTTTATCGTCCATGTCTCACTCCCATACAAGGCAACACTCCATACAAATGCCTTCAGGAAAGACTTCCTTAGGTTTAAATCAATATTCGATGTTAACAAATTTCTCTTTTTCAAAAATGCTTTTCTTCCCATTGTCATTCTGCATTTTATATCCTCTGTACTGCGACCATCATTTGTTATTTTACTGCCCAAGTATCAAAACTCATCTACCTCCTTTATTGCTTCGTTTCCCAATCTAATTCCTTCAGAATTTTATGCTTATCGGGTATTAATTCATTACTGGTATTCTGTCGTTTGACATATCCTCCAGCGATGTTACCAGCACTTAAATTTTCAGAAATAGTCTTTGGTATCTGAAATAGTAGAGACCAATGTTAGTCAACAGCTAATTGTTCATTGGTAACCAGTATTAATACTGAAAACTCTTGAGTTCCTATGACAACATTAATGTGTAACTCACTAACAAAAAACGAATATACTACAGGAATTGTAAAATCCATCTCTACTCTTATCTATACTAATAATAAACCTGTAAATATAGGCCTATCGCTGTTCCCTTCAATCTTCAAAACTACTGGACGAATCTTCATGCGGTTTTCACAGGAAACATGAGAAAAGTTTGGGTCAACATATAGGCATAATTTTATCAAAATCAGGTCATGAAAACAAAAGATATCGTAATTTTAAGTGTTTTTAGTAACCGTCGTATCTGTTTTTTCAACTATTAAAAACCTCTTATCTTCAAAACTACTTCACAAATTTGCTTGGGGTTTTTACAGGTAAGTTCAGCTTAACTGGACAATATATAGACTTGGTTTCATAAAAGTCGGATCATGGAAAAAAAGAATATCGTAATTTCAATTTTTTTTATCTATGTCCGTTATGTCTGTCTCTTTGAACACGTATATCTCCAAAACTAAATGACGAATTATCATGGGGTTTTCACACGTAACTTTAGAGCATCGTGCGGTTTCATAAAGACTTCAATAGTTAAAATCGGATCACAGAAAATAAAGATATCATCATTTGCTTAAAAACCATCGTGTATGTCTATTTGTTGAAGGTAAACTCCAAAAGTACTACACGAACTTTCATGGGTTTCCACAGGTAAATGGAGAATAGTTTGGAGGGTAACATGGGCTTAGTTTCATCAAAATCGGATCAGAGGAAAGAAAGATATCTTATTTTGAAGTTTTTGTGACTCACTAACTGCTAGGAATCCCTCCTGACGCGTTAAAACGGTGGTTATTTAGTATTTACTCATATACAGAGTGTTACAAAAAGGTACGGCCAAATTTTCAGGAAACATTCCTCACACACAAAGAAAGAAAACATGCCATGTGGACATGTGTCCGGAAACGCTTAATTTCCATGTTAGAGCTCATTTTAGTATGTCTCTTTAAATGTAAATTTCATTCCATGAAGACATACCAAGCACAAGAAAAGCAAGGCTTCGCTCTCGTCATCCACCCATGGAGACTGCAAGAACTTTAGTTACCAACAGCTTTAATGCCGATGACTGCAGGAGACAAACATGGCAGATTAATGCAACACCAGAACAACTGAAGATACCGTGTATATCTACCAAGCCACCTGGCTTCGATTTACCGCGCAAAGATTGGTCAGCACTTAGAATAATAGCCAATACTGGAAGGTGTGCAGACCTTATTTTTTTCTCTTCCCTAGGACCCGATTGAGGAGTGAGACTCCATGGTCATGGAACAAGTCAATACATTAATTGCTACACATGGATGGTAATAGAAAATTTTTAAGTAGTCCTTTCCACACGACAATCTTAAGACAAAGTGAAAAGAATCAATAAAGAAAAAATGAATTAGCTTAATTGTTTAACTTTTCTAGGACTTCCTCGACAGAATAAAAGGAGTGAGCCATGAGGTAACTCTTCAATTTAGATTTGAAAGCAAGTGAATTAGTGCTAAGATTCTTTAGTTCTTGTGGCAGCTTATTGAAAATGGATGCCGCGGAATACTGTACTCCTTTCTGCACAAGTGTTAAGGTGGTGTGATGCAAATGTAGATTCGACTTCTGTCTAGTATTCACCGAGTGAAAGCTGTTAACTCGTGGGAATAAGCTGATATTATTAACAACAAACGACATTATAGAAAAAACGTATTGTGACGCCAGAGTAAAATTCCCAGACTACTGAAAAGGGGTCGTCATGACGTTCGCGAACTTACACCAGATATTGCTCGAACCGCCCGTTTTTAAGCCAGAAATATCCTTTTTGCATCAGGCGAGTTACCCCAAAAACAATGCCGTACATTTAAGTGAGTGAAAGTGAGCTCAATAGACTACTTTTCGTGTTGAAAAATCACTTATCTCAGATATTGTTCTAATGGTAAATATAACAGAATTTAGTTTTGGAACAAGATCCTGAACATGGGCTTTCCATGACAGCTTACTGTCTACTTATAAATTTGAACTTTTCAGTCTCACTTATCACATGCCCATAATGTGTAAGCAAAATGTCATCTTGCTTCAAATTATGTGTTACAAATTGTAAAAACTGAGTTTTTCTGTGATTTAACATCAACTTGTTTTCTACAAGCCATGAACTTATCTCTTGAACTACATTATTTGATACTGTGTCAATATTACGAGCAACATCCTTCACTACCAAGCTGGTATCATCAGCAAACAAGAATATTTTACAGTCACCAGTTATACTCGAAGGCATATCATTTATATAAATAAGAAATAACAATGGTCCCAAAACAGACCCCTGAGGCACCCAATACTTAATTGTGCCCCATTGAGATTGCACGTATAGCCATTTTCTACACTGCGGAGAATTACCTTCTGTTGTCTATTATTAAAGTAAGAGGTGAACCAGATATGGGCTACTCCCCGTATTCCATAATGTTCCAACTTCTGAAACAATATTTTGTGATCAACACAATCAAACGCTTTTGTTAAATCAAAGAAGACTCCTAATGTCCGTAGCATCTTATTTAACCCATCAAGTGCCTCACAGAGAAACGAAAATATAGCATTTTCAGTCGTTAAACCGCTTCTAAAACCAAACTGTACGTTTGACAATAAAAATGATCAGTTAATCTTGAATATACAGCCTTTTCAATAACTTTAGAAAAAAAACTGATGGCATAGAAATAGGTCTATAGTTGTCTACATTATCCCTTTCTCCTTTTTTATAAAGTGGTTTCACTACTGAGTACTTTAATCTGTTAGGAAACTGACAAATCTGAAAGGAAAAATTACAAATATGGCTTAGTACTGGGCTAACATATGGAGTACAGTACTTTAGAATTCTGCTAGATACCTCATCATATCCACAAGAGTCCTGAGTCTTCAGTGATTTAATTATTGACTCAATCTCACCTATGGAAGTATCATGAAAAACCATTTCAGGTAACAGCCTCGGAAAGGCATATTCTAAAAACGTTATGTGATTACCTGTAGAAACCAGAGTTTTGTTTAGTTCCCCTAGTGATTATTGAATATTGCACATGTATCTAACTTGTCAGTAACAGAAACATTCCTACTACGCACTGACGTTATATCTTGTACCTGCTGCTGCTGACCAGACACTTCCTTCACGACTGACCAGATAGTTTTAATTTTATCCCGAGAGTTTGCTATTCTTTTTGCGTACCACATACTTTTTGCATTCTTAATGACATTTTTCAGAACCTTACAGTACTGTCTGTAATGAGCTACTGCATCTTCATTCTGACTGCTTCTAACATTTTGATACAACTCCCGCTTAGTTCTACATGATACTCTTATCCGCTTTGTCAGCCACCCTGGCCGTCTGTTACTGGAAGTACTCTGTTTTGAGCGTTCTAGCGGAAAGCAACTTTCAAACAGCGTAAGAAATGTGTTAAGGAAAGTATTATATTTATCATCTTAATTATCAGCACTATAAACATCCTGCCATTCTTGTTCCTTAATTAAGCTTAAAAAGGTGTCAATTGTAACTGGATTAACTTTTCTGAGTAGTTGATATTTATGTTTGACATTTGTTTGAGAACAAATACTTTTTAGAATTAAAAGTTGGGCATCGTGGTCCGATAGGCTATTTACTATTCTGCTGACAGAGTGCCCCTCTAATACTGAAGAATGAACAAAAATATTGTCAATGGTAGAACTGCTATTTCCTTGCACTCTCGACGGAAAAAAATACTGTTTGCATCATGTTATAGGAATTAAATAGATCTAACAGCAGCCTTTTCCTTGAGCTATCACCTACACAATTAATGTTGAAATCTCCACACAGAATTAAATTTTCATACTTCCTATACAATGAACCCAGAACCAGTTCCAGCAATGTTTAGAAAAATCTGTACAAGTGGAAGAAAATAGCTTCTCCAAGCTGTGACTGTGGCGCTGGAAAGCAGACTGTCTACCATGTGGTTCAAGAATATCCCCTGAGAGCTTTCGCTGGCTTTCCTGGTGGTTATGGACGGATCACAGGACTATATTCATGGACTTGATATTAGTTTGCAGTTTGTTACATGTGTAATATTATATTGCCGCGAGAGACCACATACACCGACTGCCGGCGTGGCGCAGGGGATAGCGTCACCGAATGTGGTGCTGAAGGTCGCCGATTCAATCCCGCCCACCGGAAAAAAGTTATTTCTTTGTAATGAACAATTCCAGAATGTTCTACATCTTTCATATGTTCACTTGTAAATTCTACTTGTTTCTTATGTTCACTGTTCTTCTAATTTCTGGTACAGTCTGTCTGTGTATAAATAACAGAGCACTCTGCCCGAGAGGCAGTCAGTGCCGCGTCTATGTTAAGTTCGTAATAAACGTTCTTTCAGTATAAGTGCTGTGTTCAGTTGCATTCGAAGTCAAGCCTGCTTCCATTGCAACGCGACATTGTTTGGTGGAGGCACCGGGTATCCTGTGCAACAGCTGCATCACCGTGGCTCCGATTAGGCAACGTAAAAGTCGTCGCTTACAGGGAGTGGAACCGGAATACAAGGGATTTACCGAGTACATCCTTCCAAAAGTCCGTATCATCAGAAGAACTATGGACACGAAACCAGCGGTAAGCCAGCTACACATCAGACACCCATCAGTGTTCTCTGGAGACGCTGGACAGGACACCAACAAATGGCTTAAAGGGTTCGACCGAGTCGCCAAGTAGAACAGATGGAATCACACAATGTGCTTGGCCAACGTTTATTTCTACCTTGACGGAACAGCCCAGGAGTGGTTCCAGAACAACGAAGAAAAACTGATTGACTGGGTAACGTTCCAGGCGGCACTTAAGAAGACGTTTGGCGACCTCCAGCGACAAATCCGTTTGGCGGAAGAACAACTGAAGAACCGGGCCAACGACATGGTGAGCCGACACAGTCGTACATACAGAATGTTTTGGCCCTGTGTAACATAGTCAATCCGAATATGACTGAGGCCGACAAAATCACGCACCTGATGAAGGGTATTGCAGAAGACATATACGAAGCTCTTCTGATCAAACAACTCGCTACGAGGGAAGAGTTTCTGTTCTTCGTCCTTTAATATTATTACCAGCTCAAGTATCCGGTTTCGCATCGCAATTAATATAACGTTTTGCGGTAGTTGGAATAAAAGGATAATATTAGAGGTAAAAATATGGACAATGTGTTTTAGCTATTTTTGAAACACTTCTCAACTAACAACATTCGTCATTTTATTATCAGGAGTCTACATAAAGAAAGATTTCGGATTTCCTACTCCAGAGGAAGCGACACGTAGTTGGTCGTCATAGAAGCAAGAGTTTTTAAGATTGTTTCCGCAATATTTTAAAGAGCGACCTTGCGCTTTATTAAAACTTTAAGCTAACGTTATTGGAAATTTCAATCTTTTAAATTGGTTTGTTAGTTCAGTACAAATCAGTGGTGTCTTAGGGACAAATACTGTGTCTCCTCTTTGCTTTCCAGTTATAAGCTCGGCTTCGATGACGCTGATCTGACAGCTGTTTGACGATCATCATTGATTCATTGCGTAGTTTTGGAGATTTAAGATTTCGGAGTATCAAATTTTAAGTCGAACGTAGTGTGACGGAATTCGTGGTAAATGCAGAGTTTACAAATTCTGTAGGGAAATTTATACTTTCTTCTACGTCTACCATCTAATCAGTTGATGTATACATTCTGTCTTCACCGGGAATTTTCTGTTGAATATTAAATTCGGTATCGTCAACTAACGTATTTTTTGTAGCAAAAAATCGCCCTTTCATATAGTCACCGAATTAATATAGTTATGAAAAACTATTGTTCCAAGAGCTCGTTTTCAGTAGTGGCATTGTTGCAGCAATGCTCGTCGACGTCGATCAGGCCACACGTCTGGTCAGGAGAATGCATATCTTCGTCTATTTTTAAATGTATGTACTTCTGCTTCGTCTTTCGATACTTCAGCTCACATATTCTTTGTTAGCTGGAGTGTTTGTATGCAGGACTACCAGAGATATGATGTGTGTTGTAGTTTGAAATAAAAGGATAAACTTTATTGACAATATACTTAACTATTTATTGCATACTTCTCTATAAACAACAACTTTGGTTTTATTAAAAATCAAGTGTTTGTAAATCTATCGGTCTCAACTGGTGGGTTATTAGTCCGTAGATTACGAACTACTTAAACTAAAGTAAAATAACCTAAGGACAACACAAACAACCATGCCCGAGGGGAGACTCGAACCCCCGACGAAGAAAGGCCGCGCGCACCACAGCACGGCGCCCCAATGCGCACGGCTAATCCGCTGCGGCTCATTTTGTTATCCGGAATATATACATATAGAAATTGGATTGGCAGTTCAGCAGTAGTACACTAATGATAAGTGCCGTTTATCCTTCTTTCTCTCCTATCATAAACTCATGAAAGTATGTAAGAGAAATATCAGCTCTCATATTCTTTGTTAGTTGAAGTATTTGTATGAGTGGCCAAAGATATATGTTTAGCCAGAGATAATTTTCTAAGCATGCATTTCCCTCGTCTGCTGGTGTTGAGATTAACATCATATTTACGCCTTTTAGGTAAAAACGAAAGTAATTTGAATCGAAAGGGGATAAAATTACACCATGTAAGTCTTTTGATCGTACCTATATTCGTTTTTGAGTACACTTAATTTTATGATTACTACTGGAGAAACAGCCAAGCTTTACTCCTATCCCTCTTGATCAAATGCGCATTAATTTTGCTAATCCTTACCAAGAGTCAGGGAAACGAATTATAAACTGTCATAGCTGTGTAGGAAAAGAACAATACTCTAAGCTCCGATGTAAATAGCTAAGTTTCAAATTATTATAGGCACTGAAAGTTCGATAGAGGTCTGCCGACATTCCGTACTAAAGAACTTAATGGTATTCAGAAACATTAGATTAAATGCAGTTCGTGGTGAAGTTTTTATTGCTGTTAGAAATGGTTAACCTTGTGATGAAATTTAAATAAGATATGAATGCGCCTCGGTTGCACAGTGGTAGAGTGCTAGACTACAAATCCGAAGGTCACGGGTTCGATCCCCTCTAGGATTTTTATCTGTCACTTTCCACTTCTGTCACCTCTGGCAGTATTGCTCATGTGAAAAATACCGAGTAGCACCGTGGTTCGGAAGCCACGTTAAACTGTAGGTCCCCCTATAACTGGCTCGGTAAGTCAGTTCGAAGGTCGGAGGAAGGCAACGGCATACCACCTCCAAACAGGACCATGCCTAGTAAAGCACTGTGGTGTTCAAACCAATCTTCGGATTGTTGACTGCTTTACCTTATGAATTTTTATGGATAGACTTTATAAGTGACAATCAGAATAAATATAAACTTGATTTCTTTTACCAACACCCATGTAAATCAAACTGCTCCTGAATAGTTAAAAGAAGAATTGCGTCATTAATGTATCCTCGATAAATTGGCGGAACGAAAAATTTTAAAGCATGTGGTAGGCGTTAAACTTTTCCATAACCGCACTGAATCCTTTCTTGGAAATTAGTTTATTCAGTTATTCTAGAAACTCACCTGAAGTGTAAATGGAAGCAAGAATATATTTGTCGTCTTAGCAACAATTTATTCTGATTGAATAAGGAGCATAATAACGGACACATAAATTACTGACAACAATGTTGCTGTATCGAGATTGAATACCGTGATATCCAAATCGATTCACAGTTTGTACTCCATCCAAACTAAATAATCATAAAACAGATTTGACTTTAATTCAAAGAACTAGTTTCGGTGGTAATTGAGAATTTGTATCAAATAAATTAATAAGAGACAGTACTCATATACTTTGGTGGGGCAAGAAAGGAGAAAAAAACGAAATAAAATTTAAAAGAACGCGTCATATCTAAACACAGGGAAGTTGAACAAAAGACAGTAAGTACACAAAAAAATACGAAAATATTCCAGAACTCGAATAACAAACCGGTTTCAAGATGAGTAACTCAGAAGTACGTATCGTCGATGTAGCAATACAGTGTAATCAAACATAAAAGGTAAGGCTAAGATGTCGAGTAAATTACTATTGGATTTCTTTCGGAATATTTTGTTGCAATTCTTCTATAGTTAGTAATGAATCTCATACAACCGCTCTATCACGGACAGATACGTACCTAAGACAAGAAGGTCGTACAGGTTACACCAATATCAAGACAGGCAACAGGGTTAATCCTCTGAAGTACTAACCAGTATCACTGACGTCAATTTCCATCAATATTTTATGTTCAGAGATTATGAATTACCTCAAAGATACGATTACTGATAATCACCATTGATTTAGCTGACGCTATACTGCGCCTTCCAGTGGCTGGGAGAGAGTTCTACACAACGCTCGAGACTACTTTGATAGACAGTGTCAGGTGCAAACATGCAACGCTTTTGCATCACTTGCGAATAAATAGTTGCCACTGTTTAAGTTTTAACCCTCTTAAATTCGCTTATCCCCTCGCAAGGCAACACGCCATGTACAACAGCCATAGGAAGACAAAGGAGGGGCACACCGATGCTTCTTTGGTTCATCATAATAATACGTGAAAACTCGTGCTGAAATTCTAATTTTTAATCTCATATTTTTTGTTTATAAAGAAGATTCTCCCTTTTTGTGTTATTTGCTTGATTTCAATTTAGTTTTATTCCTATCTTATTGAAATTTTGCTCACTTGAACTTCAAAACCAGAGGTAGTTCACTCATTGTCTACATAAACTTTCTTATAGTGAATAGCGGAGGACAGTTTACTTGCGGACTTCAGCAGATACCAACAGCTTTATTTACATTTTGAAGAAATTTTGCACACGTAACCATCAAGTTGTCTGCCGGCTGGCGACAAGCAGTCTAGCGCTCTTGTTCGGTCGTGGTGAGCGGGGTTGCGCGGTGGTTTGGCCCGTGCCGCTGTGAAACGTTTCTGCTATGTTGCACGCTCCATACATAAATCAGATGCCAACATAGAAACACGAAATATCTGACACCTTAAATAAAACTTCATTACTGGATATGTAAAATATCACATTTTCGCCTTCAGTTGGAAATTCTATTAACACTATTAGTAAAACGCTTTTAAGAAATAGTACGTTGATTTAAATATAACTTTGGCTGACCTTTTACGTAATTTTCAGTTTTTAATACTTTCGTAAATAATAGCTGCAAACACTAAGAATGCATTACACTTAGTTTCGGAAATTTCTGAACCTATATAGATATTAATTTGTATAAAAACAACAATACTACATGTTATAACTATTGCTAAACATGATTTCATATATACCTTTTGTTTAAATAAATTAGGGCAGACCATGTTTTATATATCACTAGATCCTAAATTAAATACTGATAATTTTTCATGCACTAAAATTAATAATCCGTTTGATACTAAGAAACTATCTTCGAAATTAACAAAATTACGACAACCATATACAAATCCGTATTAATAAAAAATTTGACCGCAAACTGAAATACATTAAAATTCCATGTCACAATAATATTACGCCTACACAATATTGGCAAAAGAAATATGTGTGCACTTCGAAAACACAAATAATGTAAATCATTTGAGCACAGTAAACACTAGTCAAAGGACGACTTTAAATTTGTGTACCACATTAAATACAATTTTCATGAAACAAGTACATACATTGAGATAAATAGTCAAAGCTTAAATGTAATGTTTTAATTTCTGTAT
This sequence comes from Locusta migratoria, assembly GCA_026315105.1. Lineage (NCBI taxonomy): Eukaryota > Metazoa > Arthropoda > Insecta > Orthoptera > Acrididae > Locusta > Locusta migratoria. Next base: position 902,167,740 of record CM048744.1, on the reverse strand, counting down.
TTTGGCATATTTAATGTAAATGAATATTGTTTAATTGTGAATTACAAAACTTTGTCATCAATCTTATTACGTGGTTACGTAGAAAGATGTTTGAGAGAAACCATGTTTTGTCAGTCTTCTAGCAGCCACCAACCTGTAAGCAGCTCTGTTGGCTTGCCGCTGCATTTTTTGATTGTGCAATAATGTGATTGATTTAAACGTTGTTTAAGTGGAAATAAAATCGTTTCCATATCAACTGACATGTTTATAATTTACGAAAAGATCCTGTAACATCAAATCTTTTAGTGAATGCCGAAGCCAGCTCACAACGCAATGGACCTCAGCCAGCATATAAGATAAGTTCAACTTCACCTGCAGTGGAATGACTTTGTTATAGACTGTGAACTAATAAAATTTTCCGTGATTCAGGAAAATATTAGGGCTAGGGTTGCCAGATCTCCGGGCGCCGCCCGGAGTGCCCGGGTTTGTAATGAATTCTCCGGGTCTACGGGCCAATGACTCTCATCTCCGGGCTTGAATGTAACCTTCATCTTAACTTTTTTTTCTTTTTTTTACGATGCTTTTTAAGTACTATGCTCATGTAGCGACGATCTACATCGAACTTAACGTAACTTAAACTAAGGACGAACATCCATGCCCTAGGGGGGGATTCGAACCTCTGGCGGGAGCAGCCTCGCGCACCGTGGCAAGACGCCTCAGTGCGCTCAACCATTCCCTGCCGGCTCCTCTCTAGTAATTATGAATAACCTTATATAAATGTCAATTTCTTATTGCAACAAAACGCTATTTTTCTATTCTTCCTCTGAAAACGTTTCATTGTTGTTGTTGTAGGGGGTTTTAAAGGGGGGCTAAACGACTGGGTTATTAGTCCCCCGTTTTCATTGTTGCGTAGGTAGTAATCGGCTAGCGCATTATTAAGCAAACACTGTTGCGGCAACGTGTCAACTTTCGACGTCTTTTATTTGTGTTCGTTCGATCATTGTTTGTTATCAGTTTATAGGCAATTTTTGGAATACTCGGATGGCTTGTGAACAGACGAGCTTGCATTAACTCAGATTAGTGAGTAATAACAGTGAAATGAAGAGACGATATCTAAGTTCGTTCCGTGAAGAATGGTTGCAGGAAGAAAATTATAAAGAGTGGCTACAAAAAGTCGATACTGATGAGTGTATGTGTAAGTGCAGAATATGCAATATCTCATTTACTGTTAAGTACGACGGAGTGAAAGCTGTGAATAAACATTTACAATCAGAAAGACACAAAGCGAATGTTACCACACAAAAGAAGAACCAGTCGCTTCTTAAATTCTTGCCGAAACAATTTTCTGCAGAAGACAATAAAGTCACTGCAACGGAATTAACTTTGACTTACCATGGTGTGAAACACCACCATTCTTACAATTCTCAATATTGTGGTAACAAGCTATATCCTTATGTTTTTAGAGATTCCCCAGTGGCAACGAAAGTAAGATGCGGCCGAACAAAAAGCGAGGCATTAGTAAAAAATGTGCTTCTGCTTTATGCTAAAGAGAAGCTACTAAGCAAATTAAAGGAAAATGTCCTGTTTACATTAGGCATTTTTTTTCCCTTTTAGAATTCACGTGTAATCCTGGTTGGAGGGGGCAGGGAGTTGATCGCAGTTGGGGGGGGGGTGAGTCATTGGCCAAGGGGGAGGGGGGCACGTCTAGTCTCCGGGCCTGCCTCGAGTTCAATCTGGCAACCCTAATTAGGGCTCAGTTTGAGTCATTCCGAAAAGGGGTGACGGGCGTTAGAGCTGCCTCTGAGTGACAGCTGCTTTCGTGCGCCCGCCTGTAAGCCGCCCCACTTGTATCGGTGGGTCATCGGCGCGGCCCGCAGCAGGTAGCTTTCCTCAATGGGCTCCGCCGGCGAGTGTGGCGAGTGCGTCGCCCCTGCGGCAGACCTGTAACCAGAATGCAGACGGAAACTTTCCCTCTCATTCTCCGCCGCCTTGGCGCTCTCGCCCTCGCACAGCAACTCACTGCGGCGTGCATTCAGCGCGTCTTCCTCAGTGGCGTAGCTGTATCACCGAGGGCCCCGGGGCAAAAATTACATTGGGGCCCTCTATAAACTAAAACTATACAGATACAAAACTACTTCATCATCAGCTTCTTACCGCCCACTGGAAGACATAATAAGGCAAACCTAAATACTATTAAGTAAAGTATTAGGTGCGATGCACCAGATAATTTTTAATCGTACACTCTAATATAACTGTGTAAGTTTGTTTGTTATGCTTTCAAGCAAAAATTAATGGGTGGATTTGGATGAAATTTTGCACAGGAATAGAGTTCGATCTGGGTAGGACACACAGATAAAACGACCCCATGAAATAGTTTTGGAAGTTGCTCCAAACTAGGCGAATGAAGTTGCAGGCAGAAGCTTCACTGATGACTCGCCGATCAGTAATACAATCCACCTATCCACTATCCATATTTTCTCTTCTTGTACAAATTTCAGAGTGTAATTGATTACAACACTTAATTGGGATTTATGATTAAGGAGCACTCCCTTGCTAGTAAAGAGGTTGGTATAACAATACTGTACTGTAATAATACACTATAGAGACTTCATATTCAAATGTGGTCACACCGTGTATTGTCAAACACAGCTCGTAATTCAGCGCCATTGACTGTTATTTCGCAACTACGACTTCAACCGACAACACCCTAATAGTGACACGGTACACGTCTTAGCGGGCAAGCAATAGACCTTGTTATGGTTATATCCTGAGGTGGGAATAATTTTGGATTTCATTTCGTGCCTTTGAGGTTTGTTGGTCTAGGGTAAACTCGAAAATCCTCCATTCAACTAAAATATTATATAGAGTAGAATGTCGATTATTCAAAGTAATTGGGAGACATGGATGGTCGAGAAATCTGTTTATACAGATAATCGTACTGTTCATTTCTATTTACCAATAAGAAGTTTATACAGTATTTGGAGGCGCGCGATCCATCACACTGCACCGAGCGTCACGCCGCAACACTTGGAAGTCTCAGCTCAGCTGTTGCTGTGAGCAGCTTTGATGCTGCCGCTACTTCTGCAGCTACACCGACTGAAGTGTGCCGATTGTTGTACACAGCGACTGGCGGCTTTGCCGGTCAGCTGCGCTTCCTTAATGGCGTCGTGTGAAGTGAAGGCCCAATGCGGTTACTATTGGAAACTTCGTGGGAGGGGAGGGAGAGGTGATAGACATTAGGGCGAGTGAGTAAAAAAAAAAAAAAAAAAAAAAAAAAAAATTCGGCGCTCTATTGTAACTTTTTCCGGAAGCAGCTCACGAAGGCCGAGGGGCCCCTTAAGCTCAGGGGCCCCAGGGCACTGCCCCGCCCAGCCCTATGATAGCTACGCCACTGGTCTTCCTGCACTGCTGCCCACGGCCAGTGGCGATGAGCTGTTCATTTCCACGTCCCATATTCTTATGATATTTGGCGCCACCCAATCACTGTTACCTCCGCAACATCTGCACAGCACTAAATTTATTTTGGAATTAGACTCATATCACAGTTTAACTAATACATATACAATGTCTTTTTATTACATTAATGGCCACTCTTAATCTATCCTATCATATACTAATATAATTATTATACTTTATTTGACAAATACTGTAGCTTATATGCGACTAAATTCTACAGTTTGCTCAGCCGCGGCTCGTAATTAAAGGCTCTGAGGCGGAGCCGCCCCCCAAAAAAATATTTGAAATATATGTATCAACAACAGATTACAGAATTATAATCATCAGTATTCATTTAGCATTTTTCCGTCACACGGGTGTAAAGAATGAAGATGAATGTTTTTGGAACTGTTGATATTGAACGATGTTTTTCAATCGGGTAGTAGCCTTAAGGCTGCGCCTTAGGTGTCGTTTAGCTCCATGTAGTGGAGGATTGGGAGTGGGGGTTCGTTGGTGTATTGCTTTTATGGGCGTCTCGAAGGCTCCGAGCTTGTAGCTTAAGAGTAACCTACCAACCTCCACACTACTTTCACGTTCTTCTGCTTACTTCAAAAGAGAATAAAGAGTGGCTGAAACTCCACTATCGATCTCTTGTCTCTGTATATGTCTATTATGTTTTTGGTGTGCGGTTTACCACTCGTTAGTTTTACTGTTTTAATAGAGTTTTAGATAACTTTTTGTTTCTGATATTGGCTGTTGTATCCGGTGTTAGAATAAATTCGCAAATTTCTCACTAGAATGCACTACAATGCGGTACTGTAAAGTGTCACCACCTAGCGAGAGAGTTGCGAATGATTTAAGGAAAAAGCGCGCGAAATATGTCCCGTTACTTTCGATTCCATTCTCGCTGATTTGAGTTTGCGGTTAACGTGTGTTACTAGTTTCGTCTTTTGTGAGTGTATTGTGGCTAAGTTTTTGTGACTTTTACTTCAAAATGATCTGCTAGAATCGATTTACGAAGTATGCCTCAATCTCATAAGGAGTGAACTGTCGCAGACAAATTACCTCGCAATCGAAGTTGACGAAACGACTGACTGTGCAAGTTTGTCTCAATTGGTCTTCATAATTCGCTATGAATTACTGGGGAAAATAAATGAAAGATTTAATTCCTTTCTACGAGCAAAGAGCCACACTGCAGAGAATGTAACTGTAGCAATTCTCTGCGAGCTGGAGAAAATGAATATACATCAAAAACCGGAAAAACTAATAGCTCAGTGTAACGACGGTGCTCTTGTTATGAGTGGCCACAATAATGGAGTTCGGATAAGAATGAAAGAAGTGTATTAAAATGCGCACTTTATTCACTGTAACTCACAATTATATATTACACCTCATGTTTACAATTGAAATTATCATAACATTAAGCAAGCAGCGTAGTTTATACACACCACTTTAAAGATTCCTGCAAACGGTGTCATTTAGTACTGTTTATTGCGATAAAGTCTTGAGAGGTAATATCAGTAGATAAAAGCTATCAGAGGGCTTTATGTTGGTTTTAGCCTTCGATTTTTAATTGTTTCTGAAACAGGAATAAGGTGTAGTACGCAAAGTTTTAGGTAAAATATGACATTGCCCCCCCCCCCCTTTCTGGAAATCGTCGTGGTTACAGATTGATACGCAGCTTAAGGTCTAGGTTTGTTCCGAACGGTAAATGTCAGAGCCTTCCCTAGTATGAAAACCACGAGCCACACCTGAGTTTGCTTAACATATTATGGCATGTTAGTTTATGTCATATCAGTGAGTCAAGGGATGACAGTCAGGTCTTCTACTGCTACATAGGAAAGATCCAAACTACTACTACAGGAGGAGATAAGAAAGTTAAATGATTTTCAAAATAAAAGAGATAATTGCATACTATCCTTCAATATTCTGGCCTCCTGGTCCTTGTCTGCATCCCTTGCAATTATATCTGAAATATACAGCGTAGGTCATCTCTTCTCTCCATCGCCTCTGCCCAGGTCTCGAATCTGTAACTTATATGAATCGTTATGGCCACTCCAGATCGCATCATCTTCTATTATTATTTGAGCATGCAGGGTCTCTCTGGTAACATTACAAATTTCAATAAGTGTGGTTCCATAGTTTCCTCTCTATCACTCACACAGGACCGACACACAACAAACGCAGCCAGCCTAATATCCTAGGTCCAACGCACCATACTGTGCCCAGAACAAAATCACAATCTTCTACGTCTAAAGCAACCACAGTCGGAGCCGTCCAACAACGCAGGAGTAATATAAAACACTAAGTGGCAAATTCCTATACCTTGGCAGAATTAGCACTTCCTAATAACGCAACAATCCCATAGAGCGACCACAAACGGAAAGAATGTCTCCCCAATAACCAATACTAAACAACGAGGATTCAATAAGTAATCATACTATGCACAATGGCGTAGACGACAGCGACGAGCAAATTCAAAATCACCAATCAGACCCCGATTGTAATGGTCAGCATGCCATAGGCACTGAAAAGGAGACACGATTATGACAACACCGAGAAATCCTTGCTACTAAACCACAAACTGAGGACCATAAAGCAACACTGGACAAGGCTATGTAAAACAATTCTCGTCTAACCACAGGAACCTTTTGCAATACTCTCATTAATGACTAAATATAGATGATACATCTTGACCCATATGACTTAAGAGTAACAATAACTACATAATAACATGAAAATACCTATTATGCAACAAATTTTACATTAAAAATGATACTTATGTGCACTATTCTCACTCTACGGCACTAGATAACAAACAAAAATAAATTATGATAATTATCATTATCAACTAATTTAATATCTATTTTTACAAATTTCATTCTATTCCTAAAACGGCTTGAGATGACATACATGGTGTACCCCTACAGCTTTTCCAGTCTTAATGGTTTCTAGCAGGGCAGCACAGGGATGAACCAATTTTCTTATTCTCAGTGGCCCGTTGTAAACAGAGAAGAACTTATGGCAAAGTTTCTTTTCTTGGTTAGTAAGACGAAAGATTTTTACCAATACTTTCTCCCCAGCCACAAAACTCTGTGAACTGGCATGCCTGTCCGCAATCACGTTGTGTTTATTCGCAGTATCTTTGATACGCTGAATGGCCAACTCGATCACCTTATTGTGACGGGAGCGGCGCGACGGCGGGAAATCCACGATCTCTCTAATTAAATCCTTATGCTCAATATTGTTGTGTACCGTTATGGGAGCTAGACGGGTCGTATTGTGCGGAATGTTCTTCATCACGTCTTGGAAGTCACTAAGGAATACGTCCCAAGCAGCGTGATTCTTATTACAGTATATCCTGCACAGATTCTCAATCTTACGCAGTACTGTTTCGGCAGGGTTGCTCTGGGGGTGATAGGCTGACGCAAAAGTTGGCTGAATCCGTAGCCGACGTAACGTTTCTTTCCAAGTTTTCGCCAGGAACTGTGGTCCGTTATCGGATATCACTCGTTGGACCCTGCCAACCTGTTTCACAAAATCTTTGCAAAAACCCCGGCTAACCGTACGTGCCGTTGTTCTCCTGAGGGGAGTTAGAGTCACAAATTTCGACACCAGCTCCATCACAACTAGGACGTAGCGGTATCCTCTGCTCGTCCTTGGTGGAGGACCCATTAAATCTGCACAGGCTACCTCTCAAAGCCGTGAAGGGATAATTGGGTGGAGAGGCGCTTGCGTATTCACAGTGCAATGTTTTGCCTTCTGGCAAGGTTTACAAACTGCAAGCACTTTCCTGATTCTCCTTTCTATTTTGATAAAATGACACAGATATCTTAACTTTAAGTACAATTTCCTGGGACCAAAATGTCCGTACGACAGATGAGTGTGCCAAATTACTTTATTTATCAATTCGTCAGGTACACACACACTCCATGGATCTGCCTCACCACCGGAGGTGTAAAACAAAACCCCTTTGCGAAGCATGTAATATTGTCGAATCGCCGACACGCTCTTGTCTTTAATTCGTTTCTTAATTTTCAATAGGATCGGGTCCTTGTCTTGTTCCTTGCCAATACTGCGTAAATTCGTAGAGATAAAGTTTTCGAAAGCCACCTTCTTAATATAGTACAAACTGTAGTGCTCCTGTTCTAGTGGTTGATGGCCCAATTCTTCGAAACCAACAGGTGACCTCGAAAGTGCGTCTGCGATTATAATCTCTACGCCAGGAACATGTTCTATGGTGAAATCATATTCCTGCAGTGTCAACACCCATCGAGAAAATCTTTTATTTTTTAATTTCGCAGTCATGATAAATTGTAATGCCTTGTGGTTCGTATACACCCGGGTTTTTTGGCCGTACAGAAAGTATCGAAACTTTTCAAAACCCCATACTACCGCTAGGGCCTCCAACTCGGTCACAGAAATGTTACGCTCTGCTTTGTTAAGAATCCTGCTCCCAAATGCAATCGTTTTGAAAACAGGATTCCCACCATCTACATATTTCTGAAATATCATGACACCCAAACCCGTGTATGAGCTGTCTGTTGCCATACATAATGCTTCTGAAAAGTTTGGATGAGACAAAATCGGAGCCTCCAGCAATGCTTGCTTCAAACTCTGGAATTCTGCTTCTGCTTCATAGTCCCAATTCCATATAGTGTTCTTTCCGGTGAGAGAACAGAGGCCAGTTTTTTTTATCAAGATATAACGTTTATAATAATTTATAATACCTAAAAAACCTCTTAATTGTCTCTTATTTACCGGGGTTGGAAATTTAGCTATGGTTTCCATCTTATCTGGGTCTGGTGCAATTCCATCCGCAGAAATAATGTGTCCCAAGTATTTCACTTTAGGGGTTCCTATGCATGACTTTTTTATATTGACTGTTAATCCAAACTGCCGAAAGGCTCTAAGTACCTCTCGGAGCACGATGTTATGCTCTTCCCATTGGGTTCGATAATAAGGAGGTAGTCAACATACGTTGTAATCCTCTCTTTAATCCAGCTAGATAGTATGGTGTCAAATCCCCTAATAAATGCGGAGCAACTCACATTTAGCCCGAATGGTAGTCGTTTAAATCTGTAGCAAGTTCCAAATGCTACATATGCGGTGTACTGTCTGTATTCTGGATCCAACGCGATCTGCCAGAAACTTGACCTAAGGGCAATAGTCGTAAAATCTTGCGCTCCGTGGAAATTTTGTAATAATTCGTCAATACGCCCCGGTCTGTCCGTCTCAGGTTCTATAATTGTGCTTATTTGCCTGGAATCTAAGACAAGGCGTACTGACTTATCTTGCTTTTCTATCACGACAAGTGGGGAATTATAGGTCGAGGTTGTCCTCTCTATCACCCCTTCATGTTCCATTCTTTTTAACGCCTTCCTGACCGTTTCCCTATGAGCGGCAGGAATTGAGTATGGAGCACCAGCAAACGTCTGATGGGGATTACTTTAAAGGAATAGACAAAGTCTTTAATAGCCCCTGTCTTTGGAAAGAATACTTCGGCGTTTTCGTTTAATACACGACCGAGTTCCTGTCTGCCATTCGGTGAAATGTTTGTCTGTTTGGCAAGCACTTCATGTATTATTGCTGTTACCTCCTCGAGTAATATGTCATATTGTTCATATTGCCCGCTGCCTGATTTATGGGACATCACGTTGCTTTGCCCCTGATAGTCTGACGAACTCAGACGTAGGCAATCAGCTGGTATTTCTGATCTAAGATGCTAGTCCGAAAACAGGATGGTGACATTTCCCTCTTTATTCAATACCAGAACACGCCGTCGAACATCGAGCGTGGCTTTCTGGTCCGATAGAAAATCCATCCCAATAATTAAATCTATCGCTAACACAGGCACTATTGTGGGTTAATGTCCCATTCCTGTCCTTGACACAGTATTGTCATCCGACTCTGCATCTGAATATCTGCTTGTTTCCCAATTATTGCCCCTTTTACTTTCGCTTTCTTAAGTTTCCAAGTCGGCCACGAATGATCTTTTGCGCATTTCTGAAAATCAGATTCAGAAATGGCGGAAATCTGACTGCCACTGTCTATTATAGCAGTCAAATGTACATTACCAATTTGGACTGTAACTATCGGGTGAATTTCTTCTCGGGAAATCCTCTGTTTTTCCTCCTTTAATATCTCTCGTATATCTTCATATTCCAAAAGATACAGAGTGCTGAATCCGAGTGTTTCTGCAGAGACATGAGGCCCATCTACCGCAGGCACATAGCGTCAAATATTGTCATTTCTGCTGCTGCCATTGTTTGCAGGTGCAGAATTCGGGGATCTTATTTCAATTTCTACACCTCTTTGCATGAATGGACTCGGCGGCCTTTGACTACCCCATGACCCACCGTTATTATTATTACGATTATTATTGTTTCTCCATTGAGGATTACCATTGTTTTGATTTTGGAAGACATTCGAATTATTTTTACGCCATCACGGGTTCTGTTGAGATTGCCCATATTGATACCCCTGATTTGCATTATTAGACCTGCTCTGATTGCCGTAATCATGCCAGTTTCCCTGACCTTGATTGTTATTACCTGGCTGACTACTAACGTTCTGTTTGTGGCGTTTGTTTCCACCACGTACCCTATCAGGATTATAATTGTTATTCCTCTCCCAATATTGGGCAGAATTATCCCGCTCCTGGGTTTCTCTACTGCGCCAACCCTGTCTATTTTCGACATATTCGGCTTGTCTTACTGCACTGATAAATTGGGCAAGTGTGCCCTCACATTTGCCAATCATACTGCGCTGGTAAACAATCGGCAGCATCGCGAAACAATGTTTCATTAATTCCTGTTGCGTAAACGGGTTGTCAAGGAATCTGTTCTTTTTTACAAGTGATTCAGTAAACCTCTCTGGGTCTTTATACCCCGCGCTCTCCATATCTTTCCCGAATATTATCTCTTCCTTAATCCTTTCTTGCGTACGAGAAGACCAGTACGCTGCAAGAAATATGTTTCTGAATTCTTCATACGATTGGCAACTATTTGCCCCCGAACGCATGTGTTCAGCCACGCTACGTTGCATGTGCCCACAAAGGAATTCAAGTCTATATTGTAATGGTCATGATGTGGGCATCACTGTCTCGAATTGAGACATAAAGGATTTCTGGTGCAGAGAATTATTGCTTTCTTTATAAACTTGAAAGTTTTGTACAGAAAGAAACTGCTTTAAGTCAAAAGACTCATACGTTCGCTCTTCCCTTCGGAATATTTCTCAGTCTCGAACTTGTGTGTGGCGCGGATTGAGATCGTTTGATATACACCTCCCGGAAACAGCTGTTTCCTGAAGGCGTGTATCAGAGCGTCGGAGTCGTCAACAATTATCTTCCTGCTGAAATTCTGGGCACGGGTGTGACACTGGTTCACTGTGTGGAGTACTTTCTTCCCTCACAAGTGACCTTTGTGTTGGAGACTGATTAATTTCTACCCTTTGCGACTCGTGTAACAGTTCGGATCTCTGTTGCACATTTTGCAAGACACGTTTGTCGTTTATTGCTCTGGCAGTTTCAGAGGAATTTGACGAGAGAAGTTGTACTTCTTCCCGAGTGCTTTTAATATGCTGCTCTAACTCGTTCTGTTTCTTTGTGATCTTAATCTGCTCCTCTATAATAGCTGGGATAACGGATTGGTTATTCTTAATTTCTTATATCTCTTTCGCGGTATTTGCAAATTTTTTTAGTGAATCGCGGATAATATTCTTTCCTTGTACTCTCAATGTATCTACTACTTTCTTAACTTCAGCTACCTTGATACATGACTTTGCGGCTACACTTTTTGCTGATTCATCATATCGCGCCAGTCTAGCATCCGTTTTTGCTTCTAAAGAAGTCTTTTTCGCTTCCATTGCAGTTTTGTGTATTTTAACTACTTCTTCTTTCACCTGTCCTATATCTTCACTAACTGTTTTAAGACGCCCTAGCAGTAGTTCAGTCTGTTGCTATCACGCTCCCTATTTTTTTTTTTCCAATTCCTGCAATAATCGCATTAGATCGGCATTTTGAATATTGTCATATCTGCCTCCTGATGTTGACGCTCTAGAAGGACCGGTATTGTGAACCTTGGGCGCGGAGTATGACGCTCCATCGTCACTGTGTGCGTAAATTTTATGAGGATTACTAGTTGAGTGTCGCGATATCTCTTTCTCACCATCACTCTCGCTTGATTCTGTATATGAACCACTGCGAGCTGAAATATCCCTCTTCTCCTTAAACGATTCCCTCGAAACATCGCGACTATGTCGAATTGAACGACATTTTGACGTTTGCGTCTCTACCAAATCCTGCTCTTTGTCACTCATATTGAAATATTGTACTAAATTACTCTTGCTATTAAGTAATCGAGCCTTGCTCCTTGTTAACATAAATTTGACGCTGAACACCTACATATAAAATCACTTTCCCTCGCCGTACAATGATATCACGATTTACAAATGACAGAGTACATATTAAAATTTGCAAAAATATACTGACACAATATCCCTGTGATATGAACAATTATTGTTTTACCAAATATTTTTAAATACCCCTCCAAAATATTCACAAATAGTCAACGCCATTAAACAACGCAGTAAACAATGCAGAGTGGTGCAGAAACCACAGACAGTTTTAATGCTGAAAGGCAATGGTTGTTAAGCATTGCACACATATACTAACTACAAATCTTATCACTAATGGACCTGATTGCAACAGAAATTAATCTGACTACTTCCCAGAAGCATCCACTGCCCGAAAGATCCTATGGCAGGGTCACCAAATGAAATGTTGTTGCTCTTTTATAAATTTATTATTTGTTATGTCAACTGAATGTTGTCCGCCATTTGAGTTCTATTACCTTTTCTACCAACTTTGCAGATAGCTCATTAATATGCAAATGAATAATTAACCATCATCATAAAATAATCAAGTTATCCAAGAGTCGCCACTATTTTTTATCATTATTTAAAAAATAGAAAAATATATTAAAAATATTCAACAGAATTTACTGTGCCTAACTGAAAGTAGTGGCGACCAGTAGTCTAATCTCACTCATATTTATTTATCTTGTGAAAGTGCGTGTTTCCATACACTGTTGTTGGAAGCACACAAATTCCCTGACCTACCTAACATACACAAGAGATAACCCCTTCAAAATATATGAAAGGTGGTTGAACTCAGGTACACGATGTTCAAAATAGTTACTGTATTTAACAAAAAATTAATGTGCCAATTTATCAAAAACACGACATGCGTGAAAAAGTGTCAATTCCTTTTAAAAAATCGTACAAAAATAATGACTTGAAATACCTCAAACAAAATTATCTAATGATCGGAATACTTTTTTACAGAATAAAGGACAAAATCTTAACACCAAAAGAAAAGTTACAAGTTCGACTGGCTATAGTCATAAATTTGGTGTGTTAACCTATCAAAAATGTATTTAAAAAGTCAGTAGAAGGTTAAGTTATGAAACAGACATGCTCGATTAAAAATCTACTATGTTGACCTCGCAAACTCACACCTACATCCCACCTATCAACCACCATTCAATAATCCTTTTCACTATTTATGTGTTGGCGCTACTTTACCATATACAGTTGAACAGCGTCACCGATGTCGATGGGCCACTGATGGAAGAGCAGGCTGATGAATGCGATCGCAGATGGAAAATTATCTACCTGATCGGCGCGGTAATTACTAAAGTATTTGAGCTACGAAAATATACAGCAATTTTCCAACCCATTGGTGTATGCTGTTATTCAATGAACAGTAAATTATCCTGATTACGAGTGAGCTTGTTGTAAAACAACACCCACTTCAGAATATTAACAAGTTTCTAAGTATAAGTGTGAATGCAAACAGCAGTCATACAGACGTCATCTAACACTGTGCAATGGGCACAAAAATTCTAAGTCCACTGACTCGCAAGGTCCAAAAACTTCGGAGTCCTTGCCGCCCCTCCTCCTGCTACCAATAGGTCCAAACCGTCCGGTGTCCTCCATGCTTCTCCTTCTCTTCTCTCACCCCACGCTCTCCTCAAGAAAAAGCTTTCTTTGGCTGCCAGAATCCACCCACATGTGACGTCAAGCCAGTAAGAGAGGGGACCTAATTGTCTCGCCAATCAAATCAATTTGCCATTGTTTGCTCCTACTAAGCTCCTCCCCCTCGAAAACTCTCCCAGGCCTGAGACTCATGTATGCCACAGTTCCCAGAAACAGCGTGAAGTTTAGTGTTTCACGATAGGCATCTCCAGATGCCTAAATTATTTTATTATTGCATGGGCGCTCTCTCCCGTCATGAGAGCCCTCAGCAACCTACGCCTCGCCAACGTGGCGCCGGCAAAAGTCGTAAAGTTTGGCGCCAGCCAACCACGAGTGTCCAGGCAGCGTACACAATACTGCCGGCCCCACTTCCCTTCGACTCCCCGGAGTGACCGAGAGAGAGCGGGGCGCCTTTCTCTCCCCAACCCCCGCGGCTGGGGCGACATCCTGTCCCATATCTTTATTCACCAATGGCCGCGAAACAAGGGCAGAGTTCTCTCCCACGTTTTTCGCTGGTGGCGACAAAAATTACAAACAATTACCCAGGTGGCTTATTCCCAATGTACCAAAATCATTGAATGTTCATTTCTATCATCTGGCATTAAGAATTTGGAGAAATTAAAATACAAAGAACCCAACATTCAATTAAATCGACAGACTAAATGAAATTGGATAACATGAATATAAATAGTATTACTACATCTCAAAATAATGACTTAGTATTGTATTCTCTACAGTTAAAAGGTAGAGGTTTAGCTATTCGCCTTACAGCAGAAATTAATTGGAAAATACTTAATGTGAAAATGTCGAAGATGAAAATCTTATTCTGCAATATTTTTCTGACAACTTACATTGTTAATATAATACACACACACACTTTGGAACAGATCTAAAAGCCAATTTCTTTGGATAAATTAAATATTATGCGAACTCGGTAATTGAACATTTTTCTTGATATAAAAAAATAGAAACAAGAACATTATTCATTCATTTGCCATTTTATCAGAAATAATAAATAAATAGTGTAGTAAAGACTGTAAAAGTAATACGTAGTGTTACTATTCTTAGGATATAGAAATCCTATGCTCTCATTAAAAAAAGGGTTCTGCCATTGTTTTTATTCTGTGCTTTTGTTTTTTAGTGATCGTGTCTTGCTGATGTAGCCTATATTTGTTGTGTCGTATGTGTGTCGCCAGAGAAATTAATTGTGGCCCAATGAAATATTTCCGAGGTATTGTTCCTGGAACTATTTTGCGTGTTCTATGAGATTTATAAGACAACTGAAATTTCTTTTATGTGGAAAGGATACTTCATAAAAGACATTTAGTAAACTTTTGTGGACGTTCTAAGTGAATATTTTACAATTCACAATATTTCGACCGATAAAAAAAATTGAACAAACAGCCACAATCGATTTCGTCTATTCTCACGAAAGAATTTGGTTCCAGATATACAGAAAAATCGTCGGCTGCGCCACGAAGTGTAGCATAATCAGCAAGTAAGAACTGTAATATTATTTTTGATAAATACTGTGGTTCTTTTCTTCTCTATACGAACCTACATCTGTTATTCCAAAGATTCCATTAGGCTCAATAAACGCGGTCTATTCAAATAATTATTTACAGCGGAAATTGGACTTTGACAGATATTTTTCAAGAGTTTGTTAATTTCAATTAAGAGATCATTTATTACTGACTTTCTAAAAAAAGGCATAACAATATAAATAATTATTTTTTATTAATGATTACGCTTATTAATTATTACATTAATAAACTACCGTGTGCACGATACAGTGTCATTAAATATTTCATTCCAGTTAAGGTTATATACTTGTCATAATTTTTCGTTGTCTACATGTCGAAATAAACTTTTTTCAATCTGATGTGGGAAAGTTCAAAATATTTTACACTGTACAGTCATTGGAAGATGAAACTTTCGAGTGCTCCATTGAGTATCCTGATTACTGGCATAAGGAAGATAAATTTGACTTACCATTATAAGGATACATTTATCTCTCCGTAACTGAGCAGTGCAAGAATCTTCTTTTTAATTCCTACTTTGTCAAAACTTAAATTTATTTTATAGGCCTAGAGCTGACACAACCCTCACCCTCATCATTTGCTGGCAATCATATTGTCAAAACGTGAAATTTTAGCAGCGTAACGATTGCTATCTTTCATTGGCATTCTGTTTCATATTTTTAGCTGCAAGAACGCACAGTGATGTTTGCTCCGCTAGATTTGTTGTGTTTCCGCCAGTTTTGTATTGCTAAATTGGAAGAGACAGTCCAGTAGAAGTCCGGTTTCTTCAAAAACGTCGTGGTTACCTCTTTGCTAACAATGGTACAATAAAGGTGGCCGATCAGTGAGTCGCTTAGTTTCGTTACATATCGGATTTTTACGTAACACTTCACGTCGACTGTCCTGTTTCTTCATCGCTGCCCACACATGCGATGATGGAGTTCATGTTGGTAGCACCGGTCGCCGGTTACGTCCGCATTCCCATGGTACATTTCGCCCCACCGCGAGAATCAATCTTTCTTGTCGAGAAATTGGACTTTGACAGATATTTTTCAAGAGTTTGTTAATTTCAATTAAGAGATCATTTATTACTGACTTTCTAAAAAAGGCATAATAATATAAATAATTAATTTTTTATTAATTATTACACTGGCGACCGTGACAGGACCTTTCAAAGGTATTCTGTATGTTCACGATCTTTTAATAGCTACAGAAACCTGGGAGGAACATTTGGACTTAATCAATAGAGTTTTAGAAAAATTTGAATCGCATGTCGTCACTGTCAATCTACAAAAGTCAAAATTCGGCCGAACATTAGTCAAGTTATTAGGCCACATCATATCGTACGAAGGGGTACGACCTGACCCGGAGAAATTATATGCTATTAAGAACATCCCGATACCCACGAATAAAAAACAGTTAAAATCGTATCTTGGAGGGATTTCGTTCTTTCGTCGGTTCCTAGCCAAACCTGTACTCAATAGTGAGTCACTGTTAAATTTACTTAGAAAGAATCGACCATGGATCTGGACATTTCAATGTACAGAATACTTTAACAATATTAAACAAGCTTTTCTCGATTCACCAATTTTTGCATATCCCGATATAAAAGAAAACTTCTGCCTGACAACAGATGCCTCTAATTATGGTTTGGGAGCATGTTTGTTTCAAAATATAAACAATGAAATCAGGATAATAGGTTTTGCCAGCAGAGTTCTTACCTCCTGTGAGCGTTCATATTCTACAACAGAACTTGAAGCATTAGGAATAGTATGGTCTTTAAAGAAATTTCACTACTAAGTTTTCGGCAAACATGTGAAGATTTACTGTGATCATCAGGCACTCAGTTTCCTCTTAACATGCAAGCTAGTATACGAACGACTCGCAAGATGGGTCTTGTCCATTCAGGAATACAGTTTTGAGATAATCTATATTAAAGGGCAAGACAATGTAGTAGCTGATATGCTTTCACGTCTACCACAGGGATTACCGAATTACACGAAAGTAATAGACCAACACTTGGACTTCAAAATTATGATAATGAAAGACGAAGAAAATAGGAAGAAATTTCTTACACTCTGCAAGAATATAGTTAGGCTTCAGGAACAAGACCAGCGATGGACTGAAATTAGACAAATTCAATAGGAAAACCCACAGCTATAATAACCGATAATGCCTCATACTTCACTGGAAATGTGTGGAAAGAATTTATCCAACAAAATAATATACAACACATACCGATCAGCAGATTTCAGCCCAGTGCTAATCCTATAGAAAGAAGCTTCATAGACTTTACCCGTTTTGTGAGAATTTATGTAGCCCATAAACAAACTAAGTGGTTCGATTTAATTGGTCCATACCAACAGATAGTTAACAACTTCCACTTACCACCACCAACTTCACACCCACTGAGCTGTTATTAAATAAGCAGGAAGACAATGAATGGGTTAAAGCCATTCCGAAGAATCCATCTACTGTTATGCCTCATCAGCAAAAACTGGACCGAGCACATGAAAACCTCCTACATAAAGCCAGGTTAAGGAAAATGAAGTTCGATTCCCACCTCAAGAAAATTCAGAGGTTCCAGCTTGGAGAAAAAGTTCTTTTGAGGAATCATCCCAAATCATCTCTACTTAAGAAGCTTAACAGTAAATGGCAACATCTATATATAGGGCCATTTGTGAACACTAACATACCTCACCCAGGGTGTTATTTTCTAAGTTATCCTAAATCTCTGAGACCAAGAGGATTAAACACTTACTCAGATTTAAGAAAATATTATATGAAGATTAATAAATAATTGTGAAGGGGAAAATTAGCAGGAAGAAAGAAGAAAAAGAGAAATTCAGAATTTACTTACAGGATTTTGGAAGAAGGAAAAGCCATGAAGAAGAGAATTTTCATCACAACAATGGAATGAGAAAAGAAAATGAGAAAGATGTGAATATAGATGCATCAAGATTCCTAAAAGAGAGAAAAGAGGTAGGCATTAGGAGCAGGAAAATTCCAGTGCCTTACAGTTTTTGAAAAGCACATTAGCAGTGTGAAGAATATAGTGTAGGGAGATTTGTGTTTTTCTCATTGTATGTAAATGTGTTAAGCTAAGTGTTTCTTATTTTGTATGATCTGTAATGTCTTATGTCATATATGTGTTTCATGTAATTTCTTTTCTTTTCAGCATGTATTATGTGTCATGTCATGTCCATGCTTAGGTTAAGGTTTTTATTTTTCTCTTTTGTCATTCCTGTTTCAATAGTAATTGATGCTCAACATCATCTTAAGGTAGATTTGCTTACTACATTTTTTTTGCCATTGTTAGATAAGGTTAGGATTTTTCCACATTTTTCCCGTGATATTAGATTTTTTTTTTCTCTGGTGTAGGGGTGAACACATCTGTCACTTCTTATAAAACCCTTTAATTTTCAATAACATTGCCAATTATGTGTGTACTTTTCTATAATTATTTTCAACTGCATAATTGTTACTCAGTGTTAACCATGTATGATTCTTGTGATTTTCAACTGCAAAAATGCATTGTCATTCAAGCAGATAAAAGTTTAGTGCAAATAATTAGATATAGTGCCAACATGAATCATGGACTGTCTTCAATAGCGAGTGATTCTGGATTCAAAACTTCATTGGAAGATTGAATCAATGTTTTCTGACTTACTATAAAATGTGTACCAGGCATCATAAACGATTATTAGTGTGTGGTGTCTCTTGTTCAAAAGTCTTTTAATAAAAAAAATTCTTCACTGTGCATGATGTTACAGATACGTGCAAGTGTTATGTAACTCGGTGTGTGTGTACAAGATGCTGAATACTCAGTTCAGTGACACATCTTGTGTAGATCATAGCTAGATTTTTTCTTACCTTGTTCCATCCTGTGCACTGGGGACAGTCATCAAACTGCATCAGTGTACCAGCGATTTGATCCAAACTATGGTTTAAACCTGTACACCATGGACAGAAACCATATTGCCTTGGTGTTTCAGTGTTTCCAGCAAAGTTTAATATATGTGTCACTTCTGTGACGGTATTAATATACATCACAGAGTTTGCTTCTCAAGTGAATATTTTCAAATCTGTGACTACTGGAACCTGGTGAAGCAACTTTATTCATCGACAGAGCTCTACTCATCAATGTTAGTCTATTTAAGAAATGTCACAAATGTCAATCAGTGTCTACACTCAGATTCAGTCTGATGTGGGACTGTTCGTAGATTTGAATGACAAGTACTGCAACACAAGTATTGATTTCTGGTAAGACGCACTGATAAATAATTAGTAAGGAACTTTGATAAAATTTTCATAGGTTTTGGTATTAACATTTGCCACTCCATTTTTAATGCATCGAAACACTTTAAAGACCAGTGTTTGTTGCTTTCATATGTGGGGGCAAAGACATATTTTACATTATATGAGACTGATTCCATTTTTTCGATCTGTTTCATGCACCACATCTGCAAAAAATAAACCGAGCTTATGCCGTTTGCGGGAATAGATGGCAGGCAAGGGTGGAAACCAAGAACCCGTCACCCATCTACCAGCATTAGCTTTGAGATAAGCCACACCTGTTGTCAGTCATCGCTGCTGGCCAGCCAGTGAGAGCTGGAATACCTCCTGTCCCATGTGTTATCAATGTGTGTGCTGTATAATGTGCAGTGCTAAGTCAATTTCAGTGCATCGAAATTATGCATCGTCAGAATATGAGCTGTAAGGAAAAAATGTTCAATATCTGTTTCTTTATATGTTCAAAGTTTGTACTACATATTTTGTCACACCATTACACCAAAATAAACATAATGTGCTATATGTGGTTGAGCCTACTTGACAAAATAATATTTCGAGCACCTACACAGAGAAGAAAAGATTAAGCTCTCTCGTGTGGTTATTTTTCCTGTTTTTTTTTTCCCACGAGCTATGTCCGAATGGGGGACCAAGGGTCTTATCCAGGAGATTTTTCACATATATGTAACATCAAAACCAATACAAAATTTGTATACACTCGATGTTTATTAGATGATATTGCTATTCTCACCTTCTAGTTTTAATATATGTGTACATGTAAATCAAATGTCAGATGATTATTTTTTTAAGAAACAGATATTGGTTACTTATAATATGCAGGCACTTGGGAATACCCTTAGTCACTGATTAACGTTATTTTTAATGAGCACACTGATTTGCTTTGTCAAAAAAATACTTTAAACAATATTTAAATAATATTTTGAAATGAGACAAACTCTGAATATTTGTTGATCGAGGCTGAAGACTTAATTTTTTTTAATAACATTTGTGAATGTATCAACATTTTTTTGAATATAATGAATGACACTTCTTACAAAATGTACTGTGCATACATTGCGTGTGTGGACTAATAATGTGTGTGACTGTGGAAAATTGTACTTCTTAGAGCATGTAAGGCTCCAGAACTCCAATTTTGGGGGCCATATAATACACACACACTTTGGAACAGATCTAAAAACTAATTTCTTTGTAAAAAGTTATAAAATACTGAGTTTTGCTTTTGTCACTCACTGTGATAATTATGTTTTATTATAATGACATAGTGCACCTATGCACTGTAAATTGTTATATAACAACTGTTTGACATTACACGATTATGGCCTTGTAAAATATTTTATTTGACCTGATGATGCTGACATAGTTCAGCAAAACTGGTCGTCGTTAATTAAATTGATGATAAGCGATCTTGGCTATTTTATATCTTTTTACAATGTTATAAGTGGATCGCCTCCTAAAACATAAACCAAGTCTAATTTCTTTGCATAAATTAAATATTATGCGAACTCGGTAATTGAACATTTTTCTTGATATAAGAAAATAGAAACAAGAACATTATTCATTCATTTGCCATTTTATCAGAAATAATAAATAAATAGTGTAGTAAAGACTGTACAAGTAATACGTAGTGTTACTATTCTTAGGATATAGAAATCCTATGCTCTCATTTAAAAAAAAAAAAAAAAAAACATTCTGCCATTGTTTTTATTCTGTGCTTTTGTTTTTTAGTGATCGTGTCTTGCTGATGTTGCCTATATTTGTTGTATCAAGAATCTAAGGTGAGAATATATCTGAGAAGTTATCTTAAAACTGGTGTTTCAAAAACTTATTGAAAAAGCCCTTTTCATCATTGACATATTAGTATGTGTGTCGCCAGAGAAATTAATTGTGGCCCAATGAAATATTTCCGAGGTATTGTTCCCGGAACTGTTTTGCGTGTTCTATGAGATTTATAAGACAACTGAAATTTCTTTTATGTGGAAAGGATACTTCATAAAAGACATTTAGTAAACTTTTGTGGACGTTCTAAGTGAATATTTTACAATCCACAATATTTCGACTGATAAAAAAAATCGAACAAACAGCCACAATTGATTTCGTCTATTCTCATGAAAGAATTTGGTTCCAGATATACAGAAAAATCGTCGGCTGCGCCACGAAGTGTAGCATAATCAGCAAGTAAGAACTGTAATATTATTTTTGATAAATACTGTGGTTCTTTTCTTCTCTATACGAACCTACATCTGTTATTCCAAAGATTCCATTAGGCTCAATAAACGCGGTCTATTCAAATAATTATTTACAGCGGAAATTGGACTTTGACAGATATTTTTCAAGAGTTTGTTAATTTCAATTAAGAGATCATTTATTACTGACTTTCTAAAAAAAGGCATAACAATATAAATAATTATTTTTTATTAATGATTACGCTTATTAATTATTACATTAATAAACAACCGTGTGCACGATACAGTGTCATTAAATATTTCATTCCAGTTAAGGTTATATACTTGTCATAATTTTTCGTTGTCTACATGTCGAAATAAACTTTTTTCAATCTGATGTGGGAAAGTTCAAAATATTTTACACTGTACAGTCATTGGAAGATGAAACTTTCGAGTGCTCCATTGAGTATCCTGATTACTGGCATAAGGAAGATAAATTTGACTTACCATTATAAGGATACATTTATCTCTCCGTAACTGAGCAGTGCAAGAATCTTCTTTTTAATTCCTACTTTGTCAAAACTTAAATTTATTTTATAGGCCTAGAGCTGACACAACCCTCACCCTCATCATTTGCTGGCAATCATATTGTCAAAACGTGAAATTTTAGCAGCGTAACGATTGCTATCTTTCATTGGCATTCTGTTTCATATTTTTAGCTGCAAGAACGCACAGTGATGTTTGCTCCGCTAGATTTGTTGTGTTTCCGCCAGTTTTGTATTGCTAAATTGGAAGAGACAGTCCAGTAGAAGTCCGGTTTCTTCAAAAACGTCGTGGTTACCTCTTTGCTAACAATGGTACAATAAAGGTGGCCGATCAGTGAGTCGCTTAGTTTCGTTACATATCGGATTTTTACGTAACACTTCACGTCGACTGTCCTGTTTCTTCATCGCTGCCCACACATGCGATGATGGAGTTCATGTTGGTAGCACCGGTCGCCGGTTACGTCCGCATTCCCATGGTACATTTCGCCCCACCGCGAGAATCAATCTTTCTTGTCGAGAAATTTTACGCGACGTGATGGCCCGGTGATGGGCAGTGTGAATTGGCGTAAAGATTCCTTAATACAGTAATAGTAAAATTGTGTTATACCGCAATTTCATAAGAAAAATATAAAATAGTCACCGGAAACTGAAAAAAATACAATATAAAATAAAAATATCGACATCGATATTGCCATTTTGAAATTGCTTTATCAGTATAATGTAAAAATTATATCACCAATGTACACTCCTGGCGATTAAAATTGCTACAGCACGAAGATGACGTGCTAAAGACGCTTAATTTAACCGACAGGAAGAAGATGCTGTGATTTGCAAATGATTAGCTTTTCAGAGCATTCATACAAGGTTGGCGCCGGAACCGACACTTACAACGTACTGACATAAGGGAAGTTTCCAACCGATTTCTCATACACAAACAGCAGTCGACCGGCGTTGCCTGGTGAAACGTTGTTGTGATGCCTCGTGTAAGGAGGAGAAATGCATACCTTTGATAAAGGTCGGTTTGTAGCGTATCGCGATTGCGGCTTATCGTATTGCAACATTGCTGCCTACGAACCAATGACTGTTAGCAGGATAGGGAATCGATGGGTTCAGGAGGTCAA
The DNA here is from genome assembly GCA_026315105.1 of Locusta migratoria. Lineage (NCBI taxonomy): Eukaryota > Metazoa > Arthropoda > Insecta > Orthoptera > Acrididae > Locusta > Locusta migratoria. The sequence continues at coordinate 902,144,629 of CM048744.1, read as the reverse complement.
TACGGAACGCCGTGCCGGATACCAACGGCCTCATGTCACTGAGATGACAGGCATTTATCCGCAAGGCTGTGACGAATCATGCAGCCACGTCTCGATCCCTGAGTCAAAAGAGGGGGACGTTTGCAAGACAACAACCATCTGCACGAACAGTTCGACGAACAGCATGGACTATCAGCTCGGAGACCATGACTGCGGTTACCCTTGACGCTGCATCACAGGAGCGTCTGCGATGATGTACTCAACGACGAACCTGGGTGCTCGACTGACAAGACGTCATTTTTTCGGGTGAATCCAGGTTCTGTTTACAGCATCATAATGGTCGCATCCATGTTTGGCGACATCGTGGTGACGCACATTGGAAGCGTATTCGTCGTCGCCATACTGGCGTATCACCCGGCGTGATAATATGAGGTGCCACTGCTTACACGTCTCGGTCACCTCTTGTTCGCATCGACGGTACTTTGATCAGTGGCCATTACATTTTCAGATGTGTTACGACCCGTGACTCTAGCCTTCATTCGATCCCTGCGAAATCCTACATTTCAGCAGAATAATACACGACCGCATGTTGCAGTTCCTGTACGGGCCTTTCTGTATACGGAAAATGTTCCACTGCTACCCTGGCAACACATTTCCCAGATCTCTCACCAACTGAAAAAGTCTGGTGAATGGTGGCCGAGCAACTGGCTCGTCACTACACGCCAGTCACGGCTCTTGATGAACTGCAGTATCGTGTTGAAGCTGCATGGGCATCTGTACATGTACATGTCATCCAATGACTCAATGCCCAGGCGTATCAAGGCAGTTATTACGGCCATTGCACATGATATATGCACCCATATTGCGTGAAAATGTAATCATAAGTTAGTTCTAGTATAATATATTTGGCGGATAAATACCCGTTTATCATCAGCATTTCTTGTTGGTGTAGCAATTTTAATGGCCAGTAGTTTATAATTTTGGATGAAATTATCGATACTTCTGAGAACACGGCAGTACCCCCGCCAAGTCGAGCGCTCACAGACATACCATCCTCTAAGTCGTTCCCAGTACCTTCTATCGCCCTGTACCTTCGTTGTGCATAAAGCTAGAAGCCTGAAATTTCGATGACCAAGTGCACTTGCTACAACTAGCTACTATTTACAAATTATACTACTCAACACCTGACAGTTTAAGAAATATCAGCAGTCGAAAATCACTACTTCTGTCACTTATCGATCATCAAAATTCGAAGGTACTTCTAGCAGACATAAAAGCTACCAATTCCGTAGTGTTCAACATGTACGGAAGAAAAACGTCAAACACCTGTCAATATCAATCCCAGGTGCGAACGCATTTTCGCCAAACGAAAGAGTATCTGCTAACTATACAAGCTGGTGCAAGCAAGCATTGGTACTGGACTCGAGGTGAAGCACTAGAGTCACATGGAGCAACTGCAGTTCGAATCGCGATGGGCTGCATGTATGCAATGTTTTCACTTTTCATTTTAACCTAGTCGTCACCTTTCAACGATGTGAGGAGTCGTCAGAAATAACTCGTGGCACCTGATTAGACAATGAAGTATCAGGTTAGTCTGGCTATTTGTTTTCGAAAAACATCACGGTTTCCGAGTATGTGGTTACTTTACACGATATGCAACAGTAATAATAAAATATACTGGCTTACAAGACACCATTGTAGTTCGTTTCGCCTCTGATCCAAGTGCACTGACAGAAAGGAATACTTCTGTATCTCAGAAGCCATTACAGACTTTTCAGTTGGTAAGATATAGCTTAAATTTGTGCAAATGGAACCAACACAAATGATAGATACATTGTAGCTTGTAAAAGTCTAGCTTCTATGTTTTTTATGAATTTGCCATTATTTTAAAGGACATGGTTCGGCATGAATACATGTTAGTGTATAGGAACCTTAAGAGTGCAGCATAAATTGCCACGGATGAAATGAGCAGCAATAACATATCTAACCTGTATCCCAGATCGAGCAATCTGGTCCTTTATTCTACATCTACATAGACACTCCGCAAATCACATTATGTGCCTGCCAGAGGGTTCTTTATCCACTTTCATAACCTTTCTCGGCGGCTCCATTCTCTAATAGTGTGCGTGAAGAAAGAACACCTAAATCGTACCATTTTCGATCTGATTTCTATTAACTTTTTGGGATAGTCATGTCTCCCTATGTAGGGGGGTGCTAGCAAAAGATTTTCACATTCATAAGTAAAATTCAGTGATTGAAATTTGGTAAATAGATTTCGCCGCAACGAATAACGTCGTTCATTTAATGATTTCCACCTCGAATCGTGCAAAATTTCCGTGACGCTTTCCCTCCTGTAACGTGATAAAACAAAACGTGCTGCCCTTCTCTGGACCTTCTCAATGGCTTCCGTCAGTCCCGCCTGGTGAGGGTCCCACACAGGGCAACAGTAATCCAGGAGAGGGCGCACGAATGTGATGTAGATAGTCTCTTTCGTGGAGCTGTTGCATCTTCGAAGCGTTCTGCCAATGAAAGTAACCTTTGGTTCGCCTTCTCCACAATATTTTCTATGTGTTCTCTCCAGGGTAAGTTGTTCGTAATTGTAACTCCTAGGTATCTGGTAAAATTTACGACCTTAAGGTTTGACTGATTTATCGTGTAATTGAAGTTCAGCGGATACCTCTAGTGCTCATGTGTATTACTTCACACTTTTGATTATTTAGTTGCCATAAGTAATTCGGTCACTTCATTCTTAGTTTGGTACTTTCATTATTTATTTATTCGTAATAATCTCCAGCTAATTTGGAAGGATTTACATATTACAGTGTACACTATGACATTTGTATGCTATGTAAGTAATTACTGAACTTCCCTTCTACCACTTTCAAACATAATACTCATCTTTATGACAGTATCATGTATGGGGGCTCTGCTCGCTGCAACATTATACTCCTGGGGCGTCGTGGTAGAAATAAAAACTCGTGGGTACAATTTATCACTTCTTCTTTAATTTGCAATTAAACTTCTCCACCAAAACATAACTTCAAAACATATACAAATTACAAAGCATCAGCACGGCAGTACTTCCATTTCAAAACACAGAGTAACAAAGATTCCAGAGCACTCGACAAATGACAAAACTCGAACTCCGCCAAAACTCGAACTCCGTCATGCAAGGCAGTGAGGCAAATATATAACATCGACAATAATGATGTTACATTATGCATTGTTCATAACAATTGAATATAGTAATTTACAATTAACGAACACAACAGTAAAACATTTCATGTATACAAAAATAATCACAATATAAAATGAAAACTATGCATACAATAATTTTAGATGGCACATGTATTTTTAAGACGAAATTTCCGATCTTTCTGTTAACAACAAAGTGCGATGTTAAATATCAATTAATTTGTTAATGAATATATCATACATGTTCCTAACATATATAGAGCTATCAATTATATTGTCAGTTCTGAAACTTGGTTTAAAATATCACGTCAGTCAATATATACAAAGAAACACGATATACAAATTTTGACTTTACAGTAATTAAAACAATTAGCTGATCTACACAAATTGTTTATGAGCCTAACATACATACAATGCTATTAATTTTCATTTCTTTTTGTTTTTTACAAAATATTTTACAATTCGTCTGTTTAAGTCTTGAAATAACATACAATGATGCAACTATTGTTTATAGAACTGTCTGGAAAGCAAATATATGAACCTCCTAATTAATGAAAGCTATCACTCGTTTTAATCACAGTATCACCCAGACACTGTCCTACACTGATTCCTAGGCTGGCTATTACGTTTTTAACCTCACACGCAACATATATCACAACTGAACCACACGATTCCGGATCCAACGCAGACGGTATCGTAGGATGGCATTGAGATGAGAGGACCAGGCAGACGGTATCGTACGATAACATTGAGATGAGGGGGCCAGCAGTATCGTTACAACACCATGCATGAATGAACGGCTTTGTGCTTTCCAAAGCAGTTGATGACTGACTGCAGACGTGAAAACAGTTATAAAATCATATAAAACTCATTTCTGATGCTTGTTTTGATGTTACACGTGAATGTGCAATGCATGATGGCGCAAGTAGGTTTAATTGTGCAGCAGGTAGCATTTGCAGAAACGTGAGTGTGCTTGGAGCAAAATCACATTAAGAACTTTCCTACCGCAGTGGAAATTTTTCAAAATGTCTTGCTGAAAATTCTCTTAAGTGAAATTGTCTGAATACTCTATGCCACTCTTGAACATAGAATACAGAATTACGGATTCGATATTGAGGGCGAAGTTGCAATATTAGTCCTACAGAACTTCCTGAAATAGAAGTTATTGATTTGTATCTTGAAGTACGGAACTAATGCAGCGTACACTATACAGCCAAGTTCACTAAATAACTATGCCAAACTAAGCTTGTTGTGCAAAAGCACTTCCAACTGGATTCCACAATGATGTAAATTACAGAAATACGTGTGTTATTTAAGAAGTTATTATTAATGCTCTCATACGTGAGATTTTCGTCAAGAAAAAAAAATTATGTGCTGTAATTCTCTTAAGTTATAACTCTACTGATTCTAGGCGCTAGATTCATACAATTTTATGTATTTTCACTCCATACAATTGTGTTCACTACAAAACAACGCTTCTTTTTATGGACTGAAATAGTTAATTTTGAATTAATAAGTGTTGCTTGAAAGAAACTAAACATTCAAAGAATGTCGTGCAAAATTACAATACTATTTCCAGTTATACATGAAAATATACCTTATCCGCAACTTAAGTGTATTCTGAAGTTCACAAACTGATACGAAATGCAAGACTAACTTGTTGATATTTTTATAGTGATTCACGACACGTTGCAGTACGTGTTCATGATGAAAGGATTAAACAATAACAATATAATCGACTTTTCAGACTAACCAAATACTGATACATTAAAGCCTCTAAAATAAACTAAGAGAGACAAGGAATGGGTTTTAAGAAAATACGTAGCTGATGCACAGAATATATCATCCAAGTTGAAAAAATAAAATAAATAAACGACTATATACAAAAAAAATTCCATCAAAAACATAAAATGACGAAAAACGCAAAGCTCGTGGCGAATTCTGACCATCGCAAAAAGTTGCTATCCGGAGAATGATTGTAAATGGTATATGTATTTACAGTTGCTCCCACAGCCACCGCGCCAAGTGCCAATTAAGTTTGCGCGGACGATATAAAAGCAATGTAGAAGGTTCCATCTATTGAGAAACTGTTTAACTAATGTGAACGACAGCTCATGCAGTTGTTTAGAGTCTTTACACAAGCCAAGTTTATCACGAGATTTCCTGTTTCACACGTCGATACACAACAGCTGTTGAATTTGTCGTTTCCAATTTGTTACTTTACCTGAGTTCTCATTCTGTCCAACATAAAGTAACAATCGATGTTCAGTTGTACCCGAAGAATTCTTGAACTTTTTAATCCTTTCCGGTTTACCACCTCATCACCTGATTTAAAGAAAAAATTCTATAATTATGTTAATTAGAAATATTGACACTAATCAGGAATTAATTAACGGTGCAAGATTAGTGGTGACTCACTTAGGCGAGTACATCATCACTGCTAAATTCATTGATAAAACTGTGCTAATACCCCGAATTAACCTCACACCTTCTGATCCAACCGTGCCTTTTGAAATGATAAGAAGACAATTCCCAATAAAAGTAGCCTTTGCTATGACCATAATTAAAGCACAATATCAGACATATCAAAGGTCAGGATTATATTTACCGAAACGAGTTTTTTCACATAGACAGTTATATGTTGGTTTATCACGAGTTCGCTCACTCAGTGATATTTATGTTTGTGCTAAAGAAACATACTGCCAAAAAGTAAATGTTTGTAAATGTATCGGACCAAACTGCGTGGTCATCAGTCCATAGCTAACAAACTACTTAAACCTAGGTAAACGAACTTAAGGACAACACACACACACACACACACACACACCCATGCCCCAGGGAGGACTCGAACCTCCGACATCAAGCAACCGCGTGCTCCGCAGCGAGGCGCCTTAGACTGCTCGGCTACTCCACTGCGGTGCCAAAAAGTAAACGATGATTACTTTATAACTATTAACATTGTTTTCAAAGAAGTTTTGTAAAATAAACAAGTTTACAAGAAATAAAATAAACATAAAAAAGTCAGTATCTTATTTTTTTATGTTTCACAATTAATCATATTGTATTTCATTATATAAATTTTCCTACAATTTGTTGCTACTATTCATAGTATTCAGAATAGAGCACAAATTCTTTGCACGGGTCAACTAGTAAACAAATATTTAAAATACTTTATGCATATGTGAGTGTACTTTATCGTTATCAACAGCCGAAGGCCAGTGATACACCAGTCGCTGCAATACCAGATCAACTTTTGCAACATGAGAAAGCAGCATTGACGTCTAATCTGTACGTCGCAGCTCTTTGATTCAGTGTGAAGATGTTTAGAATCGATTCGATTAGTTGGTTCGTCCCATAGATCCGTGTTGAAGCGATCCACGTGGATGTGTAACTCATAATTTTTTTATGTTTCTTTGTTTTGTTTTGCAAGTTGATAATATAATATTACTAATACAGGTACATACAGTTTTTAAAAACTGGTAATATAATAATACTAATATATGATTACAGATACATGTATCATTTGGGTCTATTTAAGAAATCGTCAGTGGAGTAGAAGGAGTTGGCACCTGGAAAGTCTTTTAGGCTCCTTTTAAACTGATCTTTATTTTTTATGGTTGTTGGTAAATTATTGAAAATATGTGTTCCTGAGTAGTGAACCCCTTTTTGAACTAAAGTACGTGCTTTTATGTCATTGCGTAGATTAATTTTGTTCCTAGTATTGTAGGTATGAACTGAGCTGTTTGTTGGGGAAAGGGATATATTATTTAAGAGAAATTTTATTACGGAATAAATATACTGAGAAGCAGTAGTTTATGTACCCAGTTCTTTGAAGAGGCTTCTGCAGGATGTCCGTGAATTTTCATCACAAATACGTTTTACACACTTTTGGACTCTGAAAACTTTTGCTTGACTTGAAGAGTTCTATGACATAATGGAATGAAAGTAAGTAACGTATGCAAGCTTTTTTATTTTTATGTCTAGTATGTCTGATACCACTCCTATTGCATATACAGATTTGTTAAGTCGTTTCTGCAGTTCTGTGGTGTGCTCCACTCAATTGAATTTGTTATCAATCTGTAATCCCAAGAATTTTATACTGTCAACGTCTGCTATCTGCTCTTCTTCGTACTTTATGCATATATTGGATGGGAATCTCTTACATGTTCTGAACTGCATGTAGTGAGTCTTTTCAAAGTTTAATGTCAATGAGTTGGCATTAATCAATTTATTAAGGTTAATGAAAATATTAACAGACCTTCCTAATACTAAGCTCGACATGCTATTTATTGCAATACTTGTATCATCTACAAATAAAACGAAATCTCTTCTGGTAGTGTAACTGATGAGAGGTCATTAATGTACACAAGAAAAAGCAATGGCCCTAAGATGGATCCCTGTGAAACACCACATATAATTTCTTCCCAAACTGATGATGACTGTTGGCTTAATTCACTAGTCCCTTGCACTGACACATTTTGTTTCATGTTAGCAAGGTAAGTGTTGAACCATTTTGCAGCATTTTCTGTGACCCCACAGAATTCTAATTTACTTAAAAGGATATGTAGCAGCGGTGACACTCAGCAAATGGCGGCAGCTATGAGTACTGGTTTCTTCATCTTGCTCACTTCGCACGGGGCTGTACATTCAATCGCGTGCTCTTTGTACACCGTGTTAGCTCCCACGCCACTGTGAGACGCCCGGCTCCTCCTTGTACTCCTGTTGGCCAGACGCGCCGCCGCCGGTTGGCAGCCAGTGGTGGCGGCCCCTGCCTGCCACCCATTGGGCTTTACGACGTCCACTTGTCGCCATTGGTGTCCGGGCCGTTCTCATTGTTTAATAGCTCTTCAAATATTTACAATACATCCTGTAGACATTTATCTATAAATGGCATTTTTCAGTTTTCGTAAATCTTACTCCGTTAACAAGATACGGCCGAAAAACTGCTATATTTTGCTAGAAAAAGTGCGTATTGTGCTGAAAAACGGCGTTCTGACAGCTCTGAAACTTACCATGCGATTTGAAAAAAGATACTGGGCGAAAATATTTGATTTTTGCACATCTTACAGATTGAAATCTTCGGTCGATGAAGGGATGACTTTTGTTTTTGTTTACTTGACAGTTAATATACAGCATCCGGTTTAGTGAACTATTGCATCATATCTTAAAGAGCTTGCAGCGGTAAACACATTGCGTAGATCTCTCGTGTGGTTGACTTTAGGTTACAAATAGCTTGGTATGAAATGTAGATAACATATCGAAATTTTATTTAAAGTTTAGAGCAGAGTGAAATCTTATTCTCGAGATATCGGTCCTTGAATGTAGGCAAGCAACATTAATATGTTCGAAAACGCTAAATTTTGGTATCAAATGTTCCAACTGTGTGCATTAGCAAACCTACACTTCTATTTATGGCAAATCGTTGAATTTTTAAGATGCATTCTAATATTACGATTCCGGAAAGCTTTGAGAGTTTTTCCGATAATACTATCCATTACCGAGATCTGTAGATTCCAAGTTACCGCACATATTCATGACAAAAATGCATGGAATATCCGGTCTGACGTGTAATTACGGTTTTAACCAACGTAGCAAACGTACAGCAAAGGTTCTTGGTTTGGAGGTCCCGAACCTGTTTTTCTAGTCGCCGTTTATTCACCGATAACATTTATAAAAGTTACAAATCATCGTAAATCTTTCAGGCCACTGGACGTGGAAAATTCGTTATCGTAATGGTTGGATCAACGTGAACGACTTGAATAATCTTGAAATAGCAACATCATATAAAAATAATTCTCAGGTGGACTCGAAAATATTTACATGCTTTATATGGAACGATATTGATAGCGTTTAAGAATGTTCCTTGAAGTAGTTAAGCGTATTTAGCAATCATCTGAATGTTAAGCTCTTTTTAGGAAGAGAACTACTACATAGTCAATTTGGTCTGACGTTTGTACAAATGTATCAAGGTATATAAAATGCTATCCAAATTTTACTCACCATTGATTTCATGTTATATAAGCAGTACACTCTGATGTAACAGGAAAAAGACGGAAACCAGCTGAAAATGCTCCTTCCGGATCACAGAAAAGGCGAATATGTTCTCTGACCCAAAGTGTGGAATCAGCTGCATGAATCCTCATTCCGACTTCCTCACCAAAACTATTGGCATGCGAACATATTCGCGCTTTTTTCGGCTGTATGTGAGTAGGACAGAGACAGTGCGATAGGCAGAGATGGAACAAAAAAGTGTCAGGTCAGAAGAAAGGCATATGCATAAAACGAAACGAGATGTGGGAAGTCAGGAACAGTGGTAACAACAAACTAAGACATTTGCAGATAGTAGCAATTGGAGCAAAAGAGAAAACAGTGGGAAAATGAGACGAATGGAGACCATACATAAAGCATGAGCGTTTGGCTCTCCACTACTATAGCACGAAACAATTTGTCCAATTTTTCCCATCCCAGTACCTTCGTGCTAAACTTATCCGGTCTACAGAACAACCCCAAGCAAACCATCCCCATGGACATATGTGTAAAGGAGACAATCGTGATTGAAGACAATGAAAGCCGACTCTAAGTGAAAAATAAACAGACTAGGAAGTGAATTGGACAACAGCAGTGCGGCAGAGAGACGATGAAAGTGGCAGAAACAGACAGCGGTGAGGAATCGCGAGGGAAAGGGATAAAGACATTGAAATTTTGACACAGACATAAAGCGTCAGTGGGACAGACAGCAAACAAATGGACAGGGACGTATATATACACTGTCAGTGAGACGAAATTGCTATGACGGCTTAACTGGGCAAAAGTATTTACAAAATTTTGCGCTAAAACTGCGCATGCGCATGCCAAAATTTTTGGTGAGGGAGTCGGAATGAGAATTGAAGTAGATGGTTCCACACTTTTGTGTCAGAGAATATATTCGCCTTTTCTGTGCTCCGACAGGAGCATTTTTCAGTTAGTGGACTTCTTACATCATGACGCGGTATTACACCCAGAAAACTTTTATGGCATCTGACTCTCGCCGCGGAAGTTTAGTTTAAGTAGTTTATAAGTCCAGGGATTGAAGACGAAAGTAGTTACGTCCTTTAGATATACAAACATATGCACATTTCTGTGAATAATATTTTAGGTTGAAAGTGTCGATAAAGGTATCAAAGACTTGATGAAAATTTTAAAATTGCGGCAACACATCGAGTTTTCTTATTTATAAAAACAATTTTTAATTAAAAATATATATCTGCGACCCTTGTCGCTAGCACCCCTTCTCTCTGCCAGCGATATGTTTGACTATTTTTTGTTCCTGATATTCAACTTATTCATACGGGCTGAAGAGAAAGCAGACTTGCTCATGGTCTTTCTTGTTTTTACAGTGGTACTGATCGGACTACTACCACAGAGCGATCTTCAGTAAAAAATGTGCGATCTTTCGATGTTTTATTTGGAAATAATGACCAAGTTAATCGAAGTAAATTTTAAAAAATCCAACACAATTTTGTGTGTGTTCTACAAGTTTATTTTTGTTTACTTAACCGGTTTTCGGTTTATTATGCCATCTTCAGAGTATTGTGTTAAAGAGGTTACAATGTTTACGTACAGATTTCCTTTTTGAACTTATAGCAGAACTTAAAGTTAGTGTCGCGCCGATCCCCGCTGTTGGGGCAGACGCAGTCCGCGCAGTGCTCCTTACTATAGAAATCTATTCCCGGTCTGCAGCGGTGTTGCTCTGGCACGGGCTCTGTACAGAAAGAAAATATAAAAATATCCTCAGTTGCAATGAATTATCAGAAAATGTAAGTTCAGCTCTCCAGCCAGCACCACCACCAGTACACAGAAACTGAATACAAGCGTGTTATTTTGATTTATATGTATGTTCTGTCCATTAATTCTCACGCCAGTTGTGTGTATTTGCCTTTTTAGACACATTCTCGCATTTCTCAACCGTATTGCTTAATAAATGTGTATTTGCGGCGCCTTTACCGTTACAGTAATTTTGTGTAGTTTCACCTGTGTAATTTCGTAGTCGTAATTTGACCTCCGCATGTCAATCTGTCTTCTTGACATAGTTCTCGCATTTATGTTAGTAATTTCTACTGTACAGTTCGACAGCGCATCTTTATTTGTCTCTGTTCGTATTTGTCTTTGTTTGAGTATTGTAGTAGTCCACTATATTATATATAGACACAGTGTTTGCAGCGTGTAAATGCGACCTTGCTTGGTGACTCTTCACAGGTTCCATGCCTCATACAATGGTTGTGGCCAGCCCAGGTAATGCTCGCATTGAGGGTGACAGTGACTCTTCACCCTTGGCCGAATGGGCGTGGCAGGCATCGAAAGAGTTCCTGGGGACTAATTGTGAGACCTCGTCAGATCATCTTACCAACAGGTTTGCGGCACGTTCTGTGAAGGAAAAAATTCCTGATGTCGGATGTTGCCATTTGCCCTGAAGTCACCTCTAAGCCTACAAAATCCAGGCAGTCTCAGGTGGGACGGGTGTGGGGGGGGGATGTTACTTGTAGTTGGAAGCTCCAACATTAGGTTACTAATGGGGCCCCTTAGGGGTATGACTGGTCAGAAGCGGGTAAAGTCCAGTGTGCATGGGTACAGAATATATTCTCAGTTATGGGAGTGGATTTCGTCAGAAATTTCATATAGGACACAGATCGTAGTAATTGACAAAAAGTCATCGAATGAAACATAGTAGGTATCTGGCGTTCCTTAGGGAAGTGTTATAGAGCCCTTTTGATTTCTCTGTCTTCATGAACGATTTATCAGACAATTTGAGAATATAAGCAGCCCTCTTTGGCTGTTTGCGGATCATGCTGTCATTTATCGTCTAGTGCATACACCGGAGAATCGAAAGAAACTGCAAAACGATTAAATTAAATGATGAAGAAACTAGCAATTTACTCTAAAAAGTGAAAAGTGTGAGGTCGTCTTCTTATCACTAATAAGGAGAGCTTCCTGTCTCGGAAAGTCTGTTAGGGAATGGACTTTTCGAGATAGTAGTATAACTTGAGGGTGTCCATTGACAGAAGTCCTATAGCGCACTATCCAGAAAATTCAGAGAAAAAGGGCTCAAAAATATTACGCACAGCACACGTACAACTAACAGGCTCGTCAGTGAAGATTGTGTTGTATCAGGGTCTATTCTCGAATTGCTTCACATAATAGTAAAAATAAAGTTATAGCAAACTGTCAGTTTGGTTTTCAAAAAAGCATTTCAACTAAAAATGCTATATATACCTTCACTGGTGAAATATTAAATGCGTGGAATAATCGAACATCACCAGTTGGTATTTTTTGTGATCTCTCAATGGCTTTTGATTCTTAAACTCATGGGATTCTTCTAGATAAGCTTAAGTATTGTGGTATGAGTGGGACAGTGCACAAATGGTTTAAATCATATTTAACTGGAAGAGTGCAGAAAGTTTAAATAAGCAGTTCACATAATATAAATGAAACGATCAATTCCTCTAACTGGGGAGTTACAAGAAATGGGGGCCCACAAGGTTCGGTATTGGGTCCTTTGCTGTTCTTAATATATATTAATGACTTGCCATTCTACATTCACGAAGATGCTAAGCTAGTACTTTTTGCTGATGTATAGTATAGCTATCACACCTGACAAACAGGAATTAACTGATGAAATTGTAAATGATATGTTTCAGAAAGTTATTAAGTGGTTCCCCACAAATGATCTCTCATTAAACTTTGATAATTTCTCGCGGGGTCTCTACACGGTATTAGGTAGGTGCACCAGTTCAAGTGGTTTGCAAAAACTTGTGATCCAGAAATTGTTTCTCATCACGAGAAAAAACATAAAGAAACTCTAAAATTGTGAAATTTTATGGTGCTTGAGGTTCCATCGACTGATGTCAAGTAAATGCGGTCCTCAGGACAAATGTCGGATGTTGCTGTGAAAAACGCACAGTATTTCGTCTTCGCAACTGACCGACTTGTTCAAGTGTGGCACAAACGCTGATGGTCGGTGACCGATGCTTCCAGTTTATGCGACTCTCAGAAGGGAAGCCACCTTCCCATCAACATGTTCTATGTCTTCTTTCCAATTTAAGTAATTCCTAGATATTTAGTTGAATTTACGACCCTTAGATTTGCACGATTTATCGTGTAAATGAAGTTTAACGCATTTCTTTGACATGATACCTGCAGTTGTCGGAATTTCAGTTCGGGGTGCCACTTGTCGTGTTAGTAGCACACGTCAAGGGTGTCCAATCATACGAGTTAACGCGCTTTCTCCAAAAAACCCGAGGAAAAGGGCAATAAAGTTTAAGCGTAACTCGTGTTCACCCTATATACTAGTCAATGGGACTTGTATATCGGTAAGGTGAAACAGCACAGGTCATAGCGTGCCTGATCGTCAAATGGGTAATCAGAGTTTGATACTACCTGAGCAAATCATTTAATTTATATTATTTGTTCTAAAAATTATAACAATTTTAAACAAAATTGTTATATGAAAAATTATCAAATACACTATATAGACCATATCACTCCAGCTGTACACGTTCCACACCAATACAGAGCCTCCACCAGCTTGATTAGACCCTTACTGATATATAGGGTCCAGGCATTCATGGTATTATCTCTACAGCCGCCACGCCTATCCACCTGATACAAATGGAAACAAAACTTGCCAGACCACGCAACATGTTTCCAGTGATCAACATTCCAATGTCTGTGTGTACAGGCCCAGGAGCGGAGTGAATCTTTGTGTCTCGTAGTCAGCAAGAGTACAATAGTGGGCTTTCAGTCCAAAAGCCCGTATCAATGATAACTGTATTGTGACGATTAATAGTGCTGACCTCTTTACCAATAATTGTTCGCAATTGCGAATTTCTCTTAGCGTCCTGTATAAGGTATAGGTGTTCTATCAAGTGGTGACGTATGAAAATTTGTGCCGGGCCGAGACTCGAACCCGGGTTTCCCGCTTGATAGAACACCTATACCTTATACAGTGACGCTAATAGAAATTCGCAAATGCAAAAAATTATTGATAAATATATCAACACTGTAAATCCTCACAATACAGTTATTTAACACGTACCTAAGCGCGGCAATGACGATAACAGCGTAGGTTAATGCCTCGTTAATTTCATTCTCCCTTGTGCGGGAATACAGAATAAGCTGCGAGTGCTAAGGGATGAATGTAGTTGACTCATATGTGCAGTCGGTGTGGCATATGGAAGTTTGGGTTGGTCCTGGAGTCGTGTTCGGGTAGCCTAGTGGTTAACGCGACCGCTCGCGATAAGCGGGAAACTCGGGTTCGAGTCACGATCCGGCAGAAATTTTCATCTCTCTCTTCACTTGATAGAACAACGCTAAGAGAAATTCGCAATTGCGAAAAATTATTGATAAACGTATCAATAATGTTTCATTGAGGGTTTCACAAACTTGAAATCCACAGCAATTTGTGGAAGGATTGCATTTATGTTTTCAGTTGTTGTTGGCCCTTTCTTGCAGGATGTTTTGCCGTCCGCAGGGATGTCGGGATTTGATGTTTCACCGGGTTCTCGATATGCACCCCATATTTACATTGGCTCCCAAAATCGGATTTCGTAAACCGATTTCCCAATTCCGCTTTTGGATGGTCATGTAAACACTCCAAAATCGATTCTGGAAATCCGTTTTCCTAAATCGATTTTCCAGTTCCACAATCGATTTTCGTGCCCATGTAAACGCAACCGTTTTTCAGGCGTTCTTGGTTTGTCGGATCGCGTTTTCTTGTTAAGAATTTTCGGCACATATGGAAAGAGTGATAATTTCTTATGTGAAATAAATATTAGAGTGATCATAAATCTGTGTAATTAAATAAAGAAAAATAGCGGTTGTGCTGACTAAATCAGGAACTGAATCAGCTGTTTTTCAGCCGCCATGTTAAGTGGACTACGAAATCCGATTCAGCTATGCCATGTAAAAACGACGGCGAAAAACGGTTTACGAAAATCGGTTTTCGTCTCCCGGAAGATGTGTTGCATATAAACGTAGTGACGGTCATACGATAAAATCTGTACTTCATCACTACCTCGAAGATGTTGTGTTCCATCTCTCGTACGCCGACTATAACACCACGTTCAGATTCACTTAAATCGTAATAACCTGATATTCTAGCAGCAGTAACTGATCTAATGCTTGTTGTCTTATAAAGGCGTTGCCGAGCATAGTGTCATCCTGTGTTTACGTAACTCAGTGATTGACTATGCATGCCTACAGTAAATAGCCTATTCTTTCAATTTACATATCACATCCAGCATCTCACAATGTAGACGGCAGCCCTACAACAGCCCTTACTATCAACACTTACTCAGAGAGAACTTTGATGATAGGTATCAGCGATAGCTATCAGTACTTACTTTTGTCATCCTTAGCTGCAGTTGCTAATTCTTGTGCTGACAATAAAATTATGAAGATGATCAGCAGTTGTGTCAACTCTGCTGTCTTCCACATGCTGTCCGATCAGTGTGTGACACAGCGGACTATCCAGCTGTAGGAACAGAAGACGCGCGCGGTGGCCGCTGTCGATCTGGGGACACACGTTAAACAGTCTGACGTGGAGAGCAGCAAGTAACAGGACGGTCGTTTCACATGTAGCAGCCAAGATTTAATACCCCTGTTTTGGTTGAGAGTATAAAAGTGTGAGAGAGACATTTAATTAATGTCGTCTCCATTATTAATAGCATGATTAATAGTTCAGAAGGAAATCACTGACTAAAAGAGCTTTGCTATACTAAAAAACGAAGTAGAAGTTTCAATAAAGCAGATCTCTGGAAGAAGGTAGAGTCTTCTTTCAATCGCACTGCCATAAAACAGCAACAAATACAGTGAACTTTCTAATATGAATGCGGAATTGTTAGATTATGTAGTGAATATTTTGAATTTTTATATTTATTCTGATTGCTATAACCATTGGCGCACAGTATTCTTTATTGACAGTTAATATATTATATATAGACTCTGACCATAACTTATTGGTTATGAACTGCAGATTAAAACTTAAGAGATTGCAGAAACGTAGAAACGTTAGGAGATGGACAAATTGAAAGAACCAGAGGTGGTTGAGAGTTTCAGAGGGAGCATTAGGCAAGGATTGGCTGAAATGGAGGAAAGTAATGCAGTAGAAGAAGAATGGGTATCTCTGAGCGATAGGGTAGTGAAGGCTGCAGAGGACCATATAGGCAGAAGGACGAGGCCTAATGGAAACCCCTGGATAACACAGGATATACTGAACTTAATTGATGAGAGGAGAAAATATAAAAATTCAGCAAGTGAATCAGGAAAAAGAGAGTACAAACGGCTAAGCAAGAGTGGCTAGAGAACAAATGCAGAACCGTAGAAGAATGCATAACTAGGGGAAAGATAGATATCGCCTACAGGAAAATAAAGGAGATATTTCGAGGCAAGAAAAGCATTTGTATGAATATCAAGAACTCAGACGGAAAAGCAGTACTAAGCAAAGAGGAGAAAGCTGAACTGCGGAAGGAATATATAGAGGGCCTATGCAAAGGAAATAAACTAGAAGGCAGTATTCAAGAAATGGAAGATGAAGTGGAGTAAGATAACATAGCAGATATGATACTGTGAGAAGAATTTGACAGAGCGCTGAGGGACTTGAGTCGAAACAAAGACTCTGGAGTAGATAATATTCCGTCTGAACTGCTGAAGTCGTTAGGAGAGCCAGTCGTGAAAAAATTGTATTACTTGGTATGCAAGATGTATGAGACAGGGGAAATACCCTTCCGACTTCAAGAAGAATAATGTAATTCCAAAGAAAGCAAGTGCAGACAAGTGTGAAAATTACAGAACTATCAGTTTAATAAGTCATGGGTGCAAAGTACTAACACGAATTATTTACAGACGAATGGAAAAACTTGTGGAATCCGACCTCGTGGAAGATCAGTTTGGATTTAAGAGAAATGTAGGTACACAGGAGGCAATACTCACATTACGACTTACCTTAGAAGATAGGCTAAGGAAAGGGATGCCTACGATTTTGACAATGTCGACTGGGATACACTCTTCCAAACTTTGAAGGTATCAGGGGTAAAATATAGGGAGCGAAGAGTTATATTCAACCTATGCAAAAACCAGACAGTGGTTATTAGTGTCAAAGGGCAAGAAAGGGACGCAGAGGTTGGGAAGAGAGTAAGACAGGGTTGTAGCCTTTCCCCAATGTTGTTCAATCTGTACATTGAGCAGGCAGCGATGGAATGGAAGATGAAATTTGGAGAGATATTAAAGTGCAGAGAGAAGAAAGAAAGACTTGCGGTTTGCTGATGACGTAGTAATTCTGTCAGAAACTGTAAAAGACTTAGAAGAGCAATTGAATGGAATAGACAGTGTCTTGAAAAGAAGATATAAGATGAAAATTAACAAGAGTAAAACGAAGGTAATGGAATGCAATGTCAGAAAATCAGGCGATGCTGAAGGAATTAGATTAGGTAATTAGACAATAAAATGAGCAGATGAATTTTGTTATTTGGGTAGCAAGATAACTTCTTATGGCCGAAGTAAAGAAAATGTAAAATGCAGAATGGCTTTGGGAAGAAAAGCGTTTCTAAAGAAGCGAAACTTGTTAACATCCAATATTGATTTAAATTTTAGGAAGTCTTTTCTGAAAGCATTTGTCTGGCGTGTAGCATTGTATGGGAGTAAAACGTGGACGATAAGGAGATTAGATAAAAAGATGGTAGAAGCTGTTGAAACGTGGTGCTACAGACGAATGATGAAAGTTAGATGGGTAGATCACGTAACTACTGAGGAGGTGGTTACCCGAATCAGGGAGAAAAGCAGTTTCTGGCGTATCCTGACTAAGAGAAGGGATAGAGTGGTTGGAAACATTCTGAGACATCAATGAATTGTCAACTTGGCATTAGAAGGAAGAGTGTGGGATAAAAATCATAGAGGGAGACTGAGGGACGAATACGTAAGCAGATTCGAAAGGATGTAGGTTGCCGAACGTATTCTCAGATGAAGAGACTTGCACAGGACAGGGTCGCGTGTAGAGCTGCATCGTACCAGTCTGCGGACTGAAGACTGCAACAACAACAAAATAATCTAATAGTAGACATGGTCTGGAAACTAATAAAACATCGCTAAAAATATATGAACCCTAGAAATGTGGTGACATATATTTCTTAGATAGGGCGACCTACCAAAATCTGATTTTACTAGATTATGTGTAGTGTTAAAACATCAGTTTGTCCCTAGTAGGGTTTCAGTGTGATTTTTCACAACAAGAGTTTCCTGTAATCAGTACATCATCAATGTAAGTGATATTTCTTTGTTCCAAATTCCTATATAGAATAGTATAAACACCAATGAAAGTAGCTGATGGAATGTTAACACCAAATTGTAATTTATAAAACTGGTAACAAATTCCAATACCGAGAAAAGTTGTATGTTTACTACGCTCAGGATGCAGCATAACTCGTCACAAGAGACAGTAGATATCAAAAAATAAAACTTTTACACGATTGTTTTTTTTTAACAATTCCACTGATGTTTGTGGTGTGTCTATTTCAAATGATTATGGTGATCGGCGTTGAATTCAGAACCAATCTTATACAATGGTTTTGTTTTTAACAATATGTAACAGGATGTGATATTAACTTGTAGCCTGATCATTAAGTTCTTGGGCTAATATCGATAGGATTTCCTGCTTTAATTATTCGTTGACTTTATGGGTTGCGGGTTCGATCCCCGCCAGGTCCTAGGATTTTTATCTGTCACTTTCCACTTCTTTCACCTCTGGCAGTATTGCTCATGTGAAAAATATCGAGTAGCACCGTGGTTCGGAACCCACGTTAAACTGTAGGTCCCCCTATAACTGGCTGGGTAAGTCACTTAGAAGGTCGGAGGAAGGCAATGGCATACCACTTCCAAACAGGACCATGCCTAGTAAAGCACTGTGGTGTTCAAACCAATCTTCGGATTGTTGACTGCTTTACCTTTTTAGATTCATACTCAAGAGGATGTGATCATCAGGAAAGGCAACACTGGCATTCTGTGTATCGGAGCGTGGAACGTTAGATCCCTTAATCGGGTAGGAAAGCTAGAAATGTAAAAAGGGAAATGGGTAGGTTGAAGTTAGATATAGTGGGGATTAGTGAAGTTCCGGGGAAAGAGGAACGTTATTTCTGGTCAGGCGAGTAAAGGATTATAAATACAAAATCAGTTGGGGGTATTACAGGAGTAGGTCTGTGAGATTACCGCCTAATAGAAATACCGGTAATCAATAGCATTTGATAATTAAACAGTATGAAGTTCACTGCAAACATTGACCATGCCAATGCACTAAATGTTACACAATTTTAATCTTCTTAATTATGGTAGCAATGTATGTACACAGTTGGGTGACAACATTTATAGTTAGGCCATAGGCAGAAATTCTCCACGTTGAGATTTGCTGTGTGCTTGTAGCTGACGGGAGGCCGGCGAGCAGGCCGACGTTGGTGGTTTGTTCCAACTTAGGATTTTCCAGTTCGTTTCCGCTGAGGGGAGAGAGGGACAATGGCGAGTGCCAGGCGCAGTGCAATGCACAAATATTGTAATACTACTGGCATTTGAAGTAATACGATGCAGTTAGGATCCTTTAAGGCCCTTATTACAAAATAGCCTGTTGATAAATAAACAATACATTAGCTGATATAGTCACATCTAACGTAATATGTTTAATTGACAATGAAAAGTAATAAATTACCAACGAAGACAAGACAGTTACACAACTAGCATGGCAATGTTTGTTTATAAGAAAAATATATTAACTATTTCTCATTTTATTTTCAATTAATCTTGTGTATTTTATCTTGAAGTTTTCAGTTAAATCACTTATCTGTGACATAAGAAATTGCACGATTATGATAAATAGTACAGAGTATGTTTATACTAATATAAAAACGTAAGCAAATATTTGTTTAATGTGTAGTGTAATTATTTTGATTTTAAGTAAAGTTTTAGAAATGTATTGGCTGAGCGCTGTACGTTGGCAAATCGGTTAGAACAGCTCACATGCGGAAGTTGATGTTGTAGGGGGAAAAACCCCGGCAGTTGAGCTTTTGGCGTGCGCGAGGGCAGGAAGTGAGGACTCCGGAGCACGTGGTGAGCTGGCCGAGCGGCGTCGCTCTGCATTCAGTCGGCATGAGGATCTCGAGGTGGTGACTTGAGATTTGTCTGTGGCAATTGCCATGTGTGGTTGCTCGTCGTAGACTGTACCAAGTTAAATCGAGTGATACTGTGTGTTTGTGTATATTTAGCTGGTGGAACAAGGTGTGCATCGCATTGAATTAAAGTGACTGTGATTTGTTAATGTAACATGTGTCGTCGCATAGGCATAAACATAAACGGTATTTGAGACAGCCACGTGGTGTGAAAACAATTCGCGACAAATATTCATTTTGTCTGGGGGCTCACGAGCTATAACTTTATCTGGTAAATGTGCCGACGTACAGACCTATCAGCCCCAGGGTTCTGAGATTGTGAAATAAACAACATAAAGTGAACTTTCACGTGTTTTCAAAAATAGTAGTTAGTACACCCTTTTCTCTCATGAACTTGATTTTATTATGAATTTGTTTTGTTAATCATATGCAGGGAAGGAAAGCTGCGAACGTGTGATATCATCCCCTTGAAAACGAGTCAATCAGTCGCAATCACAGTTCCAGTATTTTTGCTTGTTTAGGAATTTGGTTCGCAGCTGGTGGTTGTGAGTTATAAAAATTAATCTTTCTGTATTTTAAACTCTCACCCCGACCTTCACCCTCGCAGGTCTGATAATGAATAAGAAAATAGGAATGCGGGTAAACTACTATGAGTAACGCAGTGATCACATTATCGTAGTCAAGGTTGATACGAAGCCAACACCGACCACTATAGTACAGGTTTATATGCCAACTAGCTCTGCCGATGATGAGGAGATCAAGAAATATATGAGGAGCTAAAGCTAATTATTCAGTCAATTAAGGGATAGGAAAACTTAATTGTTATGGGAGACTGGAATTCGGTAGTAGGAGAAGGAAGAGAAGGGAAGATAGTAGGTGAATATGGTCTGGGCAAAAGGAATGAAAGAGGAAGCCGCCTGGTAGAATTTTGCACAGAACATAATTTAGTTATAACAAACACCTGGTTTAAGTATCACAAAAGAAGGTTGTATACGTGGAAGAGACCAGGAGACACCAGGACATACCAGATAAATTTTATAATGGTAAGACATAGATTTCGGAACTAGGTTTTAAACCGTAAGACATACCCAGGGGCAGATATAGACTCTGACCATAACTGTAGCCTGAAACTGAAGAAACTACAAAAAGGTAGGAAAACAAGGAGATGGGACCTGGTTAAATTGCAGGAACCTGAAGTTCTTAAGAAATTCAGAGGGAGCTTTAGGCAACAATTGACAGAAACGGAGGACAATAAAACAGTAGAGGAGGAATGGGTAGCATTGAGAGATGAAACAGTGAATGCAGCAGATGATAAAGTGGGTAGGAAGGCAAGACCTACAAAGAATCCTTGGATATCACAGGAGATACTAAATTTAATCAATGAAAGGAGAGAATATAAAAATGCAGCAAATAAAACTGGCAAAATGGAGTACAGACGACTAAGTAATGAGATTAACAGGAAGTGCAAAATGGCTAAGCAGGAATGACTAGAAGGCAAATGCAAGGATGTAGAAGAATGTATAAATAGGGGAAAATAGATACAGCCTACAGGAAAATAAAAGAAACATTTGGAGATAAGAAAAACAGCTCTATGAATATTAAGAACACAGATGGAAATCCAGTTCTCAGCAAAGAAGGGAAAGCTGAAAGGTGGGAAGAGTATATGCAGAGGCTCTATGAAGGAAATGAACTTAGCGGCAATATTGTACAAAGGGGAGAAGAAGTAGATGAGGATGAAATAGGAGATACTATACTGAGATAGGAATTTGACAGAACACTGAAAGACCTAAGTCGAAACAAGGCCCATGGAGTAGTTGATATTCCGTCAGAGCTACTGAAGTCTCTGGGAGAACCAGCCATGACAAAATTGTTGCACCTGGTGTGTAAGATGTATGAGACAGGTAAAGTACCCTCAGACTTTAAGACAAATGTTATAATCCCCATTCCAAAGTACTGAACCATCAGTTTAATAAGTCATGGTTGCAAAATATTAACACGAATTATTTACAGAAGGATAGAAAAGCTCGGGAAAGATCAGTTTGGGTTCAGGAGAAATGTAGGAACTTGGGAGGCAATACTTATTTTACGGCTTATCCTAGAAGATAGATTAAGAAAAGGCAAACCTACATTTCTAGCTTTCGTAGATTTGGAGAAGGCTTTGGACAATGTTGATTGGAATAAACTCTTTCAATTTCTGAAGCAAGTAGAAGTAAAATATAGGAAGCGTAAAGTTATTTACAACTTGTACAAAAACCAGACAGTGGTTGTCAGAGTTGAAGGGCATGAGGGGGTGCAGTGGTTGGAAATGGAGTAAGACAGGTTTGTAGCCTTTCTCCAATGTTATTCAATTTGTACATTGAGCAAGCTATAAAGGAAAGCAAGGAGAAATTTGGTGAAGGAATTGAAGTTCAGGGGGAAGAATTAAAAACATTGCGTTTTACCGACGACATATTAATGCAGTCAGATACAACAAAGGACCTGGAAGAGCAATTGAACGGAATGGACAGTGTGCTGAAAGGTGCATATAAGATGAACATTAACAAGAGCAAAACTGGAGTAATGGAGTGCAGTCTAAGTGCTGGAGGAATTAGATTAGGTAATGACACAATAAAACCAGCAGATGAGTTTTGTTACTTGGGCAGTAAAATAACAAATGCTGGTGGCAGTACAGAGAATATAAAATGCAGAATGGCAATGGGTAGAAAAGCGTTCTTGAAAAGGAGAAATTTGTTAACGTCGAATATTGATTTAAGCCTAAGGAAGTCCTTTCTGAAGGCATATGTATGGAGTGTTGCCTTGTATGGGAGTGAAACATGGATGTTAAACAGTGCGGACAGGAAGAGGATTGAGGCTTTTGAAATGTGGTGCTACAGAAGATTACTAAAGATTAGGTGGGTGGATCGCGTACCTAATGAGGAGGTACTGAACAGAATTGGGGAGAAAAGAAATTTCTGGCATACCTTGACTAAAAGAAGGGATAGATTGGTAGGGCACATTCTTAGAAAAAAAAAATGTTCAAATGTTTGTTAAGCTTATGGGACTTAACTACGGGGTCATCAGTCCCTAAACTTACAAACTACTTATGAACTACTTACAAACTAGGACGGCACAAATATCCATGCCCGAGGGGGGATTCGAACCCCCGACCGTAGTGGCCGTGCTGACCGTGACTGGAGCGCCTCAGTCACCTCGGCCACCGCGGCCGGCACACATTCTTAGACATCAAGGTATTGTGAATTTAGCGTTGGAGGGAAGTGTGTGGGGTAAAAACCGCAGAAGACGTCCAAGAGATGGATACAGTAAGCAGATTCAGACAGAAGTAGGTTGCCGTTCGTATGAGGAGATGAAGAAACTTCTCACGATAGGGTATTGTTGAGAGCTGCATCAAACCAGTCTCCGGACTGAAGACCACAACAACAGCAGATTCATACTAAAATTTAGGTATTGATCCTGTCTTTTGTTAGAAAACTTGAGAATGATAAAGTGAAATATCAATTTTTTGTCAGAATACACTTCAGCATTGTCTACTGTATTTTGAAATAATTGTTGTGTATTAACAAGTAGCTTAGTATCATGATGATGTGTTCTTACAGTGTCCAAACTACTAGCAAGTGAATTACGTGCACTCCATGAATGTGGTTAAAGAAAAATTGCAAATAATTCTGCAAAAGTACCATTTACTGCTACTGTTCTGTCGAACAGTTTTTACTTGGATTATTACGTGGTTTAGGTTACCAATTCACACAATACCTACTGGTCATTTGAATGAACACGCCAGTTCTAATCTGATTTTCATAACTATTGCACCTAAAATAATCAAATAATTATTTTCCTAGCTTGTCTCATCACACAGCTATCTCAATATATGCCTTAAAAATTTCCACAGTCTTGAAAAATCTCCTCAGCTATGTCAGTTGTGAGCCTTGTGTGGTTGATGCAGTGATCTATAAATAACACTGTAGTACAGCCTGGTTGAATAGTAGTGTCTCTGAAGGCAGAACTACAGTGAACATAGAAATTCTTGTAGTGTACAAGATACTGTATTGCACGCCATGTTCTAATTTGGCAAACGAATTTCCATCAGGTTATAAGTGACAAATAACTGCTTGTTTGCTTCTTGTTTCGAAAAATGTCACAATTTCCGATTTAATAAGCAGGTTGATGTTGTCTTCTTAAGTCTGGATACTGGTTTGATGGAGCTCTCCACCCTATTCTGAGCAAGCCTCTTCATCTCAAGAACGTCAACCAACATCAATTGCTTACTATATCCGTCACTAGGCCTCCCTCTAGGCCGATTTTTACCCCATACAATTTACGATTCCTTGATGTCTAAAAATGTCTCCTACCAATCGATCCCTTCTTTCAATCAATTTATGCCAAAAATTCCTTTTCTCACCAATTATGTTCAGTACCTCTTCATTACTTACGCGACCTACTCGTGTACCTTCAGCATTCTTCTGTAGACCACATTTTAAAAGCCTCTAATCTCTTCCTGTCTCAACTATTTATCGTTCAAGTTCCACTCTCACACAAATATCTTCAGGAACGACTTCCTTACACTTAATCAATATTCATTGTTAGCAAATTTCTCTTTTTCAAAAACGCTTTTCTTCCCGTTGCCATTCTGCATTTTATATCATCTATACTGCAACGGTCAAATGTTTTTTTACCACCCAAGTAACAAAACTCATCTACCACTTTTATTGTTTCATTGTGTAATCTAATTCATTCAGCATCCCCTGATTTTCTAAGACTGCTTTCCATTACCCTTGTTTTGCTTTTGTTAATATACATCTTATACGCGTCTTCAACATACTATCCATTCCGTTCAATTGCTCTTTCAGGTCCTTTGCTGTCTCTGACAGAATTACAATGCCATCAGCAAAATGCAGTGTTTTTATTTCTACACCCTGAACTCTAATTCCTTCACCAAATTTCTCTTTCCTTTCCTTCACAGTTTGCTAAATGTACAAATTGAATAACTTTGGAGAAGGGTGAAACCTTTACCTGAGTTAAAGAACCACACACACAACTACACGTGGATTAAGACAGTGTAAAATGAATATCCCACTGATGCTGCTGCAACGCAAGCGAAACATGTTTCGGAGAAACTAAGAACAATTGTGTTTGCTCTCGGCAGACCATACCTAAAAATCAAATTTCTTTACAACCCTTACTCCCTTCCCAACCACTGTGTCACTTTCATGCCCTTCAACTGTAGCAACAGCCGTTTGGTTAATGTAAAAGTTGTAAATAACCTATAGTGTAGAGCAACACAGAAAATAGGGGGAATAATCACTACGCCAACCTGCTGAAGTTAAAATCTTTGAACTTACGCACTGCAGCACAACTTGAATCATCTACATAAATACTACGCTAATAATTTTTGTGCATGGCGGAGGGTTCATCAATGCAGTACAGCAGAAGACAAAAATGCTATACGGCACCACAATTAAATATACTAGTGTATGACAAACATATAGATAGTTTATACATGCAGTTGCAAAATTTAGCTTCATTCTCAACGTGAATACAATTTTACAGTGAATCAGATATTGTGCTAGAAAATGTTTGCCGTGTAAACTGTTACGTCGGAATTTGCATATTCATAGTACAGAAAAAGCTGCGTGAAACAATGGAAATTCTCTTTTGATACTTCAATTTCCTGTGTGCTGGTGGGTTCTATTGCTACGGACCAGATGAAAATATGCAAACTTATGAACAGGAAATGAAATAATCTTCCTCAAAAGTTTCTCCTAGTCATCAGTTCTGAATTAGTTGATTAAACAAACCATTCTACTATTTAAATTAACAGCTAACTGTCACTGAATGAAACGCGATCACAGTACTCTCCTTTCAAAGGAGCAGGACTACACGCATTTTTTTAGTTATGTAAATCATGACGAAATATTAAATTTTGACTACTTGGTCGAGAGAAACAGCAATCTATTGGTAATTATTAATTGGTAAGATAGTCAAAAGTCGCACTAATCATTGACGTTTTTGATAAACGTTTTTGCCCTATTTGCTGGCCATATTCATATCCATGTGGCTCTGGCTGAATTCCAAGAAGACTGTGGTACCTCTCCTGGACTTTAGTAATTAATGTATGTTCAAAAGGATTTAAAAATCTTTATTTGTAATCTTCTGTGTTTTAGCCAAGTGGTGCAATTGGCCCTAAATCTATCGCTACCACAGAATGGTAACTATAAGTTCTGTGAATTATAGTATTCCAGTGGTTTACATTACTCCATGAACTCCATAATTTCTCCATAATTATTTTATTAATTGTGAAATGTGTTCATTACTTCAGGTTCCCAACCCAGCGAATGACTATTAGTTTCCAGTAAATATTTCTTATTTGTATATGCTGTGTATCGATGTGCTCGCGATATAGTTTCTCGGCATGTACAATAAATATCTGCGATTGGTCATTGTTACCACTTATTGTTAAGAATCTGCATAATTTTATATTCTGTTTTAATAGTCCGATGCCTTCCATTCCTGTTTTACTTCATTTTAACATGGCCAAAACAGTAGTATGATTCTGATAGTTTCGAAAATTGACAGAGCCATATCGACAGAACATTACTTCAGCTCTGGTTTCCCGTGATGCTGCAGAAGTTCATCTACATATAGTAAAGGCTTGTAAAACGTTATGCCTCAACAGCGCAGTGTAAATGTTCGTAATTTTATTCCAGAAAACATCTCGATTTCACAAAATATTACTGATGTCACAGGAATACCTTTGCTTTGCACTCCCGATAAAACAGGCAGTAAATTTAAAATAGCGTGTTTGTTTATTCAGTTAAAGATTATTAATAATTTATTTCCATTCATTTGAGTTAAAGAAACTTTACTGATGATCTTATTTAACAGTCTTTCATTAACGTTTAGCAACTTAACTTCGAATTTATACGCAGATGGGAAATGTAACTTTGATAAGGCGAATGCGAAGCAAAGATTAGTCACTTCATCCAGAAATGACAAGTTTGATTTAAATTTTGAATTCAAAAATAATTAAACAATAATTAGGTTAAATACGTAAAAAGATGTAAGGTTATTCCACTTGATAACTGCACTGTACAAGACAACTGCACGTCTTCTCCATGGCGTATAGCAAGATGCACATGTATCTGAAGATAATAGTAAACAGGCAGAACTGGGAATCATTTAATTAATTTTTCAAGTATGAAAAATCATAGGCTGCAAAAATTGCCTTCAAATGTCTGTATTTTAGGCCGATTTTGACAGATCTATGTTGCTGTCATCACAAGTTGCATTTTGTTAACAGACATTGACTCACATGTCAATCATTGGTCTTGTATTAAAATAGATGACTGCTGGGAAAATCAGCATGTCAAGAGTAAAACCCATATCAAAGTAACACAGTGTAATACTTTTTTATTATTTATAAATAAACTAATTCACTGCTATTCAGTATTTTTTATTTTCACGACAGATCTGTTTCAGCTTATAATGCCATTGTCACGTGACCTGCAGTATAAATTTGTAACATTAAGATTAAAACAATGGTATGTTGTATTATAATATTACACTTATGATCTTAACAACTACTTAGGTATCTGTGTAGATGTTCAGACATACATCAGACATCGGAAGCATATTTATATTAACTGTCAAAAAGATTTTGATAATATAATACTTATTGCATATGTATATATATATATATATATGTGTAAAGCAACAACAAAGGCTGAAATCTCAGGAACATTTAATTACACGAATCGTCCAATCTTTGACTGCTTTACTAATTAATTAAAAGTGAATTTAACATTTGGTGTGAAACTTAAACTTATAACCAATATTATTTAAACTGAATGACAAAGGTCAGAACTAATTATCATCTATGATTACACTTTCGAATAATGACTATACTGATCTGACTGCGAATTATATTAACTCTAAATATAATATCTGTCAATGATCATGTGGATTGTCTTTGAACAATGACAGCTCACCCTACTTTACTAACAGCATCTAGAATTGTTATTCTTATTGTTATTATTAGAATTTGTCAATGCAAAGAAGTTTGAGTTAATTTAGAACATTGTTCATCAAAGACAATGTAAAGCATGTTCACCAGACTACATAATCGTAGTGGAAATGTGTATTGGAATTATTCATGCAAATTAATCTATTGCGATGCCATCCTACAACATTCTTTCTAATAAGCACAGTAAATGTTACGCATCAGTTTGTAAAGTTTCATAACAACATGTTTCGGGACGACCTTATCCAACTATTAAGTGTTACAAAACAAGTAAACCAAATTAGTTGAACGAAAATTAGACCAAGAGATATGGTGACACATAAATATTTGTATCGTACAGCACTATAACCTAACTGAAAAACTTTTACACCATTAGGCTGTACCAAATGTGATAATCAAGGAGCACCTACATATTGCCAAACATAAATATTTCCAAAACTCATGCCGTGACATAAAACTTACACAAGGCTCAGTTGTAAACTGATGCACATTTCGTAACAGAGCTGTCACACAATCTAACAGATGGGTTGTAATTTTGGGGTTTATATTTAGAATGAGGTGACATATGTGATTCAAGGCTTTGATAACATGTTGTGATATAAGTGGAGCATGAGCATATAAATTTTTATATGAAGGGACCTTATAACTAAGCGTTAATATAGGTAAGAAGTTAGAATGAGTTTTAGGAAACTGTTTATGTTTGACAATGCATGTGTGGTGCATGCTTTCAACTTTTGACAATAACTACTGGTATAGTAGTTCTTAACATTTTAATTACTTATGCATCATTGAGTGTCTTGGTGTTGTTATGTTCAAACTGGATTGATTTCTTTGTTTCGTAAAGTCTTATAATAGTATAACATAGCCTCGGAACATAAATCATCACACGTTCTTTATACTAAAGAAAGTCACCTTCAAAAAGTGAAGGTTCTATTATGATAGAATGGTTATTTTCTTTTCAAAAATAAAATTTAATAATCACCTCATCATTAATTTTAATAATTTTCGTATGCATCCAGTAACAAATACAGATATTCCTTTACTTCGTGTTTAGAGAAATGTAACAGTGCTTCCTTTTTACTTAGACACGATGCTCTGTGTAGAAGACTGCTCGTTAAATTTTACAATAAATATATGGTAGTTATTTTTGAAAAAAATCATGGAATAACATTGATCATAATGGTTAATGCAAACAATTATGAGATTATATCACAGATTTAATTCTTGGTAACCGGTTTCGGTCACTTAAATGGCTATCTTCAGACCACAACAACAATAGTTTTGGGCACTAAACACAACTGGTGGGCAACACTGTGGTTTTTGTGGTGAGAAGGTGGACATCCAAGTAGCCGAAACACGTTACCAAAAACTAAAATTTGCAATCTAGACAGAGTTTTCTATTAATCAATTTAGTGCAGATGAGAAATAAACTCTTCCAAGTAAGAAATTATTAGGTTACCTAGTATACATGCAGAAAGGCTAGTGGATACGAATCAACAAGCAATAAAAATTAAAAATACCATCTTGCAAAGTTCAAGAGTAGCATTATTAACATATTTAC
This sequence comes from Locusta migratoria, assembly GCA_026315105.1. Lineage (NCBI taxonomy): Eukaryota > Metazoa > Arthropoda > Insecta > Orthoptera > Acrididae > Locusta > Locusta migratoria. Next base: position 902,114,700 of record CM048744.1, on the reverse strand, counting down.
CTGGCCCCTGTTTCCGATAGTTGATTTTCTGCAATAGTGTCCTTTGAATGAAGCGTACGTGAATGAGAGGTCAATTATTCAGTGGCAGACGCGCAATTCTACACGCCAGATTTGCTGCTACGGGTGCTGCTGCAGACTTCAAAGCCGACTGGCTGGATTTATCCACCGTCCTTATAAAGGTGCCATTCAGACATTTATGCCGATATCGTAAAGTGCATGATTTATGCCTCCCTTTCAAGCTGCCCTTTTACGACTGAAATGCAGAAGCTGTTATGACAACTATTTTAAGACAACTGGTTTTAAGATCCATTGTCACAAAAGACATTTAAAGAACTACTTTCAACATTCTTTCCATTGCAATAGGCGTTTATGCCTTTTATACTGCTAGGATAATGCTTTATTTATTTATTGAGAATGAGCTCCTTTCGGCTTTTATTGCCATCATTAGACTTTCTGTAATACAAATGAGGTAACTTATAATTAGTAACTTCAGTTCGATTAGCTGTCATAGAAACTCCTGTTAACAAATTACATTTAATGTCATTCTTATTGCTGTTCTTTCTGCTTAAGATGTTACCGATTTTATGCAATTATGATTGGCTCAGTAAAAATGACTGCTATAGTCAAAGTGTTTCAACTCAACGACACTATATGTTTATGTAGTTACCCAGAGATTATTGTCGTTATCACTTAATTTATTTTCCTTGATATTACAACTTGGTGAGTCATGTTTATGTTGTTACTATGTAGTGACAACATCACCAATCAAAGTTACAATATCAAGGAAAATAGCTGATAATTATAATGATCTCTGGGTAACTATGTAAACATATACTGTTGTTGAGTGACATTATAGTGAGATTTAGTCTGCCATGAAATATTTAAATGGCAGTCTACAACATAAAACGAACGTTATTAAGAATAATATTAAATATAATAAAATACATATATCAATGTAATGCGCTTTGCTGGGTTCATGTTTTGAGTTTCTGTGGTGGATTCTATGTTCTGACACAAGAATATTACTACCTCAATGAAAAGCAGAACAAGAAAGTAAAACAAAGTTTACTGAAAGAATACGGAAATACCGTGGTGCGTCTTTTAAGATAGGTAGCATTGTGCATTGCTGCCCATTTACTCCTTAAACTGTTACTGATAAACACTACATACAAATAATTGTAAATATAAGTCTTATAATATCATTATTATAGTACTGAAATTTATCGGCTTTTCATCTGAATGGATATTGAAATTATGGAGCTTGATTCTTTTCAGTCTCCTGAATCAATTCATACAATTATATTTGTCGTATGATCATTCCCTGATCTTATATGGACTTTTAGAATAATGTGTGCGACTATATTGTATTTCAGTTGCAATCTGGGAGAGCCGCCCTCACTCAGCCAAAACCGCCGTTTCGGAGCAGATTTGGAAACCCCTAACTACCAGCATTCCACTCACTAGGTGCAAACTGTTAGCCGGCCGGTTGGGGAATCCAACAGTCTGACAAAACGCGCCTTTTACAGGGAAACAATCAGCTTCCCACTGTATCTTTAATGTCATATACTGATAATGTATATAAGGTAGTGTAGTGATGAAGGAAGTTAGAATGAGGGGAGATGTCTTTAACGCCAAAGAAGTGAAGCCATTGTCGCCATGTTATGGTGCCAATAACATTTGTGGTGACTAGTGTGCATTCACTGAACTCTGAGTTGACAGTAGTACGTATCTAAAAAGAAAACTAAATTTACCTGCATTACCTATCGATATGCAAGCAGAAAAAAATAGTCATCTGCAAGAATCACACAGTGCTTCAATTAAAAAAAAAAAAAAAATAAATAAATAAAAAAAAAAAAATTAAATAAATAAATAAAGATTCTTGGCTCCGCAAGATAGCGGACTGGCTTCAGTCGACAGCTAATCCTTGTATATTAGTGCCGTCTCCCCTTGTTTTAACCCCCTTGGTAGTGACGCAGACGAGCTGGAAGAGTACCATCTCTGTATGACAATTTAAGGGAACGTTTACAGTCATAAGCCTGAATGTAAAGATTGTAAAACCAGCAAGAGAATCAAACAGGCACCATGCCACAAAGACACACTTTCTTGCTAAAGCCAAATTAGCACGTGTGAAAGAGGTTAAACTGTCCCATTCCAAATAGCGAGATTGTCCTTTCTGAGAACTGCCACACAAGTCGTACATGCTGCGTCAATTGTGCAACGATGGAGGTTGCGATGCCACGTGAGCATTTTCACATTCGTGGAGCAGATTTTGGGCGTCCATGCAGCACAGATGTCATAGGAGATCATCATATCGTATGGCAGGTCGTACAGCTACCACAGCACAGATAATGGAGTTTGTGACCCCACAAGTGTCAACACCAACTGCTGCCAACCGGTTCTAGCAGTGGAGGTATAGGCATACATGCCTCTAGCCGTTTTTCCAGTCACGCCGTAGCTTCGACGACCACGATTTTGTATCACTTCTTCCAGTTTTTTTTTGGACCATCAGTCTCGGAAACGATAATAGTAATTATTTGCTTCGAATTCAAAACTATTGGAATACTGCCCTCTTTCTTTCCTACAACATTGAGTGGTGAGTTATACGTGGAGGATGCTGGTTCAATTATTGCATCGTCCAACATTTTTGTGATTTCAAAATAAACTAACTGTCTGTCAGTTACAGTGATTGTGTACGATGGGACACAAAATGTTTTATGCTCTTTAACTTCAAATTTGTACTGAAAATTGTTGATACTACCTGTTTTTCGTGCAAACACCTCAGCTTTGTCCATTAAAATCTTTCTTAAATCCGCTCTTTCCTGCTCCTAAATATCGTTTAATTTTTTTTTTACCTTATCTTCGATTTGTCCACAAATTTCGTGGACGTTCTAAGTGAATATTCTACAATTCACAATATTTCGACCGATAAAAAATCGAACAAACAACCACAATGGATTTCGTCTTTTCTCATGAGAGAATTTGATTCCAGATACACAGAAAAAATCGTCGGTTACGCCACGAAGTGTAGCATAATCATCAAGTAAGAACTGTAATATTATTTTCGATAAATACTGTGGTTCTTTCTTCTCTATACAAAACTGCATCTGTTCTTCCAAAGATTCCATTAGGCTCAATAAACGCGGTCAATTCAAATAATTATTTACAGCAGAAATTGGACTTAGACAAATATTTTTCAAGAGTTTGTTAATTTCAATTCATAATTTAAATTCAGAGATCATTTATTACTGACTTTCTAAAAAAAAGGAATAATATTCTTAATTTTTTATCAGTTATTACACTGGCTCCCAAATGACGGGACGAGAAGCCACAACATTTTTGAAATACAAGTGTAATTTTTGTTTCATATCACAACTGTTGGAGTTTGGTGAAAACGGGGAGCTGTAAACTGGAATGCACTGACAACATCCTGTGCTGCCAACCTATGACGCTGCCTGTACTGAATGCTGACTCGACAAGAGGTCTTGAAAATTATAGGATTGTCGACAGACTGTGTTATAGTCTCACGTGCAGAGTAAGCATATCTGACCAGATTTATGAAATTTAATTACTGCTTTTGATTTTCAGTTAGAGAAAATAATTTTTCCAATGCTGTTACAATAATTGGAAACTGTAAGGCACAGAGACGAAAACACATTCAGTCGCACAGTCATTTTTCTTCCATCTTTTCGTAGTTTTGGACAGTGTTGTAGACTTTGGTGTAGTATTTATGAAGTGAATTTTGCAACACCGTGTGAAGTGGTTAGGAATATGATTACGCGTAACCAAGCCAGAGCCATGAATCGTGAGGAAAACATAAACGAAACTGAAATGTCTTCTGAATCAGGGAATGTAGAGGTGGCTGAAGCTGTACGTTCCGATGAACCAGCAATGCCAATAAACACAATAGTTCAAGATAGGCTATCTGCAGCAACCACTATCACAATGACTACTAATTTTTCGGATCTGGACCCTCTTTCAAAAATTTTGAATTTGATGGAACATCGACAGAATCAATTTAAAGTTCTTCAGGCACAGTTTGAATCTCAAATGACCACTCACTTAAAATTGTTCTCTGAACAACAGGCCTCTTTGCAAGACAGTTTAGAAAACGCACTGCAGAGAAAACTTGAGCTGCAACAGAAAGATTTACGGAACACCATCGAACAAAAATTCTTACAACACCAAGAGGAAATTAAAGCTGACCTGAATTCTGTTTGAGGAATCAGCTCAGAAATGGATTAGAATCGACTGTATCCCATTTGGTTGATCGCATAGAGAAAGTTAACCTGGAGAGGGAAAATGTTATTCAAGAGAAATTCAGAGAACCGGAACAGGCAGTAGTTGACACATTTAACAAATGGATCTCGGACAAGGACAATCAGATCTCGGAAACTTTAGAGGCAGAATATCCAAAAGTGGTAAAGCAAATTAGCGAACAGATAGTCGGTGAGAAGACATAAAATACATCAAGCATGAGAAATGTAATCGAAGCAATACGACAATAATTAGCTAATGTCAAGCGTCACGTATTAGTGGTTAGATCGAGGTGTACAGACACTTCCAAATTTGACTTATCAGACAGCTCGCATGAGGGTGAACGAGATCAGAATAAGCGAATAGTGTCACGTGGACCTGCGCGATCCGCAGCTGATAACTTGATTCGCAATAAGTCTTTTCAAACTTTTTCCCCGGGGAAAAAGGAGCCACATCCCGTGGGTTTCATTAAGGGGATAAAGTCGGCTTTACCGTATAATTGAACTGATAGAGAAAAAATTGTCGTTACCGCCGCTTACATTCACGGAGATGCAACCGATTGGGACTCGGAATTGGACGAAAAGTTTAAAACATTTGCACAGTTTGAAAGAGCGTACCTGGAAAAATTCTGGAGTAAAAGTATGCAAGACAAAACAATAGATATTGCCGCGAGAGACCACGAACAACGGCTGGCGGCGTGGCGCAGGGGATAGCGTCACGGACTGCGGTGCGGAAGGTCGCCGGTTCAATCCCGCCCACCGGCGATAATCTATTTCTCTGTAATTAACATTTCCAGAATGTTCTACATCTTTCATGTGTTCACTTGTAAATTCTATTGTTTCTTATTTTAACTGTTCTTCTAATTTCTAGTAAATTCTGTCTGTGTATAAATAGCAGAGCACTCTGCCTGAGAGGCAGTCAGTGCTACTTGTATATTGAGTTCGTAATAAACGTGCTTTGAGTATAAGTGCTGTGTTCAGTTGCCTTCGAAGTCAAGCCTGATTCCATTGTAATGCGACATTGTTTGGTGGAGGCGCCGGGTACACTATGCAACACCTACATCACCGTGGCTCCGATTAGGGAACATAAAAGCCGTCGCTTACACGGACTAGAACCGAAATACAAGGGATACACCGAGTACATCCTTCCAAAAGTCCGTATTATCCGAAGAATGATGGAGACGAAACCAGAAATAAGCCAGCTGCACATCAGACACCCGTCGGTGTTCTCTGGAGACCCTGGACAGGACCCCAACAAATGGCTAAAAGGGTTCGACCGAGTCGCCAAGTACAACAGGTGGGATCATACGATGTGCTTGGCCAACGTTTATTTCTACCTGGACGGAACAGCTCAGCAATGGTTCGAAAACAACGAAGACAAGTTGAATGACTGGGAGACGTTCCAGGAGGAACTTAAGAAGACGTTTGGAGACCGCCAGCGACAAATCCGCTCGGCGGAAGAACAACTGAAGAACCGGGCCCAGCGACATGGTGACCGACACAATCGTACATACAAAATGTTTTGGCTCTGTGTAACATAGTCAATCCGAACATGATTGAGGCGGACAAAATCCCGCACCTGATGAAAAGAATTGCAGAAGATATGTACCAAGCTCTTCTGATAAAAGACGTCGCTACGACTGAAGAGTTCATCAAGTGGTGCCAGCGTATTGAAGAGATGCAACAAAGGAGGGTTCGACGCAAGAAGTATGGCCGTTGTGGAAGACCACCATGACTTCGCTTCTCTCATATGATTAATCGAGAGAGAAGAATTACAACAGTGCATGGCAGCCGGGACTATTAGACCGAGCGAGCATCAGATTATGGCCATGGATGTGAGCCCTATAAGTCACGAGGGAGCCGACGCCGCTGAGGACGAGGTATTTCAAGCATTAGCTCCTGTCTGCTCCGTCAATCGTACCCGACATGAAGAATTGCATCGCCCTGCTATGACTTACGCTGCAGCCGCCAAACGGCAGCCCATGAACCGGCCGACTCTACCACAGCCAACTCCCCCGGTAACTATGACGCCCCGCAGAAGAACAGACGTCTAGAGGACAGAAGACAACACACAACTGTGTTTCCACTGTGGAAGCCCTTGACATGTCGTACGCTACTGCAGAGAGAGGAGGCGAGTGTTCGATGATTATTTTGCCGCAAGACGTCAGCCGACGGAGCAGTTCTATCCCAGGCAGTCACCTGCTGATGAGTTCAGTCGACCTATGGGAAGAAGCCCATCGCCGTACCGTAGACGACGTCGCTCCCAGACGCGCCGCAGCCGTTCACCGTAGCCGTACAGTCGCTAAGATGTCGGGAAATCTCATCGACGTCATAATCGACGGCCAACCTGTCCGGGCACTTGTTGATTCAGGAGCCTCCTTTTCTGTATTATCAGATAATTACCGCCGCACGCTAAAGAAGACAATGTTCTGTGATACGGGGACTACTGTGCTGAAGGTCGCGAATGGAAAGTATGTCCATCCAGCAGGAACTTCTGTCGCAAGAATAACCATCAACAACAGGACGCAGCCGTTTGAATTTGTCGTGTTAACAGAATGTAGTCACAATTTCATCCTCGGATGGAACTTCCTTCAGGCCTCCCAAGCTATCATTGACTGTGGAAGATCTGAGCTTTAAATTGAAGAAGTAGTTCCGCCGGATACACGTAAAACGGAATTTTCTGGAAGTTATTCGTCGTTGACAATGTGACGATACCGCCGTTGACAATGAGAAGAGTTGCAGTCACAAACACTGATGACTGGTTAAGCTGTGAAATTCTTGTTGATAGTAAAATGTTTCTCAGGGTTACCAAAGAAATGTACATACCAGCGGCTATCATAACCCTTACCGGTGGTCAAGGAGAGATTTGGATTACAAATTGTCACGAGCAATCACAACTTATCCCCAAGGGAATGTGTATCGGGACAGCTGAACCAATCCAGGACGGTGAACTCAACGTCATCAATGAAGACCCATGCCCTGCTATTAGTACAGACAACACGCTGGAGGAAACAAACGTGGAACTGCCGATAGGGTCTGGACTGACCACGGAACAACGCCAGCGGGTGTTAGGTATACCACGCCAATTTTCGGGTGCATTCACACCTCAGCCGGGGAAAAGTCAGACGAAACGGCCCACGATAAAGCACCGGATCAATACTGGGGATCATCCGCCAATTAGCCAGCGTTCGTATAGTGTCGCCAGCTGAAAGACGGATAATTCGGGAGGAAGTGGAGAAGATGTTGCGAGATGACATTATTCAACCTCCGGAGAGTCCTTGGTCGTCTCCGGTGGTCCTCGTAAAGACGAAGGATGGCACGTGGCGATTCTGTGTCGACTATCGGCGGCTGAACAGAATCACAAAGAAAGATGTCTACCCATTGCCGCGTATTGACGACACCTTTGACTGCTTGAAAGGAGCTACATACTTCTCAACTATGGACATGCAGACAGGTTACCGGCAAATCGAGGTTGACGAAGCTGACAGGGAGAAGACGGCTTTTATTACACCTGACGGCCTCTATGAATTTAAAGTAATGCCATTTGGATTATGTAATGCTCCAGCTACATTCGAACGCATTATGGACAACTTGCTTCGACACCTTAAGTGGACGACGTGTCTCTGCTATTTAGATGACATTGTCGTTTCCTCGAAAACATTTGAAGAACATCTGAGTCGCCTGTCAACTGTGTTGAAGTGTGCTCAGGCTGCAGGTCTCCGCCTCATTCCAAAGAAGTGCCTCTTCGTCGCCAAAGAGATAAAAATCCTGGGGCACCTAGTCAACGGAGATGGTGTTAGTCCTGATCCAGATAAAGTAAGGGCAGTCATAGAATTTCCAACTCCTCAGCACATTCGTGATGTGAGAAGTTTTCTCTGGCTGTGCTCATACTAACATTTCATAAAAGGATTTTGTAACAAGGTAGGTCCATTACAAGAACTTCTGCAGGGAGACGCCAAATTTTACTGGGATGAGACAAAAGAAAGAGCTTTCCGGGGACTTAAGGAGGCCCTAACTTCCGCACCAGTGCTAGCCTTGTACGACAAGAATGCAGAAACGGAACTTCACACAGACGCCAGTGGTTATGGGATAGGTGCAGTGCTTGTACAAGTTCAGGAAGGTGCTCAAAAAGTGATAGCCTATGCGTCAAGAGTACTCTCAAAGTCCGAGATAAATTACTTTACAACCGAGAAAGAATGTCTTGCAGTTATCTGGGCTATCAACAAGTTCCGGCCGTATTTATTCGGCAAACCATTCACCGTCGTGACAGACCACCATTCTTTGAGTTGGCTGACTAGCTTGTAGGATCCATCAGGTCGACTAGCAAGATGGGCACTAAGACTCCAAGAGTACGATGTACAGTGGTATTCAAGAACGAGCGCAAACACAAGGATGCCTACTGCCTTTCGAGTAATCCATTAGTGGAACACAACAGCATTAATAAAATTTCAGCTCTCACTGAATTAGATGACGTTACAGCTGAACAGAGGGAAAATCCAGCACTATTAAAAACGATAGATGCCTTGGAAAAAGGAGAACCGACCAATGGAGAGTACCAACTTATAAACGGAACATTGTATAAGAGCAACCGCGATCCACTGGGCCCCAAATGGCTATTGTTCGTTCCAGCTCATCTACAGCCAGCTATTCTCAAATATTTCCACGATGTTCCTATATCCGGTCATCTGGGATTCGTGAAGACCTTAGACAGAATCAGACGCAGGTATTACTGGAAAGGTCTCTACAGATCTGTCAAGCACTATGTGAGTCACTGTAAAGAGTGCCAGAGACGGAAGCATGTGCCGCAATTACCTCCAGGACATCTAATACCGATTCCGCCGGTAGCAGCTCCATTCCACCGAGTTGGGATTGATCTTTTAGGGAGCTTCCCGAAGTCGACAACCGGTACCCGTTGGATACTAATCTGCACTGACTACCTCACTCGCTACGCTGTCACCAAAACTGTGCCGACTGCAGAAGCTCCAGAGATCGCAAAATTCCTTGTAGAAGACATTATTTTGAAGCATGGAGCACCACGTGTCATGATATCTGATCGTGGAAAAGTATTCCAGTCAAAACTAGTATCAGAGGTAATGTCACGGTGCAACATTGTCAACAGAATGACAACTGCATACCATCCTCAGACAAATGGTCTTACGGAACGTTTTAACAAAACGTTAGCCGACATGCTGTCGATGTACGACGATGTTGAGCAGAAGGATTGGGATACAATTCTGCCAGTCGTGACATTTGCTTAAAATACCGCAAGACAAGACACCACAGGCTTCACGCCGTTTTTCCTGCTCCATAGCCGTGAAGCTGAGACGACAATGGATACACTGTTCCCATTCCAACCGGACGACACTCAGGATGACTATCTTAAACAGCTCATCACCAGGGTCGAAGAAGCAAGAAAGCTGACTCGCATACGGACACTGGACGCCCAGGACAAGCACCGACCTGTTGTGTACAGCCCAGGAGTTCTGGTATGGCTTTTACCCCTGTACGGAAGGTTGGACTGTCAGAAAAGTTATTGAAGCGATACTTTGGTCTGTATCGCGTCATACGCCGCCTGTCAGACGTCACATACGAAGTTGAGGATTATGAGCCGTCGTCGAAACGTAAAAGACGAAGAGACATTGTTCACGTCCTGCACATGAAACCTTACTACGATCCTGAAGAGCAGGTAGACGACAATGGCTTCCTGTTCAAGGACTTTAAGGACGGCAATGTTCCTGATGAAGCCACGACAGGAACGTCTATTGAAGGATTCTCTTGAACAGAGGACCCATGACACGGTCAAGATCCAGGACATTGCAGCTGGCTCCACAGGGATTATAACAGCGGTTCGCTGTTTCTCCAGGAGAGGGAGCAATGCCGCGACAGCGTACGAACACCGACTGGCGGCGTGGCGCAGGGGGTAGCGTCACGAGCTGCGGTGCAGAAGGGCGCCGGTTCAACTCGCCCACCAGCGAAAATTTATTTCATTGTAATTAACAATTCTAGAAGGTTCTACATCTTTCTTATGTTCACTTGTAAATTCTACTTGTTTCTTATGTTAACTGTTCTTCTACTTTCTGGTAAATTCTGTCTGTGTATAAATAGCAGAGCACTCTGCCTGAGAGGCATCGAATCCCCCCGACTTTAGCTATTGCCGGGCTGATCAGGGCTACTTCAGTTGGTTCCCTGTTCCCGCTACTTCCTTCCGTTCCTGCTTTGCGCCGCCGCCGCCGCCACCGCCGCCGCCCAGGCCCCGCACCTGGTCCGCCGCCGCCGCCGCCGCCGCCGCCGCGGTCGCCGCCGCCGACGCCCAGGCCCCGCACCTGGTCCTCCGCCGCCGCCGCCGCCGCCGCCGCCCCCCAGGCCCCGCACCTGGACCGCCGCCGCCGCCGCCGCCGCCCGGGCCCCGCACCTGGTCCTCCTCCGCCGCCGCCCAGCAGTGCCGCCGCCGCCGCCCAGCAGTGCCGCCGCCCAGGCCCAGCCCCTGGCCCGCCGCCGCCGCCGTCGTAGCAGCACCAACGTCCACGCTGCCGCCCTGCCGGTCTCCGCTCGTCGCCCTGGACTGCGCCCCTGCCGTAAGAGCTGCCCATGGCGACCTCATCGTCCACCCCGTCAACTTCCTCCTCCCTCTCCGCAGTTCCCACAATAACCCTGCCCCCTGTCCATACTGCACCCATCATTCTTACTACCACCCCTTCCCTCGCCTCCACAACAATCACCTGGAGCCCCTCCAGCCTTCCCCAAACTACCCTCCCGCTCCATGTCATCCTCTCCGCTTCACCATCCTATGAGGTCCCCCCTCCCCCGCCGATCTACCTCCCCCTCACCACACCCTACACTGCACCGGTCAACCCCGCCCGTGTGACGCACCGCCGAGCCACGGTGGCAGATACGCCGCTGTCGCCCCCGCCCCCTTCTCACCTTCTACCCCACCATCCGCCTCCCATCGAAATCCCACTCAATCCTGTTTCCCTCCCAGCCCCTCCTACCTATGCCTCCGTCACCGTCTCTGCTCCAGCATCTCTACCTGCCTCTACTGGCGCCATCCCCAAGCGCACCGAGAAACGGGGAAGTGCTGACCCTTCCCCCGCCTCCACCAAATCAAAGAAAGCTCCCCCCCTCCCCCGCCCCCTCCTCCTCCCCCTCTTACCGACCCTATGGACACCGCCCCCATTCTCCCACGTCCCCAACCCGACCTGTTCACATATGTACTGTCCCATCCTGATCCCCGATTCCTTGAACATAAAAACCTCTCCCTCCAAATTCGGAAGTATTTCCCCTCCGCCCCCGTCTCCCAAATTATTCCCCGCCGAGACTCTGTCCTCCTGAAGTCCCCCAGCCCCACCCTCCACACGGACATCCTCGCTCGCAACCCCAAGGTCCTTTTCGGCCCTCATGCCACCCTCACCCCCTACTATACAGCCTCCTCTGCCCGCCAACCACCTCCCCCCCGCCGCCCTCCGACCCTCACCACCGTGATCACAAGGCTTAGTCCTTTGATTACGGAGGAAGAGGTGTTGGAGCAACTCAACTCTCACCCCGACATCTCCATCCGTTCCGCCAAGCGGATCAACAATGACTCCGGCCCCACCCGTTTGATGCGGATATTTACTGAATCCGCATCTTCCCTTGACCACCTCTTCCTCGAGGGTGCGCTGATATACGATCGCCGCCACACGGTAGAACCCTCCCGATCCCCCCCGCAAGCCTACCGCTGCGTCAGGTGCCTCGTTTATAATGATCACCTGACGCAGAACTGCAAAAACCCTCCCACCTGTCCCCACTGCAAAGACTCCCACCTCCATAAACACTGTCCCAACCTCACCTCTCCTCCCACCTGCAACACCTGTGGCGGCCCCCACCCTACTTACTCCTACAAGTGCAAATCCGTCCCTCCACCTGCTCCCTCCAAACCCGAACTCACCGTCTCGATCCGCCCCATAGATCCTCCCATGCACCCCAATCAATTCTTGGTCCCTCCCCCCACCGCCGAAGACGTTATCCGGTTCGTCACCACCGTCCTCACCAACATCCACCCCTTCCAACGTCCCCACACCCTCCAACAGATTGCACTGGCCGCCAGGTATGTGTTCAATCTGGACACCTTTGCAACCTTCTCCCGTGCCCACTCCCACTTCGCCTTTTCCCGCCTCGAGACCCAAGTCTAAGTCCCTCCGGTCCCCTTCCTTTCCCCACCCCTCCTCTACCCTCCCCGACCCTCCCTCTACCCCATCATGGCAGGCCCATCCTATACCCTCCTCTACCACAACATCCGCTCCCTCCCAGCCAATAAGAACCTCTTCCTCCACACTCTCTCCCAACACTGCGTGGATGCCTTCCTACTCAACGAGACCTTCCTGCAGCCCCGCCGTCCCGTCAACACCAATCCTTACCTTCTCCACCGCACCGACGGACCCCCACCCCTGGCCCGAGGCGGAGTGGCGATCGGCCATCTCCGTCACCACCCCGTCCGGCTACACCCTCTCCTCAATGACCCCACTGAACACTTGACCCTCAGCCTCTTTCTTCCCTCCCTCACTGTCACTCTCGCCACCATTTACATTCGTTCCACCTCTCCTCTCCCGTACGATTTCCTCTCCCATATCGACCGCACCTTCCCGACCTATGTCATTGCCGCTGACTTCAACCTTCATTCCCGTCACCCCGCTGAACTCCGGCGGTGGCGTCAGTTCGTCACCACCTCGCTCCGGGGCGACATCCTTCTCCTTCCCCGCCCAACCCGCCCCGAAAGCAACACCACACCCGATGCAGTACTGGTGTCTCCCAACCGCCTGGGGCGCATCACGGCGGACGTCCTAGACCTAATAGGCAGTGACCACGCCCCTGTCCTACTTACCTTTGACCACCACCCCCGCCCTGCCCGCGCTCCTCGTCCCATGCCCCCTCCCAAACTCGTCCATGATTATTCCCGTGCCGACTGGGATGCCTACCGTCGCTCCATCGACACCTCGGTCGAAAGCCACCAACTACCCCTCCATACTCCCGCCGATATTGACCATGCCTCCTCCTTTCTCCAGCAGACCGTTGCTGACGCGATCCATGCCCACATCCCTACCCGGGCGATCTATCCTCACCGCCCTACCCTTCCTCCACAGGCCGTCCTTCTCCTCCGCGAATCCCGCCGTCTGTACCGCTCCTTTCTCCGGACCCGTGACCGGGATACTCTCCAACGCCACTGGCAACTCCAACGACACATAAGAAACCTTTTGACCGCGAAGAAACGCCGGGACTGGCGTCAGACATGCACCCGCCTTAACTCGCTCCTCCCGGTCTACTCCTCCAAATACTGGCGTGCCTTCCGCCGCCTTACTGGCAGTCACTCCTCCCCCCACTACCCACTTCTCCATGATGATCGTCCTTTCCCTGACAACGCCAGTAAGGCAGAACATTTTGCCTCCTACCTTTCTGATGTATTTTCCATTCCTGATGATCCCCTTTTTGACTACTCTCTCTTCCCGGACGTCCATGAGCGCACCGACACCTCCTCTCCTCCGCTCGCCCCTGGCTTCCAGTACTTAGACCACATTCCTCCCTCAGAATTGAACACTCCCATTACTGCCCGTGACATAATAGACACTCTTCGCACAAAACGAAACTCCGCCCCTGGGCACGACCGGCTAACCTACCGCCACCTTCGCGCATGCCCCCTCTCATTTCATGAAGTCCTTGCCAAACTCTACAACATCATCCTTTATACTGGCTTCTACCCCGACCTGTGGAAAACCTCCCGTATTCTCATGTTCCTCAAACCCGACAAACCCCCGTCCCAGACCTCATCTTACCGTCCCATCAGTCTTACCTCCGTGTTCAGCAAGGTCCTGGAAACCATCCTTTCTCGTCGAATCCACCAGCACCTCCACCGCCACCAGTTTCTCCCCCCTCCCAATGTGGCTTCCGACCCTCCTTCTCCACCGACGACCAGCTCCTTCGCCTGACTCATCTCCTCTCCGTCCAACTCAACTCCCGTCGCTCCGCTATTTTTGTATCCCTCGACATCCAAAAAGCCTACGACCGAGTATGGCATTCCGGTCTCCTCTTCAAGATCCAGCTCTATGCCCTTCCCATAAATTACGTCCGCCTAATCGCTTCCTTCCTTACCCGCCGCCCCTCCTACGTCACTGTCTGCAACTCCGACTCCCGTATTTTCTACCCCTCCGCTGGGGTGCCCCAAGGCTCAGTCCTCTCTCCCCTCCTCTATCTCCTCTACTCTGCCGACATGCCTCAACCCAGACCTCCCGTCTATCTCCTCCAATATGCTGACGACACCGCCTTCCTGGCCCTCGCCCCCTCCCTTGCCCGTTCCCAGGTTTTGCTCCAGTCCCACCTCACCGAGTTCGCCTCCTGGTGTAACCGGTGGCTCCTCTCCGTCAATCCCGACAAATCCCAGGCAATAGTCATATGTCGTACTACCCGCACCTTCCGCCTCCACGATTTCTAACTTACCCTTCACAACCGACCCATCCGTCACACCCCCACCCTCAAGTACCTTGGTCTTCCCCTTGACCGCCAACTGTCCTGGACTCCATACCTCAAATCCCTCCGTGAGAAAGCTCTGTCCCGCCTAAACCTCCTAAAACTCCTTACTGGCCAGACGTGGGGCGTCCACCCTTCCACTGTCCTTCACACCTACAAATCAATCATGCGCCCCGTCCTTTGTTCCTTCCACCCCGCCTGGATATCAGCCCCTCCTACTTTCTACAAGTCCCTCCAGATTCTAGAACGCCATGCCCTCCGCCTCGCATACCGTATCAGACTCCCTTCCCCCACGCGGATCCTCTATGACCTCATCCCCTTCCCTCCTCTCCTACAACATCTTGAACATCTCCAGCTCCTTTACACATCCCGCAAAATAGAGTCCCAAAACCCTCTGGTCTACCCTATTCTTACAAATCCTGGACCTCTGCCACACCTCCACCAAACCGTTCCTCCCGGCCTTCACCTCCGTACGCTCCGTATCCTCTCCCAGGGCAATTTCCGCACCCTTCCTCTACCGGATACCGAACTTCGCCCTGATATCTACCCCTCCTACCAACTCTGATCCCTTCCCCGTAGCATCAGCGCCCCTCCCCTCTCTCCCGTCCCTTTCCCTTCCCGCCCGCTTGGCTACCCCTCTCCCATGCCCAGAGTCTCGTCACTCCTTCCCTCCTTACGCTCTCTTCCCTCCCCTTCTCCCCCTCCCCCGCACATCCCCCGCCCCTGCCCCCCCTCCCCCCCTCTATCCCCCTCCCCACCCCCCGCGGGGGCGTCTCGACTTTTTATCTACGTGTTCAGTGCAAGTGCCTCCAGTGTCGTGTGTTTTACTCAGTGCCTCCATAATCGCCGTCCCCGTGTTTTATTTTGTACGCCGTCCGCTGTCTTCATGTGTGAACTTCGTGTCTCTGCAATGCACCCGTCTGTTTTTTTGTTCTCTGCCGTATGTTTTGTCCTGTGTGTACATGTCCGTTTTAGTCTGTCGAAAACTCTGTATGTCAATGTTTTTAATTTCCGCAATTTTTTTCTTCTTTTTATATTTTATCTCCTCTTTGTCAACATTTTTGTATGTCACATGGCTGAAGAGCAGCCACCGCAGCTGCTGCCAGCCTGCCAGCTGTTTCTACACCTGGCTTTAAAACAACAATAAAGGAAAAAAAAACTGCCTGAGAGGCAGTCAGTGCTGTGTGTGAGTTCGTAATAAACGTGCTTTCAGTATAAGTGCTGTGTTCAGTTGCCTTCGAAGTCAAGCCTGTTTCCATTTAAACGCGACAATATGATGTACAACCCTAAACAATTTTCGTTTAAAAAGGGCACACTTAGAAAATATTTTGAATCATATATCGAGAAGACCCGGCATTTAGACGACCCCCTGCCCCCGAAGTAATGAGCAAACTGTCTTTCCCGCTTAAAAAGGAGCTCATGTACAAACCTTTAAATGATGTAGACAAATTAATGCGGACCCTAGACCGAATGGATATGCTGCACAACGAAGAGAGCCGTACACAGGGAAATACTGACGCCTGTTCGAACGGTCATGACAACCAAAACCGTTCGAACAGCGGAGGACAGGTGCAGTTGCACCAACATAACTCACAACAGCACAATAATCCGAATAACCATAAAAAAAAAAAAAAAAAAAACAGCAGAAACAATTCCGGAATTCAATTTACCAGACACGACAGGAATAGAAACCGATTTCATCCCGGATACAACGGAAACCGCAATAATAATAGTAATTGGAATCACAACAACCGATCCAACAATCAGAATTACGGTAGCGGCGCGCAGCCATCAAGCCAGCCCGGACCAAGCTATTACCAACCTAACAACCAGTATCGGCAGTGGGGAAATGAAATTCAGGACCAACCAGTACAAATGATAAGGGTTCAAGGTACATCAACCGCCGATGACTGCATATAGTCATATGCCCGATTCGTACGCAACTTCGCATAGTGGAGTAATGATTGTGGATATAACCTCAAATATTGACAACTGGCAAGTGGAAAACTAAACACGGCCAGGGTGGGCCTCCGAACTTTGCCCATGGAAGGGACAGGGTGGCAGACTGATTACAAACAGAATAGTATACCAAACCAGGCTTTAAACAGAAATACGCCTCCCATCACACTGGTTCGTTACAATGACAGTCAACATATAACCAAGGAATTACAAAATGGAAACAGGAAGTGTACGAACCAAACTAATGAAGAAATACAGGATACTATTCAAGTCAACATGTATGGTATCGATGTAGAAGTATTGATTGACACAGGGGCATCAATAAGTGTAATTAATGATAATTTGATCAAGGCCATTAGGGAAAAAATCAAGCTGCCTACATCGCCAATTAGCAACTGTAGGGTGACAGGTGCAATCAGTGCTCAGGCTCAGTTGGTTAGGGAACAAGTATTGATAGTGTTTAACGCAGGAAATGAGGAATACACATACCCATTCCTAGTGATAAAAAACCTGTCAATTACCTGCATATTTGGGCTAGACTTTCTGAGGAAAAACCTAGCAACCCTCGTTTTTTTTAGGGGCGCCTGTTACTTTATTCAAGATGCTAAGGAGAAACAAGGCCCCTGGAGTAGATGATATTCCATCAGAACTACTGAAGTCTCTGGGAGAACCAGCCATGACAAAATTGTTTCATCTGGTGTGTAAGATGTATGAGACAGGTGAAGTACCCTCAGACTTCAAGAAAAATGTTATAATCCCAATTCCAAAGAAATCAGGTGCAGACAGGTGTGAAAACTACAGAACCATCAGTTTAATAAGTCATGGTTGCAAAATATTAACATGAATTATTTACAGAAGGATGGAAAAGCTGGTGGAACCCGACCTCGGGGTAGATCTGTTTGGGTTCAGGAGAAATGTAGGAACACGGGAGGCAATACTCACTTTACGGCTTATCCTAGAAGATAGATTAAGAAAAGGCAAACCTACATTTCTAGCTTTTGTAGATTTGGAGAAGGCTTTGGACAATGTTGATTGGAATAAATTCTATCAAGTTCTGAAGCAAATCAGGAGTAAAATATAGGGAGCGTAAGGTTATTTACAACTTGTACAAAAAGCAGACAGCGATTGTCAGAGCTGAAGGGCATGAAAGGGATGAGTGGAATGTGCGTTCTTGGCCGTAATTCTTGTAATTAATGAGACTTGTAAGCTGGCCATAAATGGGGACAAATGAGCAATTACAAATCATTAAAAGTGTCAAAGAACTGCAGTTCTGTGTGTTGCCTTCGTCTTTTGTAGTGAAATAGTTTTCGCCCCATGAGATTTCAGCCAGCCGCTCCCGAGATCAACGATCTTCAACATCGAGAACCATCGATCTACGACCACAAAACGGCACAAATGGTACGTTCCTGGTCCTGTCCCCACAAATATACACTTGTCATCATGATGAAACAATGCGACTATGAGCTACATTTCAGCACATACCACGTGGAACCCTGATCAAGAGACCACCTGTACACCACATGTTGAATGGTACCAATGTCATTAAGCAAGAATCTCTGCAGTCTTGAGAGCCATTGAGGCACAAAATACCCTTAGGCTGCTTCTGGGTAGCACTTGAATCTCTGAGGTATTTATTTATTTTTGACATGAGCCCCTATACTCTGTAACAAATTCGCCGCCGGCCGCGGTGGCCGAGGAGACTGAGGCGCTCCAGTCACGATCTCCACGGCCACTACGGTCGGGGGTTCGAATCCCCCCTCGGGCATGGATATTTGTGCCGTCCTAGTTCGTAAGTAGTTCATAAGTAGTTTGTAAGTTTAGGGACTGATAACCCCGTAGTTGAGTCCCATATACTATACAAACATTTGAACAAATTCGCCTTGTGTTCTACAGGCTCCTAATTTTTCTCATTTTGTGTTATTTCATATTGATTATCAGACACATATCCAGACATTTAAAGCAGTTTGGGAGTGCAATTACTTCATATTGATGATAGTTTGTAACATCATTCCCTCTATTCATACATTCTGGATGTGAAAAATCTGTTTTCTCAAACATTTGGTCGTTCTGGTACTGAAATCCTGGTGTTATAAGCCAAAATTGCAGAGAATACTGATTATGTGTTAGCTCCAATCAAGGGCACGGAGCAAGCCGCACATTCCAAACTAAAAAGGCCGCTTAGATGAGTCTTGTTTTCAAATAAGGTTACACAATACATGTTGAACAGAGTGGTGTGTTGCACAAATATACCGTTGCTGTCGACATCCTTTTTAGTGCAGCACCATGGACGTCAGTACGACAGAGCTGAAAGCCAAGGGTTGTAGACAGTGCCATGCAGGTAACTCCCGGTGCAATGTTTGGGAATAATAGGCACTGGTAGTCAGGCAAATGAGCTCAACACAGGTGTAGAACAAAATGTTCTGGCACTTAACTGCTCTTGTTACCAGTCCCTATACTTACAAACTTTTGTAACTTACTCAAAGTAACGTAAAGACAAACACACACACACACACACACACATACACACACACACATGCTAGAGGGAGGACTCGAACCTCCGACGGTGTGCAACCGCGCTCGAGGGAGGACTCGAACCTCCGAAGGTGTGCAACCGTTCATTCCACAGCAAGGCGCCTTAGAACGCTCGGTCACTTCGCCACGGCCTATACAGTATAATTATCAGTCTTAAGGTTAAGTGACAGTTAGTTCAGACATTGCACAAAGTTAATAACGTTGTTTCGTGGGCACATTGTTAATGGTTACATCGCTGTTATGAGTACTTGATGTAATGGATGTTGGTGGACACATCAAGTTCATCTTTATGAAATTGTGTATGTTGTTGTTGTTGTGGTCTTCAGTCCGGAGACTGGTTTGAGGTTGTGCATGGCTATTAGGCGAGGGGTCTCGCGAATTCTGTCACCGACTATACACGTTGCAAGCTGTCTTTTCGTGTTACCTATGTGCTTAACCGTGCAGATTTTAGCTGGTATGAGACAAAATGCCTAACATGAATCGTCCTATTTTAATATCGGTGGGATATCTTACTAATCTATTTATATCTATAAATGTGAATGTCTGTTCCGTGTACGTTTATCACGTCTGAACCACAAGACATAAAGAGCCAAAAATTTGTACAGTTACTAATGTCTACCCGGGGAAGGCTTTAGGCACGGTTTTATGGCGATCGGATAGCTGACTGTCTGTTCGGTGTACGCTTATCATGTTAGAACGACAAGACGCAAGGTCTTAAACATTTGTACAGTTACTAATTTATACCCGAGGAAGGTTTTAGGCACGGTTTTATAGCGATCTGATAGATATTTATTAGTTTGAAGAATATAATGCGAAATGCGGAACAATAATTACTCTTTGAAAATTATATTTACTCTTTGAAAATGGTTTTATTGGCTGAATTGTAGCTTGAGGATTGATAACGATAAAAGGGTGGAGTATATTAGGATGGAAAGTTATCGGTGTATATAAAATTCTACATGTGTGTGTGTGTGTGTTAATATTTCGCTCTGCAGCGAAAACTACAGAACGCAGGCGAATGATATGTGTGTAATTGTTGTCCGAAGTCTCCAGTTGTACACCATAGCAGTTCCATGCCGATAGCTAAAAGGAGGTGAAAGATATGGTGGTTGAAAGTCGTCAAATTGTAAAAAAAATTCAGACTGAAGGCCAGCACTCTATAGCAAGGAGTTTACATACAGCGAAACGTGATACCACAGACCATATCTTTTGTCTATGCGTGCTACAATGTCTTCAGCTCTTTCTCTGTAAGGATAAACATTCAAATAATTTTTTTTTATTTGAATGTTGATTAAAAATGTTTGTTTCCAAACAAGGTATTGTATTTAATTTCATCCTTCAAAACCAGTCTTACAGCACATTACTGAAAGAGAGCTTATCTATCATAAGCTACAACACGGAAGCGGAGCCGCGGGTTTAAGCTCATAAATATCTTAAACAAATACAAATTTGTCTGTGAATCACATAAACAACTTAAGAATGTCTCAGAATGTGTCCCACCAATCTATCCCTTCTCTTAGTCAGGATATGACAAAAACTCCTTTTCTCTCCAATTCGGTTAAACACCCCCTCATTAGTTACGAGATCTACGTCTGTAGCACCACATTTCGAAAGCTTCTATCATCTTTTCTTTTTGTCTGAACTCCTTTTAGTCCATGTTTCACTCCAGACAAACGCTTTCAGAAAGGACTTCCTCACAAGTAATATAGGATGTCAAAAAAATTCGCTTCTTCAGAAACGCTTTTCTTCCTATAGCCATTCTGCATTTTATGTCTTCTTTACTTCGGCCATCAAAAGTTATCTTGCTACCCAAGTAACAAAACTCATCTACTACTTTCATTGTCTCTTTACTTGGACTGATGACGCCGTAGTTAAGTCCCATAAGCTGTACTAACATTTGAACATTTGTCTCTTTACTTAATCTAATTCCTTCAGCATCGCCTGATTTTCAGACGCTACATTAGATTATCATTGTTTTACTCTTGTTGGTGTTCATCTTACACCCTCTTTTCAAGACATTGTCCAGTCTATTCAATGGTCTTCCAGATCCTTTGCGGTCTCTGACAGAATTACTATGTCATCGGCAGGCCGCAAAGTTTTTATTTCTTCACCCTGCACTTTAATTCCCTCTCCAAATTTTTCCTTGCATTCCTTCACTACTTGCTTAATGTACAGATTGAACAACATTGGGGAAAGGCTACAACCCTGTCTTACTCCCTTCCCAACCTTTGCGTCTCTTTCATGCACTTCAACTCTACTAACGGCTGTCTGATTTTTGTATAAGTTCAATATAACTCCTCGCTTACTTTATTTCTTCACTGCTGCCTTCAGAGTAAGAAAGAGTGTATTCCTCTCGACATTGTCAAACGCTTTCTCCAAATCTACAAATGCTAAAAACGTAGGTTTGCCTTTCCTTAGCCTATTTTCTTAGATAAGTCGTAATGTGAGTATTCACTCGTGTGTTCCTAATTTCTCCTAAATCCAAACTGATCTTCCCCAAGGTTGGTTTCCAGAAGTTTTTCCATTCGTTTGTAAATCATTCGTGTTAGTATTTTGCACCCATGACTTATTAATCTGATAGTTCTGTAATTTTCACATTTCTCTGCACCTGCTTTCCTTGGAATTGGAACTACTATAGTCTTCTTTAAGTCGGAGGGTATTTCCCCTGTCTCATAAATCTTTCGTACTAGGTGGAACAATTTCTTCATGACTGGCTCTCCTAACGATATCCGAAGTTCCAACGGAATGTCCTTTCTGGAATCTCTTAAGTTCATAATCAATAAGTTAGGGTCAGAGTCTATATCTGCCCCTGCACATGTCTTACAATTTAAAACCTGGTTTCTAAATCTATTCCTTACTATTATAAAGTTAATCTGGTACTTTCTAGTGTCTACTGGTCTCTTCCACGTATACAGCCTTATTTCATGATGATTAAACCAAGTGTTGGTGATCAATAAATTGTGCTCTGCATAGACTTCTACCAAGCGGTCTCTTCTTTCATTCCTTTTTCCCAGTCCATATTTCCTTATCGTCCTTTTCCTACTACCGAGCCGGCCGCGGTGGCCGGTGGGGACTGAGGCGCTCCAGTCACGGTCTGCACGGCCACTACGGTCGGGGTTCGAATCCCCCCTCGGGCATGGATATTTGTGCCGTCCTTAGTGTTAGCTAGTTCATAAGTAGTTTGTAAGTTTAGGAACTGATGACCCCGTAGTTACGTCCCATAAGCTTAACAAACTTTTAAACATTTCCTACTACCGAGTTCCAGTCCCCCATCGCAATCAAGTTTTCGTCTCCCTTTGGAAGAGTACACCTGTCGCTGTATCATACAGTTTGATTTAACGTAATGTATATATTGTCTTAAATTTGTTTATTTCATGTATTTTTCATTTCTTGTATGCTAGATATATTTCTTATGTAACGTCATTTTCAAGTTTGAATCATTTAGTATGTGTAAACCCGCATGAATGCACGGACATTCTTTTGCTGTAAGTTGGCAATGCGCCAGAGAAAATGTTGAACCTGTTCTAAAGACTGTCTTTGGTACAGAAGTAGTAGCTGTGAGTGTCGCGCTGCTGAAGCAATCGCGGAGCGGACTCGCTATAGGAAACACATAAATATTTTGTTGATGGTGCAGAGGCACGGTAGGCGCAGTGTGGTGCGAGTTTAATGCAATTGCAATAAGCCTGAGAGACGTACTGTTTAATGTATTGAAGGAAGTGCGAAACAAGTTTATTTATAGTCGAAAGTGATCAGTGTAATCTTTTTCCATGTGTGCAAGAAAAGTAATTGTTTTGTTATCAAGTCTATTGTCACCGAGAGTGATCGATGTTGTAATCGTGGAGGTTAGAAGGTGTATCGAGGTGATATCAATGCATGGAGATTTCAGCCAGACGAGCTGAACAAAGAGTTGTCGATAAAAATAATTTGAACCAGTGGTAAGAGTACCTATTGTAATCATATCTGTCTTGTATTGTCTTCACGACGAAAACGACGAAAGCAGATGAGTACTTTTGTTACATTTTATTTTGTATGCATGTAAATGTAGAGTCAACCCAGTCAGGATTTTGGTTCAATTATACATGACTTATTTTGAAACCAGTCTTAATTTTGTAAGTAGTTGTAGTCACCCCATTATCACCCTTATTAGATTATGTTGATTATGCAAGCCTGTACATTGACTAACAAGTTCAATCATTTTCGAAGTAATTACGATCAGTTTTAAAGAAATTACTAGACGAGTTAAAGAATTGCTGAACGTGTTACAACCACAGAGACTAGTAATTAAAGTGCAGTGCTGTTCTAAGTTGTGCAATCAATTTTTTAAGCCAAAGATTTTAACTTGTATGAGAGTTTGCACGTAAAGTTGGTTTCATTTATAGAGAAAGTAACCAGGCTAACAGTAGTCAAAGTATTATAGTTGATTAACCAGACTTGACGAAAGTAATTTTTATGAAATACGTTAAATGCCAGACTCTGCTCAGCCAGTTACACGCGTACGCTACCCAGGGCCTGGAACCAATTTACCAAAAAATAGTTCATGCAAAGTTTTATAAGGAAGTTGAATGCTTTAAACAATATTATCAAAATAATTGGGAACCTTGACTGTAGTATTTGTGAAGCTCATTGCACCACGCAGTTTCACAGTACTCAGCTATTATCATTTCAATCAGAGTCTATCAGCTATTACGATTTTGATTATAACACGAACAGGCCATCACCACTACATGAATTCTGACACATTTATTAGTGACGTTGTGCTGTTCGTGAATCGTAAGAGGTGCTAGTTGGAGGCTGTAGTCAATGCTAAGTCAGATAGCGCCAAGCTTAATTAATTACCACAGTGACTGTTTTAAGTTAATTAATATCAATTTTTTATTTATTCAAAATTTTAACTTACACTGCGAATGTGTTGTTGCGAACCATTAGTTGTGATTTGCTGCAACATTCAATAACAAAATTATTATTACTGGAGCATATCATTATGCATTCTGAATTTTGAGATTTTTTTGACGACCTCCAACGGGCAATCTTTCAATAATTGATTTGATTTATTGTACTCTATTTTCATGCTGTTATAAAAAAACACAAATGTTGCGAAAAATGTTACTTCAGATAATAATATTCTCATGTCATTTCACTGTGTTAAATATTAACTGATTTTTCAATAAAATAGGCAATTATTTGCAAGTAATGCTTTCATTTGTTGCAACACACGGTCGTTTATTGCGAAAAGGTCATAAGTCAGCAATTTTTAAATTAATATTGTGGTTAACTATTAATTACAAAACAAAAATACACAGTGCAACACAGTGTTTGGCACCTCACTAAATATTGATATTGATATAACACTAAATAAATAAATGGTTTATGCTGTAGAACGTTTTTTCCTTCTCCTGTAAAATGTTACTTTCATGACTAATGACCTTTTTGAAATGACTGATTCAATTTGAATACTGTTTGACACCAAACTGGCCTATTGATCAAAATATCCAGTTCATCGTCGGTCACATAGAAGGAGAACCGGCAACTCGCATGCGAATGCATATTTATAATTGTGACAATGAAAATGATTTTAGGAGAACATTTTTAACCGCATACTGGTCACAAGCAGCACAAGATCGCGCAGAGAACAACCTACAAATGTTCAGAAGTTTTGAGCGCTCTGGTTTCGTAACACCTGCTGACTATTTTCAGCATATGATTCAAAGGAATCAATTTCTGACATTCCCATATACTGCTACCGAGTTAATCCGTCTTTGCCTAAATAAATTACCGTCTCATTTGCGGCAAGTTGCTGTAGCAGCACATTGCAAACATGATCTAGAGGCCTTCCTTGAATTAATGCACGAGATAGAAAATGAAGACGATGATTACCACTTGGGAAATCGACGAAATGACAGGCAAAGAAATGATCGTCAATCACATTACAGCCCACGACGAGATAATATCGATTTATATAATGGAAATAACAATAGGCAAGGAAACCACCGCCATTCCGATAACGGTCACGGGCAACCACAGCCCAATTATAATAATCAGAACAATTACAACAACCATAACAATGACACCCAATATTCAAACTACCATTCCGACCATCAGAATAACGTTCGCGGTCGTAATAAAGACAGGAATTTTGATCGCCGTAGACGCTATAACAATAACAATAATAATAACGACTCACGAAATACAAATTGGGGCGATAGACGCAATGATAATCGTGACAATAACAGAAACTACTCGAACGATAGATCTCACGAACGACATTCAAACTCATCATATAGTAACAATTCCAGTGAGCATCCCCAACAAAATAATGAGCAATCACAAAATTGGCATCATAATAATCACCACCAGCCGTCACAACAAAAGTGAACCGGTTGAAATTAGGTCACCTAACCCACGTCACAATATTTCTCAAAACGGCCCGTCACAATGTTGACTAGCGGTGAATAATTTGTTCGACCAACAAGCTTACTCAAATGAACATACAGTATGTTTAATTCAATCCGAGCACCCGGAAAACATTAATTCCATCAAACATTCATCCAATGCTAACATTGTCATTGCTCATGCAGAGGTACATCATTGTGACGTAATTCCTACTACACGCGACAATATGGACAAAGACACACATTCTTATTTTATTCCAAGTAACACGAACACACATCATCACTCGAGTGACGACATAATACAAACAGACAATGATTCAGAATGGGAAATTTATAGTTTACCTTCCAACTGTGAACAAGATGTAGTGCATGATGTTAATTTTATTCAAACTGTCTCGGTCCTAATTTACCACAGGCCGCATATTGAAATAGATTGTAACGACACTGTTTCGGTTGTGTTTAATAAGATTATTGAAACCCAGCATAATATGTCTCACGAGTTTGATCAATTAAATTTGCAAGACATTAATGTGAGTGAATGGGTTGAGAATTACATGCCTTGGTCGGATAACGACAGTGTGTATGACATGTGTAACGAAAATGTGTGTGATGACGATTATGGCCTTATGGATACTTTCATTAATCAGGAGAATGTACTAAACCCTGATGAACAATGCGAAGTGCACTTTATTGATTGTGACGACCCCAAGAATATTTTATTGCAAGAAAAAACCGACTGTTTAAACATTCCTATCCACCCCATTGTTTCAGTTCAAATTGGCAGTGCTAACTTTTCGGCAGTTTTGAATTCCAGTAGTCCCATTTCGGTTGTTAGTGAAACCATTTTCAAACAATACTCGTACTTTTCAAGTTGCCCCATACTACCGTCGTTATCTACAAAGATTCGGGGGCTTATTTCCGGCAAAGCCATTGACGTCAGGCGCCAAGTGCGCGTAGAATTTATCTGCCAAGGTAATCAATTTTCGGTTAATCTTCTAATAGTTCCATCTTTAACCACACAACTGAATCTCGGTGTCGATTTCTTAACAGAGTATCGTGTCATTTTTTACTTTAATAATGCTATTGCCACTGCTATCATCGACTATCACGTAATTCAGTTGAAGTTAGAAGACTGGATTACGGGGCACGAAGAACCATCCCATTGTTTAAAATTCCTACCCAATTTTGCCTCTGATGTTCAAAATTTTGTTGATATCACTGACAAATATCTACCAGACAAAGATATTAAATTTATTTCCGACGTCATCAATGCAAAACTTAACAAAGTTGTCTATGCTTCAGAACAAGACAAACAAGAATTATGAGAAAATTTTTCCGTGTCTTTGCTAATACGCTTGGAACCATTAAGAACTTCCTGTACGAATTTAAAGTAAAAGAACACAACAAATTTTTCGTCCCCCCATACCCCATTCCTCTCGTTTATCGAGATAAGGTGAAGGCTTGAATTCAATCCATGTTAGAAAATCGTATCATTGAGCCTGCTACCAGTTCATACAACAACCCCCTTTACATCGTAGAAAAGAAAGACAAATCTATCCGTCTTGTTTTGGATTCTAGACAAATCAACACCATAATAATTCCAGAAACTGACCGACCACAATCTCTTGATGAGTTGTTACAAAAATTTAATGGGGTTAAAGTCTTATCCACAATGGACTCAAGATGAAGTTTTAGAGTGGTGAAATTGCACCCCGATTGCAGGAAATATATGGCCTTCCTTTGTTACGGCAATTGTTATCAATTCCATAAGCTCCCCTTCGGCCTTCGTATTTCATCTTCTGCGTTCATTCTATGAATGCCACTCATCCTGATGATTTAAAACAACGTATCACGACTTACGTTGATGATATTCTTATCGCAGAGGACTCTTGGGAAATTCACAATAAAACACTACATTCTTTGTTACAAATCTTTGCCGACGCCGGAATCACAGTGAACCTCGAGAAATCCCAGTTTGGTTGTTCCCACATTACGTTACATGGGCACATTATCTCCATTAAAGGTATCCATCCCGATCCTGAGAAATTAGAGGCGACTGACAAAATGCCGACTCCCACCTCTAAAAGGCAATTAAGAATTTTTAGGAGTAATTAATTTTTACCGAAAATTCTAAAACTAAAGAACCTAACCACCTCCAGATAATATGAACTAACTGGCAAGAGTATTGTTTGGTGTTGGGATGAAACCGCACAGTATGAATTTCAATCGCTTAAAGATGCACTTCTGAACGCAACTACATTACATCACCCCGATCTTTCTAAAACCTTTTGCATTGCTACTGACAGTTCGAAATTCGGGCTAGGCGTTCACGTCTTTCAGAAAATTAAAGAAAAGGGCGTTGTCATTCAAAAGACGGGAGCCTTTGCTAGCCGTATACTATCGAGATCCGAACTTAATTATTCTACTACCGAGATTGAGGCACTTGCCGTAGTGTGGGCGTTCGAAAAATTTCACTATTTTGCCTTTGGCTGGCACACATTTGTGTACACCGACCACCGTGCTCTTCAATTTTTGATGGCAAAACTAAATCACGACCGCCTTCGGAAGTGGGCTTTATTTCTTCAAGAATTCGACTTTTCAATTGTTCATATACCCTGTAAGGAGAACATTATTGCGGACACTTTGTACCGCTTCCCGGTTGGTCTCATTAAGGCGACGGAAGAAGCGTATCTTGAAAACAATTTTAGCATTTTGTATATTCAGAAGGTCACTTTTAAAAACCATATTTCCGCCACGCTCTCTGACAAAGCCCGAGAGCAAGATAGAGACCCAATTCGGCATGATATTAAGGTGAATGGCACGACAAACAATCTGGAGACAACAATCTATATAAGTATGATGTTGCTTGGAAGAAGCTTAATGAGAGCGATGAAGGTTTTACTAGGCTGACGACATATTTTAATGATTATGATGATGTTTTTATTATATGGTTTGTATGGATATTGCTTTGGAGTTTAAGTAGAGGTATATTTGTACTTAAGAGATGTGATGAAGAGTAATGAAGAGTTCAGGTTATGCTAAGTGAAGATTGTAATGTACTTCAGCACCAATATCACAATGAGGACTTCTCTGTTCCATTGTTACTAATCAATGTGCAGATGAATACACGTCAGTAATTGATAAATAGTGAGGCTCTTTATAGACAATATAATGTTATGATAATTGTTTCCCTTGCAAAGCACATAGACTGTTTCACATCCGTGTTTTCATTGTAATATTTTCTAGTCTATCTCCTGATACACATAGTGTATTAGTCTCAGTAGGTTGAGTGATCACTGTATGATTTTATTTCATGCGAATTTGCAAACAAACTGATGCTGTACGTAAGCTGATAGCTTTGTATTTCAATATTTTTCTGGTACCTGTTGTGAACTGTACTTGTGTTCGAATTAGGCAAATTTATTCTGTACATAAAAATATCCTGTTTAAATGTCAACAAACCCATTTGGTACACCCACCTTAGCTATGGCCATTATGGTGGCAAGAAATGTTTCACTAAACTAAGAGATTCCTGTTATTAACATGGAACGACGTATCCGTAATGTCTTATCGCGCTACAAGCTCTGTCAAAAGGCGAAGCCGCCTACAGTGTCACATGCCTCCCCATTTTATCCCATTGTTCCTTCAAAATTAAAACAATTTGCAGCTGTTGATCTTTTCGGCACTCTACCCCGAACTAATAATAGTTTCACGTTCCATTGGAACTTGTCTCAAAATTCGTTTCTTTCACCCCTCTCCGGCGGGACGTGGCTAAAACTGTGACCGCCGGTTTTGTAAAAATTTTTCTTAAAGAGATTGGCCACATTGATAAAGTTATTTCTGACAACGGACCACAATTTAGATCTAAAATTTGTTTGCGAATGCTTCGGCGTCGTAAAATTAAACCTGTTTTTATTTCTCTGTACCACGCCGCATCTAACCCATGCGAGCGTATCATGAAAGAACTCGCCTTTATTGTCACCGCCAACATAATACTTGGGACAAATACCTGTCTTCGTTCCAAACCATTATTAATGAATTGCCAAATGACTCCACCGGTTTACCATTATTGTTTGTCTTGAAAACAAACATCCACCTGATCGCATCAGAGAATTAGTGCCTTTCCAATACCACTGAAAGCTACGTCATCATGACAGTGATGATTTAGCGCTTGCCAACATCAAAGCAGCCACCGAGAAACGAAAATGCCAGTATGGTAAAGGTGTCGCCAAACAATTCTATGTTGGGCAGAAAGTTATGGTTAAATCTCATCGCCTCTCCCACAAAGGCAGAGAACAGATCCATAATTTTGTTCTTCTTTATAATGGTCCGTACCGTATTAGGAAAAACATCCACGACAACGTTGTTGAAGTGGAAACCATCAAAACTCGCAAAAGCAAAGGTGTACATCACATTTCTAACGTAGAAGTCTTCGTAATGTAACAGTTTTGTTCTTTTGGTATTTTTTTATGATTCTTCAAAACGCCACTTCTGATTGCTCGTCTTTTATACTTTGTATTCCATGCCTGAATACCACGCCTGATTGACTGCAGTTACATCTCGATGTCATCACTACAGCTATCGCTCTTTTGATCTATATTACTGTAGTACTAATTTATATCCAATCATAGCTCTTGTCATGTTGACAGATGAGATAATTGAAACCTTGTTTTCGATGGTACAGGTGACAGCTCACCAAAATAAGCACGCTGTATGACAGGATTTTACTACCTCGTTTTTGTACAGCACTTTTGGAGGAATGTGAACAAACCTCGCTATGTGTACATGTGACGACTACTTTTGACAATTTTTTTTTTTTTTTTTTTTTTTTTTTTTAAGTCAAACGTCATCTACGGAACATAAAATATTGTATTTCGATTTATCCTGTGGCACAATTATTCTTTTGTTGTATGACATGTCACTAATACTGTATATATTTTCAGAGCCGATTGAACCTAATTACTACCATGTGTTCCTGTACAATTGATCTTTCAAAAGGTAACGTTTGAAATACAATAATGCTGGAAAGAATCTGGAGACAATAATCTATAGTATAAGTACCATGTTGCTTGGAAGAAGCTTAATGAGAACGATGAAGGTTTTACTAGGCTGACGACATATTTTTTTTAATGATTACGATGATGTTTTTTATTATATGGTTTGTATGGATATTGCTTTGGAGTTTAAGTAGAGGTATATTTGTATTTAAGAGATGTGATGAAGAGTAATGAAGAGTTCAGGTTATGCTAAGGGAAGTTTGTAATGTACTTCAGCACCAATATCACAATGAGGACTTCTCTGTTCCATTGTTACTAATCAATGTACAGATGAATACACGTCAGTAATTGATAATTAGTGAGGCTCTTTATAGACAATATAATTTTATGATAATTGTTTCCCTTGCAAAGCACATAGACTGTTTCACATCCGAGTTTTCATTGTAATATTTTCTAGTCTATCTCCTGATACACATAGTGTATTAGTCTACAGGCATATGCCTGATGTATGTCCAGACAATGTAAGGATTAATTTAGTTTTCTCATTATAGGGTGGGAACATTTCTAGATAAGATGATTTTTTTTTTCTGTATAAACACCTTTTGATTTCATGAACACGTACGGCATCTGGTTGGTTTACTAAAAATTTGTGGAGATGATAATTTGTACGATATGGAAGGATTTTACTTGCAATTGTTGTTTTCATAGCCATAAAATGTACTTTTACAAATACCAGACTTCACTGTAAAGTCATGACCGATGTCAGTTATATTTGATTAGAGGCAATATTTCATCTCTGTTGGCAGGAAAACGTAAAATATGCACTGTATCAAGGAATGTACCTTCCATCGCAAACTGTTGAGAGACATAGGCTAATTGTATTGTGATCATTTTCATTTTAGTAGAATTATTTTGATGGAACACCATCCACTTTTTACTGTAAATACTTTAGGATAGATTAAAAACTCCTTGAGAATCCCAACACACTATGTACTATTGTATTGTAGCTCAACTTTGATAGCTGGAAAACAGCATGATGTCATGTACAATCGGTGACAGAATTCACGAGACCCCTCGCCTAATCGCTATGCACAACCGCAAAGTTTAGCTGCTTGGTGGGGAATATTAACAGCTAGGGGAGACGATCGTACACACTGTCGATTACACGGGTACCTGAGACGGAATCTGGGAGGAAAACAGTCATCTTTCAGAATCGCAGACTGTGCTAACACGCGTGCTTTCTATGCAACGTGAAGGCGACTTCGCAAACAGATCTTACAAGCTGTTGCGTTTTAGCCATTGTGGAGCTATTCGCGACCGACATATTCCTTTCCACATCTGTTTTCTTATAGTTTCAGTGAACGATGACAGCAATTAGAATTGAGATGTTGCTGTCCGTGTATACTGTCTGACGTTACTGAAACATTCAAATGGAAAATTTGCATGCGTAACATAACACTTTGTTACGAAGCTAAGAAATACAGCGCACCACGATGTTCGGAGCTATTACGTGACGGTTTCCATCCATCGCTTCTCGGCCTTTTGGCTAAGATCAAAGTGTAGTATCTGTTCTTATCAGCTTAATAGCTGGAGAATCCAGGTGCACATGGCGATGTATGTTTTTTTAAGCTCTTCCTTCCTCGGCAAGATGGGCGGTGAGCGCCTTGGCTTAACCGCCTGGGCCCGCTGCGCCACTTTTTCCTCCCCTGGATCTTTTTCTGGCGTCGAGTCTGCTCTTTGATGGTGGGACCAGACTCCATACGCTTGCGTGCGCCTCTCATGGGTGTGGGCGACTGTCATTGAAGTCAGTCTGATCGCCCCATCATGCATGGCCTGTCCTTTCCACCCCGCCCGGCAGTTTCCGGGGATACAACGGGGTCTGAAAGTAAAACATATTTCTTTACCTTTTATCCTGGCCTGGCTGCCTTAGCACTCGGAATCACACCAGGATTTTTTCTGCTCAGGCTTTACCGCCGAAGCAACTTCTCCGGCCCTTGTGGAGGCGACATTATTGCAATGTACGCTGTCGAGAGATGTAGATGTTTGTTCATAATCGGCTGGAAACATTCACTATAGATTATCTATGTTCCTTCGTTTATCCTCTTAATCATTCTCTCTGTGCTTGCACTACCTCTGTTACGGGTTGGCCTGGCATTGCAGTACCGTCAGGAACGGCCCACAAAAAAAAAAAAAAAAAAAAAAAAAAAAAAAAAAAAAAAAAAAAAAAGAACATCAGTATGGCTCGGGCAGCCGTGAGAGGCGAGGACGTCCGCTAGCGGCCCGCCTGGCGAGGTACGCGTTCGCGTTTTCCTTGTTTACTTCTTGTCGCGTTATGGTGTATTGAGTCCCCAGTACTAGCGAGCCATGGCGCACTCATACCGCCGAACGACTATCAAGATCTCTTTCCAAGCAGAATACGCACGACCACGACCTTTCGAAATTGAGAACTTTATAAGAGACGATCTGCACCTAGATACACGAGATGTAATCGGTATACACTTTTCCTTTACCGGGAATGTTGTCCATGTAAAGATGCGCACTGAAGAACTTTGTACCGACATTGTGAACTGCGACGCAGAACGAGTAGTAAAGTTACCTGGTAGGCCTAAAATGAAATTTCGCCCTGTTTATTTTATGCCACAGAACAATGATTGTTTTTCGTCAGATTTGAATGACACTTCAGAAATTATGTTGCTTAAGCAAAGTCTAAGGTGTAAAGTATGTTCTTGGGCAAACCAGACCCAACTGTTTGCATTTAATTTTGGACCTAATTGTAATGTACCACTACCTTTTCTACCTGATGATAGACAAAATGAAATGCATCAGACTATGTACTGATGTAATACCTTAGGGGCACAATTACTCTTTAGTTATGAAACTGCTGACACCAGTTCAGGTCCCCAGTCGTGTGCTGTGTACTTCTATTAATCATTTTCACAGTGCAGAATAAATTCTATGCTTGAAGTTTTCCTTCAGTGTAAATATTTATGATTATTTGAAAAACTTTTTAACTGCCACTGATAAATGAAGACAGCTGAGACATACCTTTCGATATGTGCATTTTTGCTATATGCTTATTGAAACTTAAAATATGTGAAGCCTAAACTTTATTACCAATAAGAATTTTTGATAAAATATGTAGGTGGATGTTAACCATCAATTCAGAAGACGTTTATACCAAATAGTAATACTGTACCTAATATGATATACTAGTTGGGGGGTTTTCAATATGAAATACTTATGCCAATGTATAGGCCAATGGACTTCGTTCTTAAGAAAAGTAAATATACTGAAATACAGTTTGAACCAAATAGTGAATTCATGTTTACAGTTAATACAGTTACAATGAATAATAAATGTTGAAGGATTTATGAATAAAAATACTATGTGAATTAAAGTACAGAAAAAGAAAATAGGTAGATGATGGGGGTTTATTTAATGTGTTTGATAGGAATTTTGGAGACTTATGTTATGATGTTTATGAACCACTAGCGAATGTGGAAGTCTTTGTGTAGTCATCAAAAGATAAGACAGGTTAGAAAAAAAGGGAAGTGCTGTTCATGAGAAATTTAAGTTAGGTTAAGAATTGTCAGTGAAAGTACTGAACAAATAGTTATTAAGTTATTGAAATGGAAGTGAAAAATGCTTCATATATTGAAAAGAAAGAAATAATATGGAATAAAGAAAATGAATATGAAAATAATGAATATTTAAATGAAAAATGAATATGATGATGATGTAGTATTTAAGATTAGTGTATTCTCTGAACAGATGCTTTACTTGAAGTCTAAGATGTTAAAATTGCTTGATACTTCTGAGAAATCTCAAAATGATAGTGTTAAGTGTACTGAGAAATGTTAGCTCCAAACCCTGATATAAATGTTAAGTCATCTACCGAAATGTTAAGTGAAAGTATACCTTCTGTCAATGTCAACTTAAGTTGTGATTCTAGTAACATGAACATGAATAATTTTGAGGAAGTTTAAAAAAATCTAGTAACTGAACCTGAAAAACCAAGTACTATTTCACTACGTGTGTAGTCCATTTGTTAAGATCCGAGTTGAAGTTTATCTACAGTTATACATTAAGCCTCTTGAAGTTAACTGAAACCCTTAGCTGTATGCTTATAGTTTTGTTTATCCACGATCCATAAAGTTGATCGGTCTCAGATAGATTAATGCGTTTTAATCCTACCTACAGAAAAGTTAATTAATGTCTTGAACAGATTACCTTGCTCTTACTCTGAAACATATAGGAAAGATACTTGTTCATAATTTTGATACCATTTATGAATATGGCACACAATAATTAATTTATTAACCTCATATGCATAGTCAAAGGTATGTTGAAGTGTTCATTATTTGTTTATGGCTTGAAATGTCATTGTATATACGAGAAAATGCTTACCTCAGTTATGTACTGTAATCTTTCTATTGATCACGTCCACAGTGCATTACAATTCAAATTCTTTAAGTCTTTTCACTCTTGTTAGTCATTCATTAGTATTTTTGTGTTGTACGTTGATGTGTCAAGAGGGACTTGCTAACAATTAGTACAAAAGTGACTATAAGCATGGGAGGACACATAGACCACACAAGTGTTGACCAATGTAAAATTCAATTTCTATCCTTGAGCTTACAGCTTAATAGGAAAATATTTAATACTGGTTTAAGATGACCATATTATAGTATATTGTACATATGACACAGCTTTGGCTGATGCAAGGTTTAATTTTCATTTTTTATTCTTAAAGTTTATTGGTGTTTTACAAGTTACGTACTTGGAATGTTTATCATGCATACTTGCACATACTCATGATGTAAGGTCATACTGTCTTACACAAATTTGAAGGTTAATGAACCATTACAGACTACCTATTACTCTTTATTATTATTATCATTAAACTTGTATAAATTTGTATTTTTCATGTGGAACACATAAGTTTTGTTCATGACACACTTGTTGACTTGCTCATGCATGCAAGCTTTGTGTATCAATTTGTAGTTGATTACTGGGTGTTTAATTTTGATATGGTACTGTATCTGAAAATGATCAGGCAGACCATATGTAAATTTTGACTTTCCGTTTAGAAGATAATCTAAATATAGGTAAATGCAACCAGTATTTTTTTTCTGCTTATGTAGCCGTTTGCGAGTCAGTTACGTGTCCTGGCCGTGGACACAATTTAATGGCAGCGTATTTTTCCATCCTCTCTTGATTACTGCCTTGAGAGTGGGTGTAGTTTGGCAGTTAAAAAAAAACTTTTTTATTTTTTCTTTAAATTTTTTCATGATTTGGGAAAAATTTGACACTTTGGTGGATCAGTTGAGAACTGACACTTATTACTTTAATTTCCGTGCTTCTTTTGAGCTATGAGATTAACCATTGCCACTGCTAACTACTCGCAGGGGGTTAGTTTTTGAATTTTTATTAATGCATATTTTTTTAATAAGTAAAATATTATGTAATACTATGATCTAATTTGTTTATACTATTTACTACTACTTATTCTAATCTCAAATAGTATGAGAAATATTCAATACCCACAGTTTCAAAACCAAGATTACTTTTGTCTATATAACCATTTGAACTATACCATAATTTTGAATGATAAATGTTTGATGTGCTCACTGAGAGCTTGTTTCTATCCATTGTTGTACTATTTAAGTATGTCATTCTTTCACTTAGTAAATTGACTATAAATTGTGAAGTTATTACAATGTACAACACCCTTTCTAGAGGAATTAGGAGCTTATACTCACATAATGGCATTTACATACATGTACACATAGAAAAAAAGTTATTCAAACTAGTAAAATACTTTTTTATATGAATTAAAACCAAACATAACTGTTTACAATATGAATATCAATGCTCTTGAAAAAAAAAAAGTTGTAAAAGCTTGCTATTTCATTATTTGAACTAAAGTAAATGAGAGAGATTTCTCATTAATTTTCAGTAACATTTAAGGGTTAATTTGAACCCATAATTTGTTTGCTTAAAATACCGTATTGAGAAAATTGATTACTCTTTCCAATAGCCTGATAGCAGTATGCTTATTTGTGTATGTAGTTAGGGAAAAATAGTATGTGGTTCTGAGAAAGATACAACCATGTTGTAGGAACCGTCTTGAATGCCTGTAACTACAGTCAGCTGACGCTGCGAGTCACTACATCACCAACAGCAGTTTGCAGATACACCACTGTCGGTGCATCATGCAACGACAACAACCACCGGCATTCGCAAGACTACAATCAACATACAATTTTTTATTTTAGCCTAAACTAATACAGACTCACTATGAACACCTAAATCACAACATATTGAAACGATAGTACATAGTGAACCCTACATTACATTTCAGGTACACTATGTAGGGGGGTGTGTAACGTTTCTGCTATGTTGCGAACTCCTAAAAAATCAGTTGCCAACAAAGAAACACGAAATATCTGACGCCTAAAATAAAACTTCATTACCAGACATGTGATATTTCACATTTTTGCCTTCTGTTTGGAATTCTATTAAGACTATTAGTAAACTACCTTTAAGAAATAGTATGTTGATTTAAATATAAATTTGCCTGACCTTTTAAGTAATTTTCAGTTTTTAATACTTTCATAAATAATAGCTGCAAACACTAAAAATGCATTACACTTAGTTTCGGAAATTGCTGAACCTATATAGATACTAATTTGTATGAAAACAATAATGCTACATGTTATAACTATTGCACAACATGATTTCATATATACCTTTTGTTTAAATAAATTAGGGCAGACCATATTTTATATATCACTAGATCCTAAATTAAATACTGATAATTTTTCATGCACTAAAATTAATAATCCGTTCGGTACTAAGAAACTATCTTCGAAATTAACAAAACTACGACAACCATATACAAATCCGTATTAATAAATAATTTGACCACAAACTGAAACACATTAAAATTCTATGTCACAATAATAATACGCCTACACACTATTGGCAAAACAAATATGTGTGCACTTCGAAAACACACATAATGTAAATAATTTGAGCACAGTAAACACTAGTCAAAAGAATGACGTCAAATTTGTGTACTACATTTAAATACAAATTTCATGAAACAAGTACATACATTGACATAAATAGTCAAAGCTTAAATGTAATGTTTTAATTTCTGTATTTTGGAATATTTAATGTAAAAGAATACTGTTTAATTGTGAATTACAAAACTTTGTCATCAATCTTATTATGCAGTTAAGCAGAAAGATGTTTGAGAGAAACCATTGTTTGTTTAGTCGTGGTAAAGATTTTGAGTGGCCAGAAACCTGTAAGCAGCTCTGTTGGCTTGCTGCTGCATTTTCTTGATTGTGCAATGTTTAAGTGGAAATAAAATCGTTTCCATGTCACTTGACATGGTTTTAATTTATGAAAAGATCCTGTAAAATCAAATTCTTTAGTGAATGCCGAAGACAACTCACAACGCAATGGACTTCAGCCAGCATATAAGATAAGTTCAACTTCACCTACAGTGGAATGACTTCGTTATAGACTGTGAACTAATAAACATTTCCGTGATTCAGGAATATATTAGGGCTCAGTTTGAGTCATTCCGAAAAGAGGTGATGGACGTTAGAACACCCACATATGCAACACTGTCAGCTGACATTTTCATCACAATTTATCTAAGCCACAGACCCCACTGCCTGCATCAATGTCCACCACTTTCTCATTCTCCGTGTCACCCCACAACTCACATCACATATCCAGCCCTGCTCACATATACACACATATAAACAGTACACTCCCACTTCCTCTATCCTTTGGTGTTGGCATACATACATACTTATTTACCTCATGTACCACTGTTGAACTGCAAATCTGATACAAGCACATGTTTTAACACAAACAACAAAAGAAAAACATTTACAAAGATTACTTGTAAACTTGACTCCAATGCTTAAATCTAAACACACAAGTAGATACTAACACAGACCACAGAATAAATATACACAAATTATTAACCTACTATCTACAATGCATTGAATCTATACTTCATGACAGTTACTTGTGTAAACATGCCATTAAATCTTTATCACTTATAAAATATTTGATTTTCATCCTCTTCATGCATCCCTCCAGACTTAATTCTAGCACTTTATCCTTATAGTCTAGTTGTGCCCCATATTTGCGCAAAAAATCATTTCCCAACACTAAATTTATGCAAAGTCCCTTTATGACAAGTAAACCTTGACTAAACAATTCATCCTCAATCATCAAGTCTAATACTACTTCCTTATTCACTGGTTTGCTATAACTGCCAGTAGCATTCTTTATCCGTACCCCAGTGACTGGAAACTCTACTGTCCCTGTACACTTGATTTGATTGTAGAAATCCTTTGAGATACCACTAATTGTACTTCCAGTATCAATCAATGCAGTTTCACAGACCCCTTCTACCTTAACATTTATAACGGGCTGTACATTTTTAATGACATCTTCCTTAAGTTCATTTTCTGCCAACAAATCCTCCTCAATTTCTTGCATACAGTTCCTAACCATAGTATTTACTTCCCCTACATAACAATATGGTTGTATATCCTCATCATTTCCAAATATTTCACTGAATGCTTTCCCTAATTCTGAGTTTATTGTACTCAACTCCCCAAGTTTCCTTGCATACCCATATTTCTCTTCTACCCATGATACTGGCTCCACTGATTTTAAATGTCTAAGGAGTTGGACCCAATCATCTGGACCATATTCACTTACTTTTTTATCAATCCACCCTGCTCCTACCCCATCACAATCAATTTCCTTACAATTTTCATTGTTGTATACTACAAAAGTTTGTACACTCTCCTTATCACTATCTATTCCCTCCTGTAATACACAAAATCCCTCATCTACTTCATTTTGGTCTACAGCACACATGCCTAATCCCCTTAATTCATTGTATTCATTGTCCCCACTCACTAAGTCTTTTACCAGGCTATAGTAAGTTTGATCCCTATTACATTGCTTCCCAAGTTGGTCCAAACACTCATATTTGTGTAATAGCCAATCATCTGGTGCCCACTTCCTAATTAACTTTATCTTCTCAATAATAGCTCTGTCCTGTCCCAACACATCATCAGTTACAGGTGGGTGTACATCAGTATTGACAATTTCACCTACTTCAGAAACATTCACATTTCTCTCATTACTCATACTAGACCCAGTGCCATTTAATGTTTTTACTGGATCACATTTAATTTTTTGAAATTCAGAACTCCATTCATTCTCATTCACACACTCAACACCATCTATGCTGGCTCCAGTACCATCAAAATTTACATTCATACTTTCACATTCAGTCAACACTTGTGCCTCTGACCTATCCAAAACTAAGGCTAACCCAACACTGTTTTTATCTTCTTTAATGTTATTATGAAATAAATTTTGTACATCATATTCCCCTATACTGTCCTCATTCCTATCCATTCTCCTCCTGTTTGCCTCTCTTTTGTCATTTTGCATAAACCAATCCCCAAAAATTTCCTCACTACCTATAACAGCATCCATCTGACACATACTTTCCTTTTTTTTCTCCCTTTCCTTGTTTACTCTATTTATGTTTACTTCCCTCTTTTCTTTATCCTTGCCCTTGTGAACTCCTACTTCCTCTTTCCTATCATCATCTCTGTCCATGTGACATAGTTTTTCCTCCCTTCTCTCCCCATATCTATTCCTACTGTAATTATGGTCATTAGATCCCCTGATATCCCATCTTCTGGTCCTGTTATTAGAATATTTCCTTGTCCCAAAGCGGACCTCATTTGGAACAAATCTTAGTTTCCCTGATTCTGTCTCTCATTTTCTCTCCTACTGTTATCCCCATTCCTATTTCCACCTTCCTGCCTTCGATTTCTCCAATCATTTTCCCATGTTTCCCTCTGGCTTCTATTCTCCCAGTTGTCTCCTCTGTTATTGTTACCTCTCCAATTTTCATTTAAATTCCTCTCTCTATCGTGGTTTCCCTGGTTGTGACCCACATTTCTACTGCTTCTGTTTTCATTGTGGTTCACATGCTGTGTTCCCCTGAGCTGTCGTTCCATAACTAAACCCTGGTCTATCTTTTCTACAAATTCAATGAAATTCTCAGCTGAATCTGTGGGATGGTGAATTAACTGCCAATGCAAATCTGCAGGTAACCTCCTACACAAAGTGGAAATTACTGCTAAAAGACTCAAAGGTGTATCTAAATGCTTTAGTTTCTCAAGTTCCTCCTGACAAAATTCCTTCATGCTCTGTTTCCCTTTCACATAGTTTGGCCCATTCAAGAATTCATTTTGTATCTTAGCTTGCTTGGCCTCCCCCCAATACTTATTTAAAAACAATTTTTCAAACGCCTCAAAACTAACAAATTTATCAGCACACTGATTTGCCCAAGATTGAGCAGAACAGTCAAGCATTCTCTTTGCTAACTTTACTTTACACTGGTCTGACATACCAGGCACAAATTGGTCCTTGCATGCTGCCAAAAAATCTACTGGATGATAATTACCCACTCCTGAAAACTTTTTGCCATTAGGTGTCTGCCCCATGGACCAATTAGTGTTTCCTGATGAAGTACCCAATTCTAGATTATTTATTCTAGTGTTCACCTTCTCAATCTCAGTATTGTTTACTGTCACTACTTGTTCTATCTTTTTCCTAAAGTTACATTCTGTATTCTCTAATTTTCCTGACAACAAAGTTTTTGTTTCCTCAATACCTGCCACCATCCTCTTGTCAACCTCAGCCAACGCTTGCATAGTGCCCTCATTCCTGTGATCACATATTTGTTTCGCAGCATCTAACTTGCCTCCTACCTCAGTCTCAATAGCACCAATTCTGGCCTGTATCTCCTTTTACCTATTTTCAAACCGTTCTGTTTGACTTCCTATCTTTTTGTCAATGTCTGTGATTATTTCTGTCTTTAATCCAAGCATTGAATTTTGTAGTGCCCCAATGTCTGCCTTAAAGTCTGCTTTCAATTCTGATTTTACAGTTTCTATTTCTGATTTTACAGTTCCTATTTTTGATTTTAAATTTGAGTTTGAATTTTGTATTTCTGATTTTAAATTTGAGTTTGAATTTTCTATTTCTAATTTTAAATTTGAGTTTGAATTTTCTATTTTTGATTCTAAATTTGAGCTAAAACTCGCTAACATGGCTGCTAACATCTCCGGTGTCAACAACATTCCCCCAGTATTTACCCTCTCTGGACTTTCTGGTATGCTACTTTCTGAATCTACGTCGCTTGGCGACTTTTCGAACACCTGCTCCATGATTTAGTACCACAAGAAAGCTTGATTAACACACAAGAATTTATAGCGCCAGCTGCTTTACTTATCTTTTAATCCAGAAGTTGCTGCAACGAGCTGCGACGTCCCCAACGCTCTCTGCCGTCTGTTGTAGAAGCTGTGGCTGGAATATGTCCTCACTGCATTCCTTATCCTTTGTAGAATCGAAGCTGCTGGGCCCCGACGCTCCGTTGGCGACTTGCAAAGTCCCCACGATCACTGCCGTCCGTTGCAGAAGATGAAATTTGAGTGCGTTGAACCCACGCGCCACCGCTCACTGCTGCCGGTCCGATGCGCCGTCGATCGCCGGTTACGGATGCCCGCGCCCGAACTCTGCGTCACTAACCGTCGTTAAACGCGCGACGCGATTGCGTATCTGCTTGCAACCGTTCGTAACTGTTCACTGTCCTATACACCCTAATATCTCCGTCCGATCAAGTCCAACGTCAACTTATCCCGGACGAGCCCCCAAATGCGAGGGTGAAGGTCGGGGTGAGAGTTTAAAATAGAGAAAGTTTAACTTTTATAACTCACAACCACCAGCTGCGAACCAAATTCCTAAACATGCAAAAACACTGGAACTGCGATTGCGAATGTTTGACTCGATTTCTAGGGGATGATATCACACGTTCGCAGCTTTCCTTCCCTGCATATGATTAACAAGACAAATTCATAATAAAATCAAGTTCATGAGAGAAAAGGGTGTACTAACTACTAATTTCGAAAACACGTGAAAGTTCACTTTATGTTGTTTATTACACAATCTCAGAACCCTGTGGCTGTCGCGTCTGTACGTTTGTAAATTTACCAAATGAAGTTATAGCTCGTGAGCCCCCAGACAAAATGAATATTTGTCGTGAATTGTTTTCACACCACGTGGCTGTCTCAAACACCGTTTATGTTCATGCCTATGCGACGACACGTGTTACATTAACAAATCACAGTCACTTTAATTCAATGCGATGCACACCTTGTTCCACCGGCTAAATATTCACAAACACACAGTAGCACTCGATTTAACTTGGTGCAGTTTACGACGAGCAACCACACGTGGCGATTGCCACAGACCAATCTAAAGTCACCACCTCGAGATCCACATGCCGACTGAGGCAGAGCGACCCCGCCAGGCCAGCCACACCACGTGCTGTCTGGTCCCCATTTCCTACCCAGGCGCGCGCGCGCGCGCGGGCCAAAAGCTCAACTGCCGGGGTTTTTTCCCCTATGTCATCAACTTCCCCATGTAAGCTGTTGTAACCGATTTGCCAACGTACAGCGCTCAGCCAATACATTTCTAAAACTTTACTTAAAATCAAAATAATTACACTACACATTAAACAAATATTTTCTTACGTTTTTATATTAGTATAAACATCCTTTGTACTGTTTATCATAATCGTGCAATTTCTTATATCACGGATAACTGATTTAACTGAATATTTCAAGGTAAAATACAAAAGATTGATTGAAAATAAAATGAAAAGTAGTTAATATATTATTTTTATAAACAAACATTGCCATGCTAGTTGTGTAACTGTCTTGTCTTCGTTGGTAATTTATTACTTTTCATTGCCAATTAAACATATTACGTTAGATGTGACTATATCAGCTAATATATTGTTTATTTATCAACAGGCTATTTTGTAATGAGGGCCTTAAAGGTTCCTAACTGCATCGTATTACTTCAAATGCCAGTAGTATTACAATATTTGTGCACTGCACTGTGCCTGGCACTCGCCATTGTCCCTCTCTCCCCTCACCGGAAACGAACTGTAAAATCCTAAGTTGGAACAAGCCACCAACATCGGCCTGCTCGCTGGCCTCCCGTCAGCTACAAGCACACAGCAAATCTCAACGTGGAGAATTTCTACCTATGGCCTAACTATAAATGTTGTCACCCAACTGTGAACATACATTGCTACCTTAATAAGATTAAAATTGTGTAACATTTAG
Organism: Locusta migratoria; assembly: GCA_026315105.1. Classification (NCBI taxonomy): domain Eukaryota; kingdom Metazoa; phylum Arthropoda; class Insecta; order Orthoptera; family Acrididae; genus Locusta; species Locusta migratoria. The sequence continues at coordinate 902,070,814 of CM048744.1, read as the reverse complement.
TGCATTGGCATGGTCAATGTTTGCAGTGAACTTCATACTGTTTAATTATCAAATGCTATTAATTACCAGTATTTCTATTGGGCGGAAATCTCACAAAGCTTTCCATTCCCTTAACTGATTTCTTTTATCTCATACATATCTTCGAACCCCTCATCATCGCCAGAGCTAGTTGGTGTGTAAACTTGTACTACCGTGGTCGGTGTTGGTTTTGTGTCTATCTTTGCTACGATGATGCGTTCACGATGCTGTTCATAGTAACTTACTCGCATTCCTGTTTTCTTATTCATTATCAGAACTACTCCCGCATTACCTCCAATTGATTTTGTTTTAATAACGCTGTACTCACCTGACCAGATATACTGTTCATCCTGCCACCGAATTTCATAATCCTTATCATATCTAACATATACACCTATCCATTTCTCTTCTCAAATTTTCCAACTTACCTACCCGAGTAAGGGATAGAACATTCCACGTCCTGATCCGTAAAATCCCTGTCTTGTTTCTCTTGATGATGACATTCTCCTGAATAATGACCGCCTGGAGATTCTAATGGGGGACCGTTTTACCTCACGAATATCTTACCCACGAAAATGGCATCATCATATATTATACAGTATAGCTGTATGTCATCGGGAAAAGTAGAGACTATAGTTTCCCCTTGCTTTCAGCCATTCGCAGTAACTGCATTTCAGAGCCACGTTAACTGATGTTCCAAGGACAGCTGCTGACCCTTTTCAGGAACGATACTATTGTCTGGCCTGTCCACAGGTACCCCTCCAGTTTAGTTGCACATACGGTACGGCTGACTGTATCGCGTGCTTGAGGCAAGCACGTCACTCCGCCTCTGCAATGTATGTGGTTCATGAGAGTCTTAGTCTTAGCTAAGGTACAATATTTCAAATTTTTATAGGTGTATTGAAAGAAACATATTGATCTGATGAACCGTTTGAGTTACTTATGATATGAGGGTTATTGCAAATATTTGATGATAAACATTTCGATAAGTTAGATATAGGTAGCAGTTTCCAGTCATTTCTTTGATATGGCTTATTCAGTATTTAAGAAAAAATATTTATTGCGAAGAGAATAACAGCTGGAGCCCACACAATATCATGTGGCAGAAATTTACGTTATCTTAATGGTATATATACCCCCATATGAAAAATTCAAAAGTGATAGCAGTGAGCATAGTTACAATTCAAGTAGAAAGGGTGAACTACTCTGTTCAAGGATAAATAAAATTATGGCACAGAAAAGGGTGAATTATGCTGTCACAAAATCACTTGGTCATATTCTCGCGTTGAAACGGAAGCAGGCTTGACTTCGAAGGCAACTGAACACTGCACTTATACTGAAAGCTGGTTTATTACGGACTTTACATACACCCAGCACTAACTACCTCTCGGGATGAGTGCTCTGCTATTTATACACAGACAGAATGTATCAGAAATTAAGAGAACAGTTAACATAAGAAACAAGTAGAAATTACAAGTGAACATAATACCGATGTAGAACATTTTGGAATTGTTAATTACAAAGAAATAAATTTTTGCTGGTGGGCGGGATTGCACCGGTGACCTTCGGAACCACAGTCCGTGACGCTGTCCCCTGCACCACGCCAGAAGTCGGTGTCCAGGGTATCTCGCGACATTGCTCACTGTCCTGGAGAAACAGTGACCCGCTGTTATGTTCCCTGTGGAGCCAGCTGCAATGTCCTGGATCTTGACCTTGTTATGGGTCCTCTGTAGGGCAGTTCAAGAGAATCCTTCCCTTCTCCACGATTATCGACGACAGACGTTCCTGTCGTGGCTTCATCAGGAACATTACCGTACTGAGAGTCCTTGAACAAGATGCCATTGTCGTCTGCCTGCTCTTCAGGATCGTAGTAAGGCTTCATGTGCAGAACGTGAACAATGTCTCTTCATTTTTGTTGTTTTGACGACGGCTCATAATCCTCAACTTCGTGTGTGACGTCTGACAGGCGGCGTATGACACGATACGGACCAACGTATCGTTTCAATAACTTTTCTGACAGTCCAACCTTCCGGACAGGGGTAAAAATCCATACAAGATCTCCTGGGCTGTACACAACAGGTCGGTGCTTGTCGTTATACTGCTGACAGTTCTTCTCCTGTGCATCCAGTGTCAGTATGCGAGCCAGCTGTCTTGCTTCTTTGACCCTGGTGATGAGCTGTTTAACATAGTCATCCTGAGTGTCATCCGGTTGGAACGGGAATAGCGTATCCATTGTCGTCTCAGCTTCCCAGCCATGGAGCAGGAAAAACGGCGTGAAGCCTGTGGTGTCTTGTCTTGTGGTATTGTAAGCAAATGTCAAGACTGGCAGAATTGTAACCCAATCCTTCTGCTCAACATCGACGTACATCGACAGCATATCTGCCAACGTCTTGTTAAAACGTTCCGTAATACCATTTGGATGGTATTCAGTTGTCATTCTGTGTATGTGTGCCGGTGGGCGGGATTGAACCGGCGACCTTCAGCAGCGCAGTCCGTGATGCGCCACGCCGACAGTCAGTGTACGTAGTCTCTCGCGGCAATATATCAAATAGCATGAAAGGCTGTCAAAATTACAATCAGCAATAGAAAGACTACACAAAAACAGTTCGTATTCTATAAGCACAATAACCGGCTCTTAATTTTTTAAAATTTTTATTTTACTTTAATTTATTTATTTATTCAATTTTTAGTACTGTAGGTACTGATTGGGTACATAATACATCATTGGTCGTATCTGATGCAGAGGAAACAATACTATATGTACAATAATTTCTACAACCCATGTATTCTTGATAGTGGTGTTATACGCAGAAGAGCAAATATTTGCTTGCACATCGATTCTAATAATGTGAGAACCATTTAAACAATAGCAAAACCGTTAGTCTACTATTAGATCCTAATCTGCGAAAGATATCACCGTTATGCAAATAGCAGTATTTTGAAGAGATGAGTGTGCATAAAAAATTGCTTCTACAGTATCAGATTCAACCGTTGACTATGTAGAACTTGAACTTTGGCGAGCCCAATAAAAAAATTAAGTGTAGCTTATAACTTTGAACATGGCTGGTTAACAGCAACCGTAATCCAATTATTTTTAACAATTTTGTATAACAGCCAACCGATTGAGCAATTCTGCCCGTAATATTTTTGACGTCATGTGTTTCATGTAACTGTTTTTTATTGTTCTGATGAAGTTATCCCTAGCGACAGCGAACCCTAGGTCAAGTACATTAAAACTACGCAATCGGTTGACTGTTATATAAAATTGTTAAAAATGTAGCTTACAGTGTTTATAGAAGAAGCCTTTCATTAATCTGGGACATAAGTTGCTGAAACCTTTCGGAGCGTTCAGAAATTCAAGTTTCACTGTCAGCATTTTATTCTTTGTAAATTATTAACTTTTGGAGATGTCTAGATATTTAAAGTATTAGTGTTTCATTCGGTGCAATCCGCTTTTCTGATATCGTGGATGTCCTCTAGTTTGCTTCATTGTACAAATATGATATGTTTTTAATATCTTAGCTATGTAAATAGCCATAATCCAGGCATTGTGTGTGGTGTCGCACAAGTACAAAGTGCGCGCCACCTACTTTCGCCGCGCGCCGCCATGCACGCATGGCGCGGCGATCTTACGACGACAGCCACGAGCGCCCTCTGCGACAACTCCGCTCGTGGCCACCACTGAAGGACTGGCCACTTCGGACGGAGATAGCAACCAGTTAGGACCTTCGTAATCAGATAGGCACCAGTGAGGACTTTGCTATTGTACAGGCACTAGGCAGGCCTCTAACAACTATGTATCAACATTCTGCAGTACTATGTAAAAGTTAAGTATTGTTACATTCTGTGCAATATATATCTCTTTCTAATTCACTCTAGTGTTTATAGTTTCTGGCTGCTCCCCTCCGTACCTGCACCAGCGTGCTATTCTTGTTCCTGTGTCGGGCTCATTTCACTCGGCCACCGACACCTACGACGAGGCTGTGACACAAAAGCGGCGACGAAGTTGGGACACAAAAGTGGCGACGAGGATGGGATAGAACCTTGGACCAGCCCGCTTGCAGCAGCCAGAAAGCAGCAGTCGGAGCACGCAAAAATTGCTCCCGCCCACCCACCCTTATTATAAGATTTTTGGGGGAACATTTTCTGTTACGTATTTTGTGGACTTTTTTGTTGCAGAGCGAGTCCTCTTTCATATTGCATTTGTGTTTTGTTATAAGTTACTTGTATACGCGGCGCCTAATCGGTCAGCATGGCCACTACCCCGAACCCGAACTTAATGGAAATTATTCAGTTACAGACGGCGCAAATCACACAACTTCTCCAGGCAGTGGCGCAGTTGACGACAACTCAACAACAGCCGCCGCTTCAGCAACCCACACCTGCCGCCGCAACGCTTCCTACGTTCCGCCAGTACAACGAACGTGAGGAAGAATGGAGCGTCTATTTCGCACAGTTTCAAGAACTCGTCGCGGCTCATCAAATTACAGGTCAGACTGTTAAGCATTTTTTATTGTCCGTGGTGGGCCCCAAAACCTTCGTATTACTGCAGAAACTATTCCCGCAAGCATCTCCTCGTGATGTAGACTTTGAACAAATAGTGGAGGCACTAAATGCTCATTATGAGAGAAAAGTTCTTGTAGCCGCTGCACGATACCGATTTTTCAGACTTAAAAAATTACCGCAGCAGTCACACCAAGAGTGGATTACGGAATTGAAGGGCTTAACCCGCCAATGTAAATTTACTTGCTCTTGTGGACTTTCGTATAGTGACGTGATGTTGAGGGATGCGATTACGCAGAATATTCAGGACCCCAGAATTAGAGCAGCAATTCTGAAACAGTCTGACCCCTCATTAGACAGTGTACTGCAGCTTATAGAAGCGCATGATACTTTTGACTTAGCAGATGTAGAAATGCAAAGCCACAGTGTTAATTCAGTGCGCCGCAACGGACGCTTTCCTAGCCGTAGTTCTCAGTGTAGCACTAGTGATTCTTACAATAGTACAGGCCGTGCTGAACAGACAGTGAACAGTAGCCAGTGTAAAAGTGCGACACAAAGGTCGCCACGTCGTGTTAGAAACAGTAATTTGAATAACGGGCGCCAACGCTCATTTCATGTACGTAAATCTTGCCCCCAGTGTGTGTCTCGCCACAAGCGTGCTCATTGCCCTAGTCGCAACGCAACCTGTTATCAATGTGGCAAATTGGGACATGTGCAGTCTGTGTGTATGCAAATTAAAAACTCAAGGAACAGTAACGTTAGAAACGGTGCTTCGCAAAGTGCGAGAACAGTTCATTCTGTAAATGTTATACGGGCTGTGGAATTGAACAATGCTTTCCTTGGATCTCAATTTCAAAAAAGTAGTTCTGCGCCTATGGCAAAACTATATAGTGCACCACGTAGCAAGCGCCAACGAGCGCGTAAAACAGTGCAACGGAAACGGGTTCGGGACAAGCAAAATGACTATGAACAGTGCATTCCTGTAGTGAAAATAGTGCCTTCTGCAACTGCTCCTTGTAATAGTGCCCAGTACTGTGTAGCTAGTGACAGTAGACATCACGTAGCTACTCAAAAGTGTACTGCAGTAGTTAGTGAATCTGTAGTAGCCTCGCAATGGGCGGACGCCGATCAGGCGGTACTGCCATCTAGCGACAGTGTTGTTAATCCGCTGCGTGCCGAGTCTGCGCCGCTTACTTCACTACGCGGCCCGCGCAAGCGCAGTAAACTAACCGTAGCAGACGTTGCCCACATTCGCGCACCTGTCGAGCGCCGCAAGCAAAAACTGTTTGTGACTCTCTCTATAGAAAATGAGACTGTGCAATTTCAGCTTGATACTGGTTCCGCTGTTACATTAATAAATAAAGACACATATGAACTTCTGGGTTCGCCAAAATTGTCGCCGTGTCAACAAGTGTTAACAGCGTACACAGGTCAAAATATTCCCGTGCTAGGAACGTGTAGCCTGCCCGCCTCTTTTCAAGGTGTAACAAAAACAGTTGCTTTTGTTGTTCTTCAGGCCAAATCTACGCAGAACATTTTTGGACTAGATGCTTTTGACTTGTTTGGTTTATCAATTCAAAGGGATGTGCTTCAAATTTCGTCAGTAGTGCCTCAGGATAAAATCAATGCATTGTGTGACAAATATAGTGACTTGTTTTCGCCGGAACTAGGTTGTGCAAAAGACTTCGTGGCACATGTAACTTTGAAAGAATCTGCAGTTCCAAAATTTCGTAAAGCTAGACCAGTGCCTATCGCCTTGCGTGATACAGTTGCCGAAGAACTTACACGTTGGCAAGGTAGTGGGGTGATTTCGCCTGTTTCTGCGAGTCAGTGGGCCTCGCCTATAGTAATTATACCCAAGCCGTCAGGAAAACTTCGTCTCTGTGCGGACTTCAAATCAACAGTGAACAGTCAACCAATTGTAGACACATACACTCTGCCCAGACCTGAGGAACTGAGGGACAAATTAGGACAGTCTCGCTTCTTTTCCAAGATTGATTTAGCAGAGGCATACTTACAGATTCCACTTGATGACGAGTCAAAAAAGTTTTTCGTCATTAATACTCACATGGGCCTTTTTCAATTTCAACGCCTACCCTTTGGCAGTTCTTCCGCTCCCGCTATTTTTCAGCGTTTTTTGGAACAGCTGACAGTTTCTGTACCGTGTTGTTCGAACTATTTAGATGATATTGTGGTATCCGGACGTACAGTTGAAGAACATTTAGCAAACCTGGAGTGCCTTTTCAATGTTTTGACTGCAGCAGGTCTACGTTGTAATAAAGCAAAGTGTTCGTTTTTTCAGACTGAAATAGAGTACCTATAGCCTTTGCGTCCACGCTTCTGACGCCAACGCAACAGACTTACAGTCAGATATAAAAGGAGGCCTTAGCAATCATTTACGGCGTCACAAAGTTTCATCATTATCTCTATGGCAGAAAATTCTATTTGTTGACAGACCACAAGCCTCTCACGTCTTTGTTCTCACCCACAAAGCCAATTCCGCCACGAACGGCACAAAAGCTTCAGAGATGGTTCTTGATATTGTCTAATTATCAGTATGAGATTTTGTACCGACCTACCACTAAACACGCCAACGCGGACACACTTTCCCGACTTCCGGTTGGCCAGGATGTGTCGTTTGATTCTTCGGAAATGGCATGTTGTCAGATAGACTCCAGAGATGCTACCGCTGTCGCAGATTTCCCTTTGAACTCTCGTCGGGTTGCACAGGAAACAGCTGCGGATGCAGACTTAAGTGTGGTAGCACTTTTGTTCGCTCAGGGTGGCCTGCCAGAGCCAAAGACATTGATCGGCCTCTGGTTCGACGGTATTTTGCACAACGTCATGCATTATCTATAAGTCAGGGTGTACTGTTGTTGCATACCGACAACGACCAAGCAAGAGTGATTGTTCCTCGTTCCCTGCAACGAGAAGTGTTACGCCTCCTGCATCAAGGACATTGGGGCATTGTTAGGACAAAACAACTGGCCAGACGTCATTTTACCTGGGTTGGTATGGACGCTCAGATAGAGAGCATGACATCACAGTGTACAATTTGTGCGGAGCATCAGGCGGCTCCTCCGCAACGTTTCTCAGACTGGCCACGCCCCAAGGGACCATGGCAACGTTTACACATTGACTTTGCCGGACCTTTCTGGAATACGCGCTGGTTAATCGTTGTAGACGCTTTCAGCAAGTTTCCATTTGTGATTGCCATGAACTCAACGACAGCTTCTAGTACAATCAGTGCCTTAACATCAGTGTTTTGCATCGAAGGCTTGCCTGAAACTATCGTCAGTGACAATGGACCACAGTTTGTTAGTGCGGAATTTCAACAGTTTTGTCGTGTGAATGGCATTCAGCATATCACCACCGCACCTTTTCACCCTCAGTCCAATGGTGAAGCAGAACGTTTCGTTCGAACATTCAAGTCTCACATGGAAAAGATGAAAGGTCAGCACTCCAGGCAGCAAGCTCTTCAAATTTCCTGTCTACGTATCGGTGCATGCCACGTGACGGCCCATTTCCTGCCGAGCTGCTCCACGGCCGCCGTCACCGCACTCTCCTTCACCTGCTGCAGCCTCCCACGCACCGAGTCGGTTCGTATGGCGCTACGCGTTTTCAGGTTTCTACACCGGTGCTGTACAGGGTGTTTGCTGGAAACAAGAAGACATGGTTGCCGGGCACCATTCATCGCGTGGTCGGTAGCAATATGTATGTTGTACGTTCTTCCACAGGGTCGGAGCTGCGGCGCCACGCAAACCAATTGCGCTTGCACAGGCCGCGCGATCCTGTCTCCGGTTTCTTGATTCCAGACCCAGTTCACCGCCAGGGAGCACAACCACATCGTTCGTCCCCGGACTACGAGATCGTCCCGATGGAGATCGACGCGACGCCGCCGCTGTCGCCGCCGCAGATGACAGCGTCACCGAGAGGGACTCCGGGACCGTGCGTGCCGCCGCCGCCTGGGCCGCGCACCTCAGAAGAAGATGACCTGCTCCCTCTGGGCGGGGGCGAGCGCCCTTCCGCTGGTTTTCGCGGGTTTTCCAGCGGATCGCAAGGTGTATACCGGGGCGCGGACGGCGTCTCGATCCCAGCCTCAGCTACGACGCCCGTCCCACCAGTAACGCCCCCGCCCAGGTCCTCCTCCCAGTGCCGTCGCCGTGGCCCTCAGCCCTACGCCACGACGGCGCGGCGGTTTGGTGGGGAGGGGTGTGGTGTCGCACAAGTACAAAGTGCGCGCCACCTACTTTCGCCGCGCGCCGCCATGCACGCACGGCGCGGCGATCTTACGACGACAGCCACGAGCGCCCTCTGCGACAACTCCGCTCGTGGCCACCACTGAAGGACTGGCCACTTCGGACGGAGATAGCAACCAGTTAGGACCTTCGTAATCAGATAGGCACCAGTGAGGACTTTGCTATTGTACAGGCACTAGGCAGGCCTCTAACAACTATGTATCAACATTCTGCAGTACTATGTAAAAGTTAAGTATTGTTACATTCTGTGCAATATATATCTCTTTCTAATTCACTCTAGTGTTTATAGTTTCTGGCTGCTCCCCTCCGTACCTGCACCAGCGTGCTATTCCTGTTCCTGTGTCGGGCTCATTCCACTCGGCCACCGACACCTGCGACGAGGCTGGGACACAAAAGCGGCGACGAAGTTGGGACACAAAATTGTGTAGCATGGTTTACGCGCAAGCTCAGCTACTCAACCACCCTGAATATTCCGGTTCTCTGGAAATGCTCATTCCCGGCCATGTTGGATTCTTGAAGCTCGCCAACCGTTCGGACTTTATATATATATATATATATATATATATATATATATATATATATATATATATATATATATATAAACAGCAAAAACCATTTAAAACCAGCAAACATGACCTCCTCCGTTTGAAATGTGACAAACGGCACTGAGCTTCCAAACCAATAAGTACAGAACGTTAAACAAAAACACCACTTCTGGAGAAGGGAGAGGAGCGCGGCCTGCCGCGGCTCTGGTGGCCAGCAGCACTGCAACAGCCGCCCCCACGACCCGCAGTTACTATATGCATATCAACTTTCCTCTTCTTTTTTTTTTTCTTTTAACATGAAATTAAAACAACTGTATGTATACAAACGTGGAATAAGCAACAAAAACCATTAAAATCAGCTAACAACCCTTAACAATTTCTTGTCTTTGAATAAGGATTTTGAACATGTTCCCATATTTCTTTTTCTGATCTGGGGATTTTTTTAACTCTTTCGTACTGCATTTTCATGTATAACTGTAAATCTATTTCATTATCCGGGCCCAAATTGTTAATTACGTAGCTTACATAGTTACCCATTATCCAGTGGATGGCATTGTTTTACGTCTGAGGGAAATATTTTATTTGCGGCCGATAGAGAAGCTCCGAAGTAACATTATCAGGTGTAGCCCTTGTCAGAAGCGCGATTTTGGATCGTAACCAATGCCAATTATTAATGCGTGCATTACAAGTGAATCTGTGGAGTACTGTGTCCACCAGATTATATTTCAAGCAGAGATTTGTGTCATTGTGACCGATAGCGTAGAGTCACTAGGTGCGATCGCGCCACGCCATCTGTCTCGTCCCTCGTCAGCCTCAGACCCGTACAGCCGAATCGCCTGCCTGTAGTCATAACGCTATGGCACAATGTTTTCAAGCAGTAAACAAGTGAGCAGAATACGAGTCAACTACACCTGCGGATTATGCACTCTCTATGTAGATAGCCCTCACTGGGCAAACGTGCGAAGAAAGTTTCATGTACTTCACTGCTAGTTATTTTCTGCCGTAACCGATAGCGAATTTATGACTGCAGGTCGATAGAAGTAGTACAATGCGACGTAAAAATGCCATAAAACGGGACATCAGTGTTCAGTTAACTACTGCGTCGTTAAATATCGCGTAAGTGCCAATATCATTTTATTAGGTCTTGAATGCATCTTCTAAAATTTACGTTGCGTTCCGTCACTGCTGTGGTTTCTGATCTTTGAAAGGTGACTTGCATTTCAGAGTACGACGCATAAAATAGACGCGTCCTCCATTGCTAAAGGGTGGAGTGCAGAGGCGTGTCACTGCCGGCAAGGGTGCTGCTAGGAGACAACGTTAACATCTAATTCAGAATATTCAGATATCTCAACTGTTTCAGGGCAGCGCAATAATTTTAATTATTTACCTTTAGTGGTTGCTTTGACCAATCAGGTTATCCAGTCACGCATCCCATTAGGCCCAGTTTCTCAACTTACCGCACTCTACGACAAGTAGTGCCCCTTCCCCAGTACTTCCTGTTGCTCGCAGCTTTGTTGCCGAAAGGGATCGAACGTGTTTCTGTACAGGCACTGTCGTTTGTCTCTTGGAGACATTAATAGGATTATATATGTGGTGTCCTTTCGGACGTCTCATAACAACTAAGATGGTGAGTGCAGAAAGAAAATAGGATATAGTGCTATCCACTACAGGGATTCAGGTAAGCTTTTCCAGGAAAGCAATAAAAATCATACAATGAGTTTCGCATTACATGGCTGAAACATTTTAATTTTACTGTTATTAACTTGTGATGCGTTTTATCCGAATTATCTTACTGATGCACTGCATGAGTAACGACAGTATACTGACGTTAAGAACCGGTTCCTTTCATTATTGTCTGTAGTCTCTCTGGACAGTTGATAACGTAATTTCATTTACTGGTATAATCAAGGAGGTTGGAATAAAGGGAGATGGCATTATCTATGTCGACCACATACGTCAGTTGAAGCCTGTCCGCCACCTTGGTTAGTTTTGGAACACTATTTCTCCGTTCAAACTATGCGCTAAGTCGACTTTCTCGAATAAATAATAATAAATACTCATCATAATATATTTGAAAACTTAATTAAGATTTAGGGTCATGGTGTGGGTTCCTGTAGTCATGTCCTAGTTCATGAACCACGGGCAACGTATGAGTGGCCAAGTAAGTGGTCCTGACATTTGGGATACCAGTTACTTTGGAATAAGTTTGGGAATCTCGGACATATTCTGAGTCGTGGCCACCTTTGTGCTCAGACGGCAAAGACTACCAAATCCACCGGTTAGTCCCTCAACTGTTAGGGGTAAAACCCAGTGGGGCCCTGGGCAAGTAAGGCTAGCATCCTGCTTCCCAGGTACTTCATTATCATGCTGGCAACAATCAGACCAAATGCCTCGGACCTTTGGAGGTGATGGAGACCCACCTCTAAATGACAGACCAGGGACTCCTCCGATACGACTTGGCAAACGATCTGGAATGAGATGGGGAGCTATTAATATCAATGGGGATTACAATGGGACGAAGGTAGAGTTGGCAGAGGCCTCAAGTAAGATGGGGTTAGATGTTTTAGCTGTTAGTGACGTTAGAGTAATAGGAGAGAAAGAAGACGAAGTCGGAGAATACAAGGTCTACCTGTCAGGAGTCAAAGTAGGAAGAGCACAGTGGGGTGTAGGGTTTTACATCAGGAAAGCAATCGAACGCAGCATAATTGCAATAAGGTATGTAAATGAACGACTGATGTGGATAGATTTGGCCATCTCTAGTAAGAAAATTAGGATTGTGGCAGTATATTCATCCTGTGAAGGGACAGATCAAAATGAGATGGACAGATTGTACAACGCACTTAGTGATGTACTTGTTATAGTGAAGGATAAGGATAGTGTTTTACTCACGGGTGATTTCAACGCTAGGATAGAAAATCGAACAGACGGTTATGAAAAGGTTATGGGTAAGTTTGGAGAGGATATGGAGGCCAACAGGAAAGGAAAACAGCTCTTGGATTTCTGTTCCAGTAGGGGCTTAGTTATCACAAACCCCTTATTTAAGCATAAGGACATTCACCACTATACTTGGGAAGGAATGGGAAGCAGATCTGTCATTGATTATATAACAACATACCAGGAATTCAGGAAGACAGCCAAGGACACACGTCTTTTCAGGGGGTTCTTTGATGAAATTTGATTTGTGAGGCCAAAAGAGCAGAAAGTCAAGTCCATGTGTAGAAGGATAAGAGTGGAGAAGCATCAAGACAACGAAATTAGGCAGAAATACATAGCAATGATCTCGGAAAGATACCAGTTAGTTGAATGTAATGATTTACAGTCACTGGAGCAGAAATGGTCAAGGTACAGGGACACATTACTGGAAGCAGCCAGAGAATGTCTTGGAACAGTAGTGTGTAAAGGTAGAAAGAAGCAGACAGCCTGGTGGAATGACACAGTGTGAGATTACCGCCCAATAGAAATACTGGTAATTAATAGCATTTGATAATTAAACAGTATGAAGTTCACTGCAAACATTGACCATGCCAATGCACTAAATGTTACACGATTTTAATCTTATTAAGGTAGCAATGTATGTTCACAGTTGGGTGACAACATTTATAGTTAGGCCATAGGTAGAAATTCTCCACGTTGAGATTTGCTGTGTGCTTGTAGCTGACGGGAGGCCAGCGAGCAGGCCGATGTTGATGGCTTGTTCCAACTTAGGATTTTACAGTTCGTTTCCGGTGAGGGGAGAGATGGACAATGGCGAGTGCCACGCACAGAGCAGTGCACAAATATTGTAATACTACTGGCATTTGAAGTAATACGATGCAGTTAGGAACCTTTAAGGCCCTCATTACAAAATAGCCTGTTGATAAATAAACAATACATTAGCTAATATAGTCACATCTAACGTAATATATTTAATTGACAATGAAAAGTAATAAATTACCAACGAAGACAAGACAGTTACACAACTAGCATGGCAATGTTTGTTTATAAAAATAATATATTAACTATTTCTCATTTTATTTTCAATTAATGTTTGGAATTTTATCTTGAAGTATTCAGTTAAATCACTTATCTGTGGTATAAGAAATTGCACAATTATGATAAACAGTACAAAGGATGTTTATATTAATATAAAAACGTAATAAAATATTTGTTTAATGTGTAGTGTAATTATTTTGATTTTAAGTAAAGATTTAGAAATGTATTGGCTGAGCGCTGTACGTTGGCAAATCGGTTAGAACAGCTCACATGCGGAAGTTGATGTTGTAGGGGAAAAAACACCGGCAGTTGAGTTTTGGCGCACGTAACACGTGTCGTCGCATAGGCCTGACCATAAACGGTGTTTGAGACAGCCACGTGGTGTGAAAACAATTCGCGACAAATATTCCTTTTGTCTGGGGGCTCACGAACCATATTTGATAAATGTGCCGACGTACAGACGTATCAGCCACAGGCTTCTGAGATTGTGTAATAAACAACATAAAGTGAACTTTCACGTGTTTTCGAAATTAGTAGTTAGTACACCCTTTTCTCTCACGAACTTGATTTTATTATGAATTTGTCTTGTTAATCATATGCAGGGAAGGAAAGCTGTGAACGTGTGATATCATCCCCTAGAAAACGAGTCAAACATTCGCAATCGCAGATCCAGTGTTTTTGCATGTTTAGGAATTTGGTTCGCAGCTGGTGGCTGTGAGTTTCAAAAATTAATCTTTACCTATTTTTAAACTCTCATCCCGACCTTCACCCTCGCAACAGTCAAGGCAGCCTGTAAAAAGAAAAAGAAGGCATTTCAAAATTGGCTCTATACTAGAAATCAGGCAGACAGAGAAAGTTATGTTGAATAAATAAACAAAGCCAAACGGATAATTGCAGACTCCAAGCAGAAATCAGGGGAAGACTTTGGAAATAAGCTAGAAACTCTGGGTCAAGCAACAGAAAAACTATTTTGGAGCGTAGTTAGCAATCTTCGAAAGGGAGGGAAGAAGGAATTAACAAGTGTTTTGGACAGGTCAGGAAAGCTGGCAGTCAATCCTGTGGATGCCTTGAGCAGATGGAGGGATTATTTTAAAGAATTGCTCAATGTAGGAGAAAATTTCAATGATGTGTCAGATTTTCAGGTAGAATGGGATAGGAACGACGATGAAACAGGGTCTCATTTGGGGAAGTGGAGAAAATGGTCAGTAGATTACAGTGCAATAAAGCGGCTGGAGTGGACGAAATTAAGCCGGAACTCGTCAAATACAGTGGAATATCAGGTCTCAAATGGTTACATAGGATAATTGAGAAGGCGTGGGAATCGGGACAGGTTCGGTCTGACTGGACGAAAGCTGTATTCACGCCAATTTTCAAACATGGAAACAGAAAAGATTGCAACAACTATCGAGGTATCTCTTTAATTATCGTTGTAGGCAAAATATTCTCAGGTATTGTTGAAAGGAGAGTGCGAGTATTAATTGAGGACAAGTTAGATGAAAATCAGTGTGGGTTTAGGCATCTTAGAGGCTGTCAGGACCAGATCTTTAGCTTACGGCAGGTAATGGAAAAGTGCTATGAGTGGAACAGGGAATTGCATCTATGTTTCATAGATCTAGAAACGGCTTATGACCGCGTCCCTAGTAGGAAGCTACTGTCAGTTCTACAAGATTATGTTATAGGAGGCAAACTTCTGCAGGCAATTAAAGGGCTTTACGTAGACTGTCAGTCAGCAGTTAGAGTAGATGGCAAATTAAGCTCATGGTTCAGGGTAGTTACAGGGGTAAGACAAGGCTGTAACCTGTCACCACTGCTGTTCATTCTATTCATGGATCAAATGTTGTAAACAGTAGACTGGCAGGGCGGGATTAAAACAGGTGAAAAGAAAATAAGCAGTCTCGCATATGCGGACGACTTAGCTGTAATGGCCGATTTAATTGAAAGGTTGCAAGGATTATTATATGAAGATATATCCAAAACGAAAGTAATGTCTGTGGGAAAGAGATTTAAGCAGATTGACTGCCAAATAGGAGGAACAAAGATAGACCAGGTAGACAGTTTCAAGTACCTAGGATGTATTTTCTCACAGGATGGCAACATAGTGAAAGATCTGGAATCGAGGTGCAGCAAAGCTAATGCAGTGAGTGCTCAGCTAAGATCTAGTCTCTTCTGCAAGAAGGAAGTAAGTACCAAGACTATGTTAGCGGTGCACCGCTCTATCTTTCGACTAACATTGTTGTATTGAAGTGAAAGTTGGGTGGATACAGATTACCTTATTCATAAGGTAGAGGTTACAGATATGAAAGTAGCAAGAATGATTGCAGGCACTAATAGATGGTAACAATGGCAGGAGGGTGTCCATAATGAGGAAATCAAGGAAAAACTGGGAATGAACACCATAGATGAAGCAGTTAGAGCGAACAGACTGAGATGGTGGGGTCATGTTACACGCATGGGGGAAGCAAGGTTACCTAAGAGACTCATGAGCTCGGCAGCGGAGGGTAAGAGGAGTCGAGGTAGACCAAGAAGAAAGTACTTAGATTCGGAGCAGAATGATTTTGAAGTAAAAGGCATAACATTAGACGAGGCATCAATGTTTGCATTAAATAGGGGATCATGGAGGAATTTTATTAGAAGTACTATGCTCTAGACTGAACGCTGAAAGTCATAATCAGTGTCTAATGATGACGATGATGTATTAACATCTAATTTGCACTCTTTTAACACTTTATATATCACGGCACAAACGCCGAACGTTTTATTTCTATTCTACATGACATTAGCTCTACAATACGTTATCCAAATCTTAGAAATGTGGTGGAGTCAAGCTTCACTTTTGTACCCTAAAGGCGTCTTCCTGTATTCTAACCTCCTTGGCTACAATAGCACCTTTTGTAGTGGCGCCGCGAAAGTCAGCGATAATAGCGGCAGTGGGAGTAAGCAGCTGACATAGACTCATTGTAAATTAGGTACTCTGGAATGATTAAACATGGTATCTTGACGTATAGAAAAAAGATGTATTGGAATGGAATGTACATGTCTATTCATCATGTATAAGATGTATAAAGCAAGACATTGTCAAAATAGATAACTTAAATGAAACGGTAATGGATCCTATGCTTGTTTGACTATTATACATTGCAAACTGCATTTAATATATTGAGACAGGTCTTCGTTGTGTTTAATATCTGGATATTTGTTGATTTGAACCGGGACAATCTTCGGTTACCAAAAGTTTGAATTATAGTGGAAATATATATCTGCAACAGATCATGCATCCAGAACTTGTCGGAACTGAAACTCATGCCTTCAGTTCGCGTAGTGTGTGTGTGGCTATTATTTTTATTAAAGTGGAAGAGACCAGGAGACACTGGAAGATAGCAGATTGACTTTATAATGGTAAGGAATAGATTTAGAAACCTGGTTTTAAACTGTAGGCATATCCAGGGGCATATTTAGACTCTCACCATAACTTATTGGTTATGAACTGCAGATAAAAACTTAGGAGACTGCAGAAAGGTAGAAAAGTTAGGAGATGGTTGAAGGAACCAGAGTTGTTGAGAGTTTCAGAGGGAACATTAGGCAAGGATTGGATGAAAGTGGGGAAAGTAATACAGTAGAAGAAGAATGAGTAGCTCTGAGAGATAGGCCGCATAGGATCATATAAGCAGAAGGACAAGACCTAATAGAAATTCCTGGATAACACAGGATATACTGAACGCTTTTTTAGCGTTTGTAGATTAGGAAAAAGGTTTTGACAATGTCGACTGGAATACACACTTTCAAATTCTGAAGGTAGCACGGGTAACATCTAAGGAACGAAGAGTGATATTTAACATATATAAAAACCAGACACCAGTTATTAGAGTCAAAGGGCAAGAAAGGGGCGCAGAGATTGGGGAGTAAGGTATGTAGCCTTTCCCCAGTGTTGTTCAATCTGTACATTGAGCAAGCAGTGAAGGAATGCAAGTAGAAATTTGGAGAGGGAGAGGAAATAAAATTTTTGCGGTTTGCAGTAATTATGTAGTAATTATGTCATAGACTGCAAAGGATCTGGAAGAGCAACTGAATGGAATGGATAGTGTCTTGAATGGATGATATAAGATGAACGGAAATAAGAGTAAAACGAGGTTAATGGAATCGAATGTCAGAAACTCAGATGATGCTGAATGAATTACATTAGGTAATGAGACAATAAAAGTAGTAGATGAGTTTTGTTATTTTGTTAGCAATATAACTTCTAATGGCCAAAGTAAAGAAGATATAAAATGCAGATTGTCTATGGAAAGAAAAGCGTTTCTGAAGAAACGAAATTTGTTAACATCCAATATTAATGTAGATGTTAGGAAGCCCTTTCTGAAAGGATTTGTCTGGAGTGTAGCATTGTATGGGATTGAAACTTGGACGATAAGGAGTTCAGACAAAAAGATGACAGAAGCTTTTGAAATGTGGTGTCACAGACGAATGTTGAAAATTAGATGTGTAGGTCACATAACTAATGAGGACGTGCTTAACGGAATTGTGGAGAATAGGAGTTTCTCGCATATACTAAGTTAAGGGATAGATCGGTGGGGCACATTCTGAGACATCAAGCAATTGTCAACATAGGATTAGAAGGAAATGTGTGGGATAAAGATCGTAGAGGGAGACAGATGGACGAATACAGTAAGCAGATTCAAAAGGATGTAGGATACGGAACGTATTCTCAGATGAAGAGACTTGCACAGGACAGGGTAGCGTGGAGAGATGCATCAAACCAGCAAACCAGTCAGCGGACTGAAGACCACAACACGCGTTCAGCGTGACGGACTAACGGAGAGGGGGGGGGGGGGGGCAGAGGGGTCGGACCGCCCTGGGCCTTCGGTCTTGGGGGGCCTCCAAATATCTCAAAAGCAAGTTTTTTTTTAATTATTTACTTTTATTTTATTCTGTTTATTTTTTTTTTTTTTTTTTTTTTTTTTTTTTTTTTTTTTTTTTTTTTTTTTTTCATCGGGCTTGGGATCTCGTTCTGCTGTGGCCTCACACATGTATACTCACAAAGTGGGTAAAACTTTACGACTCTTCTCGCCGGTTCCAATTCTTATGTTGGCAACAGATGAACAATGAAGAGTAGAACTGCGTTAATATTTTTACGAGCTACGGAGTGAATGTTTCTGCTGCTCGTTTCACTCGCTTTGTAACCCTCTCTATGGTTGACAGGTTCTTGTCCGTTCAGCAAAACATAATTTTCGTTTTGATTGAAGTTGCCGAGAGAAAACATTTATTGGTCATCTTATTTGCCGCCATTACCATTGGTGCTAACAGTCCCACTGGAACCCGGCGAGATGCGTCGAACAATTTAACCCACAAATAAATATAAAAATATTACCATTTCTATACACATTGAGGGAGATAGTAAACTGGAAATAAATACTATTTGAGTTTTACGTACATTCTTTCTCGTTTAATGTAACCGTTCTTTTTCAACGGTCATGGGCAGAACTATTTTGCATCAATTATTAAGCATATTATTGATGAGCATAATTGACTAATAAATGTACAACAATGGTATAGTTAAAGACCCATTATTTTCAACAGATCAATACAATAAGGTCGATTTTTTTTTCTTTTTGTGTATTATTATTTCAGAGCTTTTCTGTATCTTGAATTCTGTGTTGATATTTTGAACATTTGCTCTCTAGAAAGTTTTTCTACTCCTAGGGACTAAAAGTCCACACGATCTGACTACAAGTAAAAGACCCTGGCTGTTTCACCCTTACAACGTAACGTTCTGATGAAATCTGTTGTGAGCTCACATCATTTAAACTGAGAACAGATATTCATTCCCAGAAATTACGTATTTTGTTGCGCAAGTCAATGGGTGTATAATTCAATAGAACTATACTTTCCCAAACTGAATGGCAGTTTCTTTCTTTATCTTCAGTGTAACTTCCTGTCATGTTTACCAACTGTGCCTTCAGTTCAAGGACCTCCTCAGTGGGCACAACATTGCAGTTTACTACAACTAACATTATTCAGACTGTCATTGACATCTATGACGGACAGAATTAGTCTTGATTTAACACCTTGAGAAAGTTACACATTATTCGTTTTCAAAATAAAAACGTCTTTTTCCTTCTGCAATGTATTTTTTAGTTCTTGTCTTTTACTGAGGATGCCTTAAAATAAAAAGCGAATAATTCGCTAGCTATAGACGATGGTCTGCAAACATGACCTATATTGTGTTTCAATTCTAGTAAGAGTTTTGCTGAAAGTTTGGTCTTATTTGATGTTCGACTTCTTAACTTTTTATCCTATTTGCTAATTAAAACTGGAGGCAGATATTAACTACACTTATCATTGCTAATCTTTCCAGCTTATTTAGGAGACCAATATGATCATCAGTATCAAGTACTTTACATAGATGGAAGACATTCATATAACGACAACGGTTTAATAAT
Organism: Locusta migratoria; assembly: GCA_026315105.1. NCBI lineage: Eukaryota > Metazoa > Arthropoda > Insecta > Orthoptera > Acrididae > Locusta > Locusta migratoria. Next base: position 902,051,080 of record CM048744.1, on the reverse strand, counting down.
AAGTAAGATGCGGAATTTATAAAATTAAGTCATTGCTAACTGAATAAATGATGATAGTTTCATTTCATTTGGGCCTGCAGCATTGTGTATGTCTTTTATGGACATGTTAATCTAAGTAATGCCAAAATGCTGCTGCACTTTATAGATGTTAAAAACTGTTTATTGGTATAGCAATAGGCCTATTTCGGCACTGTGGCCATCATCAGGCTATCTGCGGATAAATATTTATGATTAAAATGAGTGAAATATAGATACTTACAATTTTGATACATTTTCCGTGACATATTATTTCAGACTCACTTCCATATGGCATCATGGAGGTATAATTTATTACAATGACTGCATGTAATTGCAGTATATATGTGCTTTAGATGGTCTATATATTACGTTTATCAATTCTTTACTACTAATCTGTCAGTTTGACATATCATCCAGCGATGCTCTATGGTTACAGTTTGTTTACGACTGCATATAGTGGGATCTTTAGTAGTGTGGTGTGATCTTTATTATGTTGATGATGTCTGTAAGTTTCAAATGTTCAAATGTTTGTAGAACTTATGGGACTTAACTACGGGGTCATCAGACCCTAAGCTTACAAACTACTTATGAACTAGCTAAGACTAAGGACGGCACAAATATCCATGCCCGAGGGGGGATTTCAACCCCCGGCCGTAGTGGCCGTGCAGACCGTGACTGGAGCGCCTCAGTCTCCTCGGCCACCGCGGCCGGCTGTCTGTAAGGATTGTCAGAAAGTTTATATAGGACAAACTGGCAGAACTTTCGAAATTCGATACCAAGAACGTACAAGAAATTCCGAAAAAACTATTTCAGCATTCTTTAATCATTTGAAAACGGAAATTCACGAAACCGATCGAATTACAGACGCAATGAAAATATTACACATCACACCAAAAGGTTATTATATGAACATCCTGGAAGAAATATAAATTTATACACATTTGAAGGAAAGCCCTGACAAAATTTTAAATGAACAAACTGAACTAAAACACAAACATTACCTAGACAACTTTATTAAAATTTTCGAATTGAGTTAAAACAAAGATATACATCGTAGTACCATAACATAATCAAGATTACACCACACTACCAAAGATCCCACTATATGCAGTCATAAACAAACTGTAACGATAAAGCATCGCTGGAGGATATGTCAAACTGACAGATTAGTAGTAAAGAATTAATACCTGATAAACGTAATATATATACCATCTAAAGCCCATATATACTGCAATTATATGCAGTCATTGTAATAAATTATACCTCCACGAAGCCATATGGAAGTGAGTCTGAAATAATATGTCACGGAAAATGTATCAAAATTGTAAGTATCTTTATTTCACTCATTTTAATCATAAATAGCCTGATGATGGCCACAGTGCCGAAATAGGCCTATTGCTATAACAATAAACAGTTTTTGACATCTATAAAGTGAAGTCGCATTTTGGCATTACTTAGATTAATGGATGATAGTACTCACAATAAACAAAAATATCTGTGAACGTAATCTACATACTATGATGAAAATATGTAGCTGCTTATTCATAGCCGGCCGCGATGGACGAGCGGTCTGCGGCGTGCCACTCTCGTTCCGCACGGCCGCTGCGGTTGGCAGTTCGAATCCCCCTTCGTGAATGGATGTTTGTGCTGTCTTTAGTATAGGATAGTTCATAAGTAGTGTGTCAGTTTAGGGACTAACGACCCCGTAGTCAAGTACCATAAGCTCTAAACCTTTTCAACATTTTGCTAATTCATATTACAACGGGTGAGACAGTAACAGTAACGCATACATTCTTCCAGTACATATATGGCGTAAAAGCTGCGAAATAATGAAAGTAGTAAAATACTTCATTTTGTTGGAAACGTATTGGACTGGTTAACATTATGTGTTACTTTTAAGTTTCATTATTTTTATTTTCAGCCAGGGTACATTTCTCATACAGAACTCTGTCGTGCCTGATGTTACAGCATGGCGCGAGGGATGAAGTCCTTGAGTACTCCACAGCTGCCAAGTGTTGGACTAGTCGTTCGTAACCACGCCCGTGAAGTGTCATGGTTTCTACTGCTATGTGAAATGCATGAAGCGCGAAGTAACATTTTAATAATTAAAGCGAAGCCATCCTTTGTTTCTATTCAGTTTATGAACGCTTTACAGCATTCTTGAAATTTGTTCATGTGCAGCGTTTAATAGCATGTTTGCTGTATGATTTATAGAAAGAAAGAACAGTACGAAAAACATTACAGAAAGTAATATTAGAGATTGTAAAAGTATTTAGGTGGTAAATATTATACGAACCTAATGTGATGTGAAAATAGTTTGTTCATAGAGAAAAATAAAAAGTTCACTATTACTTTTGGTAACCCCCGAGTTGTGTTGTTTGTGTGTATTAATTTTCTTTATTATATCATGTTGGGATTTACACAGTCAAGCATTGTAAGAACTAAATATCTGATTGAGATATACCAAAATGAATATCGGGGCTACAGGGTTTTGTAGAATTTATCACGGCAACCTTACCATTGCAAGTTACACAGAAAATGAACGAGCAACTCACATCGTTTGTCCTGCAAGTGCCCATGCGCATGCGCTACGTCTGGTTGCTCTGTCTTCCTTTAGAAGCGCTAGTAGTCAAGATGGCAACGGGGCAGCAGAAAGCTTTTACTGTGATACAGTTTGAAAAGACCAAATCCGTAATTATAGTACAACGTGCGTTCCACATTAACTACATTGTACTTCTCCAGGTGATAAGATCCGTTGAAGGTATCATCAGGTTTAAGACGCAGTTTGTCTTTGCAAATGGAAGAGTAGTGGTCGACCAAGCATGACGGAAGAACGTATCGAACCAGTGAAAGATGTTTTCACTTTGCACGTAGCCCCAAGAAATCAGGTAGGAGCATGGGCAATGCAATTTCCTCTGTAGATTGACTGCATTTACGTACTATTTTATCCTCAAACCAAAGTCTACCACCTGCTTTGCCCACGAATGAGTCTATGAGATGATAACATTCCATATCTGTAGAAAACGTTATACAGAGGTAAATATTTGAACTGACAGATGTGAAATCTTAGTAATCTTTGATTGGATCTTAAGCAGCTTCTTTCTGGCAGTATATCCTTGTAGAGAACTGTATCATATCCACTACTACCACCAAGTTGCCTATAGCGTCCATATCTGAACTAAGTGGAGAATTACGTAATAAAAAAAATCCTTCCTATTCATAGAGTATAAGACATCAACTGCGAATGGGCAAAGCTGAAAATGTGTACCCAGCCGGGATTCGAGCGCGGGCCTCCCGCTTTCTAGGTAGATGCGCTGACCACTATACTACTGGGGACACAGCAATCACCACACCTGCAAGGACTAACTAAGCATGCCTTCCGTCAGAGACAAATTCCCAGCTTCGCCCTGCTCACAGTACTCAAAGTCATAGTTATGAAACTAATTCCCGTAAGAGTAAGGGGCACAAACTTGCCAACCCCTCCCCACTAACGAAAGGATCAGTGCCCGCCACCAGCAGATCAGAAATGACGTCTGTTCCTTTCGGAACGCCGCATGTAAATAGAAAAAAATCCATGTTTCCTCCTCATACATACAGTTAACTGGGAAAGCAAACTCTCATGTGTACTGTAAATCTCATCCATTTAGGACGCTCCTATACTTCTCAAACCTAAAACGCAAGTCCATTCAGTACTGTCTAAGTTGGCACAGACTCTTCAAAGTCCCTTGTTCAGCCCTTTCGGACGACTCAGAACTAACGGTCGACTATTGTTGTGGGGACCAATCTGGAAACTGTAATTTTCTTTGAAGCTCCATACACAAAGACGTTTTTTAACTGTTGTGTCGATATTGCAGACTGTTAGTAGGTATATATCTAACGTACAAATAAATAACTTTATTCCTTACTGCAAGCAGTCATTTGTGTTAAATACTGCCAAAAAAGATTAGTCTTTCACTGAAATATGTGCTCTGTTTACTGCGTCAGACGCACTTTCTTTCTTCATCCATGCAATCAGTGACATAAAGAAGAAGGACTTTCTTGTGTAGAAAGGGGTACCGCCAGTGTCGTTTCACTTGACAGAATTGTGAAGTTTCCTATGCAGAATCAATGATGCGTGATGTGGCTGTGCGCCCAACTTCCAACAGGTAAATCAGAGGTAAGGTACCCAACCTTCGCAAAGTTATTAAGACAGCTAAATCTCTTTAGTTTGTTTATGATTCTCAGAGAATTTCACCGGTGAAATTTAGGAGTCAATAACATCGCAAGCAACAGCCACCTGAAGGTACCGTTTTGTTGATTTCTTTTTACGCCCCTTACTTGTTTGATGGCTAACTGGTGGGTGAGTACATATTTCTACGACACTGAAGCATTCAGAACGGTGTTCCAGATGGACTCGGGTGCTGCTACAGTATTAAGTCGCTGACTACCGCGATGACGTCAGAGGCGCGCCAGATCCGTCTGCTGTGGCCGCCGGCGGCCCCAGTTTTAATCAATGAAGAGGTATGAAACGTCCTGGCAGATTAAAATTGGGTGTTTCATATCGGCGCACACTCCGCTGCAGAGTGAAAGTTTCTTTCTGGAAACATCCCTTAGGCTGTGGCTGAGCCATGTCTCCACCATATCCTTTCTTACAGGAGTGCTAGCCTTGCAAGTTACGCAGGAGCTTCTGTGAAATTTGGAAAGTAGGAGGCGAGATACTGGCAGAATTCAAGTTGTGGGGCGTGACCGTGAGTCGTGTAGGGATAGCTCAGTGGTTCAGCAAGGCAAGGGTCTCAGGTTCGAGTCCCGGTTGCGGCACACAATATTAATATGTCAGGAAGCTTCATATCAGCTCACACTCCGCTGCAGAGTAAAAGTTTCATAATGAAGATATATATTGGTGTCTCGGCTAATGTTTGTTTCAATGTGCTCAGTGTTTTGCTGAATGTGCACTTATGGCTAGTTCCAAGCACATCGAGTGTATATACAAGGAAATTTTCGATATCTCACTGCACTAATGAAGAAAATTACGTCTCAAATCTTTATGATTCTCTCACTGATATGATCGTTGACTACTATTACCTGCCGTAGATGTTCTTCTGACAATTTGTACCAACTGGAATTTTTTCGAATATCAACCTGCCTCTTTCGGTTCCTTTGTTGTTTTTTTTATATACCCTTGCTAGAGGGACGACTGGAAAATCCGAGGCGAGCGGGATAACGGTAACGTGACGCCCCAGACCGCACGGCCATTCCTGCCGGCTTTCTGTATTTCCAAATATTATGTGAACTTAGTTTGATTGTCTTTACAATTATGCAGAAGATGTTGTGATTACAGTGAACGTCCTGATCATCTATATGAGATTGAGCTTAATAAGTCATAACATATATTTTCTTCACTGTCTCATATCGTCTCAGTTGACTGGATCAGGATTCTTCAGGGTTACACTAAGGTATATATATAATCAGCGAGATCTGTACGGCTGCCACCGCCTCTCCATCACAATTTCCATCTATTTCGGTCGTTCCAGTCTCTTTCCTTAAGACACCTTTGCTGCCATTGCTTCGCTGACGTCAGCTTTCCAGCCTCTCGCAGGTCTACCACACCTTCTTCTTTCATTGCCATATTGTTTTTGGCAATTTCAAACTTCTACCGTTGAACGACAATGTCACTACCAACTACGACACCCTTTAACAATTTCAGTACCGAGTTGTATATCATTAATCAGATTCTTTCCCATCTTCAGATATTCTGTTTTATCTACGTTGATGACAAGACCCCATTTTTCGTATTCTTCTTTTCATTTGCAGAGCATGTAGTAAGCACCTTCCTCATCCCCACCAGCTACTAACACTTGATCGTCAGCAAAAAGTAAAGTGAACAAGCTTTCATTGTCTAAGAGATACTCATTCCTCCGCATTTCCTTTTCCAGGATTTAAGTGCCTTCTCTAGGTAGATCTTAAACAACGTAGGCGGGAGTGTGCATCCCTGGCGTAGCCCCTTTGTCACCTCAAACTCTTGAGATAGCTGATTTCTCATTTTTACCGTTGACGTACAGCCTTTGTAAAACTGTCTGACAGCTTTCACATAGTCAGTGACACGCCATTATTGTCAAACGTGTCCACAACTTGTTCCGCAGAGCTGCGTCATAAGCATTTTCCAGGTCTAAAAAGACAAGGTGGGTAACAAGGTCTCTTGCTGTCCTTTTCTCCAAGAGGTTTTTGAGTGTAAAATCTCCGTCAGCACAGGAGCGACCAGATCTGAATCCATTTTGCTCGTCAGATTCAGTTATTTTTGTCTCTATCCTCTTTTTCAGGATATGGCCATAGACTCTCGCCATGGGTGGCATTACACTAATACCTCGATAGTTACCTCAATTTCTTCCGTTACTCTTCATAAATATTGATGTAATTGTAGCCTTTTGCCACTGTTTTGGAGGTGTGTCACCTCTGAGACATTTGTCAAAAATCACTGCTAATATCTCAAGGAGTTTCAACGGTGCTGTTTTAATCAATACTATAAAAATGAATCCTGGACCTGGTGACTTTCTATTTTTCATGGCATTGATTGCATAAGGGACTTCCTTAGTGATTATAGGTGGTACATTATTATTACTGATTTCAGGTTCCGGTCGGTTCTCAGAGAATGCTACTCTGTTCTCCGTCAGAAGTTCTTGGTAGTGTTGCACAAATTCTGTCATCCTAATCAGTTTTATATCTGCTTGAGCTATATTCCGTTTTCTCATTGTTTTTAATACCTTCCAGGCTTTATTTGCTCATGTATTTTTCATACTTCTATCTCCTCGCCAGTTTTCTGCCAAGCTTCCGTTTCTTGCCTTAATTACTGTTCTCTGAGTATCCTTTCTTATTTTCTTTGTATCCCCGCCAGTGATTTACTGATTTTGAGTTTAACCACCTATTATAAACTTTTTCTTATCTTCTACTTTCTGTTGTAATGTGTCGTTCCACCACTCATCACATATTCTATCTCAATTTTGTATTTCTTTTTTCCCCAGTGCTTAATAATCTGCTGTATGAATGGCTTCTTTAACTGCCTCATTCATCTTATCGTCGGATTTTTTTTTCAATGTAATCACGTTTTTCTGTTAGCCTTTTTGTTTTGGTATAAAAAACGGTTTGAACTGTGGTAAAGGCTTTGTAAATTATACTAAATCCAAGTGGCTTTCTGTGACTGTGTTTCCTTTTGGATTTCTGTGTTTTTGATAAATCTGAATAAGTTCTTAGACATTTGCAGAAAATGGTCTGAACCGCACTCTGCACCTCTCGTAGTGCTCACATCTTGTACTGCCAGCTTTGTTGTTTGCCTAATTATAACATAGTCTATAACGGATTTGAGATTAAGGCTTGGTTTGGTCCATGTGTATTTCCGGATGTCCTTATGCTCGAAACAAACATTTAGAAGTCATTTTTCAGGCAGGGTTCTGTCAACCTTCGCCATTATTGTTTATGGTATCCTCCCGATATCTTCCCACTATGTTTTCGTTATCTTTCCAGCCTGTTCTTGCATTTAGGTCTCCTTGTTGTTGTTGTTGTGGCCTTCAGTCCGGAGACTGTTTGATGCAGCTCTCCACAATTCCCTATCCTGAGCAAGCCTCTTCATCTCCACATAAGAACGGCAACCTACATCTGTATGTATCTGCTTACTGTATCCATCTCTTGGTCTTCCTCTGCGATTTTTACCCCACACATTTCCCTCCAACGCTAAATTCACAATTCCTTGATGTCTAAGAATGTGTCCTACCAATCTATCCCTTCTTTTAGTCAAGGTATGCCAGAAATTTCTTTTCTCCCCAATTCTGTTCAGTACCTCTTCATTCGTTACGCGATCCACCCACCTAATCTTCCGAATTCTTCTGTAGCACCAAATTTCAAAAGTCTCAACCCTCTTCCTGTCTGCACTGTTTATCGTCCATGTTTCACTCCCATACAAGGCAACACTCCACACAAATGTCTTCAGAAAGGACTTGCTTAGGCTTAAATCAATTTCGATGTTAACAAATTTCTCTTTTTCAAGAACGCTTTTCTTCCCATTGCCATTCTGCATTTTATACCCTCTGTACTGCGACCATCATTTGTTATGTTACTGCCTACGTAACAAAACTCATCTACCTCCCTTATGGCTTCGTTACCTAATCTAATTCCTTCAGCATCACCCGACGTTTTTAAACTGCACTCCATTACTCTAGTTTTGCTCTTGTTAATGTTCATCTTATATGCACCTTTCAGCACACTGTCCATTCCCTTCAATTGTTCTTCCAGGTCCTTTGCTGTATCTGACAGAATTACTATGTCGTCGGCAAAACGCAATGTTTTTAATTCCTCGCCCTGAACTTTAATTCCTTCTCCAAATTTCTCCTTGCTTTCCTTTATAGCCTGCTAAATGTACAAATTGAATAACAATGGAGAAAGACTACAACCCTGTCTTACTCCTTTCCAACCACTGCATCCCTTTCATGCCCTTCAACTCTGACAATAGCTGTCTGATTTTTGTAAAAGTTGTAAATAACCTTACGCTTCCTATATTTTACTCCTGCTTGCTTCAGAACTTGAAAGAGTTTATTCCAATTAACATTGTCAAAAGCCTTCTCCAAATCTACAAAAGCTAGAAGTGTAGATTTGCCTTTTCTTAATCTATCTTCTATGATAAGCCGTAAAGTGAGTATTGTCTCCCGTGTTTCTACATTTCTCCTGAACCCAAACTGATCTTCCCCGAGGTCAGCTTCTACCAGCTTTTCCATCCTTCTGTATATAATTCGTGTTAATATTTTGCAACCATGACTTATTAAACTGATGGTTCTGTAGTTTTCACACCTGTCTGCACCTGATTTCTTTGGAATGGGGATTATATTTTTCTTAAAGTCTGAGGGTACTTTGCCTGTCTCATACATCTTACACACCAGGTGAAACAGGTTTGTCATGGCTGTTCTCCGAGAGACTTCAGTAGCTCTGACGGAATATCATCTACTCCAGGGACCTTTTTTCGTCTTAGGTCTTTCAGGGCTCTGTCAGATTCTTCTCTCAGTACAGTATCTCCTATTTCATCCTCCCTTCCTACAATATCGTCTCGAAGTTCATTTCCTTTGTAGAGCCCTTCTATATTCTCTTTCCATCTTTCAGCTTTCCCATCTTTGCTGAGAACTGGTTTTCCATCAGTGTCCTTGATATTCAAAGAGCTGTTTTTCTTATCTCCAAATATTTCTTTTATTTTCCTGTAGTCTGTATCTATTTTTCCTCTATTTATACATTCTTCTACATCCTTGCATTTGCCTTCTAGCCACTCCTGCTTAGCCATTTTGCGCTTCCTGTCAATCTTATTTCTTAGTCGTCTGTACTCCATTTTGCCTGTTTCATTTACTGCATTTTTATATTTTCTCCTTTCATCGGTTAAATTTAGTATCTCCTGTGATATCCAAGGATTTTTTGTAGGTCTTTCCTTCCTACCTATTTTGTCCTCTGCTGCCTTCACAATTTCATCTCTCAATGCTACCCATTCCTCCTCCACTGTTTTATTTTCTCCCGTTTCTGTCAATTGTTGCCTAAAGCTCCCTCTGAATTTCTTAAGAACTTCAGGTTCCTTCAATTTATCCAGGTCCCATCTCCTTATTTTCATACCTTTATGTAGTTTCTTCAGTTTCATCCTACAGTTCATAACCAACAAATTATGGTCAGAGTCTATATCTGCCCCTGGGTATGTCTTACAGTTTAAGACCTGGTTCCAAATTCTATGTCTTACCATTATAAAATCTATCTGGTATCTCCCGGTGTCTCCTGGTCTCTTCCACGTATACAACCTTATTTTCTGATTCTTAAACCAGGTGTTTGTTATAACTAAATCATGTTCTGTGCAAAATTCTACCAGGCGGCTTCCTGTTTCATTCCTTTTGCCCAGAACCTATTCACCTAATATTTTCCCTTCCCTTCCTTGTCCTACTACCGAATTCCAGTCTCCCATCACAATTAAGTTTACTAGGAAAATTATTTCTTTGTGAATCCCTATATTTTGAATACATCTTCTCAATTCGGTGTAGAAGAGGTCTTCTTTTTAGCTACATCAACATCGTCATTTGGTGAATAGGCAACAATAATAGCCACAGATTGACGATTTAGCTTCATCTGTACTTGCAGAACCCTGTCACTAACATACTACCAGCAAGTCAGGTTTTGCTTTAGTTGCTTCTTTATGGCAATGGCAACTCCACTTTGGGCTCGCTTTTCTTTTGGTATGCCGCTATAAATATATATGTAGTCACGCCCTTTCACTTTTATTTCTGTTAGGCCCGCTATATCAACGTCAAGACCCTTTATTTCTTCAAAATCTTCACGCTTCATTGTGGAAATTCCTTGTATATTCCATTCTGCAATTCTCATTATCCTTTTTAGTGCTTGTTGTCGTTTTCGTTTTGACCCATTTCGTTCCGAGGCTAAATTATGAAGTTTTGCATGTGATTTCTTTTACTACTGTGGAGTGCAGGTCCAACGCCTAAACTGCCGACCTGGAGGGCCAGGTGGTTTTTAATCGTGGTTTCCTTCCTCTAGAGGATTGCCTTTCTGGGCATAGGGACTCCGTCTATCCGTCTTTTGGGTTCCTCTGCCGCCACTTACACCACGTCCACCGTACCGAAGTCCACCTTCTCCGCGTTCCATGCCGATGTGGTCTCCATCCGTAACCCTGGGCATGGGTGAAGCGTTATACCCGCAATACTGGGTCCCCAGCAGAGCTTCGCCATCAGCTCGAAAGCTGGGCCCACCACCGCGCCGTGGACGCGCCTGCTGAGAATCACCCAAGTGTGCTTAGAGAAGGCGGCTCTAAGCACCTTAGGGCGGCTTATGTGTATATCTGGTTCCTCACTAAGGTTAAAAAAAGGTAAAGCAGTCAACAATCCGAAGATTGGTTTGAACACCACAGTGCTTTACTAGGCATGGTCCTGTTTGGAGGTGGTATGCCGTTGCCTTCCTCCGACCTTCGAACTGACTTACCCAGCCAGTTATAGGGGTTCTGAACCACGGTGCTACTCGTTATTTTTCACATCAGCAACACTGCCAGAGGTGAAAGAACTGGAAAGTGACAGATAAAAATCCTGGGACCTGGCGGAGATCGAACCCGGGACCTTTGGATTTGTTGTCTGGCACTCTACCACTGTGCTACGGAGTCGCACCCACTATGGCTATGTGTTAATTTTCTCCTTCTATGACTGGGAAAGGAGTGACTAGATTTATAGGCATGTCGATTTTACTATTAATTTTGCCCCGTTACTATTTAAACCAGTTCAAGGTAGGGCCTGGTAACAAGAGTGCTGAATTACTGAAATGTTAAATAAAATCTTCCCGAGCTCCCAGCCGCGTCAAGTGGTTAGAAATCCACGAGCTTTCGGCCAAGTTCTCCGTGGCCATTGTCAAGTGGTAAATGACTGCTGCAGCGTCATCGTCTTGCCGTTAAATAGCGGCGCTGCAGGCTGTGACGTCACTTGAAGCTTTCTGCTTTACCATATAAAGTAATGTTTAGGTTCCGAAAAGTCAGCGTCCGTCTTTGGCTGCTGGATGTGATATCCTTGGTGTTACTTCTTCATCTCGTGTCCGCCGCGTCCGCTTCAACCTCGCTATGGTCGGGTCCCAAGCTGTGCTGAGTTGTAAAACGACGTCCTTATTAACCCGAGCTTAGAATGGTCCGTCAAAATGACGGCTACGTTCAAATTATCAGTGAGCTGTGGCGATTTGAGAAAAAATTTATGAACAAGTATACAAGGGTAGAGTGTTTGTTTGGAATCACACTCGCCGAATTGACGGGTGTTACCAAGAAAGGTTCAAAACTCCCTGAAAGACGGGTGTTATTAGCGAGCGTAAAAACCAGATGTTAGTAACGCAGGGTTAATGGTGTCCTCCGATATTTTAATTTCAATTGCTCCCTTTATACCACTGACCCAATATACCTTCGTTTTAGAAATGACAGATGTTTCGTCGAACAGAATTCGGTGTCGATTTGCTAAAGAATCTTTTGTGTCCCAGCCTCGTCGCCGCTTTTGTGTCTCGTTTCCGTCGTAGGGGTCGGTGGCCGAGTTGGAAGACCGACACAGGAATAAAGGTAGCACGCTTGTGCAGGTACGGAGGTGAGCAGCCAGAGGGACAGCAGAAACTAGAAACACTAGAGTAAATTAGAACAAGATATATATATTTAAATTTTCCATAGCTCGGTACTGCAGAATGCTGATACATAGTTGAGCTAGAGGTCTGCCAAGTGCCTGTACGATAGCCAAGTCCTTACTGGTGCCTATCTGATTCTGAAGTGTTGACTGGTTCCTATCTCAGTCCCAAGTGAACGATGTCGTTCAGTGGTGGCCACGAGCGGAGTTGTAGCAGAGGGCGCTCGTGGCTGACGTCGTAAGAACGCCGCGCCGTGCGTGCATGGCTGCGCGCGGCGAAAGTAGGTGGCGCGCACTTTGGATTTGTGCAACACCACACCGCTCTCCCCCCCCCCCCCAAACCGCCTCGCCGTCGTGGCGTAGGGCTGTGGGCCACGGCAACGGCACAGGGAGGAGGGCCTGGGCGGGGGCGTTACTGGTGGGACGGGCGTAGTAGCTGAGGCTGGGATCGAGACGCCGTCCACGCGATCCGCCGGGAATCCCGCCAAAACCAGCGGAAGGGCGCCCGCCTCGGCCCAGAGGGAGCAGGTCATCTTCTGAGGTGTGTGGCCCAGGCGGCGGGGGCGCGCACGGTCCCGGAGTCCTTCTCGGTGAGCTGCGGCGGCGACGGAGGCGGAGAGACGGACTGCGTAGGAGGCGCGTCCACCTCCATGGGTACGATATCGTAGTCCGGGGACGCTGGGCCCGGCGGCGAGCGATGTGGCTGTGCTCCCTGGCAGTGAACTGGTCTGGAATCAAGAAACTAGAGTCAGGATCGCGCCGCCTTTGCAAGCGCAATTGGTTTGCGTGGCGCCGGAGCTCCGACCCTGTGGAAGAACGTACAATATACATATTGCGACCGAGCACGCGGTGAATGATGCCTGGCAACGATGTCTTCTTGTTGCCAGCAAACACTCTGTACAGCACCGGTGTAGAAACCTGAAAACGCGTAGCGCTATACAAACCGACTCGGTGCGTGGGAGGCTAGAGCAGGTGAAGAAGAGTACGGTGATGGCGGCCGTGTAGCAGCTCGGCAGGAGATGGGCCATCACGTGGCATGCACCGGTACGTAGACAGGAAAATTTGAATAGCTTGCTGCCTGGAGTGCTGACCTTTCATGTTTTCCATGTGAGACTTGAATGTTCGAACGAAGCGTTCTGCTTCACCATTGGACTGAGGGTGAAAAGGTGCTGTGGTGATATGCTGAATGCCATTCACACGACAAAACTGTTGAAATTCCACACTAACAAACTGAGGTCCATTGTCACTGACGATAGTTTCAGGCAAACCTTCGATACAAAACACTGATGTTAAGGCACTGATTGTACTAGACGCTGTCGTTGAGTTCATGGCAATCACAAAAGGAAACTTGCTGAAAGCGTCTACAACAATTAACCAACGCGTATTCCAGAAAGGTCCGGCAAAGTCAATGTGTAAACGTTGCCATGGTCCCTTGGGGCGTGGCCAGCCTGAGAAACGTTGCGGAGGAGCCGCCTGATGCTCCGCACAAACCGTACACCATGACGTCATGCTCTCTATCTGAGCGTCCATACCAACCCAAGTACAATGACGTCTGGCCAGTTGCTTTGTCCTAACAATACCCCAATGTCCTTGATGCAGGAGGCGTAATACTTCTCGTTGCAGGGAACGAGGAACAATCACTCTTGTTTGGTCGTTGTCGGTATGCAACAATAGAACACCCTGACTTAAAGATAATGCATGATGTTGTGCAAAATAACGTCGAACCAGAGGCCGCTCAATGTCTTTGGCTCTGGCAGGTCAACCAAAGCGAACAAAACGTGCTACCACACTGAGGTCTGCATCCGCAGCTGTTTCCTGTGCAACCCGACGAGAGTTCAAAGGCAAATCTGCGACAGCGGAAGCATCTTTGGAGTCTATCTGACAACATGCCATTTCTGAAGAATCGAACGACACATCCTGGCCAACCGGAAGTCGGGAAAGTGTGTCCGCGTTGGCGTGTTTAGAGGTAGGTCGATACAAAATCTCATACTGATAATTTGACAATATCAAGGACCATCTCTGAAGCTTTTGTGCCGTTCGTGGCGGAATTGGCTTTGTGGGTGAGAACAACGATGTGAGAGGCTTGTGGCCAGTCAACAAATAGAATTTTCTGCCATACACGTAATGATGAAACTTTGTGACGGCGTAAATGATTGCCAAGGCCTCCTTTTCCATCTGACTGTAATTCTGTTGCGTCGGCGTCAGTAGCTTGGATGCAAAGGCAATAGGACGATCGTGACATCCAATACGACGAGGCATCAACTGCTAACGCTACAGGCTTCTGTGGGTCAAAGGGAATCAAACATGCATCACTGAGTAGTGCAGACTTTAGTTTGTCAAAGGCATAATGACAATCTTTAGACCATACAAAAGCAACATTCTTCCTACGTAAGTGATGTAGTAGAGCTGCAATCTGAGAGGCATTGGGAAAAAATCTGAAATAATAGTTAAGCTTTCCCATTACTGCTTGTAATTCGTGCACGTTCTTAGGAGGAGGCAAGTCTTTGATTGCTCTAAGATGTGACTGTAAGGGATGAATTCCTTGGGCATTAATCACATGGCCTAGGTACTCTATTTCAGTTTGAAAAAACGAACACTTTGCTTTATTACAACGTAGACCTGCTGCAGTCATCACTTTGAAAAGGCACTCCAGGTTTGCTAAATGTTCTTCAACTGTACGTCCGGATACCACAATATCATCTATGTAGTTCGAGCAACACGGTACAGAAACTGTCAGCTGTTCCAAAAAGCGCTGAAAAATAGTGGGGGCGGAAGAACTGCCAAAGGGTAGGCGTTGAAATTGAAAAAGGCCCATGTGAGTATTAATGACGAAAAACTGTCTGGACTCGTCATCAAGTGGAATCTGTAAGTATGCCTCTGCTAAATCAATCTTAGAAAAGAAGCGAGACTGTCCTAATTTGTCCATCATTTCGTCCGGTCTGGGCAGGGGATAAGTGTCTACAATTGTTTGACTGTTTACTGTTGATTTGAAGTCCGCACAGAGACGAAGTTTTCCTGACGGCTTGGGTATAATTACTACAGGCGAGGCCCAATGACTCGCAGCAACAGGAGAAATCACACCACTATCTTGCCAACGTTTAAGTTCGTCTGCAACTTTATCACGAATTGCGTTAGGCACTGGTCTAGCCTTACGAAATTTTGGAACTGCAGATGCTTTTAAAGTTACATGTGCAACGAAGTCTTTTGCACAACCTAGTTCCGGCGAAAACAAGTCACTGTATTTATCACACAATGCATTCATTTTGTCCTGAGGCACTACTGATGAAATTTTAAGCACATCTCTTTGAATTGATGAACCAAACAAGTCAAATGCATCTAGTCCAAAAATGTTATGTGTGGATTTGGCCTGAAGAACTACGAAAGAAACTGTTTTTGTTACACCTTGAAAAGAGGCGGGCAGGCTACACGTTTCTAGCACGGGAATATTTTGACCTGTATAAGCTGTTAACATTTGTTGACACGGCGACAATTTTTGCGCACCCAGAAGTTCATAAGTGTCTTTATTAATTACTGTGACAGAGGAACCAGTATCAAGCTGAAATTTCATAGTCTTATCGTCGACGAAAAGAGTCACAAAAAGCTTTTGCTTGTGGCGCTCGACAGGTGCGCGAATATGGGCTACGTCTAATACAGCTTGTTTGCTGCGCATGCGCGGGCCGCGTAGTGAAGTAAGCGGCGCAGACTCGGCACGGAGCGGATTAACACTGTCACTAGATGGCACTACCGCCGGATCGGCGTCAGCGCAATGCGAGGCTACTACAGATTCACTAACTACTGCACTAAACCTTTGAGTAGCTACATCAATTCTACTGTCACTTGCTACACAGTACTGGGCACTATTACAAGGAGAAGTTGCAGAAGGCACTAGGTTAAATACAGGATTGCACTGCATATAGTCATTTAGCTTATCCCAAACCCTTTTACGTTGCACTGTTTTACGCGCTCGTCAGCGCTTGCGACGTGGCTCACTACATAGTTTTGCAGTAGGCGCAGAAGAACTTTCTTGCAATTGAGAACCAAGTAAAGCACTGTTCACTTCCACAGCGTCTATGACATTGACAGCATGAACTGTTCTCGCATTTCGCGCAGCACTGTTCCCAACGGCACCGTTCTTTGAGTTTTTAATTTGCATACACACTGACTGTACATGTCCTGATTTGCCACATTGATAACAGAGTGCGTTGCGACTAGGGCGTTGCGCACTTTTGTGGCGAGATACACACTGGGGGCAAGACTTACAAACATTATTTTGAAATGAGCGTTGGCGCCCGTTATTCAAAATACTGTTTCTAACACGACGGGGCGACCTTTGTGTCGCACTTTTACACTGACTACTGTTCACTGTCTGTTCAGCACGGCCGGTAGAATTTAAAGAATCACTAGTGCTATACTGAGAACTATGGCTAGGAAAGCGTCTGTTGCGGTGCACTGAATTAACACTGTGGCTTTGCAATTCTACATCTGCTAAGTCAAAAGTATCATGCGCTTCTGTAAGCTGCAGTACACTATCTAATGAAGGGTCAGACTGTTTCAGAATTGCTGCT
Source organism: Locusta migratoria (assembly GCA_026315105.1). Lineage (NCBI taxonomy): Eukaryota > Metazoa > Arthropoda > Insecta > Orthoptera > Acrididae > Locusta > Locusta migratoria. The sequence goes on along the minus strand of CM048744.1, from coordinate 902,034,360 downwards.
CTAATTCTGGGGTCCCGAATGTTCTGCGTAATTGCATCCCTCAGCATAACGTCACTATAAGAAACTCCACAAGAGCAAGTAAATTTACACTGGCGGGTTAAGCCCTTCAATTCCGTAATCCATTCTTGGTGTGACTGCTGTGGTAATTTTTTAAGTCTGAAACATGGGTACCGTGCAGCGGCTACAAGAACTTTTTTCTCATAATGAGCATTCAGTGCTTCTACTGTTTGTTCAAAGTCTACATCACGAGGAGATGCGTGGGGGGAAGTGGGGGGAAAAGTTTCTGCAGTAACACGAAAGTCTTGGGGCCAACTACGGCGAGAAACAAATGTTTGACTGTCAGACCTGTTAGTTGATGAGCCGCGACGAGTTCTTGAAACTGTGCGAAGTAGTCGCTCCATTCTTCCTCACGTTAGTTGTACTGGCGGAATGTAGGGAGAGGTGCAGCGGTGTGGGCTGCTGAAGCGGTGGCTGTTGTTGTTGGTTAGCTGCTTGCGCTGTTAGCTGGGACACAGCTTGTAGGAGTTACGTGATTTGCGCTGTCTGTAACAGAATAATTTCCATTAACTTTGAGTTCGGGGTAGTGGCCATGCTGCCCGATTAAGCGCCGTGCATACAAGTAAATTATAACAAAACACAAATGCAATACGAAAGAGGACGCTCTGCAACAAAAATGTCCACAAAACACGTAACCAAATATGTTCCCCCAAAAATCTTATAATAAGGGTGGGTGAGCGGGAGCAATTTCTGCGTGCTCCGACTGTTGCTGTCTGGCTGCTGCAATCGGGCTGGTCCAAGGTTCGCTTATTGCTCTTCGTCGCCACTTTTGTGTCCCAGCCTCGTCTCCGCATTTGTGTCTTGTTTCCGTCGTAGGTGTTGGTGGCCAAGTAGGAAGACCGACACAGGAATAAAGGTAGCACGCTTGTGCAGGTACGGAGGTGAGCAGCCAGAGGGACAGCAGAAACTAGAAACACTAGAGTAAATTAGAACAAGATATATATTGGACAGAATTTATACAATACTTAACTTTTATATAGCTCAGTACTGCAGAATGCTGATTCATAGTTGAGCTAGAGGTCTGCCAAGTACCTGTACGATATCCAGATCTTTCCTGGGCCTATCTGATTCCAAAGTGTTGACTGGTTTCTATCTCAGTCCCAAGTGAACGATGTCGTTCAGTGGTGGCCACGAGTGGAGTTGTAGCAGAGGGCGCTCGTGGCTGACGTCGTGCGTGCATGGCGGCGCGCGGCGAAAGTAGGTGGCGCACACTTTGGACTTGTGCGACACCACAGAATGTTTTTCTACTGCTGATTTTTTCCGAATAGCGAAGACGTAAGCACGTCTCGTGTTCCGTCCGACGTTTGTCCACCATGCGTACAGTTTGTCCAATATAAAGCAGCCATAGTCACATGGTATTTTATATACTCCTGGTGTTTTGAGCCCTAGGTCATAATTTATAGGCCTCATCATCTGTTGTCACACATTATTGAAATGTAAGTTAAAATAGACTTCAGCCGCCTCCAGACTCTGTATTCTATTCTCTTCGGGCTGGCCAGTAGCGCAGCCACGGGGAAAGGGGGGATGGTGGTGGCTAGGGGGGGGGTGGAAGATAATGGGGCTGGGAAAAAGATGTTTACATGTAATAAATCACAATGTAACAATATTAACGTGGCACCGGATCGCCAACATGATGCCACAACTGACAATGTGTGTTACAGTTACTGTGAGCGGTCTTAATGCCGCCGCTACCAGCTTTGACGGTTCCGCTATTGCTACTGCCATGCTGAAGTTGACGAGTCGATTGTTCTTATGCAGCGACCCGCTGCTTAGCAGGTCAGCTGCTCCACGGAGTGGAATCTCATTAAGTCCGCCAAAATCTACGAACGACAACTGTGTTACTTTAGTTCAATATATATATATATATATATATATATATATATATATATACATATATATACTTCGTAAATCTCATTTGAAAAATACAGATGTACTTTTTCCACTTCATTTTTCACTTTTCAGGTACGTCCTCAGCACTTTCACCATCGGCGTATTGAATTTTTCTGGTATCATCCTGGCCTACTCAGAGGTGTGCAACATATACATTCATTTTTATCCACAAAAATTATTTCATTACATTGACGGGGGGATGTGTGCAGCGTATACCCAACACTCTAATGCACGTGAGAAACGTTATTTTTCACATCGTGTAGCGGCAGCAACAGGAGGCTGTAGGGCGTGAATACTGGAATGACGTATAAAGAACTCCGAGAGAACATTCGTTTTTCGGTTCCATTCTTGTCAGGTCGCAGACATCCACAAAATTGTCTCCTATGTTCTGTTGCCTCTTTTGCTTTCTTTGGAAAGTAAACTTTTTCCTCTTAAAGTCGTGTTCATTCGTTGTCGTTGTCACGGCCACATTGATTCAGTCTGTCAAGAATCTTTTACTTTTACAAACTTCCTTCTCATTCATTTGATTCCTTTTCGGTTTTACTGTCTGAGAAGCGCTGCCAAACAGCCACGTATATGAAATTGTGAAACGCTCTAGTTCGAAAAACTTAACAAGTTAGTAATTCTTCACTGAAATATTTAAGTGTTGGGTTTGCAACAAGAGATTTTATTGATGAATAAAAGAGAAAAATGAACAGAGCTATTTAAATGAATGTGTCAGTGAAGGCAATGTAATTATTATTAGGCTATAAGACGCTTTATGAAACCCTATTGATCTCGTTTAACATCAAGAGGCGATTTCGTAGAAATGGAAAGATTGTCTCAAGCGATTCAGATGAGGGCATAGGGAAGTACTGATGTGAACTGACTAATGTCCAGTAGTGTATATGGTCTATAGTGTTCAGACGTTCCTTGATGTGTAGCATACAAATTACCAGTTACATTTTGTGTCATGGTTGTTTTTTTCAGCAAATAAAAGCTTTTATCCATTAATTATCCATTTTATTATTCTTTGCCATTATAGATAGACGATTCTAGGCATGTTGAACTGTTTACATAAAATATATTCTACTAACTAATTTCGCTACTGTTGAAACTTGGTTTTTATTCTGTGCCCATCTGTAACCTAAATTTTCACAGTCCTTGAACAAGTGAATACTTCCTAACTGCCTTTCGTTTGGCTGAGGTGGAGTGACTGAACGATCTAAGGCACCTTGCTGCGGAGCGTGCTGTTGCTCCCTGTCGAAGGTTCGAGTCCTCCCTCGGGCATGGGTGTGTGTTGTCGTTAGATTAGTTTAGTTTAAGAAGTTTGTAAGCCTAGGGACTAATAATCGCAGTACTTATTATCATAGATTTACGAACATTTGATTTTTTATTTTTTTTATTTGTTTATTTATTTATTTTTATCTTTCGTTTTCTCGCTATGGATATTGTGAGGATCAAATACATAGGTTTAGTTCTTGTTATGAAAACATTTATTGGTTAAAGTCACTATTGTGTAGTTGTTATTCCGTTATAAACATGCAGAATGCAGAAATAAGTGTTTAAAACAAAGAAATCCACTGAGTTCCAAAACGTCGGCTTTCACATTTCGAAATGGATAAATTAAACGTTTTACTTTATTACCAAATTTCATATTCAACTGTTACAATAATTTACTTTCATGTAGTTTTAATCGGTAAATTTCTACATTTAATGCTCTTGAGGTGAGTTGGAATGCCGGAAAATAGTAAAAACACGCTTTTTCAGTTTTTAAGACTACAAAGTAATTGGACTTTTCAAAACCTTTTAAGAAATCTATTAAGAAATATTTTTAAAAATTTTGTGTGCACCCACGAAAGTCACACAACTTGTGGTACGTTCATGTACAAACTTTTGCATTTTCTAAAACATTAGGCAGTAAAAGCTATGACTCTAACTCTTCTGGTGTGCAAACTCTGGCATTTCGTTTGATGATCATTGCCACACCACCTAGCTGAGTTTACAGTTCAGTTTCTGACGTGTGGATTTTTGTTTTGAGTGGTGTGTTTCGGTTGTGCCTCGTTTCCAGATGTTTACCTGTCTTCATATTATTGTTAAGAGCTGACTCTCATAGTTCGTATAGTGCACGCTTTAAGAAGTGTAGTGACGGTATCGATTTACAGAAACGTTTTGTGTACGTCATTCCGTTAAACACCGGTTGATGGCAGTGAATACTCTGTTTATCCACGTGGTTCTCAGTTATGATGCAAATACAAAAAAGCTTAAAATGCTGGTGTTCCTGATCGCTAAACAAGTTCGACATCACTATCTGTAGTGGTAGTAGTTCATTTACTATACAGACTTTTTCTGCAAGAGCTCCACTCTACAATTTGAGGTAGGCTGCCTGGCTTAGGAGGCAAAAGGCATATAGTCACCTTATGGACAGGTAAGTAATCAAAGCCTCCATGATTATTTCCTAATAATCATGCTCGGCATCCTTGTTCCCTTACAGGAAACAAAGAATGTACAAGTAAATAAACATCGCACTACGTGTAAAATTGTACTCATGTTATTTGTAAATAAGATCGGAAACCGTAATGCGAGACAAAGTGGTAGATAATTTTACTTTCATACCCCAGGCATCCAGCATTCTCTCTGTACGATTAATTCTTTGCCCACTCTTACGGAAACACCCTGTATGAAGTCTTCGAGCAACTTTATCTTCTCAGACTGTGTCTTCATGGTTGCACCCAGGATCCAGTCGCTCAGCTATTAATCTCAACTCCTGTGTCTACAAATGGGTGTTTTAGGATAAAATCATTGAAACGAGGATTGATGACGTTATTTCATTCTATAATGATCATCTGGGTCATCGATATAAAATGATCGTGTGATTTTAAGGCCGGCCGCGGTGGCCGAGGGGACTGAGGCGCTCCAGTCACGGTCTGCACGGCCTCTACGGTCGGGGGCTCGAATCCCCCCTCGGGCATGGATATTTGTGCCGTCCTTCGAATTAGTTAGTTCATAAGTTCATTAGTAAGTTTAGGGGCTGATGACCCCGTAGTTAAGTCCCATATGCTATACAAACATTTGAACATTTTTTTGTGATTTTAAGTGGTCTGTATATTACTGTTTGGATTCGGCCGCATACTGCAAGTCTTTTTACTGACGTCACTTGGTTGACTTGAGTGACGATGATGAGCATGAAGGTGATGATGTGGACAAACACTCAACATCCAATCCCCGTCCAGGAATAGAGTCTGATCTGCCACTGAGTTGCGGAGGCGGACGTCTGAGTTGATTAAAAATATTGGAAAGGCTTGACAGTGCTCCTGGTGTTAGCGCCGTCAATAGCCTTAACCTTCTGGACAAAGCGCGAGTACAAAAATTGAAGTTTACAGTTGAATTTAATGTAACAAAGCAATGGAAACAAGAAGCAGACAGCTTCTATGTGAAGAAGAACAACTAGAAGACGATACTGACTACTCTGCTGGACATTGTTGATCATAAAATAGGAAATAGTTCTAAAGATTTATAATAAATTTCTTTAATCACATTTTCTAACATTTGACATTTTAGTAATATACGTACGTTAATCTCACAAATCAAAAAACCAATGACATTTAAGCTACCAAATATGCTATAAAATAGTTACAAACAGAATCGTGACAATAATGGGCGTATGTTCTTAATCTAGGAGATTCATATGAAATTTTCCTTCAATACTATTTAAGGGTAAGAAAACTGAAAATTAAAGGGAAACGTGGAGTTAGTTCCGCGAATTAACAATACATGCAGAAAACAATTGCCCGAAATTTCGTTGCTTTAGTTGTATCATTTCAAGAGAAAAAGATACACGGAAAATCAGCAAATATAACAGTCGTGATGATATATAGTACATCGAAAATCGGACTGAGAAAATGATGTTGTATTGAAATATTAAGGTCAAGTAATATATTGATTTATCAATACTGGTTATTTGAAACTTCACAGTTCTCATATTTTCTCTTATTTGGAAGTCATAGCAATTCAGTTACGAGATAAAAATGTAGGTAACAAACGGTGAATCAGTTGTCGAAAGGAAAACCACAGGCCAGCTCGTAAGTGTGTGTGCTCTTCTTACACCAATGTGGTTTCCGTTATGTGATTAATTGCCTCGACAGAGTGGTGGTCCTCTATATAGATGCAGAAAATGATTCGTAAGATGAAGAAGGAGGGAAATTTGAATATCGAATTACTCGACAGCTGAAGAATTCTCAGGTTACATGAAGTAAGTGAACTCACGTAGCACCGCAAGCACAGTTTACGAACTTTGTTTGCATTGCCACTGTGATCATATGCTAGGCAGTTTCGTCACAGAGGAAAGTAACCGTGTCCTACAAATGCGTAAACAAGAGGAATTTTCTAACTTTACAATATATGAGGTGAAACTTTCACCCTGCAGCAGAGTGTATGCTGATATGAAACTTCCTGTGCCGGAACCGGGAGTCGAACCTGTGACGTTTGCCTTTCGCGGGCAAGCGCTCTACCAATTTTAATCTGCCAGGAATTTCATATCAGTGCACACTCCGCTGTAGAGTGAAAGTTTCATTCTGGAAACATCCCTTAGGCTATAGGTAAGCCATGTCTCCGCCATATCCTTTCCTCCAGGAGTGCTAGTCTTACAAGGTTTGCTGGAGAGCTTCTGTGAAGTTTGGAATGTAGGAGGCGAGGTACTGGCGGAAGTAAAGTTGTGGGGCGGGATCGTGAGACGTGTCGGGATAGTTCAGTCGCTAGAGCACTTGCCCGCGAAAGGCAAAGGTCCCAGGTTCGAGTCTCGGTTCCGGCACACAATTTTAATCTGCCAGGAAATTTAATATTTGAAATAATCTGACGACATGTATGTAAATAGATGCGTTGTGGTCCAAATACGTGGTATCGTGCCCAATCACAACACAGTTGCTGTTCAGAGGTAATCCACAGGACGTTTTGCACAGATTCATAACTGTGGATGAAACACTCCAGAGACGAAACAACAGTCCAAACAATGGTCGAACATTGAGGAGAGTGCACCAAAGAACGCGAAGACTGTTTTGTCAGCTGGAATTGTGATGGTCACTGTATTTATGGATTCCCAGGGTATACTCCTGATAGATTATTTGTAAAAAGGCAGATTCATAACAGTGCAATTTTATGCTGCTCTGCTGGATCGTTTGAAACATGAAGTAATTGAAAAACAGCCGAGATTGGCACGGAAGAACGTGCTGTTTCATCAGGACAGCGCTCCTGCCAACACAGCAGCTATCGTAATGGGAATAGTACACGAATTAGGATTCTAACTGGTTCCTCACCCACCCTATTCACCAGACTTGGCTCCGAGTGACTTCTTCTTATTCTCAAACCTGAAAATTTGGCTTGGTGGAAAGAAATTTTTATTGAATGAGGAACTGTCTCTGCAGTGAAGGACTATTTTGTAGAGTTTGACGAAGCCTACTTTTCCCATGGGTTGAAAAATTGGAAAATCTCTGTATCAAGTATATAGCGTTTCAGGGAGACTATGTTGAGAATCAAAGATGACAGGAAAAGGAGCTGAGATTAGGGGCTTTGTGTGAACCTGGAGCAATACATTTATTATAGGCACTGAAAGTTCGATAGAGGTCTGCCGACATTCCTTACCAAAGAACCTAATGGTGTTCAGAAACATTAGATTAAATTCAGTTCGTGGTGAAGTTTTTATTGCTGTTAGTAGTTAACCTTGTGATGAAATTTAAATAAGATATGAATTTTTGTGGATAGACTTTATACGTGACAGTCAGAATAAAAACTTTATTTCTTTTACCGACACCCATACAAATCAAACTGCTCCTGAATATTTAAAAGAAGAATTGCGTCATTAATGTATCCTCGATAAATTGGCGGAAAGAAAAAATTTAACGCATGTGGTAGGCGTTAAACTTTTCCATAACCGCTTTCTTGGAAATTAGTTTATTCAGTTATTCTAGAAACTCACTTGAAGTGTAAATGGAAGCGAGAATATATTTGTCGTCTTAGCAACTATTCTGATTGAATAAGGAGCATAATAACGGACACATAAATTACTGACAACAACGTTGCTGTATCGAGATTGAATATAGTGATATCCAAAACGATTCACAGTTTGTACCCCATCCAAACTACATAATCATAAAACAGATTTGGTTTTAATTCAGAGAACTAGTTTCGGTGGTGATTGAGAGTTTGTATCAAATAAATTAATAAGAGACAGTACTCATATACTTTGGTGGGGCAAGAAAGGAGAAAAAACGAAATAAAATTTAAAAGAACGCGTCATATCTAAACACAGGGAAGTTGAACAAAAGACAGTAAGTACACAAGAAACATACGAAAATATTTCAGAACTCGAATAACAAACCGGTTCCAAGATGAGTAACTCAGAAGTACGTATCGTCGATGTAGCAACACAGCGTTATCACTCAAAAAAGGTAAGGCTAAGATGTCGAGTATATTACTATTGGATTTCTTCCGGAATATTTTGTTGCAATTCTTCTATAGTTATTAATGAATCTCATACAACTACTCGATCGCGGACATACGGTCGGCCGCGGTGGCCGAGGAGACTGAGGCGCTCCAGTCACGGTCTGCACGGCCACTACGGTCGGGGGTTCGAATCCCCCCTCGGGCATGGATATTTGTGCCGTCCTAGTTTGTAAGTAGTTCATAAGTAGTTTGTAAGTTTAGGGACTGATGACCCCGTAGTTAAGTCCCATAGACTATACAAACATTTGAACATTTTGCAGACATACGTACCTAAGACAAGAAGGTCGTACAAGTTACACCAATATCAAGACAGGCAACAGGGTTAGTCCTCTGAAGTACTAACCAGTATCTCTAATGTCAATTTCCATCAATATTTTATGTTCAGAGATTATGAATTACCTCAAAGATACGATTACTGATAATCACGATTGATTTAGCTGACGCTATACTGCGCCTTCCAGTGGCTGGGAGTGAGTTCTACACAACGCTCGAGACTACTTTGATAGACAGTGTCAGGTGCAAACATGCAACGCTTTTGCATCACTTGCGAATAAATAGTTGCCACTGTTTAAGTTTTAGCCCTCTTAAATTCGCTCATCCCCTCGCAAGGCAACACGCCATGTACAACAGCCATAGGAAGACAAAGGGGCACACCGATACTTCTTTGGTGCATCATAATAATACGTGAAAACTCGTTCTGAAATTCTAATTTTGAATCTCATATTTCTTGTTTATAAAGAAGATTCTCCTTTTTTTTTTTTTTTTTTTTTTTTTTTTTTTTTTTTTGCTTGATTTCAATTTAGTTTTATTCCTATCTTATTGAAATTTTGCTGACTTGAACTTCAAAACAATAGGTACTTCACTCATTGTCTACATAAACTTTCTTATAGTGGATAGCGGAGGACAGTTTACTTGCGGACTTCAGCAGATACCAACAGTTGTATTTACATTTTGAAGAAATTTTCCACACTTAACGATCAAATGAAGACTGTACTTCACAACCGACTTTGACATCGTTATTAGGAAGTTCGGTCATGGCTGAATGTTTTCATGGACAGAGAATTTACAAATTGCAACTCAGCGTGTGGTGCACGGCAAAGGGTGCCACGCAATAAACGTTGATAGTGTTTCACTGATCACCGTGAAAGTTGACAGATATATGTGAATTTTTATAGGCGAAGGAAGAGATGAAACGAAGAAGAGTAATGGACAGAAAACGTTGGCAGAGAAAGAGATGGACGGAGAGAATTAGAGTATGAAAGGGACAGCGTGAATATGGAAAAAATGAATACCCAGGCAACGTCTGGTTTCAACTAGCAACTAGTAACTAGTGTCTTGGCAAGCATGGAAGCAAAGAAACTAATATTCATATGTTGTTGTTGTTATGGTCTTCAGTCCGGAGACTGGTTTGATGCAGCTCTCCACCCTACTCTATCCTGAGCAAGCCTTTTCATCTCCTCATAAGAACGACAACCCACATCTATTTGAATCTGCTTACTATACGCATATCTTGGTCTCCCTCTGCGATTTTTACCCCACACACTTCCCTCCAATGCTAAATTTACGATTCCCCGATGTCTAAGAATGTGTCCAACCAAGCGATCCCTTCTTTTAGTCAGGGTATGCCAAAAATTCCTTTTCTCACCAATTCTGTTCAGTACCTCTTCATTAGTTATGCGATCTACCCACCTAATCTTCAGCATTCTTCTGTAGCACCACATTTCAAAAGCCTCTATTCTCTTCCTGTCCGAACTGCTTATCGTCCATGTTTCACTCCCATACAAGGCAACACTCCACACAAATGCCTTCAGAAAAGATTTCCTTACACTTAAATTAATATTCGATGTTAGCAAATTTCTCTTTTTCAAAAATGCTTTTCTTCCCATTGCCGTTCTGCATTTTGTATCCTCTGTACTACGACCATCGCATGTTATTTTACTACCCAAGGAACAAAACTCATCTACCACCTTCATTGTTTCGGTACCTAATCTAATTCCTTCAGCATCGCCTGATTTTCTAAGACCGCATTCCATTATTTTTGTTTTGCTCTTGTTAACGTTCATTTTATACGCTCTCTTCAACACAGTGTCCATTCCATTCCACTGCTCTTCCAGGTCCTTTTCTGTCTCTGATAGAACTACAATGTCATCAGCAAAACGCAATGTTTTTATTTCTTCCCCCTGAACTTTAATCCCTCTTCCAAATTTTTCCTTGCTTTCCTTCACCGCTTGCTCGATGTACAGATTGAATAACATCGGAGAAAGGCTACAACCCTGTCTTACTCCCTTCCCAACTGATGCTTCCCTTTCATGCCCTTCGAGTCTAATAACTGCAATCTGGCTTTTGTACAAGTTGTAAATAACTCTCCTTTCCCTGTATTTTACCCCTGCTGACTTCAGAATTTGAAATAGTGTATTCCAGTCAACATTGTCAAATGCTTTCTCCAAATCTACAAAAGCTAAAAATGTAGGTTTGCTTTCCTTAATCTATCTTCTAAGATAAGACGTAAAGTGAGTATTGCCTCCCGGGTTCCTACGTTCCTCCTGAATCCAAACTGATCTTCCCCGAGGTCAGCATCTACCAGCTTTTCCATTCCCCTGTAGATAATTCGTGTTAAAATTTTGCAACCATGACTTATCAAATTGATGGTTCTGTAATTTTCACACCTGTCTGCGCCTGCTTTCTTTGGAATGGGGATTATTACATTTTTCTTAAAGTCTGAGGGTATTTCGCCTGTCTCATACATCCTACACACCAGTTCAAATAGTTCTGTCATGGCTGGCTTTCCCAGAGACTTTAATAGCTCAGCGGGTATGTCATCTACTCCTGGGGCCTTGTTCCGACCTAGGTCTTTCAGGGCTCTGTCAAATTCTTCTCTCAGTATAGTATCTCCTATTTCATCTTCATCTACTTCCTCTTCCCTTCCTACAACATCGTCTCTAAGATCATTTCCTTTGTAGAGCTGCTCTATGTACTCTTTCCACCTTTCAGCTTTCCCTTCTTTGCTGAGAACTGGTTTCGCATCCGAGTTCTTGATATTCGTAGAGCTGCCCATCCTGTCCCCAAACGTCTCCTTTATTTTCCTGTAGGCGGTATCTACTTTTCCCCTTCTTATACATTCTTCTACAGATTTGCATTTGGCTTCTAGCCACTCCTGCTTAGCCATTTTGCACTTCCTGTCAATCTCATTTTTTAGTTGTCTGTACTCCATTTTGCCTGTTTCATTTACTGCATTTTTATATTTTCTCCTTTCATCTATTAAATTTAGTATTTCCTGTGATATCCAAGGATTTTTTGTAGGTCTTGCCTTCCAACCTATTTTGTCCTCTGCTGCCTTCGCTATTTCGTCTCTCAATGCTACCCATTCCTCTTCTACTGTTTTATTTCACCATGTTTCTGTCAATTGTTGCGTAAATCTCCCTCTGAAATTCTCCAGAACTTCACTTTCCTTCAATTTATCTAAGTCCCATCTCCTTATTTTCCTACCTTTCTGCAGTTTTTTTCTGTTTCAGCCTACAGTTCATGACTAACAAGTTATGGTCAGAGTCTATATCTGCCCCTGGGTATGTCTTGCAGTTTAGGACCTGGTCTCGGAATCTATGTCTTACCATTATAAAATCTATCTGATACCTTCCTGTGTCTCCTGGTCTCTTCCACGTATACAACCTTCTTTTGTGATTCTTAAACCACGTGTTTGTTACGATTAAAACATGTTCTGTGCAAAATTCTACCAGGCGACTTCCTCTTTCATTCCTCCTGCCCAGTCCATATTCACCTACTATTTTTCCTTCTCTTCCTTTTCCTACTACCGAATTCCAGTCTCCCATCACAATTAAGTTTTCCTCTCCCTTAACTGTATGAATAATTTCCTCTAGCTCCTCATATATTTCTTCGATCTCCTCATCATCGGCAGAGCTAGTTGGCATATAAACCTGTACTACTGTTGTCGGTGTTGGCTTCGTATCTATCTTGACAATGATAATGCGATCACTGTGCTGTTCATAGTAGTTTACCCGCATTCCTATCTTCTTATTCATAATCAGTCCTACTCCTGTGATACCCCCAACTGATTTTGTATTTATAATCCTGTACTCACCTGACCAGAAATCCTGTTTATCCTGCCACCGAACTTCACTAATCCCCACTATATCTAACCTCAACCTATTCATATCCCTTATTAAATTTTCTAATTTTCCTACCCGATTAAGGGATCTAACATTCCACGCTCCGATCCGTAGAATGCCAGTATTGTATTTCCTGATGACAACATCCTCCTGAGTAGTCCCCGCCCGGAGATCCGAATGGGGGACTATTTTACCTCCGGAATATTTTACCCGAGAGGATGCCATCATCATATGTTCATACAGTAGAGCTGCATGTCCTCGGGAAGAGTAACGGCTGTAGTTTCCCCTTGCTTTCAGCCGTTCGCAGTAGCTGTGTGGCAAAGCCACATTAGCTGATGTTACAAGGCCAGCTCAGTCAGTCATCCAGACTGTTGCCCCTGTAACTACTAAAAAGGCTGCTGCCCCTCTTCAGGAACCACACGTTTGTCTGGCCTCTCCACAGATACCCCTCCGCTGTGGTTGCACCTACGGTACGGCTATCTGCATCGTTGAGGCACGCAAGCCACCCCACCTCGGCAATGTCTGTGGTTCATATAGACTGTCGTATTTTAATTATTAAAAAAAATTAAGATCGATGTTTACAAAAAATGCTTTCAAAAATTACTAATATTCATGGACCTAATATGTAAAGGAATTGGCTAAAATGACACAAACGTAGTTGGTAAAGATGAGTGGAAATGGATTTCTCCACCTTTGTGAAGTGCGCGCCATGTACTTTCGCCGCGCGCCGCCATGCAACCACGGCGCGGAGTTCTTACGACGTCAGCCACGAGCGCCCTCTGCTGCAACTCCGCTCGTGGCCACGACTGAACGGCATCGGTCACTTGGCAATAGGACAGTCACCGATTAGGACTCTCATCAGTAGGCAGGCCTCTATCTAAACTATGTACCAGCATTCCTCAAGTCTGCTGCCCTCCAAGTTAAATATTGTATAATTTCTACGAAATATACATCTTGTTGTAATTTAACTTAGTGTGTCTAGTTTCTGCTGTCCCACTGGCTGGTCACCTCCGTACCAGCACACGCGTGCATTCTAGTTTCCTGTGTCGGTCTCTCTCTACTCGGCCACCGACACGTAGGACAACCGGCAGAAACGAGACACAAAAGTGGCGACGAGTATGGGATACAAAACTTTTCCCTTAGAGCATCTGAACTGGCAGGCATTGGTAATCAGTCTCTTTGGCGCCTGGGTGAGATTCCCTCTGACTGCTGGCTGCTGCCATTCAGCAGAGCTGCAGTTACTCCTCCTGCTAAATGCTGCGACGGCGCAGGCTGCCGTGAAGTTCTCCTTCCAACAAGTATCTCCAAGAGGCCCGCAACCCAAGTGTTCCCTCCAAGAGAGTCCGAAGCCAGAATCACGTCCAAACGCCGAGGCAGCCCGAGGCCCAGTCCACTGCTGTAACCGCCACTAGATCTATCTCCACAAGGAGTGCTCTCACGTACGCGAGCACGCCAATCAGAATGCCGGGGGATTTTGCGGCCCCAATCGCATTCTCTCCTTCGCGTCAATGTTCCCTTAAAAAGGTATTTTATTTTTACAATCGAGACGATTTCTGCCCAAAGATATGCACTGTTTTCAGATCCTATTGGTGGGTCAAGACCCCATGTCTGAGACGAGCGAACTGACGGAGTCCTGCAACTGCTCACCTTGTACTACAGAACCTGTGTACTCATTAACGAAAAAAACTCGACTTATCGGATAACACTCTACAACGCGGGTATTTTTCGCTTATTGCTCACAGACTCGAAGGCAACTTCCAATTTTTAACCCCTAGCAGGAATAGCATCCGCCTGGGGGTGGGGTGATGGGGGAGGGGTTAGTACGCTTCCATTGCTAACGTTGCAAAGGGAAATGATAATGCGAAGAATCATTCGGCACACGACAGTACAAATAAACACTATCTGGGGCGTATTTCGCATTGGACGATCTCTACCTTCGGAAATTTGACTCCTCCCTCGAGCTTGGATACATGTGTTAAGTAGTTTGTAAGTGTTTGAGCCGATGACCCTGGCAGTTTGGTTCCTTACGATTAGAATCATTCGAACATTTAGTAATTGTAACATTTAAGCGAGGGTACAACACTACATATGTTCCCAGAGTGAATAGTAATACAAACTATACCACTTAAACCACAACAGAAAATATTCAGTTGTATGTGGAGTAACTATTACACTGGTCTGCAGTAGAGTACTTTTGTATAGATTTAAAGAGTGCAAGACACGGATGCATCTTTCAGCCCTACTCTTGAATTTTTACACCAAAGTAGCAATATGGGAATAAAAGGATCAAGTTAGGGGTATAAATTCATTTGCTGGTGACATTGTTATCCTTAGTGAAAATTAATTATATGATCTGCTAATGAGTATAGAATACTGACTGAGAGTAACCAAAATAATAATAAAAAAACACACTGAGAAATAGCTGAAATTACATTAGCAAGAAACTTCAAGATAATGAAGTCCACTACTTCGAAAACAAAACAACACATGAAAGGCGAATCTTGTTTCAGAGCTGTGTATTAAAATTAAAATGTTGTTGCTCTTTTTAAAATTTATTATTTATTATGTCAACTGAATGTTGTCCACCATTTGAGTTTTATTACCTTTTCTGCCAACTTTGCAGATAGCTCATTAATGTGCAAATGAATAAATTGTATTAAATTAACCATCATCACAAAATAATCAAGTTATCCAAGGGTCACCACTATTTTTTATTATTATTTTAAAAAAATAGGAAAAATGATAGAAAATATGAAACTGAGAATGTACGGTACCTAAGTGAAAGTAGTGGCGATCAGTAGTCTAATCTCACTCATATTTCTTTATTTTGTGAAAGTGTGCGTTTCCATACACTGTTGTTGGAAGCACACAAATACCCTGACCTACCTAACATAGGCAAGAGAAAACCCCTCCGAAATATATGAAAGGTGCTTGAACTCAGGTACACGATGTTCATAAATAGTTACTGTATTTAACAAAAAATGTATGTGCCAATTCATCAAAAACACGACAAGCGTGAAAAAGTGTCAATTCCTTTTAAAAAATCATACAAAAATAATGACTTGAAATACCACAAACAAAATTATATAATGATCGTAATACTTTTTACAGAATAAAGGACAAAATTTTAACACCAAAAGAAAAGGTACAAGTTCGACTGGCTATAATCATAAATTTGGTGTGTTAACTTATCTAAAATGTATTTAAAAAGTCAGTAGAAGATGATGACCTCGCAAACTCACACCTACGTCCCACCTATCAACCACCATTCAATAATCCTTTTCACTATTTATGCGTTGGCGCTACTTTACCATATACAGTTGAACAGCGTCACCGTCGATGGGCCGCTGATGGAAGAGCAGGCTGATGAATGCGATCGCGGATGGGAAATTATCTACCTGATTGGCGCAGCAATTACTAAAGTATTCAAGCTACGAAAAAATACAGCAATTCCAACCCAGTGGTGTATGCTGTTATTCAAGAACAGTAAATTATCCTCATTACAAGTGAGCTTGTGGTAAAACAACACCCACTTCAGAATATTTACATGTTTCTCAGTATAACTGTGAATGCGAACAGCAATCACACAGACGCCTTCTAACACTGTGCAATGGGCACAAAAATTCTAAGTCCAACAACTCGCAAGGTCTGAAAACTTCGGAGTCCTTGCCACCATTCCTCCTGCTACCAAGAGGTCCAAACCGTCTGGTGTCCTCCACGCTTCTCCTTCTCTTCTCTCACCCCACGCTCTCCTCAAGAAAAAACTTTCTTTGGCTGCCAGACTCCACCCACATGTGACGTCAAGCCAGTAAGAGAGGGGACCTAATTGTCTCGCCAATCAAATGAATTTGCCATTGCTAGCGCTACTAAGCTTCTCCCCCTCGAAAACTCTCCCAGGCCTGAGACTCACGTATGCCACAGTTCCCAGAAACAGCGTGAAGTTTAGTGTTTCACGATAGGCATCTCCAGACGGCTAAATTATTTTATTATCGCATGAGCGCCCTCTCCCATCGTGAGAGCCCTCAGCAACCTATGCCTCGCCAACGTGGCGCCGGCAAAAGTCGTAAAGTTTGGCGCTAGCCAACCACGAGGGTCCAGGCAGCGTACACAATGCTGCCGGCCCCACTTTCCCTTTGACTCCCCGGAGTGACCGAGTGAGACCGGGGCGCCTTTCTCTCCCCAAACCCCGCGGCAGGGGCGACATCTTGTACCGTATCTTTATACATCGCTGGCCAAAAAACAAGGGCAGAATTCTCTCCCACGTTTTTCGCTGGTGGTGGCAACAATTACAAACAATTACCCAGGTGGCTTATTCCCAATGAAACAAAATCATTGAATGATCACTTCTATCATTTGGCATTAATAATTTGAAGAATTTAAAATACAAAGAACCCAACATTCAATTAAATCGACAGACTAAATGAAATTGGATAACATGAATATAAATAGTATTACTACCTCTTAAAGTAATGACTTAGTATTGTAATCTCTACAGTTAAAAGGTAGAGGTTTAGCTTTTCGCCTTACAGCAGAAATTAATTGGAAAATATTTAATGTGAAAATGTCGAAGATGAAAATCTTATTCTGCAATATTTTTCTGACAACTTACATTGTTCATAAACAACCGTGTACACGGTACAGTGTCATTAAATATTTCATTACAGTTTAGGTTATATACCTGTCATAATTTTTCGTTGTCTACATGTCGAAATAAACTTTTTTCAATCTCATGTGGGAAAATTCAAAATATTTTACACTGTGCAGTCATTGGAAGATGAAACTTTCGAGTGCTCCATTGAGTATCCTGATTACTGGCATCAGGCAGATAAATTTGACTAATCATTATAAGGATACATTTATCTCTCCGTAACTGAGCTGTTCAAGAATCTTCTTTTTAATTCCTACTTTGTCAAAACTTAAATTTATTTTATAGATCTAACACAACCCTCACCCTGATCATTTGCTGGCAATCATATTGACAAAACGTGAAATTGGAGCAGTGTCACGACTGCTATCTTTCATTTCCGTTCTGTTTCATCTTTTTAGCTGTAAGAACGCGCAGTGATGTTGCTCTTCATATGTGCCGCTAGATTTGTTGTGTTTCCGTCAGTTTTCTATTGCTAAATTCGAAGAGACAGTCCAGAAGAAGTCCGGTTTCTTCAAAAACGTCTTGATTACCACTTTGCTAACAATGGTACAATAAAGGTGGTCGATGAGTGAGTCGCTTAGTTTCGTTACACATCGGATTTTTACGTAACACTTCACGTCGACTGTCCTGTTTCTTCATCGCTGCCCACACATGCGATGATGGAGTTCATGTTGGTAGCACCGGTCACCGGTTACGTCCGCATTCCCATGGTACATTTCGCCCCACCGCGAGAACCAATCTTTCTTCTCGAGAAATTTTACGCAACGTGATGGCCCGTTGATGGACAGTGTTAATTGGTTTAGAGATTCCTTAATACAGTGTTAGTAAAATTGTGTTATACCGCAATTTCATAAGAAAAATTTCAAATAATCACCGGTAACTGAAAAAATACAATATAAAATAAAAATATCGACATCGATATTGCCATTTTGAAATTGCTTTATCAGTATAACGTAAAAATGATATCACCAATGTACACTCCTGGCGATTAAAATTGCTACAGAACGAAGATGACGTGTTAAAGATGCAAAATTTAACCGACAGGAAGAAGATGCTGTGTTTTGCAAATGATTAGCTTTTCAGAGCATTCACACAAGGTTGGCGCCGGTACCGACACTTACAACGTGCTGACATAAGGGAAGTTTCCAACCGATTTCTCATACACAAACAGCAGTCGACCGGCGTTGCCTGGTGAAACGTTGTTTTGATGCCTCGTGTAAGGAGGAGAAATGCATACCTTTGATAAAGGTCGGTTTGTAGCGTATCGCGATTGCGGCTTATCTATCGCAACATTGCTGCCTGCGAACCAATGACTGTTAGCAGAATATGGAATCGATGGGTTCAGGAGGGCAATACGGAACGCCGTGCGGGATACCAACGGCCTCATGTCACTGAGATGACAGGCATTTATCCGCAAGGCTGTAACGAATTGTGCAGCCACGTCTCGATCCTTGAGTCAACAGATGGGGACGTTTGCAAGACAACAACCATCTGCACGAACAGTTCGACGACGTTTGGAGCAGCATGGACTATCAGCTCGGAGATCATGACTGCGGTTACCCTTGACGCTGCATCACAGGAGCGTCTGCGATGGTGTACTCAACAACGAACCTGGGTGCACGACTGACGTCATTTTTTCGGATGAATCCAGGTTATGTTTACAGCATCATAATGGTCGCATCCATGTTTGCCGACATCGTGGTGACGCACATTCGAAACGTATTCGTCATCGTCATACTGGCGTATCACCCGGCGTGATAGTATGAGGTGCCACTGCTTACACGTCTCGGTCACCTCTTGTTCGCATCGACGGTACTTTCAACAGTGGCCGTTACATTTTCAGATGTGTTACGACCCGTGACTCTACCCTTCATTCGATCCCTGCGAAATCCTACATTTCAGCAGAATAATACACGACCGCATGTTGCAGGTCCTGTACGGGCCTTTCTGGATACGAAAAATGTTCCACTGCTGCCCTGGCAGCACATTTCCAAGATCTCTCACCAACTGAAAAAGTCTGGTGAATGGTGGCCGAGCAAATGGCTCGTCACTACACGCCAATCACTATTGATGAACTGTGGTATCGTGTTGAAGCTGCATGGGCATCTGTACATGTACATGTCATCCAATGACTCAATGACCAGGCGTATCAAGGTAGTTATTACGGCCATTTCACATGATCTATGCACCCAAATTGCGTGAAAATGTAATCATATGTCAGTTCTAGTATAATATATTTGGCGGGTGAATACCCGTTTATCATCAGCATTTCTTGTTGGTGTAGCAATTTTAATGGCCAGTAGTTTATATTTATAATTTTGGATGAAATGATCGATACTTCTGAGAACACGGCAGTACCCCCGCCAAGTCGAGCGCTCACAGCCATACCATCCTCTAAGTCGTTCCCAGTACCTTCTATCGCCCTGTACCTTCGTTGTGCATAAAGCTAGAAGCCTGAAATTTCGATGTCCAAGAGCACTTGCTACAACTAGCTACATTTACAAATTATACTACTCTACACCTTACAGTTTAAGAAATATCAGCAGTCGAAAATCACTACTTCCGTCACTTATCGATCATCAAAATTCGAAGGTACATCTAGCAGACATAAAAGCTACCATTTCCGTGGTGTTCAACATGTAATGGAAGAAAAACGTCAAACACCCGTCAATATCAATCCCAGGTGCGAACGCATTTTTTTAAAAAAAATGTTTGTAAAGTCTATGGGACTTAACTACGGGGTATCAGTCCCTAAACTTACAAACTACTTATGAACTACTTACGAACTAGGACGACACAAATATCAATGCCCGAGGGGGGATTCGAACCCCCGACCGTAGTCGCCGTGCGGACCGTGACTGGAGCGTCTTAGTCCCCTCGGCCAACGCGGCCGGCGAACGCATTTTCGCCAAACGAAAGAGTATCTGCTAACTATACAAGCTGGTGCAAGCAAGCATTGGTACTGGACTCGAGGTGAAGCACTAGAGTTACATGGAGCAACCGCAGTTCGAATCGCGATGGGCTGCATGTATGCAATGTTTTCACTTTTCATTTTAACCTAGTCGTCACCTTTCAACGATGTGAGGAGTCGTCAGAAATAACTCGTGGCACCTGATTAGACAATGAAGTATCAGGTTAGTCTGGCTATTTGTTTTCGAAAAACATCACGGTTTCCGAGTATGTGGTTACTTTACACGATATGCAACAGTAATAATAAAATATACTGGCTTACAAGACACCATTGTAGTTCGTTTCGCCTCTGATCCAAGTGCGCTGACAGAAAGGAATACTTCTGTATCTCGGAAGCCATTACAGACATTTCAGTTGGTAAGATATAGCTTACATTTGTGCAAATGGAACCAACACAAATGATAGATACATTGTAGCTTGTGAAAGTCTAGCTTCTATGTTTTTTACGAATTTGCCATTATTTTAAAGGACATGGTTCGGCATGAATAGATGTTAGTGTATAGGAACCTTAAGAGTGCAGCATAAATTGCCACGGATGAAACGAGCGGCAATAACATATCTAACCTGTATCCCAGATCGAACAATCTGGTCCTTTATTCTACATCTACATAGACACTCTACAAATCACATTATGTGCCTGCCAGAGGGTTCTTTATCTACTTTCATAACCTTTCTCTGCGGTTCCATTCTGTAATACCGCGCTGGAAGAAAGAACACCTAAATCGTACCATTTTCGATCTGATTTCATTTTTTGGGATAGTCAAGTCTCCCTATGTAGGTGGGTGCTAGCAAAAGATTTTCACATTCATAAGTAAAATTCGGTGATTGAAATTTCGTAAATAGATTTCGCCGCAACGAATAACGTCGTTCTTTTAATGATTTACACCTCGAATCGTGCAAAATTTCCGTGACGCTTTCCCTCCTGTAACGTGATAAAACAAAACGTGCCGCCCTTCTCTGGACCTTCTCAATGCCTTCCGTCAGTCCCGCCTGGTGAGGGTCCCACACAGGGCAACAGTAATCCAGGAGAGGACGCACGAATGTGATGTAGATAGTCTCTTTCGTGGAGCTGTTGCATCTCCGAAGCGTTCTGCCAATGAAAGTAACGTTTGGTTCACCTTCTCCACAATATTTTCTATGTGTTCTCTCCAGTGTAAGTTGTTCGTAATTGTAACTCCTAGGTATCTGGTAAAATTTACGACCTTAAGGTTTGACTGATTTATCGTGTAATTGAAGTTCAGCGGATACCTCTAGTGCTCATGTGTATTACTTCGCACTTTTGATTATTTAGTTGCCAAAAGTAATTCGGTCACTTCATTGTTTGTTTGGTACTTTTATTATTTATTTATTTATTTATTCGTAATAATCACCAGCTAATTTAGAAGGATTTACATATTACAGTGTACAATAAGACATTTGTATGCTATGTAAGTAATAACTGAACTTCCTTTCTACCACTTTCAGACATAATACTCATCTTTTTAACATTATCATGTATGGGGGTTCTGCTCGCTGCAACATTATACTCCTGGGGCGTCATGGTAGAAATAAAAACTCGTAGGTACAATTTATCACTTCTTCTTTAATTTGCAATTAAACTTCTCCACCAAAACATATACAAATTACAAAGCATTAGCACGGTAGTACTTCCATTTCAAAACACAGAGTAACAAAGATTCCAGAGCACTCGACAAATGACAAAACTCGAACTCCGCCAAAATTCGAACTCCCCCATGCAAGGCGGTAAGGCAAATATATAACATTGACAATAATGATGTTACATTACACATTGTTCATAACAATTGAATATACTAATTTACAATTAACGAACACAACAGTAAAACATTTCATGTATACAAAAATAATCACAATATAAAATGAAAACTATGCATACAATAATTTTAGATGGCACATGTATTTTTAAGACGAAATTTCCGATCTTTCTGTTAACAACAAAGTGCGATGTTAAATATCAATTAATTTGTTAATGAATATATCATACATGTTCCTAACATATATAGAGCTATCAATTATATTGTCAGTTCTGAAACTTGGTTTAAAATATCACGTCAGTCAATATATACAAAGAAACACGATATACAAATTTTGACTTTACAGTAATTAAAACAATTAGCTGATCTACACAAATTGTTTATGAGCCTAACATACATACAATGCTATTAATTTTCATTTCTTTTTGTTTTTTTACAAAATATTTTACAATTCGTCTGTTTAAGTCTTGAAATAACATACAATGACACAACTATTGTTTATAGAACTGTCTGGAAAGCAAATATATGAATCTCCTAATTAATGAAAACTATCACTCGTTTTAATCACAGTATCACCCAGACACTGTCCTACACTGATTCCTAGGCTGGCTATTACGTTTTTAACTTCACACGCAACATATATCACAACTGAACCACACGATTACGGATCCAACACAGATGGTATTGTAGGATGACATTGAGATGAGAGGACCAGGTAGACGGTATCGTACGGTAACATTGAGATGAGGGGGCCAGCAGTATCGTTACAATACCCCCCCCCCCAATCAGCTCGACGATGCCCTCATAAGTCTAGGTGATGTAAGACTGTGGATGGCTTGGACCCGATGGATGGCTTGGCTGCATCAGTACCTCACGTAGCCCTGTCTGGGGATGGCACAGCACAGTCCACACGCACAGCATCACCAAATCCTGAAAGGTCCAAGTGCAGTAAGTAGGTGACAAGGGTATGGCCTCCCAAGAGCAGAGGGCAGAATCAGGAACAGCTGACACTCGAGAATCTGCCACACTGAACTTGTCTGACCTTTTTAAGCATCAAAACAAAATACACAAGAAAACATATGACAAAAATATCCACATAAATATACTGTAAAATTTACTGTTCTCATTGACAAAATCATTGGACACTAACATTGATTAATTGATTCTATCATGACTTCTATCAATATCTCAAATACTTTAACTCTTTAATACTCAGGCAACAATTTGAATTCAGATTTTAACTGTGACATAAATTAATACATTGAAAAATCTAACTGAACAAACTATATCGAAATCAAATTCTTATTAACATAAAAAAATTACATACATACATTTCATATCTTAACACTAAAGACGAAAGATAGAATGATAGATATGAGATAATTTCAACAGGTTACAGAACGAGTAGGAGATGTGGCACCAGAAACCGCAATCAGAAGTATGCTACCACATAGCTAGAAACCCAGTGCTTGCCAATGCACTTAACACACACAGAATGTGTACTTTCCTGAGGTTTACAAGAGTTTATACCCAACATATTGACAATACTCAAGATATTTCATCAAAGAATACATATATACAAAACTCTTATAGCTACAATAAATTTTACAAGAACAGCACCTGTACACAGTCTTATTATTATGCACTACTGTCTGTATGGCTTTAGTTCTGTTATATTCCTCAGTCCAAATGGTTTTCCTGACTTGGGATACTCTAACATGTAAGCGTTAGGATGAGGGTTTCCCACAACTTTGAATGGCCCGATATATATGTCAAAGAATTTCTTGAGTTCGTGGTTGATAGCCTTATATCTCTCTTGCGATTTGACCAAAACCATTTGTCCGATTTCAAATCTGGTAGTTTTCAAACTTCTGTCATGTCTTCTCTTCCTGGCTTCAGCTTGTTCCTTCAGAGTTCTATCCTCTCTCTCTTGTTTGCTCACTTCTTTACAAGGTGGATAGTTGACGAGTTTACTGATTAGGTAATGCGATGATTTTCCAAACATGATTTCGTAAGGGCAGAATTTCGTGGAAGTGTGTTGAATGCTGTTCTAAATCTCTTCAAATTCATATACATAATCCATCCATGATGCATGATTTTTGTTGCAATATGTCCTGAACAATCTGCCAATTTCCCTCATGTATCTTTCTGCCGGATTACTGGAGGGTGGTATGCCGAAATCAATATGTGTGTGATATGTTCATCTTGTATGAATGATTTCCAATGCTTCGAGGTAAACTGAGTTCCATTAGCAGACAAGATTTTCTTAGGTTTGCCGATTGTCTGAAAATAGTCATTTCTGAATTTGTTGATTATGGTTTTGCTGGAGGCTTTCTTCACAGGATACAATTTAATAAATTTAGAAAACAAATCCACTGCAACAAATATATGGCTATAACCACCTCTGGTCTTGGGAAGACTTCCATAAAAATCCACAGCTACAGTTTCAAGTAATTCTTGTGGCAAGATGTTCTGCATGAGACCTTTACATGTCTGATTGGACACCTTGACTAGTTGGCATCTGTCACATGTAGTCACTAATTTCTTAACTCTCCTGGCAATGTTATAAAAATAGATCTTCTCTTGTATTTTCTGTATACACTTTTGAATACCACAGTGGCCAAAACATTCACATACGTACTTTATTAATACATCAACACAGTTCTCGGGCCAAAACAACTTCCATTTATCACTGTCGACACTCATACGTCTAAACAACATGCCCTTGTATGTCTTATAGTATTGCCCTACCTTGTCTTCCCCGTTTTTGCCTAACAAGCTCTTGACTAATCTCCAGTTATCGTCATGGTTTTGGCATCTGCTAATCTTGTCACAATTTTTTCGGATTTCTGCTTCTTCTTTAATACCTTTCAGGTACATGACTCTGAATTCTTTTTCACAGGCTCCACTGATATCTTCAAATTCACCCCCCACTGGCAAACGAGAGAGTGAATCCGCAACAAGATTGTCCTTGCCCTCAATGTATTGACAGAGAAATCAAACTGTTGCAAGAACAGTGCTCATCTGGTAATCCGGTTATGGTAAAGTTTGCACTCCTGAATGTAGGTCAAAGCCTTATGGTCTGTGAATACAATAGTTTTGTGGCCTAACAAGTAGTTTCTAAATTTTTTGAAAGCCCAAAAAATTGCTAAAAGTTCCTTTTCTGTCACGGTGTATACCTTCTCGTGTTTCTGTAATGCCCTGCTTGCAAATGCAATGGTCCGGTGTTCTGGCTGGTTATTAATGGTTTTCACTTGAAACAAATGAGCACCAATTCCATAATCACTACTGTCAGTACTTAAACAAAACGGTAATGACAAGTCCGGTCTATATAAAATATTGATTTTACAAAGCAGCTTTTTTTTTTATCCCTTCAAAGGCTTGTATGCATTCTTCTGACCAATTCCAAACAGTATTTTTCTTCAGCAGGTTGTTCAAACATGGTGCATTCAAGGATTGAGTACTTATATATTTGCGGTAAAATTTGCCAAAGAAAGATTTCAGTTGTTTCTTGGTTTTGGGCACAGGAAACTTTGCTATTGCTTCAATTTTCTCATTGTCTGGGAGTATACCTTCTTTAGTTACAATGTGACCAAGAAATTTTAACTGTTCCACAGCAAATTTACATTTTTCTAGCTTAAGAGACATCCGTCCTGCTCTTAATCTTCTGCACACTTCTTCCAGTAAGCTTATATGTTCTTCCCGGGTTTGACCAGTGACAAGGATATCATCCACATACACAGTTAACTTTTCAACAAGATCTTTGCCTAATACCAAATCCAACGCTCTGATAAATTCAGCTACAGAAACATTTAATCCGAATGGGACCATGCAGTACTGATAGCTTCTTCTGTTATTAAAGGAAAGCAGTGTACTTCCTTGAGTCTCTGTCAAGTGGCATCTGATGAAAACCAGAAGTAAAGTCCAGGCTAGTCATTTATTTTATATTTTCAAATTTATACAAGAGTTCGTCGATGCTCTCTGCATGGTCAGTTTCTCTTTCTAAAAACTTGTTCAGATGTCTGGAGTCAAGTACAATTCTCACTTCTCTATTCTTCTTGGATATCACGATGATCGGGTTGTTGTATTCACTTGTACTCCTCTCAATTATGTTCCAGTTTTCCATCTTTTCAAGTTCTTTCTCTACATCTTTCCTTTTTGCAAAAGGGATACCGTATGGTTTGATGGAAAATGGTTCGTGTGGTTTGACCCGCAAGATACATTGGTAGTTTTTCACTCTCCCCGGTCTGTCCTTGAACACATCATGATAGTTCCAGAAAACTCTTCTCAGCTCTTCTTTTTGTTCTTCATCTAATTTGTTGGCTTCCTGCACCTTGGTATTTACGAGTTCATGGTAATTTATATCCTCCATGGGATCTTCACGCACTTCATGCATATCTGCTACATCTCTCTTATGATCTAATAAATCCAATTCTAGACTCTGCTTACTCAGACTATTCCCATTTTTCAATACCAGAGCAGTACAATGTAAAATACCAGTCATTGGGTCCACAAACATAACTTTTCTTCCTCTCCAGTCAAATACAGCATTCACTTTCATGATCCAGTCAGTTCCTGACAAGATATCCTCAGACAGATTAGTTATGACAAGACATCCTTGACATAGATTGACATCATTCACACTGAAGTTCAACAAGGCTTGCCGGTTAACTACCTTGCTGTGTCTGCCAGTAGCACCCTTGATCTTGATTCCTACAACAGGCATCTCCATGTAGTCTGGTACATGTTTCACCCAATCTCTAATTTGTTCAGAAATTCCACTGATTGGACTACCTGTATCAACTAACACTTCCTTGCCTTTTCCATTAATAAACACGGTAATATACGGGCATCCAGTGACATCATATTGTACATCTTCCTCTTATTCATGAGTATGATCTTCAATAATATCTTCATGTTTCATAGTACAGGAATCATCATTAGCTTGCACATGATTCAGGAACACATTACTTTCAATAGTTTGACAAGCCATATATCCATTTGCAACCCAATGATCATTGGTAACACACTGCTCTAACTTAGGCACATTATCTTCTAGCTCATGATATTTACACATTAACTTATCTAGAACATTGGCTTTCTCTTTCTTATCAATGTATCTCTGTATGACACAATACAAGATTTCTTTTTCCTACCTCTTCAACACTGTGATCCTCTGACTTCTCTAAACACACACTAGACAAAACATTATAATCTTCATGATCCTCAGTCTTCACAGTTTCATGAGCAGTAACATTCAGTCTGTCTTCAGCATCTTCAACCTTATCATTTAGCAAATTACACAGTCCAAACACATCTTGTTCTTCACATGTTTCAACACCATGTATGAATGAAGGGCTTTGTGCTTTCCAAAGCAGTTGATGACTGACTGAAGACGTGAAAACAGTTATAAAATCATATAAAACTCATTTCTGACGCTTGTTTTGATGTTACACATGAACGTGCAATGCATGATGGTTCCAATAGGTTTAATTGTGCTGCAGATAGCATTTGCAGAAACGTGAGTGTGCTTGGAGCAAAATCACATTAAGAACTTTCCTACCGCAATGGAAATCTTTCCAAAATGTCTTGCTGAAAATTCTCTTAAGTGAAATTTTCTGAATACTCTATGCCACTCTTTAACACAGAATACAGAATTACGGATTCGATATTGAGGGCGAAGTTGCAATATTAGTCCTACAGAACTTCCTGAAATAGACGTTATTGATTTGTATCTTGAATTCGGAACTAATGCAGCGTACACTATACTGCCAAGTTCACTAAATAACTATGCCAAACTGAGCTTGTTGTGCAAAGGCACTACCAGCTGGATTCCACAATGATGTAAATTACAGAAATCCGTGTGTTATTTAAGAAGTTAATATTAATGCTCTCATACGTGAGATTTTCGTCAAGAAAAAAAAATTATGTGCTGTAATTCTCTTAAGTTACAACTCTACTGATTCTAGGCCCTAGATTCATACAATTTTATGTATTTTCACTCCATACAATTGTGTTCATTTCAAAACAACGCTTCTTTTTATGGACTGAAATAGTTAATTTTGAATTAATAACTGTTGCTTGAAATAAACTAAACATTCAAAGAATGTCGTGCAAAATTACAATATATTTCCAGTTATACATGAAAATATACCTTATTCGCAACTTAAGTGTATTCTGAAGTTCACAAACTGATATGAAATGCAACACTAACTTGATATTTTTATAGTGATTCACGACACATTGCAGTACATGTACATGATGAAAGGATTAAACATTAACAATGTAATCGACTTTTCAGACTAACCAAATATTGATGCATTAAAGCCTCTAAAATAAACTAAAAGAGACAAGGAACGGGTTTTAAGAAAATAGGTAGCTGATGCACATAATGTCATACAAGTTGGAAAAATAAAAAATAAAATTAACGACTACATACAAAAAGAAATAAAATTCCATCAAAAACATAAAATGACCAAAAACGCAAAGCTGGTGGCGAATTCCGAGCATCGCAGAAAGTTGTTATCCGGAGAACGACTTTAAATGGTATATGTATTTACGGTTGCTCTCACAGCCACCGCGCCAATTGCCAATTAAGTTTGCACGGACGATATAAAAGCAATGTAGAAGATTCTATCTATTGAGAAACTGTTTAGCTAACGTGAACGACAGCTCATGCAGTTGTTTAGAGTCTTTACACAAGCCAAGTTTATCACGAGATTTCCTGTTTCACATGTCGATACACAACAGCTGTTGAATTTGTCGTTTCCAATTTGTTACTTTACCTGAGTTCTCATTCTGTCCAACTTGAAGTAACAAACGATGTTCAGTTGTACCCGTAGAATTCTTGAACTTTTTAAACCTGTCCGGTTTACCACCTCATCAACTTATTTAAAGAAACAATTCTATAATTATGTTAATTAGAAATATTAATGCTAATCAGGAATTAATTAATGGTGCAAAATTAGTGGTTGCTCACTTAGGCGAGTACATCAGCACTGCTAAATTCATTGATAAAACTGTGCTAATACCCCGCATTAACCTCACACCTTCTGATCCAACCGTGACTTTTAAAATGATAAGAAGACAATTCCCAATAAAAGTAGCCTTTGCTATGACCGTAATTAAAGCACAATGACAGACATATCAAAGGTTAGGATTATATTTACCAAAACGTGTTTTTTCACATAGACAGTTATACGTAACTTTATCACGAGTTCGCTCACTCAGTGATATTTAAGTTTGTTCTAAAGAAACATACTGCAAAAAGTAAATGTTTGTAAATCAGTCGGACCAAACTGCGTGCTCATCAGTCCGTAGCTAACAAACTACTTAAACCAAGGTAAACTAACCTAAGGACAATACACACACACACACACACACACACACCCATTCCCCAGGGAGGACTCGAACCTCCGACATCAAGCAACCGCGTGCTCCACATTGAGGTGCCTTAGACTGCTCGGCTACTCCACCGTGGGGCCAAAAAGTAAACGATGATCACTTTATAACTACTAAGATTGTTTTCAAAGAAGTTTTGTGAAATAAACAAGTTTACAAGAAATAAAATAAACATAAAAAAGTCAGTATCTTATTTTTTATGTTTCACAATTAATCATATTGTATTTCATTATATAAATTTTCCTACAATTTGTTACTACTATTCATGGTATTCGGAATAGAGCGCAAATTCTTTGCACAGGTCAACTAGTAAACTAATATTTAAAATACTTTATCCATATGTGAGTGTACTTTATCGTTATCAACAGCCGAAGGGCAGTGATACACCAGTCGCTGCAATACCAGATCAACTTTTGCAACATGAGAAAGCAGCACTGACGTCTGATCTGTATGTCACAGCTCTGATTCAGTGTGAAGACGTTAAGATTCGATTCGATTAGTTGGTTCGTCCCATTGATCCATGTTGAAGCGATCCACATGGATGTGTAACTCGTAATTTTTTAATGTTTTTTTGTTTTGTTTTGCAAGTTGAATATATAATATTACTAATACAGGTACATACAGTTTTTAAAAGCTGGTAATATAATAATACTAATATATGATTACAGATACATATATCATTTGGTTCTATTTAAGAAATCGTCAGTGGAGTAGAAGGAGTTGGCACCTGGAAAGTCTTTTAGGCTCCTTTTAAACTGATCTTTATTTTTTATGGTTGTTGGTAAATTATTGAAAATTTGCGTTCCTGAGTAGTGGACCCCATTTTGAACTAAAGTAAGTGCTTTTATGTCATTGCATAGATTAATTTTTTTCCTAGTATTGTAGGTATGAACTGAGCTGTATGTTGGGGAAAGGGATATATTATTTAAGAGAAATTTTATTACGGAATAAATATACTGAGAAGCAGTAGTTAATGTACCCAGTTCTTTGAAGAGGCTTCTGCAGGATGTCCGTGAATTTTCATCAGAAATACGTTTTACACACTTTTGGACACTGAAAACTTTTGCTTGACTTGAAGAGTTCTATGACATAATGGAATGAAAGTAAGTAACGTATGCAAGCTTTTTTATTTTTATGTCTAGTATGTCTGATACCACTCCTATTGCATATACAGATTTGTTAAGTCGTTTCTGCAGTTCTGTGGTGTGCTCCACTCAATTGAATTTGTTATCAATCTGTAATCCCAAGAATTTTATACTGTCAACGTCTGCTATCTGCTCTTCTTCGTACTTTATGCATACATTGGATGGGAATCTCTTAGATGTTCTGAACTGCATGTAGTTAGTCTTTTCAAAGTTTAATGTCAATGAGTTGGCATTAATCCATTTATTAATGTTAATGAAAATATTAGCAGACCTTCCTAATACTAAGCTCGACATGCTATTTATTGCAATACTTGTATCATCTACAAATAAAACGAAATCTCTTCTGGTAGTGTAACTGATGAGAGGTCATTAATGTACACAAGAAAAAGCAATGGCCCTAAGATGGATCCCTGTGGAACACCACATGTAATTTCTTCCCAAACTGATGATGACTGTTGGCTTAATTCACTAGTCCCTTACACTGACACATTTTGTTTCATGTTAGCAAGGTAAGTGTTGAACCATTTTGGAGGATTTTCTGTGACCCCACAGAATTATAATTTACTTAAAAGGATATGTAGCAGCGGTGACACTCAGCAAATGGCGGCAGCTATGAGTACTGGTTTCTTCATCTTGTTCACTTTGCACGGGGCTGTACATTCAATCACGTGCTCTTTGTACACCGTGTTAGCTCCCACGCCACTGTGAGACGCCCGGCTCCTCCTTGTACTCCTGTTGGCCAGACGCGCCGCCGCCGGTTGGCAGCCAGTGGTGGCGGCCCCTGCCTGCCACCCATTGGGCTTTACGACGTCCACTTGTCGCCATTGGTGTCCGGGCCGTTCTCATTTTTTAACAGCTCTTCAAATATTTACAATACATCCTGTCGACAGTTATCTATAAACGGCATTTTTCAGTTTTCGTAAATCTTACTCCGTTAACAAGATACGGCCGAAAAACTGCTATATTTTGCTAGAAAAAGTGCGTATTGTGCTGAAAAACGGCGTTCTGACAGCTCTGAAACTTACCATGCGATTTGAAAAATGGTACTGGGCGAAAATATTTGATTTTTGCAGATCTTATAGATTGAAATCTTCGGTCGATGAAGGGATGACTTTTGTTTTTGTTTACTTGACAGTTAATATGCAGCATCCGGTTTAGTGAACTATTGCATCATATTTTAAAGAGCTTGCAGTGGTAAAAACACATTGCGTAGACTTCTCGTGTGGTTGACTTTAGGTTACACATAGCTTGGTATGAAATGTAGATAACATATCGAAATTTTATTTAAAGTTTACAGCAGAGTGAAATCTGATGTTGTTCTTGAGATATCGGCCCGTGAATGAAGGCAAGCAACATTAATAGGTTCGAAAACGCTAAATTTTGGTATCAAATATTCCAACTGTGTGCATTAGCAAAGCTTAAGTATTGTGGTATGAGTGGGACAGTGCACAAATGGTTTAAATCATATTTAACTGGGAGAGTGCAGAAAGTTTAAATAAGCAGTTCACATAATATAAATGAAACGATCAATTCCTCTAACTGGGGAGTTACAAGAAATGGGGTCCCACAAGGTTCGGTATTGGGTCCTTTGCTGTTCTTAATATATATTAATGACTTGCCATTCTACATTCACGAAGATGCTAAGCTAGTTCTTTTTGCTGATGTATAGTATAGCTATCACACCTGACAAACAGGAATTAACTGATGAAATTGTAAATGATATGTTTCAGAAAGTTATTAAGTGGTTCCCCACAAATGAACTCTCATTAAACTTTGATAATTTCTCGCAGGGTCTCTACACGGTATTAGGTAGGTGCACCAGTTCCAGTGGTTTGCAAAAACTTGTGATCCAGAAATTGTTTCTCATCACGAGAAAAAACATAAAGAACCTCTAAAATTGTCAAATTTTATGGTGCTTGAGGTTCCATCGACTGATGGCAAGTAAATGCGGTCCTCAGGACAAATGTCGGATGTTGCTGTGAAAAACGCACAGTATTTCGTCTTCGCAACTGACCGACTTGTTCAAGTGTGGCACAAACGCTGATGGGCGGTGACCGATGCTTCCAGTTTATGCGACTCTCAGAAGGGAAGCCACCTTCCCATCAACATGTTCTATGTCTTCTTTCCAATTTAAGTAATTGTAATTCCTAGATATTTAGTTGAATTTACGACCCTTAGATTTGCACGATTTATCGTGTAAATAAAGTTTAACGCATTTCTTTGACATGATACCTGCAGTTGTCGGAATTTCAGTTCGGGGTGCCACTTGTCGTGTTAGTAGCACACGTCAAGGGTGTCCAATCATACGAGTTAACGCGCTTTGTCCAAAAAACCCGAGGAAAAGGGCAATAAAGTTTAAGCGTAACTCGTGTTCACCCTATATACTAGTCAATGGGACTTATATATCGGTAAGGTGAAACAGCACAGGTCATAGCGTGCCTGATCGTCAAATGGGTAATCAGGGTTTGATACTACCTGAGCAAATCAGTTAATTTATATTATTTGTTCTAAAAATTATAACAATTTTAAACAAAATTGTTATATGAAAAATTATCAAATACACTATATAGACCATATCACTCCAGCTGTACACGTTCCACACCAATACAGAGCCTCCACCAGCTTGATTAGACCCTTACTGATATATAGGGTCCAGGCATTCATGGTATTATCTCTAGAGCCGCCACGCCTATCCACCTGATACAAATGGAAACAAAACTTGCCAGACCATGCAACATGTTTCCAGTGATCAACATTCCAATGTCTGTGTGTACAGGCCCAGGAGCGGAGTGAATCTTTGTGTCTCGTAGTCAGCAAGAGTACAATAGTGGGCTTTCAGTCCAAAAGCCCGTATCAATGATAACTGTATTGTGACGATTTATAGTGCTGACCTCTTTACCAATAATTGTTCGCAATTGCGAATTTCTCTTAGCGTCCTGTATAAGGTATAGGTGTTCTATCAAGTGGTGACGTATGAAAATTTGTACCGGGCCGAGACTCGAACCCGGGTTTCCCGCTTGATAGAACACCTATACCTTATACAGTGACGCTAATAGAAATTCGCAAATGCAAAAAATTATTGATAAATATATGAACACTGTAAATCGTCACAATACAGTTATTTAACACGTACCTAAGCGCGGCAATGACG
Source organism: Locusta migratoria (assembly GCA_026315105.1). Taxonomy (NCBI): domain Eukaryota; kingdom Metazoa; phylum Arthropoda; class Insecta; order Orthoptera; family Acrididae; genus Locusta; species Locusta migratoria. Next base: position 902,000,725 of record CM048744.1, on the reverse strand, counting down.
ATAACAGCGTAGGTTAATGCCTCGTTGATTTCATTCTCCCTGGTGCGGGAATACAGAATAAGCTGCGAGTGCTAAGGGATGAATGTAGTTGACTCATATGTGCAGTCGGTGTGACATATGGAAGTTTGGGTTGGTCCTGGAGTCGTGTTCGGGTAGCCTAGTGGTTAACGCGACCGCTCGCGATAAGCGGGAAACTCGGGTTCGAGTCACGATCCGGCAGAAATTTTCATCTCTCTCTTCACTTGATAGAACAACGCTAAGAGAAATTCGCAATTGCGAAAAATTATTGATAAACGTATCAATAATGTTTCACTGAGGGTTTCACAAACTTGAAATCCACAGCAATTTGTGGAAGTATTGCATTTATGTCACGTTGAACCATTGTTTTCAGTTGTTGTTGGCCCTTTCTTGCAGGATGTTTTGCCGTCCGCAGGGATGTCGGGATTTGATGTTTCACCGGGTTCTCCATATGCACCCCATATTTACATGGGCTCCCAAAACCGGATTTCGTAAACCGATTTCCCAATTCCGCTTTTGGATGGTCATGTAAACACTCCAATATCGATTCTGGAAATCCGTTTTCTAAATCGGTTTTCCAGTTCCACAATCGATTTTCGTGCCCATGTAAACGCAACCGTTTTTCAGGCGTTCTTGGTTTGTCGGATCGCGTTTTCTTGTTAAGAATTTTCGGCACATATGGAAAGAGTGATAATTTCTGATGTGAAATAAAAGTATAAATATTAGAGTGATCATAAATCTGTGTAATTAAATAAAGAAAAATATCGGTTGTGCCGACTAAATCAGGAACTGAATCAGCTGTTTTTCAGCCGCCATGTTAAGTGGACTAATCCGATTCAGCTATGCCATGTAAAAACGACGGCGAAAAACGGTTTACGAAAATCGGTTTTCGTCTCCCGGAAGATGTGTTGCATATAAACGTAGTGACGGTCACACGATAAAATCTGTACTTCATCACTACCTCGAAGATGTTGTGTTCCATCTCTCGTACGCCGACTATAACACCACGTTCAGATTCACTGATATTCTAGCAGCAGCAACTGATCTAATGCTTGTTGTCTTATAAAGGCTTTGCCGAGCATAGTGTCATCCTGTGTTTACGTATCTCAGTGATTGACTATGCATGCCTACAGTAAATTGCATATTATTTCAATTTACATATCACATCCAGCATCTCACAATGTAGACGGCAGCCCTACAACAGCCCTTACTATCAACACTTACTCAGAGAGAACTTTGATGATAGGTATCAGCGATAGCTATCAGTACTTACTTTTGTCATCCTTAGCTGCAGTTGCTAATTCTTGTGCTGACAATAAAATTATGAAGATGATCAGCAGTTGTGTCAACTCCGCTGTCTTCCACATGCTGTCCGATCAGTGTGTGACACAGCGAACTGTCCAGCTGTAGGAACAGAAGACACGCGCGGTGGCCGCTGTCGTTCTGGGGACACACGTTAAACAGTCTGACGTGGAGAGCAGCAAGTAACAGGATTTAATACCCCTGTTTTGGTTGAGAGTATAAAAGTGTGAAAGTTCAAATGTTCAAATGTTTGTTAAGCTTATGGGACTTAACTACGGGGTCATCAGTCCCTAAACTTACAAACTACTTATGAACTACTTACGAACTAGGACGGCACAAATATCCATGCCCGAGGGGGGATTCGAACCCCCGACCGTAGTGGCCGTGCTGACCGTGACTGGAGCGCCTCAGCCACCTCGGCCACCGCGGCCGGCAAGTGTGAAAGAGTCATTGAATTAATGTCGTCTCCATTATTAATAGCATGATTAATAGTTCAGAATGAAATCAGTGACTAAAAGATCTTTGCTATACTAAAAAACGAAGTAGAAGTTTCAATAAAGCAGATCTCTGGAAGAAGGTAGAGTCTTCTTTCAATCGCACTGCCATAAACAGCAACAAATACAGTGAACTTTCTAATATGAATGCGGAATTATTAGATTATGTAGTGAATATTTTGAATATTTATATTTATTCTGATTGCTATAACCATTGGCGCACAGTGTTCTTTATTGACAGTTAATATAATATATACAGACTCTGACCATAACTTATTGGTTATGAACTGCAGATTAAAACTTAAGAGACTGCAGAAAGGTTAGGAGATGGACAAATTGAAAGAACCAGAGGTGGTTGAGAGTTTCAGAGGGAGCATTAGGCAAGGATTGGCTGAAATGGAGGAAAGTAATGCAGTAGAAGAAGAATGGGTATCTCTGAGCGATAGGGTAGTGAAGGCTGCAGAGGACTATATAGGCAGAAGGACGAGGCCTAATGGAAACCCCTGGATAACACAGGATATACTGAACTTAATTGATGAGAGGAGAAAATATAAAAATTCAGCAAGTGAAACAGGAAAAAGAGAGTAGAAACGGCTAAGCAAGAGTGGCTAGAGAACAAATGCAGAACCGTAGAAGAATGCATAACTAGGGGAAAGATAGATATCGCCTACAGGAAAATAAAGGAGATATTTCGAGGCAAGAAAAGCAGCTGTATGAATATCAAGAACTCAGACGGAAAAGCAGTACTAAGCAAAGAGGAGAAAGCTGAACTGCGGAAGGAATATATAGAGGGCCTATGCCTATGAAATAAACTAGAAGGCAGTATTCAAGAAATGGAAGATGAAGTGGAGTAAGATAACATAGCAGATATGATACTGTGAGAAGAATTTGACAGAGCGCTGAGGGACTTGAGTCGAAACAAGACTCTGGAGTAGATGATATTCCGTCTGAACTGCTGATGTCGTTAGGAGAGCCAGTCGTGAAAAAACTGTATTACTTGGTATGCAAGATGTATGAGACAGGGGAAATACCCTTCCGACTTCAAGAAGAATATTGTAATTCCAATTCCAAAGAATGCAAGTGCAGACAAGTGTGAAAATTACAGAACTATCAGTTTAATAAGTCATGAGTGCAAAATACTAACACGAATTATTTACAGACGAAAAACTTGTGGAATCCGACCTCGGGGAAGATCAGTTTGGATTTAAGAGAAATGTAGGTACACAGGAGGCAATACTCACATTACGACTTATCTTAGAAGATAGGCTAAGGAAAGGGATGCCTACGATTTTAACGTTTCTCGATTTGGAGAAAGCTTTTGACAATGTCGACTGTGATACACTCTTCCAAATTTTGAAGGTATCAGGGGTAAAATATAGGGAGCGAAGAGTTATATTCAACCTATGCAAAAACCAGACAATGGTTATTATTGTCGAAGGGCAAGAAAGGGACGCAGAGGTTGGGAAGAGAGTAAGACAGGGTTGTAGCCTTTCCCCAATGTTGTTCAATCTGTACATTGAGCAGGCAGCGATGGAATGGAAGGAGAAATTTGGAGAGATATTAAAGTGCAGAGAGAAGAAATCAAGACTTGCGGTTTGCTGATGACGTAGTAATTCTGTCAGAAACTGTAAAAGACTTAGAAGAGCAATTGAATGGAATAGACAGTGTCTTGAAAAGAATATATAAGATGAAAATTAACAAGAGTGAAACGAAGGTAATGGAATCCAATGTCAGAAAATCAGGCGATGCTGAAGGAATTAGATCAAGTAATGAGACAATAAAATGAGCAGATGAATTTTGTTATTTGGGTAGCAAGATAAGTTCTTACGGCCGAAGTAAAGAAAATGTAAAATGCAGAATGGCTTTGGGAAGAAATGCGTTTCTAAAGAAGCGAAACTTGTTAACATCCAATATTGATTTAAATGTTAGGAAGTCTTTTCTGAAAGCATTTGTCTGGCGTGTAGCATTGTATGGGAGTAAAATGTGGACGATAAGGAGATTAGATAAAAAGATGGTAGAAGCTGTTGAAACGTGGTGCTACAGTAGAATGATGAAAATTAGATGGGTAGATCACGTAACTACTGACGAGGTGGTTACCCGAATCAGGGAGAAAAGCAGTTTCTGGCGTATCCTGACTAAGAGAAGGGATAGAGTGGTTGGAAACATTCTGAGACATCAATGAATTGTCAACTTGGCATTAGAAGGAACAGTGTGGGATAAAAATCATAGAGGGAGACCGAGGGACGAATACGTAAGCAGATTCGAAAGGATGTAGGTTGCCGAACGTATTCTCAGATGAAGAGACTTGCACAGGACAGGGTAGCGTGTAGAGCTGCATCGTACCAGTCTGCGAACTGAAGACTACAACAACAACAAAATAATCTAATAGTAGACATGGTCTGGAAACTAATAAAACATCGCTAAAAATATATGAACCCTAGAAATGTGGTGACACATATATCTTAGATAGGGCGACCTACCAAAATCTGATTTTACTAGATTATGTGTAGTGTTAAAAACATCAGTTTGTCCCTAGTAGGGATTCAGTGTGATTTTTCACAACAAGAGTTTCCTGTAATCAGTACATCATCAATGTAAATGATATTTCTTTGTTTCAAATTCCTATATAGAATAGTATAAGCACCAATGAAAGTAGCTGATGGAATGTTAACACCAAATTGTAATTTATAAAACTGGTAACAAATTCCAATACCGAGAAAAGTTGTATGTTTACTACGCTCAGGATGCAACATAACTCGTCACAAGAGACAGTAGATATCAAAAAATAAAACTTTTACACGGTTGTATTTTTAACAATTCCACTGAAGTTTGTGGTGTGTCTATTTCAAATGATTATGGTGATCGGCGTTGAATTCAGAACCAATCTTATACAATGGTTTTATTTTTAACAATATGTAACAGGATGTGATATTAACTTGTAGCCTGATCATTAAATTCTTGGGCTAATATAGATAGGATTTCCTGCTTTAATTATTCCTTGACTTTAGATTCATACTCAAGAGGATGTGATCATCAGGAAAGGCAACACTGGCATTCTGTGTATCGGAGCGTGGAACGTTAGATCCCTTAATCGGGTAGGAAAGCTAGAAACGTAAAAAGGGAAATGGGTAGGTTGAAGTTAGATATAGTAGGGATTAGTGAAGTTCCGGGGAAAGAGGAACGTTATTCCTGGTCAGGCGAGTAAAGGTTATATATACAAAATCAGTTGGGGGTATTACAGGAGTAGGTCTGTGAGATTACCGCCTAATAGAAATACCGGTAATCAATAGCATTTGATAATTAAACAGTATGAAGTTCACTGCAAACATTGACCATGCCAATGCACTAAATGTTACACAATTTTAATCTTATTAATTATGGTAGCAATGTATGTACACAGTTGGGTGACAACATTTATAGTTAGGCCATAGGTAGAAATTCTCCACGTTGAGATTTGCTGTGTGCTTGTAGCTGACGGGAGGCCAGCGAGCAGGCCGACGTTGGTGGCTTGTTCCAACTTAGGATTTTCCAGTTCGAATCCGGTGAGGGGAGAGAGGGACAATGGCGAGTGCCAGGCACAGTGCAGTGCACAAATATTGTAATACTACTGGCATTTGAAGTAATACGATGCAGTTAGGAACCTTTAAGGCCCTCATTACAAAATAGCCTGTTGATAAATAAACAGTACATTAGCTGATATAGTCACATCTAACGTAATATGTTTAATTGACAATGAAAAGTAATAAATTACCAACGAAGACAAGACAGTTACACAACTAGCATGGCAATGTTTGTTTATAAGAAAAATATATTAACTATTTCTCATTTTATTTTCAATTAATCTTGTGTATTTTATCTTGAAGTATTCGGTTAAATCACTTATCTGTGACATAAGAAATTGCACGATTATGATAAATAGTACAGAGGATGTGTATACTAATATAAAAACGTAAGCAAACATTTGTTTAATGTGTAGTGTAATTATTTTGATTTTAAGTAAAGTTTTAGAAATGTATTGGCTGAGCGCTGTACGTTGGCAAATCGGTTAGAACAGCTCACATGCGGAAGTTGATGTTGTAGGGAAAAAATCCCGGCAGTTGAGCTTTTGGCGTGCGCGCGCGCGAGGGCAGGAAGTGAGGACTCCGGAGCACATGGTGAGCTGGCCGAGCGGCGTTGCTCTGCATTCAGTTGGCATGTGGATCTCGAGGTGGTGACTTGAGATTTTTCTGTGGCAATCGCCACGTGTGGTTGCTCGTCGTAGACTGTACCAAGTTAAATCGAGTGATACTGTGTGTTTGTGAATATTTAGTCGGTGGAACAAGGTGTGCATCGCATTGAATTAAAGTGACTGTGATTTGTTAATGTAACATGTGTCGTCGCATAAGCATAAACATAAACGGTATTTGAGACAGCCACGTGGTGTGAAAACTATTCGCGACAAATATTCATTTTGTCTGGGGGCTCACGAGCTATAACTTTATTTGGTAAATGTGCCGACGTACAGACGTATCAGCCACAGGGTTCTGAGATTGTGAAATAAACAACATAAAGTGAACTTACACGTGTTTTCAAAAATAGTAGTTAGTACACCCTTTTCTCTCATAAACTTGATTTTATTATGAATTTGTTTTGTTAATCATATGCAGGGAAGGAAAGCTGCGAACGTGTGATATCATCCCCTAGAAAACGAGTCAATCAGTCGCAATTACAGTTCCAGTGTTTTTGCATGTTTAGGAATTTGGTTCGCAGCTGGTGGTTGTGAGTTATAAAAATTAATCTTTCTGTATTTTAAACTCTCACCCCGACCTTCACCCTCGCAGGTCTGATAATGAATAAGAAAATAGGAATGCGGGTAAACTACTCCCCAGTGATCACATTATCGTAGTCAAGGTTGATACGAAGCCAACACCGACCACTATAGTACAGGTTTATATGCCAACTAGCTCTGCCGATGATGAGGAGATCGAGAAATATATGAGGAGCTAAAGCTAATTATTCAGTCAATTAAGGGAGAGGAAAACTTAATTGTTATGGGAGACTGGAATTCGGTAGTAGGACAAGGAAGAGAAGGGAAGATAGTAGGTGAATATGGTCTGGGCAAAAGGAATGAAAGAGGAAGCCGCCTAGTAGAATTTTGCACGGAACATAATTTAGTTATAACAAACACCTGGTTTAAGAATCACAAAAGAATGTTATATACGTGGAAAAGACCAGGAGACACCAGGACATACCAGATAAATTTTATAATGGTAAGACATAGATTTCGGAACTAGGTTTTAAACCGTAAGACATACCCAGGGGCAGATATAGACTCTGACCATAACTGTAGACTGAAACTGAAGAAACTACAAAAAGGTAGGAAAACAAGGAGATGGGACCTGGTTAAATTGAAGGAACCTGAAGTTCTTAAGAAATTCAGAGGGAGCTTTAGGCAACAATTGACAGAATCGGGGGACAATAAAACAGTAGAGGAGTAATGGGTAGCATTGAGAGATGAAACAGTGAATGCAGCTGATGACAAAGTGGGTAGGAAGGCAAGACCTACAAAGAATCCTTGGATATCACAGGAGATACTAAATTTAATCAATGAAAGGAGAGAATGTAAAAATGCAGCAAATAAAACAGGCAAAATGGAGTACAGACGACTAAGTAATGAGATTAACAGGAAGTGCAAAATGGCTAAGCAGGAATGACTAGAAGGCAAATGCAAGGATGTAGAAGAATGTATAAATAGGGGAAAAATAGATACAGCCTAAAGTTATTTAGAACTTGTACAAAAACTAGACAGTGGTTGTCAGAGTTGAAGGGCATGAGGGGGTGCAGTGGTTGGAAATGGAGTAAGACAGGGTTGTAGCCTTTCTCCAATGTTATTCAATTTGTACATTGAGCAAGCTATAAAGGAAAGCAAGGAGAAATTTGGTGAAGGAATTAAAGTTCAAGGGGAAGAGTTAAAAACATTGCGTTTTACCGACGACATAGTAATGCAGTCAGATACAACAAAGGACCTGGAAGAGCAATTGAACGGAATGGACAGTGTGCTGAAAGGTGCATATAAGATGAACATTAACAAGAGCAAAACTGGAGTAATGGAGTGCTGTCTAAATGCTAAAGGAATTAGATTAGGTAATGACACAATAAAAGCAGCAGATGAGTTTTGTTACTCGGGCAGTAAAATAACAAATGCTGGTGGCAGTACAGAGAATATAAAATGCAGAATGGCAATGGGTAGAAAAGCGTTCTATAAAGGAGAAATTTGTTAACGTCGAATATTGATTTAAGCCTACGGAAGTCCTTTCTGAAGGCATTTGTATGGAGTGTTGCCTTGTATGGGAGTGAAACATGGATGATAAACAGTACGGACAGGAAGAGGATTGAGGCTTTTGAAATGTGATGCTACAGAAGATTACTGAAGATTAGGTGGGTGGATCGCGTACCTAATGAGGAGGTACTGAACAGAATTGGGGAGAAAAGAAATTTCTGGCATACCTTGACTAAAAGAAGGGATAGATTGGTAGGGCACATTCTTAGACATCAAGGTATTGTGAATTTAGCGTTGGAGGGAAGTGTGTGGGGTAAAAACCGCAGAAGAAGTCCAAGAGATGGATACAGTAAGCAGATTCAGACAGAAGAAGGTTGCCGTTCGTATGTGGAGATGAAGACACTTCTCAGGATAGGGTATTGTGGAGAGCTGCATCAAACGAGTCTACGGACTGAAGACCACAACAACAGCAGGTTCATACTAAAATTTAGGTATTGATCCTGTCTTTTGTTAGAAAACTTGAGAATGATAAAGTGAAATATCAATTTTTTGTCAGAATACACTTCAGCATTGTCTACTGTATTTTGAATGAATTTTTGTGTATTAACAAGTAGCTTAGTATCATGATGATGTGTTCTTACAGTGTCCAAACTACTAGCAAGTGAATTACGTGCACTCCATGAATGTGGTTAAAGAAAAATTGCAAATAATTCTGAAAAAGTACCATTAACTGCTACTGTTCTGTCGAACAGTTTTTATTTGGATTATTACGTGGTTTAGGTTACCAATTCACACAATACCTACTGGTCATTTGAATGAACATGCCAGTTCTAATCTGATTTACATAACTATTGCACCCAAAATAATCAAATAATTATTTTCCTAGCTTGTCTCATCACACAGCTATCTCAATATATGCCTTAGAAATTTCCACAGTCTTGAAAAATCTCCTCAGCTATGTCAGTTGTGAGCCTTGTGTGGTTGATGCAGTGATCTATAAATTACATTGTAGTACAGACTGGTTGAATAGTAGTGTCCCTGAAGGCAGAACTACAGTGAACATAGAAATTCTTGTAGTGTACAAGATACTGTATTGCACGCCATGTTCTAATTTGGCAAACGAATTTCCATCAGGTTATAAGTGACAAATAACTCCTTTTTTGCTTCTTGTTTCGAAAAATGTCACAATTTGCGATTTAATAAGCAGGTTGATGTTGTCTTCTTAAGTCTGGATACTGGTTTGATGGAGCTCTCCACCCTATTCTGAGCAAGCCTCTTCATCTCAAGAACGTCAACCAACATCAATCTGAATTGCTTACTATATCCGTCACTAGGCCTCCCTCTGCGATTTTTACCCCATACAATTTACGATTCCTTGATGTCTAAAAATGTGTCCTACCAATTGATCCCTTCTTTCAGTCAATTTATGCCAAAAATTCCTTTTCTCACCAATTCTGTTCAGAACCTCTTCATTACTTACGCGACCTACTCATGTATCTTCAGCATTCTTCTGTAGACCACATTTTAAAAACCTCTAATCTCTTCCTGTCTCAACTATTTATCGTTCAAGTTCCACTCTCAAACAAATATCTTTAGGAACGACTTCCTTACACTTAATCAATATTCATTGTTAGCAAATTTCTCTTTTTCAAAAACGCTTTTCTTTCCGTTGCCATTCTGCATTTTATATCATCTGTACTGCAACGGTCAAATGTTTTTTTACCACCCAAGTAACAAAACTCATCTACCACTTTTATTGTTTCATTGTGTAATCTAATTCATTCGGCATCCCCTGATTTTCTAAGACTGCATTCCATTTCCCTTGTTTTGCTTTTGTTAATGTACATCTTATACGCGTCTTCAACATACTATCCATTCCGTTCAATTGCTCTTTCAGGTCCTTTGCTGTCTCTGACAGAATTACAATGTCATCAGCAAAATGCAGCGCTTTTATTTCTACACCCTGAACTCTAATGCCTTCACCAAATTTCTCTTTACTTTCCTTCACAGCTTGCTGAATGTACATATTGAATAACTTTGGAGAAGGGTGAAACCTTTACCTGAGTTAAAGAACCACAAACACAACTACACGTGGTATTAAGACAGTGTAAAATGAATATCCCACTGATGATGCTGCAACGCAAGCGAAACATGTTTGGGAGAAACTAAGAACAATTGTGTTTGCTCTCGGCGGACCATACCTAAAAATCAAATTTCTTTACAACCCTTACTCCCTTCCCAACCACTGTGTCACTTTCATGCCCTTCAACTGTAGCAACAGCCGTTTGATTAATGTAAAAGTTGTAAATAACCTATAATGTAGAGCAACACAGAAAATAGGGGGAATAATCACTACGCCAACCTGCTGAAGTTAAAAATCTTTGAACTTACGCACTGCAGCACAACTTGAATCATCTACATAAATACTCCGCTAATAATTTTTGTGCATGGTGGAGGGTTCATCAAAGCAGTACAGCTGAAGACGAAAATGCTATACGGCACCACAATTAAATATATTAGTGTATGACAAACATATAAATAGTTTATACATGCAGTTGCAAAATTTAGCTTCATTCTCAACGTGAATACAATTTTACAGTGAATCAGATATTGTGCTAGAAAATGTTTGCCGTGTCAACTGTTACGTCAGAACTTGCATATTCATAGTACAGAAAAAGCTGCGTGAAACAATGGAATTTCTCTTTTGATACTTCAATTTCCTGTGTGCTGGTGGGTTCTATTGCTACGGACCAGATGAAAATATGCAAACTTATGAACAGGAAATGAAATAATCTTTCTCAAAAGTTTCTCATAGTCATCAGTTATGAATTAGTTGATTAAACAAACCATTCTACTATATAAATTAACAGCTAACTGTCACTGAATGAAACGCGATCACAGTACTCTCCTTTCAAAGGAACAGGACTACATGCATTTTTTTAGTTATGTAAATCATGACGAAATATTAAATTTTGACTACTTGGTCGAGAGAAACAGCAATCTATTGGTAATTATTAATTGGTAAGATAGTCAAAAGTCGCACTAATCATTGACGTTTTTGATAAACGATTTTGCCCTATTTGTTGGCCATATTCATATCCATGTGGTTCTGGCTGAATTCCAAGAAGACTGTGGTACCTCTCCTGGACTTTAGTAATTAATGTATGTTCAAAAGGATTTAAAAATCTTTATTTGTAATCTTCTGTATTTTAGCCAAGTGGTGTAATTGCCCCTAAATCTATCGCTACCACATAATGGTAACTATAAGTTCTGTGAATTATAGTATTCCAGTGATTTACATTACTCCATGAACTCCATAATTTCTCCATAATTATTTTATTAATTGTGAAATGTGTTCATTAATTCAGGTATTCTGGTATTCAGTGTAAATGTTCGTAATTTTATTCCAGAGAACATCTCGATTTCACAAAATATTACTGATGTCACAGGAATACCTTTGCTTTGCACTCCCGATAAAACAGGCAGTAAATTTAAAATAGCATGTTTGTTTATTCATTTAAAGATTATTAATAATTTATTTCCATTCATTTGAGTTAAAGAAACTTTACTGATGATCTTATTTAACAATCTTTCATTAACGTTTAGCAACTTAACTTCGAATTTATACGCAGATGGGAAATGTAACTTTGATAAGGCAAATGCGAAGCAAAGATTAGTCACTTCATCCAGAAATGACAAGTTTGATTTAAATTTTGAATTCAAAAATAATTAAACAATAATTAGGTTAAATACGTAAAAAGATGTAAGGTTATTCCACTTGATAACTGCACTGTACAAGACAACTGCACGTCTTCTCCATGGCGTATAGCAAGATGCACATGTATCTGAAGATAATAGTAAACAGGCAGAACTGGGAATCATTTAATTAATTTTTCAAGTATGAAAAATCATAGGCTGCAAAAATTGCCTTCAAATGTCTGTATTTTAGGCCGATTTTGACAGATCTATGTTGCTGTCATCACAAGTTGCATTTTGTTAACAGACCTTGACTCACATGTCAATCATTGGTCTTGTATTAAAATAGATGACTGCTGGGAAAATCAGCATGTCAAGAGTAAAACCCATATCAAAGTAACATAGTGTAATACTTTTTTATTATTTATAAATAAACTAATTCGCTGCTATTCAGTATTTTTTATTTTCACGACAGATCTGTTTCAGCTTATAATGCCATTGTCAAGTGATGTGCAGTATAAATTTGTAACATTAAGATTAAAACAATGGTATGTTGTATTATAATACTGCAGTTATGATCTTGACAACTACTTAGGTATGTGTGTAGATGTTCAAACATACATAAGACATCTGAAGCATATTTATATTAACTGTCAAAAAGATTTTGATAATATAATACTTATTGCATAAGTATATATATGTATAAAGCAACAACAAAGGCTGAAATCTCAGGAACATTTAATTACACGAATCATCCAATCTTTGACTGATTTACTAATTAATTAAAATTGGATTTAACATTTGGTGTGAAACTTAAACTTATATCTAATATTATTTAAACTGAGTGACAAAGGTCAGAACTAATTATCATCTATGATTACACTTTCGAATAATGACTATACTGATCTGACTGTGAATTATATTAACTCTAAATATAATATCTGTCAATGATCATGTGGATTGTCTTTGAACAATGACAGCTCACCCTACTTTACTAACAGCATCTAGAATTGTTATTCTTATTGTTATTATTAGAATTTGTCAATGCAAAGAAGTTTGAGTTAATTTAGAACATTGTTCTTCGAAGACAATGTAAAGCATGTTCACCGGACTACATGATCGTAGTGGAAATGTGTATTGGAATTATTCATGCAAATTACTCTATTGCGACGCCATCCTACAACATTCTTTCTAATAAGCACAGTGAATGTTACGCATCAGTTTGTAAAGTTTCATAACAACATGTTTCGGGACGACCTTATCCAACTATTAAGTGGTACAAAACAAGTAAACCAAATTAGTTGAACGAAAATTAGACCAAGAGAAATGGTGACACATAAATATTTGTATCGTACAGCACTATAACGTAACTGAAAAACTTTTACACCATTAGGCTGCACCAAAAGTGAAAATCAAGGAGCACCTACATATTACCAAACATAAATATTTCCAAAACTCATGCCGCGACATAAAACCTACACAAGGCTCAGTTGTAAACTGATGCACATTTCGTAACAGAGCTGTCACACAATCTAACAGATGGGTTGTAGTTTTGGGGTTTATATTTAGAATGAGGTGACATATGTGATTCAAGGCTTTGATAACATGTTGTGATATAATTGGAGCATGAGCATATAAATTTTTATATGAAGGGACCTTATAACTAAGCGTTAATATAGGTAAGAAGTTAGAATGAGTTTTAGGAAACTGTTTATGTTTGACAATGCATGTGTGGTGCATGCTTTCAACCTTTGACAATAACTACTGGTATAGTAGTTCTTAACATTTAAATTACTTATGCATCATTGAGTGTCTTGGTGTTGTTATGTTCAAACTGAATTGATTTCTTTGTTTCGTAAAGTCTTATAATAGTATAACATAGCTTCGGAACATAAATCATCACACGTTCTTTATACTAAAGAAAGTCACCTTCAAAAAGTGAAGGTTCTATTATGATAGAATGGTTATTTTCTTTTCAAAAATAAAATTTAATAATCACCTCATCATTAATTATACTAATTTTCGTATGCATCCAGTAACAAATACAGATGTTCCTTTACTTCGTGTTTAGAGAAATGTAACAGTGCTTCCTTTTTACTTAGACACGATGCTCAGTGTAGAAGACTGCTCGTTAAATTTTACAATAAATATATGGTAATTAGTTTTGAAAAAATCATGGAATAACAGTGATCATAATGGTTAATGCAAACAATTATGAGATTATATCACAGATTTAATTCTTGGTAACCGGTTTCGGTCACTTAAATGGCTATCTTCAGACTACAACAACAATAGTTTTGGGCACTAAACACAACTGGTGGGCAACACTGTGGTTTTTGTGGTGAGAAGGTGGACATCCAAGTGTCCGAAACACGTTACCAAAAACTAAAATTTGCAATCTAGACAGAGTTTTCTATTAATCAATTTAGTGCAGATGAGAAATAAACTCTTCCAAGTAAGAAATTATTAGGTTACCTAGTATACATGCAGAAAGGCTAGTGGATACGAATCAACAAGCAATAAAAATTAAAAATACCATCTTGCGAAGTTCAAGAGTAGCATTATTAACAAATTTACCTGGCCGCTGTTTCCGATAGTTGATTTTCTGCAAAAGTGTCCTTCGAATGAAGCGTACGTGAATGAGAGGTCAATTATCCAGTGGCAGACGCGCAATCCTACACGCCAGATTAGCTGCTACGGGTGCTGCTGCAGACTTCAAAGCCGACTGGCTGGATTTAGCCACCATCCTTATAAAGGTGCCACTCAGACATTTATGCCGATATCGTAAAGTGCATGATTTATGCCTCCCTTTCAAGGTGCCCTTTTACGACTGAAATGCAGAAGCTGTTATGACAACTATTTAAGGAGTTACTGCTTCGCTGGTTTTATGATCCATTGTCACAAAAGACATTTAAAGAACTACTTTCAACATTCTTTCCATTGCAATAGGCGTTTATGCCTTTTATACTGCTAGGATAATGCTTTATTTATTTATTGAGAATGAGCTCCTTTCGGCTTTTATTGCCATCATTAGATTTTCTGTAATACAAATGAGGTAACTTATAATTAGTAACTTCAGTTCGATTAGCTGTCATAGAAACTCCTATGGCTGTAAACAAATTACATTTAATGTCATTCTTATTGCTGTCCTTTCTGCTTAAGATGTTACCGATTTTATGTAATTATTATTGGCTCAGTAAAAATGACTGCTATAGTCAAAGTGTTTCAACTCAACGACACTATATGTTTATGTAGTTACCCAGAGATTATTGTCGTTATCACTTAATTTATTTTCCTTGATATTACAACTTGGTGAGTCATGTTTATGTTGTTACTATGTAGTGACAACATCACCAATCAAAGTTACAATATCAAGGAAAATAGCTGATAATTATAATGATCTCTGGGTAACTATGTAAACATATACTGTTGTTGAGTGACATTATAGTGAGATTTAGTCTGCCATGAAATATTTAAATGGCAGTCTACAACATAAAACGAACGTTATTAAGAATAATATTAAATATAATGAAATACATATATCAAAGTAATGCGCTTTGCTGGGTTCATGTTTTGAGTTTCTGTGGTGGCTTCTATGATCTGACACAAGAATATTACTACCTCAATGAAAAGCAGAACAAGAAAGTAAAACAAAGTTTACTGAAAGAATACGGAAATACCGTGGTGCGTCTTTTAAGATAGGTAGCATTGTGCATTGCTGCCCATTTACTCCTTAAACTGTTACTGATAAACACTACATACCAATAATTGTAAATATGTCTTAAAATATCATTATTATAGTACTGAAATTTATCGGCTTTTCATCTGAAGGGATATTGAAATTATGGAGCTTGATTCTTTTCAGTCTCCTGAATCAATTCATACAATTACATTTGTCGTATGATCATTCCCTGATCTTATATGGACTTTTAGAATAATATGTGCGACTATATTGTATTTCAGTTGCAATCTGGGAGAGCCGCCCTCACTCAGCCAAGACCGCCGTTTCCGAGCAGATTAGGAAAACCCTAACTACCAGCATTCCACTCACTAGGTGCAAACTGTTAGCCGGCCGGCTGGGGAATCCAACAGTCTGACAAAACGCGCCTTTTACAGGGAAACAATCAGCTTCCCCCTGTATCTTTAATGTCATATACTGATAATGTATATAAGGTAGTGTAGTGATGAAGGAAGTTAGAATGAGGGGAGATGTCTTTAACGCCAAAGAAGTGAAGCCATTGTCGCCATGTTATGGTGCCAATAACGTTTGTGGTGACTAGTGTGCATTCACTGCACTCTGAGTTGACAGTAGTACGTATCTAAATTTACGTGCATTACCTATCGATAAGCAAGCAGAAGAAAATAGTCATCTGCAAGAACCACACAGTGCTTCAATTAAAAAAAATTAAATAAATAAATAAATAAAGATTCTTGGCTCCGCAAGATAGCGGACTGGCTTCAATCGACAGTTAATCCTAGT
Source organism: Locusta migratoria (assembly GCA_026315105.1). Lineage (NCBI taxonomy): Eukaryota > Metazoa > Arthropoda > Insecta > Orthoptera > Acrididae > Locusta > Locusta migratoria. The sequence goes on along the minus strand of CM048744.1, from coordinate 901,984,476 downwards.
ATATTAGCGCCGTCTCCCCTTGTTTTAACCCCCTTGGTAGTGACGCAGGCGAGCTGGAAGAGTACCATCTCTGTATGACGATTTAAGGGAACGTTTACAGTCATAAGCTTGAATGTAAAGAATGTAAAACCTGCGAGAGAATCAGGCACCATGCCACAAAGACACACTTTCTTGCTAAAGTCAAATTAGTACGTGTGAAAAAGGTTAAACTGTCCCTTTCCAAACAGCGAGATTGTCCTTTCTGAGAACTGCCACACAAGTCGTACATGCTGCGTCAATTGTGCAACGATGGAGGTTGCGATGCCACGTGAGCATTTTCACATTCGTGGAGCAGATTTTGGGCGTCCATGCAGCACAGGTGTCATAGGAGATCATCATATCGTATGGCAGGTCGTACAGCTACCACAGCACAGATAATGGAGTTTGTGACCCCAAAAGTGTCAACACCAACTGCTGCCAACCGGTTCTAGCAGTGGAGGTATAGGCATACATGCCTCTAGCCGTTTTTCCAGTCACGCCGTAGCTTTCTACGACCACGATTTTGTATCACTTCTTCCAGTTTTTTTTTTTTTTTTTTGGACCATCAGTCTCGGAAACGATAATAGTAATTATTTGCTTCGAATTCAAAACTATTGGAATACTGCCCTCTTTCTTTCCTACAACATTGAGTGGTGAATTATACGTGGAGGATGCTGGTTCAATTATTGCATCGTCCAACATTTTTGTGATTTCAAAATAAACTAACTGTCTGTCAGTTACAGTGATGGTGTACGATGGGACACAAAATGGTTTATGCTCTTTAACTTCAAATTTGTATTGAAAATTGTTGATACTACCTGTTTTTCGTGCAAACACCTCAGCTTTATCCTTTAAAATCTTTCTTAAATCCGCTCTTTCCTGCTCCTAAATATCGTTTAATTTTTTTTTTTACCTTATCTTCGATTTGTCTACAAATTTCGTGGACGTTCTAAGTGAATATTCTACAATTCACAATAATTCTATCGATAAAAAATCGAACAAACAACCACAATCGATTTCGTCTTTTCTCATGAGAGAATTTGATTCCAGATACACAGTAAAAATCTTCGGTTACGCCACGAAGTGTAGCATAATCATCAAGTAAGAACTGTAATATTATTTTCGATAAATACTGTGGTTCTTTCTTCTCTATACGAGCCTGCATCTGTTCTTCCAAAGATTCCAGTAGGCTCAATAAACGCGGTCAATTCAAATAATTATTTACAGCAGAAATTGGACTTAGACAAATATTTTTTAAGAGTTTGTTAATTTCAATCCATAATTTAAATTCAGAGATAATTTATTACTGACTTTCTAAAAAAAAAGGAATGATATTCTTAATTTTTTTATCAGTTATTACACTGGCTCCCAAATGACGGAACGAGAAGCCACAACATTTTTGTAATGCAAGTGTAATTTTTGTTTCATATCACAACTGTTGGAGTTTGGTGAAAACGGGGACCCGTAAACTGGAATGCACTGACAACATCCTGTGCTGCCAACCTATGACGCTGCCTGTACTGAATGCTGACTCGACAAGAGGTCTTGAAAATTATAGGATTGTCGACAGACTGTGTTATAGTCTCACATGCAGAGTAAGCATATCTGACCAGATTTATGAAATTTAATTACTGCTTTTGATTTTCAGTTAGAGAAAATAATTTTTCCAATGCTGTTACAATAATTGGAAACTGTAAGGCACAGAGACGAAAACACATTCAGTCGCACAGTCATTTTTCTTCCATCTTTTCGTAGTTTTGGACAGTGTTGTAGACTTTGGTGTAGTATTTATGAAGTGAATTTTGCAACACCGTGTGAAGTGGTTAGGAATATTATTACGCGTAACCAAGCCAGAGCCATGAATCGTGAGGAAAACATAAACGAAACTGAAATGTCTTCTGAATCAGCGAATGTAGAGGTGGCTGAAGCTGTACGTTCCGATGCAATGCCAATAAACACAATAGTTCAAGATAGGCTATCTGCAGCAACCACTATCACAATGACTACTAATTTTTCGGATCTGGACCCTCTTTCAAAAATTTTGAATTTGATGGAACATCAACAGAATCAATTTAAAGTTCTTCAGGCACAGTTTGAATCTCAAATGACCACTCACTTAAAATTGTTCTCTGAACAACAGGCCTCTTTGCAAGACAGTTTAGAAAACGCACTGCAGAGAAAACTTGAGCTGCAACAGAAAGATTTACGGAACACCATCGAACAAAAATTCTTACAACACCAAGAGGAAATTAAAGCTGACCTTCAGAGACAATATATCGATTTTAATAATAGATTTACACAGTTAAAATCACAACAGGAAGCAATAAAATTCTGTTTGAGGAATCAGATCAGACAGGATTAGAATCGACTGTATCCCATTTGGTTGATCGCATAGAGAAAGTTAATCTGGAGAGGGAAAATGTTATTCAAGAGAAATTCAGAGAACCGGAACAGGCAGTAGTTGACACATTTAACAAATGGATCTCGGACCAGGACCATCAGATCTCCGAAACATTAGAGGCAGAATATCCAAAAGTGATAAAGCAAATGAGCGAACAGAAAGTCGGTGAGAAGACATAAAATAAATCAAGCATGAGAAATGTAATCGAAGCAATACGACAATAATTAGCTAATGTCAAGCGTCACGTATTAGTGGTTAGATCAAGGTGTACAGACACTTCCAAATTTGACTTATCAGACAGCTCGCATGAGGGTGAACGAGATCAGAATAAGCGAATAGTGTCACGTGGACCTGCGCGATCCGCAGCTGATAACTTGATTCGCAATAAGTCTTTTCAAACTTTTTCCCCGGGGAAAAAGGAGCCACATCCCGTGGGTTTCATTAAGGGGATAAAGTCAGCTTTACCGTATAATTGAACTGATAGAGAAAAAATTGTCGTTACCGCCGCGTACATTCACGGAGATGCAACCGATTGGGACTCGGAAGTGGACGAAAAGTTAAAACATTTGCACAGTTTGAAAGAGCGTACCTGGAAAAATTCTGGAGTAAAAGTATGCAAGACAAAACAATAGATATTGCCGCGAGAGAGCACGAACAACGACTGGCGGCGTGGCGCAGGGGATAGCGTCACGGACTGCGGTGCAGAAGGTCGCCGGTTCAATCCCGCCCACCGGCGAAAATCTATTTCTCTGTAATTAACAATTCCAGAATGTTCTACATCTTTCATGTGTTCACTTGTAAATTCTACTTGTTTATTATTTTAACTGTTCTTCTAATTTCTAGTAAATTCTGTCTGTGTCTAAATAGCAGAGCACTCTGCCTGAGAGGCAGTCAGTGCTACTTGTATATTGAGTTCGTAATAAACGTGCTTTGAGTATAAGTGCTGTGTTCAGTTGCCTTCGAAGTCAAGCCTGATTCCATTGTAATGTGACATTGTTTGGTGGAGGCGCCGGGTACACTGTGCAACAGCTGCATCACCGTGGCTCCGACTAGGGAACATAAAAGCCGTCGCTTACAGGGACTGGAACCGAAATACAAGGGTTACACCGAGTACATCCTTCCAAAAGTCCGTATTATCCGAAGAATGATGGAGACGAAACCAGCAATAAACCAGCTCCACATCAGACACCCGTCGGTGTTCTCTGGAGACCCTGGACAGGACCCCAACAAATGGCTAAAAGGGTTCGACCGAGTCGCCAAGTACAACAGGTGGGATCATACGATGTGCTTGGCCAACGATTACTTCTATCTGGACGGAACAGCCCAGCAATGGTTCGAAAACAACAAAGACAAGTTGAATGACTGGGAGACGTTCCAGGAGGAAGACGTTTGGAGACCGCCAGCGACAAATCAGCTCGGCGGAAGAACAACTGAAGAACCGGGCCCAGCGACATGGTGAGCCGACACAATCGTACATACAAAATGTTTTGGCTCTGTGTAACATAGTCAATCCGAACATGACTGAGGCGGACAAAATCCCGCACCTGATGAAAAGAATTGCAGAAGATATGTACCAAGCTCTTCTGATAAAAGACGTCGCTACGACTGAAGAGTTCATCAAGTGGTGCCAGCGTATTGAAGAGATGCAACAAAGGAGGGTTCGACGCAAGAAGTATGGCCGTTGTGGAAGACCACCATGACTTCGCTTCTCTCATATGATTAATCGAGAGAGAAGAATTACAACAGTGCATGGCAGCCGGGACTATTAGACCGAGCGAGCATCATATTATGGCCATGGATGTGAGCCCTATAAGTCACGAGAGAGCCGACGCCGCTGAGGACGAGGTATTTCAAACATTAGCTCCTGTCTGCTCCGTCAATCGTACCCGACATGAAGAATTGCATCGCTCTGCTATGACTTACGCTGCAGCCGCCAAACGGCAGCCCATGAACCGGCCGACTATACCACAGCCAACTCCCCCGGTAACTATGACGCCCCGCAGAAGAACAGACGTCTAGAGGACAGAAGACAACACACAACTGTGTTTCCACTGTGGACGCCCTTGACATGTCGTACGCTACTGCAGAGAGAGGAGGCGAGTGTTCGATGATTATTTTGCCGCAAGACGTCAGCCGACGGAGCAGTTCCATCCCAGGCAGTCACCTGCTGATGAGTTCAGTCGACCTATGGGAAGAAGCCCATCGCCGTACCCTACACGACGTCGCTCCCCGACGCGCCGCAGCCGTTCACCGTAGCCGTACAGAGGTATTAGCCGCTCCCCTAGCCGCCGCGTCCAGGAAAACTAAGCGAGGCGACCATCTACGGACGTGAGGCCGCCGCAAATGAAAATCCTCCATGGACGACAGTCGCTAAGATGTCGGGAAATCTCATCGACGTCATAATCGACGGCCAACCTGTCCGGGCACTTGTTGATTCAGGAGCCTCCTTTTCTGTATTATCAGATAATTACCGCCGCACGCTAAAGAAGACAATGTTCTGTGAAACGGGGACTACTGTGCTGAAGGTCGCGAATGGAAAGTACGTCCATCCAGCAGGAACTTCTGTCGCAAGAATAACCATCAACAACAGGACGCAGCCGTTTGAATTTGTCGTGTTAACAGAATGTAGTCACAATTTCATCCTCGGATGGAACTTCCTTCAGGCCTCCCAAGCTATCATTGACTGTGGAAGATCTGAGCTTTAAATTGAAGAAGTAGTTCCGCCGGATACACGTAATACGGAATTTTCTGGAAGTTATTCGTCGTTGACAATGTGACGATACCGCCGTTGACAATGAGAAGAGTTGCAGTCACAAACACTGATGACTGGTTAAGCTGTGAAATTCTTGTTGATAGTAAAAGGTTTCTCAGGGTTACCAAAGAAATGTACATACCAGCGGCTATCATAACCCTTACCGGTGGTCAAGGAGAGATTTGGATCACAAATTGTCACGAGCAGTCACAACTTATCCCCAATGGAATGTGTATCGGGACAGCTGAACCAATCCAGGACGGTGAGCTCAACGTCATCAATGAAGACCCATGCCCTGCTATTAGTACAGACAACACGCTGGAGGAAACAAACGTGGAACTGCCGATAGGGTCTGGACTGACCACGGAACAACGCCAGTGGGTGTTAGGTATACTACGCCAATTTTCGGGTGCATTCACACCTCAGCCAGGGAAAAGTCAGACGAAACGGCCCACGATAAAGCACCGGATCAATACTGGGGATCATCCGCCAATTAGCCAGCGTTCGTATAGTGTCGCCAGCTGAAAGACGGATAATTCGGGAGGAAGTGGAGAAAATGTTGCGAGATGACATTATTCAACCTTCGGAGAGTCCTTGGTCGTGTCCGGTGGTCCTCGTAAAGACGAAGGATGGCACGTGCCGATTCTGTGTCGACTATCGGCGGCTGATCAGAATCACAAAGAAAGATGTCTACCCATTGCCGCGTATTGACGACACCTTAGACTGCTTGAAAGGAGCTACATACTTCTCAACTATGGACATGCAGACAGGTTACCGGCAAATCGAGGTTGACGAAGCTGACAGGGAGAAGACGGCTTTTATTACACCTGACGGCCTCTATGAATTTAAAGTAATGCCATTTGGATTATGTAATGCTCCAGCTACATTCGAACGCATTATGGTCAACTTGCTTCGACACCTTAAGTGGACGACGTGTCTCTGCTATTTAGATGACCTTGTCGTTTCCTCGAAAACATTTGAAGAACATCTGAGTCGCCTGTCAACTGTGTTGAAGTGAGCTCAGGCTGCAGGTCTCCGCCTCATTCCAAAGAAGTGCCTCTTCGTCGCCAAAGAGATAAAAATCCTGGGGCACCTAGTCAACGGAGATGGTGTTAGTCCTGATCCAGATAAAGTAAGGGCAGTCATAGAATCTCCAACTCCTCAGCACATTCGTGATGTGAGAAGTTTTCTCCGGCTGTGCTCATCCTAACATTTCATAAAAGGATTTTGTAACAAGGTAGGTCCATTACAAGAACTTCTGCAGGGAGACGCCAAATTTTACTGGGATGAGACAAAAGAAAGAGCTTTCCGGGGACTTAAGGAGGCCCTAAGTTCCGCACCAGTGCTAGCCTTGTACGACAAGAATGCAGAAACGGAACTTCACACAGACGCCAGTGGTTATGGGATTGGTGCAGTGCTTGTACAAGTTCAGGAAGGTGCTCAAAAAGTGATAGCCTATGCGTCAAGAATACTCTCAAAGTCCGAGATAAACTACTTTACAACTGAGAAAGAATGTCTTGCAGTTATCTGGGCTATCAACAAGTTCCGGCCGTATTTATTCGGCAAACCATTCACCGTCGTGACAGACCACCATTCTTTGAGTTGGCTGACTAGCTTGTAGGATCCATCAGGTCGACTAGCAAGATGGGCACTAAGACTCCAAGAGTACGATGTACAGTGGTATTCAAGAACGAGAGCAAACACAAGGATGCCTACTGCCTTTCGAGTAATCCATTAGTGGAACACAACAGCATTAATAAAATTTCAGCTCTCACTGCATTAGATGACGTTACAGCTGAACAGAGGGAAAATCCAGCACTATTAAAAGCGATAGATGCCTTGGAAAAAGGAGAACCGACCAATGGAGAGTACCAACTTATAAACGGAACATTGTATAAGAGCAACCACGATCCACTGGGCCCCAAATGGCTATTGTTCGTTCCAGCTCATCTACAGCCAGCTATTCTCAAATATTTCCACGATGCTCCTATATCCGGTCATCTGGGATTCGTGAAGACCTTAGACAGAATCAGACACAGGTATTACTGGAAAGGTCTCTACAGATCTGTCAAGCACTATTTGAGTCACTGTAAAGAGTGCCAGAGGCGGAAGCATGTGCCGCAATTACCTCAAGGACATCTAATACCGATTCCGCCGGTAGCAGCTCCATTCCACCGAGTTGGGATTGATCTTTTAGGGAGCTTCCCGAAGTTGACAACCGGTACCTGTTGGATACTAATCTGCACTGACTACCTCACTCGCTACGCTGTCACCAAAACTGTGCCGACTGCAGAAGCTCCAGAGATCGCAAAATTCCTTGTAGAAGACATTATTTTGAAGCATGGAGCACCACGTGTCATGATATCTGATCGTGGAAAAGTATTCCAATCAAAACTAGTATCAGAGGCAATGTCACGTTGCAACATTGTCCACAGAATGACAACTGCATACCATCCTCAGACAATGGTCTTACGAAACGTTTTAACAAATCGTTAGCCGACATGCTGTCGATGTACGTCGATGTTGAGCAGAAGGATTGGGATACAATTCTGCCAGTCGTGACATTTGCTTAAAATACCGCAAGACAAGACACCACAGGCTTTACGCCATTTTTCCTGCTCCATAGCCGTGAAGCTGAGACGACAATGGATACACTGTTCCCGTTCCATCCGGACGACACTAAGGATGACTATGTGAAACAGCTCATCACCAGGGTCGAAGAAGCAAGAAAGCTGACTCGCATACGGACACTGGACGCCCAGGAGAAGGACCGTCAGCGGTATAACGACAAGCACCGACCTGTTGTGTACAGCCCAGGACAGCCACGACAGGAACGTCTATTGAAGGATTCTCTTGAACAGAGGACCCATGACACGGTCAAGATGCAGGACATTGCAGCTGGCTCCACAGGGATTATAACAGCGGTTCGCTGTTTCTCCAGGAGAGGGAGCAATGCCGCGACAGCGTACGAACACCGACTGGCGGCGTGGCGCAGGGGGTAGCGTCACGAGCTGCGGTGAAGAAGGGCGCCGGTTCAACTCGCCCACCAGCGAAAATTTATTTCATTGTAATTAACAATTCTAGAAGGTTCTACATCTTTCTTATGTTCACTTGTAAATTCTACTTGTTTCTTATGTTAACTGTTCTTCTACTTTCTGGTAAATTCTGTCTGTGTATAAATAGCAGAGCACTCTGCCTGAGAGGCAATCAGTGCTGTGTGTATCTTGAGTTCGTAATAAACGTGCTTTCAGTATAAGTGCTGTGTTTAGTTGCCTTCGAAGTCAAGCCTGTTTCCATTAAAACGCGACAATATGATGTACAACCCTAAACAGTTTTCGTTTAAAAAGGGCACTCTTAGAAAATATTTTGAATCATATATAGAGAAGACCCAGCATTTAGACGATCCACTGCCTCTGAAAGAAGTAATTCGACTTAGAATGAGCAAACTGCCTTTCCCGCTTAAAAAGGAGCTCATGTACAAACCTTTAAATGATGTAGACAAATTAATGCGGACCCTAGACCGAATGGATATGCTGCACAACGAAGAGAGCCGTACACAGGGAAATACTGACGCCTGTTCGGACAGGTGCAGTTACACCAACATAACTCACAACAGCACAATAATCCGAATAACCATTAAAAAAAACAGCAGAAACAATTCCGGAATTCAATTTACCAGACACAACAGGAATAGAAACCGATTTCATCCCGGATACAACGGAAACCGCAATAATAATAATAATTGGAATCACAACAACCGATCCAACAATCAGAATTACGGTAGCGGCGTGCAGCCATCAAGCCAGCCCAGACCAAGCTATTACCAACCTAACAACCAGTATCGGCAGTGGGGAAATGAAATTCAGGACCAACCAGTACAAATGATAAGGGTTCAAGGTACATCAACCGCCGATGACTGCATATAGTCAAATGCCCGATTCGTACGCAACTTCGCATAGTGGAGTAATTATTGTGGATATAATCTCAAATATTGACAACTGGCAAGTGGAAAACTAAACACGGCCAGGGTGGGCCTCCGAACTTTGGCCATGGAAGGGACAGGGTGGCAGACTGATTACAAACAGAATAGTATACCAAACCAGGCTTTAAACAGAAATACGCCTCCCATCACACTGGTTCGTTACAATGACAGTCAACATATAACCAAGGAATTACAAAATGGAAACAGGAAGTGTACGAACCAAACTAATGAAGAAATACAGGATACTATTCAAGTCAACATGTATGGTATCGATGTAGAAGTATTGATTGACACAGGGGCATCAATAAGTGTAATTAATGATAATTTGATCAAGGCCATTAGGGAAAAAAATCAAGCTGCCTACATCGCCAATTAGCAACTGTAGGGTGACAGGTGCAATCAGTGCTCAGGCTCAGTTGGTTAGGGAACAAGTATTGATAGTGTTTAACGCAGGAAATGAGGAATACACATACCCATTCCTAGTGATAAAAAACCTGTCAATTACCTGCATATTTGGGCTAGACTTTCTGAGGAAAAACCTAGCAACCCTCGTTTTTTTTAGGGGCGCCTGTTACTTTATTCAAGATGCTAAGGAGAAACAAGGCCCCTGGAGTAGATGATATTCCATCAGAACTACTGAAGTCTCTGGGAGAACCAGCCATGACAAAATTTTTTCATCTGGTGTGTAAGATGTATGAGACAGGTGAAGTACCCTCAGACTTCAAGAAAAATGTTATAATCCCAATTCCAAAGAAATCAGGTGCAGACAGGTGTGAAAACTACAGAACCATCAGTTTAATAAGTCATGGTTGCAAAATATTAACATGAATTATTTACAGAAGGATGGAAAAGCTGGTAGAACCCGACCTCGGGGTAGATCTGTTTGGGTTCAGGAGAAATGTAGGAACACGGGAGGCAATACTCACTTTACGGCTTATCCTAGAAGATAGATTAAGAAAAGGCAAACCTACATTTCTAGCTTTTGTAGATTTGGAGAAGGCTTTGGACAATGTTGATTGGAATAAATTCTATCAAGTTCTGAAGCAAATCAGGAGTAAAATATAGGGAGCGTAAGGTTATTTACAACTTGTACAAAAAGCAGACAGCGATTGTCAGAGCTGAAGGGCATGAAAGGGATGAGTGCAATGTGCGTTCTTGGCCGTAATTCTTGTAATTAATGAGACTTGTAAGCTGGCCATAAATGGGGACAAATGAGCAATTACAAATCATTAAAAGTGTCAAAGAACTGCAGTTCTGTGTGTTGCCTTCGTCTTTTGTAGTGAAATAGTTTTCGCCCCATGAGATTTCAGCCAGCCGCTACCGAGATCAACGATCTTCAACATCGAGAACCATCGATCTACGACCACAAAACGGCACAAATGGTACGTTCCTGGTCCTGTCCCCACAAATATACACTTGTCATCATGATGAAACAATGCGACTATGAGCTACATTTCAGCACATACCACATGGAACCCTGATCAAGAGACCACCTGTACACCACATGTTGAATGGTACCAATGTCATTAAGCAAGAATCTCTGCAGTCTTGAGAGCCATTGAGGCACAAAATACCCTTAGGCTGCTTCTGGGTAGCACTTGAATCTCTGAGGTATTTATTTATTTTTGACATGAGCCCCTATACTCTGTAACAAATTCGCCTTGTGTTCTACAGGCTCCTAATTTTTCTCATTTTGTGTTATTTCATATTGATTATCAGACACATGTCCAGACATTTAAAGCAGTTTGGGAGTGCAATTACTTCATATTGATGATAGTTTGTAACATCATTCCCTCTATTCATACATTCTGGATGTGAAAAATCTGTTTTCTCAAACATTTGGTCGTTCTGGTACTGAAATCCTGGTGTTATAAGCCAAAATTGCAGAGAATACTGATTATGTGTTAGCTCCAATCAAGGGCACGGAGCAAGCCGCACATTCCAAACTAAAAAGGCCGCTTAGATGAGTCTTGTTTTCAAATAAGGTTACACAATACATGTTGAACAGAGTGGTGTGTTGCACAAATATACCGTTGCTGTCGACATCCTTTTTAGTGCAGCACCATGGACGTCAGTACGACAGAGCTGAAAGCCAAGGGTTGTAGACAGTGCCATGCAGGTAACTCCCGGTGCAATGTTTGGGAATAATAGGCACTGGTAGTCAGGCAAATGAGCTCAACACAGGTGTAGAACAAAATGTTCTGGCACTTAACTGCTCTTGTTACCAGTCCCTATACTTACAAACTTTTGTAACTTACTCAAAGTAACGTAAAGACAAACACACACACACACACACACACACATACACACACACACACACATACACACACATGCTAGAGGGAGGACTCGAACCTCCGACGGTGTGCAACCGCGCTCGAGGGAGGACTCGAACCTCCGAAGGTGTGCAACCGTTCATTCCACAGCAAGGCGCCTTAGAACGCTCGGTCACTTCGCCACGGCCTATACAGTATAATTATCAGTCTTAAGGTTAAGTGACAGTTAGTTCAGACATTGCACAAAGTTAATAACGTTGTTTCGTGGGCACATTGTTAATGGTTACATCGCTGTTATGAGTACTTGATGTAATGGATGTTGGTGGACACATCAAGTTCATCTTTATGAAATTGTGTATGTTGTTGTTGTTGTGGTCTTCAGTCCGGAGACTGGTTTGAGGTTGTGCATGGCTATTAGGCGAGGGGTCTTGCGAATTCTGTCCCCGACTATACACGTTGCACGCTGTCTTTTCGTGTTACCTATGTGCTTAACCGTGCAGATTTTAGCTGGTATGAGATAAAATGCCTAACATGAATCGTCCTATTTTAATATCGGTGGGATATCTTACTAATCTATTTATATCTATAAATGTGAATGTCTGTTCCGTGTACGTTTATCACGTCTGAACCACAAGACATAAAGAGCCAAAAATTTGTACAGTTACTAATGTCTACCCGGGGAAGGCTTTAGGCACGGTTTTATGGCGATCGGATAGCTGACTGTCTGTTCGGTGTACGCTTATCATGTTAGAACGACAAGACGCAAGGTCTTAAACATTTGTACAGTTACTACTTTATACCCGAGGAAGGTTTTAGGCACGGTTTTATAGCGATCTGATAGATATTTATTAGTTTGAAGAATATAATGCGAAATGCAGAACAATAATTACTCTTTGAAAATTATATTTACTCTTTGAAAATGGTTTTATTGGCTGAATTGTAGCTTGAGGATTGATAACGATAAAAGGGTGGAGTATATTAGGATGGAAAGTTATCGGTGTATATAAAATTCTACATGTGTGTGTGTGTGTGTGTGTTAATATTTCGCTCTGCAGCGAAAACTACAGAACGCAGGCGAATGATATGTGTGTAATTGTTGTCCGAAGTCTCCAGTTGTACACCATAGCAGCTCCATGCCGATAGCTAAAAGGAGGTGAAAGATATGGTGGTTGAAAGTCGTCAAATTGTAAAAAAAATTCAGATTGAAGGCCAGCACTCTATAGCAAGGAGTTTACATACAGCGAAACGTGATACCACAGACCATATCTTTTGTCTATGCGTGCTACAATGTCTTCAGCTCTTTCTCTGTAAGGATAAACATTCAAATAATTTTTTTATTTGAATGTTGATTAAAAATGTTTGTTTCCAAACAAGGTATTGTATTTAATTTCATCCTTCAAAACCAGTCTTACAGCACATTACTGAAAGAGAGCTTATCTATCATAAGCTACAACACGGAAGCGGAGCCGCGGGTTTAAGCTCATAAATATCTTAAACAAATACAAATTTGTCTGTGAATCACATAAACAACTTAAGAATGTCTCAGAATGTGTCCCACCAATCTATCCCTTCTCTTAGTCAGGATATGACAAAAACTCCTTTTCTCCCCAATTCGGTTAAACACCCCCTCATTAGTTACGAGATCTACGTCTGTAGCACCACATTTCGAAAGCTTCTATCATCTTTTCTTTTTGTCTGAACTCCTTTTAGTCCATGTTTCACTCCAGACAAACGCTTTCAGAAAGGACTTCCTCACAAGTAATATAGGATGTCAAAAAAATTCGCTTCTTCAGAAACGCTTTTCTTCCTGTAGCCATTCTGCATTTTATGTCTTCTTTACTTCGGCCATCAAAAATTATCTTGCTACCCAAGTAACAAAACTCATCTACTACTTTCATTGTCTCTTTACTTGGACTGATGACGCCGTAGTTAAGTCCCACAAGCTGTACTAACATTTGAACATTTGTCTCTTTACTTAATCTAATTCCTTCAGCATCGCCTGATTTTCAGACGCTACATTAGATTATCATTGTTTTACTCTTGTTGGTGTTCATCTTACACCCTCTTTTCAAGACATTGTCCAGTCTATTCAATGGTCTTCCAGATCCTTTGCGGTCTCTGACAGAATTAATATGTCATCGGCAAGCCGCAAAGTTTTTATTTCTTCACCCTGCACTTTAATTCCCTCTCCAAATTATTCCTTGCATTCCTTCACTACTTGCTTAATGTACAGATTGAACAACATTGGGGAAAGGCTACAACCCTGTCTTACTCCCTTCCCAACCTTTGCATCTCTTTCATGCACTTCAACTCTACTAACGGCTGTCTGATTTTTGTATAAGTTAAATATAACTCCTCGCTTACTTTATTTCTTCACTGCTGCCTTCAGAGTAAGAAAGAGTGTATTCCTCTCGACATTGTCAAACGCTTTCTCCAAATCTACAAATGCTAAAAACGTAGGTTTGCCTTTCCTTAGCCTATTTTCTTAGATAAGTCGTAATGTGAGTATTCACTCGTGTGTTTCTAATTTCTCCTAAATCCAAACTGATCTTCCCCAAGGTTGGTTTCCAGAAGTTTTTCCATTCGTTTGTAAATCATTCGTGTTAGTATTTTGCACCCATGACTTATTAATCTGATAGTTCTGTAATTTTCACATTTCTCTGCACCTGCTTTCCTTGGAATTGGAACTACTATAGTCTTCTTTAAGTCGGAGGGTATTTCCCCTGTCTCATAAATCTTTCGTACTAGGTGGAACAATTTCTTCATGACTGGCTCTCCTAACGATATCCGAAGTTCCAACGGAATGTCCTTTCTGGAATCTCTTAAGTTCATAATCAATAAGTTAGGGTCAGAGTCTATATCTGCCCCTGCACATGTCTTACAATTTAAAACCTGGTTTCTAAATCTATTCCTTACTATTATAAAGTTAATCTGGTACTTTCTAGTGTCTACTGGTCTCTTCCACGTATACAGCCTTATTTCATGATGATTAAACCAAGTGTTGGTGATCAATAAATTGTGCTCTGCATAGACTTCTACCAAGCGGTCTCTCCTTTCATTCCTTTTTCCCAGTCCATATTTCCTTATCGTCCTTTTCCTACTACCGAACCGGCCGCGGTGGCCGGTGGGGACTGAGGCGCTCCAGTCACGGTCTGCACGGCCACTACGGTCGGGGTTCGAATCCCCCCTCGGGCATGGATATTTGTGCCGTCCTTAGTGTTAGCTAGTTCATAAGTAGTTTGTAAGTTTAGGAACTGATGACCCCGTAGTTACGTCCCATAAGCTTAACAAACTTTTAAACATTTCCTACTACCGAGTTCCAGTCCCCCATCGCAATCAAGTTTTCGTCTCCCTTTGGAAGAGTACACCTGTCGCTGTATCATACAGTTTGATTTAACGTAATGTATATATTGTCTTAAATTTGTTTATTTCATGTATTTTTCATTTCTTGTATGCTAGATATATTTCTTATGTAACGTCATTTTCCAGTTTGAATCATTTAGTATGTGTAAACCCGCATGAATGCATGGACATTCTTTTGCTGTAAGTTGGCAATGCGCCAGAGAAAATGTTGAACCTGTTCTAAAGACTGTCTTTGGTACAGAAGTAGTAGCTGTGAGTGTCGCGCTGCTGAAGCAATCGCGGAGCGGACTCGCTATAGGAAACACATAAATATTTTGTTGATGGTGCAGAGGCACGGTAGGCGCAGTGTGGTGCGAGTTTAATGCAATTGCAATAAGCCTGAGAGACGTACTGTTTAATGTATTGAAGGAAGTGCGAAACAAGTTTATTTATACTCGAAAGTGATCAGTGTAATCTTTTTCCATGTGTGCAAGAAAAGTAATTGTTTTGTTATCAAGTCTATTGTCACCGAGAGTGATCGATGTTGTAATCGTGGAGGTTAGAAGGTGTATCGAGGTGATATCAATGCATGGAGAATTCAGCTAGACGAGCTGAACAAAGAGTTGTCGATAAAAATAATTTGAACCAGCGGTAAGAGTACCTATTGTAATCATATCTGTCTTGTATTGTCTTCACGACGAAAACGACGAAAGCAGATGAGTACTTTTGTTACATTTTATTTTGTATGCATGTAAATGTAGAGTCAACCGAGTCAGGATTTTGGTTCAATTATACATGACTTATTTTGAAGCCAGTCTTAATTTTGTAAGTAGTTGTAGTCACCCCATTATCACCCTTATTAGATTATGTTGATTATGCAAGCCTGTACATTGACTAACAAGTTCAATCATTTTCGAAGTAATTACGATCAGTTTTAAAGAAATTACTAGACGAGTTAAAGAATTGCTGAACGTGTTACAACCACAGAGACTAGTATTTAAAGTGCAGTGCTGTTCTAAGTTGTGCAATCAATTTTTTAAGCCAAAGATTTTAACTTGTATGAGAGTTTGCACGTAAAGTTGGTTTCATTTATAGAGAAAGTAACCAGGCTAACAGTAGTCAAAGTATTATAGTTGATTAACCAGACTTGACGAAAGTAATTTTTATGAAATACGTTAAATGCCAGACTCTGCTCAGCCAGTTACACGTGTACGCTACCCAGGGCCTGGAACCAATTTACCAAAAAATAGTTCATGCAAAGTTTTATAAGGAAGTTGAATGCTTTAAACAATATTATCAAAATAATTGGGAACCTTGACTGTAGTATTTGTGAAGCTCATTGCACCACGCAGTTTCACAGTACTCAGCTATTATCATTTCAATCAGAGTCTATCAGCTATTACGATTTTGATTATAACACGAACAGGCCATCACCACTACATGAATTCTGACACATTTATTAGTGACGTTGTGCTGTTCGTGAATCGTAAGAGGTGCTAGTTGGAGGCTGTAGTCAATGCTAAGTCAGATAGCGCCAAGCTTAATTAATTACCACAGTGACTGTTTTAAGTTAATTAATATCAATTTTTTATTTATTCAAAATTTTAACTTACACTGCGAATGTGTTGTTGCGACCCATTAGTTGTGATTTGCTGCAACATTCAATAACAAAATTATTATTACTGGAGCATATCATTATGCATTCTGAATTTTGAGATTTTTTTGACGACCGCCAACGGGCAATCTTTCAATAATTGATTTGATTTATTGTACTCTATTTTCATGCTGTTATAAAAAAACACAAATGTTGTGAAAAATGTTACTTCAGATAATAATATTCTCATGTCATTTCACTGTGTTAAATATTAACTGATTTTTCAATAAAATAGGCAATTATTTGCAAGTAATGCTTTCATTTGTTGCAACACACGGTCGTTTATTGCGAAAAGGTCATAAGTCAGCAATTTTTAAATTAATATTGTGGTTAACTATTAATTACAAAACAAAAATACACAGTGCAACACAGTGTTTGGCACCTCACTAAATATTGATATTGATATAACACTAAATAAATAAATGGTTTATGCTGTAGAACGTTTTTTCCTTCTCCTGTAAAATGTTACTTTCATGACTAATGACCTTTTTGAAATGACCGATTCAATTTGAATACTGTTTGACACCAAACTGGCCTATTGATCAAAATATCCAGTTCATCATCGGTCACGTAGAAGGAGAACCGGCAACTCGCATGCGAATGCATATTTATAATTGTGACAATGAAAATGATTTTAGGAGAACATTTTTAACCGCATACTGGTCACAAGCAGCACAAGATCGCGCAGAGAACAACCTACAAATGTTCAGAAGTTTTGAGCGCTCTGGTTTCGCAACACCTGCTGACTATTTTCAGCATATGATTCAAAGGAATCACTTTCTGACATTCCCATATACTGCTACCGAGTTAATCCGTCTTTGCCTAAATAAATTACCGTCTCATTTGCGGCAAGTTGCTATAGCAGCACATTGCAAACATGATCTAGAGGCCTTCCTTGAATTAATGCACGAGATAGAAAATGAAGACGATGATTACCACTTGGGAAATCGACGAAATGACAGGCAAAGAAATGATCGTCAATCACATTACAGCCCACGACGAGATAATATCGATTTATATAATGGAAATAACAATAGGCAAGGAAACCACCGCCATTCCGATAACGGTCACGGGCAACCACAGCCCAATTATAATAATCAGAACAATTACAACAACCATAACAATGACACCCAATATTCAAACTACCATTCCGACCATCAGAATAACTTTCGCGGTCGTAATAAAGACAGGAATTTTGATCGCCGTAGACGCTATAACAATAACAATAATAATAACGACTCACGAAATACAAATTGGGGCGATAGACGCAATGATAATCGTGACAATAACAGAAACTACTCGAACGATAGATCTCACGAACGACATTCAAACTCATCATATAGTAACAATTCCAGTGAGCATCCCCAACAAAATAATGAGCAATCACAAAATTGGCATAATAATAATCACCACCAGCCGTCACAACAAAAGTGAACCGGTTGAAATTAGGTCACCTAACCCACGTCACAATATTTCTCAAAACGGCCCGTCACAATGTTGACTAGCGGTGAATAATTTGTTCGACCAACAAGCTTACTCAAATGAACATACAGTATGTTTAATTCAATCCGAGCACCCGGAAAACATTAATTCCATCAAACATTCATCCAATGCTAACATTGTCATTGCTCATGCAGAGGTACATCATTGTGACGTAATTCCTACTACACTCGACAATATGGACAAAGACACACATTCTTATTTTATTCCAAGTAACACGAACACACATCATCACTCCAGTGACGACATAATACAAACAGACAATGATTCAGAATGGGAAATTTATAGTTTACCTTCCAACTGTGAACAAGATGTAGTGCATGATGTTAATTTTATTCAAACTGTCTCGGTCCTAATTTACCACAGGCCGCATATTGAAATAGATTGTAACGACACTGTTTCGGTTGTGTTTAATAAGAATATTGAAACCCAGCATAATATGTCTCACGAGTTTGATCAATTAAATTTGCAAGACATTAATGTGTGTGAATGGGTTGAGAATTACATGCCTTGGTCGGATAACGACAGTGTGTATGAGATGTGTAACGAAAATGTGTGTGATGACGATTATGGCCTTATGGATACTTTCATTAATCAGGAGAATGTACTAACCCCTGATGAACAATGCGAAGTGCACTTTATTGATTGTGACGACCCCAAGAATATTTTATTGCAAGAAAAAACCGACTGTTTAAACATTCCTATCCACCCCATTGTTTCAGTTCAAATTGGCAGTGCTAACTTTTCGGCAGTTTTGAATTCCAGTAGTCCCATTTCGGTTGTTAGTGAAACCATTTTCAAACAATACTCGTACTTTTCAAGTTGTTCCATACTACCGTCGTTATCTACAAAGATTCGGGGGCTTATTTCCGGCAAAGCCATTGACGTCAGGCGCCAAGTGCGCGTAGAATTTATCTGCCAAGGTAATCAATTTTCGGTTAATCTTCTAATAGTTCCATCTTTAACCACACAACTGAATCTCGGTGTCGATTTCTTAACAGAGTATCGTGTCATTTTTTACTTTAATAATGCTATTGCCACTGCTATCATCGACTATCACGTAATTCAGTTGAAGTTAGAAGACTGGATTACGGGGCACGAAGAACCATCCCATTGTTTAAAATTCCTACCCAATTTTGCCTCTGATGTTCAAAATTTTGTTGATATCACTGACAAATATCTACAAGACAAAGATACTAAATTTATTTCCGACGTCAATGCAAAACTTAACAAAGTTGTCTATGCTTCAGAACAAGACAAACAAGAATTATGAGAAAATTTTTCCGTGTCTTTGCTAATACGCCTGGAACCATTAAGAACTTCCTGTACGAATTTAAAGTAAAAGAACACAACAAATTTTTCGTCCCGCCATACCCCATTCCTCTCGTTTATCGAGATAAGGTGAAGGCTTGAATTCAATCCATGTTAGAAAATCGTATCATTGAGCCTGCTACCAGTTCATACAACAACCCCCTTTACATCGTAGAAAAGAAAGACAAATCTATCCGTCTTGTTTTGGATTCTAGACAAATCAACACCATAATAATTCCAGAAACTGACCGACCACAATCTCTTGATGAGTTGTTACAGAAATTTAATGGGGTTAAAGTCTTATCCACAATGGACTCAAGATGAAGTTTTAGAGTGGTGAAATTGCACCCCGATTGCAGGAAATATATGGCCTTCCTTTGTTACGGCAATTGTTATCAATTCCGTAAGCTCCCCTTCGGCCTTCGTATTTCATCTTCTGCGTTCATTCTATGAATGCCACTCATCCTGATGAATTAAAACAACGTATCACGACTTACGTTGATGATATTCTTATCGCAGAGGACTCTTGGGAAATTCACAATAAAACACTACATTCTTTGTTACAAATCTTTGCCGACGCCGGAATCACAGTGATCCTCGAGATATCCCAGTTTGGTTGTTCCCACATTACGTTACATGGGCACATTATCTCCAATAAAGGTATCCATCCCGATCCTGAGAAATTAGAGGCGACTGACCTAATGCCGACTCCCACCTCTAAAAGGCAGTTAAGAATTTTTAGGAGTAATTAATTTTTACCGAAAATTCTAAAACTAAAGAACCTAACCACCTCCAGATAATATGAACTAACTGGCAAGAGTATTGTTTGGTGTTGGGATGAAACCGCACAGTATGAATTTCAATCGCTTAAAGATGCACTTCTGAACGCAACTACATTACATCACCCCGATCTTTCTAAAACCTTTTGCATTGCTACTGACAGTTCGAAATTCGGGCTAGGCGTTCACGTCTTTCAGAAAATTAAAGAAAAGGGCGTTGTCATTCAAAAGACGGGAGCCTTTGCTAGCCGTATACTATCGAGATCCGAACTTAATTATTCTACTACCGAGATTGAGGCACTTGCCGTAGTGTGGCCGTTCGAAAAATTTCACTATTTTGCCTTTGGCTGGCACACATTTGTGTACACCGACCACCGTGCTCTTCAATTTTTGATGGCAAAACTAAATCACGACCGCCTTCGGAAGTGGGCTTTATTTCATCAAGAATTCGACTTTTCAATTGTTCATATACCCTGTAAGGAGAACATTATTGCGGACACTTTGTACCGCTTCCCGGTTGGTCTCATTAAGGCGACGGAAGAAGCGTATCTTGAAAACAATTTTAGCATTTTGTATATTCAGAAGGTCACTTTTGAAAACCATATTTCCGTCACGCTCTCCGACAAAGCTCGAGAGCAAGATAGAGACCCAATTCGGCATGATATTAAGGTGAATGGCACGACAAACAATCTGGAGACAACAATCTATATAAGTATGATGTTGCTTGGAAGAAGCTTAATGAGAGCGATGAAGGTTTTACTAGGCTGACGACATATTTTTAATGATTATGATGATGTTTCTATTATATGGTTTGTATGGATATTGCTTTGGAGTTTAAGTAGAGGTATATTTGTACTTAAGAGATGTGATGAAGAGTAATGAAGAGTTCAGGTTATGCTAAGGGAAGATTGTAATGTACTTCAGCACCAATATCACAATGAGGACTTCTCTGTTCCATTGTTACTAATCAATGTACAGATGAATACACGTCAGTAATTGATAAATAGTGAGGCTCTTTATAAACAATATAATGTTATGATAATTGTTTCCCTTGCAAAGCACATAGACTGTTTCACATCCGTGTTTTCATTGTAATATTTTCTAGTCTATCTCCTGATACACATAGTGTATTAGTCTCAGTAGGTTGAGTGATCACTGATTTTCTTTCATGCGAATTTGCAAACAAACTGATGCTGTACGTAAGCTGATAGCTTTGTATTTCAATATTTTTCTGGTACCTGTTGTGAACTGTACTTGTGTTCGAATTAGGCAAATTTATTCTGTACATAAAAATATCCTGTTTAAATGTCAACAAACCCATTTGGTACACCCACCTTAGCTATGGCCATTATGGTGGCAAGAAATGTTTCACTAAACTAAGAGATTCCTGTTATTAACATGGAACGACGTATCCGTAATGTCTTATCGCGCTACAAGCTCTGTCAAAAGGCGAAGCCGCCTACAGTGTCACATGCCTCCCCATTTTATCCCATTGTTCCTTCAAAATTAAAACAATTTGCAGCTGTTGATCTTTTCGGCACTCTACCCCGAACTAATAATAGTTTCACGTTCCATTGGAACTTGTCTCAAAATTCGTTTCTTTCACCCCTCTCCGGCGGGACGTGGCTAAAACTGTGACCGCCGGTTTTGTAAAAATTTTTCTTAAAGAGATTGGCCACATTGATGAAGTTATTTCTGACAACGGACCACAATTTAGATCTAAAATTTGTTTGCGAATGCTTCGGCATCGTAAAATTAAACCTGTTTTTATTTCTCTGTACCACGCCGCATCTAACCCATGCGAGCGTATCATGAAAGAACTCGCCTTTATTGTCACCGCCAACATAATACTTGGGACAAATACCTGTCGTCGTTCCAAAACATTATTAATGAATTGCCAAATGACTCCACCGGTTTACCATTATTGTTTGTCTTGAAAACAAACAACCACCTGATCGCATCAGAGAATTAGTGCCTTTCCAATACCACTGAAAGCTACGTCATCATGACAGTGATGATTTAGCGCTTGCCAACATCAAAGCAGCCACCGAGAAACGAAAATGCCAGTATGGTAAAGGTGTCGCCAAACAATTCTATGTTGGGCAGAAAGTTATGGTTAAATCTCATCGCCTCTCCCACAAAGGCAGAGAACAGATCCATAATTTTGTTCTTCTTTATAATGGTCCGTACCGTATTAGGAAAAATATTCACGACAACGTTGTTGAAGTGGAAACCATCAAAACTCGCAAAAGCAAAGGTGTACATCACATTTCTAACGTAGAAGTCTTCTTAATGTAACAGTTTTGTTCTTTTGGTATTTTTTTTATGATTCTTCAAAACGCCACTTCTGATTGCTCGTCTTTTATACTTTGTATTCCATGCCTGAATACCATGCCTGATTGACTGCAGTTACATCTCGATGTCATCACTACAGCTATCGCTCTTTTGATCTATATTACTGTAGTACTAATTTATATCCAATCATAGCTCTTGTCATGTTGACAGATGAGATAATTGAAACCTTGTTTTCGATGGTACAAGTGACAGCTCACCAAAATAAGCACGCTGTATGACAGGATTTTACTACCTCGTTTTTGTACAGCACTTTTGGAGGAATGTGAACAAACCTCGCTATGTGTACATGTGACGACTACTTTTAACAATGTTTTTTTTTGTTTCTTTTTTTTTTTTTTTTTTTTTTTTTAAGTTAAACGTCATCTACGGAACATAAAATATTGTATTTCGATTTATCTTGTGGCACAATTATTCTTTTGTTGTATGACATGTCACTAATACTGTATATATTTTCAGAGCCGATTGAACCTAATTACTACCATGTGTTCCTGTACAATTGATCTTTCAAAAGGTAACGTTTGAAATACAATAATGCTGGAAAGAATCTGGAGACAATAATCTATAGTGTAAGTACCATGTTGCTTGGAAGAAGCTTAATGAGAACGATGAAGGTTTTACTAGGCTGACGACATATTTTTTTAATGATTACGATGATGTTTTTTATTATATGGTTTGTATGGATATTGCTTTGGAGTTTAAGTAGAGGTATATTTGTATTTAAGAGATGTGATGAAGAGTAATGAAGAGTTCAGGTTATGCTAAGGGAAGTTTGTAATGTACTTCAGCACCAATATCACAATGAGGACTTCTCTGTTCCATTGTTACTAATCAATGTACAGATGAATACACGTCAGTAATTGATAATTAGTGAGGCTCTTTAGAGACAATATAATTTTATGATAATTGTTTCCCTTGCAAAGCACATAGACTGTTTCACATCCGAGTTTTCATTGTAATATTTTCTAGTCTATCTCCTGATACACATAGTGTATTAGTCTCAGTAGGTTGAGTGATCACTGATTTTCTTTCATGCGAATTTGCAAACAAACTGATGCTGTACGTAAGCTGATAGCTTTGTATTTCAATATTTTTCTGGTACCTGTTGTGAACTGTACTTGTGTTCGAATTAGGCAAATTTATTCTGTACATAAAAATATCCTGTTTAAATGTCAACAAACCCATTTGGTACACCCACCTTAGCTATGGCCATTATGGTGGCAAGAAATGTTTCACTAAACTAAGAGATTCCTGTTATTAACATGGAACGACGTATCCGTAATGTCTTATCGCGCTACAAGCTCTGTCAAAAGGCGAAGCCGCCTACAGTGTCACATGCCTCCCCATTTTATCCCATTGTTCCTTCAAAATTAAAACAATTTGCAGCTGTTGATCTTTTCGGCACTCTACCCCGAACTAATAATAGTTTCACGTTCCATTGGAACTTGTCTCAAAATTCGTTTCTTTCACCCCTCTCCGGCGGGACGTGGCTAAAACTGTGACCGCCGGTTTTGTAAAAATTTTTCTTAAAGAGATTGGCCACATTGATAAAGTTATTTCTGACAACGGACCACAATTTAGATCTAAAATTTGTTTGCGAATGCTTCGGCGTCGTAAAATTAAACCTGTTTTTATTTCTCTGTACCACGCCGCATCTAACCCATGCGAGCGTATCATGAAAGAACTCGCCTTTATTGTCACCGCCAAAATAATACTTGGGACAAATACCTGTCTTCGTTCCAAAACATTATTAATGAATTGCCAAATGACTCCACCGGTTTACCATTATTGTTTGTCTTGAAAACAAACAACCACCTGATCGCATCAGAGAATTAGTGCCTTTCCAATACCACTGAAAGCTACGTCATCATGACAGTGATGATTTAGCGCTTGCCAACATCAAAGCAGCCACCGAGAAACGAAAATGCCAGTATGGTAAAGGTGTCGCCAAACAATTCTATGTTGGGCAGAAAGTTATGGTTAAATCTCATCGCCTCTCCCACAAAGGCAGAGAACAGATCCATAATTTTGTTCTTCTTTATAATGGTCCGTACCGTATTAGGAAAAATATTCACGACAACGTTGTTGAAGTGGAAACCATCAAAACTCGCAAAAGCAAAGGTGTACATCACATTTCTAACGTAGAAGTCTTCTTAATGTAACAGTTTTGTTCTTTTGGTATTTTTTTATGATTCTTCAAAACGCCACTTCTGATTGCTCGTCTTTTATACTTTGTATTCCATGCCTGAATACCATGCCTGATTGACTGCAGTTACATCTCGATGTCATCACTACAGCTATCGCTCTTTTGATCTATATTACTGTAGTACTAATTTATATCCAATCATAGCTCTTGTCATGTTGACAGATGAGATAATTGAAACCTTGTTTTCGATGGTACAAGTGACAGCTCACCAAAATAAGCACGCTGTATGACAGGATTTTACTACCTCGTTTTTGTACAGCACTTTTGGAGGAATGTGAACAAACCTCGCTATGTGTACATGTGACGACTACTTTTGACAATGTTTTTTTTTTTTTCTTTTTTTTATTTTTTTTTTTTTATAGTTAAACGTCATCTACGGAACATAAAATATTGTATTTCGATTTATCCTGTGGCACAATTATTCTTTTGTTGTATGACATGTCACTAATACTGTATATATTTTCAGAGCCGATTGAACCTAATTACTACCATGTGTTCCTGTACAATTGATCTTTCAAAAGGTAACGTTTGAAATACAATAATGCTGGAAAGAATCTGGAGACAATAATCTATAGTATAAGTACCATGTTGCTTGGAAGAAGCTTAATGAGAACGATGAAGGTTTTACTAGGCTGACGACATATTTTTTTAATGATTACGATGATGTTTTTTATTATATGGTTTGTATGGATATTGCTTTGGAGTTTAAGTAGAGGTATATTTGTATTTAAGAGATGTGATGAAGAGTAATGAAGAGTTCAGGTTATGCTAAGGGAAGTTTGTAATGTACTTCAGCACCAATATCACAATGAGGACTTCTCTGTTCCATTGTTACTAATCAATGTACAGATGAATACACGTCAGTAATTGATAATTAGTGAGGCTCTTTATAGACAATATAATTTTATGATAATTGTTTCCCTTGCAAAGCACATAGACTGTTTCACATCCGAGTTTTCATTGTAATATTTTCTAGTCTATCTCCTGATACACATAGTGTATTAGTCTACAGGCATATGCCTGATGTATGTCCAGACAATGTAAGGATTAATTTAGTTTTCTCATTATAGGGTGGGAACATTTCTAGATAAGATGATTTTTTTTCAGTATAAACACCTTTTGATGTCATGAACACGTACGGCATCTGGTTGGGTTACTAAAAATTTGTGGAGATGATAATTTGTACGATATGGAAGGATTTTACTTGCAATTGTTGTTTTCATAGCCATAAAATGTACTTTTACAAATACCAGACTTCACTGTAAAGTCATGACCGATGTCAGTTATATTTGATTAGAGGCAATATTTCATCTCTGTTGGCAGGAAAACGTAAAATATGCACTGTATCAAGGAATGTACCTTCCATCGCAAACTGTTGAGAGACATAGGCTAATTGTATTGTGATCATTTTCATTTTAGTAGAATTATTTTGATGGAACACCATCAACTTTTTACTGTAAATACTTTAGGATAGATTAAAAACTCCTTGAGAATCCCAACACACTATGTACTATTGTACTTTGATAGCTGGAAAACAGCATGATGTCATGTACAATCGGTGACAGAATTCACGAGACCCCTCGCCTAATCGCTATGCACAACCGCAAAGTTTAGCTGCTTGGTGGGGAATATTAACAGCTAGGGGAGACGATCGTACACACTGTCGATTACACGGGTACCTGAGACGGAATCTGGGAGGAAAACAGTCATCTTTCAGAATCGCAGACTGTGCTAACACGCGTGCTTTCTATGCAACGTGAAGGCGACTTCGCAAACAGATCTTACAAGCTGTTGCGTTTTAGCCATTGTGGAGCTATTCGCGACCGACATATTCCTTTCCACATCGGTTTTCTTATAGTTTCAGTGAACGATGACAGCAATTAGAATTGAGATGTTGCTGTCCGTGTATACTGTCTGACGTTACTGAAACATTCAAATGGAAAATTTGCATGCGTAACATAACACTTTGTTACGAAGCTAAGAAATACAGCGCACCACGATGTTCGGAGCTATTACGTGACGGTTTCCATCCATCGCTTCTCGGCCTTTTGGCTAAGATCAAAGTGTAGTATCTGTTCTTATCAGCTTAATAGCTGGAGAATCCAGGTGCATATGGCGATGTATGTTTTTTTAAGCTCTTCCTTCCTCGGCAAGATGGGCGGTGAGCGCCTTGGCTTAACCGCCTGGGCCCGCTGCGCCACTTTTTCCTCCCCTGGATCTTTTTCTGGCGTCGAGTCTGCTCTTTGATGGTGGGACCAGACTCCATACGCTTGCGTGCGCCTCTCATGGGTGTGGGCGACTGTCATTGAAGTCAGTCTGATCGCCCCATCATGCATGGCCTGTCCTTTCCACCCCGCTCGGCAGTTTCCGGGGATACAACGGGGTCTGAAAGTAAAACATATTTCTTTACCTTTTATCCTGGCCTGGCTGCCTTAGCACTCGGAATCACACCAGGATTTTTTCTGCTCAGGCTTTACCGCCGAAGCAACTTCTCCGGCCCTTGTGGAGACGACATTATTGCAATGTACGCTGTCGAGAGATGTAGATGTTTGTTCATAATCGGCTGGAAACATTCACTATAGATTATCTAGGCTCCTTCGTTTAGCCTCTTAATCATTCTCTCTGTGCTTGCACTACCTCTGTTACGGGTTGGCCTGGCATTGCAGTACCGTCAGGAACGGCCCACAAAAAAAAAAAAAAAAAAAAAAAAAAAAAAAAAAAAAAAAAAAAAAAAAAGAACATCTGTATGGCTCGGGCAGCCGTGAGGCGAGGACGTCCGCTAGCGGCCCGCCTGGCGTGGTACGCGTTCGCGTTTTCCTTGTTTACTTCTTGTCGCGTTATGGTGTATTGAGTCCCCAGTACTAGCGAGCCATGGTGCACTCATACCGCCGAACGACTATCAAGATCTCTTTCCAAGCAGAATACGCACGACCACGACCTTTCGAAATTGAGAACTTTATAAGAGACGATCTGCACCTAGATACACGAAATGTAATCGATATACACTTTTCCTTTACCGGGAATGTTGTCCATGTAAAGATGCGCACTGAAGAACTTTGTACCGACATTGTGAACCGCGATGCAGAACGAGTAGTAAAGTTACCTGGTAGGCCTAAAATGAAATTTCGCCCTGTTTATTTTATGCCACAGAACAATGATTGTTTTTCGTCAGATCTGAATGACACCTCAGAAATTATGTTGCTTAAGCAAAGTCTAAGGTGTAAAGTATGTTCTTGGGCAAACCAGACCCAACTGTTTGCATTTAATTTTGGACCTAATTGTAATGTACCACTACCTTTTCTACCTGATGATAGACAAAATGAAATGCATCAGACTATGTACTGATGTAATACCTTAGGGGCATAATTACTCTTTAGTTATGAAACTGCTGACACCAGTTCAGGTCCCCAGTCGTGTGCTGTGTACTTCTATTAATCATTTTCACAGTGCAGAATAAATTCTATGCTTGAAGTTTTCCTTCAGTGTAAATATTTATGATTATTTGAAAAACTTTTTAATTGCCACTGATAAATGAAGACAGCTGAGACATACCTTTCGATATGTGCATTTTTGCTATATGCTTATTGAAACTTAAAATATGTGAAGCCTAAACTTTATTACCAATAAGAATTTTTGATAAGATATGTAGGTGGATGTTAACCATCAATTCAGAAGACGTTTATACCAAATAGTAATACTGTACCTAATATGATATACTAGTTGGGGGGGTTTTCAATATGAAATACTTATGCCAATGTATAGGCCAATGGACTTCATTCTTACGAAAAGTAAATATACTGAAATACAGTTTGAACCAAATAGTGAATTCATGTTTACAGTTAATACAGTTACAATGAATAATAAATGTTGAAGGATTTATGAATAAAAATACTATGTGAATTAAAGTACAGAAAAAGAAAATAGGTAGATGATGGGGGTTTATTTAATGTGTTTGATAGGAATTTTGGAGACTTATGTTATGATGTTTATGAACCACTAGCGAATGTGGAAGTCTTTGTGTAGTCATCAAAAGATAAGACAGGTTAGAAAAAAAAGGGAAGTGCTGTTCATGAGAAATTTAAGTTAGGTTAAGAATTGTCAGTGAAAGTACTGAACAAATAGTTATTAAGTTATTGAAATGGAAGTGAAAAATGCTTCATATATTGAAAAGAAAGAAATAATATGGAATAAAGAAAATGAATATGAAAATAATGAATATTTAAATGAAAAATGAATATGATGATGATGTAGTATTTAAGATTAGTGTATTCTCTGAACAGATGCTTTACTTGAAGTCTAAGATGTTAAAATTGCTTGATACTTCTGAGAAATCTCAAAATGATAGTGTTAAGTGTACTGAGAAATGTTAGCTCCAAACCCTGATATAAATGTTAAGTCATCTACCGAAATGTTAAGTGAAAGTATACCTTCTGTCAATGTCAACTTAAGTTGTGATTCTAGTAACATGAACATGAATAATTTTGAGGAAGTTTAAAAAAATCTAGTAACTGAACCTGAAAAACCAAGTACTATTTCACTACGTGTGTAGTCCATTTGTTAAGATCCGAGTTGAAGTTTATCTACAGTTATACATTGAGCCTCTTGAAGTTAACTGAAACCCTTAGCTGTATGCTTATAGTTTTGTTTATCCACGATCCATAAAGTTGATCAGTCTCAGATAGATTAATGCGTTTTAATCCTACCTACAGAAAAGTTAATTAATGTCTTGAACAGATTACCTTGCTCTTACTCTGAAACATATAGGAAAGATACTTGTTCATAATTTTGATACCATTTATGAATATGGCACACAATAATTAATTTATTAACCTCATATGCATAGTCAAAGGTATGTTGAAGTGTTCATTATTTGTTTATGGCTTGAAATGTCATTGTATATACGAGAAAATGCTTACCTCAGTTATGTACTGTGATCTTTCTATTGATCACGTCCACAGTGCATTACAATTCAAATTCTTTAAGTCTTTTCACTGTTGTTAGTCATTCATTAGTATTTTTGTGTTGTACGTTGATGTGTCAAGAGGGACTTGCTAACAATTAGTACAAAAGTGACTATAAGCATGGGAGGACACATAGACCACACAAGTGTTGACCAATGTAAAATTCAATTTCTATCCTTGAGCTTACAGCTTAATAGGAAAATATTTAATACTGGTTTAAGATGACCATATTATAGTATATTGTACATATGACACAGCTTTGGCTGATGCAAGGTTTAATTTTCATTTTTTATTCTTAAAGTTTATTGGTGTTTTACAAGTTACGTACTCGGAATGTTTATCATGCATACTTGCACATACTCATGATGTAAGGTCATACTGTCTTACACAAATATGAAGGTTAATGAACCATTACAGACTACCTATTACTCTTTATTATTATTATTATTAAACTTGTATAAATTTGTATTTTTCATGTGGAACACATAAGTTTTGTTCATGACACACTTGTTGACTTGCTCATGCATGCAAGCTTTGTGTATCAATTTGTAGTTGATTACTGGGTGTTTAATTTTGATATGGTACTGTATCTGAAAATGATCAGGCCGACCATATGTAAATTTTGACTTTTGTGTAGTATATATTTATGAGATTTTACACTGTTAACGTATACATGTACAGACTTTCAGAACACTTAAGATAGTTACTCATTTACATTCACTTCTACTATATGATTGTCACTCATTTTCTAACACTACTGGACAACATTGAATGTTGATTTTGAGTTATTGGGGGGTAGTAACTGTTCACCATTCAACAAACATAGGGTACTCTGGACTGTGTTGTGTTTCATTGGGGCAGTTTGTTAAAAGAAGAACAAAAACTACGTACTGTTTTTTACTTCTGCGGAAAGAGTCGAGTTGCCAATAGCATCTTGTAACTCTTGGTAAGGTAGTTACCATTAATACAAACTTTCCGTTTAGAAGATAATCTAAATATAGGTAAATGCAACCAGTATTTTTTTTCTGCTTATGTAGCCGTTTGCGAGTCAGTTACGTGTCCTGGCCGTGGACATAATTTAATGGCAGCGTATTTTTCCATCCTCTCTTGATTACTGCCTTGAGAGTGGGTGTAGTTTGGCAGTTAAAAAAAACTTTTTTATTTTTTCTTTAAATTTTTTCATGATTTGGGAAAAATTTGACACTTTGGTGGATCAGTTGAGAACTGACACTTATTACTTTAATTTCCGTGCTTCTTTTGAGCTATGAGATTAACCATTGCCACTGCTAACTACTCGCAGGGTGTTAGATTTGAATTTTTATTAATGCATATTTTTTTAATAAGTAAAATATTATGTAATACTATGATCTAATTTGTTTATACTATTTACTACTACTTATTCTAATCTCAAATAGTATGAGAAAGATTCAATACCCACAGTTTCAAAACCAAGATTACTTTTGTCTATATAACCATTTGAACTATACCATAATTTTGAATGATAAATGTTTGATGTGCTCACTGAGAGCTTGTTTCTATCCATTGTTGTACTATTTAAGTATGTCATTCTTTCACTTAGTAAATTGACTATAAATTGTGAAGTTATTACAATGTACAACACCCTTTCTAGAGGAATTAGGAGCTTATACTCACATAATGGCATTTACATACATGTACACATAGGAAAAAAGTCATTCAAACTAGTAAAATACTTTTTTATATGAATTAAAACCAAACATAACTGTTTACAATATGAATACCAATGCTCTTGAAAAAAAAAAAAGTTGTAAAAGCCTGCTATTTCATTATTTGAACTAAAGTAAATGAGAGAGATTTCTCATTAATTTTCAGTAACATTTAAGGGTTAATTTGAACCCATAATTTGTTTGCTTAAAATACCGTATTGAGAAAATTGATTACTCTTTCCAATAGCCTGATAGCAGTATGCTTATTTGTGTATGTAGTTAGGGAAAAATAGTATGTGGTTCTGAGAAAGATACAACCATGTTGTAGGAACCGTCTTGAATGCCTGTAACTACAGTCAGCTGAAGCTGCGAGTCACTACATCACCAACAGCAGTTTGCAGATACACCACTGTCGGTGCATCATGCAACGACAACAACCACCGGCATTCGCAAGACTACAATCAACATACAATTTTTTATTTTAGCCTAAACTAATACACACTCACTATGAACACCTAAATCACAACATATTGAAACGATAGTACATAGTGAACCCTACATTACATTTCAGGTACACTATGTAGGGGGGTGTGTAACGTTTCTGCTATGTTGCGAACTCCTAAAAAATCAGTTGCCAACATAGAAACACGAAATATCTGACGCCTAAAATAAAACTTCATTACCAGACATGTGATATTTCACATTTTTGCCTTCTGTTTGGAATTCTATTAAGACTATTAGTAAACTACCTTTAAGAAATAGTACGTTGATTTAAATATAAATTTGCCTGACCTTTTAAGTAATTTTCAGTTTTTAATACTTTCATAAATAATAGCTGCAAACACTAAAAATGCATTACACTTAGTTTCGGAAATTGCTGAACCTATATAGATACTAATTTGTATGAAAACAATAATGCTACATGTTATAACTATTGCACAACATGATTTCATATATACCTTTTGTTTAAATAAATTAGGGCAGACCATATTTTATATATCACTAGATCCTAAATTAAATACTGATAATTTTTCATGCACTAAAATTAATAATCCGTTCGGTACTAAGAAACTATCTTCGAAATTAACAAAACTACGACAACCATATACAAATCCGTATTAATAAATAATTTGACCACAAACTGAAACACATTAAAATTCTATGTCACAATAATAATACGCCTACACACTATTGGCAAAACAAATATGTGTGCACTTCGAAAACACACATAATGTAAATAATTTGAGCACAGTAAACACTAGTCAAAAGAATGACGTCAAATTTGTGTACTACATTTAAATACAAATTTCATGAAACAAGTACATACATTGACATAAATAGTCAAAGCTTAAATGTAATGTTTTAATTTCTGTATTTTGGAATATTTAATGTAAAAGAATACTGTTTAATTGTGAATTACAAAACTTTGTCATCAATCTTATTATGCAGTTAAGCAGAAAGATGTTTGAGAGAAACCATTGTTTGTTTAGTCGTGGTAAAGATTTTGAGTGGCCAGAAACCTGTAAGCAGCTCTGTTGGCTTGCTGCTGCATTTTCTTGATTGTGCAATGTTTAAGTGGAAATAAAATCGTTTCCATATCACTTGACATGGTTTTAATTTATGAAAAGATCCTGTAAAATCAAATTCTTTAGTGAATGCCGAAGACAACTCACAACGCAATGGACTTCAGCCAGCATATAAGATAAGTTCAACTTCACCTACAGTGGAATGACTTCGTTATAGACTGTGAACTAATAAACATTTCCGTGATTCAGGAATATATTAGGGCTCAGTTTGAGTCATTCCGAAAAGAGGTGATGGACGTTAGAACACCCACATATGCAACACTGTTAGCTGACATTTTCATCACAATTTATCTAAGCCACAGACCCCACTGCCTGCATCAATGTCCACCACTTTCTCATTCTCCGTGTCACCCCACAACTCACATCACATATCCAGCCCTGCTCACATATACACACATATAAACAGTACACTCCCACTTCCTCTATCCTTTGGTGTTGGCATACATACATACTTATTTACCTCATGTACCACTGTTGAACTGCAAATCTGATACAAGCACATGTTTTAACACAAACAACAAAAGAAAAACATTTACAAAGATTACTTGTAAACTTGACTCCAATGCTTAAATCTAAACACACAAGTAGATACTAACACAGACCACAGAATAAATATACACAAATTATTAACCTACTATCTACAATGCATTGAATCTATACTTCATGACAGTTACTTGTGTAAACATGCCATTAAATCTTTATCACTTATAAAATATTTGATTTTCATCCTCTTCATGCATCCCTCCAGACTTAATTCTAGCACTTTATCCTTATAGTCTAGTTGTGCCCCATATTTGCGCAAAAAATCATTTCCCAACACTAAATTTATGCAAAGTCCCTTTATGACAAGTAAACCTTGACTAAACAATTCATCCTCAATCATCAAGTCTAATACTACTTCCTTATTCACTGGTTTGCTATAACTGCCAGTAGCATTCTTTATCCGTACCCCAGTGACTGGAAACTCTACTGTCCCTGTACACTTGATTTGATTGTAGAAATCCTTTGAGATACCACTAATTGTACTTCCAGTATCAATCAATGCAGTTTCACAGACCCCTTCTACCTTAACATTTATAACGGGCTGTACATTTTCAATGACATCTTCCTTAAGTTCATTTTCTGCCAACAAATCCTCCTCAATTTCTTGCATACAGTTCCTAACCATAGTATTTACTTCCCCTACATAACAATATGGTTGTATGTCCTCATCATTTCCAAATATTTCACTGAATGCTTTCCCTAATTCTGAGTTTATTGCACTCAACTCCCCAAGTTTCCTTGCATACCCATATTTCTCTTCTACCCATGATACTGGCTCCACTGATTTTAAATGTCTAAGGAGTTGGACCCAATCATCTGGACCATATTCACTTACTTTTTTATCAATCCACCCTGCTCCTACCCCATCACAATCAATTTCCTTACAATTTTCATTGTTGTATACTACAAAAGTTTGTACACTCTCCTTATCACTATCTATTCCCTCCTGTAATACACAAAATCCCTCATCTACTTCATTTTGGTCTACAGCACACATGCCTAATCCCCTTAATTCATTGTATTCATTGTCCCCACTCACTAAGTCTTTTACCAGGCTATAGTAAGTTTGATCCCTATTACATTGCTTCCCAAGTTGGTCCAAACACTCATATTTGTGTAATAGCCAATCATCTGGTGCCCACTTCCTAATTAACTTTATCTTCTCAATAATAGCTCTGTCCTGTCCCAACACATCATCAGTTACAGGTGGGTGTACATCAGTATTGACAATTTCACCTACTTCAGAAACATTCACATTTCTCTCATTACTCATACTAGACCCAGTGCCATTTAATGTTTTTACTGGATCACATTTAATTTTTTGAAATTCAGAACTCCATTCATTCTCATTCACACACTCAACACCATCTATGCTGGCTCCAGTACCATCAAAATTTACATTCATACTTTCACATTCAGTCAACACTTGTGCCTCTGACCTATCCAAAACTAAGGCTAACCCAACACTGTTTTTATCTTCTTTAATGTTATTATGAAATAAATTTTGTACATCATATTCCCCTATACTGTCCTCATTCCTATCCATTCTCCTCCTGTTTGCCTCTCTTTTGTCATTTTGCATAAACCAATCCCCAAAAATTTCCTCACTACCTATAACAGCATCCATCTGACACATACTTTCCTTTTTTTTCTCCCTTTCCTTGTTTACTCTATTTATGTTTACTTCCCTCTTTTCTTTATCCTTGCCCTTGTGAACTCCTACTTCCTCTTTGCTATCATCATCTCTGTCCATGTGACATAGTTTTTCCTCCCTTCTCTCCCCATATCTATTCCTACTGTAATTATGGTCATTAGATCTCCTGATATCCCATCTTCTGGTCCTGTTATTAGAATATTTCCTTGTCCCAAAGCGGACCTCATTTGGAACAAATCTTAGTTTCCCTGATTCTGTCTCTCATTTTCTCTCCTACTGTTATCCCCATTCCTATTTCCACCTTCCTGCCTTCGATTTCTCCAATCATTTTCCCATGTTTCCCTCTGGCTTCTATTCTCCCAGTTGTCTCCTCTGTTATTGTTACCTCTCCAATTTTCATTTAAATTCCTCTCTCTATCGTGGTTTCCCTGGTTGTGACCCACATTTCTACTGCTTCTGTTTTCATTGTGGTTCACATGCTGTGTTCCCCTGAGCTGTCATTCCATAACTAAACCCTGGTCTATCTTTTCTACAAATTCAATGAAATTCTCAGCTGAATCTGTGGGATGGTGAATTAACTGCCAATGCAAATCTGCAGGTAACCTCCTACACAAAGTGGAAATTACTGCTAAAAGACTCAAAGGTGTATCTAAATGCACTAGTTTCTCAAGTTCCTCCTGACAAAATTCCTTCATGCTCTGTTTCCCTTTCACATAGTTTGGCCCATTCAAGAATTCATTTTGTATCTTAGCTTGCTTGGCCTCCCCCCAATACTTATTTAAAAACAATTTTTCAAACGCCTCAAAACTAACAAATTTATCAGCACACTGATTTGCCCAAGATTGAGCAGAACAGTCAAACATTCTCTTTGCTAACTTTACTTTACACTGGTCTGACATACCAGGCACAAATTGGTCCTTGCATGCTGCCAAAAAATCTACTGGATGATAATTACCCACTCCTGAAAACTTTTTGCCATTAGGTGTCTGCCCCATGGACCAATTAGTGTTTCCTGATGAAGTACCCAATTCTAGATTATTTATTCTAGTGTTCACCTTCTCAATCTCAGTATTGTTTACTGTCACTACTTGTTCTATCTTTTTCCTAAAGTTACATTCTGTATTCTCTAATTTTCCTGACAACAAAGTTTTTGTTTCCTCAATACCTGCCACCATCCTCTTGTCAACCTCAGCCAACGCTTGCATTGTGCCCTCATTCCTGTGATCACATATTTGTTTCGCAGCATCTAACTTGCCTCCTACCTCAGTCTCAATAGCACCAATTCTGGCCTGTATCTCCTTTTACCTATTTTCAAACCGTTCTGTTTGACTTCCTATCTTTTTGTCAATGTCTGTGATTATTTCTGTCTTTAATCCAAGCATTGAATTTTGTAGTGCCCCAATGTCTGCCTTAAAGTCTGCTTTCAATTCTGATTTTACAGTTTCTATTTCTGATTTTACAGTTCCTATTTTTGATTTTAAATTTGAGTTTGAATTTTGTATTTCTTATTTTAAATTTGAGTTTGAATTTTCTATTTCTAATTTTAAATTTGAGTTTGAATTTTCTATTTTTGATTCTAAATTTGAGCTAAAACTCGCTAACATGGCTGCTAACATCTCCGGTGTCAACAACATTCCCCCAGTATTTACCCTCTCTGGACTTTCTGGTATGCTACTTTCTGAATCTACGTCGCTTGGCGACTCTTTGAACACCTGCTCCATGATTTAGTACCACAAGAAAGCTTGATTAACACACAAGAATTTATAGCGCCAGCTGCTTTACTTATCTTTTAATCCAGAAGTTGCTGCAACGAGCTGCGACGTCCCCAACGCTCGCTGCCGTCTGTTGTAGAAGCTGTGGCTGGAATATGTCCTCACTGCATTCCTTATCCTTTGTAGAATCGAAGCTGCTGGGCCCCGACGCTCCGTTGGCGACTTGCAAAGTCCCCACGATCACTGCCGTCCGTTGCAGAAGATGAAATTTGAGTGCGTTGAACCCACGCGCCACCGCTCACTGCTGCCGGTCCGATGCGCCGTCGATCGCCGGTTACGGACGCCCGCGCCCGAACTCTGCGTCACTAACCGTCGTTAAACGCACGACGCGATTGCGTATCTGCTTGCAACCGTTCGTAACTGTTCACAGTCCTATACACACCCTAATGTCTCCGTCCGATCAAGACCAACGTCAACTTATCCCGGACGAGCCCCCAAATGCGAGGGCGAAGGTCGGGGTGAGAGTTTAAAATAGAGAAAGTTTAACTTTTATAACTCACAACCACCAGCTGCGAACCAAATTCCTAAACATGCAAAAACACTGGAACTGCGATTGCGAATGTTTGACTCGATTTCTAGGGGATGATATCACACGTTCGCAGCTTTCCTTCCCTGCATATGATTAACAAGACAAATTCATAATAAAATCAAGTTCATGAGAGAAAAGGGTGTACTAACTACTAATTTCGAAAACACGTGAAAGTTCACTTTATGTTGTTTATTACACAATCTCAGAACCCTGTGGCTGTTGCGTCTGTACGTTTGTAAATTTACCAAATGAAGTTATAGCTCGTGAGCCCCCAGACAAAATGAATATTTGTCGTGAATTGTTTTCACACCACGTGGCTGTCTCAAACACCATTTATGTTCATGCCTATGCGACGACACGTGTTACATTAACAAATCACAGTCACTTTAATTCAATGCGATGCACACATTGTTCCACCGGCTAAATATTCACAAACACACAGTAGCACTCGATTTAACTTGGTGCAGTTTACGACGAGCAACCACACGTGGCGATTGCCACAGACCAATCTAAAGTCACCACCTCGAGATCCACATGCCGACTGAGGCAGAGCGACCCCGCCAGGCCAGCCACACCAAGTGCTCTCTGGTCCCCATTTCCTACCAAGGCGTGCGTGCGCGCGCGGGCCAAAAGCTCAACTGCCGGGGTTTTTTCCCCTATGTCATCAACTTCCCCATGTAAGCTGTTGTAACCGATTTGCCAACGTACAGCGCTCAGCCAATACATTTCTAAAACTTTACTTAAAATCAAAATAATTACACTACACATTAAACAAATATTTTCTTACGTTTTTATATTAGTATAAACATCCTTTGTACTGTTTATCATAATCGTGCAATTTCTTATATCACGGATAACTGATTTAACTGAATATTTCAAGGTAAAATACAAAAGATTGATTGAAAATAAAATGAGAAATAGTTAATATATTATTTTTATAAACAAACATTGCCATGCTAGTTGTGTAACTGTCTTGTCTTCGTTGGTAATTTATTACTTTTCATTGTCAATTAAACATATTACGTTAGATGTGACTATATCAGCTAATATATTGTTTATTTATCAACAGGCTATTTTGTAATGAGGGCCTTAAAGGTTCCTAACTGCATCGTATTACTTCAAATGCCAGTAGTATTACAATATTTGTGCACTGCACTGTGCCTGGCACTCGCCATTGTCCCTCTCTCCCCTCACCGGAAACGAACTGCTACAAGCACACAGCAAATCTCAACGTGGAGAATTTCTACCTATGGCCTAACTATAAATGTTGTCACCCAACTGTGAACATACATTGCTACCTTAATAAGATTAAAATTGTGTAACATTTAGTGCATTGGCATGGTCAATGTTTGCAGTGAACTTCATACTGTTTAATTATCAAATGCTATTAATTACCAGTATTTCTATTGGGCGGAAATCACACAAAGCTTTCCATTCCCTTAACTGATTTCTTTTATCTCATACATATCTTCGAACCCCTCATCATCGCCAGAGCTAGTTGGTGTGTAAACTTGTACTACCGTGGTCGGTGTTGGTTTTGTGTCTATCTTTGCTACGATGATGCGTTCACGATGCTGTTCATAGTAACTTACTCGCATTCCTGTTTTCTTATTCATTATCAGAACTACTCCCGCATTACCTCCAATTTTGTTTTAATAACGCTGTACTCACCTGACCAGATATACTGTTCATCCTGCCACCGAATTTCATAATCCTTATCATATCTAACATATACACCTATC
This sequence comes from Locusta migratoria, assembly GCA_026315105.1. NCBI lineage: Eukaryota > Metazoa > Arthropoda > Insecta > Orthoptera > Acrididae > Locusta > Locusta migratoria. The sequence goes on along the minus strand of CM048744.1, from coordinate 901,945,434 downwards.
CATTTCTCTTCTCAAATTTTCCAACTTACCTACCCGAGTAAGGGATAGAACATTCCACGTCCTGATCCGTAAAATCCCTGTCTTGTTTCTCTTGATGATGACATTCTCCTGAATAATGACCGCCTGGAGATTCTAATGGGGGACCGTTTTACCTCACGAATATCTTACCCACGAAAATGGCATCATCATATATTATACAGTATAGCTGTATGTCATCGGGAAAAGTAGAGACTATAGTTTCCCCTTGCTTTCAGCCATTCGCAGTAACTGCATTTCAGAGCCACGTTAACTGAAGTTCCAAGGACAGCTGCTGACCCTTTTCAGGAACGATACTATTGTCTGGCCTGGCCACAGGTACCCCTCCAGTTTAGTTGCACATACGGTACGGCTGACTGTATCGCTTGCTTGAGGCAAGCACGTCACTCCGCCTCTGCAATGTATGTGGTTCATGAGAGTCTTAGTCTTAGCTAAGGTACAATATTTCAAATTTTTATAGGTGTATTGAAAGAAACATATTGATCTGATGAACCGTTTGAGTTACTTATGATATGAGGGTTATTGCAAATATTTGATGATAAACATTCTATAAGTTAGATATAGGTAGCTGTTTCCAGTCATTTCTTTGATATGGCTTATTCAGTATTTAAGAAAAAATATTTATTGCGAAGAGAATAACAGCTGGAGCCCACACAAAATCATGTGGCAGAAATTTACGTTATCTTAATGGTATATATACACCCATATGAAAAATTCAAAAGTGATAGCAGTGAGCATAGTTACTATTCAGGTAGAAAGGGTGAACTACTCTGTTCAAGGATAAATAAAATTATGGCACAGAAAAGGGTGAATTATGCTGTCACAAAATCACTTGGTCATATTCTCGCGTTGAAACGGAAGCAGGCTTGACTTCGAAGGCAACTGAACACTGCACTTATACTGAAAGCTGGTTTATTACGGACTTTACATACACCCAGCACTAACTACCTCTCGGGATGAGTGCTCTGCTATTTATACACAGACAGAATGTATCAGAAATTAAGAGAACAGTTAACATAAGAAACAAGTAGAAATTACAAGTGAACATAATACCGATGTAGAACATTTTGGAATTGTTAATTACAAAGAAATAAATTTTTGCTGGTGGGCGGGATTGCACCGGTGACCTTCGGAACCACAGTCCGTGACGCTGTCCCCTGCACCACGCCAGAAGTCGGTGTCCAGGGTATCTCGCGACATTGCTCACTGTCCTGGAGAAACAGTGACCCACTGTTATGTTCCCTGTGGAGCCAGCTGCAATGTCCTGGATCTAGACCTTGTTATGGGTCCTCTGTAGGGCAGTTCAAGAGAATCCTTCCCTTCTCCACGATTATCGACGACAGACGTTCCTGTCGTGGCTTCATCAGGAACATTACCGTACTGAGAGTCCTTGAACAAGATGCCATTGTCGTCTGCCTGCTCTTCAGGATCGTAGTAAGGCTTCATGTGCAGAACGTGAACAATGTCTCTTCATTTTTGTCGTTTTGACGACGGCTCATAATCCTCAACTTCGTGTGTGACGTCTGACAGGCGGCGTATGGCACGATACGGACCAACGTATCGTTTCCGGACAGGGGTAAAAATCCATACAAGATCTCCTGGGCTGTACACAACAGGTCGGTGCTTGTCGTTATACTGCTGACAGTTCTTCTCCTGTGCATCCAGTGTCAGTATGCGAGCCAGCTGTCTTGCTTCTTCGACCCTGGTGATGAGCTGTTTAACATAGTCATCCTGAGTGTCATCCGGTTGGAACGGGAATAGCGTATCCATTGTCGTCTCAGCTTCCCAGCCATGGAGCAGGAAAAACGGCGTGAAGCCTGTGGTGTCTTGTCTTGTGGTATTGTAAGCAAATGTGAAGACTGGCAGAATTGTAACCCAATCCTTCTGCTCAACATCGACGTACATCGACAGTATATCTGCCAACGTCTTGTTAAAACGTTCCGTAATTCCATTTGGATGGTATTCAGTTGTCATTCTGTGTATGTGTGCCGGTGGGCGAGATTGAACCGGCGACCTTCAGCAGCGCAGTCCGTGATGCGCCACGCCGACAGTCAGTGTACGTAGTCTCTCGCGGCAATATATCAAATAGCATCAAAGGCTGTCAAAATTACAATCAGCAATAGAAAGACATTACAAATATTTCTGAAAATAGACTACACAAAAACAGTTCGTATTCTATAAGCACCATAACCGGCTCTTAATTTTTTTAAATTTTTATTTTACTTTAATTTATTTATTTATTCAATTTTTAGTACTGTAGGTACTGATTGGGTACATAATACATCATTGGTCGTATCTGATGCAGAGGAAACAATACTATATGTACAATGATTTCTACAACCCATGTATTCTTGATAGTGGTGTTATACGCAGAAGAGCAAATATTTGCTTGCACATCGATTCTAATAATGTGAGAACCATTTAAACAATAGCAAAACCGTTAGTCTACTATTAGATCCTCATCTGCGAAAGATATCACCGTTATGCAAATAGCAGTATTTTGAAGAGATGAGTGTGCATAAAAAATTGCTTCTACAGTATCAGATTCAACCGTTGACTATGTAGAACGTGAAATTTGGCGAGCCCAATAAAAAAATTAAGTGTAGCTTATAACTTTGAACATGGCTGGTTAACAGCAACCGTAATCCAATTATTTTTAACAATTTTGTATAACAGCCAACCGATTGAGCAATTCTGCCCGTAATATTTTTGACGTCATGTGTTTCATGTAACTGTTTTTATTGTTCTGATGAAGTTATCCCTAGCGACAGCGAACCCTAGGTCAAGTACATTAAAACTACGCAATCGGTTGACTGTTATGTAAAATTGTTAAAAATGTAGCTTATAGTGTTTATAGAAGAAGCCTTTCATTAATCTGGGAGATAAGTTGCTGAAACCTTTCGGAGCGTTCAGAAATTCAAGTTTCACTGTCAGCATTTTATTCTTTGTAAATTATTAACTTTTGGAGATGTCTAGATATTTAAAGTATTAGTGTTTCATTCGGTGCAATCCGCTTTTCTGATATCGTGGATGTCCTCTAGTTTGCTTCATTGTACAAATATGATTTGTGTTTAATATCTTAGCTATGTAAATAGCCATAATCCAGGCATTGTGTGTGGTGTCGCACAAATACAAAGTGCGCGCCACCTACTTTCGCCGCGCGCCGCCATGCACGCATGGCGCGGCGATCTTACGACGACAGCCACGAGCGCCCTCTGCGACAACTCCACTCGTGGCCACCACTGAAGGACTGGCCACTTCGGACGGAGATAGCAACCAGTTAGGACCTTCGTAATCAGATAGGCACCAGTGAGGACTTTGCTATTGTACAGGCACTAGGCACACCTCTAACAACTATGTATCAACATTCTGCAGTACTATGTAAAAGTTAAGTATTGTTACATTCTGTGCAATATATATCTCTTTCTAATTCACTCTAGTGTTTATAGTTTCTGGCTGCTCCCCTCCGTACCTGCACCAGCGTGCTATTCTTGTTCCTGTGTCGGGCTCATTCCACTTGGCCACCGACACCTACGACGAGGCTGGGACACAAAAGCGGCGACGAAGTTGGGACACAAAATTGTGTAGCACGGTTTACGCGCAAGCTCAGCTACTCAACCACCCTGAATATTCCGGTTCTCTGGAAATGCTCATTCCCGGCCATGTTGGATTCTTGAAGCTCGCCAACCGTTCGGACTTTATATATATATATATATATATATATATATATATATATATATATATATATATATATATATATAAACAGCAAAAACCATTTAAAACCAGCAAACATGACCTCCTCCGTTTGAAATGTGACAAACGGCACTGATCTTCCAAACCAATAAGTACAGAACGTTAAACAAAAACACCACTTCTGGAGAAGGGAGAGGAGCGCGGCCTGCCGCGGCTCTGGTGGCCAGCAGCACTGCAACAGCCGCCCCCACGACCCGCAGTTACTATATGCATATCAACTTTCCTCTTCTTTTTTTTTTTTTTTCTTTTAACATGAAATTAAAACAACTGTATGTATACAAACGTGGAATAAGCAACAAAAACCATTAAAATCAGCTAACAACACTTAACAATTTCTTGTCTTTGAATAAGGATTTTGAACATGTTCCCATATTTCTTTTTCTGATCTGGGGATTTTTTTAACTCTTTCGTACTGCATTTTCATGTATAACTGTAAATCTATTTCATTATCCGGGCCCAAATTGTTAATTACGTAGCTTACATAGTTACCCATTATCCAGTGGATGGCATTGTTTTACGTCTGAGGGAAATATTTTATTTGCGGCCGATAGAGAAGCTCCGAAGTAACATTATCAGGTGTAGCCCTTGTCAGAAGCGCGATTTTGGATCGTAACCAATGCCAATTATTAATGCGTGCATTACAAGTGAATCTGTGGAGTACTGTGTCCACCAGATTATATTTCAAGCAGAGATTTGTGTCATTGTGACCGATAGCGTAGAGTCACTAGGTGCGATCGCGCCACGCCATCTGTCTCGTCCCTCGTCAGCCTCAGACCCGTACAGCCGAATCGCCTGCCTGTAGTCATAACGCTATGGCACAATGTTTTCAAGCAGTAAACAAGTGAGCAGAATACGAGTCAACTACACCTGCGGATTATGCACTCTCTATGTAGATAGCCCTCACTGGGCAAACGTGCGAAGAAAGTTTCATGTACTTCACTGCTAGTTATTTTCTGCCGTAACCGATAGCGAATTTATGACTGCAGGTCGATAGAAGTAGTACAATGCGACGTAAAAATGCCATAAAACGGGACATCAGTGTTCAGTTAACTACTGCGTCATTAAATATCGCGTAAGTGCCAATATCATTTTATTAGGTCTTGAATGCATCTTCTAAAATTTACGTTGCGTTCCGTCACTGCTGTGGTTTCTGATCTTTGAAAGGTGACTTGCATTTCAGAGTACGACGCATAAAATAGACGCGTCCTCCATTGCTAAAGGGTGGAGTGCAGAGGCGTGTCACTGCCGGCAAGGGTGCTGCTAGGGGACAACGTTAACATCTAATTCAGAATATTCAAATATCTCAATTGTTTCAGGGCAGCGCAATAATTTTAATTATTTACCTTTAGTTGTTGCTTTGACCAATCAGGTTATCCAGTCACGCATCCCATTAGGCCCAGTTTCTCAACTTACCGCACTCTACGACAAGTAGTGCCCCTTCCCCAGTACTTCCTGTTGCTCGCAGCTTTGTTGCCGAAAGGGATCGAACGTGTTTCTGTACAGGCACTGTCGTTTGTCTCTTGGAGACATTAATAGGATTATATATGTGGTGTCCTTTCGGACGTCTCATAACAACTAAGATGGTGAGTGCAGAAAGAAAATAGGATATAGTGCTATCCACTACAGGGATTCAGGTAAGCTTTTCCAGGAAAGCAATAAAAATCATACAATGAGTTTCGCATTACATGGCTGAAACATTTTAATTTTACTGTTATTAACTTGTGATGCGTTTTATCCGAATTATCTTACTGATGCACTGCATGAGTAACGACAGTATACTGACGTTAAGAACCGGTTCCTTTCATTATTGTCTGTAGTCTCTCTGGACAGTTGATAACGTAATTTCATTTACTGGTATAATCAAGGAGGTTGGAATAAAGGGAGATGGCATTATCTATGTCGACCACATACGTCAGTTGAAGCCTGTCCGCCACCTTGGTTAGTTTTGGAACACTATTTCTCCGTTCAAACTATGCGCTAAGTCGACTTTCTCGAATAAATAATAATAAATACTCATCATAATATATTTGAAAACTTAATTAAGATTTAGGGTCATGGTGTGGGTTCCTGTAGTCATGTCCTAGTTCATGAACCACGGGCAACGTATGAGTGGCCAAGTAAGTGGTCCTGACATTTGGGATACCAGTTACTTTGGAATAAGTTTGGGAATCTCGGACATATTCTGAGTCGTGGCCACCTTTGTGCTCAGACGGCAAAGACTACCAAATCCACTGGTTAGTCCCTCAACTGTTAGGGGTAAAACCCAGTGGGGCCCTGGGCAAGTAAGGCTAGCATCCTGCTTCCCAGGTACTTCATTATCATGCTGGCAACAATCAGACCAAATGCCTCGGACCTTTGGAGGTGATGGAGACCCACCTCTAAATGACAGACCAGGGACTCCTCCGATACGACTTGGCAAACGATCTGGAATGAGATGGGGAGCTATTAATATCAATGGGGATTACAATGGGACGAAGGTAGAGTTGGCAGAGGCCTCAAGTAAGATGGGGTTAGATGTTTTAGCTGTTAGTGACGTTAGAGTAATAGGAGAGAAAGAAGATGAAGTCGGAGAATACAAGGTCTACCTGTCAGGAGTCAAAGTAGGAAGAGCACAGTGGGGTGTAGGGTTTTACATCAGGAAAGCAATCGAACGCAGCATAATTGCAATAAGGTATGTAAATGAACGACTGATGTGGATAGATTTGGCCATCTCTAGTAAGAAAATTGGGATTGTGGCAGTATATTCATCCTGTGAAGGGACAGATCAAAATGAGATGGACAGATTGTACAACGCACTTAGTGATGTACTTGTTATAGTGAAGGATAAGGATAGTGTTTTACTCACGGGTGATTTCAACGCTAGGATAGAAAATCGAACAGAAGGTTATGAAAAGGTTATGGGTAAGTTTGGAGAGAATATGGAGGCCAACAGGAAAGGAAAACAGCTCTTGGATTTCCTTATTTAAGCATAAGGACATTCACCACTATACTTGGGAAGGAATGGGAAGCAGATCTGTCATTGATTATATAACAACATACCAGGAATTCAGGAAGACAGTCAAGGACACACGTCTTTTCAGGGGGTTCTTTGATGAAATTTGATTTGTGAGGCCAAAAGAGCAGAAAGTCAAGTCCATGTGTAGAAGGATAAGAGTGGAGAAGCTTCAAGACAACGAAATTAGGCAGAAATACATAGCAATGATCTCGGAAAGATACCAGTTAGTTGAATGTAATGATTTACAGTCACTGGAGCAGAAATGGTCAAGGTACAGGGACACATTACTGGAAGCAGCCAGAGAATGTCTTGGAACAGTAGTGTGTAAAGGTAGAAAGAAGCAGACAGCCTGGTGGAATGACACAGTGTGAGATTACCGCCCAATAGAAATACTGGTAATTAATAGCATTTGATAATTAAACAGTATGAAGTTCACTGCAAACATTGACCATGCCAATGCACTAAATGTTACACGATTTTAATCTTATTAAGGTAGCAATGTATGTTCACAGTTGGGTGACAACATTTATAGTTAGGCCATAGGTAGAAATTCTCCACGTTGAGATTTGCTGTGTGCTTGTAGCTGACGGGAGGCCAGCGAGCAGGCCAATGTTGATGGCTTGTTCCAACTTAGGATTTTACAGTTCGTTTCCGGTGAGGGGAGAGATGGACAATGGCGAGTGCCACGCACAGAGCAGTGCACAAATATTGTAATACTACTGGCATTTGAAGTAATACGATGCAGTTAGGAACCTTTAAGGCCCTCATTACAAAATAGCCTGTTGATAAATAAACAATACATTAGCTAATATAGTCACATCTAACGTAATATATTTAATTGACAATGAAAAGTAATAAATTACCAACGAAGACAAGACAGTTACACAACTAGCATGGCAATGTTTGTTTATAAAACTAATATATTAACTGTTTCTCATTTTATTTTCAATTAATGTTTGGAATGTTATCTTGAAGTATTCAGTTAAATCACTTATCTGTGGTATAAGAAATTGCACGATTATGATAAATAGTACAAAGGATGTTTATATTAATATAAAAACGTAAGAAAATATTTGTTTAATGTGTAGTGTAATTATTTTGATTTTAAGTAAAGTTTTAGAAATGTATTGGCTGAGCGCTGTACGTTGGCAAATCGGTTAGAACAGCTCACATGCGGAAGTTGATGTTGTAGGGGAAAAAACACCGGCAGTTGAGTTTTGGCTTGCGCGCGCGCGCGAGGGCAGGAAGTGAGGACTCCAGAGAGCACGTGGTGTGGCTGGCCTGGCGGGGTCGCCCTCAGTCGGCATGTGGATCTCGAGGTGGTGACTTGAGATTTGTGTGTGGCAATCGCCACGTGTGGTTGCTCGTTGTAGACTGCACCAAGTTAAATCGAGTGCTACTGTGTGTTTGTGAATATTTAGCCGGTGCAACAAGGTGTGCATCGCATTGAATTAAAGTGACTGTGATTTGTTAATGTAACACGTGTCGTCGCATAGGCATGACCATAAACGGTGTTTGAGACAGCCACGTGGTGTGAAAACAATTCGCGACAAATATTCCTTTTGTCTGGGGGCTCACGAGCCATATTTGATAAATGTGCCGACGTACAGACGTATCAGCCACAGGGTTCTGAGATTGTGTAATAAACAACATAAAGTGAACTTTCACGTGTTTTCGAAATTAGTAGTTAGTACACCCTTTTCTCTCATGAACTTGATTTTATTATGAATTTGTCTTGTTAATCATATGCAGGGAAGGAAAGCTGTGAACGTGTGATATCATCCCCTAGAAAACGAGTCAAACATTCGCAATCGCAGATCCAGTGTTTTTGCATGTTTAGGAATTTGGTTCGCAGCTGGTGGCTGTGAGTTTCAAAAATTAATCTTTACCTATTTTTAAACTCTCATCCCGAACTTCACCCTCGCAACAGTCAAGGCAGCCTGTAAAAAGAAAAAGAAGGCATTTCAAAATTGGCTCTATAGTAGAAATCAGGCAGACAGAGAAAGTTATGTTGAATAAATAAACAAAGCCAAACGGATAATTGCAGACTCCAAGCAGAAATCAGGGGAAGACTTTGGAAATAAGCTAGAAACTCTGGGTCAAGCAACAGAAAAACTATTTTGGAGCGTAGTTAGCAATCTTCGAAAGGGAGGGAAGAAGGAATTAACAAGTGTTTTGGACAGGTCAGGAAAGCTGGCAGTCAATCCTGTGGATGCCTTGAGCAGATGGAGGGATTATTTTAAAGAATTGCTCAATGTAGGAGAAACTTTCAATGATGTGTCAGATTTTCAGGTAGAATGGGATAGGAACGACGATGAAACAGGGTCTCATTTGGGGAAGTGGAGAAAATGGTCAGTAGATTACAGTGCAATAAAGCGGCTGGAGTGGACGAAATTAAGCCGGAACTCGTCAAATACAGTGGAATATCAGGTCTCAAATGGTTACATAGGATAATTGAGAAGGCGTGGGAATCGGGACAGGTTCGGTCTGACTGGACGAAAGCTGTATTCACGCCAATTTTCAAACATGGAAACAGAAAAGATTGCAACAACTATCGAGGTATCTCTTTAATTATCGTTGTAGGCAAAATATTCTCAGGTATTGTTGAAAGGAGAGTGCGAGTATTAATTGAGGACAAGTTAGATGAAAATCAGTGTGGGTTTAGGCATCTTAGAGGCTGTCAGGACCAGATCTTTAGCTTACGGCAGGTAATGGAAAAGTGCTATGAGTGGAACAGGGAATTGCATCTATGTTTCATAGATCTAGAAACGGCTTATGACCGCGTCCCTAGGAGGAAGCTACTGTCAGTTCTACAAGATTATGTTATAGGAGGCAAACTTCTGCAGGCAATTAAAGGGCTTTACGTAGACTGTCAGTCAGCAGTTAGAGTAGATGGCAAATTAAGCTCATGGTTCAGGGTAGTTACAGGGATAAGACAAGGCTGTAACCTGTCACCACTGCTGTTCATTCTATTCATGGATCAAATGTTGTAAACAGTAGACTGGCAGGGCGGGATTAAAACAGGTGAAAAGAAAATAAGCAGTCTCGCATATGCGGACGACTTAGCTGTAATGGCCGATTTAATTGAAAGGTTGCAAGGATTATTATATGAAGATATATCCAAAACGAAAGTAATGTCTGTGGGAAAGAGATTTAAGCAGATTGACTGCCAAATAGGAGGAACAAAGATAGACCAGGTAGACAGTTTCAAGTACCTAGGATGTATTTTCTCACAGGATGGCAACATAGTGAAAGATCTGGAATCGAGGTGCAGCAAAGCTAATGCAGTGAGTGCTCAGCTAAGATCTAGTCTCTTCTGCAAGAAGGAAGTAAGTACCAAGACTATGTTAGCGGTGCACCGCTCTATCTTTCGACTAACATTGTTGTATTGAAGTGAAAGTTGGGTGGATACAGGTTACCTTATTCATAAGGTAGAGGTTACAGATATGAAAGTAGCAAGAATGATTGCAGGCACTAATAGATGGTAACAATGGCAGGAGGGTGTCCATAATGAGGAAATCAAGGAAAAACTGGGAATGAACACCATAGATGAAGCAGTTAGAGCGAACAGACTGAGATGGTGGGGTCATGTTACACGCATGGGGGAAGCAAGGTTACCTAAGAGACTCATGAGCTCGGCAGCGGAGGGTAAGAGGAGTCGAGGTAGACCAAGAAGAAAGTACTTAGATTCGGAGCAGAATGATTTTGAAGTAAAAGGCATAACATTAGACGAGGCATCAATGTTTGCATTAAATAGGGGATCATGGAGGAATTTTATTAGAAGTACTATGCTCTAGACTGAACGCTGAAAGTCATAATCAGTGTCTAATGATGACGATGATGTATTAACATCTAATTTGCACTCTTTTAACACTTTATATATCACGGCACAAACGCCGAACGTTTTATTTCTATTCTACATGACATTAGCTCTACAATACGTTATCCAAATCTTAGAAATGTGGTGGAGTCAAGCTTCACTTTTGTACCCTAAGGGCGTCTTCCTGTATTCTAACCTCCTTGGCTACAATAGCACCTTTTGTAGTGGCGCCGCGTAAGTCAGCGATAATAGCGGCAGTGGGAGTAAGCAGCTGACATAGACTCATTGTAAATTAGGTACTCTGGAATGATTAAACATGGTATCTTGACGTATAGAAAAAAGATGTATTGGAATGGAATGTACATGTCTATTCATCATGTATAAGATGTATAAAGCAAGACATTGTCAAAATAGATAACTTAAATGAAACGGTAATGGATCCTATGCTTGTTTGACTATTATACATTGCAAACTGCATTTAATATATTGAGACAGGTCTTCATTGTGTTTAATATCTGGATATTTGTTGATTTGAACCGGGACAATCTTCGGTTACCAAAAGTTTGAATTATAGTGGAAATATATATCTGCAACAGATCATGCATCCAGAACTTGTCGGAACTGAAACTCATGCCTTCAGTTCGCGTAGTGTGTGTGTGGCTATTATTTTTATTAAAGTGGAAGAGACCAGGAGACACTGGAAGATAGCAGATTGACTATATAATGGTAAGGAATAGATTTAGAAACCTGGTTTTAAACTGTAGGCATATCCAGGGGCATATTTAGACTCTCACCATAACTTATTGGTTATGAACTGCAGATAAAAACTTAGGAGACTGCAGAAAGGTAGAAAAGTTAGGAGATGGTTGAAGGAACCAGAGTTGTTGAGAGTTTCAGAGGGAACATTAGGCAAGGATTGGATGAAAGTGGGGAAAGTAATACAGTAGAAGAAGAATGAGTAGCTCTGAGAGATAGGCCGCATAGGATCATATAAGCAGAAGGACAAGACCTAATAGAAATTCCTGGATAACACAGGATATACTGAACGCTTTTTTAGCGTTTGTAGATTAGGAAAAAGGTTTTGACAATGTCGACTGGAATACACACTTTCAAATTCTGAAGGTAGCACGGGTAACATCTAAGGAACGAAGAGTGATATTTAACATATATAAAAACCAGACACCAGTTATTAGAGTCAAAGGGCAAGAAAGGGGCGCAGAGATTGGGGAGTAAGGTATGTAGCCTTTCCCCAGTGTTGTTCAATCTGTACATTGAGCAAGCAGTGAAGGAATGCAAGTAGAAATTTGGAGAGGGAGAGGAAATAAAATTTTTGCGGTTTGCCGATGACATAGTAATTATGTCATAGACTGCAAAGGATCTGGAAGAGCAACTGAATGGAATGGATAGTGTCTTGAATGGATGATATAAGATGAACGGAAATAAGAGTAAAACGAGGTTAATGGAATCGAATGTCAGAAACTCAGATGATGCTGAATGAATTACATTAGGTAATGAGACAATAAAAGTAGTAGATGAGTTTTGTTATTTTGTTAGCAATATAACTTCTAATGGCCGAAGTAAAGAAGATATAAAATGCAGAATGTCTATGGAAAGAAAAGCGTTTCTGAAGAAACGAAATTTGTTAACATCCAATATTAATGTAGATGTTAGGAAGCCCTTTCTGAAAGGATTTGTCTGGAGTGTAGCATTGTATGGGATTGAAACTTGGACGATAAGGAGTTCAGACAAAAAGATGACAGAAGCTTTTGAAATGTGGTGTCACAGACGAATGTTGAAAATTAGATGTGTAGGTCACATAACTAATGAGGACGTGCTTAACGGAATTGTGGAGAATAGGAGTTTCTCGCATATACTAAGTTAAGGGATAGATCGGTGGGGCACATTCTGAGACATTAAGCAATTGTCAACATAGGATTAGAAGGAAATGTGTGGGATAAAGATCGTAGAGGGAGACAGATGGACGAATACAGTAAGCAGATTCAAAAGGATGTAGGATATGGAACGTATTCTCAGATGAAGAGACTTGCACAGGACAGGGTAGCGTGGAGAGATGCATCAAACCAGCAAACCAGTCAGCGGACTGAAGACCACAACACGCGTTCAGCGTGACGGACTAACGGAGAGGGGGGGGGGGCAGAGGGGTCGGACCGCCCTGGGCTTTCGGTCTTGGGGGGCCTCCAAATATCTCAAAAGCAAGTTTTTTTTATTATTTACTTTTATTTTATTCTGTTTATTTTTTATTTTATTTTATTTTATTTTTTTATTTTTTTTTTTTTTTTTTTCATCGGGCTTGGGATCTCGTTCTGCTGTGGCCTCACACATGTATACTCACAAAGTGGGTAAAACTTTACGACTCTTCTCGCCGGTTCCAATTCTTATGTTGGCAACAGATGAACAATGAAGAGTAGAACTATGTTTATATTTTTACGAGCTACGGAGTAAATGTTACTGCTGCTCGTTTCACTCGCTTTGTAACCCTCTCTATAGTTGACAGGTTCTTGTCCGTTCAGCAAAACATAATTTTCGTTTTGATTGAAGTTGCCGAGAGAAAACATTTATTGGTCATCTTATTTGCCGCCATTACCATTGGTGCTAACAGTCCCACTGGAACCCGGCGAGATGCGTCGAACAATTTAACCCACAAATAAATATAAAAATATTACCATTTCTATACACATTGAGGGAGATAGTAAACTGGAAATAAATACTATTTGAGTTTTACGTACATTCTTTCTTGTTTAATGTAACCGTTCTTTTTCAACGGTCATGGGCAGAACTATTTTGCATCAATTATTAAGCATATTATTGATGAGCATAATTGACTAATAAATGTACAACAATGGTATAGTTAAAGACCCATTATTTTCAACAGATCAATACAATAAGGTCGATTTTTTTTCTTTTTGTGTATTATTATTTCAGAGCTTTTCTGTATCTTGAATTCTGTGTTGATATTTTGAACATTTGCTCTCTAGAAAGTTTTTCTACTCCTAGGGACTAAAAGTCCACACGATCTGACTACAAGTAAAAGACCCTGGCTGTTTCACCCTTACAACGTAACGTTCTGATGAAATCTGTTGTGAGCTCACATCATTTAAACTGAGAACTGATATTCATTCCCAGAAATTACGTATTTTGTTGCGCAAGTCAGTGGGTGTATAATTCAATAGAACTATTCTTTCCCAAACTGAATGGCAGTTTCTTTCTTTATCTTCAGTGTAACTTCCTGTCATGTTTACCAACTGTGCCTTCAGTTCAAGGAGCTCCTCAGTGGGCACAACATTGCAGTTTACTACAACTAACATTATTCAGACTGTCATTGACATCTATGACGGACAGAATTAGTCTTGATTTAACACCTTGAGAAAGTTACACATTATTCGTTTTCAAAATAAAAACGTCTTTTTCCTTCTGCAATGTATTTTTTAGTTCTTGTCTTTTACTGAGGATGCCTTAAAATAAAAAGCGAATAATTCGCTAGCTATAGACGATGGTCTGCAAACATGACCTATATTGTGTTTCAATTCTAGTAAGAGTTTTGCTGAAAGTTTGGTCTTATTTGATGTTCGACTTCTTATCTTTTTATCCTATTTGCTAATTAAAACTGGAGGCAGATATTAACTACACTTATCATTGCTAATCTTTCCAGCTTATTTAGGAGACCAATATGATCATCAGTATCAAGTACTTTACATAGATGGAAGACATTCGTATAACGACAACGGTTTAATAATAAGTAAGATGCGGAATTTATAAAATTAAGTCATTGCTAACTGAATAAATGATGATAGTTTCATTTCATTTGGGCCTGCTGCATTGTGTACGTCTTTTATGGACATGTTAATCTAAGTAATGCCAAAATGCTGCTGCACTTTATAGATGTTAAAAACTGTTTATTGGTATAGCAATAGGCCTATTTCGGCACTGTGGCCATCATCAGGCTATCTGCGGATAAATATTTATGATTAAAATGAGTGAAATATAGATACTTACAATTTTGATACATTTTCCGTGACATATTATTTCAGACTCACTTCCATATGGCATCATGGAGGTATAATTTATTACAATGACTGCATGTAATTGCAGTATATATGTGCTTTAGATGGTCTATATATTACGTTTATCAATTCTTTACTACTAATCTGTCAGTTTGACATATCATCCAGCGATGCTCTATGGTTACAGTTTGTTTACGACTGCATATAGTGGGATCTTTAGTAGTGTGGTGTGATCTTTATTATGTTGATGATGTCTGTAAGTTTCAAATGTTCAAATGTTTGTAGAACTTATGGGACTTAACTACGGGGTCATCAGTCCCTAAGCTTACAAACTACTTATGAACTAGCTAAGACTAAGGACGGCACAAATATCCATGCCCGAGGGGGGATTTCAACCCCCGGCCGTAGTGGCCGTGCAGACCGTGACTGGAGCGCCTCAGTCTCCTCGGCCACCGCGGCCGGCTGTCTGTAAGGATTGTCAGAAATTTTATATAGGACAAACTGGCAGAACTTTCGAAATTCGATACCAAGAACGTACAAGAAATTCCGAAAAAAATATTTCAGCATTCTTTAATCATTTGAAAACGGAAATTCACGAAACCGATCGAATTACAGACGCAATGAAAATATTACACATCACACCAAAAGGTTATTATATGAACATCCTGGAAGAAATATAAATTTATACACATTTGAAGGAAAGCCCTGACAAAATTTTAAATGAACAAACTGAACTAAAACACAAACATTACCTAGACAACTTTATTAAAATTTTCGAATTGAGTTAAAACAAAGATATACATCGTAGTACCATAACATAATAAAGATTACACCACACTACCAAAGATCCCACTATATGCAGTCATAAACAAACTGTAACGATAAAGCATCGCTGGAGGATATGTCAAACTGACAGATTAGTAGTAAAGAATTAATACCTGATAAACGTAATATATATACCATCTAAAGCCCATATATACTGCAATTATATGCAGTCATTGTAATAAATTATACCTCCACGAAGCCATATGGAAGTGAGTCTGAAATAATATGTCACGGAAAATGTATCAAAATTGTAAGTATCTTTATTTCACTCATTTTAATCATAAATAGCCTGATGATGGCCACAGTGCCGAAATAGGCCTATTGCTATAACAATAAACAGTTTTTGACATCTATAAAGTGAAGTCGCATTTTGGCATTACTTAGATTAATGGATGATAGTACTCACAATAAACAAAAATATCTGTGAACGTAATCTACATACTATGATGAAAATATGTAGCTGCTTATTCATAGCCGGCCGCGATGGACGAGCGGTCTGCGGCGTGCCACTCTCGTTCCGCACGGCCGCTGCGGTTGGCAGTTCGAATCCCCCTTCGTGAATGGATGTTTGTGCTGTCTTTAGTATAGGATAGTTCATAAGTAGTGTGTCAGTTTAGGGACTAACGACCCCGTAGTCAAGTCCCATAAGCTCTAAACCTTTTCAACATTTTGCTAATTCATATTATAACGGGTGAGACAGTAACAGTAACGCATACATTCTTCCAGTACATATATGGCGTAAAAGCTGCGAAATAATGAAAGTAGTAAAATACTTCATTTTGTTGCAAAAGTATTGGACTGGTTAACATTATGTGTTACTTTTAAGTTTCATTATTTTTATTTTCAGCCAGGGTACATTTCTCATACAGAACTCTGTCCTGCCTGATGTTACAGCATGGCGCGAGGGATGAAGTCCTTGAGTACTCCACAGCTGCCAAGTGTTGGATTAGTCGTTCGTAACCACGCCCGTGAAGTGTCATGGTTTCTACTGCTATGTGAAATACATGAAGCGCGAAGTAACATTTTAATAATTAAAGCGAAGCCATCCTTTGTTTCTATTCAGTTTATGAACGCTTTACAGCATTCTTGAAATTTGTTCATGTGCAGCGTTTAATAGCATGTTTGCTGTATGATTTATAGAAAGAAAGAACAGTACGAAAAACATTACAGAAAGTAATATTAGAGATTGTAAAAGTATTTAGGTGGTAAATATTATACGAACCTAATGTGATGTGAAAATAGTTTGTTCATAGAGAAAAATAAAAAGTTCACTATTACTTTTGGTAACCCCCGAGTTGTGTTGTTTGTGTGTATTAATTTTCTTTATTATATCATGTTGGGATTTACACAGTCAAGCATTGTAAGAACTAAATATCTGATTGAGATATACCAAAATGAATATCGGGGCTACAGGGTTTTGTAGAATTTATCACGGCAACCTTACCATTGCAAGTTACACAGAAAATGAACGAGCAACTCACATCGTTTGTCCTGCAAGTGCCCATGCGCATGCGCTACGTCTGGTTGCTCTGTCTTCCTTTAGAAGCGCTAGTAGTCAAGATGGCAACGGGGCAGCAGAAAGCTTTTACTGTGTTACAGTTTGAAAAGACCAAATCCGTAATTATAGTACAACGTGCGTTCCACATTAACTACATTGTACTTCTCCAGGTGATAATATCCGTTGAAGGTATCATCAGGTTTAAGACGCAGTTTGTCTTTGCAAATGGAAGAGTAGTGGCCGACCAAGCATGACGGAAGAACGTGTCGAACCAGTGAAAGATGTTTTCACTGTTTTCACTTTGCACGTAGCCCCAAGAAATCAGGCAGGAGCATGGGCAATGCAATTTCCTCTGTAGATTGACTGCATTTACGTATTATTTTATCCTCAAACCAAAGTCTACCACCTGCTTTGCCCACGAATGAGTCTATGAGATGATAACATTCCATATCTGTAGAAAACGTTATACAGAGGTAAATATTTGAACTGACAGATGTGAAATCTTAGTAATCTTTGATTGGATCTTAAGCAGCTTCTTTCTGGCAGTATATCCTTGTAGAGAACTGTATCATATCCACTACTACCACCAAGTTGCCTATAGCGTCCATATCTGAACTAAGTGGAGAATTACGTAATAAAAAAAAAATCCTTCCTATTCATAGAGTATAAGACATCAACTGCGAATGGGCAAAGCTGAAAATGTGTACCCAGCCGGGATTCGAGCGCGGGCCTCCCGCTTTCTAGGTAGATGCGCTGACCACTATACTACTGGGGACACAGCAATCACCACACCTGCAAGGACTAACTAAGCATGCCTTCCGTCAGAGACAAATTCCCAGCTTCGCCCTGCTCACAGTACTCAAAGTCATAGTTATGAAACTAATTCCCGTAAGAGTAAGGGGCACAAACTTGCCAACCCCTCCCCACTAACGAAAGGATCAGTGCCCGCCACCAGCAGATCAGAAATGACGTCTGTTCCTTTCGGAACGCCGCATGTAAATAGAAAAAAATCCATGTTTCCTCCTCATACATACAGTTAACTGGGAAAGCAAACTCTCACGTGTACTGTAAATCTCATCCATTTAGGACGCTCCTATACTTCTCAACCCTAAAACGCAATTCCATTCAGTACTGTCTAAGTTGGCACAGACTCTTCAAAGTCCCTTGTTCAGCCCTTTCGGACGACTCAGAACTAACGGTCAACTATTGTTGTGGGGACCAATCTGGAAACTGTAATTTTCTTTGAAGCTCCATACACAAAGACGTTTTTTAACTGTTGTGTCGATATTGCAGACTGTTAGTAGGTATGTATCTAACGTACAAATAAATAACTTTATTCCTTACTGCAAGCAGTCATTTGTGTTAAATACTGCCAAAAAAGATTAGTCTTTCACTGAAATATGTGCTCTGTTTACTGCGTCAGACGCACTTTCTTTCTTCATCCATGCAATCAGTGACATAAAGAAGAAGGACTTTCTTGTGTAGAAAGGGGTACCGCCAGTGTCGTTTCACTTGACAGAATTGTGAAGTTTCCTATGCAGAATCAATGATGCGTGATGTGGCTGTGCGCCCAACTTCCAACAGGTAAATCAGAGGTAAGGTACCCAAACTTCGCAAAGTTATTAAGACAGCTAAATCTCTTTAGTTTGTTTATGATTCTCAGAGAATTTCACCGGTGAAATTTAGGAGTCTATAACATCGCAAGCAACAGCCACCTGAAGGTACCGTTTTGTTGATTTCTTTTTACGCCCCTTACTTGTTTGATGGCTAACTGGTGGGTGAGTACATATTTCTACGACACTGAAGCATTCATAACGGTGTTCCAGATGGACTCGGGTGCTGCTACAGTATTAAGTCGCTGACTACCGCGATGACGTCAGAGGCGCGCCAGATCCGTCTGCTGTGGCCGCCGGCGGCCCCAGTTTTAATCAATGAAGAGGTATGAAACGTCCTGGCAGATTAAAATTGGGTGTTTCATATCGGCGCACACTCCGCTGCAGAGTGAAAGTTTCTTTCTGGAAACATCCCTTAGGCTGTGGCTGAGCCATGTCTCCACCATATCCTTTCTTACAGGAGTGCTAGCCTTGCAAGTTACGCAGGAGCTTCTGTGAAATTTGGAAAGTAGGAGGCGAGATACTGGCAGAATTCAAGTTGTGGGACGTGACCGTGAGTCGTGTAGGGATAGCTCAGTGGTTCAGCAAGGCAAGGGTCTCAGGTTCGAGTCCCGGTTGCGGCACACAATATTGATATGTCAGGAAGCTTCATATCAGCTCACACTCCGCTGCAGAGTAAAAGTTTCATAATGAAGATATATATTGGTGTCTCGGCTAATGTTTGTTTCAATGTGCTCAGTGTTTTGCTGAATGTGCACTTATGGCTAGTTCCAAGCACATCGAGTGTATATACAAGGAAATTTTCGATATCTCACTGCACTAATGAAGAAAATTACGTCTCAAATCTTTATGATTCTCTCACTGATATGATCGTTGACTACTATTACCTGCCGTAGATGTTCTTCTGACAATTTGTACCAACTGGAATTTTTTCGAATATCAACCTGCCTCTTTCGGTTCCTTTGTTTTTTTTTTTATATACCCTTGCTAGAGGGACGACTGGAAAATCCGAGGCGAGCGGGATAACGGTAACGTGACGCCCCAGACCGCACGGCCATTCCTGCCGGCTTTCTGTATTTCCAAATATTATGTGAACTTAGTTTGATTGTCTTTACAATTATGCAGAAGATGTTGTGATTACAGTGAACGTCCTGATCATCTATATGAGATTGAGCTTAATAAGTCATAACATATATTTTCTTCACTGTCTCATATCGTCTCAGTTGACTGGATCAGGATTCTTCAGGGTTACACTAAGGTATATATATAATCAGCGAGATCTGTACGGCTGCCACAGCCTCTCCATCACAATTTCCATCTATTTCGGTCGTTCCAGTCTCTTTCCTTAAGACACCTTTGCTGCCATTGCTTCGCTGACGTCAGCTTTCCAGCCTCTCGCAGGTCTACCACACCTTCTTCTTTCATTGCCATATTGTTTTTGGCAATTTCTAACTTCTACCGTTGAACGACAATGTCACTACCAACTACGACACCCTTTAACAATTTCAGTACCGAGTTGTATATCATTAATCAGATTCTTTCCCATCTTCAGATATTCTGTTTTATCTACGTTGATGACAAGACCCCATTTTTCGTATTCTTCTTTTCATTTGCAGAGCATGTAGTAAGCACCTTCCTCATCCCCACCAGCTACTAACACTTGATCGTCAGCAAAAAGTAAAGTGAACAAGCTTTCATTGTCTAAGAGATACTCATTCCTCCGCATTTCCTTTTCCAGGATTTAAGTGCCTTCTCTAGGTAGATCTTAAACAACGTAGGCGGGAGTGTGCATCCCTGGCGTAGCCCCTTTGTCACCTCAAACTCTTGAGATAGCTGATTTCTCATTTTTACCGTTGCCGTACAGCCTTTGTAAAACTGTCTGACAGCTTTCACATAGTCAGTGACACGCCATTATTGTCAAACGTGTCCACAACTTGTTCCGCAGAGCTGCGTCATAAGCATTTTCCAGGTCTAAAAAGACAAGGTGGGTAACAAGGTCTCTTGCTGTCCTTTTCTCCAAGAGGTTTTTGAGTGTAAAATCTCCGTCAGCACAGGAGCGACCAGATCTGAATCCATTTTGCTCGTCAGATTCAGTTATTTTTGTCTCTATCCTCTTTTTCAGGATATGGCCATAGACTCTCGCCATGGGTGGCATTACACTAATACCTCGATAGTTACCTCAATTTCTTCCGTTACTCTTCATAAATATTGATGTAATTGTAGCCTTTTGCCACTGTTTTGGAGGTGTGTCACCTCTGAGACATTTGTCAAAAATCACTGCTAATATCTCAAGGAGTTTCAACGGTGCTGTTTTAATCAATACTATAGAAATGAATCCTGGACCTGGTGACTTTCTATTTTTCATGGCATTGATTGCATAAGGGACTTCCTTAGTGATTATAGGTGGTACATTATTATTACTGACTTCAGGTTCCGGTCGGTTCTCAGAGAATGCTACTCTGTTCTCCGTCAGAAGTTCTTGGTAGTGTTGCACAAATTCTGTCATCCTAATCAGTTTTATATCTGATTGAGCTATATTCCGTTTTCTCATTGTTTTTAATACCTTCCAGGCTTTATTTGCTCATGTATTTTTCATACTTCTATCTCCTCGCCAGTTTTCTGCCAAGCTTCCGTTTCTTGCCTTAATTACTGTTCTCTGAGTATCCTTTCTTATTTTCTTTGTATCCCCGCCATTGATTTACTGATTTTGAGTTTAACCACCTATTATAAACTTTTTCTTATCTTCTACTTTCTGTTGTAATGTGTCGTTCCACCACTCATCACATATTCTATCTCAATTTTGTATTTCTTTTTTCCCCAGTGCTTAATAATCTGCTGTATGAATGGCTTCTTTAACTGCCTCATTCATCTTATCGTCGGATTTTTTTTTCAATGTAATCACGTTTTTCTGTTAGCCTTTTTGTTTTGGTATAAAAAACGGTTTGAACTGTGGTCAAGGCTTTGTAAATTATACTAAATCCAAGAGGCTTTCTGTGACTGTGTTTCCTTTTGGATTTCTGTGTTTTTGATAAATCTGAATAAGTTCTTAGACATTTGCAGAAAATGGTCTGAACCGCACTCTGCACCTCTCGTAGTGCTCACATCTTGTACTGCCAGCTTTGTTGTTTGCCTAATTATAACATAGTCTATAACGGATTTGAGATTAAGGCTTGGTTTGGTCCATGTGTATTTCCGGATGTCCTTATGCTCGAAACAAACATTTAGAAGTCATTTTTCAGGCAGGGTTCTGTCAACCTTCGCCATTATTGTTTATGGTATCCTCCCGATATCTTCCCACTATGTTTTCGTTATCTTTCCAGCCTGTTCTTGCATTTAGGTCTCCTTGTTGTTGTTGTTGTGGCCTTCAGTCCGGAGATTGTTTGATGCAGCTCTTCACAATTCCCTATCCTGAGCAAGCCTCTTCATCTCCACATAAGAACGGCAACCTACATCTGTATGTATCTGCTTACTGTATCCATCTCTTGGTCTTCCTCTGCGATTTTTACCCCACACATTTCCCTCCAACGCTAAATTCACAATTCCTTGATGTCTAAGAATGTGTCCTACCAATCTATCCCTTCTTTTAGTCAAGGTATGCCAGAAATTTCTTTTCTCCCCAATTCTGTTCAGTACCTCTTCATTCGTTACGCGATCCACCCACCTAATCTTCCGAATTCTTCTGTAGCACCAAATTTCAAAAGTCTCAACCCTCTTCCTGTCTGCACTGTTTATCGTCCATGTTTCACTCCCATACAAGGCAACACTCCACACAAATGTCTTCAGAAAGGACTTGCTTAGGCTTAAATCAATTTCGATGTTAACAAATTTCTCTTTTTCAAGAACGCATTTCTTCCCATTGCCATTCTGCATTTTATACCCTCTGTACTGCGACCATCATTTGTTATGTTACTGCCTACGTAACAAAACTCATCTACCTCCCTTATGGCTTCGTTACCTAATCTAATTCCTTCAGCATCACCCGACGTTTTCAAACTGCACTCCATTACCCTAGTTTTGCTCTTGTTAATGTTCATCTTATATGCACCTTTCAGCACACTGTCCATTCCCTTCAATTGTTCTTCCAGGTCCTTTGCTGTATCTGACAGAATTACTATGTCGTCGGCAAAACGCAATGTTTTTAATTCCTCACCCTGAACTTTAATTCCTTCTCCAAATTTCTCCTTGCTTTCTTTTATAGCCTGCTAAATGTACAAATTGAATAACAATGGAGAAAGACTACAACCCTGTCTTACTCCTTTCCAACCACTGCATCCCTTTCATGCCCTTCAACTCTGACAATAGCTGTCTGATTTTTGTAAAAGTTGTAAATAACCTTACGCTTCCTATATTTTACTCCTGCTTGCTTCAGAACTTGAAAGAGTTTATTCCAATTAACATTGTCAAAAGCCTTCTCCAAATCTACAAAAGCTAGAAGTGTAGATTTGCCTTTTCTTAATCTATCTTCTATGATAAGCCATAAAGTGAGTATTGTCTCCCGTGTTTCTACATTTCTCCTGAACCCAAACTGATCTTCCCCGAGGTCAGCTTCTACCAGCTTTTCCATCCTTCTGTATATAATTCGTGTTAATATTTTGCAACCATGACTTATTAAACTGATGGTTCTGTAGTTTTCACACCTGTCTGCACCTGATTTCTTTGGAATGGGGATTATATTTTTCTTAAAGTCTGAGGGTACTTTGCCTGTCTCATACATCTTACACACCAGGTGAAACAGGTTTGTCATGGCTGTTCTCCCAGAGACTTCAGTAGCTCTGACGGAATATCATCTACTCCAGGGACCTTTTTTCGTCTTAGGTCTTTCAGGGCTCTGTCAGATTCTTCTCTCAGTACAGTATCTCCTATTTCATCCTCCCTTCCTACAATATCGTCTCGAAGTTCATTTCCTTTGTAGAGCCCTTCTATATTCTCTTTCCATCTTTCAGCTTTCCCATCTTTGCTGAGAACTGGTTTTCCATCAGTGTCCTTGATATTCAAAGAGCTGTTTTTCTTATCTCCAAATATTTCTTTTATTTTCCTGTAGTCTGTATCTATTTTTCCTCTATTTATACATTCTTCTACATCCTTGCATTTGCCTTCTAGCCACTCCTGCTTAGCCATTTTGCGCTTCCTGTCAATCTTATTTCTTAGTCGTCTGTACTCCATTTTGCCTGTTTCATTTACTGCATTTTTATATTTTCTCCTTTCATCGGTTAAATTTAGTATCTCCTGTGATATCCAAGGATTTTTTGTAGGTCTTGCCTTCCTGCCTATTTTGTCCTCTGCTGCCTTCGCTATTTCGTCTCTCAATGCTACCCATTCCTCTTCTACTGTTTTATTTCCCCATGTTTCTGTCAATTGTTGCGTAAATCTCCCTCTGAAATTCTCCAGAACTTCACTTTCCTTCAATTTATCTAAGTCCCATCTCCTTATTTTCCTACCTTTCTGCAGTTTTTTCTGTTTCATCCTACAGTTCATAACCAACAAATTATGGTCAGAGTCTATATCTGCCCCTGGGTATGTCTTACAGTTTAAGACCTGGTTCCAAATTCTATGTCTTACCATTATAAAATCTATCTGGTATCTCCCGGTGTCTCCTGGTCTCTTCCACGTATACAACCTTATTTTCTGATTCTTAAACCAGGTGTTTGTTATAACTAAATCATGTTCTGTGCATAATTCTACCAGGCGGCTTCCTGTTTCATTCCTTTTGCCCAGAACCTATTCACCTAATATTTTCCCTTCCTTCCTTGTCCTACTACCGAATTCCAGTCTCCCATCACAATTAAGTTTCCTAGGAAAATTATTTCTTTGTGAATCCCTATATTTTGAATACATCTTCTCAATTCGGTGTAGAAGAGGTCTTCTTTTTAGCTACATCAACATCGTCATTTGGTGAATAGGCAACAATAATAGCCACAGATTGACGATTTAGCTTCATCTGTACTTGCAGAACCCTGTCACTAACATACTACCAGCAAGTCAGGTTTTGCTTTAGTTGCTTCTTTATGGCAATGGCAACTCCACTTTGGGCTCGCTTTTCTTTTGGTATGCCGCTATAAATATATATGTAGTCACGCCCTTTCACTTTTATTTCTGTTAGGCCCGCTATATCAACGTCAAGACCCTTTATTTCTTCAAAATCTTCACGCTTCATTGTGGAAATTCCTTGTATATTCCATTCTGCAATTCTCATTATCCTTTTTAGTGCTTGTTATCGTTTTCGTTTTGACCCATTCCGTTCCGAGGCTAAATTATGAAGTTTTGCATGTGATTTCTTTTACTACTGTGGAATGCAGGTCCAACGCCTAAACTGCCGACCTGGAGGGCCAGGTGGTTTTTAATCGTGGTTTCCTTCCTCTAGAGGATTGCCTTTCTGGGCATAGGGACTCCGTCTATCCGTCTTTTGGGTTCCTCTGCCGCCACTTACACCACGTCCACCGTACCGAAGTCCACCTTCTCCGCGTTCCATGCCGATGTGGTCTCCATCCGTAACCCTGGGCATGGGTGAAGCGTTATACCCCGCAATACTGGGTCCCCAGCAGAGCTTCGCCATCAGCTCGAAAGCTGGGCCCACCACCGCGCCGTGGACGCGCCTGCTGAGAATCACCCAAGTGTGCTTAGAGAAGGCAGTTCTAAGCACCTTAGGGCGGCTTATGTGCATATCTGGTTCCTCACTAAGGTTAAAAAAGGTAAGGCAGTCAACAAATCGAAGATTGGTTTGAACACCACAGTGCTTTACTAGGATGGTCCTGTTTGGAGGTGGTATGCCGTTGCTTTCCTCCGACCTTCGAACTGACTTACCCAGCCAGTTATAGGGGTTCTGAACCACGGTGCTACTCGTTATTTTTCACATTAGCAACACTGCCAGAGGTGAAAGAACTGGAAAGTGACAGATAAAAATCCTGGGACCTGGTGGGGATCGAACCCGGGACCTTTGGATTTGTTGTCTGGCACTCTACCACTGTGCTACGGAGTCGCACCCACTATGGCTATGTGTTAATTTTCTCCTTCTATGACTGGGAAAGGAGTGACTAGATTTATAGGCATGTCGATTTTACTATTAATTTTGCCCCGTTACTATTTAAACCAGTTCAAGGTAGGGCCTGATAAGAAGAGTGCTGAATTACTGAAATGTTAAATAAAATCTTCCCGAGCTCCCAGCCGCGTCAAGTGGTTAGAAATCCACGAGCTTTCGGCCAAGTTCTCCGTGGCCATTGTCAAGTGGTAAATGACTGCTGCAGCGTCATCGTCTTGCCGTTAAATAGCGGCGCTGCAGGCTGTGACGTCACTTGAAGCTTTCTGCTTTACCATATAAAGTAATGTTTAGGTTCCGAAAAGTCAGCGTCCGTCTTTGGCTGCTGGATGTGATATCCTTGGTGTTACTTCTTCATCTCGTGTCCGCCGCGTCCGCTTCAACCTCGCTATGGTCGGGTCCCAAGCTGTGCTGAGTTGTAAAACGACGTCCTTATTAACCCGAGCTTAGAATGGTCCGTCAAAATGACGGCTACGTTCAAATTATCAGTGAGCTGTGGCGATTTGAGAAAAAATTTATGAACAAGTATACAAGGGTAGAGTGTTTGTTTGGAATCACACTCGCCGAATTGACGGGTGTTACCAAGAAAGGTTCAAAACTCCCTGAAAGACGGGTGTTATTAGCGAGCGTAAAAACCAGATGTTAGTAACGCAGGGTTAATGGTGTCCTCCGATATTTTAATTTCAATTGCTCCCTTTATACCACTGACCCAATATACCTTCGTTTTAGAAATGACAGATGTTTCGTCGAACAGAATTCGGTGTCGATTTGCTAAAGAATCTTTTGTGTCCCAGCCTCGTCGCCGCTTTTGTGTCTCGTTTCCGTCGTAGGGGCCGGTGGCCGAGTAGGAAGACCGACACAGGAATAAAGGTAGCACGCTTGTGCAGGTACGGAGGTGAGCAGCCAGAGGGACAGCAGAAACTAGAAACACTAGAGTAAATTAGAACAAGATATATATATTTAAATTTTCCATAGCTCAGTACTGCAGAATGCTGATACATAGTTGAGCTAGAGGTCTGCCAAGTGCCTGTACGATAGCCAAGTCCTTACTGGTGCCTATCTGATTCCGAAGTGTTGACTGGTTCCTATCTCAGTCCCAAGTGAACGATGTCGTTCAGTGGTGGCCACGAGCGGAGTTGTAGCAGAGGGCGCTCGTGGCTGACGTCGTAAGAACGCCGCGCCGTGCGTGCATGGCTGCGCGCGGCGAAAGTAGGTGGCGCGCACTTTGGACATGTGGAACACCACACCGCTCTCCCCCCCCCCCAAACCGCCTCGCCGTCGTGGCGTAGGGCTGTGGGCCACGGCAACGGCACAGGGAGGAGGGCCTGGGCGGGGGCGTTACTGGTGGGACGGGCGTAGTAGCTGAGGCTGGGATCGAGACGCCGTCCACGCGATCCGCCGGGAATCCCGCCAAAACCAGCGGAAGGGCGCCCGCCTCGGCCCAGAGGGAGCAGGTCATCTTCTGAGGTGTGTGGCCCAGGCGGCGGGGGCGCGCACGGTCCCGGAGTCCTTCTCGGTGAGCTGCGGCGGCGACGGAGGCGGAGAGACGGACTGCGTAGGAGGCGCGTCCACCTCCATGGGTACGATATCGTAGTCCGGGGACGCTGGGCCCGGCGGCGAGCGATGTGGCTGTGCTCCCTGGCGGTGAACTGGGTCTGGAATCAAGAAACTAGAGTCAGGATCGCGCCGCCTTTGCAAGCGCAATTGGTTTGCGTGGCGCCGGAGCTCCGACCCTGTGGAATAACGTACAATATACATATTGCGACCGAGCACGCGGTGAATGATGCCTGGCAACGATGTCTTCTTGTTGCCAGCAAACACTCTGTACAGCACCGGTGTAGAAACCTGAAAACGCGTAGCGCTATACAAACCGACTCGGTGCGTGGGAGGCTAGAGCAGGTGAAGAAGAGTACGGTGATGGCGGCCGTGTAGCAGCTCGGCAGGAGATGGGCCGTCACGTGGCATGCACCGATACGTAGACAGGAAAATTTGAAGAGCTTGCTGCCTGGAGTGCTGACCTTTCATGTTTTCCATGTGAGACTTGAATGTTCGAACGAAGCGTTCTGCTTCGCCATTGGACTGAGGGTGAAAAGGTGCGGTGGTGATATGCTGAATGCCATTCACACGACAAAACTGTTGAAATTCCACACTAACAAACTGAGGTCCATTGTCACTGACGATAGTTTCAGGCAAACCTTCGATATAAAACACTGATGTTAAGGCACTGATTGTACTAGACGCTGTCGTTGAGTTCATGGCAATCACAAAAGGAAACTTGCTGAAAGCGTCTACAACAATTAACCAACGCGTATTCCAGAAAGGTCCGGCAAAGTCAATGTGTAAACGTTGCCATGGTCCCTTGGGGCGTGGCCAGTCTGAGAAACGTTGCGGAGGAGCCGCCTGATGCTCCGCACAAACCGTACACCATGACGTCATGCTCTCTATCTGAGCGTCCATACCAACCCAAGTACAATGACGTCTGGCCAGTTGCTTTGTCCTAACAATACCCCAATGTCCTTGATGCAGGAGGCGTAATACTTCTCGTTGCAGGGAACGAGGAACAATCACTCTTGTTTGGTCGTTGTCGGTATGCAACAATAGAACACCCTGACTTAAAGATAATGCATGATGTTGTGCGAAATAACGTCGAACCAGAGGCCGCTCAATGTCTTTGGCTCTGGCAGGTCAACCAAAGCGAACAAAACGTGCTACCACACTGAGGTCTGCATCCGCAGCTGTTTCCTGTGCAACCCGACGAGAGTTCAAAGGCAAATCTGCGACAGCGGAAGCATCTTTGGAGTCTATCTGACAACATGCCATTTCTGAAGAATCGAACGACACATCCTGGCCAACCGGAAGTCGGGAAAGTGTGTCCGCGTTGGCGTGTTTAGAGGTAGGTCGATACAAAATCTCATACTGATAATTAGACAATATCAAGGACCATCTCTGAAGCTTTTGTGCCGTTCGTGGCGGAATTGGCTTCGTGGGTGAGAACAACGATGTGAGAGGCTTGTGGCCAGTCAACAAATAGAATTTTCTGCCATACAGGTAATGATGAAACTTTGTGACTCCGTAAATGATTGCCAAGGCCTCCTTTTCCATCTGACTGTAATTCTGTTGCGTCGGCGTCAGTAGCTTGGATGCAAAGGCAATAGGACGATCGTGACATCCAATACGACGAGGCATCAACTGCTAACGCTACAGGCTTCTGTGGGTCAAAGGGAATCAAACATGCATCATTGAGTAGTGCAGACTTTAGTTTGTCAAAGGCATAATGACAATCTTTAGACCATACAAAAGCAACATTCTTCCTACGTAAGTGATGTAGTAGAGCTGCAATCTGAGAGGCATTGGGAATAAATCTGAAATAATAGTTTAAGCTTTCCATAACTGCTTGTAATTCGTGCACGTTCTTAGGAGGAGGCAAGTCTTTGATTGCTCTAAGATGTGACTGTAAGGGATGAATTCCTTGGGCATTAATCACATGGCCTAGGTACTCTATTTCAGTTTGAAAAAACGAACACTTTGCTTTATTACAACGTAGACCTGCTGCAGTCATCACTTTGAAAAGGCACTCCAGGTTTGCTAAATGTTCTTCAACTGTACGTCCGGATACCACAATATCATCTATGTAGTTCGAGCAACACGGTACAGAAACTGTCAGCTGTTCCAAAAAGCGCTGAAAAATAGTGGGGGCGGAAGAACTGCCAAAGGGTAGGCGTTGAAATTGAAAAAGGCCCATGTGAGTATTAATGACGAAAAACTGTTTTGACTCGTCATCGAGCGGAATCTGTAAGTATGCCTCTGCTAAATCAATCTTAGAAAATTAGCGAGACTCTCCTAATTTGTCCCTCAGTTCCTCAGGTCTGGGCAGAGTGTATGTGTCTACAATTGTTTGACTGTTTACTGTTGATTTGAAGTCCGCACAGAGACGAAGTTTTCCTGACGGCTTGGGTATAATTACTACAGGCGAGGCCCAATGACTCGCAGCAACAGGAGAAATCACACCACTATCTTGCCAACGTTTAAGTTCGTCTGCAACTTTATCACGAATTGCGTTAGGCACTGGTCTAGCCTTACGAAATTTTGGAACTGCAGATGCTTTTAAAGTTACATGTGCAACGAAGTCTTTTGCACAACCTAGTTCCGGCGAAAACAAGTCACTGTATTTATCACAAAATGCATTAATTTTGTCCTGAGGCACTACTGATGAAATTTTAAGCACATCTCTTTGAATTGATGAACCAAACAAGTCAAATGCATCTAGTCCAAAAATGTTATGTGTGGATTTGGCCTGAAGAACTACGAAAGAAACTGTTTTTGTTACACCTTGAAAAGAGGCGGGCAGGCTACACGTTTCTAGCACGGGAATATTTTGACCTGTATAAGCTGTTAACATTTGTTGACACGGCGACAATTTTTGCGCACCCAGAAGTTCATAAGTGTCTTTATTAATTACTGTGACAGAGGAACCAGTATCAAGCTGAAATTTCATAGTCTTATCGTCAACGAAAAGAGTCACAAAAAGCTTTTGCTTGTGGCGCTCGACAGGTGCGCGAATATGGGCTACGTCTAATACAGCTTGTTTGCTGCGCATGCGCGGGCCGCGTAGTGAAGTAAGCGGCGCAGACTCGGCGCGGAGCGGATTAACACTGTCACTAGATGGCACTACCGCCGGATCGGCGTCAGCGCAATGAGAGGCTACTACAGATTCACTAACTACTGCACTAAACTTTTGAGTAGTTACATCAATTCTACTGTCACTAGCTACACAGTACTGGGCACTATTACAAGGAGAAGTTGCAGAAGGCACTAGGTTAAATACAGGATTGCACTGCATATAGTCATTTAGCTTATCCCAAACACTTTTACGTTGCACTGTTTTACGCGCTCGTCAGCGCTTGCGACGTGGCTCACTACATAGTTTTGCAGTAGGCGCAGAAGAACTTTCTTGCAATTGAGAACCAAGTAAAGCACTGTTCACTTCCACAGCGTCTATGACATTGACAGCATGAACTGTTCTCGCATTTCGCGCAGCACTGTTCCCAACGGCACCGTTCTTTGAGTTTTTAATTTGCATACACACTGACTGTACATGTCCTGATTTGCCACATTGATAACAGAGTGCGTTGCGACTAGGGCATTGCGCACGTTTGTGGCGAGATACACACTGGGGGCAAGACTTACAAACATTATTTTGAAATGAGCGTTGGCGCCCGTTATTCAAATTACTGTTTCTAACACGACTGGGCGACCTTTGTGTCGCACTTTTACACTGACTACTGTTCACTGTCTGTTCAGCACGGCCGGTAGAATTTAAAGAATCACTAGTGCTATACTGAGAACTATGGCTAGGAAAGCGTCTGTTGCGGTGCACTGAATTAACACTGTGGCTTTGCAATTCTACATCTGCTAAGTCAAAAGTATCATGCGCTTCTGTAAGCTGCAGTACACTATCTAATGAAGGGTCAGACTGTTTCAGAATTGCTGCTCTAATTCTGGGGTCCTGAATGTTCTGCGTAACTGCATCCCTCAGCATAACGTCACTATAAGAAACTCCACAAGAGCAACTAAATTTACATTGGCGGGTTAAGCCCTTCAATTCCGTAATCCATTCTTGGTGTGACTGCTGTGGTAATTTTTTAAGTCTGAAACATGGGTACCGTGCAGCGGCTACAAGAACTTTTTTCTCATAATGAGCATTCAGTGCTTCTACTGTTTGTTCAAAGTCTACATCACGAGGAGATGCGTGGGGGGAAGTGGGGGGAAAAGTTTCTGCAGTAACACGAAAGTCTTGGGGCCAACTACGGCGAGAAACAAATGTTTGACTGTCAGACCTGTTAGTTGATGAGCCGCGACGAGTTCTTGAAACTGTGCGAAGTAGTCGCTCCATTCTTCCTCACGTTAGTTGTACTGGCGGAATGTAGGGAGAGGTGCAGCGGTGTGGGCTGCTGAAGCGGTGGCTGTTGTTGTTGGTTAGCTGCTTGCGCTGTTAGCTGGGACACAGCTTGTAGGAGTTACGTGATTTGCGCCGTCTGTAACAGAATAATTTCCATTAACTTTGAGTTCGGGGTAGTGGCCATGCTGCCCGATTAAGCGCCGTGCATACAAGTAAATTATAACAAAACACAAATGCAATACGAAAGAGGACGCTCTGCAACAAAAATGTCCACAAAACACGTAACCAAATATGTTCCCCCAAAAATCTTATAATAAGGGTGGGTGAGCGGGAGCAATTTCTGCGTGCTCCGACTGTTGCTGTCTGGCTGCTGCAATCGGGCTGGTCCAAGGTTCGCTTATTGCTCTTCGTCGCCACTTTTGTGTCCCAGCCTCGTCTCCGCATTTGTGTCTTGTTTCCGTCGTAGGTGTTGGTGGCCAAGTAGGAAGACCGACACAGGAATAAAGGTAGCACGCTTGTGCAGGTACGGAGGTGAGCAGCCAGAGGGACAGCAGAAACTAGAAACACTAGAGTAAATTAGAACAAGATATATATTGGACAGAATTTATACAATACTTAACTTTTATATAGCTCAGTACTGCAGAATGCTGATTCATAGTTGAGCTAGAGGTCTGCCAAGTACCTGTACGATATCCAGATCTTTCCTGGGCCTATCTGATTCCAAAGTGTTGACTGGTTTCTATCTCAGTCCCAAGTGAACGATGTCGTTCAGTGGTGGCCACGAGTGGAGTTGTAGCAGAGGGCGCTCGTGGCTGACGTCGTGCGTGCATGGCGGCGCGCGGCGAAAGTAGGTGGCGCACACTTTGGACTTGTGCGACACCACAGAATGTTTTTCTACTGCTGATTTTTTCCGAATAGCGAAGACGTAAGCACGTCTCGTGTTCCGTCCGACGTTTGTCCACCATGCGTACAGTTTGTCCAATATAAAGCAGCCATAGTCACATGGTATTTTATATACTCCTGGTGTTTTGAGCCCTAGGTCATAATTTATAGGCCTCATCATCTGTTGTCACACATTATTGAAATGTAAGTTAAAATAGACTTCAGCCGCCTCCAGACTCTGTATTCTATTCTCTTCGGGCTGGCCAGTAGCGAAGCCACGGAGAAAGGGGGGATGGTGGTGGCGGGGGGGGGGGGGTGTGAAGATAATGGGGCTGGGAAAAAGATGTTTACATGTAATAAATCACAATGTAACAATATTAACGTGGCACCGGATCGCCAACATGATGCCACAACTGACAATGTGTGTTACAGTTACTGTGAGCGGTCTTAATGCCGCCGCTACCAGCTTTGACGGTTCCGCTATTGCTACTGCCATGCTGAAGTTGACGAGTCGATTGTTCTTATGCAGCGACCCGCTGCTTAGCAGGTCAGCTGCTCCACGGAGTGGAATCTCATTAAGTCCGCCAAAATCTACGAACGACAACTGTGTTACTTTAGTTCAATATATATATATATATATATATATATATATACTTCGTAAATCTCATTTGAAAAATACAGATGTACTTTTTCCACTTCATTTTTCACTTTTCAGGTACGTCCTCAGCACTTTCACCATCGGCGTATTGAATTTTTCTGGTATCATCCTGGCCTACTCAGAGGTATGCAACATATACATTCACTTTTATCCACAAAAATGAGTTCATTACATTGACGGTGGGATATGTGCAGCGTATACCCAACACTCTAATGCACGTGAGAAACGTAATTTTCACATCGTGTAGCGGCAGCAACAGGAGGCTGTAGGGCGTGAATACTGGAATGACGTATAAAGAACTCCGAGAGAACATTCGTTTTTCGGTTCCATTCTTGTCAGGTCGCAGACATCCACAAAATTGCCTCCTATGTTCTGTTGCCTCTTTCGCTTTCTTTGGAAAGTAAACCTTTTCCTCTTAAAGTCGTGTTCATTCGTTGTCGTTGTCACGGCCACATTGATTCAGTCTGTCAAGAATCTTTTACTTTTACAAACTTCCTTCTCATTCATTTGAATCCTTTTCGGTTTTACTGTCTGAGAAGCGCTGCCAAACTGCCACGTATATGAAATTGTGAAACGCTCTAGTTCGAAAAACTTAACAAGTTAGTAAATCTTCACTGAAATATCTAAGTGTTGGGTTTGCAACAAGAGATTTTATTGATGAATAAAAGAGAAAATTGAACAGAGCTATTTAAATGAATGTGTTAGTGAAGGCAATGTAATTATTATTAGGCTAGAAGACGCTTTATGAAACCCTATTGATCTCGTTTAACATCAAGAGGCGATTTCGTAGAAATGGAAAGATTGTCTCAAGCGATTCAGATGAGGGCATAGGGAAGTACTGATGTGAACTGACTAATGTCCAGTAGTGTATATGGTCTATAGTTTTCAGACGTTCCTTGATGTGTAGCATACAAATTACCAGTTACATTTTGTGTCATGGTTGTTTTTTTCAGCAAATAAAAGCTTTTATCCATTAATTATCCATTTTATTATTCTTTGCCATTATAGATAGAAGATTCTAGGCATGTTGAACTGTTTACATAAAATATATTCTACTAACTAATTTCGCTACTGTTGAAACTTGGTTTTTATTCTGTGCCCATCTGTAACCTAAATTTTCACAGTCCTTGAACAAGTGAATACTTCCTAACTGGCTTTCGTTTGGCTGAGGTGGAGTGACCGAACAATCTAAGGCACCTTGCTGCGGAGCGTGCTGTTGCTCCCTGTCGAAGGTTCGAGTCCTCCCTCGGGCATGGGTGTGTGTTGTCCTTAGATTAGTTTAGTTTAAGAAGTTTGTAAGCCTAGGGACTAATAATCGCAGTACTTATTATCATAGATTTACGAACATTTGATTTTTTATTTATTTTTATTTGTTTATTTATTTATTTTTATTTATTTATTTTTATCTTTCGTTTTCTCGCTATGGATGTTGTGAGGATCAAATACATAGGTTTAGTTCTTGTTATGAAAACATTTATTGGTTAAAGTCACTATTGTGTAGTTGTTATTCCGTTATAAACATGCAGAATGCAGAAATAAGTGTTTAAAACAAAGAAATCCACTGAGTTCCAAAACGTCGGCTTTCACATTTCGAAATGGATAAATTAAACGTTTTACTTTATTACCAAATTTCATATTCAACTGTTACAATAATTTACTTTCATGTAGTTTTAATCGGTAAATTTCTACATTTAATGCTCTTGAGGTGAGTTGGAATGCCGGAAAAAAGTAAAAACACGCTTTTTCAGTTTTTAAGACTACAAAGTAATTGGACTTTTCAAAACCTTTTAAGAAATCTATTAAGAAATATTTTTAAAAATTTTGGTGCACCCACGAAAGTCACACAACTTGTGGTACGTTCATGTACAAACTTTTGCATTTTCTAAAACATTAGGCAGTAAAAGCTATGACTCTAACTCTTCTGGTGTGCAAACTCTGGCATTTCGTTTGATGATCATTGCCACACCACCTAGCTGAGTTTACAGTTCAGTTTCTGACGTGTGGGTTTTTGTTTTGAGTGGTGTGTTTCGGTTCTGCCTCGTTTCCAGATTTTTACCTGTCTTCATATTATTGTTAAGAGCTGACTCTCATACTTCGTATAGTGCACGCTTTAAGAAGTGTAGTGACGGTATCGATTTACAGAAACGTTTTGTGTACGTCATTCCGTTAAACACCGGTTGATGGCAGTGAATAGTCTGTTTATCCACGTGGTTCTCAGTTATGATGCAAATACAAAAAAGCTTAAAATGCTGGTGTTCCTGATCGCTAAACAAGTTCGACATCACTATCTGTAGTGGAAGTAGTTCATTTACTATACAGACTTTTTCTGCAAGAGCTCCACTCTACAATTTGAGGTAGGCTGCCTGGCTTAGGAGGCAAAAGGCATATAGTCACCTTATGGACAGGTAAGTAATCAAAGCCTCCACGATTATTTCCTAATAATCATGCTCGCCATCCTTGTTCCCTTACAGGAAACAAAGAATGTACAAGTAAATAAACATCGCACTACGTGTAAAATTGTACTCATGTTATTTGTAAATAAGATCGGAAACCGTAATGCGAGACAAAGTGGTAGATAATTTTACTTTCATACCCCAGGCATCCAGCATTCTCTCTGTACGGTTAATTCTTTGCCCACTCTTACGGAAACACCCTGTATGAAGTCTTCGAGCTACTTTATCTTCTCAGACTGTGTCTTCATGGTTGCACCCAGGATCCAGTCGCTCAGCTATTAATCTCAACTCCTGTGTCTACAAATGGGTGTTTTAGGATAAAATAATTGAAACGAGGATTGATGACGTTATTTCATTCTATAATGATCATCTGGGTCATCGATATAAAATGATCGTGTGATTTTAAGGCCGGCCGCGATGGCCGAGGGGACTGAGGCGCTCCAGTCACGGTCTGCACGGCCTCTACGGTCGGGGGCTCGAATCCCCCCTCGGGCATGGATATTTGTGCCGTCCTTCGAATTAGTTAGTTCATAAGTTAATAAGTTCATTAGTAAGTTTAGGGGCTGATGACCCCGTAGTTAAGTCCCATATGCTATACAAACATTTGAACATTTTTTTGTGATTTTAAGTGGTCTGTATATTACTGTTTGGATTCGGCCGCATACTGCAAGTCTTTTTACTGACGTCACTTGGTTGCCTTGAGTGACGATGATGAGCATGAAGGTGATGACGTGGACAAACACTCAACATCCAATCCCCGTCCAGGAATACAGTCTGATCTGCCACTGAGTTGCGGAGGCGGACGTCTGAGTTGATTAAAAATATTGGAAAGGCTTGACAGTGCTCCTGGTGTTAGCGCCGTCAATAGCCTTAACCTTCTGGACAAAGCGCGAGTACAAAAATTGAAGTTTACAGTTGAATTTGATGTAACAAAGCAATGGAAACAAGAAGCAGACAGCTTCTATGTGAAGAAGAACAACTAGAAGACGATACTGACTACTCTGCTGGACATTGTTGATCATAAAATAGGAAATAGTTCTAAAGATTTATAATAAATTTCTTTAATCACATTTTCTAACATTTGACATTTTAGTAATATACGTACGTTAATCTCACAAATCAATAAACCAATGACATTTAAGCTACCAAAAATGCTATAAAATAGTTACAAACAGAATCGTGACAATAATGGGCGTATGTCGGACTGAGAAAATGATGTTGTATTGAAATATTAAGGTCAAGTAATATATTGATTGATCAATACTGGTTATTTGAAACTTCACAGTTCTCATATTTTCTCTTATTTGGAAGTCATAGCAATTCAGTTACGAGATAAAAATGTAGGTAACAAACGGTGAATCAGTTGTCGAAAGGAAAACCACAGGCCAGCTCGTAAGTGTGTGTGCTCTTCTTACACCAATGCGGTTTCCGTTATGTGATTAATGGCCTCGACAGAGTGGTGGTCCTCTATATAGATGCAGAAAATGATTCGTAAGATGAAGAAGGGGGAAAATTTGAATATCGAATTACTCGACAGCTGAAGAATTCTCAGGTTACATGAAGTAAGGGAACTCACGTAGCACCGCAAGCACAGTTTACGAACTTTGTTTGCATTGCCACTGTGATCATATGCTAGGCAGTTTCGTCACAGAGGAAAGTAACCGTGTCCTACAAATGCGTAAACAAGAGGAATTTTCTAACTTTACAATATATGAGGTGAAACTTTCACCCTGCAGCAGAGTGTATGCTGATATGAAACTTCCTGTGCCGGAACCGGGAGTCGAACCTGTGACGTTTGCCTTTCGCGGGCAAGCGCTCTACCAATTTTAATCTGCCAGGAATTTCATATCAGTGCACACTCCGCTGTAGAGTGAAAGTTTCATTCTGGAAACATCCCTTAGGCTATAGGTAAGCCATGTCTCCGCCATATCCTTTCCTCCAGGAGTGCTAGTCTTACAAGGTTTGCTGGAGAGCTTCTGTGAAGTTTGGAATGTAGGAGGCGAGGTACTGGCGGAAGTAAAGTTGTGGGGCGGGATCGTGAGACGTGTCGGGATAGTTCAGTCGCTAGAGCACTTGCCCGCGAAAGGCAAAGGTCCCAGGTTCGAGTCTCGGTTCCGGCACACAATTTTAATCTGCCAGGAAATTTAATATTTGAAATAATCTGACGACATGTATGTAAATAGATGCGTTGTGGTCCAAATACGTGGTATCGTGCCCAATCACAACACAGTTGCTGTTCAGAGGTAATCCACAGGACGTTTTGCACAGATTCATAACTGTGGATGAAACACTCCAGAGACGAAACAACAGTCCAAACAATGGTCGAACATTGAGGAGAGTGCACCAAAGAACGCGAAGACTGTTTTGTCAGCTGGAATTGTGATGGTCACTGTATTTATGGATTCCCAGGGTATACTCCTGATATATTATTTGTAAAAAGGCAGATTCATAACAGTGCAATTTTATGCTGCTCTGCTGGATCGTTTGAAACATGAAGTAATTGAAAAACAGCCGAGATTGGCACGGAAGAACGTGCTGTTTCATCAGGACAGCGCTCCTGCCAACACAGCAGCTATCGTAATGGGAATAGTACACGAATTAGGATTATAACTGGTTCCTCACCCATCCTATTCACCAGACTTGGCTCCGAGTGACTTCTTCTTATTCTCAAACCTGAAAATTTGGCTTGGTGGAAAGAAATTTTTATTGAATGAGGAACTGTCTCTGCAGTGAAGGACTATTTTGTAGAGTTTGACGAAGCCTACTTTTCCCATGGGTTGAAAAATTGGAAAATCTCTGTACCAAGTATATAGCGTTACAGGGAGACTATGTTGAGAAATAAAGTGAGTTTTTGCCTGTGAAACAATTTTTATTCTATTTTTATCAGAATTAACAAACTGCCATCGTACCTGGCCATTAAGAACTGTGTCGAGTACCACGGATACAGCTATACGCTGGACTTTGAATGCTGTCCAGGCTGTGCCACACGACACCATAATCAGTTGCAGCTGGACAGATTTATAACGTTCTGGCTACGTTAGTCGCATTTGTACTCAGATCGTCATCGCTGGACACAACTAGCCAGTATTATGATATTCGGTCTTCGTCTGTTGTCATCGGGATAAATTGCGGTTGCAGTGGTCAGGGGTAGTGTACACAACCCTGCCGCACAACGAGTCAACTTATCAGCACCGTACAGCACCCGTGCTGGAACCCTGGACTTCCTGACAAGCCGGCCAGAACCCTTGTGGCCGGCGTTACCATCCGAGACCACTCCTTAGCCCAGCGAGCCAGTGTGTTTCAGAGGTGGACTTCGTTGCGGTTTCTAGACTCGTCCCTGCGACGTCACCCGTCCGCACCATGCCACTGCCATCTGCGAGCTGACCTCACAGTAGCAGGGGCCAGGCTCTCTTCACAATGACCGAGTTTCACGAGGCAATCTGATGACGCCACTTAAGCATTCCGACGGATCATAACGCTGTCCGAGTAAGCGAGGGATTTTCTCGCGTTCAAAGGAAGTGAGAGCTAAGCCGGGGTCGGTGTAGCTACTGGCAGGTATACCGTAGCTGGGCAGGTAGCAGCAGAGGAGTTAGACAAAGTGTGCCTCAAAACGACCCATCTTACATCGTACAGATCCTGTCTACTACACCTTTCTCCTTACTCCACCTGTGATCTCTCAATTGGTGTTGCGCCGGTCCCAAGCTCGGATGAAGGAGGAGGGTGAGGCCGCGGGATACTGAAACTTGCAGACACCTGGTAGAACGAATCAAAGATGACAGCAGGAAAAAAAAAAGAATAGAGAAAAAACGAAAGGAAAAGGAGCTGAGATTAGGGACTTTGTGTGAACCTGGAGCAATACATTTATTATAAGCAATGAAAGTTCGATAGAGGTCTGCCGACATTCCTTACCAAAGAACCTAATGGTGTTCAGAAACATTAGATTAAATTCAGTTCGTGGTGAAGTTTTTATTGCTGTTAGTAGTTAACCTTGTGATGAAATTTAAATAAGATATGAATTTTTGTGGATAGACTTTATACGTGACAGTCAGAATAAAAACTTTATTTCTTTTACCGACACCCATACAAATCAAACTGCTCCTGAATATTTAAAAGAAGAATTGCGTCAGTAATGTATCCTCGATAAATTGGCGGAAAGAAAAAATTTAACGCATGTGGTAGGCGTTAAACTTTTCCATAACCGCTTTCTTGGAAATTAGTTTATTCAGTTATTCTAGAAACTCACTTGAAGTGTAAATGGAAGCGAGAATATATTTGTCGTCTTAGCAACTATTCTGTTTGAATAAGGAGCATAATAACGGACACATAAATTACTGACAACAAGATTTGGTTTTAATTCAGAGAACTAGTTTCGGTGGTGACTGAGAGTTTGTAACAAATAAATTAATAAGAGACAGTACTCATATACTTTGGTGGGGCAAGAAAGGAGAAAAAACGAAATAAAATTTAAAAGAACGCGTCATATCTAAACACAGGGAAGTTGAACAAAAGACAGTAAGTACACAAGAAACATACGAAAATATTTCAGAACTCGAATAACAAACCGGTTCCAAGATGAGTAACTCAGAAGTACGTATCGTCGATGTAGCAACACAGCGTTATCACTCAAAAAAGGTAAGGCTAAGATGTCGAGTATATTACTATTGGATTTCTTCCGGAATATTTTGTTGCAATTCTTCTATAGTTATTAATGAATCTCATACAACTGCTCGATCGCGGACATACGGTCGGCCGCGGTGGCCGAGGAGACTGAGGCGCTCCAGTCACGGTCTGCACGGCCACTACGGTCGGGGGTTCGAATCCCCCCTCGGGCATGGATATTTGTGCCGTCCTAGTTTGTAAGTAGTTCATAAGTAGTTTGTAAGTTTAGGGACTGATGACCCCGTAGTTAAGTCCCATAGACTATACAAACATTTGAACATTTTGCGGACATACGTACCTAAGACAAGAAGGTCTTACAAGTTACACCAATATCAAGACAGGCGACAGGGTTAGTCCTCTGAAGTACTAACCAGTATCTCTGATGTCAATTTCCATCAATATTTTATGTTCAGAGATTATGAATTACCTCAAAGATACGATTACTGATAATCACGATTGATTTAGCTGACGCTATACTGCGCCTTCCAGTGGCTGGGAGTGAGTTCTACACAACGCTCGAGACTACTTTGATAGACAGTGTCAGGTGCAAACATGCAACGCTTTTGCATCACTTGCGAATAAATAGTTGCCACTGTTTAAGTTTTAGCCCTCTTAAATTCGCTTATCCCCTCGCAAGGCAACACGCCATGTACAACAGCCATAGGAAGACAAAGGGGCACACCGATACTTCTTCTTTGGTGCATCATAATAATACGTGAAAACTCGTTCTGAAATTCTAATTTTGAATCTCATATTTCTTGTTTATAAAGAAGATTCTCCTTTTTTTTTTTTTTTTTTTTTTTTTTTTTTTTTTTTTTTTTTTTTTTTTTTTTTTTTTGCTTGATTTCAATTTAGTTTTATTCCTATCTTATTGAAATTTTGCTGACTTGAACTTCAAAACAAGAGGTACTTCACTCATTGTCTACATAAACTTTCTTATAGTGGATAGCGGAGGACAGTTTACTTGCGGACTTCAGCAGATACCAGCAGTTGTATTTACATTTTGAAGAAATTTTCCACACTTAACTATCAAATGAAGACTGTACTTCACAACCGACTTTGACATCGTTATTAGGAAGTTCGGTCATGGCTGAATGTTTTCATGGACAGAGAATTTACAAATTGCAACTCAGCGTGTGGTGCACGGCAAAGGGTGCCACGCAATAAACGTTGATAGTGTTTCACTGATCACCATGAAAGTTGACAGATATATGTGAATTTTTATAGGCGAAGGAAGAGATGAAACGAAGAAGAGTAATGGACAGAAAACGTTGGCAGAGAAAGAGATGGACGGAGAGAATTAGAGTATGAAAGGGACAGCGTGAATATGGAAAAAATGAACACCCAGGCAACGTCTGTTTCAACTAGCAACTAGTAACTAGTAACTAGTGTCTTGGCAAGCATGGAAGCAAACAAACTAATATTCATATGTTGTTGTTGTTATGGTCTTCAGTCCGGAGACTGGTTTGATGCAGCTCTCCACCCTACTCTATCCTGAGCAAGCCTTTTCATCTCCTCATAAGAACGACAACCCACATCTATTTGAATCTGCTTACTATACGCATATCTAGGTCTCCCTCTGCGATTTTTACCCCACACACTTCCCTCCAATGCTAAATTTACGATTCCCCGATGTCTAAGAATGTGTCCTACCAAGCGATCCCTTCTTTTAGTCAGGGTATGCCAAAAATTCCTTTTCTCACCAATTCTGTTCAGTACCTCTTCATTAGTTATGCGATCTACCCACCTAATCTTCAGAATTCTTCTGTAGCACCACATTTCAAAAGACTCTATTCTCTTCCTGTCCGAACTGCTTATCGTCCATGTTTCACTCCCATACAAGGCAACACTCCACACAAATGCCTTCAGAAAAGATTTCCTTACACTTAAATTAATATTCGATGTTAGCAAATTTCTCTTTTTCAAAAATGCTTTTCTTCCCATTGCCATTCTGCATTTTGTATCCTCTGTACTACGACCATCACATGTTATTTTACTACCCAAGTAACAAAACTCATCTACTACCTTCATTGTTTCGATACCTAATCTAATTCCTTCAGCATCGCCTGATTTTCTAAGACCGCATTCCATTATTTTTGTTTTGCTCTTGTTAACGTTCATTTTATACGCTCTCTTCAACACAGTGTCCATTCCATTCAACTGCTCTTCCAGGTCCTTTTCTGTCTCTGATAGAATTACAATGTCATCAGCAAAACGCAATGTTTTTATTTCTTCCCCCTGAACTTTAATCCCTCTTCCAAATTTTTCCTTGCTTTCCTTCACCGCTTGCTCGATGTACAGATTGAATAACATCGGAGAATGGCTACAACCCTGTCTTACTCCATTCCCAACTGATGCTTCCCTTTCATGCCCTTCGAGTCTAATAACTGCAGTCTGGCTTTTGTACAAGTTGTAAATAACTCTCCTTTCCCTGTATTTTACCCCTGCTGACTTCAGAATTTGAAAGAGTGTATTCCAGTCAACATTGTCAAATGCTTTCTCCAAATCTACAAAAGCTAAAAATGTAGGTTTGCCTTTCCTTAATCTATCTTCTAAGATAAGACGTAAAGTGAGTATTGCCTCCCGGGTTCCTACGTTCCTCCTGAATCCAAACTGATCTTCCCCGAGGTCAGCATCTACCAGCTTTTCCATTCTCCTGTAGATAATTCGTGTTAAAATTTTGCAACCATGACTTATCAAACTGATGGTTCTGTAATTTTCACACCTGTCTGCGCCTGCTTTCTTTGGAATGGGGATTATTACATTTTTCTTAAAGTCTGAGGGTATTTCGCCTGTCTCATACATCCTACACACCAGTTCAAATAGTTTTGTCATGGCTGGCTTTCCCAGAGACTTTAATAGCTCAGCGGGTATGTCATCTACTCCTGGGGCCTTGTTCCGTCCTAGGTCTTTCAGGGCTCTGTCAAATTCTTCTCTCAGTATAGTATCTCCTATTTCGTCTTGATCTACTTCCTCTTCCCTTCCTACAACATCGTCTCTAAGATCATTTCCTTTGTAGAGCTGCTCTACGTACTCTTTCCACCTTTCAGCTTTCCCTTCTTTGCTGAGAACTGGTTTCCCATCCGAGTTCTTGATATTCGTAGAGCTGCCCTTCCTGTCCCCAAACGTTTCCTTTATTTTCCTGTAGGCGGTATCTACTTTTCCCCTTCTTATACATTCTTCTACAGATTTGCATTTGGCTTCTAGCCACTCCTGCTTAGCCATTTTGCACTTTCTGTCAATCTCATTTTTTAGTCGTCTGTACTCCATTTTGCCTGTTTCATTTACTGCATTTTTATATTTTCTCCTTTCATCTATTAAATTTAGTATTTCCTGTGATATCCAAGGATTTTTTGTAGGTCTTGCCTTCCAACCTATTTTGTCCTCTGCTGCCTTCGCTATTTCGTCTCTCAATGCTACCCATTCCTCTTCTACTGTTTTATTTCCCCATGTTTCTGTCAATTGTTGCGTAAATCTCCCTCTGAAATTCTCCAGAACTTCACTTTCCTTCAATTTATCTAAGTCCCATCTCCTTATTTTCCTACCTTTCTGCAGTTTTTTCTGTTTCAGCCTACAGTTCATGACTAACAAGTTATGGTCAGAGTCTATATCTGCCCCTGGGTATGTCTTGCAGTTTAGGACCTGGTTTCGGAATCTATGTCTTACCATTATAAAATCTATCTGATACCTTCCTGTGTCTCCTGGTCTCTTCCACGTATACAACCTTCTTTTGTGATTCTTAAACCACGTGTTTGTTACGATTAAATCATGTTCCGTGCAAAATTCTACCAGGCGACTTCCTCTTTCATTCCTCCTGCCAAGTCCATATTCACCTACTATTTTTCCTTCTCTTCCTTTTCCTACTACCGAATTCCAGTCTCCCATCACAATTAAGTTTTCCTCTCCCTTAACTGTATGAATAATTTCCTCTAGCTCCTCATATATTTCTTCGATCTCCTCATCATCGGCAGAGCTAGTTGGCATATAAACCTGTACTACTGTTGTCGGTGTTGGCTTCGTATCTATCTTGACAATGATAATGCGATCACTGTGCTGTTCATAGTAGTTTACCCGCATTCCTATCTTCTTATTCATAATCAGTCCTACTCCTGTGATACCCCCAACTGATTTTGTATTTATAATCCTGTACTCACCTGACCAGAAATCCTGTTCATCCTGCCACCGAACTTCACTAATCCCCACTATATCTAACCTCAACCTATTCATATCCCTTATTAAATTTTCTAATATTCCTACCCGATTAAGGGATCTAACATTCCACGCTCCGATCCGTAGAATGCCAGTATTGTATTTCCTGATGACAACATCCTCCTGAGTAGTCCCCGCCCGGAGATCCGAATGGGGGACTATTTTACCTCCGGAATATTTTACCCGAGAGGATGCCATCATCATATGTTCATACAGTAGAGCTGCATGTCCTCGGGAAGAGTAACGGCTGTAGTTTCCCCTTGCTTTCAGCCGTTCGCAGTAGCTGTGTGACAAAGCCACATTAGCTGATGTTACAAGGCCAGCTCAGTCAATCATCCAGACTGTTGCCCCTGTAACTACTGAAAAGGCTGCTGCCCCTCTTCAGGAACCACACGTTTGTCTGGCCTCTCCACAGATACCCCTCCGCTGTGGTTGCACCTACGGTACGGCTATCTGCATCGTTGAGGCACGCAAGCCACCCCACCTCGGCAATGTCTGTGGTTCATATAGACTGTCGTATTTTAATTATTTAAAAAAAATTGAGATCGATGTTTACAAAAAATGCTTTCAAAAATTACTAATATTCATGGAC
Source organism: Locusta migratoria (assembly GCA_026315105.1). NCBI lineage: Eukaryota > Metazoa > Arthropoda > Insecta > Orthoptera > Acrididae > Locusta > Locusta migratoria. Next base: position 901,900,487 of record CM048744.1, on the reverse strand, counting down.
CTAATATGTATTTGGCTAAAATGACACAAACGTAGTTGGTAAAGATGAGTGGAAATGGATATCTCCACCTTTGTGAAGTGCGCGCCATGTACTTTCGCCGCGCGCCGCCATGCAACCACGGCGCGGAGTTCTTACGACGTCAGCCACGAGCGCCCTCTGCTGCAACTCCGCTCGTGGCCACGACTGAACGGCATCGGTCACTTGGCAATAGGACAGGCACCGATTAGGACTCTCATCAGTAGGCAGGCCTCTATCTAAACTATGTACCAGCATTCCTCAAGTCTGCTGCCCTCCAAGTTAAATATTGTATAATTTCTACGAAATATACATCTTGTTGTAATTTAACTTAGTGTGTCTAGTTTCTGCTGTCCCACTGGCTGGTCACCTCCGTACCAGCACACGCGTGCATTCTACTTTCCTGTGTCGGTCTCTCTCTACTCGGCCACCGACACGTAGGACAACCGGCAGAAACGAGACACAAAAGTGGCCACGAGTATGGGATACAAAACTTTTCCCTTAGAGCATCTGAACTGGCAGGCATTGGTAATCAGTCTCTTTGGCGCCTGGGTTAGATTCCCTCTGACTACTGGCTGCTGCCATTCAGCAGAGCTGCAGTTACTCCTCCTGCTAAATGCTGCGACGGCGCAGGCTGCCGTGAAGTTCTCCTTCCAACAAGTATCTCCAAGAGGCCCGCAACCCAAGTGTTCCCTCCAAGAAAGTCCGAAGCCAGAATCACGTCCAAACGCCGAGGCAGCCCGAGGCCCAGTCCACTGCTGTAACCGCCACTAGATCTATCTCCACAAGGAGTGCTCTCACATACGCGAGCACGCCAATCAGAATGCCGGGGGATTTTGCGGCCCCAATCGCATTCTCTCCTTCGCGTCAATGTTCCCTTAAAAAGGCATTTTATTTTTACAATCGAGACGATTTCTGCCCAAAGATATGCACTGTTTTCAGATCCTATTGGTGGGTGAAGACCCCATGTCTGAGACGAGCGAACTGACGGAGTCCTGCAACTGCTCACCTTGTACTACAGAACTTGTGTACTCATTAACGAAAAAAACTCGACTTATCGGATAACACTCTACAACGCTGGTATTTTCCGCTTATTGCTCACAGACTCGAAGGCAACTTCCAATTTTTTAACCCCTAGCAGGAATAGCATCCGCCTGGGGGTGGGGTGATGGGGGAGGGGTTAGTACGCTTCCATTGCTAACGTGGTGAAGGGAAATGATAATGCGAAGAATCATTCGGCACACGACAGTACAAATAAACACTATCAGTTACACGGAAATTGCCGCGCGGTCTGGGGCGTATTTCGTATTGGACGATCTCTACTTTCGGAAATTTGACTCCTCCCTCGAGCTTGGATACATGTGTTAAGTAGTTTGTAAGTGTTTGAGCCGATGACCCTGGCAGTTTGGTTCCTTACGATTAGAATCATTCGAACATTTAGTAATTGTAACATTTAAGCGAGGGTACAACACTACATATGTTCCCAGAGTGAATAGTAATACAAACTACACCACTTAAACCACAACAGAAAATATTCAGTTGTATGTGGAGTAACTATTACACTGGTCTGCAGTAGAGTACTTTTGTATAGATTTAAAGAGTGCAAGACACGGATGCATCTTTTAGCCCTACTCTTGAATTTTTACACCAAAGAAGCAATATGGGAATAAAAGGATCAAGTTAGGGGTATAAATTCATTTGCTGGTGACATTGTTATCCTTAGTGAAAATTAATTATATGATCTGCTAATGAGTATAGAATACTGACTGAGAGTAACCAAAATAATAATAAAAAAAACACACTGAGAAATAGCTGAAATTACATTAGCGAGAAACTTCAAGATAATGAAGTCCACTACTTCGAAAACAAAACAACATATGAAAGGCGAATCTTGTTTCAGAGCTGTGTATTAAAATTGAAATGTTGTTGCTCTTTTTAAAATTTATTATTTATTATGTCAACTGAATGTTGTCCACCATTTGAGTTTTATTACCTTTTCTGCCAACTTTGCAGATAGCTCATTAATGTGCAAATGAATAAATTGTATTAAATTAACCATCATCACAAAATAATCAAGTTATCCAAGGGTCACCACTATTTTTTTATTATTATTTTTAAAAAATAGGAAAAATTATTGAAAATATGAAACTGAGAATGTACGGTACCTAAGTGAAAGTAGTGGCGACCAGTAGTCTAATCTCACTCATATTTCTTTATTTTGTGAAAGTGTGCGTTTCCATACACTGTTGTTGGAAGCACACAAATACCCTGACCTACCCAACATAGGCAAGAGAAAACCCCTCCGAAATATATGAAAGGTGCTTGAACTCAGGTACACGATGTTCATAAATAGTTACTGTATTTAACAAAAAAAGTATGTGCCAATTCATCAAAAACACGACAAGCGTGAAAAAGTGTCAATTCCTTTTAAAAAATCATACAAAAATAATGACTTGAAATACCGCAAACAAAATTATATAATGATCGGAATACTTTTTACAGAATAAAGGACAAAACTTTAACACCAAAAGAAAAGGTACAAGTTCGACTGGCTATAATCATAAATTTGGTGTGTTAACTTATCTAAAATGTATTTAAAAAGTCAGTAGAAGATGATGACCTCGCAAACTCACACCTACGTCCCACCTATCAACCACCATTCAATAATCCTTTTCACTATTTATGCGTTGGCGCTACTTTACCATATACAGTTGAACAGCGTCACCGTCGATGGGCCGCTGATGGAAGAGCAGGCTGATGAATGCGATCGCGGATGGGAAATTATCTACCTGATTGGCGCAGCAATTACTAAAGTATTCAAGCTACGAAAAAATACAGCAATTCCAACCCAGTGGTGTATGCTGTTATTCAAGAACAGTAAATTATCCTCATTACAAGTGAGCTTGTGGTAAAACAACACCCACTTCAGAATATTTACAAGTTTCTCAGTATAACTGTGAATGCGAACAGCAATCACACAGACGCCATCTAACACTGTGCAATGGGCACAAAAATTCTAAGTCCAACAACTCGCAAGGTCTGAAAACTTCGGAGTCCTTGCCACCACTCCTCCTGCTACCAAGAGGTCCAAACCGTCTGGTGTCCTCCACGCTTCTCCTTCTCTTCTCTCACCCCACGCTCTCCTCAAGAAAAAACTTTCTTTGGCTGCCAGACTCCACCCACATGTGACGTCAAGCCAGTAAGAGAGGGGACCTAATTGTCTCGCCAATCAAATGAATTTGCCATTGCTAGCGCTACTAAGCTTCTCCCCCTCGAAAACTCTCCCAGGCCTGAGACTCACGTATGCCACAGTTCCCAGAAACAGCGTGAAGTTTAGTGTTTCACGATAGGCATCTCCAGACGGCTAAATTATTTTATTATCGCATGAGCGCCCTCTCCCATCGTGAGAGCCCTCAGCAACCTATGCCTCGCCAACGTGGCGCCGGCAAAAGTCGTAAAGTTTGGCGCTAGCCAACCACGAGGGTCCAGGCAGCGTACACAATGCTGCCGGCCCCACTTTCCCTTTGACTCCCCGGAGTGACCGAGTGAGACCGGGGCGCCTTTCTCTCCCCAAACCCCGCGGCAGGGGCGACATCTTGTACCGTATCTTTATACATCGCTGGCCAAAAAACAAGGGCAGAATTCTCTCCCACGTTTTTCGCTGGTGGTGGCAACAATTACAAACAATTACCCAGGTGGCTTATTCCCAATGAAACAAAATCATTGAATGATCACTTCTATCATTTGGCATTAATAATTTGAAGAATTTAAAATACAAAGAACCCAACATTCAATTAAATCGACAGACTAAATGAAATTGGATAACATGAATATAAATAGTATTACTACCTCTTAAAGTAATGACTTAGTATTATAATCTCTACAGTTAAAAGGTAGAGGTTTAGCTTTTCGCCTTACAGCAGAAATTAATTGGAAAATATTTAATGTGAAAATGTCGAAGATGAAAATCTTATTCTGCAATATTTTTCTGACAACTTACATTGTTCATAAACAACCGTGTACACGGTACAGTGTCATTAAATATTTCATTACAGTTTAGGTTATATACCTGTCATAATTTTTCGTTGTCTACATGTCGAAGTAAACTTTTTTCAATCTCATGTGGGAAAATTCAAAATATTTTACACTGTGCAGTCATTGGAAGATGAAACTTTCGAGTGCTCCATTGAGTATCCTGATTACTGGCATCAGGCAGATAAATTTGACTAATCATTATAAGGATACATTTATCTCTCCGTAACTGAGCTGTTCAAGAATCTTCTTTTTAATTCCTACTTTGTCAAAACTTAAATTTATTTTATAGATCTAACACAACCCTCACCCTGATCATTTGCTGGCAATCATATTGACAAAACGTGAAATTGGAGCAGTGTCACGACTGCTATCTTTCATTTCCGTTCTGTTTCATCTTTTTAGCTGTAAGAACGCGCAGTGATGTTGCTCTTCATATGTGCCGCTAGATTTGTTGTGTTTCCGTCAGTTTTCTATTGCTAAATTCGAAGAGACAGTCCAGAAGAAGTCCGGTTTCTTCAAAAACGTCTTGATTACCACTTTGCTAACAATGGTACAATAAAGGTGGTCGATGAGTGAGTCGCTTAGTTTCGTTACACATCGGATTTTTACGTAACACTTCACGTCGACTGTCCTGTTTCTTCATCGCTGCCCACACATGCGATGATGGAGTTCATGTTGGTAGCACCGGTCACCGGTTACGTCCGCATTCCCATGGTACATTTCGCCCCACCGCGAGAACCAATCTTTCTTCTCGAGAAATTTTACGCAACGTGATGGCCCGTTGATGGACAGTGTTAATTGGTTTAGAGATTCCTTAATACAGTGTTAGTAAAATTGTGTTATACCGCAATTTCATACGAAAAATTTCAAATAGTCACCGGTAACTGAAAAAATAGAATATAAAATAAAAATATCGACATCGATATTGCCATTTTGAAATTGCTTTATCAGTATAACGTAAAAATGATATCACCAATGTACACTCCTGGCGATTTAAATTGCTACAGAACGAAGATGACGTGTTAAAGATGCAAAATTTAACCGACAGGAAGAAGATGCTGTGTTTTGCAAATGATTAGCTTTTCAGAGCATTCACACAAGGTTGGCGCCGGTACCGACACTTACAACGTGCTGACATAAGGGAAGTTTCCAACCGATTTCTCATACAGAAACAGCAGTCGACCGGCGTTGCCTGGTGAAACGTTGTTGTGATATGCCTCGTGTAAGGAGGAGAAATGCATACCTTTGATAAAGGTCGGTTTGTAGCGTATCGCGATTGCGGCTTATCGTATCGCAACATTCCTGCCTGCGAACCAATGACTGTTAGCAGAATATGGAATCGATGGGTTCAGGAGGGCAATACGGAACGCCGTGCGGGATACCAACGGCCTCATGTCACTGAGATGACAGGCATTTATCCGCAAGACTGTAACGAATTGTGCAGCCACGTCTCGATCCTTGAGTCAACAGATGGGGACGTTTGCAAGACAACAACCATCTGCACGAACAGTTCGACGACGTTTGCAGCAGCATGGACTATCAGCTCGGAGATCATGACTGCGGTTACCCTTGACGCTGCATCACAGGAGCGTCTGCGATGGTGTACTCAACAACGAACCTGGGTGCACGACTGACGTCATTTTTTCGGATGAATCCAGGTTATGTTTACAGCACCATAATGGTCGCATCCATGTTTGGCGACATCGTGGTGACGCACATTCGAAACGTATTCGTCATCGCCATACTGGCGTATCACCCGGCGTGATAGTATGAGGTGCCACTGCTTACACGTCTCGGTCACCTCTTGTTCGCATCGACGGTACTTTGATCAGTGGCCGTTACATTTTCAGATGTGTTACGACCCGTGACTCTACCCTTCATTCGATCCCTGCGAAATCCTACATTTCAGCAGAATAATACACGACCGCATGTTGCAGGTCCTGTACGGGCCTTTCTGGATACGAAAAATGTTCCACTGCTGCCCTGGCAGCACATTTCCAAGATCTATCACCAACTGAAAAAGTCTGGTGAATGGTGGCCGAGCAAATGGCTCGTCACTACACGCCAATCACGACTATTGATGAACTGTGGTATCGTGTTGAAGCTGCATGGGCATCTGTACATGTACATGTCATCCAATGACTCAATGCCCAGGCGTATCAAGGCAGTTATTACGGCCATTTCACATGATCTATGCACCCAAATTGCGTGAAAACGTAATCATATGTCAGTTCTAGTATAATATATTTGGCGGATGAATACCCGTTTATCATCAGCATTTCTTGTTGGTGTAGCAATTTTAATGGCCAGTAGTTTATATTTATAATTTTGGATGAAATGATCGATACTTCTGAGAACACGGCAGTACCCCCGCCAAGTCGAGCGCTCACAGCCATACCATCCTCTAAGTCGTTCCCAGTACCTTCTATCGCCCTGTACCTTCGTTGTGCATAAAGCTAGAAGCCTGAAATTTCGATGTCCAAGAGAACTTGCTACAACTAGCTACATTTACAAATTATACTGCTCTACACCTTACAGTTTAAGAAATATCAGCAGTCGAAAATCACTACTTCTGTCACTTATCGATCATCAAAATTCGAAGGTACATCTAGCAGACATAAAAGCTACCATTTCCGTGGTGTTCAACATGTAATGGAAGAAAAACGTCAAACACCCGTCAATATCAATCCCAGGTGCGAACGCATTTTTTTAAAAAAAATGTTTGTAAAGTCTATGGGACTTAACTACGGGGTATCAGTCCCTAAACTTACAAACTACTTATGAACTACTTACGAACTAGGACGACACAAATATCAATGCCCGAGGGGGATTCGAACCCCCGACCGTAGTGGCCGTGCGGACCGTGACTGGAGCGTCTTAGTCCCCTCGGCCACCGCGGCCGGCGAACGCATTTTCGCCAAACGAAAGAGTATCTGCTAACTATACAAGCTGGTGCAAGCAAGCATTGGTACTGGACTCGAGGTGAAGCACTAGAGTTACATGGAGCAACCGCAGTTCGAATCGCGATGGGCTGCATGTATGCAATGTTTTCACTTTTCATTTTAACCTAGTCGTCACCTTTCAACGATGTGAGGAGTCGTCAGAAATAACTCGTGGCACCTGATTAGACAATGAAGTATCAGGTTAGTCTGGCTATTTGTTTTCGAAAAACATCCCGGTTTCCGAGTATGTGGTTACTTTACACGATATGCAACAGTAATAATAAAATATACTGGCTTACAAGACACCATTGTAGTTCGTTTCGCCTCTGATCCAAGTGCACTGACAGAAAGGAATACTTCTGTATCTCGGAAGCCATTACAGACATTTCAGTTGGTAAGATATAGCTTACATTTGTGCAAATGGAACCAACACAAATGATAGATACATTGTAGCTTGTGAAAGTCCAGCTTCTATGTTTTTTACGAATTTGCCATTATTTTAAAGGACATGGTTCGGCATGAATACATGTTAGTGTATAGGAACCTTAAGAGTGCAGCATAAATTGCCACGGATGAAACGAGCGGCAATAACATATCTAACCTGTATCCCAGATCGAACAATCTGGTCCTTTATTCTACATCTACATAGACACTCTGCAAATCACATTATGTGCCTGCCAGAGGGTTCTTTATCCACTTTCATAACCTTTCTCTGCGGTTCCATTCTCTAATACCGCGCTGGAAGAAAGAACACCTAAATCGTACCATTTTCGATCTGATTTCATTTTTCGGGATAGTCAAGTCTCCCTATGTAGGTGGGTGCTAGCAAAAGATTTTCACATTCATAAGTAAAATTCGGTGATTGAAATTTCGTAAATAGATTTCGCCGCAACGAATAACGTCGTTCTTTTAATGATTTCCACCTCGAATCGTGCAAAATTTCCATGACGCTTTCCCTCCTGTAACGTGATAAAACAAAACGTGCTGCCCTACTCTGGACCTTCTCAATGCCTTCCGTCAGTCCCGCCTGGTGAGGGTCCCACACAGGGCAACAGTAATCCAGGAGAGGACGCACGAATGTGATGTAGATAGTCTCTTTCGTGGAGCTGTTGCATCTTCGAAGCTTTCTGCCAATGAAAGTAACGTTTGGTTCGCCTTCTCCAGAATATTTTCTATGTGTTCTCTCCAGTGTAAGTTGTTCGTAATTGTAACTCCTAGGTATCTGGTAAAATTTTCGACCTTAAGGATTGACTGATTTATCGTGTAATTGAAGTTCAGCGGATACCTCTAGTGCTCATGTGTATTACTTCGCACTTTTGATTATTTAGTTGCCAAAAGTAATTCGGTCACTTCATTGTTTGTTTGGTACTTTTATTATTTATTTATTTATTTATTCGTAATAATCACCAGCTAATTTGGAAGGATTTACATATTACAGTGTACACTATGACATTTGTATGCTATGTAAGTAATTACTGAACTTCCTTTCTACCACTTTCAAACATAATACTCATCTTTTTAACATTATCATGTATGGGGGTTCTGCTCGCTGCAGCATTATACTCCTGGGGCGTCGTGGTAGAAATAAAAACTCGTAGGTACAATTTATCACTTCTTCTTTAATTTGCAATTAAACTTCTCCACCAAAACATATACAAATTACAAAGCATCAGCACGGAATTACTTCCATTTCAAAACACAGAGTAACAAAGATTCCAGAGCACTCGACAAATGACAAAACTCGAACTCCGCCAAAACTCGAACTCCCCCATGCAAGGCGGTGAGGCAAATATATAACATTGACAATAATGATGTTACATTACGCATTGTTCATAACAATTGAATATACTAATTTACAATTAACGAACACAACAGTAAAACATGTATACAAAAATAATCACAATATAAAATGAAAACTATGCATACAATAATTTTAGATGGCACATGTATTTTTAAGACGAAATTTCCGATCTTTCTGTTAACAACAAAGTGCGATGTTAAATATCAATTAATTTGTTAATTAATATATATTACATGTTCCTAACATATATTGAGCTATCAATTGTATTGTTAGTTCTGAAACTAGGTTTAAAATATCACGTCAGTCAATATATACAAAGAAACACGATATACAAATTTTGACTTTACAGTAATTAAAACAATTAGCTGATCTACACAACTTGTTTATGAGCCTAACATACATACAATGCTATTAATTTTCATTTCTTTTTGTTTTTTACAAAATATTTTACAATTCGTCTGTTTAAGTCTTGAAATAACATACAATGACACAACTATTGTTTATAGAACTGTCTGGAAAGCAAATATATGAATCTCCTAATTAATGAAAACTATCACTCGTTTTAATCACAGTATCACCCAGACACTGTCCTACACTGATTCCTAGGCTGGCTATTACGTTTTTAACTTCACACGCAACATATATCACAACTGAACCACACGATTACAGATCCAACGCAGATGGTATCGTAGGATGACATTGAGATGAGAGGACCAGGTAGACGGTATCGTACGGTAACATTGAGATGAGGGGGCCAGCAGTGTCGTTACAATACCCCCCCCCCCCATCAGCTCGACGATGCCCTCATAAGTCTAGGTGATGTAAGACTGTGGATGGCTTGGACCCGGTGGCTGGCTTGGCTGCATCAGTACCTCACTTAGCCCTGTCTGGGGATGGCACAGCACAGTCCACATGCACAGCATCACCAAATCCTGAAAGATCCAAGTGCAGTAAGTAGGTGACAAGGGTATGGCCTCCCAAGAGCAGAGGGCAGAATCAGGAACAGCTGACACTCGAGAATCTGCCACACTGAACTTGTCTGACCTTTTTAAGCATCAAAACAAAATACACAAGAAAACATATGACAAAAATATCCACATAAATATACTGTAAAATTTACTGTTCTCATTCACAAAATCATTGGACACTAACATTGATTAATTGATTCTATCATGACTTCTATCAATATCTCAAATACTTGAACTCTTTAATACTCAGGCAACAATTTGAATTCAGATTTTAACTGTGACATAAATTAATACATTGAAAAATCTAACTGAACAAACTATATCGAAATCAAATTCTTATTAACATAAAAAAATTACATACATACATTTCATATCTTAACACTAAAGACGAAAGATAGAATGATAGATATGAGATAATTTCAACAGGTTACAGAACGAGTAGGAGATGTGGCACCAGAAACCGCAATCAGAAGTATGCTACCACATAGCTAGAAACCCAGTGCTTGCCAATGCACTTAACACACACAGAATGTGTACTTTCCTGAGGTTTACAAGAGTTTATACCCAACATATTGACAATACTCAAGATATTTCATCAAAGAATACATATATACAAAACTCTTATAGCTACAATAAATTTTACAAGAACAGCACCTGTACAAAGTCTTATTATTATGCACTACTGTCTGTATGGCTTTAGTTCTGTTATATTCCTCAGTCCAAATGGTTTTCCTGACTTGGGATACTCTAACATGTAAGCGTTAGGATGAGGGTTTCCCACAACTTTGAATGGCCCGATATATATGTCAAAGAATTTCTTGAGTTCGTGGTTGATAGCCTTATATCTCTCTTGCGATTTGACCAAAACCATTTGTCCGATTTCAAATCTGGTAGTTTTCAAACTTCTGTCATGTCTTCTCTTCCTGGCTTCAGCTTGTTCCTTCATAGTTCTATCCTCTCTCTCTTGTTTGCTCAATTCTTTACAAGGTGGATAGTTGACGAGTTTACTGATTAGGTAATGCGATGATTTTCCAAACATGATTTCGTAAGGGCAGAATTTCGTGGAAGTGTGTTGAATGCTGTTCAAAATCTCTTCAAATTCATATACATAATCCATCCATGATGCATGATTTTTGTTGCAATATGTCCTGAACAATCTGCCAATTTCCCTCATGTATCTTTCTGCCGGATTACTGGAGGGTGGTATGCCAAAATCAATATGTGTGTGATATGTTCATCTTGTATGAATGATTTCCAATGCTTCGAGGTAAACTGAGTTCCATTAGCAGACAAGATTTTCTTAGGTTTGCCGATTGTCTGAAAATAGTCATTTCTGAATTTGTTGATTATGGTTATGCTGGAGGCTTTCTTCACGGGATACAATTTAATAAATTTAGAAAACAAATCCACTGCAACAAATATATAGCTATAACCACCTCTGGTCTTGGGAAGACTTCCATAAAAATCCACAGCTACAGTTTCAAGTAATTCTTGTGGCAAGATGTTCTGCAGGAGACCTTTACATGTCTGATTGGACACCTTGACTAGTTGGCATCTGTCACATGTAGTCACTAATTTCTTAACTCTCCTGGCAATGTTATAAAAATAGATCTTCTCTTGTATTTTCTGTATACACTTTTGAATACCACAGTGGCCAAAACATTCACGTACGTACTTTATTAATACATCAACACAGTTCTCGGGCCAAAACAACTTCCATTTATCACTGTCGACACTCATACGTCTAAACAACATGCCCTTGTATGTCTTATAGTATTGCCCTACCTTGTCTTCCCCGTTTTTGCCTAACAAGCTCTTGACTAATCTCCAGTTATCGTCATGGTTTTGGCATCTGCTAATCTTGTCACAATTTTTTCGAATTTCTGCTTCTTCTTTAATACCTTTCAGGTACATGACTCTGAATTCTTTTTCACAGGCTCCACTGATATCTTCAAATTCACCCCCCACTGGCAAACGAGAGAGTGAATCCGCAACAAGATTGTCCTTGCCCTCAATGTATTGACAGAGAAATCAAACTGTTGCAAGAACAGTGCTCATCTGGTAATCCGGTTATGGCAAAGTTTTCACTCCTGAATGTAGGTCAAAGCCTTATGGTCTGTGAATACAATAGTTTTGTGGCCTAACAAGTAGTTTCTAAATTTTTTGACAGCCCAAAAAATTGCTAAAAGTTCCTTTTCTGTCACGGTGTATACCTTCTCGTGTTTCTGTAATGCCCTGCTTGCAAATGCAATGGTCCGGTGTTCTGGCTGGTTATTAATGGTTTTCACTTGAAACAAATGAGCACCAATTCCATAATCACTACTGTCAGTACTTAAACAAAACGGTAATGACAAGTCCGGTCTATATAAAATATTGATTTTACAAAGCAGCTTTTTTTTATACCTTCAAAGGCTTGTATGCATTCTTCTGACCAATTCCAAACAGTATTTTTCTTCAGCAGGTTGTTCAAACATGGTGCATTCAAGGATTGAGTACTTATATATTTGCGGTAAAATTTGCCAAAGAAAGATTTCAGTTGTTTCTTGGTTTTGGGCACAGGAAACTTTGCTATTGCTTCAATTTTCTCATTGTCTGGGAGTATACCTTCTTTAGTTACAATGTGACCAAGAAATTTTAACTGTTCCACAGCAAATTTACATTTTTCTAGCTTAAGAGACATCCGTCCTGCTCTTAATCTTCTGCACACTTCTTCCAGTAAGCTTATATGTTCTTCCCGGGATTGACCAGTGACAAGGATATCATCCACATACACAGTTAACTTTTCAACAAGATCTTTGCCTAATACCAAATCCAATGCTCTGATAAATTCAGCTACAGAAACATTTAATCCGAATGGGACCATGCAGTACTGATAGCTTCTTCTGTTATTAAAGGAAAGCAGTGTACTTCCTTGAGTCTCTGTCAAGTGGCACCTGATGAAAACCAGAAGTAAAGTCCAGGCTAGTCATTTATTTTATATTTTCAAATTTATACAAGAGTTCGTCGATGCTCTCTGCATGGTCAGTTTCCCTTTCTAAAAACTTGTTCAGATGTCTGGAGTCAATTACAATTCTCACTTCTCTATTCTTCTTGGATATCACGATGAGCGGGTTGTTGTATTCACTTGTACTCCTCTCAATTATGTTCCAGTTTTCCATCTTTTCAAGTTCTTTCTCTACATCTTTCCTTTTTGCAATAGGGATACCGTATGGTTTGATGGAAAATGGTTCGTGTGGTTTGACCCGCAAGGTACATTGGTAGTTTTTCACTCTCCCCAGTCTGTCCTTGAACACATCATGATAGTTCCAGAAAACTCTTCTCAGCTCTTCTTTTTGTTCTTCATCTAATTTGTTGGCTTCCTGCACCTTGGTATTTACGAGTTCATGGTAATTTATATCCTCCATGGGATCTTCACGCACTTCATGCATATCTGCTACATCTCTCTTATGATCTAATAAATCCAATTCTAGACTCTGCTTATTCAGACTATTCCCATTTTTCAATAGCAGAGCAGTACAATGTAAAATACCAGTCATTGGGTCCACAAACATAACTTTTCTTCCTCCCCAGTCAAATACAGCATTCACTTTCATGATCCAGTCAGTTCCTGACAAGATATCCTCAGACAGATTAGTTATGACAAGACATCCTTGACATAGATTGACATCATTCACACTGAAGTTCAACAAGGCTTGCCGGTTAACTACCTTGCTGTGTCTGCCAGTAGCACCCTTGATCTTGATTCCTACAACAGGCATCTCCATGTAGTCTGGTACATGTTTCACCCAATCTCTAATTTGTTCAGAAATTCCACTGATTGGACTACCTGTATCAACTAACACTTCCTTGCCTTTTCCATTAATAAACACGGTAATATACGGGCATCCAGTGACATCATATTGTATATCTTCCTCTTATTCATGAGTAAGATCTTCAATAATATCTTCATGTTTCATAGTACAGGAATCATCATTAGCTTGCACATGATTCAGGAACACATTACTTTCAATAGTTTGACAAGCCATATATCCATTTGCAACCCAATGATCATTGGTAACACACTGGTCTAACTTAGGCACATTATCTTCTAGCTCATGATATTTACACAGTAACTTATCTAGAACATTGGCTTTCTCTTTCTTATCAATGTATCTCTGTATGACACAATGCAAGATTTCTTTTTCCTACCTCTTCAACACTGTGATCCTCTGACTTCTCTAAACGCACACTAGACAAAACATTATAATCTTCATGATCCTCGGTCCTCACAGTTTCATGAGCAGTAACATTCAGTCTGTCTTCAGCATCTTCAACCTTATCATTTAGCAAATTACACAGTCCAAACACATCTTGTTCTTCACATGTTTCAACACCATGTATGAATGAAGGGCTTTGTGCTTTCCAAAGCAGTTGATGACTGACTGCAGACGTGAAAACAGTTATAAAATCATATAAAACTCATTTCTGACGCTTGTTTTGATGTTACACATGAACGTGCAATGCATGATGGTTCCAATAGGTTTAATTGTGCTGCAGATAGCATTTGCAGAAACGTGAGTGTGCTTGGAGTAAAATCACATTAAGAACTTTCCTACCGCAATGGAAATCTTTCCAAAATGTCTTGCTGAAAATTCTCTTAAGTGAAATTTTCTGAATACTCTATGCCACTCTTGAACACAGAATACAGAATTACGGATTCGATATTGAGGGCGAAGTTGCAATATTAGTCCTACAGAACTTCCTGAAATAGACGTTATTGATTTGTATCTTGAATTCGGAACTAATGCAGCGTACACTATACTGCCAAGTTCACTAAATAACTATGCCAAACTGAGCTTGTTGTGCAAAGGCACTTCCAGCTGGATTCCACAATGATGTAAATTACAGAAATCCGTGTGTTATTTAAGAAGTTATTATTAATGCTCTCATACGTGAGATTTTCGTCAAGAAAAAAAAAATTATGTGCTGTAATTCTCTTAAGTTACAACTCTACTGATTCTAGGCCCTAGATTCATATAATTTTATGTATTTTCACTCCATACAACTGTGTTCATTACAAAACAATGCTTCTTTTTATAGACTGAAATAGTTAATTTTGAATTAATAACTGTTGCTTGAAATAAACTAAACATTCAAAGAATGTCGTGCAAAATTACAATATATTTCCAGTTATACATGAAAATATACCTTATTCGCAACTTAAGTGTATTCTGAAGTTCACAAACTGATATGAAATGCAACACTAACTTGATATTTTTATAGTGATTCACGACACATTGCAGTACATGTACATGATGAAAGGATTAAACATTAACAATGTAATCGACTTTTCAGACTAACCAAATATTGATGCATTAAAGCCTCTAAAATAAACTAAAAGAGACAAGAAACGGGTTTTAAGAAAATAGGTAGCTGATGCACATAATGTCATACAAGTTGAAAAAATAAAAAATAAAATTAACGACTACATACAAAAAGAAATAAAATTCCATCAAAAACATAAAATGACCAAAAACGCAAAGCTCGTGGCGAATTCCGACCATCGCAGAAAGTTGTTATCCGGAGAACGACTGTAAATGGTATATGTATTTACGGTTGCTCTCACAGCCACTGCGCCAATTGCCAATTAAGTTTGCACGGACGATATAAAAGCAATGTAGAAGATTCCATCTATTGAGAAACTGTTTAGCTAACGTGAACGACAGCTCATGCAGTTGTTTAGAGTCTTTACACAAGCCAAGTTTATCACGAGATTTCCTGATTCATATGTCGATACACAACAGCTGTTGAATTTGTCGTTTCCAATTTGTTACTTTACCTGAGTTCTCATTCTGTCCAACTTGAAGTAACAAACGATGTTCAGTTGTACCCGTAGAATTCTTGAACTTTTTAAACCTGTCCGGTTTACCACCTCATCAACGTATTTAAAGAAACAATTCTATAATTATGTTAATTAGAAATATTAATGCTAATCAGGAATTAATTAACGGTGCAAAATTAGTGGTAGCTCACTTAGGCGAGTACATCAGCACTGCTAAATTCATTGATAAAACTGTGCTAATACCCCGCATTAACCTCACACCTTCTGATCCAACCGTGACTTTTGAAATGATAAGAAGACAATTCCCAATAAAAGTAGCCTTTGCTATGACCGTAATTAAAGCACAATGTCAGACATATCAAAGGTTAGGATTATATTTACCAAAACGTGTTTTTTCACATAGACAGTTATATGTAGCTTTATCACGAGTTCGCTCACTCAGTTCAAATGTTCAAATGTTTGTAAAGCTTATGGGACTTAACTACGGGGTCATCAGTCCCTAAACTTACAAACTACTTATGAACTACTTACGAACTAGGACGGCACAAACAACCATGCCCGAGGGGGGATTCGAACCCCCGACCGTAGTGGCCGTGCTGACCGTGACTGGACCGCCTCAGTCACCTCGGCCACCGCGGCCGGCTCGCTCACTCAGTGATATTTAAGTTTGTTCTAAAGAAACATACTGCAAAAAGTAAATGTTTGTAAATCAGTCGGACCAAACTGCGTGGTCATCAGTCCGTAGCTAACAAACTACTTAAACCAAGGTAAACTAACCTAAGGACAATACACACACACACACACCCATGCCCCAGGGAGGACTCGAACCTCCGACATCAAGCAACCGCGCGCTCCGCAGTGAGGTGCCTTAGACTGCTCGGCTACTCCACCGTGGGGCCAAAAAGTAAACTATGATCACTTTATAACTACTAACATTGTTTTCAAAGAAGTTTTGTAAAATAAACAAGTTTACAAGAAATAAAATAAACATAAAAAAGTCAGTATCTTATTTTTTATGTTTCGCAATTAATCATATTGTATTTCATTATATAAATTTTCCTACAATTTGTTACTACTATTCATGGTATTCGGAATAGAGCGCAAATTCTTTGCACAGGTCAACTAGTAAACTAATATTTAAAATACTTTATCCATATGTGAGTGTACTTTATCGTTATCAACAGCCGAAGGGCAGTGATACACCAGTCGCTGCAATACCAGATCAACTTTTGCAACATGAGAAAGCAGCACTGACGTCTGATCTGTATGTCACAGCTCTGATTCAGTGTGAAGACGTTTAAATTCGATTCGATTAGTTGGTTCGTCCCATTGATCCATGTTGAAGCGATCCACGTGGATGTGTAACTCGTAATTTTTTAATGTTTTTTTGTTTTGTTTTGCAAGTTGATAATATAATATTACTAATACAGGTACATACAGTTTTCAAAAGCTGGTAATATAATAATACTAATATATGATTACAGATACATATATCATTTGGTTCTATTTAAGAGATCGTCAGTGGAGTAGAAGGAGTTGGCACCTGGAAAGTCTTTTAGGCTCCTTTTGAACTGATCTTTATTTTTTATGGTTGTTGGTAAGTTATTGAAAATTTGCGTTCCTGAGTAGTGGACCCCATTTTGAACTAAAGTAAGTGCTTTTATGTCATTGCATAGATTAATTTTGTTCCTAGTATTGTAGGTATGAACTGAGCTGTTTATTGGGGAAAGGGATATATTATTTAAGAGAAATTTTATTACGGAATAAATATACTGAGAAGCAGTAGTTAATGTACCCAGTTCTTTGAAGAGGCTTCTGCAGGATGTCCGTGAATTTACACCACAAATACGTTTTACACACTTTTGGACTCTGAAAACTTTTGCTTGACTTGAAGAGTTCTGTGACATAATGGAATGAAAGTAAGTAACGTATGCAAGCTTTTTTTATCTTTATGTCTAGTATGTCTGATACCACTCCTATTGCATTTGTTAAGTCGTTTCTGCAGTTCTGTGGTGTGCTACTCTCAATTGAATTTGTTATCAATCTGTAATCCCAAGAATTTTATACTGTCAACGTCTGCTATCTGCTCTTCTTCGTACTTTATGCATACATTGGATGGGAATCTCTTAGATGTTCTGAACTGCATGTAGTTAGTCTTTTCAAAGTTTAATGTCAATGAGTTGGCATTAATCCATTTATTAATGTTAATGAAAATATTAGCAGACCTTTCTAAAACTAAGCTCGACATGCTATTTATTGCAATACTTGTATCATCTACAAATAAAACGAAATCTCTTCTGGTAGTGTAACTGATGAGAGGTCATTAATGTACACAAGAAAAAGCAATGGCCCTAAGATGGATCCCTGTGGAACACCACATGTAATTTCTTCCCAAACTGATGATGACTGTTGGCTTAATTCACTAGTCCCTTACACTGACACATTTTGTTTCATGTTAGCAAGGTAAGTGTTGAACCATTTTGCAGGATTTTCTGTGACCCCACAGAATTCTAATTTACTTAAAAGGATATGTAGCAGCGGTGACACTCAGCAAATGGCGGCAGCTATGAGTACTGGTTTCTTCATCTTGTTCACTTTGCACGGGGCTGTACATTCAATCGCGTGCTCTTTGTACACCGTGTTAGCTCCCACGCCACTGTGAGACGCCCGGCTCCTCCTTGTACTCCTGTTGGCCAGACGCGCCGCCGCCGGTTGGCAGCCAGTGGTGGCGGCCCCTGCCTGCCACCATTGGGCTTTACGACGTCCACTTGTCGCCATTGGTGTCCGGGCCGTTCTCTTTTTTTAACAGCTCTTCAAATATTTACAATACATCCTGTCGACAGTTATCTATAAACGGCATTTTTCAGTTTTCGTAAATCTTACTCCGTTAACAAGATACGGCCGAAAAACTGCTATATTTTGCTAGAAAAAGTGCGTATTGTGCTGAAAAACGGCGTTCTGACAGCTCTGAAACTTACCATGCGATTTGAAAAAAGGTACTGGGCGAAAATATTTGATTTTTGCAGATCTTATAGATTGAAATCTTCGGTCGATGAAGGGATGACTTTTGTTTTTGTTTACTTGACAGTTAATATGCAGCATCCGGTTTAGTGAACTATTGCATCATATTTTAAAGAGCTTGCAGCGGTAAAAACACATTGCGTAGACTTCTCGTGTGGTTGACTTTAGGTTACACATAGCTTGGTATGAAATGTAGATAACATATCGAAATTTTATTTAAAGTTTACAGCAGAGTGAAATCTGATGTTGTTCTTGAGATATCGGCCCGTGAATGAAGGCAAGCAACATTAATAGGTTCGAAAACGCTAAATTTTGGTATCAAATATTCCAACTGTGTGCATTAGCAAACCTACACTTCTATTTATGGCAAATCGTTGAATTTTTAAATGCATTCTAATATTATGATTCCGGAAAGCTTTGAAAGTTTCTCCGATAATGCTATCCATTACCGAGATCTGTAGATTCCAAGTTACCGCCATATTCATGACAAATATGCATGTAATATCCGGTCTGACGTGTAATTATGGTTTTAACCAACGTAGCAAACGTACAACAAAGGTTCTTGGTTTGGAGGTCCCGAAACCTGTTTTTCTAGTCGCCGTTTATTCACCGATAACATTTATAAAAGTTACAAATCATCGGAAATCTTTCAGGCCACTGGACGTGGAAAATTCGTCATCGTAATGGTTGGATCAACGTGAACGACTTGAATAATCTTGAAATAGCAACATCATATAAAAATAATTCTCAGGTGGACTCGAAAATATTTACATGCTTTATATGGAACGATATTGATAGCGATTAAGAGTGTTCTTTGAAGTAGTTAAGCGTATTTAGCAATCATCTTAATGTGAAGCTCTTTTTAGGAAGAAAACTACTACATAGTCAATTTGGTCTGACGTTTGTACGAATGTATCAAGGTATGCGCATGCGCATGCGCATACCAAAATTTTTGGTTAGGGTGTCGGAATGAGGATTGAAGTAGATGGTTCCACACCTTTGTGTCAGAGAGTATATTCGCCTTTTCTGTGCTCCGACAGGAGCATTTTTCAGTTTGTAGACTTCTTACATCATGATGCGATACTACACCCAGAAAACTTTTATGGCATCTGACTCTCGCCGCGGAAGTTTAGTTTAAGTAGTTTATAAGTCCAGGGATTGAAGACGAAAGCAGTTACGTCCTTTAGATACACAAACATATGAACATTTCTGTGAATAATATTTTAGACTGAAAGTGTCGATAAAGGTATCAAAGACTTGATGAAAATTTAAAATTACGGCAACACATCGAGTTTTCTTATTCATAAAAACAATTTTTAATTAAAAGTATATATCTGCGACGCTTGTCGCTAGCACCCGTACTCTCTGTCAGCAATATGTTTGACTATTTTTTGTTCCTGATATTCAACTTATTCATATGGGCTGAAGAGAAAGCAGACTTGCTCATGGTCTTTCTTGTTTTTACAGTGGCACTGATCGGACTACTACCACAGAGCGATCTTCAGTAAAAATTGTGCGATCTTTCGATGTTTTATTTGGAAATAATGACCAAGTTAATCAAAGAAAATTAAAAAAAAAACCAACACAATTTTCTGTGTGTTCTACAAGTTTATTTTTGTTTACTTAACCGGCACAGTATTTGCTGGGGTACAGTTTTTTCTTGCACTTAAAACCGTCGCGCCGATCCCCGTTATCGGGGCAGGTGCAGTGTTCGCACCCTTTCCTGTTAAAGAATCTTTCTCCCGGAGTGCAGCGGTGTTTCCATGGCACGGGCTCTGTACAGAAAGAAAATTAAAAAAATATTCTCAGTTGCAATGAATTATCAGAAAACGTAAGTTCAGCTCTCCAGCCAGCACCACCACCAGTAAAGAGAAACTGAATAAAAACGTGTTATTTTGATTTATTTGTGTGTTCTGTCCATTAATTCTCACGCCAGTTGTGTGTATTTGCCTTTTTAGACACATTCTCGCATTTCTCAACCGTATTGCTTAATAAATGTGTATTTGCGACGCCTTTACCGTTACAGTAATTTTGTATAGTTTCACCTGTGTAATTTCGTAGTCGTAATTTGACTTCCGCATGTCAATCTGTCTTCTTGACATAGTTCTCGCATTTATGTTAGTAATTTCTACTGTACAGTTCGACATCTTGATTTGTCTCTGTTCGTATTTGCCTTTGTTTGAGTATTGTAGTAGTCCAATATATTATATATAGACACAGTGTTTGCAGCGTGTAGATGCGACCTTGCTTGGTGTTGTGGTTGTGGCCAGCCCAGGTAGTGCTCGCATTGAGGGTGACAGTGACTCTTCACCCTTGGCCGAATGGGCGTGGCAGGCATCGAAACAGTTCCTGGGGACTAATTGTGAGACCTCGTCAGATCATCTTACCAACAGGTTTGCGGCACGTTCCATGAAGGAAAAAGTTCCTGATGCCGGATGTTGCCATTTGCCCTGAAGTCACCCCTAAGCCTACAAAATCCAGGCAGTCTCAGGTGGGGCGGGTGTGGGGGGGGATGTTACTTGTAGTTGGAAGCTCCAACATTAGGTTACTAATGGGGCTCCTTAGGGCTACGACTGGTCTGAAGCGGGTAAATTCCAGTGTGCATGGGTACAGAATATATTCTCAGTTATGAGAGTGGATTCGCGGTTTTTCGTCAGAAATTTCATATAGGACACAGATCGTAGTAACTGACAAAAAGTCATCGAATGAAACATAGTAGGTATCTGGCGTTCCTTAGGGAAGTGTTATAGAGCCCTTTTGATTTCTTTGTCTTCATGAACGACTTATCAGACAATTTGAGAATATAAGCAGCCCTCTTAGGCTGTTTGCGGATCATGCTGTCATTATTTATCGTCTAGTGCATTCACCGGAGGATCGAAAGAAACTGCAAAACGATTAAAGTAAATGGTGAAGATACTGGCAATTTACTCTAAAAAGTGAAAAGTGTGAGGTCGTCTTCTTATCACTAATAAGGAGAGCTTCCTGTCTCGGAAAGTCTTTTAGGGAATGGACTTTGCGAGATAGTAGTATATCTTGAGGGTGTCCATTGACAGAAGTCCTAGAGCGCACTATCCAGAAAATTCAGAGAAAATGGGCTCGAAAATATTACGCACAGCACACGTACAACTAACAGGCTCGTCAGTGAAGATTGTGTTGTATCAGGGTCTATTCTCCAATGGCTTCACATAATAGTAAAAATAAAGTTATAGCAAACTGTCAGTTTGGTTTTCAAAAAAGCATTTCAACTAAAAATGCTATATATACCTTCACTGATGAAATATTAAATGCTTGGAATAATCGAACATCACCAATTGGTATTTTTTGTGATCTCTCAAAGGCTTTTGATTCTTAAACTCATGGGATTCTTCTAGATAAGCTTAAGTATTGTGGTATGAGTGGGACAGTGCACAAATGGTTTAAATCATATTTAACTGGAAGAGTACAGAAAGTTTAAATAAGCAGTTCACATAATATAAATGAAACGATCAATTCCTCTAACTGGGGAGTTACAAGAAATGGGGTCCCACAAGGTTCGGTATTGGGTCCTTTGCTGTTCTTAATATATATTAATGACTTGCCATTCTACATTCACGAAGATGCTAAGCTAGTACTTTTTGCTGATGTATAGTATAGCTATCACACCTGACAAACAGGAATTAACTGATGAAATTGTAAATGATATGTTTCAGAAAGTTATTAAGTGGTTCCCCACAAATGAACTCTCATTAAACTTTGATAATTTCTCGTGGGGTCTCTCCACGGTATTAGGTAGGTACACCAGTTCCAGTGGTTTGCAAAAACTTGTGATCCAGAAATTGTTTCTCATCACGAGAAAAAACATAAAGAACCTCTAAAATTGTGAAATTTTATGGTGCTTGAGGTTCCATCGACTGATGTCAAGTAAATGCGGTCCTCAGGACAAATGTCGGATGTTGCTGTGAAAAACGCACAGTATTTCGTCTTCGCAACTGACCGACTTGTTCAAGTGTGGCACAAACGCTGATGGGCGGTGACCGATGCTTCCAGTTTATGCGACTCTCAGAAGGGAAGCCACCTTCCCATCAACATGTTCTATGTCTTCTTTCCAATTTAAGTAATTGTAATTCCTAGATATTCAGTTGAATTTACGACCCTTAGATTTGCACGATTTATCGTGTAAATGAAGTTTAACGCATTTCTTTGACATGATACCTGCAGGTGCCGGAAATTCAGTTCGGGGTGCCACTTGTCGTGTTAGTAGCACACGTCAAGGGTGTCCAATCATACGAGTTAACGCGCTTTGTCCAAAAAACCCGAGGAAAAGGGCAATAAAGTTTAAGCGCAACTCATGTTCACCCTATATACTAGTCAAAGGGACTGGTATATCAGTGAAACAGCACAGGTCATAACGTGCCTGATCGTCAAATGGATAATCAGGGTTTGATACTACCTGAGCAAAGCATTTAATTTTTATTATTTGTTCTAAAAATTATAACAATTTTAAACAAAATTGTTATATGAAAAATTATCAATTACACTATATAGAACATATCACTCCAGCTGTACACGTTCCACACCAATACAGAGCCTCCAACAGCTTGAATAGACCCTTACTGATATATAGGGTCCAGGCATTCATGGTATTATCTCTACAGCTGCCACGCCCATCCACCTGATACAAATGGAAACAAAACTTGTCAGACCACGCAACATGTTTCCAGTGATTAACATTCCAATGTCTGTGTGTACAGGCCCAGGAGCGGAGTGAATCTTTGTGTCTTGTAGTCAGCAAGAGTACAATAGTGGGCTTTCAGTCCAAAAGCCCGTATCAATGATAACTGTATTGTGACGATTTATAGTGCTGACCTCTTTACCAATAATTGTTCGCAATTGCGAATTTCTCTTAGCGTCCTGTATAAGGTATAGGTGTTCTATCAAGTGGTGACGTATGAAAATTTGTGCCGGGCCGGGACTCGAACCCGGGTTTCCCGCTTGATAGAACGCCTATACCTTATACAGTGACGCTAATAGAAATTCGCAAATGCAAAAAATTATTGATAAATATATCAACACTGTAAATCGTCACAATACAGTTATTTAACACGTACCTAAGCGCGGCAATGACGATAACAGCGTAGGTTAATGCCTCGTTGTTTTCATCCTCCCTGGTGCGGGAATACAGAATAAGCTGCGAGTGCTAAGGAATGAATGTAGTTGACTCATATGTGCAGTCGGTGTGGCATATGGAAGTTTGGGTTGGTCCTGGAGTCGTGTTCGGGTAGCCTAGTGGTTAACGCGACCGCTCGCGATAAGCGGGAAACTCGGGTTCGAGTCACGATCCGGCAGAAATTTTCATCTCTCTCTTCACTTGATAGAACAACGGTAAGAGAAATTCGCAATTGCGAAAAATTATTGATAAACGTATCAATAATGTTTCATTGAGGGTTTCACAAACTTGAAATCCACAGCAATTTGTGGAAGGATTGCATTTATGTCACGTTGAACGATTGTTTTCAGTTGTTGTTGGCCCTTTCTTGCAGGATGTTTTGCCGTCCGCAGGGATGTCGGGATTTGATGTTTCACCGGGTTCTCCATATGCACCCCATATTTACATGGGCTTTCAAAACCGGATTTCGTAAACCGATTTCCCAATTCCGCTTTTGGATGGTCATGTAAACACTCCAATATCGATTCTGGAAATCCGTTTTCCTAAATCGTTTTTCCAGTTCCACAATCGATTTTCGTTCCCATGTAAATGCAACCGTTTTTTAGGCGTTCTTGGTTTGTCGGATCGCGTTTTCTTGTTAAGAATTTTCGGCACATATGGAAAGAGTGATAATTTCTGATGTGAAATAAAAGTATAAATATTAGAGTGATCATAAATCTGTGTAATTAAATAAAGAAAAATATCGGTTGTGCCGACTAAATCAGGAACTGAATCAGCTGTTTTTCAGCCGCCATGTTAAGTGGATTAATCCGATTCAGCTATGCCATGTAAAAACGACGGCGAAAAACGGTTTACGAAAATCGGTTTTCGTCTCCCGGAAGATGTGTTGCATATAAACGTAGTGACGGTCACACGATAAAATCTGTACTTCATCACTACCTCGAAGATGTTGTGTTCCATCTCTCGTACGCCGACTAGCAGTAACTGATCTAATGCTTGTTGTCTTATAAAGGCTTTGCCGAGCATAGTGTCATCCTGTGTTTACGTATCTCAGTGATTGACTATGCATGCCTACAGTAAATTGCATATTCTTTCAATTTACATATCACATCCAGCATCTCACAATGTAGACGGCAGCCCTACAACAGCTCTTACTATCAACACTTAATCAGAGAGAAATTTGATGACAGGTATCAGCGATAGCTATCAGTACTTACTTTTGTCATCCTTAGCTGCAGTTGCTAATTCTTGTGCTGACAATAAAATTATGAAGATGATCAGCAGTTGTGTCAACTCCGCTGTCTTCCACATGCTGTCCGATCAGTGTGTGACACAGCGGACCATCAAGCTGTAGGAACAGCAGACGTGCGCGATGGCCGCTGTCGATCTGGGGACACACGTTGAACAGTCTGACGTGGAGAGCAGCAAGTAACAGGACGGTCGTTTCACATGTAGCAGCCAAGATTTAATACCCCTGTTTTGGTTGAGAATATAAAAGTGTGAAAGAGTCATATAGGCAGAAGGACGAGGCCTAATGGAAACCCCTGGATAACACAGGATATACTGAACTTAATTGATGAGAGGAGAAAATATAAAAATTCAGCAAGTGAAACAGGAAAAAGAGAGTACAAACGGCTAAGCAAGAGTGGCTAGAGAACAAATGCAGAACCGTAGAAGAATGCATAACTAGGGGAAAGATAGATATCGCCTACAGGAAAATAAAGGAGATATTTCGAGGCAAGAAAAGCAGCTGTATGAATATCAAGAACTCAGACGAAAAAGCAGTACTAAGCAAAGAGGAGAAAGCTGAACTGCGGAAGGAATATATAGAGGGCCTATGCCTATGGAATAAACTAGAAGGCAGTATTCAAGAAATGGAAGATGAAGTGGAGTAAGATAACATAGCAGATATGATACTGTGAGAAGAATTTGACAGAGCGCTGAGGGACTTGAGTCGAAACAAGGACTCTGGAGTAGATGATGTTCCGCCTGAACTGCTGATGTCGTTAGGAGAGCCAGTCGTGAAAAAACTGTATTACTTGGTATGCAAGATGTATGAGACAGGGGAAATACCCTTCCGACTTCAAGAAGAATATTGTAATTCCAATTCCAAAGAAAGCAAGTGCAGACAAGTGTGAAAATTACAGAACTATCATTTTAATAAGTCATGGGTGCAAAATACTAACACGAATTATTTACAGACGAAAAACTTGTGGAATCCGACCTCGGGGAAGATCAGTTTGGATTTAAGAGAAATGTAGGTACACAGGAGGCAATACTCACATTACGACTTATCTTAGAAGATAGGCTAAGGAAAGGGATGCCTACGACTTTAGCGTTTCTCGATTTGGAGAAAGCTTTCGACAATGTCGACTGGGATACACTCTTCCAAATTTTGAAGGTATCAGGGGTAAAATATAGGGAGCGAAGAGTTATGTTCAACCTATGCAAAAACCAGACAGTGGTTATTAGTGTCGAAGGGCAAGAAAGGGACGCAGAGGTTGGGAAGAGAGTAAGACAGGGTTGTAGCCTTTCCCCAATGTTGTTCAATCTGTACATTGAGCAGGCAGCGATGGAATGGAAGGAGAAATTTGGAGAGATATTAAAGTGCAGAGAGAGGAAATCAAGACTTGCGGTTTGTTGATGACGTAGTAATTCTGTCAGAAACTGTAAAAGACTTAGAAGAGCAATTGAATGGAATAGACAGTGTCTTGAAAAGAATATATAAGATGAAAATTAACAAGAGTAAAACGAATGTAATGGAATCCAATGTCAGAAAATCAGGCGATGCTGAAGGAATTAGATCATGTAATGAGACAATAAAATGAGCAGATGAATTTTGTTATTTGGGTAGCAAGATAACTTCTTATGGCCGAAGTAAAGAAAATGTAAAATGCAGAATGGCTTTGGGAAGAAAAGCGTTTCTAAAGAAGCGAAACTTGTTAACATCCAATATTGATTTAAATGTTAGGAAGTCTTTTCTGAAATCATTTGTCTGGCGTGTAGCATTGTATGGGAGTAAAACGTGGGCGATAAGGAGATTAGATAAAAAGATGGTAGAAGCTGTTGAAACGTGGTGCTACAGACGAATGATGAAAATTAGATGGGTAGATCACGTAACTACTGACGAGGTGGTTACCCGAATCAGGGAGAAAAGCAGTTTCTGGCGTATCCTGACTAAGAGAAGGGATAGAGTGGTTGGAAACATTCTGAGACATCAATGAATTGTCAACTTGGCATTAGAAGGAACAGTGTGGGATAAAAATCATAGAGGGAGACCGAGGGACGAATACGTAAGCAGATTCGAAAGGATGTAGGTTGCCGAACGTATTCTCAGATGAAGAGACTTGCACAGGACAGGGTAGCGTGTAGAGCTGCATCGTACCAGTCTGCGAACTGAAGACTACAACAACAACAAAATAATCTAATAGTAGACATGGTCTGGAAACTAATAAAACATCGCTAAAAATATATGAACCCTAGAAATGTGGTGACACATATATCTTAGATAGGGCGACCTACCAAAATCTGATTTTACTAGATTATGTGTAGTGTTAAAAACATCAGTTTGTCCCTAGTAGGGATTCAGTGTGATTTTTCACAACAAGAGTTTCCTGTAATCAGTACATCATCAATGTAAATGATATTTCTTTGTTTCAAATTCCTATATAGAATAGTATAAACACCAATGAAAGTAGCTGATGGAATGTTAACACCAAATTGTAATTTATAAAACTGGTAACAAATTCCAATACCGAGAAAAGTTGTATGTTTACTACGCTCAGGATGCAACATAACTCGTCACAAGAGACAGTAGATATCAAAAAATAAAACTTTTACACGGTTGTATTTTTAACAATTCCACTGAAGTTTGTGGTGTGTCTATTTCAAATGATTATGGTGATCGGCGTTGAATTCAGAACCAATCTTATACAATGGTTTTATTTTTAACAATATGTAACAGGATGTGATATTAACTTGTAGCCTGATCATTAAATTCTTGGGCTAATATAGATAGGATTTCCTGCTTTAATTATTCCTTGACTTTAGATTCATACTCAAGAGGATGTGATCATCAGGAAAGGCAACACTGGCATTCTGTGTATCGGAGCGTGGAACGTTAGATCCCTTAATCGGGTAGGAAAGCTAGAAACGTAAAAAGGGAAATGGGTAGGTTGAAGTTAGATATAGTAGGGATTAGTGAAGTTCCGGGGAAAGAGGAACGTTATTCCTGGTCAGGCGAGTAAAGGTTATATATACAAAATCAGTTGGAGGTATTACAGGAGTAGGTCTGTGAGATTACCGCCTAATAGAAATACCGGTAATCAATAGCATTTGATAATTAAACAGTATGAAGTTCACTGCAAACATTGACCATGCCAATGCACTAAATGTTACACAATTTTAATCTTATTAATTATGGTAGCAATGTATGTACACAGTTGGGTGACAACATTTATAGTTAGGCCATTGGTAGAAATTCTCCACGTTGAGATTTGCTGTGTGCTTGTAGCTGACGGGAGGCCAGCGAGCAGGCCGACATTGGTGGCTTGTTCCCACTTAGGATTTTCCAGTTCGTTTCCGCTGAGGGGAGAGAGGGACAATGTCGAGTGCCAGGCACAGTGCAATGCACAAATATTGTAATACTACTGGCATTTGAAGTAATACGATGCAGTTAGGAACCTTTAAGGCCCTCATTACAAAATAGCCTGTTGATAAATAAACAATATATTAGCTGAAATAGTCACATCTAACGTAATATGTTTAATTGACAATGAAAAGTAATAAATTACCAACGAAGACAAGACAGTTACACAACTAGCATGGCAATGTTGGTTTATAAGAAAAATATATTAACTATTTCTCATTTTATTTTCAATTAATCTTGTGTATTTTCTCTTGAAGTATTCAGTTAAATCACTTATCTGTGACATAAGAAATTGCACGATTATGATAAATAGTACAGAGGATGTATATACTAATATAAAAACGTAAGCAAATATTTGTTTAATGTGTAGTGTAATTATTTTGATTTTAAGTAAAGATTTAGAAATGTATTGGCTGAGCGCTGTACGTTGGCAAATCAGTTGGAACAGCTCACATGCGGAAGTTGATGTTGTAGGGGAAAAAATCCCTGGCAGTTGAGCTTTTGGCGTGCGCGCACGCGAGGGCAGGAAGTGTGGACTCCGGAGCATGTGGTGAGGTGGCCGAGCATCGTCGCTCTGCATTCAGTTGGCATGTGGATCTCGATGTGGTGACTTGAGATTTGTCTGTGGCAATCGCCACGTGTGGTTGCTCGTCGTAGACTGTACCAAGTTAAATCGAGTGAAACTGTGTGTTTGTGAATATTTAGCCGGTGGAACAAGGTGTGCATCGCATTGAATTAAAGTGACTGTGATTTGTTAATGTAACACGTGTCGTCGCATAGGCATAAACATAAACGGTATTTGAGACAGCCACGTGGTGTGAAAACAATTCGCGACAAATATTCATTTTGTCTGGGGGCTCACGAGCTATAACTTTATTTGGTAAATGTGCCGACGTACAGACGTATCAGCCTCAGGGTTCTGAGATTGTGAAATATACAACATAAAGTGAACTTTCACGTGTTTTCAAAAATAGTAGTTAGTACACCCCTTTCTCTCATGAACTTGATTTTATTATGAATTTGTTTTGTTAATCATATGCAGGGAAGGAAAGCTGCGAACGTGTGATATCATCCCCTAGAAAACGATTCAATCAGTCGCAATCACAGTTCCAGTGTTTTTGCATGTTTAGGAATTTGGTTCGCAGCTGGTGGTTGTGAGTTATAAAAATTAATCTTTCTGTATTTTAAACTCTCACCCCGACCTTCACCCTCGCAGGTCTGATAATGAATATAGGAATGCGGGTAAACTACTATGAGTAGACTCTGACCATAACTGTAGGCTGAAACTGAAGAAACTACAAAAAGGTAGGAAAACAAGGAGATGGGACCTGGTTAAATTGAAGGAACCTGAAGTTCTTAAGAAATTCAGAGGGAGCTTTCGGCAACAATTGACAGAAACGGGCGACAATAAAACAGTAGAGGAGGAATGGGTAGCATTGAGAGATGAAACAGTGAATGCAGCAGATGACAAAGTGGGTAGGAAGGCAAGACCTACAAAGAATACTTGGATATCACAGGAGATACTAAATTCAATCAATGAAAGGAGAGAATGTAAAAATGCAGCAAATAAAACAGGCAAAATGGAGTACAGACGACTAAGTAATGAGATTAACAGGAAGTGCAAAATGGCTAAGCAGGAATGACTAGAAGGCAAATGCAAGGATGTAGAAGAATGTATAAATAGGGGAAAAATAGATACAGCCTACAGGAAAATAAAAGAAACATTTGGAGATAAGAAAAACAGCTCTATGAATATTAAGAACACAGATGGAAATCCAGTTCTCAGCAAAGAAGGGAAAGCTGAAAGGTGGAAAGAGTATATACAGAGGCTCTATGAAGGAAATGAACTTAGCGGCAATATTGTACAAAGGGGAGAAGAAGTAGACGAGGATGAAATAGGAGATACTATACTGAGATAGGAATTTGACAGAGCACTGAAAGACCTAAGTCGAAACAAGGCCCCTGGAGTAGTTGATATTCCGTCAGAGCTACTGAAGTCTCTGGGAGAACCAGCCATGACAAAATTGTTGCACCTGGTGTGTAAGATGTATGAGACAGGTAAAGTACCCTCAGACTTTAAGACAAATGCTATAATCCCCATTCCAAACTACTGAACCATCAGTTTAATAAGTCATGGTTGCAAAATATTAACACGAAGTATTTACAGAAGGATAGAAAAGCTGGTAGAAACCGACCTCGGGAAAGATCAGTTTGGGTTCAGGAGAAATGTAGGAACTCGGGAGGCAATACTTACTTTGCGGCTTATCCTAGAAAATAGATTAAGAAAAGGCAAACCTACATTTCTAGCTTTCGTAGATTTGGTGAAGGCTTTGGACAATGTTGATTGGAATAAACTCTTTCAATTTCTGAAGCAAGTAGAAGTAAAATATAGGAAGCGTAAGGTTATTTACAACTTGTACAAAAACCAGACAGTGGTTTTCAGAGTTGAAGGGCATGAGGGGGTGCAGTGGTTGGAAATGGAGTAAGACAGGGTTGTAGCCTTTCTCCAATGTTATTCAATTTGTACATTGAGCAAGCTATAAAGGAAAGCAAGGAGAAATTTGGTGAAGGAATTAAAGTTCAGGGGGAAGAATTAAAAACATTGCGTTTTACCGACGACATAGTAATGCAGTCAGATACAACAAAGGACCTGGAAGAGCAATTGAACGGAATGGACAGTGTGCTGAAAGGTGCATATAAGATGAACATTAACAAGAGAAAAACTGGAGTAATGGAGTGCAGTCTAAGTGCTAAAGGAATTAGATTAGGTAATGACACAATAAAAGCAGCAGATGAGTTTTGTTACTTGGGCAGTAAAATAACAAATGCTGGTGGCAGTACAGAGAATATAAAATGCAGAATGGCAATGGGTAGAAAAGCGTTCTTGAAAAGGAGAAATTTGTTAACGTCGAATATTGATTTAAGCCTAAGGAAGTCCTTTCTGAAGGCATTTGTATGGAGTGTTGCCTTGTATGGGAGTGAAACATGGATGATAAACAGTACGGACAGGAAGAGGATTGAGGCTTTTGAAATGTGATGCTACAGAAGATTACTGAAGATTAGGTGGGTGGATCGCATACCTAATGAGGAGGTACTGAACAGAATTGGGGAGAAAAGAAATTTCTGGCATACCTTGACTAAAAGAAGGGATAGATTGGTAGGGCACATTCTTAGACATCAAGGTATTGTGAATTTAGCGTTGCAGGGAAGTGTGTGGGGTAAAAACCGCAGAAGAAGTCCAAGAGATGGATACAGTAATCAGATTCAGACAGAAGTAGATTGCTGTTCGTATGTGGAGATGAAGACACTTCTCAGGATAGGGTATTGTGGAGAGCTGCATCAAACCAGTCTCCGGACTGAAGACCACAACTACAGGAGGTTCATACTAAAATTTAGGTATTGATCCTGTCTTTTGTTAGAAAACTTGAGAATGATAAAGTGAAATATCGATTTTTTGTCAGAATACATTTCAGCATTGTCTACTGTATTTTGAATGAATTGTTGTGTATTAACAAGTAGCTTAGTATCATGATGATGTGTTCTTACAGTGTCCAAACTATTAGCAAGTGAATTACGTCCACTCCATGAATGTGGTTAAAGAAAAATTGCAAATAATTCTGCAAAAGTACCATTAACTGCTACTGTTCTGTCGAACAGTTTTAACTTAGATTATTACGTGGTTTAGGTTACAAATTCACACAATACCTACTGGTCATTTGAATGAACACGCCAGTTCTAATCTGATTTTCATAACTATTGCACCTAAAATAATCAAATAATTATTTTCCTAGCTTGTCTCATCACACAGCTATCTCAATATATGCCTTAGAAATTTCCACAGTCTTGAAAAATCTCCTCAGCTATGTCAGTTGTGAGCCTTGTGTGGTTGATGCAGTGATCTATAAATAACATTGTAGTACAGCCTGGTTGAATAGTAGTGTCTCTGAAGGCAGAACTGCAGTGAACATAGAAATTCTTGTAGTGTACAAGATACAGTATTGCACGCCATGTTCTAATTTGGCAAACGAATTTCCATCAGGTTATACGTGACAAATAACTGCTTGTTTGCTTCTTGTTTCGAAAAATGTCACAATTTGCGATTTAATAAGCAGGTTGATGTTGTCTTCTTAAGTCTTGATACTGGTTTGATGGAGCTCTCCACCCTGTTCTAAGCAAGCCTCTTCATCACAAGAACGTCAACCAACATCAATCTGAATTGCTTACTATATCCGTCACTAGGCCTCCCTCTGCGATTTTTACCCCATACAATTTACGATTCCTTGATGTCTAAAAATGTGTCCTACCAATCGATCCCTTCTTTCAGTCAATTTATGCCAAAAATTCCTTTTATCACCAATTCTGTTCAGTACCTCTTCATTACTTACGCGACCTACTCATGTATCTTCAGCATTCTTCTGTAGACCACATTTTAAAAGCCTCTAATCTCTTCCTGTCTCAACTATTTATCGTTCAAGTTCCACTCTCACACAAATATCTTTAGGAACGACTTCCTTACACTTAATCAATATTCATTGATAGCAAATTTCTCTTTTTCAAAAACGCTTTTCTTCCCATTGCCATTCTGCATTTTATATCATCTGTACTGCAACGGTCAAATGTTTTTTTACCACCCAAGTAACAAAACTCATCTACCACTTTTATTGTTTCATTGTGTAATCTAATTCATTCAGCATCCCCTGATTTTCTAAGACTGCATTCCATTACCCCTGTTTTGCTTTTGTTAATGTACATCTTATACGTGTCTTCAACATACTATCCATTCCGTTCAATTGCTCTTTCATGTCCTTTGCAGTCTCTGACAGAATTACAATGCCATCAGCAAAATGCAGTGTTTTTATTTCTACACCCTGAACTCTAATGCCTTCACCAAATTTCTCTTTACTTTCCTTCACAGCTTGCTGAATGTACAAATTGAATAACTTTGGAGAAGGGTGAAACCTTTACCTGAGTTAAAGAACCACAAACACAACTACACGTGGTATTAAGACAGTGTAAAATGAATATCCCACTGATGATGCTGCAACGCAAGCGAAACATGTTTGGGAGAAACTAAGAACAATTGTGTTTGCTCTCGGCGGACCATACCAAAAAATCAAATTTCTTTACAACCCTTACTCCCTTCCCAACCACTGTGTCCCTTTCATGCCCTTCAACTGTAGCAACAGCCGTTTGGTTAATGTAAAAGTTGTAAATAACCTATAGTGTAGAGCAACACAGAAAATAGGGGGAATAATCACTACGCCAACCTGCTGAAGTTCAAATCTTTGAACTTACGCACTGCAGCACAACTTGAATCATCTACATAAATACTCCACTAATAATTTTTGTGCATGGTGGAGGGTTCATCAATGCAGTACAGCAGAAGACAAAAATGCTATATGGCACCACAATTAAATATACTAGTGTATGACAAACATATAGATAGTTTATACATGCAGTTGCAAAATTTAGCTTCATTCTCAACGTGAATACAATTTTACAGTGAATCAGATATTGTGCTAGAAAATGTTTGCCGTGTAAACTGTTACGTCGGAACTTGCATATTCATAGTACAGAAAAAGCTGAGTGAAACAATGGAATTTCTCTTTTGATACTTCAATTTCCTGTGTGCTGGTGGGTTCGATTGCTACGGACCAGATGAAAATATGCAAACTTATGAACAGGAAATGAAATAATCTTCCTCAAAAGTTTCTCATAGTCATCAGTTCTGAATTAGTTGATTAAACAAACCATTCTACTATATAAATTAACAGCTAACTGTCACTGAATGAAACGCGATCACAGTACTCTCCTTTCAAAGGAACAGGACTACACGCATTTTTTTAGTTATGTAAATCATGACGAAATATTAAATTTTGACTACGTGGTCGAGAGAAACAGCAATCTATTGGTAATTATTAATTGGTAAGATAGTCAAAAGTCGCACTAATCATTGACGTTTTTGATAAACGATTTTGCCCTATTTGTTGGCCATATTCATATCCATGTGGTTCTGGCTGAATTCCAAGAAGACTGTGGTACCTCTCCTGGACTTTAGTAATTAATGTATGTTCAAAAGGATTTAAAAATCTTTATTTGTAATCTTCTGTGTTTTAGCCAAGTGGTGCAATTGGTCCTAAATCTATCGCTACCACATAATAGTAACTATAAGTTCTGTGAATTATAGTATTCCAGTGATTTACATTACTCCATGAACTCCATAATTTCTCCATAATTATTTTATTAATTGTGAAATGTGTTCATTAATTCAGGTTCCCAACCCAGCGAATCACTATTAGTTTCCAGTAAATATTTCTTATTTGTATATGCTGTGTATTGATGTGCTCGCGATATAGTTTATCGGCATGTATGATAAATATCTGCGATTGGTCATTGTTACTACTTATTGTTAAGAATCTGCATAATTTTATATTCTGTTTTAATAGTCCGATGCCTTCCATTCCTGTTTTACTTCATTTTAACATGGCTAAAACAGTAGTATGATTCTAATAGTTTCGAAAATTGACAAAGCCATATCGACAGAACATTACTTCAGCTCTGGTTTGCTGTGATGCTGCAGAAGTTCATCTACATATAATAAAGGCTTGTAAAACGTTATGTCTAAACAGCGCAGTGTAAATGTTCGTAATTTTATTCCAGAAAACATCTCGATTTCACAAAATATTACTGATGTCACAGGAATACCTTTGCTTTGCACTCCCGATAAAACAGGCAGTAAATTTAAAATAGCGTGTTTGTTTATTTAGTTAAAGATTATTAATGATTTATTTCCATTCATTTGAGTTAAAGAAACTTTACTGATGATCTTATTTAACAGTCTTTCATTAACGTTTAGCAACTTAACTTCGAATTTATACGCAGATGGGAAATGTAACTTTGATAAGCCAAATGCGAAGCAAAGATTAGTCACTTCATCCAGAAATGGCAAGTTTGATTTAAATTTTGAATTCAAAAATAATTAAACAATAATTAGGTTAAATACGTAAAAAGATGTAAGGTTATTCCACTTGATAACTGCACTGTACAAGACAACTGCACGTCTTCTCCATGGCGTATAGCAAGATGCACATGTATCTGAAGATAATAGTAAACAGGCAGAACTGGGAATCATTTAATTAATTTTTCAAGTATGAAAAATCATAGGCTGCAAAAATTGCCTTCAAATGTCTGTATTTTAGGCCGATTTTGACAGATCTATGTTGCTGTCATCACAAGTTGCATTTTGTTAACAGACCTTGACTCACATGTCAATCATTGGTCTTGTATTAAAATAGATGACTGCTGGGAAAATCAGCATGTCAAGAGTAAAACCCATATCAAAGTAACATAGTGTAATACTTTTTTATTATTTATAAATAAACTAATTCGCTGCTATTCAGTATTTTTTTATTTTCACGAGAGATCTGTTTCAGCTTATAATGCCATTGTCACGTGACCTGCAGTATAAATTTGTAACATTAAGATTAAAACAATGGTATGTTGTATTATAATATTACAGTTATGATCTTAACAACTACTTAGGTATGTGTGTAGATGTTCAGACATACATCAGACATCGGAAGCATATTTATATTAACTGTCAAAAAGATTTTGATAATATAATACTTATTGCATATGTATATATATGTATAAAGCAACAACAAATGCTGAAATCTCAGGAACATTTAATTACACGAATCATCCAATCTTTGACTGCTTTACTAATTAATTAAAAGTGGATTTAACATTTGGTGTGAAACTTAAACTTATACCTAATATTATTTAAACTGAGTGACAAAGGTCATAACTAATTATCATCTATGATTACACTTTCGAATAATGACTATACTGATCTGACTGTGAATTATATTAACTCTAAATATAATATCTGTCAATGATCATGTGGATTGTCTTTGAACAATGACAGCTCACCCTACTTTACTAACAGTATCTAGAATTGTTATTTTTATTGTTATTATTAGAATTTGTCAATGCAAAGAAGTGTGAGTTAATTTAGAACATTGTTCTTCAAAGACAATGTAAAGCATGTTCACCGGACTACATGATCGTAGTGGAAATGTGTATTGGAATTATTCATGCAAATTAATCTATTGCGACGCCATCCTACAACATTCTTTCTAATAAGCACAGTAAATGTAATGCATCAGTTTGTAAAGTTTCATAACAACATGTTTCGGGACGACCTTATCCAACTATTAAGTGGTACAAAACAAGTAAACCAAATTAGTTGAACGAAAATTAGACCAAGAGAAATGGTGACACATAAATATTTGTATCGTACAGCACTATAACCTAACTGAAAAACTTTTACACCATTAGGCTGCACCAAATGTGAAAATCAAGGAGCACCTACATATTACCAAACATAAATATTTCCAAAACTCATGCCGCGACATAAAACTTACACAAGGCTCAGTTGCAAACTGATGCACATTTCGTAACAGAGGTGTCACACAATCTAACAGATGGGTTGTAGTTTTGGGGTTTATATTTAGAATGAGGTGACATATGTGATTCAAGGCTTTGATAACATGTTGTGATATAATTGGAGCATGAGCATATAAATTTTTATATGAAGGGACCTTATAACTAAGTGTTAATATAGGTAAGAAGTTAGAATGAGTTTTAGGAAACTGTTTATGTTTGACAATGCATGTGTGGTGCATGGTTTCAACTTTTGACAATAACTACTGGTATAATAGTTCTTAACATTTAAATTACTTATGCATCATTGAGTGTCTTGGTGTAGTTATGTTCAAACTGAATTGATTTCTTTGTTTCGTAAAGTTTTATAATAGTATAACATAGCCTCGGAACATAAATCATCACACGTTCTTTATACTAAAGAAAGTCACCTTCAAAAAGTGAAGGTTCTATTATGATAGAATGGTTATTTTCTTTTCAAAAATAAAATTTAATAATCACCTCATCATTAATTATACTAATTTTCGTATGCATCCAGTAACAAATACAGATGTTCCTTTACTTCGTGTTTAGAGAAATGTAACAGTGCTTCCCTTTTACTTAGACACGATCCTCTGTGTAGAAGACTGCTCGTTAAATTTTACAATAAATATTTGGTAATTATTTTTGAAAAAATCATGGGATAACATTGATCATAATGGTTAATGCAAACAATTATGAGATTATGTCACAGATTTAATTCTTGGTAACCGGTTTCGGTCACTTAAATGGCTATCTTCAGACCACAACAACAATAGTTTTGGGCACTAAACACAACTGCTGGCAACACTGTGGTTTTTGTGGTGAGAAGGTGGACATCCAAGTGGCCGAAACACGTTACCAAAAACTAAAATTTGCAATCTAGACAGAGTTTTCTATTAATCAATTTAGTGCAGATGAGAAATAAACTCTTCCAAGTAAGAAATTATTAGGTTACCTAGTATACATGCAGAAAGGCTAGTGGATACGAATCAACAAGCAATAAAAATTAAAAATACCATTTTGCAAAGTTCAAGAGTAGCATTATTAACAAATTTACCTGGCCCCTGTTTCCGATAGTTGATTTTCTGCAAAAGTGTCCTTCGAATGAAGCGTACATGAATGAGAGGTCAATTATTCAGTGGCAAACACACAATTCTACATGCCAGATTAGATGCTACGGGTGCTGCTGCAGACTTCAAAGCCAACTGGCTGGATTTAGCCACCGTCCTTATAAAGGTGCCACTCAGACATTTATGCCGATATCGTAAAGTGCATGATTTATGCGTCCCTTTCAAGCTGCCCTTTTACGACTGAAATGCAGAAGCTGTTATGACAACTATTTAAGGAGTTACTGCTTCGCTGGTTTTAAGATCCATTGTCACAAAAGACATTTAAAGAACTACTTTCAACATTCTTTCCATTGCAATAGGCGTTTATGCCTTTTATACTGCTAGGATAATGCTTTATTTATTTATTGAGAATGAGCTCCTTTCGGCTTTTATTGCCATCATAAGATTTTCTGTAATACAAATGAGGTAACTTATAATTAATAACTTCAGTTCGATTAGCTGTCATAGAAACTCCTATGGCTGTTAACAAATTACATTTAATGTCATTCTTATTGCTGTCCTTTCTGCTTAAGATGTTACCGATTTTATGCAATTATTATTGGCTCAGTAAAAATGACTGCTATAGTCAAAGTGTTTCAACTCAACGACACTATATGTTTATGTAGTTACCCAGAGATTATTGTCGTTATCACTTAATTTATTTTCCTTGATATTACAACTTGGTGAGTCATGTTTATGTTGTTACTGTGTAGTGACAACATCACCAATCAAAGTTACAATATCAAGGAAAATAGCTGATAATTATAATGATCTCTGGGTAACTATGTAAACATATACTGTTGTTGAGTGACATTATAGTGAGATTTAGTCTGCCATGAAATATTTAAATGGCAGTCTACAACATAAAACGAACGTTATTAAGAATAATATTAAATATAATAAAATACATATATCAATGTAATGCGCTTTGCTGGGTTCATGTTTTGAGTTTCTGTGGTGGATTCTATGTTCTGACACAAGAATATTACTACCTCAATGAAAAGCAGAACAAGAAAGTAAAACAAAGTTTACTGAAAGAATACGGAAATACCGTGGTGCGTCTTTTAAGATAGGTAGCATGGTGCATTGCTGCCCATTTACTCCTTAAACTGTTACTGATAAACACTACATACCAATAATTGTAAATATGTCTTAAAATATCATTATTATAGTACTGAAATTTATCGGCTTTTCATCTGAAGGGATATTGAAATTACGGAGCTTGATTCTTTTCAGTCTCCTGAATCAATTCATACAATTATATTTGTCGTATGATCATTCCCTGATCTTATATGGACTTTTAGAATAATGTGTGCGACTATATTGTATTTCAGTTGCAATCTGGGAGAGCCGCCATCACTCAGCCAAGACCGCCGTTTCCGAGCAGATTAGGAAAACTCTAACAACCAGCATTCCACTCACTAGGTGCAAACTGTTAGCCGGCCGGCTGGGGAATCCAACAGTCTGACAAAACGCGCCTTTTACAGGGAAACAATCAGCTTCCCCCTGTATCTTTAATGTCATATACTGATAATGTATATAAGGTAGTGTAGTGATGAAGGAAGTTAGAATGAGGGGAGATGTCTTTAACGCCAAAGAAGTGAAGCCATTGTCGCCATGTTATGGTGCCAATAACATTTGTGGTGACTAGTGTGCATTAACTGCACTCTGAGTTGACAGTAGTACGTATCTAAATTTACCTGCATTACCTAACGATATGCAAGCAGAAGAAAATAGTCATCTGCAAGAACCACACAGTACTTCAATTAAAAAAAAAATTAAAAAAAAATAAATTAAATAAATAAATAAAGATTCTTGGCTCCGCAAGATAGCGGACTTGCTTCAATCGACAGCTAATCCTTGTATATTAGTGCCGTCTCCCCTTGTTTTAACCCCCTTGGTAGTGACGCAGACGAGCTGGAAGAGTACCATCTCTGTATGACAATTTAAGGGAACGTTTACAGTCATAAGCCTGAATGTAAAGAATGTAAAACCAGCGAGAGAATCAAACAGGCACCATGCCACAAAGACACACTTTCTTGCTAAAGCCAAATTAGCACGTGTGAAGAAGGTTAAACTGTCCCTTTCCAAATAGCGAGATTGTCCTTTCTGAGAACTGCAACACAAGTCTTACATGCTGCGTCAATTGTGCAACGATGGAGGTTGCGATGCCACGTGAGCATTTTCACATTCGTGGAGCAGATTTTGGGCGTCCATGCAGCACAGGTGTCATAGGAAATCATCATATCGTATGGCAGGTCGTACAGCTACCACAGCACAGATAATGGAGTTTGTGACCCCAAAAGTGTCAACACCAATTGCTGCCAACCGGTTCTAGCAGTGGAGGTATAGGCATACATGCCTCTAGCCGTTTTTCCAGTCACGCCGTAGCTTTCTACGACCACGATTTTGTATCACTTCTTCCAGTTTTTTTTTTTTTTTTTGGACCATCAGTCTCGGAAACGATAATAGTAATTATTTGCTTCGAATTCAAAACTATTGGAATACTGCCCTCTTTCTTTCCTACAACATTGAGTGGTGAATTATACGTGGAGGATGCTGGTTCAATTATTGCATCGTCCAACATTTTTGTGATTTCAAAATAAACTAACTGTCTGTCAGTTACAGTGATGGTGTACGATGGGACACAAAATGGTTTATGCTCTTTAACTTCAAATTTGTATTGAAAATTGTTGATACTACCTGTTTTTCGTGCAAACACCTCAGCTTTATCCTTTAAAATCTTTTTTAAATCCGCTCTTTCCTGCTCCTAAATATCGTTTAATTTTTTTTACCTTATCTCCGATTTGTCTACAAATTTCGTGGACGTTCTAAGCGAATATTCTACAATTCACAATATTTCGACCGATAAAAAATCGAACAAACAACCACAACCGATTTCGTCTTTTCTCATGAGAGAATTTGATTCCAGATACACAGTAAAAATCGTCGGTTACGCCACGAAGTGTAGCATAATCATCAAGTAAGAACTGTAATATTATTTTCGATAAATACTCTATACGAACCTGCATCTGTTCTTCCAAAGATTCCATTAGGCTCAATAAACGCGGTCAAATCAAATAATTATTTGCAGCAGAAATTGGACTTAGACAAATATTTTTCAAGAGTTTGTTAATTTCAATTCATAATTTACATTCAGAGATCATTTATTACTGACTTTCTAAAAAAAATGAATAATATTCTTAATTTTTTTATCAGTTATTACACTGGCTCCCAAATGACCGGACGAGAAGCCACAATATTTTTGTAATACAAGTGTAATATTTGTTTCATATCACAACTGTTGGAGTTTGGTGATAACGGGGACCCGTAAACTGGAATGCACTGACAACATCCTGTGCTGCCAACCTATGACGCTGCCTGTACTGAATGCTGACTCGACAAGAGGTC
The DNA here is from genome assembly GCA_026315105.1 of Locusta migratoria. Taxonomy (NCBI): domain Eukaryota; kingdom Metazoa; phylum Arthropoda; class Insecta; order Orthoptera; family Acrididae; genus Locusta; species Locusta migratoria. The sequence goes on along the minus strand of CM048744.1, from coordinate 901,859,104 downwards.
TTGAAAATTATAGGATTGTCGACAGACTGTGTTATAGTCTAACGTGCAGAGTAAGCATATCTGACCAGATTTATGAAATTTAATTACTGCTTTTGATTTTCAGTTAGAGAAAATAATTTTTAATGCTGTTACAATAATTGTAAACTGTAAGGCACAGAGACGAAAACACATTCAGTCGCACAGTCATTTTTCTTCCATCTTTTCGTAGTTTTGGACAGTGTTGTAGACTTTGGTGTAGTATTTATGAAGTGAATTTTGCAACACCGTGTGAAGTGGTTAGGAATATGATTACGCGTAACCAAGCCAGAGCCATGAATCGTGAGGAAAACATAAACGAAACTGAAATGTCTTCTGAATGAGGGAATGTAGAGGTGGCTGAGGCTGTACGTTCCGATGCAATGCCAATAAACACAATAGTTCAAGATAGGCTATCTGCAGCAACCACTATCACAATGACTACTAATTTTTCGGATCTGGACCCTCTTTCAAAAATTTTGAATTTGATGGAACATCAACAGAATCAATTTAAAGTTCTTCAGGCACAGTTTGAATCTCAAATGACCACTCACTTAAAATTGTTCTCTGAACAACAGGCCTCTTTGCAAGACAGTTTAGAAAACGCACTGCAGAGAAAACTTGAGTTGCAACAGAAAGATTTACGGAACACCATCGAACAAAACTTCTTACAACACCAAGAGGAAATTAAAGCTGACCTTCAGAGACAATATATCGATTTTAATAATAGATTTACACAGTTAAAATCACAACAGGAAGCAATAAAATTCTGTTTGAGGAATCAGCTCAGACAGGATTAGAATCGACTGTATCCCATTTGGTTGATCGCATAGAGAAAGTTAATCTGGAGAGTGAAAATTTTATTCAAGAGAAATTCAGAGAACCGGAACAGGCAGTAGTTGACACATGTAACAAATGGATCTCGGACAAGGACCATCAGATCTCCGAAACTTTAGAGGCAGAATATCCAAAAGTGATAAAGCAAATTAGCGAACAGATAGTCGGTGAGAAGACATAAAATACATCAAGCATGAGAAATGTAATCGAAGCAATACGACAATAATTAGCTAATGTCAAGCGTCACGTATTAGTGGTTAGATCAAGGTGTACAGACACTTCCAAATTTGACTTATCAGACAGCTCGCATGAGGGTGAACGAGATCAGGATAAGCGAATAGTGTCACGTGGACCTGCGCGATCCGCAGCTGATAACTTGATTCGCAATAAGTCTTTTCAAACTTTTTCCCCGGGGAAAAAGGAGCCACATCCCGTGGGTTTCATTAAGGGGATAAAGTCAGCTTTACCGTATAATTGAACTGATAGAGAAAAAATTGTCGTTACCGCCGCGTACATTCACGGAGATGCAACCGATTGGGACTCGGAAGTGGACGAAAAGTTAAAACATTTGCACAGTTTGAAAGAGCGTACCTGGAAAAATTCTGGAGTAAAAGTATGCAAGACAAAACAATAGATATTGCCACGAGAGACGACGAACATGACTGGCGGCATGGTGCAGGGGATAGCGTCACGGACTGCGGTGCAGAAGGTCGCCGGTTCAATCCCGCCCACCGGCGAAAATCTATTTCTCTGTAATTAACAATTCCAGAATGTTCTACATCTTTCATGTGTTCACTTGTAAATTCTACTTGTTTATTATTTTAACTGTTCTTCTAATTTCTAGTAAATTCTGTCTGTGTATAAATAGCAGAGCACTCTGCCTGAGAGGCAGTCAGTGCTACTTGTATATTGAGTTCGTAATAAACGTGCTTTGAGTATAAGTGCTGTGTTCCGTTGCCTTCGAAGTCAAGCCTGATTCCATTGTAACGCGACATTGTTTGGTGGAGGCGCCGGGTACACTGTGCAACAGCTGCATCACCGTGGCTCCGACTAGGGAACATAAAAGCCGTCGCTTACAGGGACTGGAACCGAAATACAAGGGATACACCGAGTACATCCTTCCAAAAGTCCGTATTATCCGAAGAATGATGGAGACGAAACCAGCAATAAACCAGCTCCACATCAGACACCCGTCGGTGTTCTCTGGAGACCCTGGACAGGACCCCAACAAATGGCTAAAAGGGTTCGACCGAGTCGCCAAGTACAACAGGTGGGATCATACGATGTGCTTGTCCAACGATTACTTCTATCTGGACGGAACAGCCCAGCAATGGTTCGAAAACAACGAAGACAAGTTGAATGACTGGGAGACGTTCCAGGAGGAACTTAAGAAGACGTTTGGAGACCGCCAGCGACAAATCCGCTCGGCGGAAGAACAACTGAAGAACCGGGCCCACGACATGGTGAGCCGACACAATCGTACATACAAAATGTTTTGGCTCTGTGTAACATAGTCAATTCGAACATGACTGAGGCGGACAAAATCCCGCACCTGATGAAAAGAATTGCAGAAGATATGTACCAAGCTCTTCTGATAAAAGACGTCGCTACGACTGAAGAGTTCATCAAGTGGTGCCAGCGTATTGAAGAGATGCAACAAAGGAGGGTTCGACGCAAGAAGTATGGCCGTTGTGGAAGACCATCATGACTTCGCTTCTCTCATATGATTAATCGAGAGAGAAGAATTACAACAGTGCATGGCAGCCGGGACTATTAGACCGAGCGAGCATCAGATTATGGCCATGGATGTGAGCCCTATAAGTCACGAGAGAGCCGACGCCGCTGAGGACGAGGTATTTCAAACATTAGCTCCTGTTTGCTGCGTCAATCGTACCCGACATGAAGAATTGCATCGCTCTGCTATGACTTACGCTGCAGCCGCCAAACGGCAGCCCATGAACCGGCCGACTCTACCACAGCCAACTCCCCCGGTAACTATGACGCCCCGCAGAAGAACAGACGTCTAGAGGACAGAAGACAACACACAACTGTGTTTCCACTGTGAACGCCCTTGACATGTCGTACGCTACTGCAAAGAGAGGAGGCGAGTGTTCGATGATTATTTTGCCGCAAGACGTCAGCCGACGGAGCAGTTCCATCCCAGGCAGTCACCTGCTGATGAGTTCAGTCGACCTATGGGAAGAAGCCCATCGCCGTACCCTACACGACGTCGCTCCCCGACGCGCCGCAGCCGTTCACCGTAGCCGTACAGAGGTATTAGCCGCTCCCCTAGCCGCCGCGTCCAGGAAAACTAAGCGAGGGGACCATCTACGGACGGGAGGCCGCCGCAATTGAAAATCCTCCATGGACGACAGTCGCTAAGATGTAGGGAAATCTCATCGACGTCATAATCGACGGCCAACCTGTCCGGGCACTTGTTGATTCAGGAGCCTCCTTTTCTTTATTATCAGATAATTACCGCCGCACGCTAAAGAAGACAATGTTCTGTGATACGGGGACTACTATGCTGAAGGTCGCGAATGGAAAGTACGTCCATCCAGCAGGAACTTCTGTCGCAAGAATAACCATCAACAACAGGACGCAGCCGTTTGAATTTGTCGTGTTAACAGAATGTAGTCACAATTTCATCCTCGGATGGAACTTCCTTCAGGCCTCCCAAGCTATCATTGACTGTGGAAGATCTGAGCTTTAAATTGAAGAAGTAGTTCCGCCGGATACACGTAATACGGAATTTTCTGGAAGTTATTCGTCGTTGACAATGTGACGATACCGCCGTTGACAATGAGAAGAGTTGCAGTCACAAACACTGATGACTGGTTAAGCTGTGAAATTCTTGTTGATAGTAAAAAGTTTCTCAGGGTTACCAAAGAAATGTACATACCAGCGCCTATCACAACCCTTACCGGTGGTCAAGGAGAGATTTGGATCACAAATTGTCACGAGCAGTCACAACTTATCCCCAAGGGAATGTGTATCGGGACAGCTGAACCAATCCAGGACGGTGAACTCAACGTCATCAATGAAGACCCATGCCCTGCTATTAGTACAGACAACACGCTGGAGGAAACAAACGTGGAACTGCCGATAGGGTCTGGACTGACCACGGAACAACGCCAGCAGATGTTAGGTATACTACGCCAATTTTCGGGTGCATTCACACCTCAGCCGGGGAAAAGTCAGACGAAACGGCCCACGATAAAGCACCGGATCAATACTGGGGATCATCCGCCAATTAGTCAGCGTTCGTATAGTGTCGCCAGCTGAAAGACGGATAATTCGGGAGGAAGTGGAGAAGATGTTGCGAGATGACATTATTCAACCTTCGGATAGTCCTTGGTCGTCTCCGGTGGTCCTCGTAAAGACGAAGGATGGCACGAGGCGATTCTGTGTCGACTATCGGCGGCTGAACAGAATCACAAAGAAAGATGTCTACCCATTGCCGCGTATTGACGACACCTTAGACTGCTTGAAAGGAGCTACATACTTCTCAACTATGGACATGCAGACAGGTTACCGGCAAATCGAGGTTGACGAAGCTGACAGGGAGAAGACGGCTTTTATTACACCTGACGGCCTCTATGAATTTAAAGTAATGCCATTTGGATTATGTAATGCTCCAGCTACATTCGAACGCATTATGGACAACTTGCTTCGACACCTTAAGTGGACGACGTGTCTCTGCTATTTAGATGACCTTGTCGTTTCCTCGAAAACATTTGAAGAACATCTGAGTCGCCTGTCACCTGTGTTGAAGTGAGCTCAGGCTGCAGGTCTCCGCCTCATTCCAAAGAAGTGCCTCTTCGTCGCCAAAGAGATAAAAATCCTGGGGCACCTAGTCAACGGAGATGGTGTTAGTCCTGATCCAGATAAAGTAAGGGCAGTCATAGAATTTTCAACTCCTTAGCACATTCGTGATGTGAGAAGTTTTCTCCGGCTGTGCTCATACTAACATTTCATAAAAGGATTTTGTAACAAGGTAGGTCCATTACAAGAACTTCTGCAGGGAGACGCCAAATTTTACTGGGATGAGACAAAAGAAAGAGCTTTCCGGGGACTTAAGGACGCCCTAACTTCCGCACCAGTGCTAGCCTTGTACGACAAGAATGCAGAAACGGAACTTCACACAGACGCCAGTGGTTATGGGATTGGTGCAGTGCTTGTACGAGTCAAGAGTACTCTCAAAGTCCGAGATAAACTACTTTACAACTGAGAAAGAATGTCTTGCAGTTATCTGGGCTATCAACAAGTTCCGGCCGTATTTATTCGGCAAACCATTCACCGTCGTGACAGACCACCATTCTTTGTGTAGGCTGACTAGCTTGTAGGATCCATCAGGTCGACTAGCACTAAGACTCCAAGAGTACGATGTACAGTGGTATTCAAGAACTAGCGCAAACACAAGGATGCCTACTGCCTTTCGAGAAATCCATTAGTGGAACACAACAGCATTAATAAAATTTCAGCTCTCACTGAATTAGATGACGTTACAGCTGAACAGAGGGAAAATCCAGCACTATTAAAAACGATAGATGCCTTGGAAAAAGGAGAACCGACCAATGGAGAGTACCAACTTATAAACGGAACATTGTATAAGAGCAACCACGATCCACTGGGCCCCAAATGGCTATTGTTCGTTCCAGCTCATCTACAGCCAGCTATTCTCAAATATTTCCACGATGCTCCTATATCCGGTCATCTGGGATTCGTGAAGACCTTAGACAGAATCAGAAGCAGGTATTACTGGAAAGGTCTCTACAGATCTGTCAAGCACTATGTGAGTCACTGTAAAGAGTGCCAGAGACGGAAGCATGTGCCGCAATTACCTCCAGGACATCTAATACCGATTCCGCCGGCAGCAGCTCCATTCCACCGAGTTGGGATTGATCTTTTAGGGAGCTTCCCGAAGTCGACAACCGGTACCCGTTGGATACTAATCTGCACTGACTACCTCACTCGCTACGCTGTCACCAAAACTGTGCCGACTGCAGAAGCTCCAGAGATCGCAAAATTCCTTGTAGAAGACATTATTTTGAAGCATGGAGCACCACGTGTAATGATATCTGATCGTGGAAAAGTATTCCAATCAAAACTAGTATCAGAGGTAATGTCACGGTGCAACATTGTCCACAGAATGACAACTGCATACCATCCTCAGACAAATGGTCTTACGGAACGTTTTAACAAAACGTTAGCCGACATGCTGTCGATGTACGTCGATGTTGAGCAGAAGGATTGGGTTACAATTCTGCCAGTCGTGACATTTGCTTAAAATACCGCAAGACAAGACACCACAGGCTTCACGCCTTTTTTCCTGCTCCATAGCCGTGAAGCTGAGACGACAATGGATACACTGTTCCCGTTCCAAACGGACGACACTCAGGATGACTATGTGAAACAGCTCATCACCAGGGTCGAAGAAGCAAGAAAGCTGACTCGCATACGGACACTGGACGCCCAGGAGAAGGACCGTCAGCGGTATAACGACAAGCACCGACCTGTTGTGTACAGCCCAGGAGATCCGGTATGGCTTTTATCCCTGTACGGAAGGTTGGACTGTCAGAAAAGTTATTGAAGCGATACTTTGGTCTGTATCGTGTCATACGCCGCCTGTCAGACGTCACATACGAAGTTGAGGATTATGAGCCGTCGTCGAAACGTAAAAGACGAAGAGCCATTGTTCACGTCCAGCACATGAAACCTTACTACGATCCTGAAGAGCAGGTAGACGACAATGGCTTCCTGTTCAAGGACTTTAAGGACGGTAATGTTCCTGATGAAGCCACGACAGGAACGTCTATTGAAGGATTCTCTTGAACAGAGGACCCATGACACGGTCAAGATCCAGGACATTGCAGCTGGATCCACAGGGATTATAACAGCAGTTCGCTGTCTCTCCAGGAGAGGGAGCAATGCCGCGACAGCGTACGAACACCGACTGGCGGCGTGGCGCAGGGGGTAGCGTCACGAGCTGCGGTGAAGAAGGGCGCCGGTTCAACTCGCCCACCAGCGAAAATTTATTTCATTGTAATTAACAATTCTAGAAGGTTCTACATCTTTCTTATGTTCACTTGTAAATTCTACTTGTTTCTTATGTTAACTGTTCTTCTACTTTCTGGTAAATTCTGTCTGTGTATAAATAGCAGGGCACTCTGCCTGAGAGGCAGTCAGTGCTGTGTGTATGTTGAGTTCGTAATAAACGTGCTTTCAGTATAAGTGCTGTGTTTAGTTGCCTTCGAAGTCAAGCCTGTTTCCATTTAAACGCGACAATATGATGTACAACCCTAAACAATTTTCGTTTAAAAAGGGCACGCTTAGAAATTATTTTGAATCATATATAGAGAAGACCCGGCATTTAGACGATCCACTGCCTCTGAAAGAAGTAATTCGACTTAGAATGAGCAAACTGCCTTTTCCGCTTAAAAAGGAGCTCATGTACAAACCTTTAAATGATGTAGACAAATTAATGCGGACCCTAGACCGAATGGATATGCTGCACAACGAAGAGAGCCGTACACAGGGAAATACTGACGCCTGTTCGAACGGTCGTGACAACCAAAACCGTTCGAACAGCGGAGGACAGGTGCAGTTACACCAACATAACTCACAACAGCACAATAATCCGAATAACCATTAAAAAAAAAAAAACAGCAGAAACAATTCCGGAATTCAATTTACCAGACACGACAGGAATAGAAACCGATTTCATCCCGGATACAACGGAAATCGCAATAATAATAGTAATTGGAATCACAACAACCGATCCAACAATCAGAATTACGGTAGCGGCGCGCAGCCATCAAGCCAGCCCAGACCAACCTATTACCAACCTAACAACCAGTATCGGCAGTGGGGAAATGAAATTCAGGACCAACCAGTACAAATGATAAGGGTTCAAGGTACATCAACCGCCGATGACTGCATATAGTCAAATGCCCGATTCGTACGCAACTTCGCATAGTGGAGTAATGATTGTGGATATAATCTCAAATATTGACAACTGGCAAGTGGAAAACTAAACACGGCCAGGGTGGGCCTCCGAACTTTGGCCATGGTAGGGACAGGGTGGCAGACTGATTACAAACAGAATAGTATACCAAACCAGGCTTTAAACAGAAATACGCCTCCCATCACACTGGTTCGTTACAATGACAGTCAACATATAACCAAGGAATTACAAAATGGAAACAGGAAGTGTACGAACCAAACTAATGAAGAAATACAGGATACTATTCAAGTCAACATGTATGGTATCGATGTAGAAGTATTGATTGACACAGGGGCATCAATAAGTGTAATTAATGATAATTTGATCAAGGCCATTAGGGAAAAAATCAAGCTGCCTACATCGCCAATTAGCAACTGTAGGGTGACAGGTGCAATCAGTGCTCAGGCTCAGTTGGTTAGGGAACAAGTATTGATAGTGTTTAACGCAGCAAATGAGGAATACACATACCCATTCCTAGTGATAAAAAACCTGTCAATTACCTGCATATTTGGGCTAGACTTTCTAAGGAAAAACCTAGCAACCCTCGATTTTTTAGGGGCGCCTGTTACTTTATTCAAGATGCTAAGGAGAAACAAGGCCCCTGGAGTAGATGATATTCCATCAGAACTACTGAAGTCTCTGGGAGAACCAGCCATGACAAAATTTTTTCATCTGGTGTGTAAGATGTATGAGACAGGTGAAGTACCCTCAGACTTCAAGAAAAATGTTATAATCCCAATTCCAAAGAAAGCAGGTGCAGACAGGTGTGAAAACTACAGAACCATCAATTTAATAAGTCATGGTTGCAAAATATTAACACGAATTATTTACAGAAGGACGGAAAAGCTGGTATAACCCGACCTCGGGGGAGATCAGTTTGGGTTCAGGAGAAATGTAGGAACACGGGAGGCAATACTCACTTTACGGCTTATCCTAGAAGATAGATTAAGAAAAGGCAAACCTAAATTTCTAGCTTTTGTAGATTTGGAGAAGGCTTTGGACAATGTTGATTGGAATAAATTCTATCAAGTTCTGAAGCAAATCAGGAGTAAAATGTAGGGAGCGTAAGGTTATTTACAACTTGTACAAAAAGCAGACAGCGATTGTCAGAGCTGAAGGGCATGAAAGGGATGTGTGGAATGTGCGTTCTTGGCCGTAATTCTTGTAATTAATGAGACTTGTAAGCTGGCCATAAATGGGGACAAATGAGCAATTACAAATCATTAAAAGTGTCAAAGAACTGCAGTTCTGTGTGTTGCCTTCGTCTTTTGTAGTGAAATAGTTTTCGCCCCATGAGATTTCAGCCAGCCGCTACCGAGATCAACGATCTTCAACATCGAGAACCATCGATCTACGACCACAAAACGGCACAAATGGTACGTTCCTGGTCCTGTCCCCACAAATATACACTTGTCATCATGATGAAACAATGCGACTATAAGCTACATTTCAGCACATACCACGTGGAACCCTGATCAAGAGACCACCTGTACACCACATGTTGAATGGTACCAATGCCATTAACCAAGAATCTCTGCAGTCTTGAGAGCCATTGAGGCACAAAATACCCTTAGGCTGCTTCTGGGTAGCACTTGAATCTCTGAGGTATTTATTTATTTTTGACATGAGCCCCTATACTCTGTAACAAATTCGCCTTGTGTTCTACAGGCTCCTAATTTTTCTCATTTTGTGTTATCTCATATTGATTATCAGACACATATCCAGACATTTAAAGCAGTTTGGGAGTGCAATTACTTCATATTGATGATAGCTTGTAACATCATTCCCTCTATTCACACATTCTGGATGTGAAAAATTTGTTTTCTCAAACATTTGGTCGTTCTGGTACTGAAATCCTGGTGTTATAAGCCAAAATTGCAGAGAATACTGATTATGTGTTAGCTCCAATCAAGAGCACGGAGCAAGCCGCACATTCCAAACTAAAAAGGCCGCTTAGATGAGTCTTGTTTTCAAATAAGGTTACACATTACATGTTGAACAGAGTGGTGTGTTGCACAAATATACCGTTGCTGTCGACATCCTTTTTAGTGCGGCACCATGGACGTCAGTACGACAGACCTGAAAGCCAAGGGTTGTAGACAGTGCCATGCAGGTAACTCCCGGTGCAATGTTTGGAAATAATAGGCACTGGTAGTCAGGCAAATGAGCTCAACACAGGTGTAGAACAAAATGTTGTGGCACTTAACTACTCTTGTTACCAGTCCCTATACTTACAAACTTTTGTAACTTACTCAAACTAACGTAAAGACAAAAACACACACACACACACACACACACACATGCTAGAGGGAGGAGACGAACCTCCGACGGTGTGCAACCGCGCTCGAGGGAGGACTCGAACCTCCGAAGGTGTGCAACCGCTCATTCCACAGCAAGGCGCCTTAGAACGCTCGGTCACTTCGCCACGGCCTATACAGTATAATTATCAGTCTTAAGGTTAAGTGACAGTTAGTTCAGACATTGCACAAAGTTAATAACGTTGTTTCGTGGGCACATTGTTACATCGCTGTTATGAGTACTTGATGTAATGGATGTTGGTGGACACATCAAGTTCATCTTTATGAAATTGTGTGTGTTGTTGTTGTGGTCTTCAGTCCGGAGACTGGTTTGAGATTGTGCATGGCTATTAGGCGAGAGGTCTCGCGAATTCTGTCACCGACTATACACGTTGCACGCTGTCTTTTCGTGTTACCTATGTGATTAACCGTGCAGATTTTAGCTGGCATGAGACAAAATGCTTAACATGAATCGTCCTATTCTAATATCGGTGGGATATCTTACTAATCTATTTATATCTATAAATGTGAATGTCTGTTCGGTGTACGTTTATCACGTCTGAACCACAAGACATAAAGAGCCAAAAATTTGTACAGTTACTAATGTCTACCTGAGGAAGACTTTAGGCACGGTTTTATGGCGATCGGATAGCTGACTGTCTGTTCAGTGTACGCTTATCATGTTAGAACGACAAGACGCAAAGTCTTAAATATTTGTACAGTTACTAATTTATACCCGAGGAAGGTTTTAGGCACGGTTTTATAGCGATCTGATAGATATTTATTAATTTGAAGAATATAATGCGAAATGCGGAACAATAATTACTCTTTGAAAATTATATTTACTCTTTGAAACTGGTTTTATTGGCTGAATTGTAGCTTGAGGATTGATAATGATAAAAGGGTGGAGTATATTAGGATGGAAAGTTATCGGTGTATTTAAAATTCTACATGTGTGTGTGTGTGTTAATATTTCGCCCTGCAGCGAAAACTACAGAACGCAGGCGAATGATATGTGTGTAATTGTTGTCCGAAGTCTCCAGTTGTACACCATAGCAGTTCCATGCCCATAGCTAAAAGGAGGTGAAAGATATGGTGGTTGAAAGTCGTCAAATTATAAAAAAAATTCAGACTGAAGGCCAGCGATCATGTTTGCACTCTATAGCGAGGAGTTTACATACAGCGAAACTTGATACCACAGACCATATCTTTTGTCTATGCGTGCTACAATGTCTTCAGCTCTTTCTCTGTAAGGGTAAACATTCAAATAATTTTTTTTATTTGAATGTTGATTAAAAATGTTTGTTTCCAAACAAGGTATTGTATTTAATTTCATCCTTCAAAACCAGTCTTACAGCACATTACTGAAAGAGAGCTTATCTATCATAACCTACAACACGGAAGCGGAGCCGCGGGTTTAAGCTCATAAATATCTTAAACAAATACAAATTTGTCTGTGAATCACATAAACAACTTAAGAATGTCTCAGAATGTGTCCCACCAATCTATCCCTTCTCTTAGTCAGGATATGACAAAAACTCTTTTTCTCCCCAATTCGGTTAAACACCCCCTCATTAGTTACGAGATCTACGTCTGTAGCACCACATTTCGAAAGCTTCTATCATCTTTTCTTTTTGTCTGAACTCCTTTTAGTCCATGTTTCACTCCAGACAAACGCTTTCAGAAAGGACTTCCTCACAAGTAATATAGGATGTCAACAAAATTCGCTTGTTCAGAAACGCTTTTCTTCCTATAGCCATTCTGCATTTTATGTCTTCTTTACTTCGACCATAAAAAGTTATCTTGCTACCCAAGTAACAAAACTCATCTACTACTTTCATTGTCTCTTTACTTGGACTGATGACGCCGTAGTTAAGTCCCATAAGCTGTACTAACATTTGAACATTTGTCTCTTTACTTAATCTAATTCCTTCAGCATCGCCTGATTTTCAGACGCTACATTAGATTGTCATTGTTTTACTCTTGTTGGTGTTCATCTTACACCCTCTTTTCAAGACATTGTCCAGTCTATTCAATGGTCTTCCAGATCCTTTGCGGTCTCTGACAGAATTACTATGTCATCGGCAAGCCGCAAAGTTTTTATTTCTTCACCCTGCACTTTAATTCCCTCTCCAAATTTTTCCTTGCATTCCTTCACTACTTGCTTAATGTACAGATTGAACAACATTGGGGAAAGGCTACAACCCTGTCTTACTCCCTTCCCAACCTTTGCGTCTCTTTCATGCACTTCAACTCTAATAACGGCTGTCTGATTTTTGTATAAGTTAAATATAACTCCTCGATTACTTTATTTCTTCACTGCTGCCTTCAGAGTAAGAAAGAGTGTATTCCTCTCGACATTGTCAAACGCTTTCTCCAAATCTACAAATGCTAAAAACGTAGGTTTGCCTTTCCTTTGCCTATTTTCTTAGATAAGTCGTAATGTGAGTATTCACTCGTGTGTTCCTAATTTCTCCTAAATCCAAACTGATCTTCCCCAAGGTTGGTTTCCAGACGTTTTTCCATTCGTTTGTAAATCATTCGTGTTAGTATTTTGCACCCATGACTTATTAATCTGATAGTTCTGTAATTTTCACATTTCTCTGCACCTGCTTTCCTTGGAATTGGAACTACTATAGTCTTCTTTAAGTCGGAGGGTATTTCCCCTGTCTCATAAATCTTTCGTACTAGGTGGAACAATTTCTTCATGATTGGCTCTCCTAACGATATCAGAAGTTCCGACGGAATGTCCTTTCTGGAATCTCTTAAGTTCATAATCAATAAGTTAGGGTCAGAGTCTATATCTGCCCCTGCACATGTCTTACAATTTAAAACCTGGTTTCTAAATATATTCCTTACTATTATAAAGTTAATCTGGTACTTTCTAGTGTCTACTGGTCTCTTCCAAGTATACAGCCTTATTTCATGATGATTAAACTAAGTGCTGGTGATCAATAAATTATGCTCTGCATAGACTTCTACCAAGCGGTCTCTTCTTTCATTCCTTTTTCCCAGTCCATATTTCCGGCCGGCCGCGGTGGCCGGTGGGGACTGAGGCGCTCCAGTCACGGTCTGCACGGCCACTACGGTCGGGGTTCGAATCCCCCCTCGGACATGGATATTTGTGCCGTCCTTAGTGTTAGCTAGTTCATAAGTAGTTTGTAAGTTTAGGAACTGATGACCCCGTAGTTACGTCCCATAAGCTTAACAAACTTTTAAACATTTTCTACTACCGAGTTCCAGTCCCCCAACGCAATCAAGTTTTCGTCTCCCTTTGGAAGAGTACACCTGTCGCTGTATCTTACAGTTTGATTTAACGTAATGTATATATTGTCTTAAATTTGTTTATTTCATGTATTTTTCATTTCTTGTATGCTAGATATATTTCTTATGTAACGTCATTTTCCAGTTTGAATCATTTAGTATGTGTAAACCCGCATGAATGCACGGACATTCTTTTGCTGTAAGTTGGCAATGCGCCAGAGAAAATGTTGAACCTGTTCTAAAGACTGTCTTTGGTACAGAAGTAGTAGCTGTGAGTGTCGCGCTGCTGAAGCAATCGCGGAGCGGACTCGCTATAGGAAACACATAAATATTTTGTTGATGGTGCAGAGGCACGGTAGGCGCAGTGTGGTGCGAGTTTAATGCAATTGCAATAAGCCTGAGAGACGTACTGTTTAATGTATTGAAGGAAGTGCGAAACAAGTTTATTTATAGTCGAAAGTGATCAGTTAATCTTTTTCCATGTGTGCAAGAAAAGTAATTGTTTTGTTATCAAGTCTATTGTCACCGAGAGTGATCGATGTTGTAATCGTGGAGGTTAGAAGGTGTATCGAGGTGATATCAATGCATGGAGATTTCAGCCAGACGAGCTGAACAAACAGTTGTCGATAAAAATAATTTGAACCAGCGGTAAGAGTACCTATTGTAATCATATCTGTCTTGTATTGTCTTCACGACGAAAGCAGATGAGTACTTTTGTTACATTTTATTTTGTATGCATGTAAATGTAGAGTCAACCCAGTCAGAATTTTGGTTCAATTATACATGACTTATTTTGAAACCAGTCTTAATTTTGTAAGTAGTTGTAGTCACCCCATTATCACCCTTATTAGATTATGTTGATTATGCAAGCCTGTACATTGACTAACAAGTTCAATCATTTTCGAAGTAATTACGATCAGTTTTAAAGAAATTACTAGACGAGTTAAAGAATTGCTGAACGTGTTACAACCACAGAGACTAGTAATTAAAGTGCAGTGCTGTTCTAAGTTGTGCAATCAATTTTTTAAGCCAAAGATTTTAACTTGTATGAGAGTTTGCACGTAAAGTTGGTTTCATTTATAGAGAAAGTAACCAGGCTAACAGTAGTCAAAGTATTATAGTTGATTAACCAGACTTGAAAGTAATTTTTATGAAATACGTTAAATGCCAGACTCTGCTCAGCCAGTTACACGCGTACGCTACCCAGGGCCTGGAACCAATTTACCAAAAAATAGTTCATGCAAAGTTTTATAAGGAAGTTGAATGCTTTAAACAATATTATCAAAATAATTGGGAACCTTCACTGTAGTATTTGTGAAGCTCATTGCACCACGCAGTTTCACAGTACTCAGCTATTATCATTTCAATCAGAGTCTATCTGCTATTACGATTTTGATTATAACACAAACAGGCCATCACCACTACATGAATTCTGACACATTTATTAGTGACGTTGTGCTGTTCGTGAATCGTAAGAGGTGCTAGTTGGAGGCTGTAGTCAATGCTAAGTCAGATAGCGCCAAGCTTAATTAATTACCACAGTGACTGTTTTAAGTTAATTAATATCAATTTTTTATTTATTCAAAATTTTAACTTACACTGCGAAAGTGTTGTTGCGACCCATTTGTTGTGATTTGCTGCAACATTCAATAACAAAATTATTATTACTGGAGCATATCATTATGCATTCTGAATTTTGAGATTTTTTTGACGACCTCCAACGGGCAATCTTTCAATAATTGATTTGATTTATTGTACTCTATTTTCATGTTGTTATAAAAAAACACAAATGTTGCGAAAAATGTTACTTTAGATAATAATATTCTCATTTCATTTCACTGTGTTAAATATTAACTGATTTTTCAATAAAATAGGCAATTATTTGCAAGTAATGCTTTAATTTCATGCAACACACGGTCGTTTATTGCAAAAAGATCATAAGTCAGCAATTTTGAAATTAATATTGTGGTTAACTATTAATTACAAAACAAGAATACACAGTGCAACACAGTGTTTGGCACCTCACTAAATATTGATATTGATATAACACTAAATAAATAAATGGTTTATGCTGTAGAACGTTTTTTCCTTCTCCTGTAAAATGTTACTTTCATGACTAATGACCTTTTTGAAATGACCGATTCAATTTGAATACTGTTTGACACCAAACTGGCCTATTGATCAAAATATCCAGTTCATCGTCGGTCACGTAGAAGGAGAACCGGCAACTCGCATGCGAATGCATATTTATAATTGTGACAATGAAAATGATTTTAGGAGAACATTTTTAACCGCATACTGGTCACAAGCAGCACAAGATCGCGCAGAGAACAACCTACAAATGTTCAGAAGTTTTGAGCGCTCTGGTTTCGAAACACCTGCTGACTATTTTCAGCATATGATTCAAAGGAATCAATTTCTGACATTCCCATATACTGGTACCGAGTTAATCCGTCTTTGCCTAAATAAATTACCGTCTCATTTGCGGCAAGTTGCTATAGCAGCACATTGAAAACATGATCTAGAGGCCTTCCTTGAATTAATGCACGAGATAGAAAATGAAGACGATGATTACCACTTGGGAAATCGACGAAATGACAGGCAAAGAAATGATCGTCAATCACATTACAGCCCACGACGAGATAATATCGATTTATATAATGGAAATAACAATAGGCAAGGAAACCACCGCCATTCCGATAACGGTCACGGGCAACCACAGCCCAATTATAATAATCAGAACAATTACAACAACCATAACAATGACACCCAATATTCAAACTACCATTCCGACCATCAGAATAACTTTCGTGGTCGTAATAAAGACAGGAATTTTGATCGCCGTAGACGCTATAACAATAACAATAATAATAACGACTCACGAAATACAAATTGGGGCGATAGACGCAATGATAATCGTGACAATAACAGAAACTACTCGAACGATAGATCTCACGAACGACATTCAAACTCATCATATAGTAACAATTCCAGTGAGCATCCCCAACAAAATAATGAGCAATCACAAAATTGGCATAATAATAATCACCACCAGCCGTCACAACAAAAGTGAACCAGTTGAAATTAGGTCACCTAACCCACGTCACAATATTTCTCAAAACGGCCCGTCACAATGTTGACTAGCGGTGAATAATTTGTTCGACCAATAAGCTTACTCAAATGAGCATACAGTATGTATAATTCAATCCGAGCACCCGGAAAACATTAATTCCATCAAACATTCATCCAATGCTAACATTGTCATTGCTCATGCAGAGGTACATCATTGTGACGTAATTCCTACTACACGCGACAATATGGACAAAGACACACATTCTTATTTTATTCCAAGTAACACGAACACACATCATCACTCCAGTGACGACATAATACAAACAGACAATGATTCAGAATGGGAAATTTATAGTTTACCTTCCAACTGTCAACAAGATGTAGTGCATGATGTTAATTTTATTCAAACTGTCTCGGTCCTAATTTACCACAGGCCGCATATTGAAATAGATTGTAACGACACTGTTTCGGTTGTGTTTAATAAGAATATTGAAACCCAGCATAATATGTCTCACGAGTTTGATCAATTAAATTTGCAAGACATTAATGTGTGTGAATGGGTTGAGAATTACATGCCTTGGTCGGATAACGACAGTGTGTATGACATGTGTAACGAAAATGTGTGTGATGACGATTATGGCCTTATGGATACTTTCATTAATCAGGAGAATGTACTAAACCCTGATGAACAATGCGAAGTGCACTTTATTGATTGTGACGACCCCAAGAATATTTTATTGCAAGAAAAAACCGACTGTTTAAACATTCCTATCCACCCCATTGTTTCAGTTCAAATTGGCAGTGCTAACTTTTCGGCAGTTTTGAATTCCAGTAGTCCCATTTCGGTTGTTAGTGAAACCATTTTCAAACAATACTCGTACTTTTCAAGTTGCCCCATACTACCGTTGTTATCTACAAAGATTCGGGGGGTTATTTCCGGCAAAGCCATTGACGTCAGGCGCCAAGTGCGCGTAGAATTTATCTGCCAAGATAATCAATTTTCGGTTAATCTTCTAATAGTTCCATCTTTAACCACACAACTGAATCTCGGTGTCGATTTCTTAATAGAGTATCGTGTCATTTTTTACTTTAATAATGCTATTGCCACTGCTATCATCGACTATCACGTAATTCAGTTGAAGTTAGAAGACTGGATTACGGGGCACGAAGAACCATCCTATTGTTTAAAATTCCTACCCAATTTTGCCTGTGATGTTCAAAATTTTGTTGATATCACTGACAAATATCTACAAGACAAAGATACTAGATTTATTTCCGACGTCATCAATGCAAAACTTAACAAAGTTGTCTATGCTTCAGAACAAGACAAACAAGAATTATGAGAAAATTTTTCCGTGTCTTTGCTAATACGCCTGGAACCATTAAGAACTTCCTGTACGAATTTAAAGTAAAAGAACACAACAAATTTTTCGTCCCGCCATACCCCATTCCTCTCGTTTATCGAGGCTTAAATTCAATCCATGTTAGAAAATCGTATCATTGAGCCTGCTACCAGTTCATACAACAACCCCCTTTACATCGTAGAAAAGAAAGACAAATCTATCCGTCTTGTTTTGGATTCTAGACAAATCAACACCATAATAATTCCAGAAACTGACCGACCACAATCTCTTGATGAATTGTTACAGAAATTTAATGGGGTTAAAGTCTTATCCACAATGGACTCAAGATGAAGTTTTAGAGTGGTGAAATTGCACCCCGATTGCAGGAAATATATGGCCTTCCTTTGTTACGGCAATTGTTATCAATTCCGTAAGCTCCCCTTCGGCCTTCGTATTTCATCTTCTGCGTTCATTCTATGAATGCCACTCATCCTGATGAATTAAAACAACGTATCACGACTTACGTTGATGATATTCTTATCGCAGAGGACTCTTGGGAAATTCACAATAAAACACTACATTCTTTGTTACAAATCTTTGCCGACGCCGGAATCACAGTGAACCTCGAGAAATCCCAGTTTGGTTGTTCCCACATTACGTTACATGGGCACATTATCTCCAATAAAGGTATCCATCCCGATCCTGAGAAATTAGAGGCGACTGACAAAATGCCGACTCCCACCTCTAAAAGGCAGTTAAGAATTTTTAGGAGTAATTAATTTTTACCGAAAATTCTAAAACTAAAGAACCTAACCACCTCCAGATAATATGAACTAACTGGCAAGAGTATTGTTTGGTGTTGGGATGAAACCGCACAGTATGAATTTCAATCGCTTAAAGATGCACTTCTGAACGCAACTACATTACATCACCCCGATCTTTCTAAAACCTTTTGCATTGCTACTGACAGTTCGAAATTCGGGCTAGGCGTTCACGTCTTTCAGAAAATTAAAGAAAAGGGCGTTGTCATTCAAAAGACGGGAGCCTTTGCTAGCCGTATACTATCGAGATCCGAACTTAATTATTCTACTACCGAGATTGAGGCACTTGCCGTAGTGTGGGCGTTCGAAAAATTTCACTATTTTGTCTTTGGCTGGCACACAAAAGTGTACACCGACCACCGTGCTCTTCAATTTTTGATGGCAAAACTAAATCACGAGAGCCTTCGGAAGTGGGCTTTATTTCTTCCAGAATTCGACTTTTCAATTGTTCATATACCCTGTAAGGAGAACATTATTGCGGACACTTTGTACCGCTTCCCGGTTGGTCTCATTAAGGCAACGGAGGAAGCGTATCTTGAAAACAATTTTAGCATTTTGTATATGCAGAAGGTCACTTTTAAAAACCATATTTCCGCCACGCTCTCCGACAAAGCCCGAGAGCAAGATAGAGACCCAATTCGGCATGATATTAAGGTGAATGGCACAACAAACAATCTGGAGACAACAATCTATATAAGTATGATGTTGCTTGGAAGAAGCTTAATGAGAACGATGAAGGTTTTACTAGGCTGACGACATATTTTTAATGATTATGATGATGTTTTTATTATATGGTTTGTATGGATAATGCTTTGGAGTTTAAGCAGAGGTATATTTGTACTTAAGAGATGTGATGAAGAGTAATGAAGAGTTCAGGTTATGCTAAGGGAAGATTGTAATGTACTTCAGCACCAATATCACAGTGAGGACTTCTCTGTTCCACTGTTACTAATCAATGTACAGATGAATACACGTCAGTAATTGATAATTAGTGAGGCTCTTTATAGACAATATAATGTTATGATAATTGTGTCCCTTGCAAAGCACATAGACTGTTTCACATCCGTGTTTACATTGTAATATTTTCTAGTCTATCTCCTGATACACATAGTGTATTAGTCTCAGTAGGTTGAGTGATCACTGTATGATTTTCTTTCATGCGAATTTGCAAACAAACTGATGCTGTACGTAAGCTGATAGCTTTGTATTTCAATATTTTTCTGGTACCTTTTGTGAACTGTACTTGTGTTCGAATTAGGCAAATTTATTCTGTACATAACAATATCCTGTTTAAACGTCAACAAACTCATTTGGTACACCCACCTTAGCTATGGCCATTACGGTGGCAAGAAATGTTTCACTAAACTAAGAGATTCCTGTTATTAACATGGAACGACGTATCCGTAACGTCTTATCGCGCTACAAGCTCTGTCAAAAGGCGAAGCCGCCTACAGTGTCACATGCCTCCCCATTTTATCCCATTGTTCCTTCAAAATTAAAACAATTTGCAGCTGTTGATCTTTTCGGCACTCTACCCCGAACTAATAATAGTTTCACGTTGCAGTGGAACTTGTCTCAAAATTCGTTTCTTTCACCCCTCTCCGGCGGGCCGTGGCTAAAACTGTGACCGCCGGTTTTGTAAAAATTTTTCTTAAAGAGATTGGCCACATTGATAAAGTTATTTCTGACAACGGACCACAATTTAGATCTAAAATTTGTTTGCGAATGCTTCGGCGTCGTAAAATTAAACCTGTTTTTATTTCTCTGTACCACGCCGCATCTAACCCATGCTAGCGTATCATGAAAGAACTCGCCTTTATTGTCACCGCCAACATAATACTTGGGACAAATACCTGTCTTCGTTCCAAACCATTATTAATGAATTGCCAAATGACTCCACCGGTTTACCATTATTGTTTGTCTTGAAAACAAACAACCACCTGATCGCATCAGAGAATTAGTGCCTTTCCAATACCACTGAAAGCTACGTCATTATGACAGTGATGATTTGGCGCTTGCCAACATCAAAGCAGCCACCGAGAAACGAAAATGCCAGTATGGTAAAGGTGTCGCCAAACAATTCTATGTTGGGCAGAAAGTTATGGTTAAATCTCATCGCCTCTCCCACAAAGGCAGAGAACAGATCCATAATTTTTTTCTTCTTTATAATGGTCCGTACCGTATTAGGAAAAATATCCACGACAACGTTGTTGAAGTGGAAACCATCAAAACTCGCAAAAGCAAAGGTGTACATCACATTTCTAACGTAGAAGTCTTCGTAATGTAACAGTTTTGTTCTTTTGGTATTTTTTTATGATTCTTCAAAACGCCACTTCTGATTGCTCGTCTTTTATACTTTGTATTCCATGCCTGAATGCCACGCCTGATTGACTGCAGTTACATCTCGATGTCATCACTACAGCTATCGCTCTTTTGATCTATATTACTGTAGTACTAATTTATATCCAATCATAGCTCTTGTCATGTTGACAGATGAGATAATTGAAACCTTGTTTTCGATGGTACAAGTGACAGCTCACCAAAATAAGCACGCTGTATGACAGGATTTTACTACCTCGTTTTTGTACAGCACTTTGGAGGAATGTGAACAAACCTCGCTATGTGTCCATTTCACGACTATTTTGACAATGATTTTTTTTTTTTTTTTTTTTTTTTTTTTTGTGAAGTCAAACGTCATCTACGGAACATAAAATATTGTATTTCGATTTATCCTGTGGCACAATTATTCTTTTGTTGTATGACATGTCACTAATACTGTATATATTTTCAGAGCCGATTGAACCTAATTACTACCATGTGTTCCTGTACAATTGATCTTTCAAAAGGTAAAGTCTGAAATACAATAATGCTGGAAAGAATCTGGAGACAATGATCTATAGTATAAGTACCATGTTGCTTGGAAGAAGCTTAAAGAGAACGATGAAGGTTTTACTAGGCTGACGACATACTTTTTTAATGATTACGATGATGTTTTTTATTATATGGTTTGTATGGATATTGCTTTGGAGTTTAAGTAGAGGTATATTTGTATTTAAGAGATGTGATGAAGAGTAATGAAGAGTTCAGGTTATGCTAAGGGAAGTTTGTAATGTACTTCAGCACCAATATCACAATGAGGACTTCTCTGTTCCATTGTTACTAATCAATGTACAGATGAATACACGTCAGTAATTGATAATTAGTGAGGCTCTTTATAGACAATATAATGTTATGATAATTGTGCCCCTTGCAAAGCACATAGACTGTTTCACATCCGAGTTTTCATTGTAATATTTTCTAGTCTATCTCCTGATACACATAGTGTATTAGTCTACAGGCATATGCCTGATGTATGTCCAGACAATGTAAGGATTAATTTAGTTTTATCATTGTAGGGTGGGAACATTTCTAGATAAGATGATTTTTTTCAGTATAAACACCTTTTGATTTCATGAAATTTGTGGAGATGATAATTTGTACGATATGGAAGGATTTTACTTGCAATTGTTGTTTTCATAGCCATAAAATGTACTTTTACAAATACCAGACTTCACTGTAAAGTCATGACCGATGTCAGTAATATTTGATTAGAGGCAATATTTCATCTCTTTTGGCAGGAAAACGTAAAATATGCACTGTATCAAGGGATGTACCTTCCATCGCAAACTGTTGAGAGACATAGGCTAATTGCATTGTGATCATTTTCATTTTAGTAGAATTATTTTGATGGAACACCATCCACTTTTTACTGTAAATACTTTAGGATAGATTAAAAACTCCTTGAGAATCCCAACACACTATGTACTATTGTATTGTAGCTCAACTTTGATAGCTGGAAAACAGCATGATGTCATGTACAGTCGGTGACAGAATTCACGAGACCCCTCGCCTAATCGCTATGCACAACCGCAAAGTTTAGCTGCTTGGTGGGGAATATTAACAGCTAGGGGAGACGATCGTACACACTGTCGATTACACGGGTACCTGAGACGAAATCTGGGAGGAAAACAGTCATCTTTCAGAATCTCAGACTGTGCTAACACGCGTGCTTTCTATGCAACGTGAAGGCGACTTCACACACAGATCTTACAAGCTGCTTTGCGTTTTAGCCATTGTGAAGCTATTCGCGACCGACATATTCCTTTCCACATCGGTTTTCTTATAGTTTCAGTGAACGATGACAGCAATTAGAATTGAGATGTTGCTTTCCGTGTATACTGTCTGACGTTACCGAAACATTCAAATGGAAAATTTGCATGCGTAACATAACACTTTGTTACGAAGCTAAGAAATACAGCGCACCACGATGTTCGGAGCTATTACGTGACGGTTTCCATCCATCGCTTCTCGGCCTTTTGGCTAAGATCAAAGTGTAGTATCTGTTCTTATCAGCTTAATAGCTGGAGAATCCAGGCGCACATGGCGATGTATGTTTTTCAAGCCCTTCCTTCCTCGATGAGATGGACGGTGCGCGCCTTGGCTTAACCGCCTGGGCCCGCTGCGCCGCTTTTTCCTCCCCTGGATCTTTTTCTGGCGTCGAGTCTGCTCTTTGATGGTGGGACCAGACTCCATACGCTTGCGTGCGCCTCTCATGGGTGTGGGCGACTGTCATTGAAGTCAGTCTGATCGCCCCATCACGCATGGCCTGTCCTTTCCACCCCGCCCGGCAGTTTCCGGGGATACAACGGGGTCTGAAAGTAAAACATATTTCTTTACCTTTTATCCTGGCCTGGCTGCCTTAGCACTCGGAATCACACTAGGATTTTTTCTGCTCAGGCTTTACCGCCGAAGCAACTTCTCCGGCCCTTGTGGAGACGACATTATTGCAATGTACGCTGTCGAGAGATGTAGATGTTTGTTCATAATCGGCTGGAAACATTCACTATAGATTATCTAGGTTCCTTCGTTTAGCCTCTTAATCATTCTCTCTGTGCTTGCACTACCTCTGTTACGGGTTGGCCTGGCATTGCAGTACCGTCAGGAACGGCCCACAAAAAAAAAAAAAAAAAAAAAAAAAAAAAAAAAAAAAAAAAAACCATCGGTATGGCTCGGGCAGCCGTGAGGCGAGGACGTCCGCTAGCGGCCCGCCTGGCGAGGTACGCGTTCGCGTTTTCCTTGTTTACTTCTTGTCGCGTTATTGTGTATTGAGTCCCCTGTACTAGCGAGCCATGGCGCACTCATACCGCCGAACGACTATCAAGATCTCTTTCCAAGCAGAATACGCACGACCACGACCTTTCGAAATTCAGAACTTTATAAGAGACGATCTGCACCTCGATACACGAGATGTAATCGTTATACACTTTTCCTTTACCGGGAATGTTGTCCATGTAAAGATGCGCACTGAAGAACTTTGTACCGACATTGTGAACCGCGACGCGGAACGACACAAGTGCAAACACCCCGACGGTCACATCGGTGCCGTCGTGATCGAGCATGTGGGTTACGGCCTGCGTACAATCAGCGTTTTCGAACTCCCGTTCGAGGTCCCGGAAAATATCGTCAAGAGCCTTCAGCCCATACGGAAACGTCATCGGTCACACGGCGGAAGAATGGAAAACGTTTCAGACTTACCCGGTCCTCAACGGTGTACAACGAATTCAAATAGAACTGAAGAAACATGAACCGTCATACTCAACATAAGTTGATGCAGGGCCATCATCATGTACGATGGTCAGCCCCGTACCTGTGCCGGTTGCGGGCAGGAAGGACGCGTCCGCCAACAATGTCCCCTACGTCGACCTGTACAAATACCTGTCAACGACGACGCCCCCTCTATGCCGTCCACAATTCGCACTGTCACCTACGCTGCAGCCGCCGCACCACCGGCCGATCATCTACAAGGTCAACCTAACCAATCGCTGACAACGAACTGAAACACAGACAGCACTCTCACACCTTCGACGCCACTACAAGCAGACGCAGTGCAAGAAGAAATGCAGCAACCCCTTTCCGCTGAGCAAGACGATGCGAAAGAACCGACACTTGACGTTGTGCCAACTTCTGCCTTCATTCCAACAGACAAGAAAGCGGCAGACACCCACGCTCTTTCCGACACTGAACAACATAATCGCAAACAAAAGAACCCTCGAAAGCGCCGGAAGAAGCATCGTATGCCCTCTGATGATTGCTTACAACGAATGGGGCCACAAGAAGACGATTTCCTGTCCGATGACGGCAGGTCTTCTGACTCGCAGATGTCAGACGCCACTCCACCGACATCTCATTCCCCGACCGCTGCCAATGATCGTGATGCGACGACAACGCGCACTCCCAGCAGCGTCCCAGAAGGCGTCCCACCTGCCATGCCACCTCCACCTGCAGGCACAGCGGACGATACTTTGATGGACACTACATCTGAATTGCCGCGATCCTGAACAGATGAGACATTAGACGAAGGTGACAATGAAGGGGATGTCCCCATGGTATTGTCGGACATAGTTCCGATACATTGACTGACAACTTGATGGCTGCTGTGTCTGTTCCATCCAGATCAGACACCGCAAGAGCAGCAGACCTTCCAGGAGACCCAACAATACAGACTGGCCACTATCAATATCAATACTATTCGCGTGCACCAGAAACTAAGAATGTTGCAAGAGATGCTGAATGCGGCGGATATAGAGGTCGATGTTGCTGAGTTCGTAGGCCCTTATGGATATACGCGTCTGACACAGGCAGGGGCGTGGCAATCCTTCTCCGTGACGGCTTCATTGCAGAAGATATCACATTCATACCTGATGCGAGAGGTATGGCACTCACTCTCCATGACGTCAGATTCATTAACGTCTACGAACCCTCCGGATCTGGCCGTCGACGTGAACGGACTGCTTTTTTTCGCTGAAGCCATCGCACCCCTATTTATGGGTCGTCAGGATGCCTTAATCATCGGTGGAGTTCAATTCCACCCAGGCGCCCAAGGACCAACTACCACACCACGCTCCACGTGCGGCACTCGCCGCCATCATCACCAACCTACGTCTTGTGGACACGTGGGAGTACGTACATGGCGATCGGCCGGGTTTTACACACTACACCAGCCACTCATCCAGCCGTATAGGTCGCATCTATCTCACGCGACCCTTCGTTCAGGTCACGCAGGCCGCCAAAATATGGCCTGTAAGTTTTTCCAATCATGCAGCATATATATGCACTCTCACCATGCGCCGACAGAAAACTTGGCATGGGCGGGGCCCCTGGAAGCTGAATATTGCACACTTACA
Source organism: Locusta migratoria (assembly GCA_026315105.1). NCBI lineage: Eukaryota > Metazoa > Arthropoda > Insecta > Orthoptera > Acrididae > Locusta > Locusta migratoria. The sequence continues at coordinate 901,833,226 of CM048744.1, read as the reverse complement.
TTCGCCAGAATGCTGAGAGATCGTGGAGACCACGTGGGCAAAATGTACACGCCGGAGAAGAGCTTACCCAACAGCAATCTCTTGGTGGATAAAATGTGCCAAGCCTGCTTTGAGGAAAGCGTTGATTGAACACGTAAGGGAGGCAGCCGCATGGCGACGACACACAATGTACTTTTATTACCGCATCCTACGTGATTGTTCAACAATGATGCACTCACCTGCCCGCCAGCAGGCCATGAATCACGCGAAAGCGCTGATCACATTACTTACGAAGCGTCATCTGGAAGGAACGATTATTCGTGCACGCACCATGGACAGAATGGACAACGAAGGGCCGTCAATGTACCATATCCTCGCTGAACGCCGACGACGGAGGCGGGCCCTGATTCAGAGTATAACATTAGATAATGGTCGCTGCATCGAAACGCAACGTGAGCTAGGTCTTTCTCTCCACGCTCACTATCGTCAACTATACGCTGCTCAGTATCATACACCGGAAGTGATACAGGAAATCTCTCGCCTAACATATGGAGTACTACCCCAGGACGCGCAATTGGGTCTCCTTGAGGAGGTAACTGAGGAAGAGTTCACTGCAGCAATATTGGCCGGTGCGCCACACGTCACCAGGACCTGACGGCCTCCCGTTAGAGTTTTACAAGACCTATCACCAGCTGCTAATACCGGTCTGGGTAGACATATGTCGCGAATTAATGACGCCGACAGTACAAATTCCTAGTCAATACCTTGAAGGACTGCTTGTTCCCGTCCACAAACCGAATGGTGGGACACGCCCCACACACTACCGTCCACTATCACTCCTGAATTGTGACATGAAGATCTTTACCTGGCTTTTGGCAGCACGTCTCCGAAAGGTCACCCGCTACGTAATATCCCATGATCAAGTGTCCTTAGGAGGCGATCACAACATACGGACTGCGTTAAATCGATATCGAGACATGATCGCGCTCACGCGGACACGGCGCATTGATTTCAGACAGGCCATCGACAGTGTCGATCACACCTATCTGGATGTGGTGATGCGGAATATGAGATTCCCAGACAACATCGTGGAGATAACAATGCGCCTGCTTCGAGGTACGACATCGAGGATTCTGTACAACGGCCAACTAACGCCTCCAATCACGGTACAACGGTCAGTGCGGTAAGGATACCCTTTGTCAACAATCGTCTACGCTATCGCCATTGAACCGCTCCTATGTGGCCTCCGCCAACGTCTCATGGGGATGACCATTGACGGCCACTCCTTCTGTTGCATGGCCTATGCGGACGATCTGGTCCTCTTCTTGAGAAACCACAACGACGTCCAAGACGCATGGGTGGAGTCCTATGGCGCTGCGTCAGGCAGCGTCCTTAATAATTGCAAATCACGTGCAGTGCACATAGGACTGGGACAACCTGACGTCGCTCCCCTGCCGGTCCACGACACAAAAACATGTTTGGGCATTGATTTCACAGCCGACTTGCTGCGATCTGTGGCTCTGAACAATAGGCGTCTTTTACGACTGATCCGGGTGGAACTTCTAGATCACCGCCTTCGAGCCCTAAACATGCTGCAACGCACCCAGTGCGCTAATGTTTATGTAGCATCCCGTATCCCACACGTGGCACAGACTTTCCCTATACCTTCGACGATAGCCAAGCACTTGTTGGCGGCACTGGGCTCGTTTGTGAATCAAGGTATGTTATTCAAGGCGACACTCCAACTTGCCTTTTCAGTCTACTAATGAGGGCCCTTGCCCCAAGCTCGCTAATCGCACCAGTGCAGGTGACCGCCGTCCCAGCGCCCTTCTTTTACTTGAGATACCTCTTCCTCGAATACAGTTACCTGCGAACCACACTTACCCGTCCACGTATGTCGATGGCTCGTCTGGTGTATTCAGCGAGGCAATCGAGACTTCCACCGAATGTGATTGAACACAAACATCCGCATGTTCGCTGGACAGCAGTGTGGCAAGCAGTGCATGATTCTACGCTTACATCAGATGTCCAGTCCAGCTGGTATATCACGGTCAATGGGATGCAGATCTGCCAGTCGCGCCTCCACACGATCCACCTAGCAGCATCGCCATTATGTGCCACGTGTGGCGTGCAAGACGACGACGGCCATCGACTTGTCTGTGGGGAGGCAGGCAACGTTTGGCTTTTGGTCCGCCAGATGTTGGCCTTCTTTACACTCACAACCCCTGCCAATATCACTGAAGAAATGCTCCTCTTCCCCGATAAGAACTATTTCCCACAAGCGAAGACCCACACAGTGACATTTATTAGCGGTCTCGCTGTCAACTACCTGTTTGGAAATGGTGATAAATCCATTCTCGATTTCTGGCAATACATCAGTGAACAACACTGCGCAGTTGTCAAGAAGCCGAAGAATCAGCAATACGTTTCGAACTTCCTCCAGAGTGCATACCGCGACCCCCCTCGCAGCTGGATCATCCATGCAGGGAGAAGCTGACTTGCGTTCCATATTACGAGATTATGATTGATCATTACAACGGTAACCCACAAATAATTTCGAGAAGACGTGTGTGAATGATCTACTGATGTATCGCCGCTGCGCGGATTTTATTCTCGTGCTGCTAATCAGAGTGATCGCCAGTCTTGTGAGGATGTGCTGGTCCAACGGAATCATTAATTTTATTACAAAGATGTCTGGGATATTGTTTTACTTGTGTGTGAAGGGCTCCTTCGTTTAATTATATTGTATTTCTTCTCTTTTTTCCTTTTGTCCCGTGTAGAAGAAAAATAAAATATTAAAAAACATAATAAAATAAAAAAGGTGACAAGCTCAAAAAAAACAACAACAAAAAAACAAAAAAAAGATTGTGACGCTGAAGGTCAGTGCCACTACATATTTTTTTTTTTTTAATTGAAGCACTGTGTAGTTCTTGCAGATGACTATTTTCTTCTGCTTCCACATCGATAGGTAATGCAGGTAAATTTAGTTTTCTTTTTAGATAAGTACTACTTTCAACTCAGAGTGCAGTGATTGCACACTAGTCACCACAAATGTTATTGGCACCATAACATGGCGACAATGGCTTCACTTCTTTGGCGTTAAGGACATCTCCCCTCATTCTGACGTCCTTCAACACTACACTTCCTTATCTACATTATCAGTATATTACATTAAAGATACAGGGGGAAGCTGATTGTTTCCGTGTGAAAGGCAGGTTTTGTCAGGCTGTTGGGTTTCCCAGTCGGCCGGCTAACAGTTTGGACCTAGTGAATGGAATACAGGTAGTTAGGGTTTTCCTAATCTGCTCGAAAACGGCTGTCTTCGCTGAGCGAGAGCGGCTCTCCCAGATTGCAACTGAAAGACAATATACTCGCACACATTATTCTAAAAGTCCATATAGGATCTGGGAATGATCATATGACAAATATAATTATATGAATATATTCAGGAGACTTAAAAGAATCAAGCGCCATAATTTCAATATCCCTTCAGATCAAAAGCCGATAAATTTCAGTACTATAATAATGATATTATAAGACTTATATTTACAATTTACAATGTACTGTTTATCACTAACAGTTTAAGAAATGGGCATCATTGCACAATGCTACCTATCTTAAAAGACGCACAACGTTATTTCCATAATCTTTCAGTAAACTTTGTTTTACTTTCATGTTCTGCTTTTCATTGAGGTAGTAATATTCTTGTGTCACAACATAGAATCCACCACAGAAACTCAAAACATGAACCCAGCAAAGTGCATTACATTGATATATGTATTTTATTATATTTAATATTATTCTTAATAACGTTCGTTTTATGTTGTAGACTGCCACTTAAATATTTCATGGCAGACTAAATCTCACTAAATGCCACACAACGCCAGTATATGTGTACATAGTTACCCAGAGATCACTATAGTTATCAGCTATTTTCCTTGATATTGTAACTTTCATTGGTGATGTTGTCACTACATAGTAACAACATAAACATGACTCAGCATGTTGTAATATCAAGGGAAATAAATTAAATGGTAACTACAATAATCTCTGGGTAACTACTTAAACATATAATGTCGTTGAGTTGAAACACTTTGACCATAGCAGTCATTCCAATAATAATCGCATAAAATCGGTAACATCTTAAGCAGAAAGGACAGCAATAAGAATGACATTAAATGTAATTTGTTAACAGCCATAGAAGTTTATATGACAGCTTATCGAACTGAAGTTACTAATTATAAATTACCTCATTTGTATTACAGAAAACCTGATGATGGCAATAAAAGACGAAATGAGCTCATTCTAAATAAATAAATGAAGCATTATGCTAGGGGTGTAAAAGGCATAAACATCTATTTCAAAGTAAAGAATGTTGAAAGTAGTTCTTTAAATGTCTTTCCCAGAGAAAATATACGACATTGACTTATCCTGTTTTTTTTTTTTTTTTTTTTTTTTTTTTTTTTCTTCGTATGCACTTCGATTTAGGAAAACAGAAAACAAGATGTTTCAATATCTTATTACATTGATGTTTTGTGACAATGGATCTTAAAACCAGCGAAGCAGTAGCTCCTTAAATAGTTATCATAACAGCTTCTGCATTTGAGTCTTAAAAGGGCAGCTTTAAAGGGATGCATAAATCATGCTCTTTACGATATCGGCGTAAACGTCTGAGTGGCACTTTACGAGGACGCTCGCTAAAGTTCTTAACGAGTTCTCAGGGGCGACGCAGAAGCGAGTTTATTCTGTGTGAAGTTTTCAGCCAGTCGGCTTTGAAGTCTGCAGCAGCACCCGTAGCAGAACGTCGTGAAAAAAGCTAATGTGGCGCGTAGGATTGCGCGTCTGCCACTGAATAATTGACCTCTCATTCACATCCACTCCATTCGAAGGACACGTTTGCAGAAAATCAACTATCGGACACAGGGGCCAGGTAAATATGTCAATAATGCTACTCTTGAACGTCACAAGATGGTATTTTTAAATTTTATTGCTTGTTGATTCGTATCACAAGATGGTATTTTTAAATTTTATTGCTTGTTGATTCATATCGATTAGCCTTTCTGCATGTATACAAGGTAACCTAACAATTTCTTACTTGGACGAGCTTATTTATCATCTGCTATCTTGATTCATAGAAAAGTCTGTCTAGATTCCAAATTTTTTGGTAACGTGTTTCGGCCACTTGAATGTCCACCTTCTCACCACAACAACTATAGTCTTGCCCACCAATTGTGTTCAGTGCCGAAATCTATTGTTGTTGTGCTCTGAACATAACCATTTAAATGACCGAAATCTGTTACTAAAAATTAAATCTGCGATTTAATCTGACAATTGTTTGCATTAACCATTAAGATCACTGTTATTCCATGAGTTTTCAAAAATAATTACCATATATTTATTGTAAAATTTAAAGAACAGTCTTCTACACAAAGCATCGCTTCTAAGTAACAAGGAAGCACTGTTACATTTCTCTAAACATGAAGTAAAGGAATATCTGTATTTGTGAGAAACTAAGAATGTTACTGGATGTATATGACAGTTAGTATAATTAATGATGAGATGATTATTAAATTTTACTTTTGAAAAGAAAATAACCATTGTATCATAATAGAACCTTCGCTTTTTGAAGGTAACTTTCTTTATTATAAAGAACGTGTGATGATTTATAACATGTTTTGAGGCTATGTTATACTATTATAAGACTTTACAAAACAAAGAAATCAATTCAGTTTGAACATAACTACACCAAGACACTCAATGATGCATAAGTAATTTAAATGTTAAGAACTACTATACCAGTAGTTATTGTCAAAAGTTGAAAGCATGCACCACACATGCATTGTCAAACATAAACAGTTTCCTAAAATTCATTCTAACTTCTTACCTATATTAACGCTTTGTTACAAGGTGCCTTCATATAAAAATTTATATGCTCTTGCTCCAATTATATCACTGCATGTTATCAAAGCTTTGAATCACATGTCACCTCATTCTAAATATAAACCCCAAAACTACAACCTATGTGTTAGATTGTGCTACAGCTCTGTTACGAAATGTGCATCAGTTTACAACTGAGCCTTGTGTAAGTTTTATGTTGCGGCATGAGTTTTGGAAATGTTTATCTTTTGCAATATGTATGTGCTCCTTGATCTTCACATTTGGTGCAGCCTAATGGTGTAAAAGTTTTTCAGTTAGGTTATAGTGCTGTACAATATATATATTTATGTGTCACCATTTCTCTTGGTCTAATTTTCGTTCAACTAATTTGGTTTACTCGTTTTGTAACACTTAATAGTTGGATACGGTCGTTCCGAAACATGTTGTTATGAAACTTCACAAACTGATGCGTAACATTTACTGTGCTTATTAGAAAGAATGTTGTAGGATGGCGTCGCAATAGATTAATTTGCATGAATAATTCCAATACTCATTTCCACTATGATCTTGCAGTCCGCTGAACATGCTTTACATTGTCTTTGAAGAGTAATGTTCTAAATTAACTCAAACCTTTGCATCGACAAATTCTAATAATAACAATTCTAGATGCTGTTAGTAAAGTAGGGTGAGCTGTCGTCGTTCAAAGACAATCCACATGTTCATTGACAGATATTCTATTTCCAGTTAATATAATTCGCAGTCAGATCAGTATAGTCATTATTCGAAAGTGTAATCATAGATGATAATTAGTTCCTACCTTTTTTCGCTCAGTTTAAATAAGATTAGATATAAGTTTAAGTTTCACCCCAAATGTTATATTCACTTACACAGTCTAATTCTTTTTAATTAATTAGTAAAGCACTCAAAGATTGGATGATTCGTGTAATTAAATGTTCCTGAGATTTCAGCCTTTGTTGTCGCATATATATATATATATATATATATATATATATATATATATATATATATATATGCAACAAGCATAGTTTGCCCAGGATCACTTTAAAACGTGTATTTTTACTGGTTTTTTAAGCTGCCATTATCACACATTGCATATTTTAACAGGACATAACTCACATGCCAACCATTGAATTATAAGAGGAAGATGCTGGGAAAATAAGCGAGTCAAGTGTGAAAACTATAGCAAAATAACATGTTAAATATGTATCCACCATACTGTTTCACTTAATAACAAAATGACGACACATTGTGTTATTACCTGATACAGTGTGGGGGACATCAGCAAAAAATGTATTATATGTTCCATGGAGCCTGCAGTGTTAAAAACGTCAGCCAGTGACATATTATTTTTAAATTAACCAATTCGCTGCTATTCAGTATTTTTTATTTTCACAACATGTTTGCAAAGGATTTACAGTAGATATTTACGTTGTTATGCTTTTATATATCTTCGGCGTATTTGACATATTTGTTAATAAATTATACATGCTATAATATAGTCAAGAAACATATGACATCTTAGCTGTAACTGTCAAAATACGTTTTCAAAATACGTTATATTATCAAAATCTTTTTGACAGTTAATATAAATATGCTTCAGATGTCTTATGTATGTCTGAACATCTATACACATACGTATGTAGTTGTTAAGATCATAACTGTAATATTATAATACACCATACCATTATTTTAATCTTAATGTTACACATTTATACTGCAGGACACTTGACAATGGCATTATAAGCCGAAACAAATCTGTTGTGAAAATAAAAAATACTGAATAGCAGCGAATTGGTTTATTTATAAATAATCAAAATGTATTACACTATGTTACTTTGATATGGGTTTTACTCTTGACATGCTGATTTTCCCAGCAGTCATCTATTTTAATACAAGACCAATGATTGACATGTGAGTCAAGGTCTGTTAACAAAATGCAACTTATGATGACAGCAACATAGATCTCTCAAAATCGACCTAAAATACAGACATTTGAAGACAATTTTTGCGGCCTTTGTTTTTTTAATTAATTAAATGATTCCCAGTTCTGCCTGTTTGCTATTACCTTCAGATACATGTGCATCTTGATGTATGCCATGAAGCACACGTCCAGTTGTCTTGTACAGTGCAGTTATCAACTGCAATAACCTTACACCTTATTACATATTTAACCTAATCATTGTTTAATGATTTTTGAATTAAAAATTTAAATCAAACTTGTCATTTCTGGATGAAGTGACTAAACTTTGCTTCGCATTCTCCTTATGAAAGTTACATTTCCCATCTGCGTATAAATTCCAAGTTAAGTTGGTAAACGTTAATGAAAGACTGTTAAATAAGATCATAAATAAAGTTTCTTACACTGAAATAAATGGAAATAAATCATTAATAATCTTTAACCGAATAAACAAACACGCTATTTTAAATTTACCGCCTGTTGGATCGGGAGTGCAAAGCAAAGTAATATTTTGTGAAATCGAGATGTTGTCTGGAATAAAATTATGACCATTTACACTGCACTATTTAGACATAACGTTTTATAAGCCTTTACTATATGTGGATGAACTTCTGCAGCATCACCGCAAACCAGAGCTGAAGTAATGTTCTGTTAATATGGCTTTGTCAATTTTCAAAACTATCAGAATCATACTACTGTTTCAGCCGAGTTAAAATGAAGTAAAACCGGAATGGAAGGCATCGGACTATTAAAACAGAATATAAAATTATGCAGATTCTTAACAATACATGGTAACAATGACGAATTACAGATATTTATCGCACATGCCGATAAACTGTATCGCGAGCACATCGATACACAGCATTTACAAATAAGAAATATTTACTGGAAACTAATAGTGATTCACTGGGTTGGGAACCTGAATTAATGAACACATTTCACAATTAATAAAGTAATTATCAAGATATTATGGAGTTCATGGAATAATGTAAATCACTGGACTACTACAATTCACAGAACTTATAGTTACCATTCTGTGGTAGCGATGGATTTAGAGTCAATTGCACCACTTGGCTAAAACACAGAAGATTACAAATAAAGGTTTTTAAATCCTTTTGAACATACATTAATTACTAAAGTCCAGGAGAGGTACCACAGCCTTCTACTTGGAATTCAGCCACAGCCACATGGATCAGAATATGGCCAGCAAATAGGGCAAAATCGTTTATCAAAAACGTCAATGATTAGTGCGAGCTTTGACTATCTTACTAATTAATAATTACCAATAGATCGCTGTTTCTCTCGACCAAGTAGTCAAAATTTAATGTTTCGTTATGATTTACATAACTAAAAAAATTTGTGTAGTCCTGTTCCTTTAAAAGGAGAGCACTACGATCGCCTTTCATTAAGTGACAATTAGCTGTTAATTTATACAGTAGGATGGTTTGTTTAATCAACTAATTCAGAACTGATGACTATGAGAAAGTTTTGAGGAAGATTATTTCACTTCCTGTTCATAAGTTTGCATATTTTCATCTGGTCCGTAGCAATAGAACCCACCAGCACACAGGAAATTTCACGCAGCTTTTTCTTTACTATGATTATGCAAGTTCCGACGTAACAGTGTACACGGCAAACATTTTCTAGCACAGTATCTGATTCACTGTAAAATTGTATTCACGATGAGAATGAAGCTACATTTTGCAACTGCATGTATTAACTATCTATATATTTGTCATACGTTAGTATATTTAGTTGTGGTGCCGCATATCATTTGTGTCTTCTGCTGTACTGCATTCGATAAACCCTCCGTCATGCACAAAAATATTAGCGGAGTATTTATGTAGATGATTCAAGTTGTGCTGCAGTGCTTAAGTTCAAAGATTTTAACTTCAGCAGGTTGGCGTAGTGATTATTCCCCCTATTTTCTGTGTTGCTCTACACTATAGGTTATTTACAACTTTCACATTAATCAAACGGCTGCTGATAGAGTTGAAGGGCATGAAAGTGACTCAGTGGTTGGGAAAGGAGTAAGGGTTGTAAAGAAATTTGCTTTTTAGGTATGGTCCGCCTAGAGCAAAAACAATTGTTCTTAGTTTCTCCCAAACATGTTTCGCTTGCGTTGCAGCATCATCAGTGGGATATTAATTTTACACTGTCTTAATACCACACGTATATGTGTTTGTGGTTCTTTAACTCACGTAAAGGTTCCGCCCTTCTCCAATGTTATTCAATTTGTACATTCAGCAAGTTGTGAAGGAAAGTAAAGAGAAAATTGGTGAAGGAATTAGAGTTCAGGGTGTAGAAATAAAAACACTGCATTTTGCTGAAGGCATTGTAATTCTGTCCGAGACAGCAAAGGACCTGAAAAAGCAATTGAACGGAATGGATAGTGTGTTGAAGACGCGTATAAGATGTACATTAACAAAAGCAAAACAAGGATAATGGAATGCAGTCGTATAAAATCAGGGGATGCTGAATGAATTAGATTACACAACGAAAAACGAAACAATAAAAGTGGTAGATGTGTTTTGTTACTTGTTTGGTAAAATAACATTTGACCGTTGCAGTACAGATGATATAAAATGTAGAATGGCAACGGGAAGAAAAGCGTTTTTGAAAAAGAGAAATTTGCTAACAATGAATATTGATTAAGTGTAAGGAAGTCGTTCCTAAAGATATTTGTGTGAGAGTGAAACTTGAACGATAAATAGTTGAGACAGGAAGAGAATAGAGGCTTTTGATATGTGGTCTACAGAAGAACGCTGAAGATACGTGAGTAGGTCGCATAAGTAATGAAGAGGTACTGAAAAGAATTGGTGAGAAAAGGAATTTTTGGCATAAATTGACTAAAAGAAGGGATCGATTGATAGGACACATTTTTAGACGTCAAGGAATCGTAAATTGTATGGGGTAAAAATCGCAGAGGGAGGCCTAGTGACGGATATAGTAAGCATAATATCAAAAAGGAACACCTTCCTGATGTTCTGAAAACTTTTTTATTGGTCACAAACTGGATTTCGGCTCCTTAGGCCATCATCAGGTGACAACTGAATGTACTACACATGTTTTCAAAGATGTTAAGATTTAGAAAGATGTTATCACAGACAATCGATACTTCACAGGAAAGTTCATCGCAGATACTTATTTATGAGAGTTATTAACATTTATATAGAAATGTAATAATTATGTGTAAAGAACCAAATTTTATAAAGTGTGCTAGCAAAGTGCAGTTAACCGTCATGTACAGAAGATTATTGAAGCAGAAGCTAACAGCTACACAGCATATATGGTATGTGGAATGTTTACGTCGCAAAGTTACACCAAAGCTGGCCGCGGTGTCCGAGGGAGTGAGGCGCTCCATTCACGGCCTACACGGCCACTACGGTCAGTTGTCTGAATCCCCCCTCGGGCATGGATATTTTTGCCGTCCTTAGTGTAAGCTAGATCTTAAGTTGTTTGTAAGCTAAGGGACTGATGACCCCGTAGTTAAGTCCCATAAGTTCTACAAATATTTGAACATTTGTTACACCAAAGTACGTGAACATTAAAACAAGAAGTACTTCAGCAGCAGCAATGAAGGCTATAGAAGTCGCCGAAAGAACGTGGGTGAAAGAAGAAATGCGACATTGGTACAAAATTCGTGACTACGTAAGTCTACATCTAAAGGTGTGCCACATGTGTATTGTGGCCTTCACACATCCGTACGAATTCGATTGTTTTGATTGTAATGTGTGTGAAGATATTAACTCTATTGTCCATCAAATTTATCTGCGCCAGCATGAAAAGCTGCTACAGTTAACTAGTGACAAGACACTTGCGACATCGGAGGTATCTGTAGCAACATTACCTATTCAAAAGTTTTCTGATCGTATCAGAAACTTATCCAGTACAGTTATTACTACAGACGAACTAAAAGTGTTAAATAAAGGTATTAAATATGCTCCACCATGCACCATCACCAGTAAACAGTTGGACACACTGAAAGTTGATCTTGAGCTCTCTCTAGGACATCTCTACAAAACATTTAGTAGACCATGAAATTAAAAATTCTCATTCTAATTTTGATGTATTATCACGCAACGAACTTAATACATTGTAGAAGTTTAAAAACAAAATAATTTCAGATGATGTCATTGTTTCTAAAGCTGCAAATCAAACATTTTGATACTTATGAACAAAAGTGATTATTTCAACAAAGTGAATCAGTTCCTTAATAATCCAGATTTTAAGCAACTACCTAAAGATCCTACTGCTGGTTTTAATGAACAAGTTAAAGTCACTATAAAATCATGTAACAGCATTATATCTGAAAATAACAGCCGAGTGCTAGTGAATATGAACCCCTTAGCTCCTAGATTATATGGTTTACCTAAATTACATAAAGATCTGATTCCTGTAAGGCCAGTAGTGTCATAATTTTCTGCTCCTTGTTACTTATTAGCAAGAGAGCTAGATTACATAATTAAAAAGAAAACAATTTTAAACAAAAATTTGGAATCAAACATTCCATAGCTCTTGTTGGCAAAATTAAAGACATACAGGTCCCACCTCATTCTACACTAGTATCGTTTGATGTCACCAGTTTGTTTACAAATATTCCCACTGATAAAAGTATTGGCATCCTTACTGATCTTTTGCATAAATGTAAAGTAAACCCTGTTGCATCACATGGCACAATCATTGCTACAGACATGTGTGAAGCAAAATTACTTCCAGTTTGAAAATAAATCCTACAATCAGTCTGATCGCCTAGCTATGGGTTCTCCACTTAGTCCCATTCTGTCTAAGATCTTAATGGATCCTTTCGAGCAGATTTTCTTACAGAAGGAACCACTGAGGTGCAAAATTGGATATTGGTTCAGGTATGTAGATGATGTGCTGTGTTTATAGACTGGTACCACCAGACAATTAGATTCCTTTTTACAACATTTAAATTCCCAACACAATAAAATTAAGTTCACTATGGAACTAGGAGGATCTTCTATAAACTTTTTGGATCTTACTATTGACATTAGCACAAAGAAACACTTATTCAGTATTTTCAGAAAACCCATAGTATCAGATACAGTTATTCCTGCTAGTTCCCAGCATCCACACAGCCATAAACATACAGCTTTCCATTCAATGGTCCATCGCCTCATAAATGTTCCATTATCTGATTCTACATTTCAATCAGAATTACAAACAAACAAACATATAGCATCGAGTAATGGCTATAGCCCTACCCTTAATGACAGTATAATGAATAAGAAGAAAATCAGAAAAACCAGAACACTTTTATAAGCTGGCCAACAAGAACAAGTTAGTAGTCAGAAAAACTGTCGTGTCATCCCATATGTAGACAAAATTTCAGATCAAATTGGTGGAAAGTTAATTTCTCGAAATTACAGGCCTGCATTTTACAATACAAATAACATTTCTAAGTATTTATTCAATAGTAAGGACAAAATTCAACCCTTATCACAGAGTGGTGTATACAAGATCACATGCAAACATTGTGGGAAACTGTATGTTGGTCAGTCTGGCAGGGCTGTAGCTATTAGATTATCAGAACATGAGAGTATCTGGAGGTTAAAAAGGACTGATTCAACCTTTGCTGAACATCTGCTCAGAGAAGGCCTTGATTATTATGTAAACTGTGAGATTCTACATCCCCTGAAGAAAAGCAGAAAGATGACACTACTGGAAATATTCGAAATCAATAAAGATTTCGCTCAGGATGCTAGTTTAGTATTAAACGATCAGATCCAGTTCCCCTCTACACCTCTACTGAAATAAGTTTTATTTTCAACCTTCCTTTGCAACAAAAATAATCATATTAGTTTTGATTCTTTACACATATTTATTATATTTTTATATAAATGTTAATAACTCTCATAAATAAGTATTTGCGATGAACTTTCCTGTGAAGTATCGATTGTCTGAGATAACATCTTTGTAAATCTTAACATCTTTGTAAACATGTGTAGGACAACATTCAGTTGTCACCTGATGATGGCCTAAGAGGCCGAAAGCCGCTTTGTGAAAATTAAAAAAGTTTTGCAGAACTTCAGGAAGTTGTTCCTTTTTGATATTATTATCATGTTCTGTCAAGTACCGACGGAAAAATCAATTAATTTGATATAGTAAGCAAATCAGATTGATGTTGGTTGCCGTTCTTGAGATGAAGGGGCTTTCTCAGAGTAGGGTGGAGAGCTCCATCAAACCAGTATCCAGACTGAAGACGACAACATCAACCTGCTTATTAAATCGCAAATTGTGACATATTTCGAAACAAGGAGCAAACAAGCAGTTATTTGTCACGTATAACCTGATGGAAATTCGTTTGCCAAATTAGAACATGGCGTGCAATACAGTATCTTGTACACTACAAGAATTTCTATGTTCACTGTAGTTCTGCCTTCAAAGACACCACTATTCAACCAGGCTGTGCTACAGTGTTACTTATAAATCACTGCATCAACCACACAAGGCTCACAACTGACATAGCTGAGGAGATTTTCATGACTGTGGAAATGTCTAAGGCATATTTTGAGATAGCTGTGTGATGATACAAGCTAGGAAAATACTTATTCAATTATTTTAGGCGCAATAGTTATGAAAAATCTGACTAAACCTTGCGTGTTCATTCAAATGACCAGTAGGTATTGTGTGAATTTGTAACCTAAACCACGTAATAATCCAAGTTAAAACTGTTCGACAGAACAGTAGCAGTTAATGGTACTTTTGCAGAATTATTTGCAATTTTTCTTTAACCACATTCATGGAGTGGACGTAATTCACTTGCTAATAGTTTGGACACTGTAAGAACACATCATCATGATACTAAGCTACTTGTTAATACATAACAATTCATTCAAAATACAGTAGACAGTGCTGAAGTGTATTGTGACAAAAAATTGATATTTCACTTTATCATTCTCAAGTTTTTTAAAAAAAGACAGGCTCAATACCTAATTTTTTGTATGAATCTAAAGTCAAGCAAGAATTAAAGCAGGAAATTCTATCTATGTTAACCCAAGAATCTAATGATCAGGCTACAATCAAATCCTGTTACATATTGTTAAAAATAAAACAATTGTATAAGATTGCTTCTGAATTCAACACAGATCACCACAATCATTTGAAATAGACACACCACAAACATCAGTGGAATTGTTAAAAAAACCATCGTGTAAAAGTTTTATTTTTTTATCTCTAGTGTTGCTTGTGACAAGTTGCGTTATGATGCATCATGAGCGTAGGAAACATACAACTTTTCTCGGTATTGGAATTGTTACCAGTTTTATAAATTACAATTTGGTGTATATATGAATTTACAACAAAGAAATATCACTTTTATTGATGATGTACAGGTTACAGGAAACACTTGTTGTGAAAAATCACACTGAAACCCTACCAGGGATAAACTGATGTTTTTAACACTACACATAATCTAGTAAAATCAGATTTTGGTAGGTCGCCCTATTTAAGAAATATGAGTCACCACATTTCTAGGGTTCATATATTTTTAGCGAAGTTTTATTAGTTTCCAGACCAAGTCTACTATTAGATTATATTGTTGTTGTTGTAGTTTTCAGTTCTGGTACGATGCAGCTCTCCACGCTACCCTGTCCTGTGCAAGTGTCTTCATCTGAGAATACGTTCGGCAACCTACATCCTTTCGAATCTGCTTACTGTATTTGTCCCTCGGTCTCCCTCTACGATTTTTATCCCACACGCATCCTTCTATTGCCAAGTTGACAATTCCTTGATGTGTCAGAATGTGTCCAACCAATCTATCCCTTCTCTTAGTCAAGATATGCCAGAAACTCCTTTTCGCCCTGATTCGGGCAACCACCTCCTCAGTGGTTACGTGATCTACCCATCTAATTTTCATCATTCGTCTGTAGCACCAGATTTCAAAAGCTTCTATCATCTTTTTCTCTGACCTCCTTATTGTCCACGTTTTATTCCCATACAATGCTACACTCCAGGCAAATGCTTTCAGAAAGGACTTCCTAACATTAAAATTAATATTGGATGTTAACAAGTTTCGCTTCTTTAGAAACGCTTTTCTTCCCAAAGCCATTCTGCATTTTATATCTTCTTTACTTCGGCCATCAGAAGTTTTCTTGCTACCCAAATAACAAAATTCATCTGCTACTTTTATTGTCTCATTATCAAATTTAATTCCTTCAGCATCGCCTGATTTTCTGACATTGCATTCCATTACCTTCGTTTTACTCTTGTTAATGTTCATCTTATAACTTCTTTTCAAGACACTGTCCATTCCATTCAATTGCTCTTCCAGATCTTTTGCAATCTCTGACAGAATTACTATGTCATCAGCAAACCGCAATGTGTTTATTTCTTCTCCTTGCACTTTAATACCCTCTCCAAATTTCTCCTTCCATTCCATCACTTCCTGCTCAATGTACAGATTGAACAACATTGAACAACCCCTGTCTTACTCCCTTCCCAACCTCTGCGTCCCTTTCTTGCCCTTCGACTCTAATAACCACTGTCTGGTTTTTGCTTAGGTTGAATATAACTATTCCCTCCCTATATTTTACCACTGATACCTTCAAAATTTGAAAGATTGTATTCCAGTCGACATTGTCAAAAGCTTTCTCAAAATCGACAAACGCTAAAAACGTACGTTTCCCTTTCCTTAGCCTATCTTCTAAGATAAGTCGTATTGTGAGTATTGCCTACCGTGTTCCTACATTTCTCCTAATTCAAAACTGATCTTCCCCGAGGTCGGATTCCACAAGTTTTTCCATTCGTCTGTAAATAATTCGTGTTAGTATTTTGCACCCATGACTTATTAAACTGATAGTTCTGTAATTATCACACTGTTCTGCACTTGCTTTCTTTGGAATTGGAATTACAATATTCTTCTTGAAGTCGGAGGGTATTTCCCCTGTCTCATACATCTTGCATTCCAAGTGATACAATTGTTTCACGACTGACTCTCCTAACGACATCAGCAGTTCAGACGGAATATCATCTACTCCAGGGGCCTTGTTTCGACTCAGCGCTCTGTCAAATTCTGCTCTGCTATATCTTCTTCCTCCACTTCATCATCCATTTCTAGAATACTGCCTTCAAGTTTATTTCCTTTGTATAGGCCCTCTATATATTCCTTTCGCAGTTCAGCTTTCTCCTCTTTGCTTAGTATTGGTTTTCCGTCTGAGTTCTTGATATTCATACAGCTGCTTTTCTTGCCTCCAAATATCTCCTTTATTTTCCTGTAAGCGATATCTATCTTTCCCCTAGTTATGCATTCTTCTACGGTTCTGCATTTGTCATATAGCCAATCCTGCTTAGCCGTCTGCACTTCCTGTCAATCTTATTTTTCAGGCGTATGTACTCTCTTTTTCCTGTTTCACTTGATGAATTTTTATATTTTCTCCTCTCATCAATTAAGTTCAGTATATCCTGTGTTATCCATGGATTTCTATTAGGCCTTATCATTCTACCTATATGGTCCTCTGCAGCCTTCACTACCCTGTCTCTCAGAGCTACCCATTCTTCTTCTACTGTATTACTTTCCTCCATTTCAACCAATCCTTGCCTAATGCTCCTTCTGAAACCCTCAACCACCTCTGGTTCTTGCAATTTGTCCAGGTTCCATCTCCTAACCTTTCTACCTTTCTGCAGTCTCTTAAGTTTTAATCTGTAGTTCATAACCAATAAGTGATTGTCAGAGTCTATATACATTATATTAACTGACAATAAAGAATACTGTGTGCCAATGGTTATAGCAATCAGAATAAATATAAAAATTCAAAATATTCATTACATAATCTAACAATTCAGCATTTATATTAGACATCTGACTATATTTGTTTCTGTTTTATGGCAGTGCGATTGAAAGAAGACCCTAACGTCTTCCAGAGATCTGCTTTATTGAAACTTCTACTTCGTCTTTTAGTATAGCAAAGCTCTTTTAGTTACTGATTTCCTTCTGAACTATTATTCATGCTATTAATAATGGAGACGACATTAATTAAATATCTCTTCTACACTTTTATACTCTCAACCAAAACAGGGGTATGAAATCTTGGCTACTACATATGAAACGACCGTCCTGTTACTTGCTGCTCTCCACGTCAGACTGTTCAACGTGTGTCCCCAGATCGACAGCGGCCATCGCGCACGTCTGCTGTTCCTACAGCTTGATGGTCCGCTGTGTCACACACTGATCGGACAGCATGAGGAAGACAGCAGAGTTGACACAACTGCTGATCGTCTTCATAATTTTGTTGTCATCAGAAGAATTAGCAACTGAAGGTAGGAATCCCATAAGTAAGTACTGATAGCTATCGCTGATACCTATCATGAAAGTTTCTCTGAGTGAGTGTTGATAGTAAGAGCTGTTGTAGCAGTCTACATACTGAGATGCTGGATGTGATATGTAAATTGAAAGAATAGGCAATTTACTGAGCTTCCAGACATTTACACTGAAATTACTAGAAACTAGTGTACGCATGCATAGTCAATCACTGAGATACGTAAACACAGGATGACGCTATGCTCGGCAACGCCTTTATAAGACAACAAGCATTAGATCAGTTACTGCTGCTAGAATATCAGGTTATTACGATTTAAGTGAGTCTGAACGTGGTGTTATAGTCGGCGTACGAGAGATGGAACACAACATCTTCGAGGTAGCGATGAGGTACGGATTTTCTCGTATGACCATCACTACGTTTATATGCAACACATCTTCCGGAAGACCAAAACCAATTTTCGTAAACCGTTTTTCGCCGTCGTGTTTACATGGCACAACTGAATCGAATTTCGTAGTCCACTTAAGATGGCGGCTGAAAAACAGCTGTTTCAGTTCCTGATTTAGTCGGCACAATCGCTATTTTTACATTTATTTACACAGATTTATGATCACTCTAATATTTATACTTTTATTTCACATCAGAAAATATCACTCTTTACATATGTGCCGAAAATTCTTAACAAGAAAACGCGATCTGACAAGCCAAGAACGCTTCAAAAACGGTTGCGTTTACATGGGCACGAAAATCGATTGTGGAACTGGAAAACCGATTTAGGAAATCGGATTTCCAGAATCGATTTTGGAGTGTTCACATGACCATCCAAAAGCGGAATTGGGAAATCGGTTTACGAAATCCGGTTTTGGGAGCCCATGTAAATGGGGTGCATATCGAGAACCCGGTGAAACATCAAATCCCGACATCGCTGCGGGCGGCAAAACATCCTGCAAGAAAGGGACCAACAACAACTGAAAACAATCGTTCAACGTGACATAAATGCAATCCTTCCAGAAATTGGTGTGGATTTCAAGGCTGGGCCATCGACAGTGTGTGAAACCCTCAATGAAACATTATTGATACGTTTATCAATAATTTTTCGCAATTGCGAATTTCTCTTACCGTTGTTCTATCAAGTGGAGAGAGATGAAAATTTCTGCCGGGTCGGGACTCGAACCCGAGTTTCCCGCTTATCGCGAGCGGTCGCCTTAACCACTAGGCTACCAGAACACGACTCCAGGAGCGACCCAAACTTCCATATGCCACACTGACTGCACATATGAGTCAACTACATTCATCCCTTAGCACTCGCAGCTTAATCTGTATTCCCGCATCAGGGAGAATGAAAACAACGAGGCATTAACCTACGCTGTTATCGTCATTGCCGCGCTTAGGCATGTGTTAAATAACTGTATTGTGACGATTTACAATGTTGATATATTTATCAATAATATTTTACAATTGCGAATTTCTCTTAGCGTCACTGTATAAGGTATAGGTGTTCTATCAAGTGGTAAAACCGCGTTCGAGTCCCGGCCCGGCATAAATTTTCATATGTCACCACTTGATAGAGCACCTATATCTTATACAGGACGCTAAGAGAAATTCGCAATTGCGAAAAATTATTGGTAAAGATATCAGCACTACAAATCGTCACAATACAGTTATCATTGATACGGGCTTTTGGGACTGTAAGCCCACTATTGTACTCTTGCTGACTACAAGACACAAAGCTTCACTCTTCTTCTGGGCCTGTAAACACAGACATTGGAATGTTGATCACTGGAAACATGTTGGGTGGTCTGACAAGTTTTGTTTCCATCAGGTGGATGGGCGTGGCGGCTGTAGAGATAATACCATGAATGCCTGGACCCTATATATCAGTAAGGGTCTATTCAAGCTGGTGGAGGCTCTGTATTGGTGTGGAACGTGTACAGCTGGAGTGATATGTGACCCCTGATACGTCCAGATACGACTGTGTCAGGTGACACGTCAGTACCAGTACGCATCCTGCAGCCTTTCATGTCCATTACGCGTTACGATGGACCTGGTTAACTCCAGCAGAAAATGCGACATTCCAAACGTCCAAAATTGGTACAGAGTGGCCCCAGGAAAACTCATCTGAGTTTAAACACCTCCGCTGGCCACCAGACTCCCCATTCATGAACATTATTGATCACATCTGGGATGCCTTGCGACGTGCTGTTCAGAAGAGAACTCCACCCCCTCATATTCTTACGGATTTATGGACAGCCCTGCAGGATGCGCAGTGTCAGTTACCTCCAGCACTACTTGAGACATTAGTCGAGTAACACCACTTGGCGTTGATGAATTTCTAGCGGGGTCTCTTCACGGTATTAGGCAGGTGCACCAGTTCCAGTGGTTTGCAAAAACTTGTGATCCAGAAATTGTTTCTCATCACGAGGAAAACATAAAGAAACTCTAAAATTGTGAACTTTTATGGTGCTTGAGGTTCCATCGACTGATGTCAAGTAAATGCGGTCCTCAGGGCAAATATCGGAAGTTGCTGTGAAAAACGCACAGTATTTCGACTTCGCAACTGACCAACTTGTTCAAGTGTGGCACACACACTGATGAGCGGTGACCGACGCTTCCATAACGGAAGCCACCTTCCCATCAACATGTTCTATGTCTTCTTTCCAATTTAAGTAACTGTAATTCCTAGATATTTAGTTGAATTTACGACCCTTAGATTTGCACGATTTATCGTGTAAATGAAGTTTAACGTATTTCTTTGACGTGATACCTGCAGGAGTCGGAAATTCAGTTCGGGGTGCCACTTGTCGTGTTAGTAGCACACGTCAAGGGTGTCCAGTCATACGACGAAAGGGGCAATAAAGTTTAAGCGCAACTCATGTTCACCCTATATACTAGTCAATGGGTCTTGTATATCGGTAAGGTGGAACAGCACAGGTCATAGCGTGCCTGATCGTCAAATGGGTAATCAGGGTTAGATACTACCTGAGCAAAGCATATAATTTTTATTGTTTATTCTAAAAATTATAACAATTTTAAAGAAAATTATTATATGAAATATTATCAAATACACCATGTAGAACTTTACTTTTTATGAAATGTCAGCTGCAGTTATTTAAAAAGTTATTTACAATAATTTCTTTTTAAAAAATCGAATCTTTTACAAATGCAATTTTCAATTACCATTAATATACATTGATCAAAGCGTTAAATACTGTTATAATTACAGTCTTATGCAAAACTAGGCGATATTGTAGCTGTATAAGGATCATAAATAACCTTTGAGAATTCTACGAAGAGCATTATTAAAAGAAAAGCAGGGTATTGCGTACTACTGTATACATTCAAACAACCAGACGGTCAGAAAGAGTCAAATAAATAATAATAATAAAATGTTTATTGAATGTAGTTTTAACCTAGATCATGCGCAAGAGGGCCTACGTGCTACCAGCAATTAGATTAGATTAGATTAATACTTGTTCCATAGATCATATATACGACATTTCGTAATGATGTGGAACGTGACAGTTTACTAAATGTTGTCTACACTTGACAATCAATGTTTTAAGGATTTTTCATTACATTTATTGTCGTTTTTATTTTATCTAAAAATTCATCTATATTGTAGAAGGAGTTGACATTCAGAAATTCCTTTAATTTATTTTTAAATACTAGCTAGCTATCTGTCAGACTTTTGATGGTACTTGGTAAGTGACCAAAGACTTTCGTGGCAGCGTAATTCACCCCTTTCTGGGCGAAAGTTAGTTTTAACCTTGAATAGTGAATATCATCCTTTCTCCTACTGTTGTAGCTATGCACACTGCTATTGCTTTTGAATTGCGTCAGATTGTTAATAACAAATTTCATGAGTGAATACATGTACTGTGAAGCTACAGTGAAATCCTTAGATCCCTAAATAAATGTCTGCAGGATGATCTTGGGTGGGCTCCAGCAATTTTTCTGATTACACACTTTTGTGCAATGAATACTTTTTCACTCAATGTTGAATTGTCTCAGAATATGATCCCATATGTAAGCAGTAAGCAGTAAGCAGTAAGCTAATTTACTGAGATGTATATCACCAAATTTTGCAATTCCCTCATAGCATATGTAGCTGACTCAAACGTTTCAAGAGATCTTCAATATTTTTCTTTCAATGCAATCCCTCGTCAATGCAAACACTTAAAAACTTTGAATATTCTATCTTATCTACAGATTTATGTTCAAAGTCTAAATTTATTAATGGTGTCATGCCATTTACTTTATTAAACCGTATGTACTGGGTTTTATCAAAGTTTAATGAGAGTCCATTTGTAGAGAACCACTTAATAACTTTCTAAAAAAATATAATTTACAATGTCATCAGTTAATTCCATTTTGTCAGGTGTGATATCTATACTTGTACCATCAGCAAAAAGTACTACTTCGTGAATGTAGAATGGCAAGTCATTAATATATATTAAGAACAGCAAAGGACCCAATACCGAAACTTGTGGGACCCCATTTCTTATAACTCCCCTGTTAGATGAATTCATCGTTTCATCTATATTATGTGAACTGCTTATTTAAACTTTCTGCACTCTTCCAGTTAAATATGATTTAAACCATTTGTGCACTGTCCCACTCATACCACAATACTTAAGCTTATCTAGAAGAATCCCATGAGTTTAAGAATCAAAAGCCTTTGAGAGATCACAAAAAATACCAACTGGTGATGTTTGGTTATTCAGAGCATTTAATATTTCATCAGTGAAGGTATGTGTAGCATTTTTATTTGAAATGCTTTTTTGAAAACGAAACTGACAGTTTGCTATAACTTTATTTTTACTATTATGTGAAGCAATTCGAGAATAGACCCTGATGCAACACAATCTTCACTGACGAGCCTGTTAGTTGTACGTGTGCTGTGCGTAAAATTTTCGAGCCCATTTTCTCTGAATTTTCTGGATAGTGCGCTCTAGGACTTCTGTCAATGGACACCCTCAAGATATACTACTATCTCGCAGAGTCCATTCCCTAACAGACTTTCCGAGACAGGAAGCTCTCCTTATTAGTGATAAGAAGACGACCTCACACTTTTCACTTTTTAGAGTAAATTGCTAGTTTCTTCACCATTTACTTTAATCGTTTTGCAGTTTCTTTCGATCCTCCGGTGAATGCACTAGACGATAAATAATGACTGCATGACCCGCAAACAGCCTAAGAGGGCTGCTTATATTCTCAAATTGTCTGACAAATCTTTCATGAAGATAAGGAAATCAAAAGGGTTCTATAAGAGTTCCCTGAGGAACGCCAGATACCTTCTATGTTTCATTCGATGACTTTTTGTCAGTTACTACGATTTGTGTATTATATGACATTTCTGACGAAAAACCGCGAATCCACTCCCATAACTGAGAATATATTCCGTATCCATGCACGCTGGACTTTACCCGCTTCTGACCAGTCATACTCCTAAGGGGCCCCATTAGTAAACTAATGTTGGAGCTTCCAACTACAAGTAACATCCCCTCTCCCCCCCCCCCCACCGACAAACACCCGCCCCACCTGAGACTGCCTGGATTTTGTATGTCAGAGGTGACTTCAGGGCAATTGGCAACATCCGGCATCAGGAATTTTTTCCATCACAGAACGTACCGCAAACCTGTTGGTAAGATGATCTGACGAGGTCTCACAATTAGTCCCCAGGAACTCTTTCGATGCCTGCCACGCCCATTCGGCCAAGGGTGAAGAGTCACTGTCATCCTCAACGTGAGCACTACCTGGGCTGGCCACAACCATTGTATGAGGCATGGAATCTGTGAAGTGTCACCAAGCAAGGTCCCATCTACACGCTGCGAACACTGTGTCTATCTATAATATAGTGGACTACTACAATAATCAAACAAAGACAAATACGAACAGAGACAAATCAAGATGCACTGTCGAACTGTACAGTAGAAATTACTAACATAAATGCGAGAACTATGTAAAAAAAAGACAGATTGACATACGGAGGTCAAATTACGACTACGAAATTACACAGGTGAAACTATACAAAATTACTGTAACGGTAAAGGCGCCGCAAATACACACGTTTTAAGCAATACGGTTGAGAAATGCGACAATGAGTCTAAAAACGCAAATACACACCACTGGCGTAAGAATTAATGGACAGAACACACATATAAATCAAAATAACACGCTTGTATTCAGTTTCTCTGTACTGGTGGTGGTGCTGGCTGGAGAGCTGAACTTACATTTTCTGATAATTCATTGCAACTGAGGGTATTTTTTTATTTCCTTTCTGTACAGGTCAGAACGTCGTGCCCGAGGAGTACCGCTGCATTCCGGGAGAAACATTCATGAAGCAGTGCAACATCTGCGGCTGCCCCGACGACGGGGATAAGCGCAACGCTGGCTGCACCAGGAAGCTGTGTCCCCCAGGCTGTGAG
This sequence comes from Locusta migratoria, assembly GCA_026315105.1. NCBI lineage: Eukaryota > Metazoa > Arthropoda > Insecta > Orthoptera > Acrididae > Locusta > Locusta migratoria. The sequence goes on along the minus strand of CM048744.1, from coordinate 901,808,684 downwards.
TTCCACACCCTCTGACAAAGACTGCGTACAACGTCGAAGCTACGGATTGTGCCTCTCCTGAGAAGCAGCGCAAGAAGCATTTTACGTTGCAGTTACGATGCAATCTGATATGCAGGCAAACAGTAACATACAGTGCCCATATTAATCGATTACACCTAGCATGCTGCGCTCCCTTATACCTTCTAAATGGTAGTTTCAGTTTGTTGTTCAGAAAATGAAAAAAAAAAATCTTTTTTTGTGACTGTACGTCTGGTTACGAAAACCCATTAATATACGTTCATTCGGTGACAGTAAGTGAATGAAAAATGTTTGAATATAAGTGGACTCAAAGACAGAGAAAAAAAGTGCAAGACTCAGAATCGACGGGGAAAAACCCTTCTACGAGCCACGACTGGTAGTAAAAGCAGTAGCAGATATCTCGCTGTCGGCGACATATAACGCAGCGTTAGGGTCAAGTTAGCTGACGGTACCGTGCAAGCTCGTGACCATTTCAAAGCTTAGGATCGCTGCAATGATTGTCAGTATGATTAGACGCTTCGATGTGGCTGGACACTACAACGATACCTCAACATAAATTTGCTGTTTAAAATGTCGATTAATTCACTTTGTCCACGTAAACGTGCTGCAGGAGGCGCATTATAGGTAACAGACCAATAAATAACAGTATACTTTAGTTAATGTTTTTCCAGGTTGATTCTCGCAAAGTAAACTGAGTTCCACGGTCAACGACAAATTTAGAGCTGTTCCATAAAGTTTCGGGATTGCAGCTGGATCCGTCGACAATCATTCAGCCATCTTCAGTTTAGAGCGTTCCATTGCGAGTTTTTTTTTTTCCTTTATTGTGATTTCATTCCTTGGGTGGGGCTGATGGAAGCATCTAAGGCGCTCTTCTGTCTACAGAAATTTCACGTGGTACGAAGTCTATAAACAAAAGACAAATGGAGGACAAAAGGAGACAATACATAAAACACGGTGACAAAATGGAAGACGAGCATAAATTTGAAATGGAGTTTGGTGTGCAGTAGGACATAAAATCACACGGCATCGAAAAACGGACAAAAACTACATTGAAGAACTTAGTCACACAGACAGTTAAAAGACACAGGCACTGGCTGTGGGGTGGCCATTCGCAGTTACATTAAAAATACACAAAACACTGTTGATTTACACCAACTGAGACACAGGTGATGTTCACACAGATGATGAAAGTGACGGTTGTAGATGGAGAGGAAGAAAAAAAGTGGGAGAGAGGTGGGAAGGGGGAGGAACGTATGAGTGGCTACAGCTGAGGAGAGAGCAAGGAGGGGCCACAGGGCCAGGGGAAAGGAAAGGAGTGGCTGTCCCCAAACCTGTAAGGAGCAGAAGGTGGGATTCTGGAGGGAGTGGCATGAGGAGGGGGGCACTCTTGGTGGGCTGAAGTACAGGGGGGAGAGCAGGAGTAAAAGGGGGAGGATCAGAGCTGGAATGAGGGATAAATGTCTGGGCGGAGGGCATCGTCAGGGAGGGGTAAGGTGCGGAAATTGCCATGGGAAAGGGTAAGAAGGGTGGACAAGTGGATAGCAGTGGGGGATACAGTGGTAATGGTGCAGCAACGGACCAATATTCGGAGGAGAGGATGGACAATAGGAGGAGGGGATCCAGTTTTCGGTAAACAAAGGTGATCAATGAAGCGGACAAGGTGGGGGAAGGGAATGAGGTTATAGAGCAGCCACGTGGGGGATGGGGGGAAGGAAGGGATTCGGAAGGCAAGGCGGAGGGCCTACCGTCCTAGGCTCTCGAGGGATTTGTAGAAGGATTGAGGGTCATGAGTGATTTTTAGGTATAGAGGATGGTGGAAGGGTTCTGGCCCCAGGTTTGGCCAACAAGGAGCTTAAGGAGGAGGAGGCAGGAGCGGGCTTTTTGTTTGATGGTGCAGAGGTGCGATCTATGGTGAGGACCAGGGGGGGGAGGGTGTGGTATCGCACAAGTATGATGTGCGCGCCACGTACTTTCGCCGCGCGCCGCCATGCACGCACGGCACGGCGTTCTTATGAATTCAGCCACGAGCGCCCTCTGCAGCAACTCCGTTCGTGGCCACTACTTCTGCATTGGCCACTTGGGAATCAGATAGGCACCAGTTAAGAATTGGCTATCGGATAGGCACTAGGAATCATCAGTAGGCAGGCCTCTATCTAAACTATGTATCAACATTCTACTAGTCTGCTTCTCTCCAAGTTAAGTAATGTAATTTTTCTTGAAATATATCTCTTATACTAATCTTAGTGTTTCCAATTTCTGCTGTCCCACTGGCTGGTCACCTCCGTACCTGCATGCATCCTTTATTCCTGTGTCGGTCTCTTTCTACTCGGGCACCTACACCTACGACAACTGGCGGAAATGAGACACAAAAGTGGCGACGAGGAGCGATAGAAGAACTGTGGACCAGCCTGCTTGCAGCAGCCAGACAGCAGCAGTAGGAGCACGCAGAAATTGCTCCTGCCCACCCAACCTTATAAGAATTTTGTGGGAAGATTTTTATTACGTGTTTTGTGGACTTTTTTGTTGCAGAGAGTCTTCTTTCAAATTCTATTCCTGATTTGTACTAATATTCTTGTATGCGCGGCGCCTAATCGGTCAGCATGGCCACAACCCTGAACACGAACTTAATGGAAATTATTCAGTTACAGACGGTGCAAATCTCGCAACTACTGCAAGCAGTGTCGCAGTTAACGGTACAGGCAGCTCACCATTATTAACAGCCGCCCACATCAACCGCCACACCGCTTCCTACGTTTCGCCAGTACAACGAACGTTAGGATGAATGGAGCGATTATTCGGCGCAATTTCAAAAACTCGTCGTGGCTCATCAAATTACAGGTCTCTTCCTCTCAGTAGTGGGCCCCAACACCTTCGTGTTACTGCAGAAACTTTTCCCCCACGCATCTCCTCGTGATCCAGAATTCGATCAAATTTTAGAAGCACTGAATGCTCATTATGAGAGAAAAGTTCTCGTAGCTGCAGCACGGTACTGATTTTTCAGACTAAAAAAATCACCAGACAAATCCCACACGCAATGAATTACAGAATTGAATAGCTTAAGCCGCAAATGTAAATTTACTTTGCTCTTGTGGACTTTCTTATGTTGGGAGATGCGATCACGCAGAACAGTCAGGACTCCAGAATTAGGGCAACGATTCTGAAACAGTCTGACCCCTCATTAGGGTACTGCAGCTTATAGAAGCGCTTGATACCTTTGACTTAGCAGATGTAGAAATGCAAAGCCACAGTGTTACTTCAGTGCGCCGCAACAGACACTTTCGTAATCACAGTTCTCAGTATAGCACTAGCGATTCTATAAATTCTACCGGCCATGCTGAACAGATAGCGAACAGTAGCCAGTGTAACAGAGCGACACAAAAGTCGCCCCGTCGTGTTAGAAACAGTAATGTGAATAACGGGCACCAATGCTCATTTCAGAAAAATGTTCATAAATCTTGCCCCCAGGGTGTATCTCGCCACAAGCGTGCGCATTGCCCTAGTCGCAACACAATATGTTATCAATGTGGCAAATCTGGCATGTACAGTCAGCGTGTATGCAGAAGGTAAATTCAAAGAACGGTGCCATTAGAAACAGTGCTTCGCACAGTGCAAGAACACTTCATGCTGTAAATGACATACATGCTGTGGACTTGGACAGTACTTCCCTTGATTCTAAAATGCAAGACAATTTTGTAGCTCTTTTTTTCCCTTTATTGTGGTTTCAATTCCCCTAAAAAGGGCCGGGCCGACAGCACTCACAGGCGCTCTTCAGCCTACAGAAGTGAAATTTGACAGCGGAGAAACATAAAAACACAAAGGAGATAAAATTTTGGAGATAACACATACATAAAATAGAGATTTAAAATTGAGATAAAACAAAGTACATAAATGGAGGAAAACGGTGGTGCCATAAAACATTTGGAACGGCGAAAGTGGTGAATAAAAACAGTTGCTCGAATTTCAGTGGTACACACACAATTAAAATGAGCATAGGGCAGTGGCTATGGTGAGAAATATGTTTTAGCTTTTTTTTCCTTTATTGTATTTTCAAGCCAACTGTAAAAACAGTTGTCAGGCTGGCAGCAGCTGCGGTGGCTGCTCTTCAGCCATGTGACATACATGAAATGACAAGAGTGGAGAAAAACAATATACAAAATAGAGGGATAAAATTGCAGAAAAAGACAATCGACACACTGAGTTTTTGACGGACTAAAACGTACATGGACAAGCGGGACAAACATATATCAGAAAACGAGAAACAGATGAGTAGTATTAAAACACACATAGTTCGTAAAAAACAGTTGGCCACGACGACAATTTAAAAGTACATCACAGAAACACCAAGGATAAAAACGAAGATAGCGGACGGCGCACAGAATAAAACTTGGGGATGGCGATCACGGAGGCACTGATTAAAAACACACGACACTGGACACACAGGCAATGTACACATAGGTAAAAAGTCGAGACGCCCCCGCATGGGGTGGGGAGGGGGATGGAGGGAGGAGGTGGGAGGGATGGGGGAGTGCGGGGGGGGGAAGGGGAGGGAAAAGAGGGAAGGAGGGGAGAGAAGGATGGACGAGACTCTGGGCATGGGAAAGGGGTAGTCAAGTGGGCGGAAGGAAAAGGGATGGGAGAGAGGGGAGGGGTGCTGACACTACGGGGAAGGGATCATAGTTGGTAGGAGGGGTAGATATCAGGATGAAGTTCGGTATCCGGTAGAGGAAGGGTGCGGAAGTTGCCCTGGGAGAGGATACGGAGCGTATGTAGGTGAAGGCCGGGAGGAACAGTTTGGCGGAAGCGTGGCAGAGGCCCGGGATTGGTGAGGATAGGGTATACCAGAGGGTTTTGGGACTCGATTTTGCGGGTTGTGTAAAGGAGACAGAGATGTTCAAGGTGTTGTAGGAGAGGAGGGAAGGGAATTAGGTCATAGAGAATCCGCGTGGTGGAAGGGAGTCTGATACAGTATGCGAGGCGGAGGGCGTGGCGTTCAAGGATCTGGAGGGATTTGTAGAAAGTAGGAGGGGCTGATATCCAGGTGGGGTGGAAGGAACAAAGGACGGGGCACATGATTGATTTGTAAGTGTGAAGGACAGTGGAAGGGTGGAGGCCCCACGTCCGGCCGGTAATGAGTTTCAGGAGGTTTAGGCAGGACAGAGCTTTCTCACGGAGGGATTTGAGGTATGGAGTCCAGGACAGTTGGCGGTCAAGGGTAAGGCCAAGGTACTTTAGGGTCGGGGTGTGACGGATTGTTCGATTGTGGAGGGTAAGATAGAAATCGTGGAGGCGGAAGGAGCGGGTAGTACGACCTATGACTATTGCCTGGGATTTGTCAGGATTGACGGAGAGGAGCCACCGGTTACACCAGGAGGCGAACTCGGTGAGGTGGGACTGGAGCAAAACCTGGGATCGGGCAAGGGAGGGGGCGAGGGCCAGGAAGGCGGTGTCATCAGCATATTGGAGGAGATAGACGGGAGGTTTGGATTGAGGCATGTCGGCAGAGGAGATAGAGGAGGGGAGAGAGGACTGATCCTTGGGGCACCCCGGCGGAGGGGTAGAAAATACGGGAGTCGGAGTTGCAGACAGTGACATAGGAGGGGCGAGGGGTAAGGAAGGAAGCAATGAGGCGGACGTAATTAATGGGAAGGGCGTAGAACTGGATCTTGAAGAGGAGACCGGAATGCCATACCCGGTCATAGGCTTTTTCGATGTTGAGGGACACAAATATTGCGGAGCGACGGGAGTTGAGTTGGATGGAGAGGAGATGAGTCAGGCAAAGGAGCTGGTTGTTGGCAGAGAAGGAGGGTCGGGCGCCACATTGGGAGGGGGAGAGAAACTGGTGGCAGTGGAGGTACTGGTGGATTCGACAGGAAAGGATGGTTTCTAGGACCTTGCTGAACACGGAGGTAAGACTGATGGGATGGTAGGATGAGGTCTGGGACGGGGGTTTGTCGGGTTTGAGGAACATAAGAATACGGGAGGTCTTCCACAGGTCGGAGTAGAAGCCAGTGAAATGGATGACATTGTATAGGTTGGCAAGGACTTCATGAAATGAAAGGGGGCATGCGCGGAGGTGGCGGTAGGTCAGCCGGTCGTGACCGGGGCCGGTCTTTCGTTTAGTGTGAAGTGTCTATTATGTCACGGGCAGTAATGGGAGTGTTCAATTCTGAGGGAGGAATGTGGTCCAAGTACTGGAAGCCAGGGGCGAACGGAGGAGAGGAGGTGTCGGTGCGCTCATGGACGTCTGGGAAGAGAGAGTAGTCAAATAGGGGATCATCGGGAATGGAAAAGACGTCGGAAAGGTAGGAGGCAAAATGTTCTGCCTTACTGGCATTGCCCGGGAAAGGACGATCATCATGGAGGAGTGGGTAGTGGGGGAAGGAGTGACTGCCAGTAACGCGGCGGAAGGCACGCCAGTGGTTGGAGGAGTAGACCGGGAGGAGCGAATTAAGGTGGGTGCATGTCTGACGCCAGTCCCGGCGTTTTTTAGCGGACAAAAGGTTTCTGATGTGTCTTTGGAGTTACTGGTGGCGTTGGAGAGTATCCCAGTCACAGGTCCGGAGAAAGGAGCGGTATAGATGGCGGGATTCGCGGAGGAGAAGGACGGCCTGTGGAGGAAGGGTAGGACGGTGAGGATAGATCGCCCGGGTGGGGATGTGGGCATGGACCGCGTCAGCAACAGTCTGCTGGAGAAAGGAGGAGGCATGGTCAATATCGGCAGGTGTATGGAGGGGGAGTGAGTGGCTTTCGACCGAGGTGTCTATAGAGCGACGGTAGGCATCCCAGTCGGCATGGGAATAATCGTGGACGAGTTTGGGAGGAGGCATGGGACGAGGAGCGCGGCCAGGTCGGGGGTGGTGGTCAAAGGTAAATACGACAAGGGCGTGGTCACTGCCTATGAGGTCTAGGACGTCCGCCGTGATGCACCCCAGGAGGTTGGGAGATGCCAGAACAGCATCGGGTATGGTGTTGCTTTCGGGGCGGGTGGGGGGGGAAGGGGAAGCGGCAATGACATAGGTCGTGAAGGTGCGGTCGACATGGGAGAGGAAATCGTATGGGATAAGAGAGGTGGGGCGAATGTAAATGGTGGCGAGGGTGACAGTGAGGGAGGGAAGAAAGAGGTTGAGGATCAGGTGTTCAGTGGGGTCATTGAGGAGAGGGTGGAGCCAGACGTGGTGGTGACGGAGATGGCCGATCGCCACTCCACCTTGGGACAGGGGTAGGGGTCCGTGGGTGCAGTCGAGAAGGTAAGGATTGGTGTTGACGGGACTGCGGGGTTGCAGGAAGATCTCGTTGAGTAGGAAGGCGTCCACGCAGTGTTGGGAAAGAGTGTGGAGGAAGAGGTTCTTATTGGCTGGAAGTGAGCGGATGTTGTGGTAGAGGAGGGTATAGGATGGGCCTGCCATGATAGGGTAGAAGAGGGAGGGTCAGGGAGGGTAGAGGAGGGGTGGGGAAGGAGGGGGACTGGAGAGGTCTTAAACTTGGGTCTCTAGGCGGGAAAAGGCAAAGTGGGAGTGGGCACAGGAGAAGGTGGCAAAGGTGTCCAGATTGAACAAGGACCTGGCGGCCAGTGCAATCTGGTGGAGGGTGTGGGGGCGTTGGAAGGGGTGGATGTTGGCGATGACAGTGGTGACAAACTGGATAACGTCTTCGACTGTGCGGGGAGGGAACAAGCATTGATTGGTGTGGGAGGATCTATGGGGCGGATGGGGATGGTGAGTTCGTGTTTGGAGGGGGCAGGGGATGGGACGGATTTGCACTTGAAGGAGTAGGTAGGGTGGGGGCCGCCACAAGTGTTGCAGGTGGGAGGGGAGGTGAGGTTGGGACAGTGTTTATGGAGGTGGGAGTCTTTGCAGTGGGGACAGGTGGGAGGGTTTTTACAGTGCTGGGTCAGGTGGTCGTTATAAACGAGGCACCTTGCGCAGCAGTAGGCTTGCAGGGGGGATCGGGAGGGTTCTACCATGTGGCAGCGATCGTAGATCAGCACACCCTCGAGGAAGAGGTGGTCAAGGGAAGATGCGGATTCGGTAAATATCCGCATAAAACGGGTGGGGCCAGAGTCGTTGTTGATTCGCTTGGCAGAACGGATGGAGATGTCGGGGTGGGAGTTGAGTTGTTCCAACACCTCTTCCTCCGTAATCAAAGGACTAAGCTTTGTAATCATGGTGGTGAGGTTCAGAGGGCGGCAGGGAGGAGGTGGTTGGCGGGCAGAGGAGGCTGTATAGTAAGGTGTGAGGGAGGCATGAGGGCCGAAAAGGACCTTGGGGATGCGGGCGAGGATGTCGGTGTGGAGGGTGGGGCTGGGGTATTTCAGGAGGACAGAGTATCGGCGTGGAATAATTTGGGAGATGGGGGCAGAGGGGAAATACTTTCGGATTTGGAGGGAGAGGTTTTTTGTTCGAGGAATCGGGGATCAGGATGGGACAGTACATACGTGAACAGGTCGGGTTGGTGGCTTGTGGGAATGGGGGCAGTGTCCATAGGGTCGGCAAGAGGGGGAGGAGGAGGAGGTGGGGGAGGGGGGGAACTTTCCTAGACTTGGTGGAGGTGGGGGAAGGGTCCGAACTTCCCCGTTTCTGGGTACGCTTGGGGATGGCATCAGTAGAGGCAGGTACAGAGGCGGGAGCAGAGGCAGTGACAGAGGCATAGGTAAGAGGGGCTGGGAGGGAAACAGGATGGAGTGGGATTACGACTGGAGGTGGGTGGTGGGGTAGAAGGTGACATGGAGGCGTGGGCGACAGCGGCGTATCAGCCACAGTGGCTCAGCGGTGCGTCACACGGGTGGGGTTGACTGGTGCGGTATAAGGAGTGGTGAGGGGGGGGTAGACCGGAGGGGGAGGGGGGACCTCATGGGATGGTGAAGCAGAGAGGATGACATGGAGCGGGAGGGTAGTTTGTGGAAGGTTTGAGGGGCTCCAGGTGATGGTTGTTGATGCGAGGGAGGGGTGGTAGTGAGGATGATGGGTGCTGTATGGACATATGTTTTAGCGCTTGCTGCAAAACTATATAGTGAGCCACGTCGCAACCGCCGACGAGCGCGTAAAACTGTGCAACGGAAATGGGTTCGGGACAAGCATAATGACTATGTACAGTGCAATCCTGTAGTGAACCTAGTGTCTTCTACAACTTCTCAAGCAATTGTGCCCAGTATTGTGTAGCTAGAGACAGTAGACTTGATGTAGATACTAAATGTAATTTTAGTGCAGTAGCCTCGCATTGCACGGACGCTGATCTGGCAGTAGTGCCATCTAGGGACAGTGATATTAATCTGTGTGCCGATTCTGCGCCGCCTCCTTCCGTATGCAGCCCATGCATGCGCAATTGCAGCAAACAAACTGTATCAAACATTGCCCACATCCGCGCACCGGTCGTGCACCAAAAGCACAAACTGTTTGTGACTCTTTCCGTAGAAAATAAGATTGTGTAATTTCATCTTGATACTGGTTCCCCTGTCACATTAATTAATAAAGACACTTATGAACTTCTGGGTTCATCAAAATTGTCGCCATCACAGCAAGTGTTAACAGTGTACACGGGGCAATATATTCCCGTGCTGGGGACGTATTGCTGCCTGCCTCTTTCCAAGGTGTTACAAAAACAGTTGCTTTTGTAGTTCTTCAGTCCAAATCTCCACAGAACATTTTTGGACTAGATGCATTTGACTTGTTTGGCTTATCAATTCAAAGAGATGTGCTTCAGATTTCGTCGGTAGTGCCTCAGGACAAAATCAATGCATTGTGTGACAAATATAGTGGCTTGTTTTCGCCGGAACTAGGTTGTGCAAAAGACTTCGTGACACATGTAACTTTCAAAGAATCTGCAGTACCAAAATTTCGTAAAGCTAGACCAGTGCCTATCGCCCTTCGTGATAAAGTTGCTGAGGAACTTAAACATTGGCAAGATAGTGGGGTGATTTCTCCTCTTTCTGCGAGTCAGTGGGCCTCACCTTTAGTAATTATAACCAAACCGTCAGGAAAACTTCGTCTTTATGCGGACTTCAAATGAACAGTGAACGGTCAAACAATGGTAGACACTTATCCCCTGCCCAGACCTAACGAACTGAAGGACAAATTAGGACAGTCTCGCTTCTTTTCTCAAATTGATTAAGCAGAGGCATACTTTCAGATTACGTTTGATGACGAGTCAAAACAGTTTTTCGTCATTAATACTCACATGGGCCTTTTTCAATTTCAACGCCTACCCTTTCGCAGTTCTTCCGCCCCCGCTATTTTTCAGCGTTTTTTGGAACAGCTAACAATTTCTGTATCGTGCTGCTCGAAATATTTAGATGATATTGTGGTCTCAGGGCGCACAGTTGAAGAACATTTATCAAACCTGGAGTGTGTTTTCAAAGTGTTGACTGCAGCAGGTCTACGTTATAATAAAGCAAAGTGTTCGTTTTTTCAAACTGAAATAGAGTACCTAGGCTATGTGATGAATGCTCAAGGAATCCATCCCTTACAGTCACATCTTCGAGCAATCAAAGACTTGCCTCCTCCTAAGAATGTGCACGAATTACAAGCAGTAATGGGAATATTACTTTAGATTTATTCCCAGTGCCTCTCATATTGCAGATCCACTGCATCGCTTACGTAGGAAGAATGTTCCTTTTGTATGGTCTAAAGATTGCCAGATTGCCTTTGACGAATTAAAGTCTGCGCTACTCAGTGATGTATGTTTGATTCCCTTCGACCAACAGAAGCCTGTAGTGCTAGCAGTGGATGCCTCGTCGTACGGTCTGGGTGCAGTAATCTCACATCGTATTAGATCTCACGATCGACCTATTGCCTTTGCATCCAATGTACTGACGCCAACGCAACAGAATTACAGTCAGATAGAAAAGGACGTCTTATCAATCATTTACGGCGTAACGAAGTTTCATCATTATCTATATGGCAAAAAATTCTATTTGTTAACAGACTACAAGCCTCTCACGTCGTTGTTCTCACCCACAAAGCCAATTCCGCCACGAACGGCACAAAAGCTTCAGATATGGTCCTTGATATTGTCAAATTATCAGTATGAGATTTTGTACCGACCTACCTCTAAACATGCCAACGCGGACACACTTTCCCGACTTCCGGTTGGCCAGGATGTGTCGTTTGATTCTTCAGAAATGGCATGTTGTCAGATAGACTCCAGAGATGATTCCGCTGTCGCAGACTTCCCTTTGAACTCTCGTCGGGTTGCACAGGAAACAGCTGCAGATGCAGACCTAAGTGTGGTAGCACGTTTTGTTCGCTCAGGGTGGCCTGCCAGAGCCAAAGACATTGATCGGCCTCTTGTTCGACTTATTTTGCACAACGTCATGCATTGTCTTTAAGTCAGGGTGTTTTGTTGTTACATACCGACAACGACCAAACAAGAGTGATTGTTCCTCGTTCCCTGTAACGAGAAGTCTTACGCCTCCTGCATCAAGGACATTGGGGTATTGTTAGGACAAAGCAACTGGCCAGACGTCATTGTACCTGGGTTGGTATGGACGCCCAGATACAGAGCATGACGTCACAGTGTACGGTTTGTGCGGAGCATCAGGCAGCTCCTCCGCAACGTTTCTCAGACCGGCCACGCCCCAAGGGACCATGGCAACGTTTACACATTGACTTTGTTGGACCTTTCTGGAATACGCGCTGGTTAATCATTGTAGACGCTTTCAGCAAGTTTCCTTTCGTGATTGCCATGAACTCAACGACAGCGTCTAGTACAATCAATGCATCGAAGGTTTGCCTGAAACTATCGTCAGTGACAATGGACCTCAGTTTGTTAATGTGGAATTTCAACAGTTTTGTCGTGTGAATGGCATTCAGCACATCACCACCGCACCTTTTCACCCTCAGTCCAATGGTGAAGCAGAACGTTTCGTTCGAACATTCAAGTCTCATATGGAAAAGATGAAAGGTCAGCACTCCAGGCAGCAAGCTCTTCAAATTTTCCTGTCTACGTATCGGTGCACACCACGTGACGGCCCGTCTCCTGCGAAGCTGCTACACGGCCGCCTTCACCGCAGTCTCCTTCACCTGCTGCAGCCTCCCACGCACCGAGTCGGTTCCTATGGCGCTTCGCGTTTTCAGGTTTCTACGCCGGTGCTGTACAGGGTGTTTGCTGGAAACAAGAAGAGATGGTTACCGGGCACCATGCAGCGCGTGCTCGGTCGCAATTTGTATGTTGTACGTTCTTCCACAAGATCGGAGCTGCGGCGACACGCAAACCAGTTGCGCCTACACAAGCCGCGCGATCCTCTGGTTTCTTTATTCCACACCCAGTTCGTCGCCAGGGAGCACAGCCACATCGTCCTCCGACGGGTCCAGCGTCCCCGGACTACGAGATCACCCCCATGGAAGTCGACGCGCCTTCGACGCAGACGTCTCCACCGCTGTCGCCGCAGCAGATGACAGCATCACCGAGAGGGACTACGGGACCGTGCATGCCCCCGCCGCCTGGGCCACGCACCTCAGAAGATAACCTTCTCCATCTGCGCGGGGGTGTGCGCCCTTCCCCTCGTTTTGGTGGGTTTTCCAGGGGATCGCAAGGTGGATACCGGGGCGCGGACGGCGTCTCGATCCCAGCCTCAGCTACGACTCCCCTCCCACCAGTAACGCCCCCGCCCAGGCCCTCTTCCCAGGGCCGCCACCATGGCCCTCAGCCCTACGCCACGACGGCGCGGCTGTTTGAGGGGGGGGGGGGGAAGGGGTGTGGTATCGCACAAGTATGATGTGCGCGCCACGTACTTTCGCCGCGCGCCGCCATGCACGCACGGCGCGGCGTTCTTAAGACGTCAGCCACGAACGCCCTCTGCAGCAACTCCGTTCGTGGCCACTACTGCTGCATTGGCCACTTGGGAATCAGATAGGCACCAGTTAACACTTGGCTATCGGATAGGCACTAGGAATCATCAGTTGGCAGGCTTCTATCAAAACTATGTATCAACATTCTACTAGTCTGCTGCTCTCCAAGTTAACTAATGTAATTTATCTTGAAATATATCTCTTATACTAATCTAGCTTATTGTTTCCAGTTTTTGCTGTCCCACTGGCTGGTCACCTCCGTCACCTTCCTGTGTCGGTCTCTTTCTACTCGGCCACCGACACCTACGACAACCGGCGGAAACGAGACACAAAATTGGCGACGAGGCTGGGACACAAAAGTAACCATGGCTAATTAAACTGATAGTTCTCTAATTTAGTGTCGTGTAGGCGTTATCTACCTCTTACGTAGTTATACATTCTTCTATTATCTTGCATTTCTACTCTAACCACTCCTGTCTAGCCAGTCTGCACTTCCCGTCAACCTTATTTTTCAGTCGTCTGTACATCATTATGCCTGCTTCGCTTGCTGCGTTTTTATATTTTCTGCTTTCATCAGCCAAGTTCAATAACTCCTATGTTATGCAGGGATTTCTATTAGGCCTTGACATTCTGCCTATATGATCCTCTGCAACCTTCGCTGCTCTATCTTCTAGAGCTACCCAATCTTTTTCTATATCTACATCTAGATATATACCCCGCAATCCACCATAAGGTGCGTGTCGGAGGGTACACTGTACCGCTACTAGGCGTTTACTTTCCTATTCCACTCCAAAATATAACGAGAAAAAAAGAATGCCTATATGCCTCCGTACGAGCCCTAATGTCTCTTAGCTTGTCATTGTGATAATTACGCGAAATTTCCTCAACAGAATTTCTCGAAAAGAACGTCTTTCCTCCAGAGATCCCCATTTGAGTTCCCGCAACATTTCCGTGACACTTGTGTATTTGTCGATCCTACCACTAGCGAATCTAGTTGCTTGCCTCTAAACTGCTTCTGTTTCTTCGGTTAAAATGATCTGCTGCGGGTCCCAAACACTTGAGCAATACTCAAGAGGTGATCGTACAAGCTTTTTATACGCGGTCTCCTTTAAAGATGAAGTACATCTTCCGAAAATTCTCACAATAAACTGAAGTCGGCTTTCCTTACATGTTCGTTCCATTTCACATAGCTCTGAAATGTTACGCCTCGTTATTTCAACGACACGACTCCATCAATAAGCTCACTGCTAATGCTTTATTCGAACATTATGGGATTGTTTTTCCTACTCATGCGCATAACCTTACATTTACTATATTACTTTTCCCAGTTTCGGCCAGTCCTTGCGTAATGCAAGCAGCTCTGGTTCCTTCTGTTTGTCTAAGTTACTCTTCCTATTTGCAGTCAAGAATTTTAATCTACATTTCATAATCGATAAGTTATGGTCAGAGTCTTAGAGTATAAAACTTGATTTATAAACCTATGCCTTACCATTATAAAGTCAATCTGGAACTTGTAATGTCTCCTGGTCCCTTCCGCTTATACAACCTTCCTTCTCTATGATGAAACCAAGTGTATGTGATGATTAAAATGTTCTCTGCACAAAATTCTACCAGGCGTTCTCATCTTTTTCCTTTTCCCCAGTCCATATTCACCTACTACATTTCCTCCTATTCGCTTTCCTACTACCGAGTACATCCCCCTATCACAATCAAGTGCCACGGTGGAGTAACCGATCGTTCTAAAGCGCCTAGATGTGGAGCGCGCGGTTGCTTGCCGTCGGAGGTTCGAGTCCTCCCTTGGGCATGAGAGTATGTGTTTGTCCTTAGGTTAGTTAGTTTAACTAGTTTGTAAGTCCAGTGGCGGATAACCAGTAGTTAAGTCCCATTTGGTTTTTCCTTCACAATCAAGCTTTCCTCTCCCATACCTGCATGAATAATTTCTTTTATCTCATACATATCTTCGAACCCCTCATTATCGCAAGAGCTATTTGGTGTGTAAACTTGTACTACCGTGGTCGATGTTGGTTTTGTGTCTATCTTTGCTACGATGATGTGTTCACTATGCTGCTCATAGTAACTTACTCGCATTCCTGTTTTCTTATTCATTATCAGAACTACTCCTGCATTACCACCGATTGATTTCGTATTTATAACCCTGTACTCACCTGACCAGAAATACTGTTCATCCAGTCACCGAATTTCATAATCCTTATCATATCTAATTTACACCTATCCATTTCTCTCCTCAAATTTTCCAACTTACCTACCCGAGTAAGGGATAGAACATTCCACGTTCTGATCCGTAAAATCCCTGTTTTGTTTCCCTTGATGACGACATTCTCCTGAATAATGCCCGCCTGGAGATTATAATGGGGGACCGTTTTACCTCAGGAATATCTTACCCACGAAAATGGCATCATCATATATTATACAGTATAGCTGTATGTCATTGGGAAAAGTAGAGACTATAGTTCCCCCATGGTTTCAGCCATTCGCAGTAACTGAATTCAAAGCCACGTTAGCTGATGTTCCAAGGACAGCTGCTGACCCTTTTCAGGAACGACACTATTGTCTGGCCTGTCCACAGGTACCCCTCCGGTTTAGTTGCACATACGGTACAGCTGACTGTATCGTTGACGCAAGCACGTCACTCCGCCTCTGCAATGTATGTGGTTCATGAGAGTCTTAGTCTTAGCTAAGGTACAATATTTCAAATTTTTATAGGTGTATTGAAAGAAACATATTGACTTGATGAACCGTTTTAGTTACTTATGGTATGAAGGTTATTGCAAATTTTTGATGATAAACATTTCGATAAGTTAGATATAGGTAGCTATTTCCAGTCACTTCTTTGATATGGCTTATTCAGTATTTAAGAAAAAATATTTATTGCGAAGAGAATAACAGCTGGAGCCCACACAAAATCATGTGGCAGAAATTTACGTTATCTTCATGGTATATAAACCCGCATATGAAAAATTCAAAAGTGATAGCAATGAGCATAGTTACAAGTCAAGTAGAAAGAATGAGCTACTCGGTACAAGGATAAATAAAATTATGGCACAGAAAAGGCTGAACTATGCTGTCACAAAATCACTTGGTCATATTGTCGCGTTGAAACGGAAGCAGGCTTGACTTCGAAGGCAACTAAACCCAGCACTTATACTGAAAGCTGGTTTATTACGAACTTAACATACACGCAGCACTGACTGCCTCTCAGGCAGAGTCCTCTGCTATTTATACACAGACAGAATGTACCAGAAATTAAGAGAACAGTTAACATAAGAGACAAGTAGAAATTTCAAGTGAACATAAGAACGATGTAGAACATTTTGGAATTCTTAATTACAAAGAAATAAATTTTTGCTGGCGGTCGGGATTGAACAGGTGACCTTCAGAACCACAGTCCGTGGCGCTATCCCCTGCGCAACGCCAGCGGTCGGTGTCCAGGGTATCTCACGGCACTGCTCACTGTCCTGGAGAAACAGCGACCCGCTGTTATGTTCCCTGTGGAGCCAGCTGCAATGTCCTGGATCTCGACCTAGTTATGGGTCCTCTGTAGGGCAGTTCAAGAGAATCCTTCCCTTCTCCACGATTACCGACAACAGACGTTCCTGTCGTGGCTTCATCAGGAACATTACCGTCCTGGGAGTCCTTGAACAGGAAGCCATTGTCGGTCGCCTGCCTGCTCTTCAGGATCGTAGTAAGGCTTCATGTGCAGAACGTGAACAATGTCTCTAAATTTTTGTCGTTTCGACGACGGCTCATAATCCTCAACTTCGTATGTGACGTTTGACAGGCGGCGTATGACACGATACGGACCAACGTATCGTTTCAATAACTTTTCTGACAGTCCAACCTTCCGGACAGGGGTAAAAATCCATACAAGATCTCCTGGGCTGTACACAACAGGTCGGTGCTTGTCGTTATACTGCAGACAGTTCTTCTCCTGGGCGTCCAGTGTCCGTATGCCAGCTGTCTTGCTTCTTCGACCCTGGTGATGAGCTGTTTAACATAGTCATCCTGAGTGTCATCCGGTTGGAACGGGAATAGCGTATCCATTGTCGTCTCAGCTTCCCGGCCATGGAGCAGGAAAAACGGCGTGAAGCCTGTGGTGTCTTGTCTTGCGGTATTGTAAGCAAATGTCAAGACTGGCAGAATTGTAACCCAATCCTTCTGCTCAACATCGACGTACATCGACAGCATATCTACCAACGTCTTGTTAAAACGTTCCGTAAGACCATTTGTCTGAGGATGGTATTCAGTTGTCATTGTATGTGTGTACCGGTGTGCGGGATTGAACCGGCGACCTTCAGCAACGCAGTCCGTGATGCGCCACGCCGACAGTCGGAGTACGTGGTCTCTCACGGCAATATATCAAATAGCATCAAAGGCTGTCAATATTACAACCAGCAATAGAAAGACAATACAAATATTTCTGAAAATCAACTACACAAATACAGTTCATATTCTATAAGCACCATAACCGGTTCTTAATTATTTTTTTATTTTACTTTTATTTTTTTATTTATTTTTTATTTTTTTATTTTATTTTATTTTTTTTTACTGTAGGTACTGACTGGGTACATAATACATCATCGGTAGCATCTGATGCAGAGGAAACAATACTATATGTACAATGATTTCTACAACCATTGAATGCTTGATAGTGGTGTTATACGCAGAAGAGCAAATATTTGCTTGCACATCGATTCTAATAATGTGAGAACCATTTAAATAATATCAAAAACGTTAGTCTACTATTAGTTCCTCATCTGCGAAAGATATGACCGTTATGCAAATAGCACTATTTTGAAGAGATCAGTGTGCATAAAAAATTGCTTCTACAGTATCAGATGCATCCGTTGACTAAGTAGAGCTTGAACTTTGGCGAGCCCAATAAAAAAATTAAGTGTAGCTTATAACTTTGAACATGGCTGGTTAACTTTTATATAACAGCCAACCGATTGAGCAATTCTGTTCGTAATATTTTTGACGTCATGTGTTTCATGTAACTGTTTTTTATTGTTCTGATGAAGTTGTCCCTAGCGACAGCGAAACCTAGGTCAAGTACATTAAAACTACGCAATCGGTTGACTGTTATATAAAATTGTCAAAGTTGTAGCTTATAGTGTTTATAGAAGAAGCCTTTCATTAATCTGGGCCATAAGTTGCTGAAACCTTTCGGAGCGTACACAAATTCAGTCGGTGCAATCCGCTTTTCTGATATCGCGGATGTCCTCTAGCTGGCTTCATTGTACAAATATGATTTGTATTTAATATGTTAGCTATGTAAATAGCCATAATCCAGGCATTGTGTAGCATGGTTTGCTCGCAAGGTTAGCTACTCAAACACCCTGAACATTCCGGTTCTCTGGAAATGCACGTTCCTGGACATGTTGGATTCTTGAAGCTCGCCAGCCGTTCGGAGCAGGTGTGACCGCGCCAAGCCATCCGTCTCGTCTCTCGTCAGCCTCAGACCCGGACAGCTGAATCGCCTGCCTTTAGTCATAACGCTACGGCAGAATTTATTCAAGCAGTAAACAAGTGAGCAGAATACGAGTCAACTACACCTGCGGATTATGCACTCTCTATTTACATAGCCCTCACTGGGCAAACGTGCGAAGAAAGTTTCATGTACTTAACTGCTAGTTATTTTCTGCCGTAACCGATAGCGAATTTATGACTGCAGGTCGATAGAAGTAGTACAATGCGACGTAAAAATGCCATAAAACGGGACATCAGTGTTCAGTTAACTACTGCGTCGTTAAATATCGCGTCAGTGCCAATATCATTTTATTAGGTCTTGAATGCATCTTCTAAAATTTACGTTGCGTTCCGTCACTGCTGTGGTTTCTGATCTTTGAAAGGTGACTTGCATTTCAGAGTACGACGCATAAAATAGACGCGTCCTCCATTGCTAAAGGGTGGAGTGCAGAGGCGTGTCAATGCCGGCAAGGGTGCTGCTAGGGGACAACGTTAACATCTAATTCAGAATATTCAAATATCTCAACTGTTTCAGGGCAGCGCAATAATTTTAATGGCCAAGTTGAAAATTTGTGTCAGCGCGGGATTCCAACCCGGACCTTTAGTGGTTGCTTTGACCAATTAGGTTATCCAGTCACGCATCCCATCAGGCCCAGTTTATCGAATACCGCACTCTGCGACAAGTAGTGCCCCTTTCCCAGTACTTCCTGTTGCTCGCAGCTTTGTTGCCGAAAGGGATCGAACGTGTTTCTGTACAGGCACTGTCGTTTGCCTCTTGGAGACATTAATAGGATTCTATATGTGTTGTCGTTTCGGGCGTCTCATAACGACTGAGATGGTAAGTTCAGAAAGAAAATAGGATATAGTGCTATCCACTACAGGGATTCAGGTAAGCTTTTCCAGGAAAGCAATAAAAATCATACAATGAGTGTCGCATTACATGGCTAAAACATTTTAATTTTACTGTTATTAACTTGTGATGCGTTTTATCCGAATTATCTTACTCATCCACTGCATAAGTAACGACAGTATACTGACGTTATGAACCGGTTCCTTTCATTATTGTCTGTAGTCTCTCTGGGCAGTTGATCACGTAATTTCATTTACTGGTATAATCAAGGAGGTTAGAATAAAGGGAGATGGCATTATCTATGCCGACCACATACGTCAGTTGAAGCCTGTCCGCCACCTTGGTCAGTGTTGGAATACTATTTCTCCGTTCAAACTATGCGCCAAGTCGACCCTCTTATTGTTAATGAACTGAACTGACAGTCATTGCAACGTATGTACTTTCAAACAATATACTTCTCGAATAAATAATAATAAATACTCATCATAATATATTTGAAAACTTAATGAACATTTAATGCCATGGTGTGGTTCCTGTAGTCATGTCCAGTTCATGAACCATGGGCATCGTATGAGTGGCCAAGTAAGTGGTCCTGACAGTTGGGATACCAGTTACTTTGGAATAAGGTTGGGCATCTCGGACATATTCTGAGTCGTGGCCACCTTCGTGCTCAGACTACCAAATCCACCGGTTAGTCCCTCAACTGTTAGGGGTAAAAGCCAGTGGGGCTCTGGGCAAGTAAGGCTAGCATCCTGC
Source organism: Locusta migratoria (assembly GCA_026315105.1). Classification (NCBI taxonomy): domain Eukaryota; kingdom Metazoa; phylum Arthropoda; class Insecta; order Orthoptera; family Acrididae; genus Locusta; species Locusta migratoria. The sequence continues at coordinate 901,788,788 of CM048744.1, read as the reverse complement.
TTCCCAGGTACTTCAATATCATGCTAGCAACAATCAGAGCAAAATGCCTCGGACCTTTGGAAGTGATGGAGTCCCACCTCTAATTGACAGACCAGGGACTCCTTCGATACGACTTGGCAAACGATCTGGAATGAGATGGGGAGCTATTAATATCAATGGTGATTACAATGGGAAGAAGGTAGAGCTGGCAGAGGCCTCAAGTAAGATGGGGTTAGATGTTTTAGCTGTTAGTGACGTTAGAGTAATAGGGGAGAAAGAAGACGAAGTCGGAGAATACAAGGTCTACCTGTCAGGAATCAAAGTAGGAAGAGCACAGTGGGGTGTAGGGTTTTACATCAGGAAAGCAATCGAACCCGGCATAATTGCAATAAGGTATGTAAATGAACGACTGATATGGAGAGATTTGGCCATCTCCAGTAAGAAAATTAGGATTGTGGCAGTATATTCACCCTGTGAAGGGACAGATCAAGATGAGATGGACAGATTTTACAACGCTCTTAGTGATGTAGTTGTTAGAGTGAATGATAAGGACAGTGTTTTACTCACGGGTGATTTCAACGCTAGGATAGCAAATCGAACAGAAGGTTATGAAAAAGTTATGGGTAAGTTTGGAGAAGATATGGAGGCCAACAGGAACGGAAAAAAGCTCTTGGATTTCTGTTCCAGTATGGGCTTAGTTATCACAAACTCCTTCTTAAAGCATAAGGACATTCACCATTCTACTTGGGAAGGAAGGGGAAGCAGATCTGTCATTGATTATATAATAACAGACCAGGAATTCAGGAAGACAGTCCAGGACACATGTGTTTTCAGGGGGTTCTTTGATGATACTGATCATAATTTAATCTGCAGTGAATCTGGTTTTGTGAGGCCAAAAGAGCAGAAAGTCAAGTGCATGTTGTAGAAGGATAAGAGTGGAGAAGCTTCAAGACAACGAAATTAGGCAGAAATACATAGCAATGATCTCGGAAAGATACCAGTTAGTTGAATGTAATGATTTACAGTCACTGGAGCAGGAATGGTCAAGGTACAGGGACACATTACTGGAAGCAGCCAGAGAATGTCTTGGAACAGTAGTGTGTAAAGGTAGAAAGAAGCAGATAGCCTGGTGGAATGACACAGTCAAGGCAGCCTGTAAAAAGAAAAGGAAGGCATTTCAAAAATGGCTCTATACTAGAAATCAGGCAGACGGAGAAAGTTATGTTGAAGAAAGAAACAAAGCGAAACGGATAATTGCAGACTCCAAGCAGAAATCAGGGGAAGACTTTGGAAATGAGCTAGAAACTTTCGGTCAAGCCACGGAAAACCTATTTTGGAGCGTAGTTAGCAATCTTCAAAAGGGAGGGAAGAAGGAATTAACAAGTGTTTTGGACAGGTCAGGAAAGCTGGTAGTCAATCCTGTGGATGCCTTGAGCAGATGGAGGGAATATATTAAAGAATTGCTCAATGTAGGAGAAACTTTCAATGATGTGTCAAATTTTCAGGTAGAATGGGATAGGAACGACGATGGAATCAGGATCTCATTTGGGGAAGTGGAGAAAATGGTCAGTAGATTACAGTGCAATAAAGCGGCTGGGGTGGACGAAATTGAGCCGGAACTCGTCAAATACCGTGGAATATCAGGTCTCAAATGGTTACACAGGATAATTGAGACGGCGTGGGAATCGGGACAGGTTCGGTCTAACTGGACGAAAGCGTAATCACGCCAATTTTCAAACATGGAAACAGAAAAGATTGTAACAACTATCGAGGTATCTCTTTAATTAGCGTTGTAGGCAAAATATTCTCAGGTATTGTTGAGAATGCGAGTATTGTTTGAGGACAAGTTAGATGAAAATCAGTGTGGGTTTAGGCCTCTTAGAGGCTGTCAGGACCAGATCTTTACCTTACGGCAGGTAATGGAAAAGTGCTATGAATGGAACAGGGATTTGTATCTATGTTTCATAGATCTAGAAACGGCTTATGACCGTGTCCCTAGGAGGCAGCTACTGTCAGTTCTACAAGATTATGGTATAGGAGGCAAACTTGTGCAGGCAATTAAAGGGCTTTACGTAGACTGTCAGGCAGCAGTTAGAGTAGATGGCAAATTAAGCTCATGGTTCAGAGTAGTTTCAGGGGTAAGACAAGGCTGTAACCTGTCACCACGACTTAGCTGTAATGGCCGATTCAATTGAAAGGTTCCACACTAATATTTCAGAGCTCGATCAGAGGTGCAAGGATTATGATATGAAGATCAGCATCTCCAAAAGGAAAATAATGCCTGTGGGAAAGAGATTTAAGCAGATTGACTGGCAAATAGGAGGACCAAATTTAGAGTAGTTAGAGAGTTTCAAGTACCTAGGATGCATTTTCTCACAGGATGGCAACACAGTGAAAGAACTGGAATCGAGGTGCAGCAAAGCTAATGCATTGAGTGCTCAGCTAAGAACTACTCTCTTCTGCAAGAAGGAAGTAAGTACCAAGACTACGTTAGCGGTGCACCGCTCTATCTTTCGACTAACTTTGTTGTATGGGTGTGAAAGTTGGGTGGAGACAGGTTACGTTATTCATAAGGTAGAGGTTACAGATATGAAAGTAGCAAGAATGATTGCAGGCACTCATAGATGGGAACAATGGCAGGAGGGTGTCCCATAAGCTTAACAAACATTTGAACATTTGAACCATAGATGAAGCAGTTATAGCGAACAGACTGAGATGGTGGGGTCACGTTTACACGCATGGAGGAAGCAAGGTTACCTAAGAGACTCATGAGCTCGGCAGCGGAGGGTAAGAAGAGTCGAGGTAGAACAAGAAGAAAGTACTTAGATTCGGAGCAGAATGATTTTGAAGTAAAAGGCATAACATTAGACGAGGCATCAATGTTAGCATTGAATAGGGGATCACGGAGGAATTTTATTAGAAGTACTATGCTCCAGACTGAACGCTGAAAGGCATAATCAGTCTCTAATGATGACGATGATGAATTAACAGCTAATTTGCACTCTTTTAACACTTTATATATCACGGCACAAACGCCGAACGTTTTATTTCTGTTCTACGTGACATTAGCTGTACAATACGTTATCCAAAACTTAGAAATATGGCGGAGTCAGGCTTCACTTTTGTTCCCTAAGGGCGTCTTCCTGTATTCTAACCTCCTTGGCTACAATAGCACCTTTTGTAGTGGCGCCGCGAAAGTCAGCGATAATAGCGGCAGCGGGAGTGAGCAGCTGACATAGACTCTTTGTAAATTAGGTTACTCTGGAATGATTAAACATGATATTTGACCTACAGAAAAAAAAGATGTATTGGAATAAAATGTACATGTCCATTTATTATACATAAGATGTATAAAGCAAGACATTGTCAAAATCGTTAAATTAAATGAAAAGGTAAAGCAAACTATGCTTATTTCACTATAATACGATGCAAACTGCATTTAATATATTCAGACAGGTCTTCGTTGTATTTAATATCTGGATATTTGTTGATTTGAACCGCGACAATCTTCGGTGACCAACAGTTTGAATTATAGTGGAAATATATATCTGCAACGGATCATGCATCCAGAACGTGGACGGAACTGAAACTCATGCCTTCAGTTCGTGAAGTGAGAAACCCTAGTGTGTGTGTGGATATTATTTTTATTAAAGTGGAAGAAACCAGGAGACACTGGAAGATACCAGATTGACTTTATAATGGTAAGGAATAGATTTAGAAACCTGGTTTTAAACTGTAGGCATATCCAGGGGCATATTTAGATTCTGACCATAACTTATTGGTTATGAACTGCAGATAAAAACATAGACGACTGCAGAAAGGTAGAAAAGTTAGGAGATGGTTGAAGGAACCAGAGTTGTTGAGATTTTCAGAGGGAACATTAGGCAAGGATTGGATGAAAGTGGGGAAAGTAATACAGTAGAAGAAGAATGAGTAGCTCTGAGAGATAGGCCGCAGAGGATCATATAAGCAGAAGGACAAGGCCTAATAGAAATTCCTGGATAACACAGGATATACTGAAATTGATTGATAAGAGGATAAAATACAAAAATACTAAATTCACATTACGACTTATCTTAGAAGACAGGCTAAGGAAAGGCAAACCTACTTTTTTAGCGTTTGTAGACTGGAATACGCACTTTCAAATTCTGAAGGTAGCACGGGTAACATCTAACATATATGTAACATATATAAAAGGGGGGAGCGTCCAAATATCTCAAAAGCAAGTTTTTTATTTTATTATTTTTTTTATTTAATTATTTGTGTTTTATTTATTTACCTTTTTTTCCATCGCGCTTGGCATCTCATTTTGCTGGGGCCTCCAAAACTCGAAAGCTGTGGGGGGGGGGGGGGGGCGCTCCAATTCTTTTTTATAGTAATACATAATGGCCCGGGAGGGAGGGGGGGGAGGGAACTCATTTCGTTCCGCCGCCGCCCCGGGCCTCCAACAGCCTTAGTCCGTCCCTGTCACGACTAGTCGTCGCGTAGTGCAGACCGTGCAACAGAGCGACATATTGTTTCTTTTCATCGAAATGGTGTTTAATGAACATTGAACTCACACATGTATACTCACAAAGTGGGTAAAACTTTATGACTCTTCTCGCCGGGTCCAATTCTTATGTTGGCAACAGATGAACAATGAAGATTAGAATTGCGTTAATATTTTGTTACGAGCTATGGAGTAAATGTTACTGCTGCTCGTTTCACTCGCTTTGTAACCCTCTCTATAGTTGACAGATTCTTGTCCGTTCAGAAAAACATAATTTTCGTTTTGATTGAAGTTGTCAAGAGAAAACATTTATTGGCCATCTGATTTGCCACCATCACCGTTGGTGCTAACAATCCCACTGGAGCCCGGCGAGATGCGTCGAACAATTTATCCCACAAATAAATATAAAAATATTACCACTTCTATACACATTGAGGGAGATAGTAAACTGGAAATAAACACCATTTGAGTTTTACGTACACTCTTTCTTGTTTAATGAAATCGTTCTTTTTCAACGGTCATGGGAAGAACTATTTTGCATCAATTATTAAGCATATTATTGATGAGCATAATTGACTAATAAATGTACAATAATGGTATAGTTAAAGACCCATTATTGTCATTATTTTCAATAGATTAATACAATAAGGTCAATTTTTTTTTCTTTTTGTGCATTATTATTTCAGAGCTTTTCTATATCTTGAATTCTGTGTTGATATTTTGAACATTTGCTCTCGAGTAAGTTTTTCTACACCTAGGGACTAAAAGTCCATACGATCTGACTACAAGTAAAAGACACTGGCTGTTTCACCCAGACAACGTAACGTTCTGATGAAATCTGTTGTGAGCTCACATCATTTAAACTGAGAACTGATATTCATTTCCAGAATTTATGTATTTTGTTGCGCAAGTCAATGGGTGTATAATTCAATAGAACTATTCTTTCCCAAACTGAAGTGAATGGCAGTTGCTTTATTTATCTTCAGTGTAACTTCCTGTCATGTTTATGAACTGTGCCTTCGGTTCAAGGAGATCCTCAGTGGGCACAACATTGCAGTTTACTACAACTAACATTATTCAGACTGTCATTGACATCTATGACGGACAGAATTAGTCTTGATTTAACACATTGAGAAAGTTACACATTTTTCGTTTTCAAAATAAAAATGTCTCTTTCGTTCTGCAATGTATTTTTTAGTTCTTGTCTTTTACTGAGGATGCCTTAAAATAAAAAGGCGAATAATTCGCTAGCTATAGACGATGGTCTGCAAACATGACCTATTGTCATTATTTTCAATAGATTAATACAATAAGGTCAATTTTTTTTCTTTTTGTGCATTATTATTTCAGAGCTTTTCTATATCTTGAATTCTGTGTTGATATTTTGAACATTTGCTCTCGAGTAAGTTTTTCTACACCTAGGGACTAAAAGTCCATACGATCTGACTACAAGTAAAAGACACTGGCTGTTTCACCCAGACAACGTAACGTTCTGATGAAATCTGTTGTGAGCTCACATCATTTAAACTGAGAACTGATATTCATTTCCAGAATTTATGTATTTTGTTGCGCAAGTCAATGGGTGTATAATTCAATAGAACTATTCTTTCCCAAACTGAAGTGAATGGCAGTTGCTTTATTTATCTTCAGTGTAACTTCCTGTCATGTTTATGAACTGTGCCTTCGGTTCAAGGAGATCCTCAGTGGGCACAACATTGCAGTTTACTACAACTAACATTATTCAGACTGTCATTGACATCTATGACGGACAGAATTAGTCTTGATTTAACACATTGAGAAAGTTACACATTTTTCGTTTTCAAAATAAAAATGTCTCTTTCGTTCTGCAATGTATTTTTTAGTTCTTGTCTTTTACTGAGGATGCCTTAAAATAAAAAGGCGAATAATTCGCTAGCTATAGACGATGGTCTGCAAACATGACCTATATTGTGTTTCAATTCTAGTAAGAGTTTTGCTGAAAGTTTGGTCTTATTTGATGTTTGACTTCTTATCTTTTTATCCTATTTGCTAATTAAAACTGGAGGCAGATATTAACTACACTTATCATTGCTGATCTTTCCACCGTATTTAGGAGACCAATATGATCATCAGTATCAAATACTTTACAAAGATGGAAGACATTTATATAACGACATAGGTTTAATAATAAGTAAGATGTGCAATTTATAAAATTAAGTCATTGCTAACTGAATAATTGATGATAGTACTCAGAATAAACAAAATTATCTGTGAACGTTATCTACGTACTATGATGAAAATATGTAGCTGCTTATTCATAGCCGGCCGCGGTGGACGAGCGGTCTGCGGCGTGCCAGTCACGGTCCGCACGGCCGCTGCGGTTGGGAGTTCGAATCCCCCTTCGGGCTTGGATGTTTATGCCGTCATTAGTATAAACTAGTTCATAAGTAGTTTGTAAGTTTAGGCACCCCGTAGATAAGTCCCATAAGCTCTAAAACTTTTGAACATTTTGCTAATTCATATTATAACTGGTGAGGCAATAACAGTAACGCATACATTGTTTCAGTAAATATATGGCGTAAAAGCTACGAACACAAAATAATGAAAGTAGTAAAGTACTTCATTTTGTTGGAAACGTATTGGACTGGTTAACATTATGTGTTACTTTTAAGTTTCATTATTTTTATTTTCAGCCAGGGTACATTTCTCATACAGTACTCTGTCGTTCCTGATGTTACAGCATGGCGCGAGGGATGAAGTCCTTGAGTACTCCACAGCTGCCAAGTGTTGGACTAGTCGTTCGTAACCTCGCCCGTCAAGTGTCATGGTTTCTACTGCTATGTGAAATACATGAAGCGCGAAGTAATATTTCAATAATTAAAGCGAAGCCATCCTGTGTTTCTATTCAGTTTATGAACGCTTTACAGCAGTCATGAAATTTGTTCATGTGCAGCATGTAATACCATGTTTGCTGTATGATTTATAGAAAGAAAGAACAGTAGGAAATACATTACAGAAAGTAATATTAGAGTTTGTAAAAGTATTTAGGTGGTAAATATTTTACGAACCTAATGTGATGTGAAAATAGTTTGTTCAAAGAGAAAAAATAAAGAGTTCACTGTTACATTTGGTAACCCCCGAGTTGTACTGTTTGTGTGTATTAAATTTCTTTATTATATCACGTTGGGATTTACACAGTCGAGCATTGTAAGAACTAAATATCTGATTGAGATATACCAAAATGAATATCGGGGCTACAGGGCTTTGTAGAATTTATCACGGTAACCTTACCATTGCAAGTTACACAGAAAATGAACGAGCAACTCACATCGTTTGCCCTGCAAGTGCCCATGCGCGTGCGCAACGTCTGGCTGCTCTGTCTTCCTTTAGAAGCGCTAGTAGTCAAGATGGCAACGGGACAGCAGAAATCTTTTACTGTGTTACAGTTTGAATAGACCAAATCCGTAATTATAGTACAACGTGCGTTCCACATTAACTACATTGTACTTCTCCAGGTGATAATATCCGTTGAAGGTATCATCAGGTTTAAGACGCAGTTTGTCTTTGCAAAAGGAAGAGTAGCGGTCCACCATGCATGGCGGAAGAGCGTGTCTAACTTGTAAAAATGTTTTCACTTCGCACGTAGCCCCAAGAAATCAGGTCGGAGCATGGGAAATGCAATTTCCTCTGTAAATTGACTGCATTTACATACTATTTTATCCTCAAACCGAAGTCTACCACCTGCTTTGCCCACGAATGGTTCTATGTGATGATAACATTCCATATCTGTAGAAAACGTTATACAGAGATAAATATTTGAACTGACAGATGTGAAATCTTAGTAATCTTTGATTGGATCTTAAGCAGCTTCTTTCTGGCAGTGTTTCCTTGTAGAGAACTTATCCACTACTACCACCAAGTCGCCTATAGCGTCCATATCTGGACTAAGTGGAGAATTACCTAATAAAAAAAAATCCTTCCTATTCATAGAATATATAACACCAACTGCGATTGGGCAAAGCTGAGAATGTGTACCCAGCCGGGATTCGAGCGCGGGCCTCCCGCTTTCTAGGTAGTTGCGCTGACCACTATACCACTGGGGACACGGGAATCACAGCACCTGCAAGGACTAACTAAGCATGCCTCCCGTCAGAGCATGCCTCCCACCTTCGGCCCGCCCACAGTACTCAAAGTCATAGTTATGAAACTAATTCCCGTAAGAGTAAGGGGCACAAACTTGCCAACCCCTCCCCACTAACGAAAGGATCGGTGCCCGCCACCGGCATAATTATATATATACACAACTGCAGGATCAGAAATGACGTCTGTTCCTTTCGGAACAGACGCCGCAAGTAAATAAAAAAATTTCCTTGTTTCCTCCTCATACATACAGTTAACTGGGAAAGCAAACTCTCATGTGTACTGTAAATCTGATCCATTTAGGAGGCTCCTACAGTTTGAAACGTGTCCATAGAAAATTATTTTTACAAGAAAATGTCTAATATTGTGCCTCCTGTTTTGTATCGAGTAACTTGCTTGCAAGAAAATGTATAATATCGCTTCTACTGTATGTATCGATATGTGTAAAGTTTCATCTCTGGCAAAGATCATGTATTGCATAGCATTGTAGCTCGCACTGAGAGAGAGAGTAGCACTAGTGGTTCAGCTCGCTTAGAGAGCGGTTGGGTTGTGTGTATGGCTCCGATGTAGAGCAGAGGCTGCTTTGCCAGCAAGTCAGAAGTTGTATTATGTAGGTAATGTAATGCTGTTTATCAATAATAAGTAACTTAACCCTGTTTCATATTTCATTTACGTAGTTAGAAAATTAACCCACTTCCTTCATTTGATAATTACTTGATTTAGTGGAGTGTTGATTTGAATAACATTATTGAACATATTTCATTATTGGTGCGATAGTAAGATAATAGTTGATTTGGATTTCAATAATAACTGATCGACATTAACTCTCACAGTCAAGCATTAAGAAAGTGATTTGTGGTTTTTCTTATATCTTTCTCGCAGTCAAAATTTTTGAGTATAGTCAGTGTCTGTTTCAAAAGATTACATGTCACAGTCGTTTACTTAAAAGATCCGTTGCGCACAAAATCAATTTAATGCACTGTTTCTTGTACATTAATATCAGGGCCATAATTACACCAAATAGCTGAGTTAATGAACAATTTATTGTCTGATTTAACGAAAGGTTCTACATTCCAAAACACGCGTACAGTTTTTATCTGGCGCCCTTTCTGCCAGGATAGTTCACAAACAGGATCGTGACGTAGTTAGATACGTAGTCTTATTTCAGTTAGTTTGTCTTTTCCACTAACCAACTTACCTTTTGGCTCTTAATTTAATTTTTGTAGCACCATCCTCTGTTGTAGCAACAGTAGCATAGTAATTGTTTCTGTAGTCTGTTACTTACCATTCTTGAGATTGTGTAGTATTGTTTATAGTAGATGAATTGAATATACAAATAATTGCATTACTACTGAACAAGCCTCTCTTTTATATTGCCTGATGTTTGTTGTGATGAAAGTTCTAGTACCGCGGAACTCGTGTGATAATTAACGGTTTGCGTAATCTCGATTGTGATTGTATGTTGCACTAGCCCGATTCAACCTATTGTTCTCTCATAATTACTGTGTGTAATTTTCAAAAAAATTAGCAGTAGGTGAAAATAAATATTATTGGTCACTTTACTGCAAAATTCTGTTAACAATGTCGAAGAATAGGAGAGTCCGCGCTGATACTAAAACTGCTTCCGAAAATGAGACCTTGAATGAAGCAAGGAGAGAAACTGAATTTTTACAAGAGTCTTCTCACTGCACTGATACAAATACGACAGTAAATACCGTGTCTGAAAACGCGGAACAGATTAGTTCGGGAACAGACAATATGGATAATGACAAAGTACAGGATTTGACAATACAGAATTCCGATTCTTGTAATGTGGTTGCGGAAAATAATGCATCGGTTCCGCCTAGCTCTGCTACAAAAATTACTTGTGCGACGGCTATGGAAAACGTATTACCAAATGATTTCATGCAAATTTTATTGTCACAGCTCTCTAAATTAAATGAGAATAGTCAATTACTATCTCAGGAATCTCAGAAATTAAATGAAAAACTTGAGGAACAATCTCAGAAATTAAATGAAAAACTTGAGAATAGTCAATTACAATCTCAGAAATTAAATGAAAAACTTGAGGAACAATCTCAGAAATTAAATGAAAAACTTGAGAATAGTCAATTACAATCTCAGAAATTAAATGAAAAACTTGAGAATAGTCAATTACAATCTCAGAAATTAAATGAAAAACTTGAGGAACAATCTCAGAAATTAAATGAAAAACTTGAGAAAATTGAACAAACGTGCGATTCGAGGTTTGTGAGTATTCAAAGTAGTTTTAATAAGATAAACGAGGACAACAATCGGTTCAGGGAACAACTGCTCAATACTTTCAAACGTGAATCTCAGCAAATAAGACAAGATATTCGCGACGAGATTAACCCGGTAGTGGAAAGCCTTGCGTCACGAGTCGAAAATATGGAAACTACTGAACTCGCTCAATTGAAGCAACAGAGTAATCTAGTTGTTGAAAAGTTGCAGAACTTCCAGTCAGTCACGACGGAACAGATCAATAAAATAAATAAACAGTTTGAAGATATTACTGTTAAGATTACCCAAATTAGTGATAACACTGACAAAAGTTCGGATGTAACGCATCCTACCCCGTTTAATGAAACTAATGAATATCTCGCCCTTGACCGTTTCAAACAAGGTCAAATGACCATTAATCAGCAATACAAGGCTGAGGTCAGAAAATTAGATGATCGCGTGGCGCGAATAGAGAGGAAATTTGACCACACTTGTGGAAATCCATACGAAGATGTGGAAGAAAATTTGAACGAAAATGACAATGATGATTCGAGCCAAGTAGGTCGCTTGGTACGTGAACGAAGTGTACCTCATAGTAACAACAATGAAGACGCAGTGCGTAGTTTACGCTCACTTACGCCGCACGGGCGAAAGGAAGCGTTTGACTACAAGCATTTCCTGACTGTACGTAAATTCAAGACATTTAAAAACTCTCCGAATGACTTGCACCCTAAAGAGTGGTTGCAGCAATTCGACTATTGTCTTCCCCCGAATTGGCCACTTGAGCACAGATTAGAATTTATATGTGGTTATCTGGAAGGCGAGCCAGCCACCAGAATGAGAGCTATTGCACAAGAGTGCTATAGCGAGAATCACTTCCGACGCTCATTTCTATCCGCATACTGGTCGGAAGCGGCACAAGACCGCGTTAAAAACAGTATTGCGACTTTCAAAACTTTTGAGCGATCAAATTTCTCGAGCCCTGTGGAATATTTCCAAAACTTAGTATACAAAAATCAATTTTTATCGGCACCTTACTGCCCTGCGGAATTAATCAGAATTTGTTTGAACAAATTGCCTCTACACTTGCGTCAAATTGCCATTGCGGCACGATGCAAGAATGATATTGAAGCCTTTAGAAATCTCTTACAAGACTTAGAAGAAGAAGACGAGGAAAATTCCTCGCGCAGTCGATATTTTGAAACAAACAGATATGATCGCCGGTCGCAACAAAGCCCACCGCGTACTAAACGTTATTCAGAGCACGACGATAAACCAAAAAATAACTCTTTCACTAATGAATCTTACAAACAAAGTCGCGACAATGAGAACGGTGAGTTTCATGATCGTGACATTAACCGTGGAAGTTTTCGTGGCCGCAACCGAGGTGGTGGTTTTGGTCGCGTAGGACGCTACAATAATTACTATCATAACAGCAATACTTCGAATGATACTAATTGGCGTGATAGACGCAATACTGATAGTGATCGCGAGACTGAAAATCACAACAATAACGCTGAGAAGCGTAGTCGGGAGGGCACACGCGATAATTCTCGTGATCGCCTTCCACGATACGAAAACACAAATCGGGCCCAAAGCAGATCGCGTACCCCGGAAAGACAAGAGCAAAACATTGAAATCAGACCTGCTAATCCACGCTACAATTCGTCAAAAAAGGGGCCGCGTCAGGTATGACTAGCGGACTCGACGGCAAATAATTCGGCCGTACAGAATTTGTGTGATCCTAACTATACGCTGAAACTTGTTCATTGTGAACTACCTCACAGAGAGGAAGATTACGATGAACAACCTCCCGAACAAAACAGAATAGTAGTTTGTGCAGAAGTGCACAATACTGATGCTGGTAGCACTTCAGTAAGTGATAAGGCAAAATCGACACAACTTGTGTCAAAACCTAAAGCCGTTACTCCTGAAAGTAATGATAGTAACAAAAATTGTACTATCAAATTTAACGAAACAAATGAAAAGGTATCGAACAAACGTTATACTGCCCAACGGTTAAACGAGATAATTGTCGATCAGCAATATAATGACGACAATTCAGATTGGGAGACAGAAGCTTCGTCTTCAGACTCTGAGGAAGACACTATATACGAAATAAAATTCTTACAGTATCAACCAACAATTGCATATGACAGACCGGTCATGTACTTTGAAAGGCACGACACAGTACTGCCACACAATAATGCAACTAACAGTAACCTTGGAACAGCAAAAGATGATGTCGAACAATTAGATTTGCAGCACACCTCTGTTGCTGATTGGATAGACAATTACATGTTTTCTAATGACGATGATAGCGAATGCGAAGTTGATGAACAACCAAAATTTGAAAAGCATTTATCTTGTGAAAGCCTCATTAATCTTGGTAACACTTGTCTCAACAAAGAAATTTCTTATGAACCTTCTACCGAACAAGACGTAAAATTTGTACAGTTAGATGACATAAAAGAGGCACTATTAGAAGAGAAGGTAGAATGTCTCGATATTCCAATTCACCCTATTGTATCTGTGAAAATTGGCAAAATCAATCTTTCTGCTGTCTTAGATTCTGGTAGCCCAGTATCAGTAATCAGTGAAGTGACTTTTAAGAAATATCAGAACTTGCTTAATGGTTCCATTCTGCCTTTGCATTGTACTAAAATTCGTGGCGTCATTTCTAGCAAACCTGTCGAAATTCGACAGCAAACATACGCAGAATTTTTATGTCAAGGTCATCTCTTTTCTGCCAACCTATTGATTGTCCCCCGTTTAACTACACAGATAATATTAGGTGTGGACTTCCTATCCAAGTACAAGGTTATTTTAGATTTCAATACGGCTTGTGCCACTGCTTTTGTTCAGGAAAATGCCATTCAAATTAAATTCGAAGACTGGATTACCAGATATGAAGAAGGTGCCAGTTGTTTAAAATTTTTATCTATTTCTAATGCGACGCAGGATGTCAAACCTGATGATGATATAACAGATAAACATTTCGAGACTGAGCGAATTGACTTGATTTCTGACATCATTAAGAAAAAATTAGTAGAAGTTGAAGGTGCCTCAGAACGTGATAAGGAAGAATTGTTCCTTATCTTGCGGCGTTATTCCCGTGTATTCGCTAACAGTCCTGGTACCATAAAAAATTTTCTCTATGAATTTAAGATCAAAGAACATAATAAATTTTTTGTACCTCCATATCCCATTCCGATAGTATACAGGGAAAGAGTTAAGGCTGAAATTCAGTCCATGCTCAGTCAAGGTATAATTGAACCTGCAGTTAGCTCGTATAACAGTCCCCTACATATTGTTGAAAAAAGAGATAAGTCAATTCGATTAGTGCTCGATTCCAGACAAATTAACACTATCATTTTACCTGAAACCGACCGACCCCAAACCCTTGAAGAATTGTTACAAAAATTCTATGGTGTCAAAGTTTTATCTTCATTAGATCTTAGGTCTAGCTTTTGGCAAGTGAAACTGCACCCCAACTGTAGGAAGTATACCGCGTTTCTCTGCTTCGGAAACTGTTATCAGTTCCGTAAATTGCCTTTCGGACTGAACATCTCCTCATCTGCTTTCATCCGTGCGATGAATGCCACACTCCCTGAGCACTTAAAACAACAAATCACAATTTACGTTGATGATATTTTAATTGCAGAATCTTCCTGGGAAAAACATAACAGTACGTTGGCATCTTTACTTGAAGTGTTTGCTCAATCCGGAATTACTGTCAACTTAGAGAAGTCACAGTTTGGTCGTTCTCAGATTAAATTTTTAGGGCACATTATTTCTAAAGATGGGATCCAGCCCGACCCCGAAAAGTTAGAGGCGATAATGAAAATGCCTGTTCCCACTACTAAACGCCAATTAAGAGCTTTCTTGGGTTTAATTAATTTCTATCGCCGTTTTATAAATTTGAAAGACCTAACTACTCCCAGATTATATGAATTAACTGGAAAGAATACTGTTTGGTTCTGGGATGAAGCTGCCCAAAGAGAATTTCTTTGCTTAAAAGATGCACTCCTTCACGCACCTATTCTGCACCATCCAGATTTGTCTAAGAACTTTTGCATCTCTACCGATAGTTCAAAATTCGGACTTGGCGTTCACGTGTTTCAAGAGGATGAAGAAAATGGCTTTGCCACACAGAGAACTATTGCATTTGCTAGTCGCATATTATCCAAGTCAGAGCGGAACTATTCCGTCACTGAGCTTGAAGCTTTGGCAGTAGTTTGGGCATTCGAAAAATTCCGTTATTTCTTGTTTGGCAGACACACTAAAGTTTACACGGATCACCGTGCACTTCAATTCCTCATGTCGGCAAAACTTAACCATGATAGACTTAGACGATGGGCTTTGTTCCTTCAAGAATTCGATTTCTCTGTAATTTACATTCCTGGTAAACAAAACATCGTTGCAGACTCGCTATCTCGTTCGCCTGTTGGGCTCATCAAGGCGACGGAAGAGGCATACTTAGAAAATAACTTTACTATCCTCTATATGCAGCAAGTTGCTTTCGAAAATTACATATCTGCCACATTTTCTGACATTGCTAAAGAACAAGACAAAGATCCAATCTGGCGAGATATTAAAATAAAATGGCATGATAAATATAATGTTTCCATCAGACAATTTTACATTATCCATAATAACATTCTCTTCAAACGTAAAGCCCCTGACAGTCAATTTTGGTTAGTGTGTGTTCCGGAGGAGTCCGTGAACAAATTGATTTGGTATATTCATCTCAGTTACGGACACTATGGTGCCAAGAAGTGCTTCGCGAAATTACGCGACTCTTGTTACTTCATCAACATGGAGAAACGTATACGCAATGTGTTATCTCGATGCAAATTGTGTCAGAAAGCAAAGCCGCCGACCATATCGCATTCTGCTCCACTTTTTCCGATTATACCTTCAAAATTAAAGCAGTTAGCAGCCGTTGATCTGTTTGGACCTCTTCCGAGAACTAACAATGGTTTCTCGTTTGTTTTCGTTGCTATTGAGCTCACATCAAAATTTGTATCTTTTACTCCGCTCCGCCGTGCCACGGCGAAGACAGTAACTAACGCCTTTGTCAAAAACTTCCTAAAAGATGTTGGCCATATAGATAAAGTCATCTCCGATAATGGACCTCAATTCCGTTCTCATGATTGGGCACGGATGTTGCGGCGCAGAAACATCAAACCTGTGTTCATATCACTTTATCATGCCGCCTCTAACCCTTGTGAACGAGTGATGAAAGAACTTGGAAAACTTTGTAGGCTATATTGCTACCGACGACATAACATATGGGATAGATATCTTCTTTCATTTCAAAATATTATAAATGAACTTCCTAATGATTCTACAGGTCTTTCACCAATTCTGGTTCTGAAAAACAAGCAACCTCCCGACCGTATCAAGGAATTGATACCTTTTCCTAAACACAGAAGACTACGTCATCATGAGATCATTGAATTGGCGCTTAAAAACATTAAGAAAGCCGCTGAAAAAGGAAACGCTCTCAACGTAATTGTTATGCTAAACAACTCTATGTAGGACAAAAGGTATTAATTAGATCCCACCACTTATCCCACAAGGGAAAATCTATGATTCACAAATTCTTCTTACTATACAATGGTCCGTATCGAATCAAACGTATCATCCACGACAACGTCGTTGAGGTAGAAACTTTAAAGACGCACAAGTCGAAAGGCATACACCACATTTCCAATATTAAAATTTTCAAGGCATAAATCTGGGGTAGAGAGTCCATTAATCTGTTTTGGACACACCAAGTGGCGATTGGTGCCCCGTTCTCGAGCTGAGTGTCACTATTCTTCCGCTTTTCCTTAGTGCGCTCTATCTACCTCTTTTTCTCACTGTTACTTTTCTCTAACTCTGAATACTTATGCTCTGTGCTACGCTGGGATATTGTCATACGAAACTTTGATTATCTTGCAATTTGCATATAACGAACTCTGTGGCTGTGCAAGACAAATAAAATTAATGGAAATTTTTGATTGTGTAATCTAATCAAGTTCCTATGTTTCAGAAAATATCAGATTTTTCTTCTGTGTTACTAATTGCATAACTTACGAAGTTCTGAGCAAGTGAAGAAGATTTTGAGTTGACATGAGCATTTGGTAAGCCAAGAACATTATGGAGGATGATGAGTAAGGCAATACACAATATGTCATGGTGGTCTTTAAAATGCATTATTGTTTATGGATAAATGATGGTAAGGAAGGTATTGGTAACAGTCAAAGATGTTTGATAAATGTAATTATGTGGACGAGATTATACAATGATTATGAAGCAATTATGAGGAGAATCGCTATGTTGCTAATGATGACGAGATTATACAATGATTATGAAGCAATTATGAGGAGAATCGCTATGTTGCTAATGATGCTATGTTCTGTTCTTTTCTTATGTGCTTACTCGCACTGCCC
The DNA here is from genome assembly GCA_026315105.1 of Locusta migratoria. Taxonomy (NCBI): domain Eukaryota; kingdom Metazoa; phylum Arthropoda; class Insecta; order Orthoptera; family Acrididae; genus Locusta; species Locusta migratoria. The sequence goes on along the minus strand of CM048744.1, from coordinate 901,771,520 downwards.
TTTTGTGTTTTCTCTTTGTGCTTATGTGCACCATTTTGTATATTGATGCATTGTGCCTTCAATGGCATGTGTGATTGGTGAGATTCATATCCTTCTGATGATCTGTAATTATTTGTAATGATGTGTAATGAATATTTCTAATTATGCTTGCAGCTATGCGTATTGCTCTTGTAATCAAAGCTTACCGCTATGCTCACTAATTATATACCTAAGCCCTACCACTATGCTAATTAATTTTATAATGAAGCTCAATGACAATGTATGGTTATGCTTATACGTTCCACACAGCCATCTATCTTGCAAACTTGCAGCTATGCCATAGACTGCGCCTAGTTAAGTCTAGAAAGATAATGCACAGAAATATTTTGCTTTTGCTTACTACTATCTACCAAATTTTATTGATGATCTTGTTGATGAAAATCTGCAGCTATGCCTAACGAATATTACGTCTGTGTTTATGTTATTGGATGATTTACTGTGATGTACATCTAGTACTGTGCCAAAATTTGCACTAATTGTTTTGTTTGACCCTACTGTTGACCCAGACAGACACAGACATGACCTGTTGACTTGAACCTCTTTTGATATTCTCACGAAACTACCCTGATGTGTTATACCTTAAGGCAATGAAATATGTAGCTCAGTTGAGACAAAAGCCTGGCCATGGCAACTTATGTAATTTAAGTGTTATAATTTGTGGTAATGTAATCACCATCATAGTGATATATATTAATTTAAAGAGATATGAACTAATGGTAATTGGAATGTCAATTTAAGTTATATCATGCCAAATTGATGACAAGCACCCTCAATGTATTTCATACGATTATGTGTTTGTAAAGCAATATGTACATAGTATGTAAAGCCTTGTGCTTATATGAAATGACACTAATGTTGTAGATACTCTAAAATAAGAATTAAATTACTCATTAGTATTCAAATGTATCCGTCTTCAAGACACTACTTGTAATGTAAAAATATGGTTTAATACCATGACCCCATTTGTACCACTTGAATTTGTGGGAAAATATTTCTGTAGATATGTTCTAATCAATGACTTTTCTTTCAGTCTAAACTGAAATATCATGACTATGTTACTAATTTGTGTGTAAAATGCTTTATTTCATGTACTTTGGACACGCATGGGAAGTGGCGATTTCGCACACGAGATTCCAGAATGCACACAGAACAATGGACGAGTTACTATACACCACTGATTTTGGGCCTTTTAATGAAGATGTTTGTTGGATGATGTTTGGCCACACAGTACTGTCCATTGCAGCCTTGGCCACCCACCACCAGTTTGCTCTAATTTTGGCTATGCTGATGCAGTCTGCTAATAGCTCTGTTGGTTGGAGCACACTTGGTTGTCGAATTGCATGGAGGAATACATCAGAACCTTTTCCCCATGACTTCCACTTCAATGCAACCAGCCAGCCCGCCTACAGTGTGGTGTAATCTTACAGTGTTTTGTGTTCGTGTGCAGACCTAAAATGAATGTTAGGAGCTAATGTGCTATTCGTGTGCATATACTATTCAGTGCCTCCCATTGCAAACGTTGTCCACAGGTTCATTACCAGTGTTTAGGTATATTTCATGGTTCTTTCGCAGTCAGTGACCAAAATAAAATTGTGCTCTTGATAGATACATATACTTAGTCTGAAATGTCATTGTGCCTATTCGATTGACAAACGTTATATTGAAATCCTATTGTGCTGAAGCAGTAACATTATTTTGTACATGATCAGAAGCCTATGTAGTCAAAAATTTTACATGTATGTTCTAGCATCCATGAAAGTATAGCATTTTAAATGCATCACAGAATACAAAACTGACACTTTATCTTATACTAAGTGCACTAAAAATTTACATAGACTACATTGTGCACAAGATACAAATGTTCATTTTATGTTCCCAAAATACTGATCTCTTGTACAAAATGTAAACCCATGGAACTTACACTACTGTGTGTATTACTTGTAATTACCACATTTTCTTTAACGAATGATGACATTAGTTAAAATATCTTTTGTAAAACTTTGTATATGTTCATGTTTATTATTGTATATTTTTTTCCATTTGTGTATTACTTCTAGCTATCTCATTTTCTCCACTATATCATTTGTCAAACTATGTTTTCTGAAATTCTATATATATACTTATGTTTACCATTATGTATAATTGTCATATATTCCACTTATTGCTGATGTTCTGTAAATTTTGACATTTGCTTATGCCTGTCACACCCTGTACCTCTCCATGCATGACTTTTGATGGTACTGTTCTGTAAAATGGCATGTATTTATGACTGTCACATTTTTTTTTAAATTTTCTATGTACTCCATCTGTTGTTTTGATCTTGTTATATTTTGGATGTCATTAATGGATTTTTGGACTTGAAATTCAGTAATTTTGCTGGCTAGGCAATGCCATTGGCATCACCCACCCTACAAAATTTTAATAGGTAGGAGGGGGGTGATGAAACGTGTCCATAGAAAATTATTTTTACAAGAAAATGTCTAATATTGTGCCTCCTGTTTTGTATCGAGTAACTTGCTTGCAAGAAAATGTATAATATCGCTTCTACTGTATGTATCGATATGTGTAAAGTTTCATCTCTGGCAAAGATCATGTATTGCATAGCATTGTAGCTCGCACTGAGAGAGAGAGTAGCACTAGTGGTTCAGCTCGCTTAGAGAGCGGTTGGGTTGTGTGTATGGCTCCGATGTAGAGCAGAGGCTGCTTTGCCAGCAAGTCAGAAGTTGTATTATGTAGGTAATGTAATGCTGTTTATCAATAATAAGTAACTTAACCCTGTTTCATATTTCATTTACGTAGTTAGAAAATTAACCCACTTCCTTCATTTGATAATTACTTGATTTAGTGGAGTGTTGATTTGAATAACATTATTGAACATATTTCATTATTGGTGCGATAGTAAGATAATAGTTGATTTGGATTTCAATAATAACTGATCGACATTAACTCTCACAGTCAAGCATTAAGAAAGTGATTTGTGGTTTTTCTTATATCTTTCTCGCAGTCAAAATTTTTGAGTATAGTCAGTGTCTGTTTCAAAAGATTACATGTCACAGTTGTTTACTTAAAAGATCCGTTGCGCACAAAATCAATTTAATGCACTGTTTCTTGTACATTAATATCAGGGCCATAATTAAACCAAATAGCTGAGTTAATGAACAATTTATTGTCTGATTTAACGAAAGGTTCTACATTCCAAAACACGCGTACAGTTTTTAAGTTCTCAAACCTAAAGGTCAAGTCCATTCAGTACTGTCTAAGTTGCAGGGACTCTTAAAAGTCCCTGGCTCTGTCCTTTCGGACGACTCAGAACTAACAGTCAACTATTGTTGTGGGGACCATTCTGGAAACTGTGATTTTCCTTGAAGCTCCATACACAAAGACGTTTTTTAACTGTTGTGTCGATACTGCAGACTGTTAGTAGGTATATATCTAACGTACAAATAAATAACTTTATTCCTTACTGCAAGCAGTCATTTGTGTTAAATACTGCCAGAAAAGATTAGCCTTTCACTGAAATATGTGCTCTGTTTACTGCGTCAGACGCACTTTCTTTCTTCACCAATTTAATCAGTGACATAATCAACAAGGACTTTCTTGTATAGAAAGGGGTACCGCCAGTGTCGTTTCACTTGACAGAATTCTTAAGTTTCCTATGCAGAATCAATGATGCGTGATGTGGCTGTGCGCCCAACTTCCAACAGGTAAATCGGAGGTAAGGTACCCAACCTTCGTAAAGTTATTGAGACAGCTAAATCTTTTTAGTTTGTTTATGATTCTCAGAGAATTTCACCAATGGAATTTAGGGGTCAATAACATCGCAAGCAACAGCCACCTGAAGGGGTACCGTTTTATTGACTTCTTTCTACGCCCCTTAGTTGTTTGATGGCTAACTGGTGGGTGAGAACATATTTCCACGACACTGAAGCATTCATAACGGTATTCCAGATGGACTCGGGTGCTGCTACAGCTTTAAATCGCTGACTACCGCGATGACGCCAGAGGCGGGCCAGAGCAGTCTGCTGTAGCCGCCGGTGGCCACAGTTTCAATCAATGAAGAGGTATGAAACGTCCTGGCAGATGAAAATTGGGTGTTTCATATCGGCGCACACTCTGCTGCAGAGTGAAAGTTTCATTTTGGACACATCCCTTAGGCTGTGGCTGAGCCATGTCTCCACCATATCCTTTCTTACAGGAGTGCTAGCCTTGCAAGTTACGCAGGAGCTTCTGTGAAATTTTGAAAGTAGGAGGCGAGATACTGGCAGAATTCAAGTTGTGGGGCGTGACCGTGAGTCGTGTCGGGATAGCTCAGTGGTTCAGCGGTAGCCCGCGAAAGGCAAGGGTCCCAGGTTCGAGTCCCGGTTCCGGCATACAATATTATAATGTGAGGAAGTTTCATATCAGCTCATACTCCGCTGCAGAGTAAAACTTTCGTAATGAAGATATATATTGGTGTCTCGGCCAATGTCTGTTTCCATGTGCTCAGTGTTTTGCCGTGTTTCACTGCCGAAAGGTAATTCCAATCTTTGGTTAATGGGCATTTATGGCTAGTTCCAAGCACATCGAGTGTATATACAAGGAAATTTTCGATATCCCACTGCACTAATGAAGATAATTACGTCTCAAATCTTTATGAATCTCTCACTGATATGATCGTTGACTACTATTACCTGCCATAGATGTCCTATTGACAATTTGTACCAACTGGAATTTTTTCGAATATCAACCTGCCTCTTTCGGTTCCTTTGTTTTTTTTTTTTAATATACCCATGCTAGAGGGACGACTTGAACCTCCGAGGAGAGTGGCCGGGGTAACTGTAACCGCACGGCCATTCCTGTCGGCTTTCTGTATTTCCAAATATTATGTGAACGTAGTTTCAAAAAATCAAATGTTTGTAAAGTCTATGGGACTTAACTACGGGGTCATCAGTCCCTAAACTTACAAACTACTTACGAACTACTTACGGTCTAGGATGGCACAAATATCCATGCCCGAGGGGGGATTCGAACCCCCGACCGTAGAGGCCGTGCAGACCGTGGCTGGAGCGCCTTAGTCCCCTCGGCCACCGCAGCCGGCGAACGTAGTTTGATTGTCTTTACAATTATCCAGAAGATGTGATTACAGTGAACGTCCTGATCATCTATACGAGACTGAGCGTAATAAGTCATAACATGTATTTTCTTCACAGTCTCATATCGTCTCAGTCGACCGGATCAGGTTTCTTCAGAGTTACACTAAGGTATATATATATATATATATATATATATATATATATATATATATATATATATATATATATATATAATCAGTGTGATCAGTACGGCTGCCGCTGCCTCTCCATCCCAATTTCCATCTATTTCGGTCGTTCCAGTCTCTTTCCTTAAGACCTCTTGCTCCCATTGCTTCGCTGACGCCAGCTTTCCAGCTTCTCGCAGGTCTACCACACCTTCTTCTTTGATGAGGAGTCCATTGCCATATTGCTTTGGCAATCTTGTATCTGGCATACGTTGCAAATGACCATACCATTGTAGGTGCTTTCTCTCTACGCAGTCTAAGATCGGTCTTTCCACTCCCATGATATCCTTTATCCTTTCATTTCTAACGTGATCAAATCTGGAATATCCACAACTCCGTCTCCAGAAATCCATTTCAACTGCCAACTGCCAGTAGCCGCTCTTTTTCCCTTTTAGCTGGTTCCCATAACTCTGCGCCGTATGTGATGACACATTCAATAATTGAATGATTGTTCATATGTTTCGTTTTTTGCGTTGTGTTGTTATTCCAGAAAAAACAATTTAGTTGTCTTATGGATCGCTTGTCCTGGTCAATTTTATTGTTTATATCATCCAAACTTCTACCGTTGAACGACAATGTCACTACCAGCTACGACACCCTTTAACAATATCAGCACCGAGTTGTATATTATTAATCAGATTCTTTTCCATCTTCAGATATTCTGTTTTATCTACGTTGATGACAAGACCCAATTTTTCGTATTCTTCTTTTAATTTGCGGAGCATGTAATTAGCATCTTCCTCATCCCCAGCTACTAACACTTGATCGTCAGCAAAAAATAAAGTGAACAAGCTCTCATCGTCTAAGAGATACTCATTCCTCCGCATTTCCTTTTCCAGGATTTAAGTGCCTTCTCTAGGTAGATCTTAAACAACGTAGGCGGGAGTGTGCATCCCTGGCGTAGTCCCTTTGTCACCTCAAACTCTTGAGATAGCTGATTTCTCATTTTTACCGTTGCCGTACAGCCTTTGTAAAACTGTCTGACAGCTTTCACATAGTCGGTGACATGCCATTATTGATCAAACGTGTCCACAACTTGTTCCGTGGAGCTGTGTCATAAGCATTTTGCAGGGCTAAAAAGACAAGGTGGGTGACAAGGTCACTTGCTGTCCTTTTCTCCAAGGGGTTTTTGAGTGTAAAAACTCCGTCAGTACAGGAGCGACCAGATCTGAATCCATTTTGCTCGTCAGATTCAGTTATTTTTGTCTCTATCCTCTTTTTTAGGATACGGCCATAGACTCTCGCCATGGGTGGCATTACACTAATACCTCGATAGTTACCACAATTTCTTCCGTTATACTTCTTAAATATTGATGTAATTGTAGCCTTTTGCCACTCCTTTGGAGGTGTGTCACCTCTGAGACATTTGTCAAAAATCACTGCCAATATCTCAAGTAATTTCAACGGTGCTACTTTAATCAATACTATATCAATGAATCCTGGACCTGGTGACTTTCTATTTTTCATGGCATTGATTGCATAAGGGACTTCCTTAGTGATTATAGGTGGTATATTATTATTACTGATTTCAGTTTCCGGTCGGTTCTCAGAAAATGCTACTCTGTTCTCAGTTAGTTCTTGGTAATGTTCCACATATTCTGTCATCCTTATCAGATTTATATATGCTTGAGCTTTATTCCGTTTTCTCATTGTTTTTAATACCTTCCAGGCTATATTTGCTCATGTATTTCCCATACTTCTTTCTATCTCCTCGCCACTTTTCTGCCAAGCTTCCGTTTCTTGCCTTAATTACTGTTCTCTGAGTATCCTTTCTGTTTTTCTTTGTATCCCCGCCAGCGGTTTACTGATTTTGAGTTTAACCACCTGTTAAAACTTTTTCTTATTTTCTACTTTCTGTTGTAATGTGTCGTTCCACCACTCATCACATATTCTATTTCAATTTTGTATTTCTTTTTTCCCCAGTGCTTCATAAGCCGCTATGTGAATGGCTTCTTTAACTCCCTCATACATCTTATCGTCGGTTTTTTTTTTTTTTAATGTAATCACGTTTTCTGTTAGCCTTTTTCTTTTGGTATTAAATACGGTTTGAACTGTGGTCAAGACTTTGTAAATTATACTAAATACAAGTGGCTTTCTGTGACTGTGTTTCCTTTTGGATTTCTGAGTTTTTGATAAATCTGAAAAAGTTCTTAGACATTAGCAGAAAATGGTCTGAACCGCACTCTGCACCTCTCGTAGTACTCACATCTAGTACTGCCAGCTTTGTTGTTTGCTTAATTATGACAAAGTCTATAACGGATTTGAGATTAAGGCTTGGTTTGGTCCATGTATATTTCCGGATGTCCTTATGCTTGAAACAAACATTTAGAAGTCATTGTGCAGGCAGGGTTCTGTCAACCTTCGCCATTATTGTTTATGGTATCCTCCCGATATCTTCCCACTATGCTGTCGTTATCTTTCCAGCCTGTTCTTGCATTTAGATCTCCTAGTAAAATTATTACTTTGTGAATCCCTATATTTTGAATACATCTTCTCAATTCGGTGTAGAAGAGGTCTTATTTTTAGCTACATCAACATCGTCATTTGGTGAATAGGCAACAATAATAGCCACAGATTGACCATTTAGCTTCATCTGTACTTGACTAAAAGAAGGGATCGCTTGGTAGGACACATTCTTAGACATCGAGGAATCGTAAATTTAGCATTGGAGGGCAGTGTGTGGGGAAAGGGGGGAAGCTAATGAGGCTGAAAAAAAAAAAGACCGGCACTGGAAATTTGAAATTGTTCACATGTAATAAATCAGAATGTAACAATGTTAACGTGGCACCGGATCGCCAACATGATGCCACAACTGACAATGTGTGTTACAGTTACTGTGAGCGGTCTTAATGCCGCCGCTACCAGCTTTGACGGTTCCGCTATTGCTACTGCCATGCTGAAGTTGACGAGTCGATTGTTCTTATGCAGCGACCCGCTGCTTAGCAGGTCAGCTGCTCCACGGTGTGGAATCTCATTAAGTCCGCCAAAATCTACGAACGACAACTGTGTTACTTTAGTTCAATATATATATATATATATATATATATATATATATATATATATATATATATATATATATATATATATATATATACTTCGTAATCTCATTTGAAAAATACAGATGTACTTTTTCCACTTCATTTTTCACTTTTCTGGTACGTCCTCGGCACTTTCACCATCGGCGTATTGAATTTTTCTGGTATCATGCTGGCCTACTCAGAGTTATGCAACATATACATTCAATTTTTATCCACAAAATTGAGTTCATTACATTGACGGTGTGATATGTGCAGCGTATACCCAACACTCTAATGCAGGTGAGATACGTTATTTTCCACATCGCGTAGCTGCAGCAACCGGAGGCTGTAGGGCGTGAAGACTGGAATGGCGTATAAGGAACTCCGAGAGAACATTCGTTTCTCGGTTACATTCTTTTCAGGTCGCAGACAGCCACAAAATTGCCTCCTATGTTCTGTTGCCTCTTTCGCTTTCTTTGGAAAGTAAACTTTTTCCTCTTAAAGTCGTGTTCATTCGTTGTCGTTGTCACGGCCACATTGATTCAGTCTGTCAAGAATCTTTTACTTTTACAAACTTCCTTCTCATTCATTTGATTCCTTTTCGGTTTTACTGTCTGAGAAGCGCTGCCAAACTGCCACGTATATGAAATTGTGAAACGCTCTAGTTCGAAAAACTTAACAAGTTAGTAATTCTTCACTGAAATATTTAAGTGTTGGGTTTGCAACAAGAGATTTTATTGATGAATAAAAGAGAAAAATGAACAGAGCTATTTAAATGAATGTGTCAGTGAAGGCAATGTAATTATTATTAGGCTAGAAGACGCTTTATGAAACCCTATTGATCTCGTTTAACATCAAGAGGCGATTTCGTAGAAATGGAAAGATTGTCTCAAGCGATTCAGATGAGGGCATAGGGAAGTACTGATGTGAACTGACTAATGTCCAGTAGTGTATATGGTCTATAGTTTTCAGACGTTCCTTGATGTGTAGCATACAAATTACCAGTTACATTTTGTGTCATGGTTGTTTTTTTCAGCAAATAAAAGCTTTTATCCATTAATTATCCATTTTATTATTCATTGTCGTTATAGATAGAAGATTCTAGGTACGTTGAATTGTTTACATAAAATATATTCTACTAACTAATTTCGCTACTGTTGAAACTTGGTTTTTATTCTGTGCCCATCTGTAATCTAAATTTTCACAGTCCTTGAACAAGTGAATGTTTCCTAACTGGCTTTCGTTTGGTTGAGGTGGAGTGACCGAACGATCTAAGGCACCTTGCTCCCCGTCGAAGGTTCGAGTCCTCCCTCGGGCATGGGTGTGTGTTGTCCTTAGATTAGTTTAGTTTAAGAAGTTTGTAAGCCTAGGGACTGATAATCGCAGTACTTGTCATAGATTTACGAACATTTGATTTTTTATTTATTTATTTTTATTTATTTATTTATTTATTTATTTTTATCTTTCGTTTTCACGCTATGGATATTGTGAGGATAAAATACATAGGTTTAGTTCTTATTACTAAAACATTTATTCGTTAAAGTCACTATTGTGTAGTTGTTATTCCGTTATAAACATGCAGAATGCAGAAATAAGTGTTTAAAACACAAAGAAATCCACTGATTTCCAAAAAGTCGGCTTTCACATTTCGAAATGGATTAATTAAACGTTTTACTTTATTTCCAAATTTCGTATTCAACTGTTACAATAATTTACTTTCATGTAGTTTTCATCGGTAAATTTCTACATTTAATGCGCTTGAGGTGAGTTGGAATGCCGGAAAATAGTAAAAACACGCTTTTTCTGTTTTTAAGTCTACAAAGTAATTGGACTTTTCAAAACCTTTTAAGAAATCTATTAAGAAATATTTTTAAAAATTTCGTGTGCACCCACGAAAGTCACCCAACTTGTAGTACATCCATGTTCAAATTTTTGCGTTTCTTGAAACATTAGGCAGTAAAAGCTGTGACTCTAACTCTTCTGGTGTGCAAACTCTGGCATTTCGTTTGATGATCATTGCCATACCACCTAGCTGAGTTTACAGTTCAGTTTCTGACGTGTGGATTTTTGTTTTGAGTGGTGTGTTTCGGTTGTGCCACGTTTCCAGTTTTTTACCTGTCTTCGTGTTATTGTTAAGAGCTGACTCTCATAGTTCGTATAGTGCACGCTTTAAGAAGTGTTGTGACGGTATCGATTTACAGACACATTTTGTGTACGTGATTCCGTTAAACCACCGGTTGATGGCAGTGAATACTCTGTTTATCCACGTAGTTCTCAGTTATGATGCAAATACAAAAAAGCTTAAAATGCTGGTGTTCCTGATCGCTAAACAAGTTCGACATCACTATCTGTAGTGGAAGTAGTTCATTTACTATACAGGCTTTTTCTGCAAGAGCTCCACTCTACAATTTGAGGTAGGCTGCCTGGCTTAGGAGGCAAAAGGCATACAGTCACATTAAGGGGCGCTCTTTTATTTACATTAGTGACAGTTAACTACAAATACCATCAATGACACAATAAATGCACCGTTTGCACTGTAGCTTACTAAATATGATGAAACTGACGGCTATCAACTTCAGTGAAAGCATTACATCCTGATGCTCTCTAATAGTCTTGCCGTGTTACGAACCACATCACAAACAGCTAGTTCTGGAAAGTGAATCGTTCCACTTATCCACTAGGAACTTATACACTAACTTTTCCCATGGGAAATATGCTAGGGTACTTTGATCAGGGTACCTCGAACCCATGGAATCAGGCCCATACTCAAGACACATGTCAATGAGTTCTGCGAAATTGTACCGGTACCGCTCCTTCATATTGTACTGTAGTCTTCTGAACAGCACTGAGAAATGAATGGGTCTAATGTTGATTCATAGTACGTTCGGTCTTGAGACAATGTAAATGCGAAACAACAGTCACCTTATGGACAAGTAAGTAATCAAAGCCTCCACGATTATTTCCTTATAATCATGCTCGTCTTCCTTGTTCCCTTACAGGAAACAAAGAATGTACAAGTAAATAAACAACGCACTACGTGTAAAATTGTACTCATGTTATTTGTAAATAAGATCGAAAACAGTAATGCGAGACAAAGTGGTAGAAAATTTTACTTTCATACCCAAGGCATCTAGCATTCTCTCTAAACGGTTAATTCTTTGCCCACTCTTACGGAAACACCCTGTATGAAGTCTTCGAGCAACTTTATCTTCTCAAACTGTGTCTTCATGGTTGCACCCAGAATCCTGTCGCTCAGCTATTAATCTGAACTTCTGTGTCTAAAAATGTGTTTTTAGGATGAAATCATTGAAACGAGGATTGATGACGTTATTTCATTCTATAATGATCATCTGGGTTATCGATATAAAATGATCGTGTGATTTTAAGGCCGGCCGCGGTGGCCGAGGGGACTGAGGCGCTCCAGGCACGGTCTGCACGGCCTCTACGGTCGGGGGCTCGAATCCCCCCTCGGGCATGGATATTTGTGCCGTCCTTAGTATTAGTTAGTTCATAAGTAGTTTGTAAGTTTAGGGACAGATTACCCCGTAGTTAAGTCCCATACGCTATACAAACATTTGCACATTTTTTGTGATTCTAAGTGGTCTGTATATTACTGTTTGGATTCGGCCGCATACTGCAGTCTTTTTACTGGCGCCACTTGGTTGACTTGAGTGACGATGATGAGCATGAAGGTGATGATGTGGACAAACACTCAACATCCAATCCCCGTCCAGGAATCAAGTCTGGTCTGCCACTGAGTTGCGGAGGCGGACGTCTGAGTTGATTAAAAATATTGGAAAGGCTTGACAGTGCTCCTGGTGTTAGCACCGTCAATAGCCTTAACCTTCTGGACAAAGCGCGAGTACAAAAATTGAAGTTTACAGTTGAATTTAATGTAACAAAGCAATGGAAACAAGAAGTAGAAAGCTTCTATGTGAAGAAGAACAACTAGAAGACGATACTGACTACTCTGCTGGACATTGTTTATCATAAAATAGGAAATAGTTGTAAAGATTTATAATCACATTTTCTAACATTTGACATTTTAGTAATATTCGTACGTTAATCTCACAAATCAATATACCAATGACATTTGAACTACCAAAAATGCTATAAAATAGTTACAAACAGAATCATGACAATAATGGGCGTATGATCTTAATCTAGGAGATTCATATGAAATTTTCCTTCAATACTATTTAAGGGTAAGAAAATTCAAAATAAAAACCTCTAAAATAAACTAAGAGAGACAAGGAACGGGTTTTAAGAAAATACGTAGTGATGCACAGAATATGTGCATAATATCCAAGTTGAAAAAATAAAAGTAAAAGACTATATACAAAAAGAAATAAAACTCCATCAAAAACTTAAAATGACCAAAAAGTCAAAGCTCGTGGCGTATTCCGTCCATCGCAGAAAGTTGCTATCCGGAGAACGATTGTAAATGGGATATGTATTTACGGTTGCTCCCACAGCCACCGCGCCAAGTGCCAATTAAGTTTGCGCGGACGATATAAAAGCAATATAGAAGGTTCCATCTATTGAGAACCTGTTTAACTAACATGAACGACAGCTCATGCAGTTGTTTAGATTCTTTACACAAGCCAAGTTTATCACGAGACTTCCTGTTTCACACGTCGATACAAAACAGCTGTTGAATTTGTCGTTTCCAATTTGTTACTTGTAGAAGCAAAGCTTTACCTCAGTTCTCATTCTGTCCAACTTGAAGTAACAAACGATGTTCGGTTGTAACCGTAGAATTCTTGAACTTTTTAAACCTGTCCGGTTTACCACCTCATCAACTGAATTAAAGAAAATTCTATAATTATGTTAATTTGAAAACTTAACGCTTATCAGGAATTAACGGTGCAAGATTAGTGGTGACTCACTTAGGCGAGTATCATCACTGCTAAATTCATTGATAAAACTGTGCTAATACCCCGCATTAACCTCACACCTTCTGATCCAACCATGCCTTTTGAAATGATAAGAAGACAATTCCCAATAAAAGTGGCCTTAGCTATGAACATAAATAAAGCACAATGTCAGACATATCAAAAGTCAGGATTATATTTACCGAAACGTGTTTTTTCACATAGAGAGTTATACGCAGCTTTATCACGAGTTCGCTCACTCAGTGATTTTTATGTTTGTGCTAAAGAGACATACTGCCAAAAAGTAAATGTTTGTAAATCTATGGGACCAAACTGCGTGGTCATCAGTCCGTAGCTTACAAACTACTTAAACCTAGGTAAACTAACCTAAGGACAACACACACACACCCATGCCCCAGGGAGGACTCGAACCTCCGAAGGCAATCAAGCGCGCGTTCCGCAGCGAGGCGCCTTAGACTGCTCGGCTACTCCACCGCGGCGCCAAAAAGTAAACGATGATCACTTTATAACTACTAACATTGTTTTCAAAGAAGTTTTGTAAAATAAACAAGTTTACAAGAAATAAAATAAACATGAAAACGTCAGTTTCTTATTTTTTTATGTTTCACAATTAATCATATTGTATTTCATTATATAAATTTTCCTACAATGAGACTAATATTTGTTACTACTATTCATAGTATTCGGAATAGAGCGCAAATTCTTTGCACGAGTCAACTAGTAAGCTAATATTTAAAATACTTTATGCATATGTGAATGTAGTTTATCGTTATCAACAGCCGAAGGTCAGTGATACAGCAGTCGATGGTAATATAATAATACTAATATATGATTACAGATACATGTATCATTTGGTTCTATTTAAGAAATCGTCAGTGGAGTAGAACGAGTTGGCACCTAGAAAGTCTTTTAGGCTCCTTTTCAACTGATCTTTATTTTTTATGGTTGTTGGTAAATTATGGAAAGTATGTGTTCCTGAGTAGTGGACCCCTTTTTGAACTAAAGTAAGTGCGTTTATGTCATTGCGTAGATTAGTTTTGTTCCTAGTATTGTAGGTATGAACTGAGCTCTTTGTTGGGGAAAGGGATATATTATTTATGACAAATTTTATTAAGGAATAAATATACTGAGAAGCAGTAGTTAATGTGCCCAGTTCTTTGAAGAGGCTTCTGTAGGATGTCCGTGAATTTACACCACAAATACGTGTTACACACTTTTGGACTCTGAAAACTTTTGCTTGACTTGAAGAGTTATATGACATTATGGAATGAAAGTAAGCAACGTATGCAAGCTTTTTTATTTTTATATCTAGTATGTCTGATACCACTCCTATTGCAAATACAGATTTGTTAAGTCGTTTCTGCAATTCTGTGGTGTGCTCCTCCCAATTGAATATGTTATCCATCTGTAATCCCAGGAATTTTATACTGTCAACCTCTGCTATCTGGTCTTCTTCGTACTTTATGCATATATTGGATGGGAATCTCTTACATGTTCTGAATTGCATGTAGTGAGTCTTTTCAAAGTCTAATGTCAATGAGTTGGCTTTAATCAATTTATTAATGTTAATGAAAATATTAGCAGACCTTTCTAAAACTAAGCTCGACATGCTATTTATTGCAATACTTGTATCATCTACAAATAAAACGAAATCTCTTCTGGTGGTGTAACTGATGAGAGGTCATTAATGTACACAAGAAAAAGCAATGGCCATAAGATGGATCCCTGTGAAACACCACATGTAATTTCTTCCCAAACTGATGATGACTGTTGGCTTAATTCACTAGTCCCTTGCACTGACACATTTTGTTTCATGTTAGCAAGGTAAGTGTTGAACCATTTTGCAGGA
Organism: Locusta migratoria; assembly: GCA_026315105.1. Lineage (NCBI taxonomy): Eukaryota > Metazoa > Arthropoda > Insecta > Orthoptera > Acrididae > Locusta > Locusta migratoria. The sequence continues at coordinate 901,756,424 of CM048744.1, read as the reverse complement.
TTTTCTGTGACCCCACAGAATTATAATTTACTTAAAAGGATATGTAGCAGCGGTGACACTCAGCAAATGGCGGCAGCTATGAGTACTGGTTTCTTCATCTTGTTCACTTTGCACGGGGCTGTACATTCAATCGCGTGCTCGTTGTACACCGTGTTAGCTCCCACGCCACTGTGAGACGCCCGGCTCCTCCTTGTACTCCTGTTGGCCAGACGCGCCGCCGCCGGTTGGCAGCCAGTGGTGGCGGCCCCTGCCTGCCACCCATTGGGCTTTACGACGTCCACTTGTCGCCATTGGTGTCCGGGCCGTTCTCATTTTTTAACAGCTCTTCAAATATTTACAATACATCCTGTAGACATTTATCTATAAATGGCATTTTTCAGTTTTCGTAAATCTTACTCCGTTAACAAGATACGTCCGAAAAACTGCTATATTTTGCTAGAAAAAGTGCGTATTGTGCAGAAAAACGGCGTTCTGACAGCTCTGAAACTTACCATGCGATTTGAAAAAAGAAACTGGGCGAAAATATTTGTTTTTTGCACATCTTATAGATTGAAATCTTCGGCCGATGAAGGGATGACTTTTGTTTTTGTTTACTTGACAGTTAATATGCAGCATCCGGTTTAGTGAACTATTGCATCATATTTTAAAGAGCATGCAGCGGTAAAAACACATTGCGTAGACTTCTCGTGTGGTTGACTTTAGGTTACACATAGCTTGGTATGAAATGTAGATAACATATCGAAATTTTATTTAATGTTTAGAGCAGAGTGAAATCTTATGTTGTTCTTGAGATATCGGTCCGTGAATGAAGGCAAGCAACATTAATAGGTTCTAAAACGCTAAATTTTGGTATCAAATATTCCAACTGTGTGCATTAGCAAACCTACACTTCTATTTATGGCAAATCGTTGAATTTTTAAGATGCATTCTAATATTATGATTCCGGAAAGCTTTGAAAGTTTCTCCGATAATACTATCCATTACCGAGATCTGTAGATTCCAAGTTACCGCACATATTCATGACAAATATGCATGTAATATCCGGTCTGACGTGTAATTATGGTTTTAACCAACGTAGAAAACGTACAGCAAAGGTTCTTGGTTTGGAGGTCCCGAGCCTGTTTTTCTAGTCGCCGTTTATTCACCGATAACATTTATAAAAGTTACAAATCATCGTAAATCTTTCAGGCCACTGGACGTGGAAAATTCGTCATCGTAATGGTTGGATCAACGTGAACGACTTGAATATCTTGAAATAGCAACATCATATAAAAATAATTCTCAGGTGGACTCGAAAATATTTACATGCTTTATATGGAACGATATTGATAGCGTTTAAGAATGTTCTTTGAAGTAGTTAAGCGTATTTAGCAATCATATGAATGTTAAGCTCTTTTTAGGAAGAAAACTACTACATAGTCAATTTGGTCTGACGTTTGTACAAATGTATCAAGGTATATAAAATGCTATCCAAATTTTACTCACCATTGATTTCATGTTATATAAGCAGTACACTCTGATGTAACAGGAAAAAGACGGAAACCAGCTGAAAAATGCTCCTTCCGGATCACAGAAAAGGCGAATATGTTCTCTGACCCAAAGTGTGGAATCATCTGCATGAATCCTCATTCCGACTTCCTCACCAAAACTATTGGCATGCGAACATATTCGCGCTTTTTTCGGCTGTATGTGAGTAGGACAGAGACAGTGCGATAGGCAGAGACGGAACAAAAAAGTGTCAGGTCAGAAGAAAGGCATATGCATAAAACGAAACGAGATGTGGGAAGTCAGGAACAGTGGTAAAAACAAACTAAGACATTTTCAGATAGTAGCAATTGGAGCAACAGAGAAAACAGTGGGAAAATGAGACGAATGGAGACCATACATAAAGCATGAGCGTTTGGCTCTCCACTACTATAGCACGAAACAATTTGTCCAATTTTTCCCATCCCAGTACCTTCGTGCTAAACTTTTCCGGTCTACAGATCAAACCCCAAGCAAACCATCCCCATGGACATATGTGTAAAGGAGACAATCGTGATTGAAGACAATGAAAGCCGACTCTAAGTGAAATAGAAACAGAATAGGAAGTGAATTGGACAACATCAGTGCGGCAGAGAGACGATGAAAGTGGCAGAAACAGACAGCGGTGAGGAATCGCGAGGGAAAGGGATAAAGACATTGAAATTTTGACACAGACATAAAGCGTCAGTGGGAGAGACAGCAAACAAATGGACAGGGACATATATATATATATATATATATATATATACACTGTCAGTGAGACGACATTGCTATGACGGCTTAACTGGGCAAAAGTATTTACAAAATTTTGCGCTAAAACTGCGCATGCGCATGCCAAAATTTTTGTTGAGGGAGTCGGAATGAGGATTGAAGTAGATGGTTCCACACTTTTGTGTCAGAGAATATATTCGCCTTTTCTGTGCTCCGACAGGAGCATTTTTCAGCTAGTAGACTTCTTACATCATGACGCGGTACTACACCCAGAAAACTCTGAAATTCTCCAGAACTTCACTTTCATTCAATTTATCTAAGTCCCATCTCCTTATTTTCCTACCTTTCTGCAGTTTTTTCAGTTTCAGCCTACAGTTCATGACTAACAAGTTATGGTCAGAGTCTGTATCTGCCCCTGGGAATGTCTTGCAGTTTATAACCTGGTTCCGGAATATATGTTTTACCACTATAAAATCTATCTGAAATCTTCCGGTGTCTCCTGGTCTCTTCCACGTATACAACCTTCTTTTGTGATTCTTAAACCACGTGTTTGTTACGATTAAATCATGTTCCGTGCAAAATTCTACCAGGCGACTTCCTCTTTCATTCCTCCTGCCCAGTCCGTATTCACCTACTATTTTTCCTTCTCTTCCTTTTCCTACTACCGAATTCCAGTCTCCCATCACAATTAAGTTTTCCTCTCCCTTAACTATCTGAATAATTTCCTCTAGCTCCTCATATATTTCTTCGATCTCCTCATCATCGGCAGAGCTAGTTGGCATATAAACCTGTACTACTGTTGACGGTGTTGGCTTCGTATCCATCTTGACAATGATAACGCGATCACTGTGCTGGTCATAGTAGTTTACCCGCATTCCTATTTTCTTATTCATTATCAGTCCTACTCCTGTGATACCCCCAACTGATTTTGTATTTATAATCCTGTACTCACCTGACCAGAAATCCTGTTCATCCTTCCACCGAACTTCACTAATCCCCACTATATCTAACTTCAACCTATCCATTTCCCTTTTAAATTTTCTAATTTTCCTACCCGATTAAGGGATCTAACATTCCACGCTCCGATCCGTAGAATGCCAGTATTGTCTTTCCTGATGACAACATCCTCCTGAGTAGTCCCCGCCCGGAGATCCGAATGGGGGACTATTTTACCTCCGGAATATTTTACCCGAGAGGATGCCATCATCATATTTCCATACAATAGAGCTGCATGTCCTCGGGAAAAGTAACGGCTGTAGTTTCCCCTTGCTTTCAGCCGTTCGCAGTAGCTGTGTGGCAAAGCCACATTAGCTGATGTTACAAGGCCAGCTCAGTCAATCATCCAGACTGTTGCCCCTGTAACTACTGAAAAGGCTTCTGCCCCTCTTCAGGAACCACACGTTTGTCTGGCCTCTCCACAGACACCCCTCCGCTGTGGTTGCACCAACGGTACGGCTATCTGTATCGTTGAGGCACGCAAGCCACCCCCACCTCGGCAATGTCTGTGGTTCATGGGGGTGGGTTTCACAATTAATCATATTGTATTTCATTATTTAAATTTACCTATAATGAGACTAATATTTGTTACTACTATTCATAGTATTCGGAATAGAGCGCAAATTCTTTGCACGGGTCAACTAGTAAACTAATATTTAAAATACTTTATGCATGTGTGAGTGTAATTTATTGTTATCAACAGCCGAAGGCTAGTGATACACCAGTCGCTGCAATACCAGATCAACTTTTGCAACAGGTGAAAGCAGAATGGACGTCTGATCTGTATGTCACAGCTCTTTGATTCAGAGTGAAGACGTTTAGATTCGATTCGATTAGTTGGTTCGTCCCATAGATCCGTGTTGAGGCGATCCACGTGGATGTGTAACACGTAATTTTTTATGTTTTTTGTTTTGTTTTGCAAGTCGATAATATAATATTACTAATACAGGTACATACACTTTTTAAAAGCTGGTAATATAATAATACTAATTTATGATTACAGATACATGTATCATTTGATTCTATTTAAGAAATCGTCAATGGAGTAGAAGGAGTTGGCACCTGGAAAGTCTTTTAGGCTCTTTTTAAACTGATCTTTAGTTTTTATGCTTGTTGGTAAATTATTGAAAATATGTGTTCCTGAGTAGTGGACCCCTTTTTGAACTAAAGTAAGTGATTTTATGTCATTGCGTAGATTAGTTTTGTTCCTAGTATTGTAGGTATAAACTGAGCTGTTTGTTGGGGAAAGGGATATATTATTTATGACAAATTTTATTGAGGAATAAATATACTGAGAAGTAGTAGTTAATGTACCCAGTTCTTTGAAGAGGCTTCTGTAGGATGTCCGTGAATTCACACCACAAATACGTGTTGCACACTTTTGGACTCTGAAAACTTTTGCTTGACTTGAAGAGTTATATGACATTATGGAATGAAAGTAAGCAACGTATGCTCTCCTATTGCAAATACAGATTTGTTAAGTCGTTTCTGTAATTCTGTGGTGTGCTCCTCCCAATTGAATATGTTATCCATCTGTAATCCCAGGAATTTTATACTGACAACCTCTTCTATCTGCTATTCTTCGTACTTTATGCATATACTGGTTGGGAATCTATAACGTGTTCTGAACTGCATGTAGTGAGTCTTTTCAAAGTTTAATGTCAATGAGTTGGCTTTAATCAATTTATTAATGTTAATGAAAATATTAGCAAACCTTTCTAAAACTAAGCTCGACATGCTATTTATTGCAATACTTGTATCATCTACAAATAAAACGAAATCTCTTCTGGTGGTGTAACTGATGAGAGGTCATTAATGTACACAAGAAAAAGCAATGGCCCTAAGATGGATCCCTGTGGAACACCACATGTAATTTCTTCCCAAACTGATGATGACTGTTGGCTTAATTCACTAGTCCCTTGCACTGACACCTTTTGTTTCCTGTTAGCAATTTAAGTCTTGAACCATTTTGCAGCAATTCCCGCTACACCATAGAATTGTAATTTACTTAAAAGGATGTGTAGCAGCAGTGACACTCAGCAAATGGCGGCAGCTATGAGTACTGGTTTCTCCATCTTGCTCAGTTCGCACGGGGCTGTACGTTCAATCGCGTGCTCTTTGTACACCGTGTTTGCTCCCACGCCACTGTGAGACGCCCGGCTCCTCCTTGTACTCCTGTTGGCCAGACGCGCCGCCGCCGGTTGGCAGCCAGTGGTGGCGGCCCCTGCCTGCCACCCATTGGGCTTTACGACGTCCACTTGTCGCCATTGGTGTCCGGGCCGTTCTCATTGTTTAACAGCTCTTCATTGCCTGCCGCGAGCAGCAGGACGGGCAGGCTGGCCACTACACGAGGGACTCAACGCAGCAGTGGCGAGTCCAGGGCATGGGATATGGTTTGCAGCCTCCCTCACAGATTCTGCTTTCTCTTGATTAAAATAAGAGATACATTGAGCATCCAGACTGAAGTCTCGAAAATAGGTTTTTGTCTAACAGCAGATTAAGCAAAATCTTTGTTTACACTACAGAATTTGGAGACGGCCTCCCGCAGATCAAAATTTTAGATTCGCCACTGCCACGGAGTATATATATTGTGTAGGTGGTGCTGGACAGTTTTCGATACGCTAAAAATTGAATATCGAAAATACACAACTGTACCGAAGATATTTATTAATGATTATCAATTTAGGTCCAAAATCAGGCCATCTTCGGCATCATTTTTCAAATCAACGCTGTTTTTGGAAGGATATTCAACTTATTCATGCGGGCTGAAGAGAAAGCAGACTTGCTCATGGTCTTTCTTGTTTTTACAATGGTACTGATCGGACTGCTACCACAGAGCGATCTTCATTAAAAATTGTGCGATCTTTTGATGTTTTATTTGGAAATAATGACCAAGTTAATCGAAGTAAATTAAAAAAAAAAACACACAATTTTGTGTGTGTTCTACAAGTTTATTTTTGTTTACTTAACCGGTTTTCGTTTTATTATGCTATTTTCAGAGTATTTACTGCTGTGTTAAGGAGGTTACAATGTTTAGATACAGTATGGGAAGAGGTGACAAATGTCTCCACTTAACTAAACAGTAATACATGAATATACAATGTGTGAAGGATAAAACAAGGAATAAATTTGAATATAACCTGGGAACTGATACTACCTACTATTACAAATAAAATGATAATGCTGATAAATAAATATATATAAGTGCCTTGTTAAAAATTGTGCACTATATTTATAGATGGTGTTGCATATGACAGTTGTAAGGCCAGGTTTAGAGTGGCATCAAGAACTCAATAGTTACTGCATTAGATTAAACTGAAACAGATCTGTCTAAGGAAATTAATATTCTAAAAATTCAGGTAGATGAAAATGAATATTATGTTGTAAGCTACACTGGCACCAAATTTTCAGAACTTAAAAATAAATCATAATAAATAAATACATAGGAGTTTGGGACTGTGGGGTAAACAAGGAATCGAGTTTTTTTTAATTAATATTGAAAATGTGATTGTCTGACTTTGATCTATTAGTTATACAAATAAATAAAATGCTAGGTCTACATTTATGGTTTTTAGGTTTTGATGGAGTTGATGGAAAAACTTAGGTAATTGACTGTACTATGAGGAAATGTATGAAGAGACTGGAACTGACAGGGTAGGAGGTTATGTGATCCAGTGAGGAATTAACTAAGAAGCGACGGAAGAATCAGTCAAAAATAATTAATCGAAGTATTTCATTCCTTTCAAAATCCCCTTCCATACTATCATTAATTTTTTCCCCATAAATACCAGACATTTTGAAAATGATGCTTGGACCATTGTTGAGAATTTTTACGTGAGTGTGATAGAAATTTCTGGATGCAGTTGTAATTTTATCATAATGTTCAATCATCTCATTTCAATGTCTACAAGAAATCTACTGTCAGTAAACAAAGTCTGATGATTTTTTTTATTTGCAAAATTTACCATTGATATTAACTTTAATCACCATGGTCTTAAAACTTTTGCATCTACAGATTAGAAAAGCAAGCATCACTTTAAATATAGAATAAATAGTTCTATATTGGATCAACTGCAGAGAAATAACTGCAAAAGTAGCAGATTACTTTTATCAGGTAAAGTACGGATTCCACCACTTTCTTTTGCAGTGATGTTTTCTGCTGTTGTCTTTGTGCAAACTAAGCATTGAGTGCGGAATCTTTCCTGTTCTGTTCAGTAGATCACATCTTCAAAATTATTTTTCTCCGTAATATTTCAAGATCTGTTCAATTTTAATAGCGGTACCTAACCTCAACGGCAACACCAAAAAAAACGGAAAGCATCATTACAAAATGATTTTAAAATTGTTTAATAGGTTGCTCGAATAATCTCTTAGTCGTTGAAAGAAGATTATTTATTTTAATTAAACAATATGTTTCGGGCTTAGCCCATCATTTGGTGACCGATATAATATATACTGAGCATTGAGACATTTAAACTTGTCATTTAAAAATACCGTTGTTATATAGGCAATATAATCCTTATATATATACACAACGGTATGTTGAAATGACAAATTTAAATACATCAAAGCAGAATATATATTATATCGGTCACCAGATGATGGGGTAAGTCCGAAAAATGTTGTGTAATTAAAATATATAATCTTCTTTCATCGACTAAGAGATTATTCCAGCAACCTATATCTTAGAATCATTAAAAAAATTGTGAATTAATAGTGCTAACACACGATTCCTTCACTACAATACCGAAACAAGCAAACAAATGTTCGGTAACAAAACAAACCAGAAAAAAATCGATAATAAATATATAATAAACAAAAAGAGCTTAAGGATAATAGTTTATACTGTTAATAGTAGTACACAAAGTATGAGAACTGTTAATGACCAAAATCAGACGACAAACAGTAAGCAGCATCCCACAGGCCAAGCAGGTAACGCCGATCCCGCGCCATCCTCCGCCCGAAGGCGTCAGCTGATGCGACGTGGAGGGGGGGGGGGGGGCGTGGTCAGCGCCCCATACTGTGTGGTCCTGTGATCGGAAGAAACAAAGAAAGAGGTAATTAAAACCGTGACGTTACAGTGACCACTGAAGTGCTTTGAAACGCGTATTAAGACTTTTATTGCACTCGCAAAAGAGGGCTACTGTGCAAATAGGAGCCATAAAAACGAAGAAGAAACACGTAAAAGAATATTTGTTCCTATTCAAAGAACCATGTTGTAACTCTGAACACGTTTCTGCATTTGGAAAGTCTTAGTTTCCGGAGATTATTCATTTATTTATTTGTAATTTCAGAAAATTACTGCAGCCCATAAAAAGTGAATGCCACCCTTTAGAACCGTAGAAATGAAAGAAGAATGTATATTAACCATTAATTACAGAGGTGGCGAGAAAGGAATTTCTGAAAAGTACCTCAGGGTATAATACTCTCCCCTACAAATGTATTTGAACTGTAAACTTTCCCCAGTATAGTTGAATTTAAATTTAACACATGGCCTGTTATTGGTGAAGTCATACATTTATCACTCAGGCAACCTACACATTCTGCCGTTATTCTACTTTCAGAGAATTTGACTTAACAATGCTAACCCCAAAATGAAGAAGAGCTCCGATATTGTTTCATCTACTTTTATTCGATCTTTGGATTCCAGAAAACGTACAAATTTAATGAGGAAGCCGAAGTGTTACATGATAGTCCCCCTGCTTTGTAAGCTATGAACACAACAAAGTCAATCTAAGCATGTTCCCATTACTTTCTTGTATCTGCCTAATGATGAATAATTGATTTGTTGTCGCCCTCTCAACACGATTCAAATGTTAGTAAATCTAACAGACTTACCTAGGTGGCCATCAGTCCTTGGGCTTACAGACTACTTACCCTAACTTACAGTAACATGCTAAGGACAACATAAACATCAGTCCTTGGGCTTACAGACTACTTACACTAACTTACAGTAACATGCTAAGGACAACATAAACACCCATGCCCAAGGGAGAACTCGAACCTCCGGCGGCGAACGGCCGAGCGCACCGCAGCTGAGCGTCTTAGTGCGCACGGCTATTCTGCCGCGGCCCCCTTCATCCGAAAGCGGCACTGGTGTACCCAATACGTCTGCAAATGGACTTAGCAGAAATGTAGACAGTATCTTATATACGACGGATAAGAGTTACACTCCTCTCTAATTTTACATAGCAGTACCATTGTGGAACCTTTCTACACATACATCTGTCTTTGTTTCTTTGTTCCATGTATGAGTGCGCTTATGTATTTGGTTCATGATATTTAGCCCAATTCCTTCAATTATTTCAGCTAGAATGCTGTCTAAGCCTAGCGTCTGTGTTTTTCTTTTCTTTTCAATTTTTCCCACCCTTTCCCGACTTCACCTCTTCGCTACCCATCGTTTCATCTAACGGAAATCAGGCTTCTCTACATTTTATGTCTCCTGAATAAATTGTTTCCATCATTACACTATTTATCCTTTTACTTTAAGTTCATTCTCACTTTTATCTACCGCCAGACTTACCTTTGGTTAATACTCCCTCCAGTTGACTCATGTATTGCTCCAGGTTCACACAAAGTCCCTAATCTCAGCTCCTTTTCCTTTCGTTTCTTTTCTATTCCTTTTTTTCCTGCTGTCATCTTTGATTCGTTCTACCAGGTGTCTGCAAGTTTCAGTATCCCGCGGCCTCACCCTCCTCTTTCATCCGAGCTTGGGACCGGCGCAACACCAATTGAGAGATCACAGGTGGAGTAAGGAGAAAGGTGTAGTAGACAGGATCTGTACGATGTAAGATGGGTCGTTTTGAGGCACACTTTGTCTAACTCCTCTGCTTCTACCTGCCCAGCTACGTTATACCTGCCAGTAGCTACACCGACCCCGGCTTAGCTCTCACTTCCTTTGAACGCGAGAAAATCCAGACTCGATTCCTGGACGGGGATTTTCTTACCCTCGGGCATGGATATTTGTGCCGTCCTTAGTGTTAGCTAGTTCATAAGTAGTTTGTAAATTTAGGGACTAATGACCCCGTAGTTAAGTCCCATAAGCTATACAAACATTTGAACATTTTTTGCCATGATCGCCAATGGTCAGCCATGCCATTTTGTTATGTACCTCCTCTTCCTAGATTTCATAAATCTACTTAATTTCCTTTCTGTCGTTCCATATTCTTTTCCACTGTTAGGAGTCGATGGAAAATATTTCCTAGGTATTCTTTAAATTTTATTTCCAGTCACAGACTCTATCCATCTTTTCTTTTTTTATGGAGGCAATAGACTAAGCATTTTCTTTGTTCCTGTTTGAATCATTTCTTAAATAGAATCCTAGTGTTGATCCACATCACGTGTGTCGTCACTGCTGTCTATCTGATTACACAGAATTTAAGGAATTTAGATTCGACTTATTTATCGTTTAAAAGAGCTTAAACGAATTTCTTTCAGTGCTCATATGGACGACGTCACACTTTTCATTGTTTACAGTCAGTTGCCATTTTTTGCACCATGCAGATATCTTAACTAAATCATTTTACAGTGCTTTGGTCTTGCTGGTGACTTAACTAACCGATAAACGACAGCATAATCCGCGAACAGTCTAAGAGAGCTCCTTACATTGTTTCCTAAATAGTTTATAAAGATTAGTAGCTATAGGGGACCTGTAACACTTCCCTGGGGACGCTAGATAACACTTCCGCTTTAATCGACTGATTTACGACAACTAAACGTACTGTGTCATTTTTATAGGAAATCGTGAATCCAATCGCACAATATTGTTGATATTCCATTAGCACACAATTTGAATAGAAGACCCTTGTGTCGAAAGACTTCCGAAAATCGATAAATATTGGAATCGGTTGGAGATCGCTTGTCGATAACACTCATTACTTCATGTGAGTATAGACCTAACTGTATTTCCCAAGAACGAAATTTTCGGAATTCGTGTTGACTATGGCGCAATAGGTAGGACTCTTCGTGGTCGTTAATAATGTTTGAGGAAAGTTAATGTCCTAAAATCCTGCTGCAAACCGACGTCAAAGATATAGGCCTTTAATTTTGTAGATCAGACCTATTGCCTTGAATACTGGAGTAACCCATGCAACTTTCCAGTCTTTGGGTACGCATCTTTCGCTGTGCGAGCGGTTGTATATGATAGATGGGTATGGAGCTGTTTGCATTAATATACTCTGAAAGGGACCTAATTTGTATGTATTATGGGCCGGGATACTTGCATTTGGTAAATGATTTAAGTTATTTTAATACTCTCAGGATATGTACTTACGCCTGTTGGTGGTTGTTCATAATACAAATTCTGGAGTCTTTGTTTCGTCTTCTTTGGTGAAAGAATTTCAGAAAAGTGTTTAGCAATTCTATTTTAGCATCCGTTCGTCGCCATTGGTATTGCATAGTGAAGGTATTTATAGTGTTATGCCGCTAGTATACTTTACATACGACCATAATTTCATCGGATTTTTTAGCCGAATTACGTAACATAGTTTAGTTGTGGTAACTACTATAAGATTCTCGTACTGGAGATCGAGCTGAATTTCGGCTTTCAGTAAATGATTGCTAGTCTGAGGACTTTGCATCACATTAAATTTGCCTTGCTTTTTTCTCTGCTTTTGCAAGAGTGATCTAACCTGTTTTGTGTTCGACGGTGGTTCAACCTCCCTATTTTGTTAATTTATTTTATATGAATCTATCAATAACTGTCGATATTATTTCTTTGAATGTTAGCCACGTCAGTTCTACGCTAACATTGTTTGTTTTGAAAGACAATTTGATGTCATCCTTCGCCACATCTGTCCTCTTTGGGGGCCTAAAGCCAGTAACAGCGTTTTTCGATCTCTTGTTGAGGATGGAGCCGACCCCATATTTGTTCTATGTAGGTTTCCACTATAAATCCACTATAAAGATACTCTTAGGCCGTCTTCATTGAGTATATCTGTCCATTTACGTCTCATTCTGCACACTTGTCCTTATTGTATTGCCGTATCAGTTCAAATATTCAAATGTTTGTATAGCTTATGGGACTTAACTACGGGGTCATCAGTCCCTAAACTTACAAACTACTTATGAACTTCTTACGAACTAGGACGGCAGAGATATCCATGCCCGAGGGGGGATTCGAACCTCCGACCGTAGTGGCCGTGCAGACCGTCACTGGAGCGCCTCAATCCCCTCGGCCACCGCGGCCGGCAGCCCTATCAGTTGACTCATGTATTGCTCCAGGTTCACACAAAGTCCCTAATCTCAGCTCCTTTTCCTTTCGTTTTTTTTTCTATTATTTTTTTTCCTGCTGTTATCTTTGATTCGTTCTACCAGGTGTCTGCAAGTTTCAGTAACCCGCGGCCTCACCCTCCTCTTTCATCCGAGCTTGGGACCGGCGCAACACCAATTGAGAGATCACAGGTGGAGTAAGGAGAAAGGTGTAGTAGACAGGATCTGTACGATGTAAGATGGGTCGTTTTGAGGCACACTTTGTGTAACTCCTCTGCTGCTACCTGCCCAGCTACGTTATACCTGCCAGTAGGAACACCGACCCCGGCTTAGCTCTCACTTCCTTTGAACGCGAGAAGATCCCTCGCTTACACGGACAGCGTTATGAGCCGTCGGAATGCTTAAGCGGCGTCATCAGATTGCCTCGTGAAACTCGGTCATTGTGAAGTGAGCCTGGCCCCTGCTACTGTGTGCTCAGCTCGCAGATGGCAATGGCATGGTGCGGACGAGTGACGTCGCAGGGACGAGTCTGGAAACCGCTACGAAGTCCATCTCTGAGACACACTGACTCGCTGGGCTAAGGGGTGGTCTCGGATGGTAACGCCGGCCACAAGGATTCTGGCCGGCTTGTCAGGAAGTCCAGGGTTCCAGCACGGGCGCTGTACGGTGCTGACAAGATGACTCGTTGTGCGGCAACCGCTGACCACTGCAACCGCAATCTATCCCGATGACAACTGACGAAGACTGAATATCATAATACTGGCTAGGTGTGTCCAGCGATGACGATCTGAGTACACATGCGACTAACGTAGCCAGAAAGTTATAAATCTGTCCAGCTGCAACTGATTATGGTGTCGTGTGGCGCAGCCTGGACAGCATTCAAAGTCTAGCGTATAGCTGTATCAGTGGTACTCCACTCTGAATGGCCAGGTACGATGGAAGTTTGTTAATTCTAAAAAAATATGTTCAAATGTTTGTATAGTCTATGGGACTTAACTACGGGGTCATCAGTCCGTAAACTTACAAACTACTTATGAACTACTTACGAACTAGGACGGCACAAATATCCATGCCCGAGGGGGGGATTCGAACCCCCGACCGTAGTGGTCGTGCAGACCGTGACTGCAGCGCCTTAGTCCCTCGGCCACCGTGGCCGGCTTTGTTAATTCTGATAAAAATAGAATAAAAATTGTTTCAAAGGCAAAAACTCACTTTATTTCTAAACATAGTCTCCCTGAAACGATATATACTTCCTACAGAGAGTCTCCAATTTTTTCAACCCATTGGAAAAGTAGGCTTCGTCAAACTCTTTCTTTCCACCAAGCCTAATTTTCAGGTTTGAGAATAAGAAGAAGTCACTCGGAGCCAAGTCTGGTGAATAGGGTGGGTGAGGAACCAATTCGAATCCTAATTCGTGCACTATTCCTATTGCGGTAGCTGCTGTGTTGGCTGGATCGCTGTCCTGATGAAATACCACGTTCTTCCGTGCCAATCGCGGACGTTTTTCAATTACTTTATGTTTCAAACGATCCAGAAGAGCAGCATATAGTGCACTGTTATGGATCTGCCTTTTTACAAATAATCTATCAGGAGTATACCCTGGGAATCCCTAAAGACAGTGACCATCACATTTCCAGCTGACAAAACAATCTTCGCGTTCTTTGGTGCACTCACCTCAATGTTCGACCATTTTTTGGACTGTTGTTTCGTCTCTGGAGGGAGTGTTTCATCCACAGTTATGAATCTGTGCAAAACGTCCTGTGGATTACCTCTGTACAGCAACTGTGTTGTGATTGGGCACGATACCACGTATTTGGACCACAACTCATCTATTTACATGCATGTCGTCAGATAATTTCAAATATTAAATTTCCTGGCAGATTAAAATTTTGTGCCGGAACCAGGACTCGAACCTGGGACCTTTGCCTTTCGCGGGCAAGTGTTCTACCGACTGAGCTATCCCGACACGACTCACGATCCCCCCCCCCCCCCCCACAACTTTACTTCCGCCAGTACCTCGCCCCCTACTTTCCAAATTTCACAGAAGCTCTCCAGCGAATCTTGCAAGACTAGCACTCCCAGAGGAAAGGATATGGTGGAGACATGGCTTACCTACAGCCTAAGGGATGTTTCCAGAATGAAACTTTCACTCTGCAGCGGAGTGTGCGCAGATATGAAAGTTCCTGGCAGATTAAAATTGGTAGAGCGCTTGCCCGCGAAAGGCAAAGGTCACAGGTTCGACTCCCGGTTCCGGCACACAATTTTAATCTGCCAGGAAGTTTCATATCAGCGTACACTCAGCTGCAGGGTGAAAGTTGCACTTCAAATATTGTTTGGTGACCATAGAGTAAAGCTCGAAAATTTCTCTTGTTTTGGCATTTGTAGGACACGGTTACTTTCCTCTGTGACGAAACTGCCTAGCATATAAATGGAATGCAAACAAATTTCGTAAACTGTGCGTGCGGTCTACTGAGAACAGAGCAGCATTCTCTGAGAAACGACCGGAAACTGAAATCAGTAATAATAATGTACCACCTATAATCACTAAGGAAGTCCCTTATGCAGTCCATGCCATGAAAAATAGAAAGTCACCAGGTCCAGGATTCATTTATATAGTATTGATTAAAACAGCACCGTTGAAACTCCTTGAAATATAGGCAGTGATTTTTGACAAATGTCTCAGAGGTGACACACCTCCAAAGGAGTGGCAAAAGGCTACAATTACATCAATATTTAAGAAGAGTAACGGAAAAAATTGTGGTAACTATCGAGGTATTAGTGTAATGCCACCCATGGCGAGAGTCTATGGCCGTATCCTAAAAAAGAGGATAGAGACAAAAATAACTGAATCTGACGAGCAAAATGGATTCAGATCTGGTCGCTCCTGTACTGACGGAGTTTTTACACTCAAAAACCCCTTGGAGACAAGGACAGCAAGAGACCTTTCACCCACCTTGTCTTTCTAGACCTGCAAAATGTTTATGACACAGCTCTGCGGAACAAGTTGTGAACAAGTTTGATCAATAATGGCGTGTCACCGACTATGTGAAACCTGTCAGAGAGTTTTATAAAGGCCATACGGCAACGTAAAAATGAGAAATCAGCTATCTCAATAGTTTGAGGTGACAAAGGGACTACACCAGGGATGCACACTCCCGCCTACGTTGTTTAAGATCTACCTAGAGAATGCACTTAAATCGTGGAAGAGGAAATGCGGAGGAATGAGCATCTCTTAGACGACGAGAGCTTGTTCACTTTATTTTTTGCTGAAGATCAAGTGTTAGAAGCTGGGGATGAGAAAGGTGCTAACTACATGCTACGCAAATTAAAAGAAGAATACGAAAAATTGGGTCTTGTCATCAACGTAGATAAAACAGAATATCTGAAGATGGGAAAGAATCTGGTTAATGATATACAACTCGGTGCTGATATGTTAAAGGGTGTCGTAGTTGGTAGTGACATTGTCGTTCAACGGTAGAAGTTTGGATGATATAAACAATAAAATTGGCCAGGGCAAGCGATCCATAAAACAACTAAATTGTATTTTCTGGAATAACAAAATAACGCTAAAAAACAAACATATGATCAACCATTCAATTATTGAAAGTGTCACCACTTACGGCGCAGAGTTATGGGAACCAGCTAAAAGGGAAAAAGAGCGGTTACTGGCAGTTGAAATGGTTTTCTGGAGACGGAGTTGTGGATATTCCAGGTTTGATCATGTTAGAAATGAAAGGATAAAGGATATCATGGGAGTGGAAAGACCGATCCTAGACTACATAGAGAGAAGGGCCTACAATGGTATGGTCATTTGCAACGTATGCCAGACAAAAGAGGGCTGGGTAAACATTTTCAGCTTTCCCCATTCGCAGTTTATGTCATATATTCTGTGAATATGAAGGATTTCTTTATTAGGTAATTCTGCACTTAGTCCAAATATGGACGCTATAGGCGACTTGATGGTAGTAGTGGATATGATACAGTTCTGTACAAGGAAATAATGCCAGAAAGAAGCTGCTTAAGATCCAATCAAAGATTACTAAGATTTCACATCAGTCAGTTCAAATATTTATCTCTGTATGACGTTTCCTACAGATATGGAATGTTATCATCACATAGACTCATTCGTGGGCAAAGCAGGTGGTAGACTTCGGTTTGAGGATAAAATAGTATGTAAATGCAGTCAATCTACAGAGGAAATTCCATTTCCCATGCTCCGACCTGATTTCTTGGGGCTACGTGCGAAGTGATGCTTATCCTAGAAGATAGATTAAGAAAAGGCAAACCAACATTTCTAGCTTTTGTAGATTTGGAGAAGGCTTTTGACAATGTTGATTGGAATAAACTCTTTCAAGTTCTGAAGCAAGCAGGAGTAAAATATAGGGAGCGTAAGGTTATTTGCAACTTGTACAAAAACCAGATAGCGGTTGTCAGAGTTGAAGGGCATGAAAGGGTTGCAGTGGTTGGAAAGGGAGTAAGACAGGGTTGTAGCCTTTCCCCAATGTTGTTAAATTTGTACATTGAGCAAGCTATAAAGGAAAGCAAGGAGAAATTTGGAGAAGGAATTAAAGTTCAGGGTGAAGAATTAAAAACATTGCGTTTTGCCGACGACATAGTAATTCTGTCAGATACAGCAAAGGACCTGGAAGAGCAATTGAACAGAATGGGCAGTGTGCTGAAAGGTGCATATAAGATGAACATTAACAAGAGTAAAACTAGGGTAATGGAGTGCAGTGTAAGAAAATCAGGTGATGCTGAAGGAATTAGACTAGGTAACGAAACAATAAAGGAGGTAGATGCGTTTTGTTACTTGGGCAGTAAAATAACAAATGATGGTCGCAGTACAGATGATATAAAATGCAGAATGGCAATGGGTAGAAAGGCGTTTTTGAAAAAGAGAAATCTGTTAACATCGAATATTGATTTAAGCCTAAGGAAGTCCTTTCTGAAGGCATTTGTATGGAGTGTTGCCTTGTATGGGAGTGAAACATGGACGATAAGCAGTGTGGACAGAAAGAGGATAGAGGCTTTTGAAATGTGGTGCTACAGAAGACTGCTGAAGATTAGGTGGGTGGATCGGGTAACTAATGAGGAGGTACTGAACCGAATTGGGGAGAAAAGAAATTTCTGGCATACCTTGACTAAAAGAAGGGATAGATTGGTAGGACACATTCTTAGACATCAAGGAATTGAGAATTTAGCGTTGGAGGGAAGTGTGTGGGGTAAAAATCGCAGAGGGAGACCAAGAGACGCGTATAGTAAGCAGATCCAAGTGGATGTGGGTTGTCGTTCTTATGAGGAGATGAAAAGGCTTGCTCAGGATAGAGTAGGGTGGAGAGCTGCATCAAACCAGTCTCTGGACTGAAGACCACAACAACAACAGACACGTTCTTCCGTCATGCATGGTCGACCGCTACTCTTCCTTTTGCAAAGACAAACTGCGTCTTAAACCTAATGATACCTTCAACGGATATTATCACTTGGAGTTAATGCGGAACGCACGTTGTACTATAATTACGTATTTGGTCTTTTCAAACTGTAACACAGTAAAAGGTTTATGCTGTCCCGTTGCCATCTTGACTACTAGCGCTTCCAAACGAAGACAGAAGAACCAGACGTTGCGCACGCGCATGGGCACTTGCAGGACAAACGATGTGAGTTGCTCGTTCATTTTCTATCTTGCAATGGTACGGTTATCGTGATAAATTCTACAAAGCCCTGAAGCCCCGATATTAATTTTGGTATATCTCAATCAGATATTTAGTTCTTACAATGATTGACTGTGTAAATCCCAACGTGATATAATAAAGAAAATTAATACACACAAAGAGATTCAACTCGGGGGTTACCAAAAGTGATAGTGAACTCTATTTTTTCTCTATGAACAAACTATTTTCACACCACATTAGGTTCGTAAAATATTTACCACCTAAATACTTTTACAATCTCTAAAATTACTTTCTGTAATGTTTTTCGTACTGTTCTTTCTTTCTATAAATCATACGCAAACATGGTATTATATGCTGCACATGAACAAATTTCATGACTGCTGTAAAGCGTTCATAAACTGAATAGAAAGAGAGGATGGCTTCGCTTTAATTATTAAAATGTTACTTCGCGCTTTATGTATTTCACATAGCAGTAGAAACCATGACACTTGACGGGCGAGGTTACGAACGACTAGTCCAACACTTGGCAGCTGTGGAGTACTCAAGGACTTCATCCCTCGCGCCATGCTGTAACATCAGGCACGACAGAGTTCTGTATGAGAAATGTACCCTGGCTGAAAATAAAAATAATGAAACTTAAAAGTAACACATAATGTTAACCAGTCCAACACAAAATGAAGTATTTTACTACTTTCATTATTTTGTGTTCGTAGCTTTTACGCCATATATTTACTGAAACAATGTATGCGTTACTGTTATTGCCTCACCAGTTATAATATGAATTAGCAAAATGTTCAAAAGTTTTAGAGCTTATGGGACTTATCTACGGGGTCCCTAAACTTACAAACTACTTATGAACTAGTTTATACTAATGACGGCATAAACATCCATGCCCGAAGGGGGATTCGAACTCCCAACCGCAGCGGCCGTGCGGACCGTGACTGGCACGCCGCAGACCGCTCGTCCACCGCGGCCGGCTATGAATAAGCAGCTACATATTTTCATCATAGTATGTAGATTACGTTCACAGATAATTTTGTGTATTCTGAGTACTATCATCAATTATTCAGTTAGCAATGGCGTAATTTTATAAATTCCACTTCTTACTTATGAGTAAACCTTATATACATTATATAAATGTCTTCCATCTTTATAAAGTACTTGACACTGATGATCATATTGGTCTCCTAAATAAGTTGGAAAGATTAGCAATGATAAGTGTAGTTAATATCTGCCTCCAGTTTTAATTAGCAAATAGGATAAAAAGATAAGAAGTCAATCATCAAGTAAGACCAAACTTTCAGGAAAACTCTTACTAGGATTGAAACACAATATAGGTCATGTTTGCAGACCATCGTCTATAGCTAGCGAATTATTCGACTTTTTATTTTAAAGCATTCTCAGTAAAAGACAAGAACTAAAAAATACATTGCAGAACGAAAAAGACGTTTTTATTTTGAAAACGAATAATGTGTAACTTTCTCAAGGTGTTAAATCAAGACTAATTCTGTCCGTCATAGATGTCAATGACAGTCTGAATAATGTTAGTTGTAGTAAACTGCAATGTTGTGCCCACTGAGGAGCTCAGGCACAGTTGGTAAACATGACAGGAAGTTACACTGAAGATAAAGAAAGCAACTGCCATTCACTTCAGTTTGGGAAAGAATAGTTCTATTGAATTATACACCCATTGACTTGCGCAACAAAATACATAATTTCTGGGAATGAATATCAGTTCTCAGATTAAATGATGTGAGCTCACAACAGATTTCATCAGAACGTTACGTCGTCAGGGTGAAACAGCCAGGGTCTTTTACTTGTAGTCAGATCGTATGGACTTTTAGTCCCTAGGAGTAGAAAAACTTTCTCGAGAGCAAATGTTCAAAATATCAACACAGAATTCAAGATACAGAAAAGCTGTGAAATAATAATACACAAAAAGGAAAAAAATCGACCTTATTGTAATGATCTGTTGAAAATAATGACAATAATGGGTCTTTAACTACAGTGTTATTGTACATTTATTAGTCAATTATGCTCTTCAATAATATGCTTAATAATTGCTGCAAAATAGTTCTGCCCATAACCGTTGAAAAAGAACAATTACATTAAACAAGAAAGAATGTACGTAAAACTCAAATAGTATTTATTTCCAGTTTACTATCTTCCTCAATGTGTATAGAAGTGGTAATATTTTTATATATATTTGTGGGTTAAATTGTTCGACGCATCTCGCCGGGCTGCAGTGGGACTGTTAGCACCAGTGGTAATGGCGGCAAATCAGATGACCAATAAATGTTTTCTCTTGACAACTTCAATCAAAACGAAAATTATGTTTTTCTGAACGGGCAAGAATCTGTCAACCATAGAGAGGGTTACAAAGCGAGTGAAACGAGCTGTAGTACCATTTACTCCGTATCTCGTAAAAGATATTAACGCATTTCTACTCTTCATTGTTCATCTGTTGCCAACATAAGAATTGGAACCGGCGAGAAGAGTCGTAAAGTTTCACCCACCTTGTGAGTATATATGCGTGAGTTTAATTTTGATTAAATACCATTTAGATGAAAAGAAACAATATGTCGCTCTGTTGCACGGTCTGCACTACGCGACGACTAGTCGTGACAGGGACGGACTAAGGCTGTTGGAGGCCCGGGGCGGCGGCGAAACGAAATGAGTCTCCCCCCCCCCCCCGGGCCACTATGTATTACTATAAAAAATAATTTGAGCCCTCCCCCCCAGGACGAGAGGCACGGGACAGTCTGAAACTATAGCTTTCGAGTTTTGGAGGCCCCAGCAGAACGAGATCCCAAGCGCGATGAAAGTAAAAAAAGTAAATAAATAAAATAAAACTAAATAATAAAAAAACTTGTTTTTGCGATATTTGGAGGCTCCCCAAGACCGAAGGCCCGGGGCGGTCCGACCCCTCTGCCCCCCCCCCCCCTCTCCCTTAGTCCGCCACTGAGTCGTGACAAACAACACGCTGAATGTTGTTGTGTTGTGGTCTTCAGTCCGCTGACTGGTTTGATGCAGCTCTCCACGCTACCCTGTCCTGTGCAAGCCTCTTCATCTGAGAATATGTTCGGCATCCTACATCCTTTTGAACCTATTCACTGTATTCGTCCATCGGTCTCCCTCTACGATTTTCACCCCATACACTTCCTTCTAATGCTAAGTTGACAATTGCTTGATGTCTCTAATGTGTCCCACCAATCTATGCCTTCATTCAGTATATGCGAGAAACTCCTATTCTCAACAATTCGGTTAAGCACCTCCTAGTTAGTTACGTGACCTACACATCTAATTTTCAACATTCGTCTCTAACACCACATTTCAAAAGCTTCTGTCATCTTTTTGTCTGAACTCCTTATCGCCCAAGTTTCACTCCCACACAATGCTACACTCCAGACAAATCCTTTCAAAAAAAAAAAATGTTCAAATGTTTGTAGAGTCTATGGGACTTAACTACGGGGTCATCAGTCCCTAAACTTTCAAACTACTTATGAACTACTTACAACTAAGGAAGGCACAAATATCCATGCCCGAGGGGTCATTCGAACCCCCGACCGTAGTGGCCGTGCAGACCGTGACTGGAGCGCCTCAGACCCCTCGGCCACCGCGGCCAACCCTTTCAGAAAGGGCTTCCTAACATCTACATTAATATTGGACGTTAACAATTTTCGCTTCTTCAGAAACGCTTTTCTTTCCATGTCCATTCTGCATTTTATATCTTCTTTACTTCGGCCATTAAAAGTTATATTGGTAACAAAATAACAAAACTCATCTACTACTTTTATTGTCTCGTTACCTAATCTAATTCACTCAGCATCACCTGAGTTTCTGACATTACATTCCATTAACTTCGTTTTACTCTTATTTCCGTTCATCTAATATCTTCCATTCAAGACACTATCCATTCCATTCAGTTGCTCTTCCATATCCTCCGCAGTCTATGACATAATTACTATGTCATCGGCAAATCGCAAAGTTTTTATTTCTTCCCCCTCAACTTTGATTACCTCTCCAAATTTCTACTTGCATTCCTTCACTGCTTGCTCAATGTGCAGATTGAACAACATTGGGGAAAGGCTACAATCCTTACTCCCCAACCTCTGCGTCCCCTTCTTGCCCTTTGACTATTAACTGCTGTCTGGTTTTTATATATGTTCAATATAACTCTTCATTCCGTAGATGTTACCTTTGCTACCTTCAGAATTTGAAAGTGTGTATTCCAGTCGACTTTTTCAAAACCATTTAACTAAACTACAAAAGCTAAAAAAGTAGGTTTGCCTTTCCTTAGCCTGTCTTCTAAGATAAGTCGTAATGTGAATTTAGTATTTTTGTATTTTCTCCTCTTATCAATCAAGTTCAGTATATCCTGTGTTATCCAGGAATTTCTATTAGGCCTTGTCCTTCTGCTTATATGATCCTCTGTGGCCTTATCTACCCTATCTCTCAGAGCTACTCATTCTTCTTCTACTGTATTACTTTCCCCAGTTTCATCCAATCCTTGCCTAATGTTCCCTCTGAAACTCTCAACACCTCTGGTTCCTTCAACCATCTCCTAACTTTTCTACCTTTCTGCAGTCGTCTAAGTTTTTATCTGCAGTTCATAACCAATAAGTTATGGTCAGAGTCTAAATATGCCCCGGAATATGCCTACAGTTTAAAACCAGGTTTCTAAATCTATTCCTTACCATTATAAAGTCAATCTGCTATCTTCCAGTGTCTCCTGGTCTCTTCCACTTTAATAAAAATAATAGCCACACACACACTACGCGAACTGAAGGCATGAGTTTCAGTTCCGGCCATGTTCTGGATGCATGATCTGTTGCAGATATATATTTCCACTATAATTCAAACTGTTGATAACCGAAGATTGTCCCGGTTCAAATCAACAAATATCCAGATATTAAACACAACGAAGACCTGTCTCAATATATTAAATGCAGTTTGCAACGTATTATAGTGAAATAAGCATAGGTTGCTTTACCGTTTCATTTAAATTATCTATTTTGACAATGTCTTGCTTTATACATCTTATACATAATGAATAGACATGTACATTCCATTCCAATACATCTTTTTTCTATACGTCAAGATACCATGTTTATTCATTCCAGTGTAACCTAATTTACAAAGAGTCTATGCCAGCTGCCCACTCCCGTTGCCGCTATTATCGCTGACTTTCGCGGCGCCACTACAAAAAGTGCTATTGTAGCCAAGGAGGTTAGAATACAGGAAGACGCCCTTAGGGTACAAAAGTGAAGCCTGACTCCGCCACATTTCTAAGATTTGTATAACGTATTGTAGAGCTAATGTCACGTAGAACAGAAATAAAACGTTCGGCGTTTGTGCCGTGATGTATAAAGAAAAGAGTGCAAATTAGCTGTTAATTAAGTTTTCAAATATATTATGATGAGCATTTATTATTATTTATTCGAGAAAGTATATTGTTTGAAAGTACATACGTTGCAATGACTGTCAGTTCAGTTCATTAACAATAAGAGGGTCGACTTGGCGCATAGTTTGAACGGAGAAATAGTATTCCAACACTGACCAAGGTGGCGGACAGGCTTCAACTGACGTATGTGGTCGACATAGATAATGCCATCTCCCTTTATTCTAACCTCCTTGATTATACCAGTATATGAAATTACGTGATCAACTGCCCAGAGAGACTACAGACAATAATGAAAGGAACCGGTTCATAACGTCAGTATACTGTCGTTACTCATGCAGTGGATCAGTAAGATAATTCGGATAAGTAAAATTAAAATGTTTCAGCCATGTAATGCGACACTCATTATATGATTTCTATTGCTTTCCTGGAACAGCTTACCTGAATCCCTGTAGTGGATAGCACTATATCCTATTTTCTTTCTGAACTTACCATCTCATTCGTTATGAGACCTCTGAAAGGACACCACATATAGGATCCTATTAATGTCTCCAATAGGCAAACGACAGTGCCTGTACAAAAACACGTTCGATCCGTTTCGGCAACAAAGCTGCGAGCAACAGGAAGTTCTGGGGAAGGGGCACTACTTGTCGTAGAGTGCGGTAAGTCGAGAAACTGGGCCTGACTGGATAACCTAATTGGTCAAAGCAACCACTAAAGGTCCGGGTTGGAAACCCGCACTGAACAAATTTTCAACTTGGCCATTAAAATTATTGCGCTGCCCTGAAACAGTTGAGATATTTGAATATTCTGAATTAGATGTTAACGTTGTCCCCTAGCAGCACCCTTGCCGGCAGTGACACGCCTCTGCACTCCACCCTTTAGCAATGGAGGACGCGTCTATTTTATGCGTCGTACTCTGAAATGCAAGTCACCTTTCAAAGATCAGAAACCACAGCAGTGGTGGAACGCAACGTAAATTTTAGAAGATGCATTCACGACATAGTAAAATGATATTGGCACTTACGCGATATTTAATGACGTAGTAGTTAACTGAACATTGACGTCCCGTTTTATGGCATTTTTACGTCGCATTGTACTACTTCTTTCGACCTGCAGTCATAAATTCGCTATCGGTTACGGCAGAAAATAACTAGCAGTTAAGTACATGAAACTGTCTTCGCACGTATGCCCAGTGAGGGCTGTGTAAATAGAGAGTGCATAATCCGCAGGTGTAGTTGACTCGTATTCTGCTCACTTGTTTACTGCTTGAAAACATTCTGCTGTAGCGTTATGACTAAAGGCAGGCGATTCAGCTGTCCGGGTCTGAGGCTGACGAGAGACGAGACAGATGGCGTGGTGCGTCACACCTACTCCGAACGGCTGGCGAGCTTCAAGAATCCAACATGGCCGGGAACGAGCATTTCCAGAGAACCGGAATGTTCAGGGTGGTTGAGTAGCCGAGCTTGCGAGGAAACCATGCTACACAATGGCTGGAGTATGGCTATTTACATAGCTAAGATATTAAATAAAAATCATATTTGTACAATGAAGCAAACTAGAGGACATCCGCAATATCAGAAAAGCGGATTGCACCGAATGAATTTCTGTACGCTCCAAAAGGTTTCAGCAACTTATGTCCCAGATTAATGAAAGGTTTCTTCTATAAACACTATAAGCTACATTTTTAACGATTTTATATAACAGTCAACCGATTGCGTAGTTTTCATGTACTTGACCTAGGTTTCGCTGTCGCTAGTGACAACTTCATCAGAACAATAAAAAACAGTTACAGGAAACACGTGACGTCAAAAGTATTATGAGCAGAATTGCTCAATTGATTGGCTGTTATATTAAATTGTTAAAAATAATTGGATTACGGTTGTTGTTAATCAGCCATGTTCAAAGTTATAAGCTAAGCTTAATTTTTTTTATTGGGCTAGCCAATGTTCAAGTTCTACTTAATCAATGGTAGCATCTGATACTGTAGAAGCAATTTTTTATGCACACTGATCTCTTCAAAATACTTGTGAGGATACAGGGTTTTAGGTTAGTAACCTCTCTGGTTCGTTTTGGTCGAACGATAGTTATCGTTGGCGTGCAGCGAGAGCTGCTGGCAATAGTGCTTAGGTTGGAATGTTCTTTGTTTGTTGACCGGTGTGCGGCAGTCTCCCGCCGATCGCACAGCAAGGCAGTGGCATGCTGACAGTGCGTCCGTAACCCGCGTTTAGCGGTGGCTAAAGTTTTGCCCATCAGTCGTCTCGCATATGAGTTTTGGTTGTAATTGCGTATTGTTTCAGTGTGGACTTGTAGACACCACCGTAGTGGCACTCGGTTATGTAATCGGTGTATTTAAAGGAAGAGTTTTTAACATTTGTCGTTCCATAATAAAGGAGATTAACAAAGTTTATTGTTATGGATCAACCTAGTAACTGTCCGCATCCCATACCGTCAAATCATCGGAACACTTATTAAATGATTAAGCTGCAAATAGAAATATAACGGCAATTTCGCTCATCGAGGATTAGGAGGACGCAGCTGTGACGTTACAAATGGTGACACGGTGACAAGGACATCGATTCCTTCAACAATCTTCGGATCCGGACGACGATCGACAGCAACAACACATGGTGAGTGTTAAATATTCGGCGGTGCCTTGAATTTCTATCAACGTTTGACAGGATTAACACAGTGAACATTTATTTCATCATTCTTAAAGTGTGTGTGATAGAAACTTCATTTAATAATGGCGGATCAAATAGGAAGTGGTAACATAAAGGGCAACGTGAACTTAAATAATCAGGACAATTTTGAAAGTGATACCAACAATATGGCAGAAATAGTTAATAATGTAGTAGAAAATGAATATTCAAATTTGGGTGATAGTAAGCAAACGAGTGAAGTGGGCAGTAACAATGTAAGTGAAGTATTCGGCACAGACCATGTAATGATTCAGCTTTTGCAAGAAATAATATTAGTTTGTTCAGAGATACAAGAAAATAAGGTGGCTCAAGAAGAAAATAGGAGGGAACTTGACGAAAAATTTGAAAATTTTGGTCAAAAAATTAGTAAAGCATTAATATCAGAATTGGCATTAGACTTAGAGCAAAGAATCAGAAGTTTTCGTAATGATTTTCAAGGTCAATTTGATGAGTTTGTAAAAGAGTGTAAAAATCGTTACAGCAGGAACAATTAACTTTTAGAGCAGAGGTCAAGATGCATGGCCAGGCACTTAGTGATGAAATAGTTGAAATTAAAAAACAAATTGGATCTCAAACAAATATGCTTAATGAAGCTATGTTAAGTAGTGCAGTGACAAATCAGGAGGTTGTTCGTGCAAAAACCTTATGTGAAGAAAACAAAGAATCAGTCATCAAAGTTGTAGCGGGAGTACTGGAACAATATTCAGTGTTAGAATCTAAAGTGCAGTAGCTCGAAAAGTCTATTCAAAATGTTCAATTTTCTAATCAGGCGATAGATACAGAGGTAATCACAAAGGAAGTAGACTCTATTATTAATAAAAATGGCATTTCTGGTCGTTGCACAAATATCATTGTTGACAATGTGTGTAGTACGAAATTGTTTAAAGAATTTGATCCCCACAAGTCATTGAATTCAGTGGACTTTATTAAACAATTTAAAGTAGCGTTTGCAAATATTAACAATGAAGCTGAAAAAATAGGTATTTGTGTTCGACATATGACAGGAGGTGCGAGAACATGGGGAGACCGTGTGCTCGACCAATATACTACATTTACTGATTTTGAAAATGCCTTTCTCAATAAGTATTGGTCACGCGAGAAACAGCAAAGTATTAAAGAGACGATTCTTTCGATGAGCAGCTATGATCGGAGCAGTGGGTCAATGTGCGACTTTCTTTAAAAGTACTGGGGAAGAAACGCTTACTTAGACAGACCCATTAGTGAAGACGACTTGATTACCCTCTTGATAAAGCATTTGCCGCGGAGAATTAGGAGACAGTTGGCAATGAGAACCTATGATATGTTTGATGCATTATTGCGAGTGTTCGACCGACTTGAAGAAATTGATAATGAGGAATCACAGGCGAGACCAGGCCAGAATGCAAATCCTATTCAAAATTTTCACTTAAATGAATCGCCACAGTCTAACAGTAATTGGTATTCGAAAGTAATCAATAAAATGGTAGGCCTAATCGAAACTGGCATAATAATCCGAGAAGGAATTGGAGGTCAAACAGTGAGGGACACCATGAGGACGTGAATAGGAGAGAACATGATCGTTCACAGTGGCGTAATAATAATGACAGACACCGTCAACGCTCACGATCTCCGGAAAACTAAGAAGAATTTCGGATGGGACCTGCTCCGAAACTAATGAACTTAATAATGGGTCAGAGATTTGAGTACAACTCATTAAATATGTAAAGGATGAAATTAAAGCTGAACTGTTTCGTGAAGATGTGCAAGAAGTGGGAGAGATTTTCGATCCAGTAATTGAGTTATGTGTTAATGGTAGAAAAATTACAGCTATTGTGTATTCTGGAAGTGATACTGCAGCTATTTCAAAGAAATTGTATAAGTAGCTCAAAGAGGTAGAAGAAATTCCTGTTTTTCCAGTTAATAGTGTACACATTATTACTGCAACCGGACAGAGAAGTCGTGCTGTAATGGGACAGGCACTTATAAAATGTAAAATTGCTAACAAATATTTTGATGTGGTAGCATTAGTTCTTGATTCACTGGCCGTAGATTGGATCTTTGGTAATGATTGGCTTGCCGAGAAGAGATGTAAGATTGACTGTGCTAAAGGATGTTTAAGTATTTGTCATCATAACGAAGAAACTGAGGTGAATTTTGTCGGACTAATACAGGAAAAGGAAAATGCGTCATCAGGATTGAAGATTAAAGTTATTCGCAATGAAGTAGCGGAGGATTTTGACGGAGATTTACTGTACCGAATTGTGCAGCTTTTGATGAAAACGAAGAAGATCGTAGCATTATGTTTAAAATTGAAGAAAACATTAATGACCTAGATCATCTGCCGCAATGCTACAAAGAAGAATTGCTTGAAGTTTAGTGGATACATGCCAAAGTATTTTCCAGTCAACCCGGATTGATGAAAGGATCCAGATGTTATATTAAAGTTCGACCGTATGAGCCTGTTAAATGTAAACCTTATTCGGTGCTGTTAGCAAAAAGGGAAGCTGTGAGTAAAGAAATCAAGCGAATGTTGGACAATGACATTAATGAGAGGTCAGACAGCAAGTACTGTAATCCGATACATCCAGTAATTAAGAGGGACCGGTCAGTCCGTTTGGTTTTAGTTGCGAGGGCAATTAATCGAGTTATCTTGCCGCAGAGAGATCAGCCTGAAAGTATTGAAGAAATTCTGCAGAAGTTTGCTGGTACTCGATATCTTAGCAGCTTAGATATGACAAGTAGCTATTGGAAATTGGAACTGGATAAAGGTAGTAGAAAGTACACAGCCTTTTTGCATAATGGGCGATGCTATCATTTTAAACGGATGCCTTTTGGATTGAACATTTCCTCAGCTGCATTTGTTAGATCTTTAGATGAAATTCTTGGAGAACAACTATTGGAGGACATCATTGTCTATGTAGATGATATTTTAATTGCCTCAACATCGTGGGAAGACCACATGAAAACACTGGACAAAGTTTTACATACGTTTGAATCAGGAGGAGTTACACTTAATCTCAAAAAATCTGAATTTGCGAAAGAAAAGGTACAATTTTTAGGACATGTCATCTCATCAGCTGGGATAGAACCTGATCCGCGGAAATTGGAAGCAGTCAGAAACTTTCCTGAACCTATGTGTAAGAAACAACTTCAATCATTCCTTGGTTTCTGTGGATATCTTCGTCGGTATTTAAAAGGACACTGTCTGTCATCACCTGCACTTTTGACATTGATGAAAATAAAATGCCGTTTGTAATTGGGAACCTGAGCAAAGGGAAGCGTTTCTCAAAAAAAAGAAACAACTTTTGGAAGCTCCGCTACTACATCCGCCAGATCATTAGGAACCGTTCTATCTTGGCACGGATGCAAGTGAATGTGGAATTGGTGTGCATTTGTACCAAATTACTAATGAAAATGGGCAGGAACAACATCTTACTGTTGCTTTTGCAAGTCGTGTATTGACATCATGGGAAAGGAAATACACTGTGACAGAACGCGAAGCACTAGCGGTTGTGTGGGGATTTGAGCGCTTCTGTTTCTTCCTCTTAGGAAGTCATACTATTGTGAGAACTGACGATAAGGCTTTATCTTTTCTACTCTGTTGTAAGTTGCTTCATAGCCGCTTAACTAGATGGATTCTGGCCCTCCAGGAATACAGTTTTGAGATACAGTACATTCCCGGTGAAGAAAACGTCGTACCTGACACTTTATCAAGATTGACGGGAGACCTGACAGGTACGCGAACAGAATCACCACGTGTAAAAGAAATAAAAATTAACTTCATCCGAGGAGTAGAAGGAGAAGCTACTATCCGCCATTTTCTACCTAACATCAAGAATGAATAAGACAATTATGATATTTTGAAGATGATCAAATCAATGTATACAAACGAGACGCAGAAAAAAATTAGATATTACTATTTGCTTCATGGTGACGTTCTCTACCGGAGAACGGATGTTAGTTCACATTCTTGGAACCTTTGTATCCCACAACACATGGTCGATGTTTTAATACGGTACATTCATCTGAGTTTCGCACATTTTGGTCCAAAGAAATGTTTACAGCAACTACAGGGACATGTAATTTTTGCCAATATGTCTAGGAGAGTGCACCAAATTATTAAGGAATGTGATTTATGTCAGCGTACCAAAGGATCAACAATGCAACATAAGGACTTAAGCATAACATTTTGCCAAAAGAAGTAGGTGAAGTCATTGGAATTGACATGTACAGGCCTCTTCCACGTTCGAAGGGAAATTTTACTCAAATTCTTGTGGTTGTGGAGCTACTTTCAAAATATATTCGTTTCTTTCCGTTAAGAAGAGCCAATAGCAAAATAATTGTGAAAAAAACTAAAGGAAGACTACTTTCAGAATACGATTCGTCCTAAAAGCATTCTCTCTGTTAACGGACCTCAATTTCGCTCCAAAGTTTGGAATACGTTCATTGAAGAACAACAAATTTGTCACATTACTACATCCACATACAGGCCTGCTTCTAATGGTGCTGCAGAACGTACGATGCAAGAGCTTGGTCGTTTATTTAGAGCGTATTGTGGCTACAAACATAAGAGCTGGATAACAAAATTGTCTAACTTTGAAAATGTTATGAATAGCCTGGTACACAGTAGTACTGGTCTACCTCCTTGCACTGTTTTGTTCGGAAAGGAACCAGAAAATATATTTTAAGAGGTTATTCAGATTCCATTGCGAGATGAAATGACAGATGGAGAAAGACAGAAAATCGCGTCACGAAAGATGGAGGAAATGGCTAAAGCACGAAAGGAAAGACACGACCGATTAGTAAAACCTGTTGTCTACAAAATTGGTGACTATGTATTACTATGTTCACATTTCAAGTCATCTGCGGCCAAGAACGAAATCAAGAAGTTTTTACATTACTATCTGGGACCGTTTAAGATTAGTAAGATTGTGCATCCAAATTCAATTGAATTGCAAAAGCTTAATGGCGAAAAATATTTTGGACTACATCATGTAGAGAATATTAAATTGTACCATCGTAGGATGGAAGACAGTGATAATAAAACAGATTAGGGTAATGATTATTTGTTGATGAATTTGGACTGGTTGAGTATTTTTCCCAGTGATGTAGGTTAAATGACAGGTTGAGTTCGCTCCCAATGATACTTAGTTTTTGTTTTGTACTGTTTCTTTTCGTGTGAAATATGTATAATATTAAGATGTGAATCACTGATTGAACATACGATCACGTGTGACGAGGTCGCGAATGTCACATGATGTAGCGGTGTGTGCTTTCTTGTGAAACACGGTACTTTATTTAATTCAGTTACAAGGAGATGCGGCAGTACCGAAGTCCGTCACTAAGCGGCGCAGTTGTCGTCTGTCAGCTGTTGCAGTTCTGATTTTCTACACAATGCAGCGCAGAAGTCGCCGGAGAGCAATTCAGCTATCATGGGCGAATGTATGGCACTCACCGCGGGGAGGCGCGCAAGCTGCAGTTGCTAAGTGACGCTGCCTTCGTGTCGCTGCTGACATCACGTGTTGTTTATAAACAAAACCTTGTGCGACGGTGGTGTTATAATTTCGAGCTTGCGTGTGAGTTATGAAAATATTAAAGCAGAGTACTCACGTGAGCAGTGATTTCAATTATCGTGTGAAGTACTTATGTGGTAGGACCAAAATGCAGAGTACTCGTGTGAAGTATGATAGAGGTATGATATGAGGTATGATAGTGTAACAAGAAGTGATAGTGCGAAGTATTCCTTTTTCAGAATTTGGATGTTTGGTCGAAAGAAGGTACTTATGTAATCATATTATTGTATGCTGAATGCCACTACGACAAAAAAGTGCACACTCTTTTTTCTCTTTCTTACCTCTATATTTATTTCAAATTTTACTTAACATTGATGAGCTTTATCTATTTTCGTAGGTCATTTTGTAGTATCAGTTATCAATTGAGCCTCTTATTACAAGGATACCACTCTGTGTTTAATGAGTAGTTTAGTTTATTTTTTACTGTGTTTGTTTGATGTATCATCCTCTTTCTACCAATTTTACGTTTTTGATGACCTGTATGTACAGACATTACTAGCAATTTTCAGTAGGTAGATTTCTAATTAAGTAACCATTAATTACTGTTTGTGTTGATGACTTGAAACCTAATGGTTTATTGTTCCTTTTATGTGAAAGGGCTACATGATTGTAACATGATGCAAATGTTTTGATGTTAGGATATATATTTGGGATCAATTTTGGATAATTGCACATGTTCTGCTACGTGCAAATTGGCATCTTTAAAATTTTATGTCCGTTCTGTCTCAAATGTCTGAGGGATGATTGGTATATATTTTGCACAATTTGCACTCTCTTTGTAGGCAGGTGCAATTGCTATGAAAAAGGTTGTTGGATGAAAGACAACTGTAACCTATAAAAGTTTATTTCAGAAATTTAATTTTCTCTATGATCTGATTTAACAGTATATAGTCCAATGATTAATATTAGTATGTATGTGTACTCTTGTATGTAATATTTTTGATACTGTTTTCATTATTTTTCATTATCTTTCTACTCTATGGGCCCTATTACATCTACAATTTCACACTGAAACTTAATGTTGCCATAAATTTTCAGGTGAAATTTATTTTTATAGTCCGGGGATATGTGAGGATACAGGGTTTTATGTTAGTAACCTCTTTGGTACGTTTTGGTCGAACGATAGTTATCGTTGGCGTGCAGTGAGAGCTGCTGACAACAGTGCTTAGGTTGGAATGTTCTTTGTTTGTCGGCCGGTGTGGGGCAGTCTCCCGCCGACCGCAGAGCAAGGCAGTAGCATGCTGACAGTGCGTCCGTAACCTGCATTTAGCGGTGGCTAAAGTTTTGCCCAACAGTTGTCTCGCATATGAGTTTTGGTTGTAATTGCGTATTGTTTCAGTGTGGACTTGTAGACACCATCATAGTCGCACTCAGTTATTAAATCGGTGTATTTAAAGGAAGAGTTTTTAACATTTGTCGTTCCATAATAAAGGAGGTTAACAAAGTTTACTGTTATGGATCAACCTAGTAATTGTCCGCATCCCATACCGTCAAATCATTGGAACAATTCTTAAATGATTAAGCAGCAAATAGACGGTAACGTCGCCCATTGAGGATTAGGTGGACGCAGCTGTGACGTTACATTCTGCTATATGCATAACGGTGATGTCTTTCGCAGATGAGGAACTAGTAGTAGACTAACGTTTTTGCTATTGTTTGAATGGTTCTCACATTATTTGAATCGATGTGCAAGCAAATATTTGCTCTTCTGCGTATAATACCACTATCAAGCATACAATGGTTGTAGAAATCAATGTACATATAGTATTGTTTCCTCTGCATCAGATGCTACCGATGTTGTATTATGTACCCAATCAGTACCTACAGTGAAAAATAAATAAAAGTAAAATAAAAATATTAAGAGCTGGTTATGGTGCTTATAGAATATGAACCGTATTTGTGTACTTGATTTTCAGAAATATTTGTAATGTCTTTCTATTGCTGGTTGTAATTTTGAAAGCCTTTGATGCTATTTGATATATTACAGCGAGAGATCACGTACACCGACTGTCGGCGTGGCGCATCACGGACTGCAGTGCTGAAGGTCGACGGTTTAATCCCACCCACCGGCACACACACAGAATGACAACTGAATACCATCCTCAGACAAATGGTCTTACGGAACGTTTTAACAAGATGTTGGCAGATATGATGTCGATGTACGTCGATGTTGAGCAGAAGGATTGGGTTACAATTCTGCCAGTCTTGACATTTGCTTACAATACCGCAAGACAAGACACCACAGGCTTCACGCCATTTTTCCTGCTCCATGGCCGGGAAGCTGAGACGACAATGGATACGCTATTCCCGTTCCAACCGGATGACACTCAGGATGACTATGTTAAACAGCTCATCACCAGGGTCGAAGAAGCAAGACAGCTGGCTCGCATACGGACACTGGACGCCCAGGAGAAGGACTGTCTGCAGTATAACGACAAGCACCGACCTGTTGTGTACAGCCCAGGAGATCTAGTATGGATTTTTACCCCTGTACGGAAGGTTGGACTGTTAGAAAAGTTATTGAAGCGATACTTTGGTCCGTATCGTGTCATACGCCGCCTGTCAGACGTCACACACGAAGTTGAGGATTATGAGCCGTCGTCGAAACGACAAAAACAAAGAGACATTGTTCACGTTCTGCACATGAAGCCTTACTACGATCCTGAAGAGCAGGCAGACGACAATGGCATCTTGTTCAAGAACTCTCAGGACGGTAATGTTCTTGATGAAGCCACGACAGGAACGTCTGTCATCGCTAATCGTGGAGAAGGGAAGGATTCTCTTGAACTGCCCTACAGAGGACCCATAACAATATCAAGATCCAGGGCATTGCAGCTGGCTCCACAGGGAACATAACAGCGGGTCACTGTTTCTCCAGGACAGTGAGCAATGCCACGAGATACCCTGTACACCGACTGCTGGTGTGGCGCAGGGGATAGCGTCACAGATTGCAGTGCTGAAGGTCACCGGTTCACTCCCGCCCACCAGCAAAAAATTATTTCTTTGTAATTAACAATTCCAAAATGTTCTACATCGTTCTTATGTTCACTTGTAATTTCTACTTGTTTGTTATGCTAACTGTTCTCTTACTTTCTGGTACATTCTGTCTGTGTATAAATAGCAGAGCACTCTGCCCGAGAGGCAGTCAGTGCTGCGTGTATGTTAAGTTCGTAATAAACCAGCTTTCAGTATAAGTACAGTGTTCAGTTGCCTTCGAAGTCAAGCCTGCTTCCGTTTCAACGCGACAATATGACCAAGTGATTTTGTGACAGCATATAATTCACCCTTTTCTGTGCCATAATTTTATTTATCCTTGAACAGAGTAGCTCATCCATTCTAATTGACTTGTTACTATGCTCATTGCTATCACTTTTGAATTTTTCATATGCAAGTATATATACCATGAAGATAACACAAATTTCTGCCACATGATTTTGTGTGGGCTCCAGCTGTTATTCTCTTCGCAATAAATATTTTTTATTAAATACTGAATAAGCCATATCAAAGAAATGACTGGAAATAGCTACCTATATCTAACTTATCGAAATGTTTATCATAAAAAATATGCAATAACCCTCATACCATAAGTAACTCAAACGGTTCATCAAGTCAATATGTTTCTTTCAATACACCTATAAAAATATGGAATATTGTACCTTAGCTAAGTCTAAGACTCTCATGAACCACATACATTGCAGAGGCGGAGTGACTTGCTTGCCTCAATGATACAGTCAGCCGAACCGTATGTGCAACTAAACGGGAGGGGTACCTGTGGACAGGCCAGACAATAGTGTCGTTCCTGAAAGGGGGCAGCAGCTGTATGTGGAAATCAGCTAACGTGGCTTTGAAATGCAGTTACTGTGAATGACTGAAACCAAGGGGGAACTATAGTCTCTACTTTTCCCGATGACATACAGCTATACTGTATAATATATGATGATGCCATTTTCGTGGGTAAGATATTCCTGAGGTAAAAGGGTCCCCCATTAGAATCTCCAGGCGGCCTTACTCAGGAGAATGTCGTCATCAAGAGAAACAAGACAGGGATTTTACGGATCAGGACATGGAATGTTCTATCCCTTACTCGGGTAGGTAAGTTGGAAAATTTGAGAAGAGAAATGGATAGGTGTATATGTTAGATATGATAAGGATTATGAAATCGGTGGCAGGATGAACAGTATATCTGGTCAGGTGAGTATAGGGTTATAAATACGAAATCAACTGGTGGTAATGCAGGATTAGTTCTGATAATGAATAAGAAAACGGGAAAGCGAGTAAGTTACTAAGAGCAGCATCGTGACCGCATCATCGTAGCAAAGATAGACACAAAACCAACACCGAACACGGTAGTACAAGTTTACACACCAACTAGCTCTGGCGATGATGAGGGGTTCGAAGATATGTATGAGATAAAAGAAATTATTCATGCAGTTAAGGGAGAGGAAAGCTTGATTGTGACAGAAAAACCAAATGTTTGTAAATGTATGGGACTTAACTACTGGTTATCTGCCCCTGGACTTACAAACTAATTAAACTAACACACCTAAGGACAAACACACACTCTCATGCCCAAGGGAGGACTCGGACCTCTGACGCCAAGCAACCGCACTCTTCGCATCTAGGCGCTTTAGAACGCTCGGTTTCGGCACTGTGGCACTTGATTGTGATGGGGGATGTACTCGGTAGTAGGAAAGTGAGTAGGAGGAAATGTAGTAGGTTAATATGGACTGGGGAAAAAGGAAAAGATGAGAACGCCTGGTAGTATTTTGTGCAGAGAACATTTTAAGCATCACATACACTTGGTTTCATCATAGTGAAGGAAGGTTTTATACGCGGAAGAGACCAGGAGACATTACAAGGTCCAGATTGACTTTATAATGGTATGGCATAGGTTTATAAACCAAGTTTTATACTTTAAGACTCTGACCATAACTTATTGATTATGAATTGTAGATTAAAATTCTTGACTGCAAATAGGAAGAGAATTAAGGAGGTGTAACTTGGAAAAACTGAAGGAACCAGAGCTGCTTGCATTACGCAAGGACTGGCTGAAACTGGGAAAAGTAATATAGTAAATGTAAGGTTATACGCATGAGTAGGAAAAACAATCCCATTATGTTCGAATAAAGCATTAGTAGTGAGCTTATTGATGGAGTTGCGTCATTGAAATATCTAGGCGTAACATTGCAGAGCTATATGAAATGGAACGAACATGTAAGAAAAGCCGACTTCGGTTTATTGTGAGAATTTTCGGAAGATGTACTTCATCTTTAAAGGAGACCGCGTATAAAAAGCTTGTACGATCACCTCTTGAGAACTGCTCAGTGTTTGGGAACCGCAGCAGATCATTTTTAACGAAGAAATAGAAGCAGTTTAGAGGGAAGCAGCTAGATTCGTTAGTGGTAGGATCGACCAATACACAAGTGTCACGGAAATGTTGCGGGAACTCAAATGGGGATCTCTGGAGGAAAGACGAGGTTCTTTTCGAGAAATTCTGTTGCGGAAATTTAGAGAGCCGGAATTTGGAGTGTGGAACGCTATTCCTGCTGCCTACTTACATTTCGCGTAATTATCACAATGACAAGCTAAGAGACATTAGGGCTCGTACGGAGGCATATAGGCATTCGTTTTTCCTCGTTATATTTTGGAGTGGAATAGGAAAGTAAATGCCTAGTAGTAGTACAGTGTACCCTCCGTCACGCACCTTATGGTGGATTGCGGGGTATATATCTAGATGTAGATGTAGAAAAAGATTGGGTACCTCTAGAGGATAGAGCAATGAAGGTCGCAGAGGATCATACAGGCAGAATGTCAAGCCCTAATAGAATTCCTGCATAACACAGGAGTTATTGAACTTGGTTGATGAAAGGAGAAAATATAAAAATGCAGCAAGCTAAGCAGGCAAAAGGATGTACAGACGACTGAAAAATAAGGTTGACGGGATGTACAGGCTGGCTAGACGGGAGTGGTTAGAGTAGAAATGCAAGATAATAGAAGAATGTATAACTATGTAAAAGATAGATACCGCCTACACGAAAATAAATTACAGAACTATCAGTTTAATTAGCCATGGTTACAAAATACTAAGATGAATTATTTACAGAGGAATGGTAGAAATTGGTTGAATCCGATCTTGAGACATCAGTTTGGATTTAGGAGAAATATAGGAACACGAGAAGCAATACACACATTACGAAATATCTTTGAAGATAGTTTAAGGAAAGAGAAACCTACGTTTTAGTATTTGTAGATCTGGAGAAAGCTTTTGACAATGTTGACTGAATACACTCTTTAAAATTCTGAATGTAACAGGATTAAAATATAGGGAGCCAAGACAGGATATTGGAGTCGAAAGGCATGACAGGGAACCAGTAATTGGGGAGGAAGTAAGACAGGGCTGGTTGGATTCTTTCCCCTAATGTTGTACTATCCGTAGACTGAGCAAGCTGTGAAGGAAAGTAAGGAGACATTTGGAGAGGGAATTAAAGTTCAAGGAGAAGAAATAAAAAGTTTGCAGTTTGCTGATAACATAGTAATTTTTTCAGAGGCTGCAAAGGATCTGGAAGAGCAATTAAACGGAATGAACAATACCTTGAAATGAGGATATAAGATGAACATTAATAAGAGTAAAACAAGGGTAATAGAATGTAGTGTCAGAAAATCAGGCGATGCTGAAGGAATTAGATTGTTGAGACAATAAAAGTAGTCGGTGAGGTTTTTTTAATTTGGGTAGCAAAAACATGTCTGAAGTGCGAAAATTTAATGAGTCTATTTGCAGAGAACCACGTGATAATTTTGTCGATGGACGTTAAATCCTAAGCTTCCTTCCTTCCGTAACAATTTCCTGAATGACACCATTTAAAATTTCATTAGTTGATTCTTGTTTGTCTGATGTAACTAACATATTTGTATCGTCAACAAGAAGAATGAGCTTTGGGTCTTTGTAAATATACAACAGTAAGTTTTTAATATATACTAACAACCGAAAAGAACCCAACACCAAATTTCTGGGGCCCCATTCCTCAGATGTCCCCAGTTTGCGCTATCTGCAGATTTTTGCACACTGTATAAACTGCTGATTTCATCTTCCTACACTCTTTCATGATGGTATGAATTGAATCATTTTTGCACTGTCCCTTTCATACCACAATATTTAAGATTATCTAGAAGATTTACATCATTCACACAACCAAAAGCCATTGCGAGATGTGAAAGATCTCAATGGGTAATATCTGGTCATTCAGAGCACTTAGTATCTGTGCCTTCAAACCAGGTAAAGATTTTTTTTTTTTTTGTTGAATAGCCTACTTGAAAACCAGATTGACATGTCCGTTTTCAAAGGTAATGGATATTCGCCACATCAGATCAGCGAAGCATTGGAGAGGAAGAAAAGTGACCACCCTCCACATCAAGAGGATAAGAAGGTTTTCAAGTCAAGAGCTTTCCTTGCATACGTCGGAAACCTTTCGTCAAAATTAAGCAGAGTTTTTAGAAAACATCAAGTTAAAGTCATCTTTCGGCCTCATGTGAAGAGTAGTGCACTTCTCGGCTTGGTTAAGGATGATCTGGGATTGAGGAAAGCCGGAATTCACAGAATACCTTGCCAGTGTGGCAAAGTTTACATTGGTCAGACGACACTAACAATACCAGAAAGGTGCGTCGAACGCCGCACTCGTCTGCTGCAGTCCAGTAAGTCCACCTTAGCTGAGCATTGTATTACCACAGGACATGATGTGGATTACTTCACCATTAAAATCTTTTGCCACGACTAGATCCTTTTGGCAGTCACTAAACAAAGAAACTGTGGAAGTACGTTTAGCCCAATATCTTATGAATCGGCGGCTTTCATTTGGGCAAGACTCGAGAACCTGTGACTTCTATAATATCATCTGAGGAAAAAACATTTTATGCAGGACGACGCTTCTAGCAACAATTACAACTTTATACGTCTGACAATTAATGTACTGAGTGCGCATTCCGACAGAGGGCGGACATGTACCGTATTTCCACCTTATGCGGTACGTACGCGTTCCAAAAGATAGCGGACATTCAATTTCAACTTCGCGCAGATGCCTGCACGCCACTTGCGGTAAATTCGAAAGAGGGCGCGTTTGTGACGGCCACTGGTGCGCATGCGCTTCCGCGCCAATTTTTGCTATAAAGGCGTCGTCGAGAACTAGCAATCTCCTCCCCTCCTGCACCGTGACCAATCTCTACCTGATGATGCCAGTAAGGTTGACCATTTCGCCTCCTTCCTCTCTGACATATTCAACAGCCCTGACAATTCCAACTAAGTTTATTCCATTTTCCCAGACGATAATGAGAAAATGGACGTTCCGCTAACACCCCTAGCTCTCGGCTTTCATTACATGCGCTGCACTCCCCCCGCAGACATAAACACACCCATAACCGCACACGATCTACAGCTGACACTCCGCACATAACGCAACACGCGTCCTGGCCAAGACCGAATCACCTATCGCCACCTCCGTGAATGCCCCCTTTACACCACCATCCATTACACTGGTTACTACCCCCGCATGTGGAAAAAATTTTTGTGTCTTAATGTTCGTTGAACCTAACAAACCCCCTCCGATGCCTCCTCCTACCGTCAAATTCGCCACACCCTGGTGTTCAGCAAGGTCTTCGAATCCATCCTATCCTGTAACATCCATTACCACCTCCAACTTCACCTCTTTCTCCGTGACACCCAATTCGGCTTTCGTCCTTCCTTCTCCACCGATAACCAACTATTTCAACTTAGCCAACTCCTCTCCCTTCAGCTCAATCCACATCTACATCTTCATGGGATACTCTGCAAATCACATTCAAGTGTCTGGCAGAGGGTTCATCGAACCACCGTTATACTATTTCATCTCCCATTACCTTCTCAAATAGCGCGCGGGAAAAATGAACACCTGAATCTCTCCGTTCGGGCTCTGATTTCTCGTATTTTATTCTGATGATCATTTCTACCTATGTAAGTGGGAGTTAACAATATATTTTCGCATTCGGAGGAGAATGTTGGCGATTGTAGTTTCGTAAGTAGCCCACGCCACAGCGAAAAGCGCCGTTGTTGTAATCATTCCCATCCTAGATCCTATATCATTTCCGTATAGCTGTCTCTGTTGTATTGTGACAATACGAAACGAGTTGCCCTTCTTTGGACTCTTTCGATGTCCTCTGTCAAACCCACCTGATAAGGATCCCACACTGGGTAGCAATATTCCATAAAAGTATGGACAAGCGTAGTGTATGCAGTTTCTTCAGTAGTTCTGTTGCATGTTTTAAGTGTTCTGCCAATAAAACGCAGTATCTTGTTCGCCTTTCCCACGACATTATCTATGTGTCCTTTCCAATTTAAGTCAGAAGTAATTGTAATTGTATTTGTCGAGTTTACAGACTTCACGTTTGACTGATTTATCATGTAAACAAAGTTTAAAGGATTTCTTTTCGTACTCATGTGGACGACTTCACACTTATCATTATATAGTGTCCACCATACAAATATCTTATTCAAATCGTTCTGTAGTTGGTTTTGAACTTCAGATGATTTTACTAGACAGTAAATGACGGCGTCATCTCCAAACAACCTAAGAGAGCTACTTAGATTTTCCCCTAAATCGTTTATGTAAATAAGGAACAGCAGGACCAATAACAGTACCCTGTGGTACGCCCAATATCATCTCTGTTTTAGTCGATGCCTTACCATTGATTACTACGAACTATGTCCTCTCTGACAGGAAATCCCCTATCCAGTCGCAAATTTAGGGCGATATACCATAATCATGCAATTCCCTCCATGCTGCCATCTTTGTCTCCCTAGACCTCGAACGGGCCTATGACCGAGTCTGGCATTCTGGCCTGCTGTTCAAACTCCAAACCTATGCCCTCTCCATCAACCTTGATCGGGTCGTTGTCTCCTTCCTCTCCAACCGCCCTACCTATGTTACCATCCGCAACACCGATTCCCGTCTTTTCTATCCCTGTGCTAGCATGCCTCAAGGTTCCATCCTTTCTCCCTTCCTTTATCTATTGTAAACAGCAGATATGCATAAACCTGCCCCTGACATATACCTCTTCCAATATTCTGATGACACCGGTTTCCTTGCCTTATCTCCCACCTGCGCCCGCTCCGATCTCTTTCTCCAAGAACACTGATCTTTTCACCACTTGGTGTATCTGTAAATCCTGCCAAAATCCAAGCGATCATTGTATGTCGCACCACTCCTTCCTTCCGCCCCTGTGATTTTTACCCCATCCTCCACAACCGACCCATCTGCCTCTCTCCCACACTTAAATACCTGGGCCTCACCATAGATCGCACCTCTGCACCATCCAAGAAAAAGCCCGCTCCCGCCTTCTACTCCTTAAACTCCATATTGGCCAAACCTGGAGCCAGAACCATTTCACCATCCTCTATAACTAAAAATCACTCATGACCCCCAATCCTTCTACAAGTCCCTCGAGATCCTAGAACGGTATGCCCTCCGCCTCGCCTTCCATATCCCTTCCTTCCCCCCATCCCCCACGTGGCTGCTCTATAACCTTATTCCCTTCCCCACCTTGCCCGCTTCATTGAGACCTTTGTTCACCGAAAACTGGATCCCCCTCATCCTATTGTCTATTCTCTCCTCCCAGTATTGGTCCATTGCTGCACCATTAACATTGTATTCCCCACTGCTATACACTTGTCCACCCTCCTTACCCTTTCCCATGGCAATTTCCGTACCTTTCCCCTTCCTCCCTTCCTGACGATGCCCACTGCCCAGACATTTATCCCTCATACCAGCTCTGATCCTCCCCCTTCTCCTCCTGCTCTCCCCCCCCCCCGTCCTTCAGACCACCAAGAGTGCCCAACTCCCCCCTTTCTGGCCCCCCTCCTCACGCCAGTCCCTCCGGAATCCCACCTCCTGCTCCTTACGCCTTCTGGGGACAGCCACTCCTTTCCTTTCCCCTGGCCCTGTGACTTCTCCTTGCTCTCTCCTCAGCTGTAGCCACTCATACGCTTCTCCCCCTTCCCCCCTCTCTCCCTCTTTTTTTCTTCCTCTCCATCTACAACCGTGACTTTCATCATCTGCGTGTGCATCACCTGTGTCTCAGTCGGTGTAAATCATCAGTGTTTTGTGTATTTTTTAATGTAACTGCAAATGACCATCCCACAGCCAGTGCCT
The DNA here is from genome assembly GCA_026315105.1 of Locusta migratoria. Lineage (NCBI taxonomy): Eukaryota > Metazoa > Arthropoda > Insecta > Orthoptera > Acrididae > Locusta > Locusta migratoria. The sequence continues at coordinate 901,713,485 of CM048744.1, read as the reverse complement.
GTGTCTTTTAACTGTCTTTGTAACTAAGTTCTTCAATGTACTGTTTGTCTGTTTTTCGACGCCGTATGATTTTATATACTACTGCACACCAAACTCCATTTCAAATTCATGCTCGTCTTCCCTATTGTCACAGTGTTTTATGTATTGTCTCCCTTTGTCCTCCAACTGTCTTTCGTTTATATTCTTCGTACCATGTGAAATTTCTGTAGACAGAAGAGCGCCTTAGATGCTTCCAGCCAGCCCCACCCAAGGAATGAAATCACAATGAAGGAAAAAAACCTCGCAATTTCAAATGGAACGATCTAAACTGAAGATGGCTGAATGATTGTCGACGGATCCAGCTGCAATCCCGAAACTTTATGGAACAGCTCTAAATTTGTCGTTGAGCGTGGAACTCAGTTTACTTTGCGAGAATCAACCTGGAAATCCATTAACTAAAGTATACTGTTATTTATTGGTCTGTTACCTATAATGTGCCTCCTGTAGCACGTTTAAGTGGACAAAGTGAATTAATCGACATTTTAAACAGCAAATTTATGTTGAGGTATCGTTGTAGTGTCCAGCCACATCGAAGCGTCTAATCATACTGACAATCATTGTAGCGATCCTAAGCTCTGAAATGGTCACGAGCTTGCACGGTACCGTCAGCTAACTTTACCCTAACACTGCGTTATTTGTCGCCAGCAGCGAGATATCTGCTACTGCTTTTACTACCAGGCCAGGCTCGTAGATGGGTTTTCCCCCCTTGATTCTGGGCCTTGCACTTTTTTTCTCTGCCTCTGAGTCCGCTTTTATTCAAACATTTTTCATTCACTTATTGTCACCGGATGAACGTATATTAATGGGTTTTTGTAACCAGACGTACAATCACAAAAAAAAAAAAAAAAAAAAAAAAAAAAAAAAAAAAAAATATTTTTTTTTTCATTTGCTGAACAACAAACTGAAACTACCATTTAGAAATTTAAAAGGTTTAAATGTAGCGCAGTATGCTAGGTGTAATCGATTAGTATGGGCACTGTATGCTACTGTTTGCCTGCATATCAGATTGCATCGTAACTGCAACGTAAAATACTTCTTGTGCTGCTTCTCAGGAGAGGCACAATCAGTAGCTTCGACGTTGTACGCAGCCTTTGTCAGAGGGTGTGGAACTCACAGCCTTGGGGACACATCCTATTGCTGCAGCTTCTTGGGTGAACGCTGCGCTTATCCCCGTCGGGGGGGCAGATGCAGGCCTTGCACTGCATCGCGAATAGTTGTCCCGGAATGCAGCGGTACTCCTCGGGCACTTTCTGACCTGTACAAAAAGAAAATAAAAAAATATCCTCAATTGCAATGAATTATCAGAAAATGTAAGTTCAACTCTCCAGCCAGCACCACCACCAGTACAGAGAAACTGAATACATGCGTGTTATTTTGATTTATTCGTGTGTTCTGTCCATTAATTCTGACGCCAGTTGCGTGTATTTGCCTTTTTAGACACATTCTCGCATTTCTCAACCGTATTGCTTAATAAATGTGTATTTGCGGCGCTTTTACCGTTACAGTAATTTTGTATAGTTTCACCTGTGTAATTTCGTAGTCGTAATTTGACCTCTGCATTTCAATCTGTCTTCTTGACATAGTTCTCGCATTTATGTTAGTAATTTCTACTGTACATTTCGACAACGCATCTTTATTTGTATCTGTTCGTATTTGTCTTTGTTTCAGTATTGTAGTAGTCCACTATATTATAGATAGACACAGTGTTTGCAGCATGTAGATGGGACCTTGCTTGGTGACACTTCACAGATTCCATGCTTCATACAATGGTTGTGGCCAGCCCAGGTAGTGCTCGCGTTGAGACTGACAGTGACTCTTCACCCTTGGCCGAATGGGCGTGGCAGGCATCGAAAGAGTTCCTGGGGACTATTTGTGAGACCTTGTCAGATCATCTTACCAACAGGTTTGCGGCACGTTTTGTGAAGGAAAATATTCCTGATGCCGGATGTTGCCATTTGTCCTGAAGTCATCTCTGAGCCTACAAAATCCAGGCAGTCTCAGGAGGGGCGGGTGTGGGGAGGGGGGAGGGAATGTTTCTTGTAGTTGGAAGCTCGAACATTAGTTTACTAATGGGGCCGCTGGTCAGAAGCGGGTAAAGTCCAGTGTGCATGGGTATGGAATATATTCCCAGTTATGGGAGTGGATTCGCGGTTTTTCGTCAGAAATGTCATATAGGACACAGATCGTAGTAACTGACAAAAGGGCATCGAATGAAACAGAGAAGGTATCTAGCGTTCCTCAGGGAAGTGTTATAGAGCCCTTTTGATTTCCTTGTGTTCATGAACGATTTATCAGACAATTTGAGAATATAAGCAGCCCTCTTAGGCCGTTTGCGGATCATGCTGTCATCTATCATCTAGTGCATTCACCGAAGGATCGAAAGAAACTGCAAAACGATTAAAGTAAATGGTGTAGAAACTGGCAATTTACTGTAAAAAGTGAAAATTGTGAGGTCGTCTTCTTATCACTAATGAGGAGAGCTTCCTGTCTCGGAAAGTCTGTTAGGGAATGGACTTTGCAAGATAGTAGTATGTCTTGAGGGTGTCCACTGACAGAAGTCCTAGAGCGCACTATCCAGAAAGTTCGGAGAAAATGGGCTCGAAAATTTTACGCACAGCACACGTACAACTAACAGGCTCGTCAGTGAAGATTGTGTTGCATCAGGGTCTATTCTCGAATTGCTTCACATAAGAGTAAAAATAAAGTTATAGCAAACTGTCAGTTTGGTTTTCAAAACAGCATTTCAACTGAAAATGCTATATATACCTTCACTGATGAAATATTAAATGCTTTGAATAACCGAACATCAGCAGTTGGGATTTTCTGTGATCTGGCAAAGGCTTTTGATTCTTAAACTCGTGGGATTCTTCTAGATAAGCTTAAGTATTGTGGTATGAGTGGGACAGTGCACAAATGGTTTAAATCATATTTAACTGGAAGTGTGCAGAAAGTTTAAATAAGCAGTTCACTTGATATAGATGAAACTATGAATTCCTCTCACTGGAGAGTTATAATAAATGGGGTCCCACAAGGTTCGGTATTGGGTCCATTGCTGTTCTTAATATATATTAATGACTTCCCATTCTACATTCACGAAGATGCTAAGCTAGTCCTTTTTGGTGATGTTACAAGTATAGCTATCACACCTGACAAACAGGAATTAACTGATGAAATTGTAAATGATATGTTTCAGAAAGTTATTAAGTGGTTCCCTACAAATGAACTCTCATTAAACTTTGATAAAACCCAGTACATACGGTTTAATAAAGTAAATGGCATGACACCATTAATAAATTTAGACTTTGAACATAAATCTGTAGCTAAGATAGAATATTCAAAATTTTTAAGTGTTTGCATTGACGAGGGATTGTATTGGAAGAAAAATATTGAAGATCTCTTGAAACGTTTGAGTCAGCTACATATGCTATCAGGGCATTGCAAAATTTGGAAATTACATCTCAGTAAATTAGCTTACTATGCCTATTTTCATTCACTGCTTGCATATGGGATCATATTCTGGGGCAATTCAACATTGAGTGAAAAAGTATTCATTGCACAAAAGCGTCTAATCAGAATAATTGCTGGAGCCCACCCAAGATCATCCTGCAGACACTTATTTAGGGATCTAGGGAGCTTCACAGTAGCTTCACAATATATATATTCACTCATGAAATTTGTTATTAACAATCCGACGCAATTCAAATGTAATATCAGTGTGCATAGCTACAACACTAGGAGAAAGGATGATATTCACTATTCAAGGTTAAAACTTTGGCTCAGACAGTGATGAATTATGCTGCCACGAAAGTCTTTGGTCACTTACCAAGTACCATCAAAAGTCTGACAGATAGCTAGCTAGTATTTAAAAAGAAATTAAAGGAATTTCTGAATGTCAACTCCTTCTACAATGTAGATGAATTTTTAATAAAAGTTAAAATTAAAAAAAATTATAAAAATTAAAAACGAAAAAAAGGTAATGAAAAATCCTTAAAATATTGATTTTCAAGTGTAGACAACATTTAGTGAACTGTCACTTTCCACATCATTACGAAATGTCGTATATATGATCTATGGAACAAGTATTAATATAATCTAATCTACCTGGTGGTAGCACGTACGGCCCTCTTGCACATGATCTAGGTTAAAAACTACATTCAATAAACATTTTATTATTATTATTGTTATTTATTTGACACTTTCTGACCGTCTGGTTGTTTGAATGTATACAATAGGACGCGATACCGGTCTTTTCCTTTAATAATGTTCTTCGTAGAATTCACAAAGGTTATGTATAATCTTCATACAGCTTACAATATCGCCTAGTTTAGCATTAGACTTTAATGATAATAGTATTTGACGCTTTGATCAATCTATACTAATTGTAATTGAAAATTGCATTTGTAAAATATTCGAATTTTTAAAGAGAAATTATTGTAATAAACTTTTTAAATAACTGCAACCGACATTTCATAAAAACTAAAGTTCTATATGGTGTATTTAATATTTCATATAATAATTTTGTTAAAAATTGTTATATTTCTTAGAATGAATAATAATAATTAAATGCTTTTTGCAGGTAGTATCGAACCCTGATTACCCATTTGACGATCAGGTACGCTATGACATGTGCTGTTTGACCATACTGATATACAAGTCCCATTGACTAGTATATAGGGTGAACATGAGTTGCACTTAAACTTCATTGCCCTTTTCCTCGGATTTTTCTGGACAAAGCGCCTTAAAACTTATGTGACTGGACATCTTTGACGTGTGCTACTAACACGACAAGTGGCACCCCGAACTGAATTTCCGACACCTGCAGGTATCATGTCAAAGAAATACGTTAAACTTCATTTACACGATAAATCGTGCAAATCTAAGGGTCGTAAATTCAACTAAATATCTAGGAATTACAATTACTTAAATTGGAAAGAAGACATAGAACATGTTGATGGGAAGGTGGCTTCCGTTCTGGAAGCATCGGTCACCGCCCATCAGCGTGTGTGCCACACTTGAACAAGTTGGTCAGTTGCGAAGACGAAATACTGTGCGTTTTTCACAGCAACATCCGATATTTACCCTGAGGACCGCATTTACTTGACATCAGTCGATGGACCCTCAAGCAGCATAAAATTTCACAATTTTAGAGGTTCTTTATGTTTTTCTCGTGATCAGAAACATTTTCTGGATAACAAGTTTTTGCAAACCACTGGAACTGGTGCACCTGCCTAATACCGTGTAGAGACCCCGCGAGAAATTCTTCATCGCCAAGTGGCGTGGACTCGACTAATGTCTCAAGTAGTGCTGGAGGTGTGGTGTCGCACAAGTACAAAGTGCGCGCCACCTACTTTCGCCGCGCGCCGCCATGCATGCACGGCGTGGCGTTCTTCCGACGACAGCCACGAGCGCCCTCTGCGACAACTCCGCTCGTGGCCACCACTGAAGGACATCGGCCACTTCGGACTGAGATAGCAACGAGTTAGGACCTTCGTAATCCGATAGGCACGAGTGAAGACTTTGCTATTGTACAGGCACTAGGCAGGCCTCTAACAACTATGTATCAACATTCTGCAGTACTATGTAAAAGTTAAGTATTGTTACATTCTGTGCAATATATATCTCTTTCTAATTTACTCTAGTGTTGGTAGTTTCTGGCTGCTCCCCACTGTACCTGCACCAGCGTGTCGGTCTCATTCCACTCGGCCACCGACGCCTACGACGCGGCTGGGACACAAAAGCGACGTCGAAGTTGGGACACAAAAGTGGCGACGAGGAGTGATAGAACCTTGGACCAGCCCGCTTGCAGCAGCCAGACAGCAGCAGTCGGAGCACGCAGAAATTGCTCCCGCCCACCCACCCTTAATATAAGAATTTTGGGGGAAGATATTTTGTTACGTGTTTGGTGGACTTTTTTGTTGCAGAGCGTCCTCATTTATCTTGCATTTGTGTTTTGTACTAATTTACTTGTATACGCGGCGCCTAATCGGTCAGCATGGCCACTACCCCGAACCCAAACTTAATGGAAATTATTCAGTTACAGACGGCGCAAATCTCACAACTTCTCAACGCAGTGGCGCAGTTGACGGCAACTCAACAACAGCCGTCGCATCAGCAGCCCACACCTGCCGCTGTACCGCTCCCTACGTTCCGCCAGTACAACGAACGTGAGGAAGAATGGAGCGACTACTTCGCACAGTTTCAAGAACTCGTCGCGGCTCATCAAATTACAGGTCCGAGAGTGAAGAACCTTTTCTTATCGATTGTGGGCCCCCAGACCTTCGTATTACTGCAGAAACTATTCCCGCAAGCATCTCCTCGTGATGTAGACTTTCAACAAATAGTAGAGGCACTGAATGCTCGTTATGAGAGAAAAGTTCTTGTAGCCGCTGCACGATACCGATTTTTCAGACTTAAAAAATTACCGCAGCAGTCACACCAAGAGTGGATTACGGAATTGAAGGGCTTAACCCGCCAATGTAAATTTACTTGCTCTTGTGGACTTTCGTATAGTGACGTGATGTTGAGGGATGCGATTACGCAGAATATTCAGGACCCCAGAATTAGAGCAGCAATTCTGAAACAGTCTGACCCCTCCTTAGACAGTGTACTGCAGCTTATAGAAGCGCATGATACTTTTGACTTAGCTGATGTAGAAATGCAAAGCCATAGTGTAAATTCAGTGCGCTGCAACGGACGCTTTCCTAACCGTAGTTCTCAGTATAGCACTAGTGATTCTTATTTTTCTACCGGCCGTGCTGAACAGACAGTGAACAGTAGCCAGTGTAAAAGTGCGACGCAAAAGTCGCCCCGTCGTGTTAGAAACAGTAATTTGAATAACGGGCGCCAACGCTCATTTCAGAAAAATGTACGTAAATCTTGCCCCCAGTGTGTGTCTCGCCACAAGCGTGCTCATTGCCCTAGTCGCAACGCAACCTGTTATCAATGTGGCAAATTGGGACATGTGCAGTCTGTGTGTATGCAAATTAAAAACTCAAAGAACAGTAACGTTAGAAACAGTGCTTCGCAGAGTGCGAGAACAGTTCATTCTGTAAATGTTATAAGGGCTGTGGAATTGAACACTGCTTTCCTTGGATCTCAATTGCAAGAAAGTAGTCCTGCGCCTATGGCAAATCTATATAGTGCACCACGTAGCAAGCGCCGACGAGCGCGTAAAACAGTGCAACGGAAAAGGGTTAGGGACAAGCAAACTGACTATGAACAGTGCATTCCTGTAGTGAAAATAGTGCCTTCTGCACCTGCTCCTTGTAATAGTGCCCAGTACTGTGTAGCTAGTGACAGTAGACATCAAGTAGCTACTCAAAAGTGTAGTGCAGTAGTTAATAAATCTGGAGTAGCTTCGCAGGCTTGCGCGGACGCCGATCCGGCGGTAGTGTCATCTAGTGACAGTGTTGTTAATCCGCTGCGTGCCGAGTCTGCGCCGCTTCCTTCACTACGCGGCCCGCGCAAGCGCAGTAAACAAACCGTAACAGACGTTGCCCACATTCGCGCACCTGTCGAGCGCCGAAAGCAAAAACTTTTTGTGAATCTTTCCATTGACAATAAGACTGTGCAATTTCAGCTCGACACTGGTTCCGCTGTTACCTTAATTAATAAAGATACTTATGAACTTCTGGGTTCGCCAAAATTATCGCTGTGTCAACAAGTGTTAACAGCTTATACAGGTCAAAATATTCCCGTGCTAGGAACGTGTAGCCTGCCTGCCTCTTTTCAAGGTGTTACGAAAACAGTTGCTTTTGTTGTTCTTCAGGCCAAATCTACGCAGAACATTTTTGGACTAGATGCTTTTGACTTGTTTGGTTTATCAATTCAAAGAGATGTGCTTCAAATTTCGTCAATAGTGCCTCAGGATAAAATCAATGCATTGTGTGACAAATACAGTGACTTGTTTTCGCCGGAACTAGGTTGTGCAAAAGACTTCGTGGCACATGTAACTTTAAAAGAATCTGCAGTTTCAAAATTTCGTAAAGTTAGACCAGTGCCTATCGCCTTGCGTGATACAGTTGCCGAAGAACTTAAACGTTGGCAAGATAGTGGGGTGATTTCTCCTGTTTCTGCGAGTCAGTGGGCCTCGCCTATAGTAATTATACCCAAGCCGTCAGGAAAACTTCGTCTCTGTGCGGACTTCAAATCAACAGTAAACAGTCAAACAATTGTAGACACTTATCCCCTGCCCAGACCGGACGAACTGATGGACAAATTAGGACAGTCTCGCTTCTTTTCTAAGATTGATTTAGCAGAGGCATACTTACAGATTCCACTTGATGACGAGTCCAGACAGTTTTTCGTCATTAATACTCACATGGGCCTTTTTCAATTTCAACGCCTACCCTTTGGCAGTTCTTCCGCTCCCGCTATTTTTCAGCGCTTTTTGGAACAGCTGACAGTTTCTGTACCGTGTTGTTCGAACTATTTAGATGATATTGTGGTATCCGACGTACAGTTGAAGAACATTTATCAAACCTGGAGTGCCTTTTTCAAAGTTTTGACTGCAGCAGGTCTACGTTGCAATAAAGCAAAGTGTTCGTTCTTTCAGACTGAAATAGAGTACCTAGGCCATGTGATTAATGCCCAAGGAATTCATCCCTTACAGTCACATCTTCGAGCAATCAAAGACTTGCGTCCTCCTAAGAATGTGCATGAATTGCAAGCAGTAATGGGAAAGCGTAACTATTATTTCAGATTTATTCCCAATGCCTCTCAGATTGCAGCTCCACTGCATCACTTACGTAGGAAGAATGTTCCTTTTGTATGGTCTAAAGATTGTCAGGTTGCCTTTGACAAATTAAAGTCTGCACTACTCAGTGATGCATGTTTGATTCCCTTTGACCGACGCCCCGTCGTACAGTCTGGGCGCGGTAATCTCACATCGCATTGGATCTCACGATCGTCCTATTGCCTTTGCATCCAAGCTACTGACGCCAACGCAACAGAATTACAGTCAGATAGAAAAGGAGGCCTTAGCAATCATTTACGGCGTCACAAAGTTTCATCATTATCTCTATGGCAGAAAATTCTATTTGTTGACAGACCACAAGCCTCTCACGTCGTTGTTCTCACCCACAAAGCCGATTCCGCCACGAACGGCACAAAAGCTTCAGCGATGGTCCTTGATATTGTCAAATTATCAGTATGAGATTTTGTACCGACCTACCACTAAACACGCCAACGCGGACACACTTTCCCGACTTCCGGTTGGCCAGGATGTATCATTTGATTCTTCAGAAATGGCATGTTGTCAGATAGACTCCAGAGATGCTTCCGCTGTCGCAGACTTTCCTTTGAACTCTCGTCGGGTTGCACAGGAAACAGCTGCGGATGCAGACCTTAGTGTGGTAGCACGTTTTGTTCGCTCAGGGTGGCCTGCCAGAGCCAAAGACATTGATCGGCCTCTGGTTCGACGTTATTTTGCACAACGTCATGCATTATCTTTAAGTCAGGGTGTTCTGTTGTTACATACGGACAACGACCAAGCGAGAGTGATTGTTCCTCGTTCCCTGCAACGTGAAGTCTTACGCCTCCTGCATCAAGGACATTGGGGTATTGTTAGGACAAAGCAACTGGCCAGACGTCATTGTACCTGGGCTGGTATGGACGCTCAGATAGAGAGCATGACATCACAGTGTACAGTTTGTGCGGAGCATCAGGCGGCTCCTCCACAGCGTTTCTCAGACTGGCCACGCCTCAAGGGACCATGGCAACGTTTACATATTGACTTTGCCGGACCATTCTGGAATACGCGCTGGTTAATTGTTGTAGACGCTTTCAGCAAGTTTCCTTTTGTGATTGCCATGAACTCAACGACGGCGTCTAGTACAATCAGTGCCTTAACATCAGTGTTTTGCATCGAAGGCTTGCCTGAAACTATCGTCGGTGACAATGGACCTCAGTTTGTTAGTGCGGAATTTCAAGTTTTGTCGTGTGAATGGCATTCAGCATATTACCACTGCACCTTTTCACCCTCAGTCCAATGGTGAAGCAGAACGTTTCGTTCGAACATTCAAGTCTCACATGGAGAAGATGAAAGGTCAGCACTCCCGGCAGCAAGCTCTTCAAATTTTCCTGTCTACGTATCGGTGCATGCCACGTGACGGCCCGTCTCCTGCCGAGCTGCTACACGGCCGCCGTCACCGCACTCTCCTTCACCTGCTGCAGCCTCCCACGCACCGAGTCGGTTCGTATGGCGCTACGCGTTTTCAGGTTTCTACGCCGGTGCTGTACAGGGTGTTTGCTGGAAACAAGAAGAAATGGATGCCGGGCACCATTCAGCGCGTGCTCGGGCGCAATATGTTTGTTGTACGTTCTTCCACAGGGTCGGAGCTGCGGCGCCACGCAAACCAATTGCGCCTGCACAGGCCGCGCGATCCTGTCTCCGGTTTCTTGATTCCAGACCCAGTTCACCGCCAGGGAGCACAACCACATCGTTCGTCCCCGGACTACGAGATCGTCCCGATGGAGATAGACGCGACGCCGCCGCTGTCGCCGCCGCAGATGACAGCGTCACCGAGAGGGACTCCGGGACCGTGCGTGCCGCCGCCGCCTGGGCCACGCACCTCAGAAGAAGATGACCTGCTCCCTCTGGGCGGGGGGGTGCGCCCTTCCCCAGGTTTCTGCGGGTTCCCTGGAGGATCTCAAGGCGAATGCCGGGGCGCGGACGGCGTCTCGATCCCGGCCTCAGCTACGACGCCCGTCCCACCAGTAACGCCCCCGCCCAGGCCCTCCTCCCAGTGCCGTCGCCGTGGCCCTCAGCCCTACGCCACGACGGCGCGGCGGTTTGGGGGGGAGGGGTGTGGTGTCGCAGAAGTACAAAGTGCGCGCCACCTACTTTCGCCGCGCGCCGCCATGCATGCACGGCGCGGCGTTCTTCCGACGACAGCCACGAGCGCCCTCTGCGACAACTCCGCTCGTGGCCACCACTGAAGGACATCGGCCACTTCGGACTGAGATAGCAACGAGTTAGGACCTTCGTAATCCGATAGGCACGAGTGAAGACTTTGATATTGTACAGGCACTAGGCAGGCCTCTAACAACTATGTATCAACATTCTGCAGTACTATGTAAAAGTTAAGTATTGTTACATTCTGTGCAATATATATCTCTTTCTAATTTACTCTAGTGTTGGTAGTTTCTGGCTGCTCCCCACTGTACCTGCACCAGCGTGTCGGTCTCATTCCACTCGGCCACCGACACCTACGACGCGGCTGGGACACAAAAGCGACGTCGAAGTTGGGACACAAAAGGAGGGAACTGGCACTGCGCATCCTGTCACCTGCCAGTGTCGTATCTGGACGTATCAGGGGTCACATATCACTCCAGCTGTACACGTTCCACACCAATACAGAGCCTCCACCAGGTTGAATAGACCCTTACTGATATATAGGGTCCAGGCATTCATGGTATTATCTCTACAGCTGCCACGCCCATCCACCTGATACAAACGGAAACAAAACTTGTCAGACCACGCAACAGGTTTTCAGTGATCAACATTCCAATGTCTGTGTTTACAGGCCCAGAAGCTTTGTGTCTTGTAGACAGCAAGAGTACAATAGTGGGCTTTCAGTCCCAAAAGCCTGTATCAATGATAACTGTATTGTGACGATATATAGTGCTGATATCTTTACCAATAATTTTTCGCAATTGCGAATTTCTCTTAGCGTCCTGTATAAGATATAGGTGTTTTATCAAGTGGTGACATATGAAAATTTGTGCCGGGCCGGGAGTAGAACCCGGGTTTCCCGCTTGATAGAACACTTATACCTTATACAGTGACGGTAAGAGAAATTCGCAATTGCAAAAAATTATTGATAAATATATCAACATTGTAAATCGTCACAATACAGTTATTTAACACGTACCTAAGCGCGGCAATGACTATAACAGCGTAGGTTAATGCCTCGTTGATTTCATTCTCTCTGGTGCGGGTATACAGTTTAAGCTGTGAGTGCTAATGGATGAATGTAGTTGACTCATATGTGTAGTCAGTGTGGCATATGGAAGTTTGGGTCGCTCCTGGAGTCGTGTTCTGGTAGCGTAGTGGTTAAGGCGACCGCTCGCGATAAGCGGGAAACTCGGGTTCGAGTCCCGACCCGGCAGAAATTTTCATCTCTCTCCACTTGATAGAACAACGCTAAGAAAAATTCGCAATTGCGAAAAATTTATTGATAAACGTATCAATAATGTTTCATTGAGGTTTTCACACACTGTCGATGGCCCAGCCTTGAAATCCACACCAATTTCTGGAAGGATTGCATTTATGTCACGTTGAACGATTGTTTTCAGTTGTTGTTGGTTCTCGATATGCACCCCATTTGCGTGGGCTCCCCAAACCGGATTTCGTAAAATGATCTCCCAATTCCGCTTTTGGATGGTCATGTAAACACTCCAAAACCGATTCTGGAAATCCGTTTTCCTAAACCGGTTTTCCAGTTCCACAATCGATTTTCGTGCCCATGTAAACGTAACCGTTTTTGAAGTGTTCTTGGCTTGCCAGATCGTTTTTTCTTGTTAAGAATTTTCGGCACATATGGAAAGAGTGATATTTTCTGATGTGAAATAAAAGTATAACTATTAGATTGTGTATAAATATTAGTGTGTAAAGAAATAAAAAATAGCGATTGTGCTGACTAAATCAGGAACTGAATCAACTGTTTTTCGGCCGCCATCTTAAGTGGACTACGAAATCCGATTCAGCTGTGCCATTTAAACACGACGGCGAAAAACGGTTTACGAAAATTGGTTTTCGTCTTCCGGAAGATGTGTTGCATATAAACGTAGTGATGGTCATACGAGAAAATCCGTACCTCATCGTTACCTCTAAGATGTTGTGTTCCATCTCTCGTACGCCGACTATAACACCACGTTTAGATTCACTTAAATCGTAATAACCTGATATTCTAGCAGCAGTAACTGATCAAATGCTTGTTGTCTTATAAAGGCGTTGCCGAGCATAGCGTCATCCTGTGTTTACGTATCTCAGTGATTGACTACGCATGCCTACACTAGTTTCCTTGTAATTTCAGTGTAAATGTCTGGAAATTCAGTAAATTGACTACTCTTTCAATTTACAAATCACATCCAGCATCTCACAGTGTAGACGGCAGCCTTACAACAGCTCTTACTATCAACACTCACTCAGAGAGAACTTTCGTCATACGTATCAGCGATAGCTATCAGTACTTACTTATGGAATTCCTACCTTCAGTTGCTAATTCTTCTGATGACAACAAAATTATGAAGACGATCAGCAGTTTTGTCAACTCCGCTGTCTTCCACATGCTGTCCGATCAGTGTGTGACACAGCGGACCATCAAGCTGTAGGAACAGCAGACGTGCGCGATGGCCGCTGTCGATCTGGGGACACACGTTAAACAGTCTGACGTGGAGAGCAGCAAGTAACAGGACGGTCGTTTCATATGTAGTAGCCAAGATTTCATATCCCTATTTTCGTTGAGAGTATAAAAGTGTAAAAGAGACATTTAATTAGTGTCGTCTCCATTATTAATAGCATGATTAATAGTTCAGAAGGAAATCAGAGACTAAAAGAGCTTTGCTATACTAAAAGTCGAAGTAAAAGTTTCAATAAAGCAGATCTCCGGAAGAAGTTAGAGTCTTCTTTCAATCGTATTACCATAAAACAGAAAGAAATATAGTCAGATGTCTAATATAAATGCGGAATTGTTAGATTATGTAGTGAATTATTTGAATTTTTATATTCATTCTGATTGCTATAACCATTGGCACACAGTATTCTTTATTGTCAATTAATATAATATATATTTAGACTCTGACCATAAGTTATTGGTTATGAACTGCAGTTTAAAAGTTAAGACACTGCAGAAAGGTTAGGAGATAGAAACTGGACAAATTGAAAGAACCAGAGGTGGTTGAGAGTTTCAGAGGGAGCATTAGGAAAGGATTGGCTGAAATGGAGGAAAGTAATACAGTAGAAAAAGAATGGGTATCTCTGAGTGATACGGTAGTGAAGGCTGCAGAGAACCATATAGGCAGAAGAACAAGGCCTAATAGAAATCCCTGGATAACACAGGATACACTGAACTTAATTGATGAGAGGAGTAAAAATAAAAATTCAGCAAGTGAAACAGGAAAAAGGGATTACAAACGTCTGAAAAATGAGATTGACAGGAAGTGCAGACGGCTACGCAGGAGTAGCTAGAGGACAAATGCAGAACCGTACAAGAATGCATAACCAAGGGAAAGCTAGATATCGCCTACAGGAAAATGAAGGAGATATTTGAAGGCAAGAAAAGCAGCTGTATGAATATCAACAACTCAGACGGAAAACCAGTACTAAGCAAAGAGGGGATAGCTGAACTGCCGAAGGAATATATAGAGGGCCTATACAAAGGAAATGAACTTGAAGGCAGTATTCTAGAAATGGAAGATGGAGTGGAGGAAGATGATATAGCAGATATGATACTGCAAGAAGAATTTGACAGAGCGCTGAAAGACTTAAGTCGAAACAATGCCCCTGGAGTAGATGATATTCCGTCTGAACTGCTGATGTTAGGAGAGCCAGTCGTGAAAAAATTGTATCACTTGGTATGCAAAATGTATGAGACAGGGAAAATACCCTCCGACTTCAAGAAGAATATTATAATTCCAATTCCAAAGAAAGGAAGTGCAGACAAGTGTGAAAATTACAGAACTATCAGTTTAATAAGTCATGAGTGCAAAATACTAACACTAATTATTTACACACGAATGGAAAAACTTGTGGAATCCGATCTCGGGGAAGATCAGTTGGGATTTAAGAGAAATGTAGGAGCACGGGAGGCAATACATTACGACTTATCTTAGAAGATAGGCTAAGGAAAGAGAAACCTACGTTTTTAGCGTTTGTCGATTTGGAGAAAGCTTTTGACAATGTCGACTGGAATACACTCTTCCAAATTCTGAAGGTATCAGGGGTAAAATATAGGGAGCGAAGAGTTATATTCAACCTATGCAAAAACCAGACAGTGGTTATTAGAGTCGAAGGGCAAGAAAGGGATGCAGAGGTTGGAAAGGGAGTAAGACAGGGTTGTAGCCTTTCCCCAATGTTGCTCAATCTGTACATGGAGCAGGCAGTGATGGAATGGAAGGAGAAATTTGGAGAGGGTATTAAAGTGCAGGGAGAAGAAATGAAGACATTGCGGTTTGTTGATGACATAGTAATTCTGTCAGAGACTGCAAAAGATCTGGAAGAGCAATTGAATGGAATGGACAGTGTCTTGAAAAGAAGATATAAGATGAACATTAACAAGAGTAAAACGAAGGTAATGGAATGCAATGTCTGAAAATCAGGCGATGATGAAGGAATTAGATTAGGTAATGAGACAATAAAAGTAGCAGATGAATTATGTTATTTGGGTAGCAAGAAAACTTCTGATGGCCGAAGTAAAGAAGATATAAAATGCAGAATGGCTTTGGGAAGAAAAGCGTTTCTAAAGAAGCGAATCTTGTTAACATCCAATATTAATTTAAATCTTAGGAAGTCTTTTCTGAAAGCATTTGTCTAGAGTGTAGCATTGTATGGGAGTAAAACGTGGACGATAAGGAGACCAGATAAAAAGATGATAGAAGCTTTTGAAATCTGGTGCTACAGACGAATGATGAAAATTAGATGGGTAGCTCACGTAACTACTGAGGAGGTGCTTGTCCTAATCAGGGAGAAAAGGCGTTTCTGGCATATCCTGACTACGAGAAGGGATATATTGGTTGGAAACATTCTGAGACATCAAGGAATTGTCAACTTTGCATTAGAAGGAAGCGTGTGGGGTAAAAATCGTAGAGGGAGACCGAGGGATGAATACAGTGAGCAGATTCAAAAGGATATAGGATGCCGAACGTATTCTCAGGTGAAGAGACTTGCACAGGTCAGGGTAGCGTGGAGAGCTGCATCGTACCAGTCTGCGGACTGAAGACTACAACAACAACAATATAATCTAATAATAGACATGGTCTAGAAACTAATAAAACATCGCTAAAAATATATGAACCCTAGAAATGTGGTTACACATATTTCTTAGACAGGGCGACCTACCAAAATCTGATTTTACTAGATTATGTGTAGTGGTAAAAACATCAGTTTGTCTCTAGTAGGGTTTCACTGTGATTTTTCACAAGAGTTTCCTGTAATCAGTACATCATCAATGTAAGTGATATTTCTTTGTTTTAAATTCCTATATAGAATAGTATAAACACCAATTAAAGTAGCTGATGGAATGTTAATACCAAATTGTAATTTATAAAACTGGTAACAAATTACAATACC
Source organism: Locusta migratoria (assembly GCA_026315105.1). Lineage (NCBI taxonomy): Eukaryota > Metazoa > Arthropoda > Insecta > Orthoptera > Acrididae > Locusta > Locusta migratoria. The sequence goes on along the minus strand of CM048744.1, from coordinate 901,697,155 downwards.
GAGAAAAGTTGTATGTTTCCTACGCTCAGGATGGAGCAGAACTCAACTTGTCACAAGCGACAGTACATATCAAAAAATGAAACTTTTACACGGTGGTTTTTTTAACAATTACACTGATGTTTGTGGTGTGTCTATTTCAAATGATTGTGGTGATCTGTGTTGAATTCAGAACCAGTCTTATACAATTGTTTTATTTTTAACAATATGTAACAGGATGTGATATTAATTTGTAGCCTGATCATTAAATTCTTGGGCTAACATAGGTAGGATTTCCTGCTTTAATTATTCCTTGTCTTTATATTCATACTCAGGAGGATGTGATCATCAGGAAAGACAACACTGGCATTCTGCAAATCGGAGCGTGGAATGTTAGATCCCTTAATCGGGTAGGGAAGCTAGAAAACTTAAAAATGGAAATGGTTAGGTTGAAGTTAGATATAGTGGGGATTAGTGATGTTCGGTGGAAAGAGGAACAGGATTTCTCGTCAGGCGAGTACAGGATTATAAATACAAAATCAGTTGGGGGTATTACAGGAGTAGGTCTTATAATGAATAAGAAAATAGGAATGCGGGTAAACTACTATGAGCAACACAGTGATCGCATTATCATAGTCAAGGCTGATACGAAGCCAATACCGACCACAATAGTACAGGTTTATATGCCAACTAGCTCTGCCGATGATGAGGAGATCGAAGAAATATATGAGGAGCTAAAGGAAATTATTCAGACAATTAAGGGAGAGGAAAACTTAATTGTTATCGGAGACTGGAATTCGGTAGAAGGACAAGGAAGTGAAGTGAAGATAGTTGGTGAATATGGTCTGGGCAAAAGGAATGAAAGAGGAAGCCGCCTGGTAGAATTTTGCATGGAACATAATTTAGTTACAACAAACACCTGGTTTAAGAATCACAAAAGAATGTTGTATACGTGAAAGAGACCAGGAGACACCAGAAGATACCAGATAGATTTTGTTACGGTAAGACATAGATTTCGGAACCAGGTTTTAAACCGTAGGACATACCCAGGGGCAGATATAGACTCTGACCATAACTTGTTGGATATGAATGTAGGCTGAAACTGAAGAAACTACAAAAAGGTAGGAGAATAAGGAGATGGGACCTGGATAAATTGAAGGAAGCTGAAGTTCTTAAGAATTTCAGAGGGAGCTTTAGGCAACAATTGACAGAAACGGGGGACTATAAAACAGTAGAAGAGTAATGGGTAGCATTGAGAGATGAAATAGTGAATGCAGCGGATGACAAAATAGGTAGGAAGGAAAGACCTACAAAGAAAGCTTGGATATCATAGGAGATACTAAATTTAATCGATGAAAGGAGAAAATATAAAAATGCAGTAAATGAAACAGGCAAAATGGAGTACAGACGACTAAGAAATGGGATTGGCAGGAAATGTAAAATGGCTAAGCAGGAGTGGCTAGAAGGCAAATGCAAGGATGTAGAAGAATGTATAAATAGGGGAAAAATAGATACAGCCTACAGGAAAATAAAAGAAACATTTGGAGATAAGACAATCAGCTCTATGAATATCAAGAACACAGATGGAAAACCAGTTCTCAGCAAAGAAGGGAAAGCTGAAAGGTGGAAAGAGTAAATACAGAGGCTCTATGAAGGAAATGAACTTAGCGGCAATATTGTAGAAAGGGGATAAGAAGTAGATGAGGATGAAATAGGAGATACTATACTGAGAGATGAATTTGACAGAGCACTGAAAGACCTAAGTCGAAAGAAGGCCCCTCGAGTAGATGATATTCCCTCAGAGCTACTGAAGTCTCTGGGAGAACCAGCCATGACAAAATTGTTTCACCTGGTGTGTAAGATGTATGAGACAGGTGAAGTACCCTCAGAAATTAAGATAAATGTTACAATTCCCATTCCAAAGAAAACAGGCGCAGACAGGTGTGGAAACTACAGAACTATCAGTTTAATAAGTCATGGTTGCAAAATATTAACGCGAATTATTTACAGAAGGATGGAAAAGGTGGAAGAAGCCTACCTGGGGGAAGATCAGTTTGGGTTCAAGAGAAACGTAGGAACATGGGAGAAGCAATACCTTATGGCTTCTCCTAGAAGATAGATTAAGAAAAGGCAAACCTACATTTCTAGCTTTTGTATATTTGGAGAAGGCTTTTGACAATGTTGAATGGCATAAACTCTTTCAAGTTCTGAAGCAAGCAGGAGTAAAATATAGGGAACGTAAGGTTATTTACAACTTGTACAAAACAGCAGTTGTCAGAGTTGAAGGGCATGAAAGGGATGCAGTGGTTGGAAAGGGAGTAACATAGGGTTGTACTCTTTCTCCATTGTTATTCAATTTGTACATTGAGCAAGCTATAAATGAAAGCAAGGAGAAATTTGGTGGAGGAATTAAAGTTCAGGGGGAAGAATTAAAAACATTGCGTATTGCCGACGACATAGTGCCGCGAGAGAGCACGAACACCGACTGCCGGCGTGGCGCAGGGGATAGCGTCACGGAGTGCGGTGCAGAAGGTCGCCGGTAAAATCCCGCCCACCGGCAAAAATTTATTTCTTTGTAATTAACAATTTCAGAAGGCTCTACATCTTTCTTATGTTCACTTGTAAATACTACTTGTTTCTTATGTTAACTGTTCTTCTAATTTCTGGTAAAATATATCTGTGTATAAATAGAAAAGCACTGTGCCTGAGAGGCAGTCAGTACTGCGTGTATGTTGAGTTCGTAATAAACGTGCTTTCAGTATAAGTGCAGTGTTTAGTTGCCTTCGGAGTCAAGCCTGTTTCCATTTCAACGCGACATTGTTTGGTGGAGGCGCCGGGTACACTGTGCAACACCTACATCCCCGTGGATCCGATTAGGCAACGCAAAAGCCGTCTCTTACACGGACTGGAACCAGAATACAAGGGATACACCGAGTACATCCTTCCAAAAGTCCGTATTATCAGAAGAACGATGGAGACGAAACCAGAAATAAGCCAGCTGCACATCAGACAGCCGTCGGTGTTCTCTGGAGATGCTGGACAGGACCCCAACAAATGGCTAAAAGGGTTCGACCGAGTCGAGAAGTACAACAGGTGGTATCATACGATGTGCTTGGCCAACGTTTATTTCTACCTGGACGGAACAGCCAGCAATGGTTCGAAAACAACGAAGACATGTTGAATGACTGGGAGACGTTCCAGGAGGAACTTAAGCAGACGTTTGGAGACCGCCAGCGACAAATCTGCTCGGCGGAAGAACAACTGAAGAACCGGGAACAACGACATGGTGAGCCGACACAATCGTACATACAGAATGTTTTGGCTCTGTGTAACATAGTCAATTCGAACATGACTGAGGCGGACAAAATCACGCACCTGATGAACGTAATTGCACAAAATATGTACCAAGCTCTTCTAATAAAAGACGTCGCTACGACAGAAGAGTTCATCAAGTGGTGCCAGCGTATTGAAGAGATGAAACAAAGGATGGTTGGACGCAAGAAGTATCACAGACTCCCAAATGTAGTCCCTATGGCCGTTGTGGAAGACCAGCATGACTTCGCTTCTCTCATACGACAAATCGTGAGAGAAGAATTACAACAGTGCATGGCAGCCGGGACTGTAAGACCGAGCGAGCATCAGATTATGGCCATAGATGTGAGCCCTATAAGTCACGAGGGAGCCGACGCCGCTGAGGACGAGGAATTTCAACAATAGCTCCTGTCTGCCCCGTCAATCGCACCCGACGTGAACAATGGCGTCGCCCTGCTATGACTTACGCTGCAGCCGCCAAACGGCAGCCTGTGAACCGGCCGCCGCGACCACAGCCAACTCCCCCGGTAACTATGACACCTCGCAGAAGAACAGACGTCTGGAGGACAGAAGACAACATACCACTGTGTTTCCACTGTGGACGCCCCGTCGTACGCTACTGCAGAGAGAGGAGGCGAGTGTTCGATGATTATTTTGCCGCAAGACGTCATCCGTCGGAGCAGTTCTATCCCAGGCAGTCACCTGCTGATGAGTTCAGTCGTCCTATGGGAAGAAGCCCTAGACGAGGTCGCTCCCCGACGCGCCGCAGCCGTTCACCGTCGCCGTACAGAGGTATCAGCCGCTCCCCTAGCCGCATCGCTCAGGAAAACTAAGCCAGGCGACCATCTACGGAGGTGAGGCCGCCGCAGATGAAAATCCTCCATGGACGACAGTCTCTAAGATGTCGAGAAATCTCATCGACGTTATAATCGACGGCCAACCTGTCCGAGCACTTGTTGATTCAGGAGCCTCTTTTTCTGTATTATCGAATAATTACCGCCGCACACTAAAGAAGACAATGTTCTGTGATACGGGGACTACTGTGCTGAAGGTCGCGAATGGAAAGTACGTCCATCCAGCAGGAACTTGTGTCGCAAGAATAACCATCAACAACAGGACGCAGCCGTTTGAATTTGTCGTGTTAACAGAATGTAGGCACAATGTCATCCTCGGATGGGACTTCCTTCAGGCATCCCAAGCTATCATTGACTGTGGAAGATCTGAGCTGCAAATTGAAGAAGTTGTTCCGCCGGATACACGTAATACAGAATTTTCTGGGAAGTTATTCGTCGTTGACAATGTGACGATACCGCCGTTGACAATGAGAAGAGTAGCAGTCACAAACACAGATGACTGGTTAAGTTGTGAAGTTCTTGTTGATAGTAAAAGTTTATCAGGCTCACAAAACGAATTTACATACCAGCGGCTATTATAAGCATTACCGGAGGTCGAGGAGAGATTTTGATCACTAATTGTCACGGACAGTCGCAACTTATCCCCAAGGGAATGTGTATCGGGACAGCTGAACCAATCCAGGACGGTGAGCTCAACATCATCAATGAAGACCGATGCCCTGCTGTTAGTACAGACAACACGCTAGAGGAAACAAACGTGGAACTGCCGATAGGGCCTGGACTGACCACGGAACAACGCCAGCGGGTATTAGGTATACTACGCCAATTTTCGGGTGCATTCACACCTCAGCAGGGGAAAAGTCAGACGAAACGGCCCACGATAAAGCACCGGATCAATACTGGGGATCATCCGCCAATTAGCCAGCGTTCATATAGAGTGTCGCCAGCTGAAAGGCGGATAATTCGGGAGGATTGATTCGATTTGATTTGATTTTTTCAGGTAAGCCAAAACAGTGTTGGTCCAACCCGCCACTGCCCGCACCGAAACTGATTTTCTTGTGCGGTATCACTCCCTGTATGTCTAGTAAAGCAACCAATGCCCTTGAACAGTGCAAGGAGTCCCTTTACCAGTTCTTTATTAGACACAATTGTTTCAGGTCTGGTTGTCACAAATGTTCTGTGCCTTTTACTCTCCAGTGCAATGCATTCGAAGATCAGATGTGATGCAGTTTCATCACCGTCATCACAGAGCCTACATTTAGGGTCCTCTTCTGTTTTTCCCATTGTATGTAGGTGTTTTTTGAAATTCCCATGGCCTGTCAGCAACCCAACCATGAATCTAATCTCTCTCTTGTTCAGACCCAGGATTGCAGAGCTTCTTTTAAAACATGGCTTTGGCATCATTACCTTGCCATGTTTTTGTTGATGGACTTTGGTCCAATATGCTACGTGCTGTCTTCTGAGCCAGTTACGTAGCTCCAATTTTATCATTGCCTTGGTGATTATCAGGACAGGTTCCGGTCCAATAAATGGAGTCTCTGCCCCCATCCTGGCTAATCTGTCGGCATGTTCATTGCCACTGGTCCCCGAGTGGCCAGGGACCCACAATAGGTTTACTCTACTGCTCTTCCCTAGCTCCACTAGAACCCTGTGACATTCTGCAACAATTTTAGACCTTGTTGCAGGAGCTGCCAGGGTTCTCAGGGCTGCCTGGCTGTCTGAATAGATGTAGATGCTACAATCTTTGTAGCACCTACGCAAATTCTCCTCCACACACACCCTGATGGCAGTGATTTCCGCCTGGAATACTGAGGCCACTTTTCCTAGAGAGATGACGCCCTCCAGTCTTGGCTGCACCCCATATACCTCAACCCCAACACCTTGGTCTGATTTTGACCCGTCTGTGAACCAGACAATATCCCCCGTACAGTCTCGAACTATTTTCTCCCACTGCTCCCTAATTTCAATTGTTATATTGAAAGGCTTGTTGAAGCAGTATGGGGTTATAATATAATCGGCTGGCATTTCCCCAACGTTTCCTATATTTACCTCACTCACTATTTTAGTGTGTGATTCTGGATATCCCAAAGAGTTCCAGTTGTTACCAGATTTGAGTCTGTATGCAGCAGCTGCTGTCTCCATCTTCACCCAAAGGTGTAATGGGGGCATATCCAGCATGGTTTCCATCCCAACAGTTGGTGTGCTGCTAATTCCACCTGTTATCGCTAAGCAGGCTAATCTCTGCACCTTACCAAGCTCCTTAGCAGCAACCTGCTGTTCTACCTTCTTCCACCACACGACCGCCCCATAGGTGATCCTGGGTCTAATCACTGTGGTGTATATCCAGTGCATACCCTTGGGGCTTAGGCCCCAATTTTTGCCATAAGCTCTCCTGGTACTCACAAGCGTACCTTTTGCCTTGGAGCAAATATTCCTGATGTGAGGGGTCCATGTCAGTTTCTCATCTAGGGTAAACCCTAGATATTTCACTGTCCCCTTCACAGGTAGCGCTTCATTGAAAAGCTTTAGTTTCCAAATTGATTGTTGTATATGCTTCTTTGTGAATAGTTCAACAACAGTCTTCTTAGGACTAACCCCCAGATCCTGTATTCTGCACCAGTCTTGCACAATGTCCAGTGCACCTTGTGCCATATTCTTCACTGTGTCAGCAAATTTGCCAAGTATTACTATGACAAGATTATCTGCGTATCCTTGGCAAAAGTACTGCCTAGAGTTTAATTCTCCAATGAGATCATTCACCACTAGATTCCACAATAAAGGGGAAAGAACTCCTCCTTGTGGGCAACTCCTAGTGGTGTTGATTACCATTTTTTCATTCATCATGGTAGCTTCTACATTTCTCCCACTGAGCATGGCCCTAGTCCACCTACATATTGTGGTCCCTAGGTCATGCACCTCTACTGCCCTAACCATGGAATCGAAGGTCGTGTTGCTAAAAGCCCCCTCGTTGTTCAGGAAGATACAGAGGGCTATTTCCTGCAAGTGTAGTGCTTTCTCCACCTTCCCAACGAGTTGGTGGAGAGCTGTCTCATATGATTTACCTAGCTGATATGCATGTTGGTTTGAATGTAGAGGAGCCCTACTTAACCTCCTTCCTCCAACATGCGCATTAACCAGCTTTTCCAATGTCTTAAGAATGAAGGAGGACAGACTGATTGGCCTCATGTCCTTGGCCTTGGTATGATCAATTCGCCCTGGATTTGGAATGAAGACAACCTTCACTGCCCTCCAGGCATTGGGAATGATTCCTGCTGCTAGGATAACCGTGAATAACCTGCATAGGAATCTAGTAAGATTTTCTCCCGTTTGTTGCAGTAGACCTAGAAAGATTCCATCGGGTTGAAATGTTCCCACCGCCCATCGGACCTTACTGAGATCGACACACTCCTTGACCAAATCCCAGTCCTCTTTGAGAATACCTGAGAACCTTTGTCTCTCAGGAATCGCATTCTGGTCTGAGTTATCCCCCAGAGTATATTGAGGAAAGTGAGTCTTGAGGAGCAGTTCCAACGTTTCATGTGCTGTCTTTGTATACTCCCCATCGTCCTTCCTCAATGTTCCTCCTGGATTAGTTGGTACCCTAGTGAGGATTTTATGAAGTCTCGCTTGAGCAGCCATGCCCTCCACTTGCTCACAGAATACCTTCCAGGATGCCACCTTTGCCCGTCTGATGGCAAGGTTGTAATTGACAAGGGCCTCACGATACTTTGCCCATTGTCCTTTGCGCCTCGCAAAGTTAAACAATCTTTGTACCTGTTTCCTTTGCATTTCCAGGTTATTATTCCACCAAGGCACACTCCTATTTGTGCACTTCTTGGTGATTGAGCAGTTGTCCTGGTATGAGGTCACTATAGCAGAGGTTACGGCCTCTGCTACTTCCTCAAACTCTGCTGGAATCCTTATCGAAGTTTTAATTTCTGATAGGCTGAAGTCAAGGTCTTTCCTATATGTCTCCCAGTCCGTTTTCCTGGGGTTCCTATAGGCCGTGGTCTGTCTGGTTCCCATTACAACCTTGAATTTAATATACATGTGATCTGATGAGGATGGCTCCAGGACCACATGCCACTGTTTGACGTAACTTCCCATCATCATGGAACCAAAAGTCATGTCAATTACTTCTTCCCTTCTACTATTCCTGAATGTAGGTTCATCACCCCTATTCAGGATCTCCAAGTTGTTAGATAGGACAAATTCAAGAAGGTGCTCACCTCTACTGTTGGTGTCCTTGCTGCCCCACGATAGATTGTGGGCATTGGCATCATATCCCACCACCAGTTCGTCACCTTGCTGATGGCAGGCTTCCGTCAGTCTCCTCACTTCCAAAGAAGGAAGGTATGCTGAGGCCAAAACAATTTCCCTCGTGATACCTTCCTCACATTGTTGCATCCTGATGGTCACCAGGTCCCTGGAACAAAAATCCATCATTGGTATGAAAGGTATCCCATTTCTAACATAAATGCATGTTCTGGAGTTTTTTAGATTTATGGCATAAATCAGCTTACCTCCAGTACCACCAAGGCCTGATACACCCCCTTTGTATAAATAGGGTTCTTGTATCAGGGTCACATCCACCTCCTGTCTCCTCAGGCGACGGCTCAGTGGCCCATTTACTGTGCTGCAGGTTTATCTGCAGCACTTCCAGTCCCCATCTTGCTGCCATTATTGCCTTTAAGGTCGTTGATTACCCTGAAGCAGACCTGCGAGAACCCTAAAAACAGTTTCAGGCCTTGCTCTCGCAATGCCTTGAGGGACTTCTCTCCGACCTCCACCACCAGGGTTCGTCCTTCCGGAACGACCTTTTGGTTAATTAGCCTCCAATCCTCTGTCGAGACTTTTGGGTTCTGGGCCCTTATTTTCTTGAACAGAGTCTCTGGAGAGACATCCTTAAGGATCTTTGGTACCCATATTGATACCTTTGCGGTCTTCAGGAGTTCGGCTGCAGTCTTGACCAGCAGCTTCGCATCCTCCCTCCCACGGGGATATTATGGGCACCTTGTACTTAAGCCATTCTGCTGAGTGCTGAGTGCTCCCCCTCGCAGACAGAAATGAGTGCACCGCGATCTAGATAGACCCTCCTGAATTTGGGTCTTGGACCAGCGTCCCTCCCAATCTCTTCAAAGAGGGCCATCTGTACGAGCTCCTCCTGCTGCGAGGTGATGCTTACCAGTGGGTATCCTTCTTGGACAACCGCCACTCTAAAGACCGAGACTGCCTCAGCCTTTTAGGATCACGCTTGTCCAGAGAGGAGGGAGTCTTAGATTCCTCCCTAACCCTCTTGCCACCTGTCTTTGATGTCGAGGGGGTCTGTGTATCCCCTTCAACCTGAGGCCTTTTCTTTTTGGGGGTCTTGGGCTCAAGCCCTTTTGATTCCCTCCACTTATGTTTAGGAAGCCATTCTTTTCCTTCCTTTTGCTTCTGTTCCTTGAAAAGTTTCCTCCTCTGAGCCCCAGATAAGGCCTTAATCCTAATCTGGTCCAACTTCTCTGATACAGTTCACACTTCTTGCTCAGGTCTAGACCCTGACTGAGAAGTAGGAGTGCACTCCATCGGTCCTGATCCCGATGTCTGAGTATCTGAGGTCTCAGATTGCCCCTCGGATTCTTTTAAAATAATTTTTTCTTCGTGTTCATCTTAGTCCCACGAGATTTGGGGATTTATATGGTCCACACCACGATAATCCCACGCGGTGCAAGGCAATTTACTCAGGGAGGTCGCCTGGTATTCCGTTCGAGACACATCCACCCATGTGCCACGCACCCCTCAGCATGGGTCGCACCACACCTTGGGTTGGGGGGCAGTTTAACGTCGTGCCCGGGACAGAGTGGAGGAAGTGGAAAAGATGTTGCGAGATGACATTATTCAACCTTCGGAGAGTCCTTGGTCGTCTCCGGTGGTCCTCGTAAGGAAGAAGGATGGCACATGGCGTTTCTGTGTCGACTATCGGCGGCTGAACAGAATCACAAAGAAAGATGTCTACCCATTGCCGCGCATTAACGACACCTTAGACTGCTTGAAAGGAGCTACACACTTCTCAACTATGGACATGCAGACAGGTTACTGGCAAATCGAGGTTGACGAAGCTGACAGGGAGAAGACGGCTTTTATTACACCTGACGGACTCTATGAATTATGTAATGCTCCAGCCACATTCGAACGCATGATGGACAACTTGCTTCGACACCTTAAGTGGACGACGTGTCTCTGCTATTTAGATGACATTGTCGTTTTCTCGAAAACATTTGAAGACCATCTGAGTCGCCTGTAAACTGTGTTGAAGTGTGTTCAGACTGCCGGCCTCCGCCTCAATCGAAAGAAGTGCCTCTTCGTCGCCAAAGAGATAAAAATCCTGTTGCACCTAGTCAACGGAGATGGTGTCCGTCCTGATCCAGATAAAGTGAGGGCAGTCACAGAATTTCCAACTCCTCAGCACATTCGTGATGTGAGAAGTTTTCTCGGCTGTGCTCATACTACCGACGTTTCATAAAAGGATTTTGTAACAAGGCACGTCCATTACAAGAACTTCTGCAGGGAGACGCCAAATTTTACTGGGATGAGACAAAAGAAAGAGCTTTCCGGGGACTTAAGGAGGCCCTAACTTCCGCACCAGTGCTAGCCTTGTACGACAAGAATGCAGAAACGGAACTTCACAGAGACGCCAGTGTTTATGGGATTGGTGCAGTGCTTGTACAAGTTCAGGAAGGTGCTGAAAAAGTGATAGCCTACGCGTCAAGAGTACTCTCAAAGTCCGAGATAAACTACTCTAAAACTGAAAAAGAATGTCTCGCGGTTATCTTGGCTATCAACAAGTTCCGGCCGTATTTATTCGGCAAACCATTCACCGTCGTGACAGAGCACCATTCTTTGTGTTGGCTGACTAGCTTGAAGGATCCATCAGGTCGACTAGCAAGATGGGCACTAAGATTCCAAGAGTACGATGTCACAGTGGTATTCAAGAACGGGCACAAACACAAGGATGCCGACTGCCTTTCAAGGAATCCATTAGTGGAACACAACAGCATTAATAAAATTTCAGCTCTCACTGAATTAGCTGACGTTACAGCTGAACAGAGGGAAGATCCAGCACTATTAAAAACGATAGAGGTCTTGGAGAAAGGAGAACCAACCAATGGAGAGTTCCAACTTATAAACGGAACATTGTATAAGAGCAACCACGATCCACTGGGCACCAAATGGCTACTTGTTGTTCCAGCTCATCTCCAGCCATCAATTCTCAAATATTTCCACTATGCTCCAATATCCGGTCATCTGGGATAGGTGAAGACCCTAGACAGAATCAGACGCAGGTATTACAGAAAAGGTCTCTACAGATCTGTCAAGCACTATGTGAGTCACTGTAAAGAGTGCCAGCGACGGAAGCATGTGCCGCAATTACCTCCAGGACATCTCGTACCGATTCCGCCGACAGCAGCTCCATTCCGCCGAGTTGGGATCGATCTTTTAGAGAGGTTCCCGAAGTCGACAACCGGTAAACGTTGGATAATAGTCTGCACTGACTACCTCACATGCTACGCTGTCACCAAACCTGTGCCGACTGCAGAAGCTCCAGAGATCGCAAAATTCCTTGTAGAAGACATTATTTTGAAGCATGGAGCACCACGTGTCATGATATCTGATCGTGGAAAAGTATTCCAGTCAAAACTAGTATCAGAGGTAATGTCGCGGTGCAACATTGTCCACAGAATGACAACTGCATACCATCCTCAGACAAATGGTCTTATGGAACGTTTTAACAAGACGTTAGGCGACATGCTGTCGATGTATGTCGATGTTGAGCAGAAGGATTGGGATACAATTCTGCCACTCGTGACATTTGCTTACAATTCCGCAAGATAAAACACCACAGGCTTCACTCCGTTTTTCCTGCTCCATGGCTGTGAAGCTTAGACGACAATGGATACGCTGTTCCCGTTGCAACCGGACGACACTCAGGATGACTATCTTAAACAGCTCATCACCATGGTCGAAGAAGCAAGAAAGCTGACTCGCATACGGACACTGGACGCCCAGGAGAAGGACCGTCAGTGGTATAACGACAAGCACCGACCTGTTGTGTACAGCCCAGGAGACCTGTATGGATTTTTACCCCTGTACGGAAGGTTGGACTGACAGAAATGTTATTGAAACGATACTTTGTCTATATCGTGTCATACGCCGACTGTCAGACTTCACATACGAAGTTGAGGATTATGAGCCGTCGTCTAAACGTCAAAAACGAAGAGACATTGTTGACGTCCTGCGCGTGAAGCCTTACAACGATCCTGAAGAGCAGGTAGACGACAATGGCTTCTTGTTCAAGGACTTTAAGGATGGTAATGTTCCTGATGAAGCCACGACAGGAACATCTGTCGCCGATAATCGTGGAGAAGGGAAGGATTCTCTTGAACTGTCATACAGAGGACCCATGACACGGTCAAGATCCAGGACATTGCAGCTGGCTCCACAGGGATCATAACAGAGGGTCGCTGTTTCTCCAGTAGTGGGAGCAATGCCTCGAGAGACCCCAAACAGCGACTGCCGGCGTGGCGTAGGGGATAGCGTCACAGACTCCGGTGCAGAAGGTCGCCGGTTCAATCCAGCCCACCAGCAAAATTCTATTTCCTTGTAATTAACAATTCCAGAAGGTTCTACAACTTTCTTATGTTCACTTGTAAATTCTACTTGTTTCTTATGTTAACTGTTCTTCTAATTTCTGGTAAATTCTGTCTGTGTATAAATAGCAGAGCACTCTGCCTGAGAGGCAGTCAGTGCTGCGTGTATGTTAAGGTCGTAATAAACGTGTTTTCAGTATAAGTCCGGTGTTTAGTTTCCTTCGAAGTCAATCCTGTTTCCATTTCTATGCGACAATAGTAATTCTGTCAGATACAGCAAAGGACCTGGAAGAGCAATTGAACGGAATGGAAAGTGTGCTGAAAGGTGCATATAAGATGAACATTAACAAGAGCAAAACCAGAGTAATGGAGTGCAGTCTAAAAAATCAGGTGATGCTACAGGAATTAGATTAGGTAACGAAGCAATAAAGGAGGAAGATGAGTTTCGTTACTTGGGCAGTAAAATAACAAATGATTGTCGCAGTACAGAGGATATAAAATGCAGAATGGGAATGGGTAGAAAAACGTTCTTGAAAAGGAGAAATTTGTTAACGTCGAATATTGATTTAAGCCCAAGGAAGTCCTTTCTGAAGGCATTATTATGGAGTGTTGCCTTGTATGGGAGTGAGACATGGACGATAAACAGTGCGGACAGGAAGAGGATTGAGGCTTTTCGAAATGTGGTGCTACAGAAGAATACTGAAGATTAGGTGGGTGGATCACGTACCTAATGAGAAGGTACTGAACAGAATTGGGGAGAAAAGAAATTTCTGGCATACCTTGACTAAAAGAAGGGATAGATTGGTAGGACACATTCTTAGACATAAAGGAATTATGAATTTAGCGTTAGAGGGAAGTGTGTGGGGTAAAAACCGCAGAGGAAGACCAAGAGATGGATACAGTAAGCAGATTCAGACAGATGTAGGTTGCCGTTCTTATGTGGAGATGAAGAGGCTTGCTCAGGATATGGTATTGTGGAGAGCTGCATCAAACCAGTCTCCGGACTGAAGACCACAACAACAACAGATTCATACAAAAATTTTGGTATTGAGCCTGTCTTTTTTTAGAAACCTTGAGAATGAGAAAGTGAAATATCAATTTTTTTGTCGCAATATATTTCAGGACTGTCTACTGTATTTTGAATGAATTGTTATGTATTAATAAGTAGCTTAGTATCATGATGATGTGTTCTTACACTGTCCGAACTACTAGCAAGTGAATTACGTGCACTCCATGAATATGGTTAAAGAAAAATTGCAAATAATTCTGCAAAAGTACCATTTCCTGCTTCTGTTATGTCGAACTGTTTTTCCTTAGATTATTACGTTGTTTAGGTTACCAGTTCACACAATACCTACTGGTCATTTGGAAGAAGAATTTCAATGAACACGCCAGTTTTAGTCTGATTTTCATCACTAGCATAATTGGAGCATGAGCATATAAATTTTTATATGAAGGCACCTTATAACTAAGCATTAATATAGGTAAGAAGTTAGAATGAGTTTTAGGAAACTGTTTATGTTTGACAATGCATGTGTGGTGCATGCTTTCAACTTTTGACAATAACTACTAGTATAGTAGTTCTTAACATTTAAATTACTTATGCATCATTGAGTGTCTTGGTGTAGTTATGTTCAAACTCAATTGATTTCTTTGTTTTGTAAAGTCTTATAATAGTATAACATAGCCTGGAAACATGTTATAAATCATCACACGTTCTTTATAATAAAGAAAGTTACCTTCAAAAAGTGAAGGTTCTATTATGATACAATGGTTATTTTATTTTCAAAAATAAAATTTAACAATCATCTCATCATTAATTATACTAATTGTCGTATACATCCAGTAACATTCTTAGTTTCTCACAAATACAGATATTCCTTTACTTCGTGTTTAGAGAAATGTAACAGTGCTTCCTTTTTATTTAGACGCGATCCTCTGTGTAGAAGACTGTTCGTTAAATTTTACAATAAATATATGGTAATTATTTTTGAAAAAATCATGGAATAACAGTAATCATAATGGTTAATGCGAACAATTGTCAGATTAAATCGCAGATTTAATTCTTGGTAACCAGTTTCGGTCACTTAAATGGCTATCTTCAGACCACAACAACAATAGTTTTGGGCACTAAACACAATTGGTGGGCAACACTATGATTGTTGTGGTGAGAAGGTGGCCGAAACACGTTACCAAAAACTAAAATTTGGAATCTAGACAGACTTTTCTATGAATCAATATAGTGCAGATGAGAAATAAACTCTTCTAAATACGAAATTGTTAGGTTACCTTGTATACATGCAGAAAGGCTAATCGATACGAATCAACAAGCAATAAAAATTAAAAATACCATCTTGTGAAGTTCAAGAGTAGCATTATTGACATATTTACCTGGCCCCTGTGTCCGATAGTTGATTTTCTGCAAAAGTGTCCTTCAAATGAAGCGTGCGTGAATGAGAGGTCAATTATTCAGTGGCAGACGCGCAATCCTACGCGCCACATTAGCTTTTTTCACGACGTTCTGCTACGGGTGCAGCTGCAGACTTCAAAGCCGACTGGCTGGAAATTTCACACAGAATAAACTCGCTTCTGCGTCGCCCCTGAGAACTCGTTAAGAACTTTATCGAGCGTCCTCGTAAAGGTGCCACTCAGAAATTTGCGCCGATATCGTAAATAGCATGATTTATGCCTCCGTTTAAAGGTGTCCTTTTACGACTTAAATGCAGAAGCTGTTATGATAACTATTTAACGAGCTACTGCTTCGCTGGTTTTAAGATTCGTTGTCACAAAAGACATTTAAAGAACTACTTTCAACATTCTTTCCATTGTAATAGGCGTTTATGCTTTTTTACACTGCTAGGAAAATGCTTTATTTATTTATTTAAAGTGAGCTCATTTCGGCTGTTATTGCCATCATTAGGTTTTCTGTAATACAAATGAGGCAATTTATAATTTGTAACTTCAGTTCGATAAGCTGTCACATAATGTTCTAAGGCTGTTAACAAATTACATTTAATGTCATTCTTATTTCTGTCCTTTCTGCTTCAGATGTTATCGATTTTATGCAATTATGATTGGCTCAGTAAAAATGACTGCTATAGTCAAAGTGTTTCAATTCAGTGACATTATATGTTTACTTAGTTACTCAGAGATTATTGTAGTTATCACTTAATTTATTTTCCTTGATATTACAACTTGGTGAGTCATGTTTATGTTGTTACTATGTAGTGACAACATCACCAATCAAAGTTACAATATCAAGGAAAATAGCTGATAACTATAATATTCTCTGGGTAACTATGTAAACATATACTGTCGTTGAGTGACATTATAGTGAGATTTAGTCTGCCATGAAATATTTAAGTCGCAGTCTACAACATAAAACGAACGTTATTAAGAATAATATTAAATATAATAAAATAGATATATCAATGTAATGCGCTTTGCTGGGTCCATGTTTTGAGTTTCTGTGGTGGATTCTATGTTCTGACGCAAGAATATTACTACCTCAATGAAAAGCACAACAAGAAAGTAAAACAAAGTTTTTTGACTGAATACGGAAATAACGTGGTGCGACTTTTAAGATAGGTAGCGTTGTGCAATGCTGCCCATTTACTTCTTCAAGCGAGATGGTCCTTTCTGAGAACCGCCACGCAAGCCGTACATGCTGCGTCAATTGTGCAACGATGGAGGTTGCGATGCTCACGTGAGCATTTTCACATCCATGGAGCAGGTTTTGGTCGTCCACACAGCACAGGTGTCATAGGAGATCATCGTGTCGTATGGCAGGTCGTACAGCAACCACAGCACAGATAATGGAGTTTGTGATCCCAAAGGTGTCAACACCAACTGCTGCCAATCGGTAGTAGCAGTGGGGGTATAGGCACACACGCCTCTAGCCGTTTTTCCAGTCACGCCGTAGCTACGACGACCACGATTTTGTATCAATTCTTCTAGTTTTTTTGGACCATCAGTCTCGGAAACGATAATAGTAATTATTTGCTTCGAATTCAAAACTATCTGAATACTGCCCTCTTCCTTTCCTACAACATTGAGTGGTGAATTATATGTGGAGGATGCTGGTTCAATGACTGCATCGTCCATCATTTTTGTGATTTCAAAATAAACTAACCGTCTGTCAGTTAAAGTGATTGTGTACGGTGGGACACAAAATAGTTTATGCTCTTTAACTTCAAATTTATATTGAAAATTGTTGATACTACCTGTTTTTCGTGCAAACACCTCAGCTTTATCGCTTAAAATCTTTCTTAAATCCGCTCTTTCCTGCTCCTAAATATCGTTTAATTTTTTTACCTTATCTTCGATTTCTCTATAAATTTCGTGGACGTTGTAAGTGAATATTCGACAATTCACAATATTTCGAATGATAAAAAATCTAACAAACAGCCACAATCGATTCGTCTATCTCATGAAAGAACTTGATTTCAGATACACGGACAAAATTGTCGGCTACGCCACGAAGAGTAGCATAATTATCAAGTAAGAATTGTAATATTATTTTCGATAAATACTGTGATTCTTTCTTCTCTATACGAACCTGCATCTGTTCTTTCAAAGATTCCATTAGGCTCAATAAACACGGTCAATTCAAAAAATTATTTACAGCAGAAATTGGACTTAGACAAATGTTTTTCAAGGGTTTGTTAACTTCAATTCATAATTTAAATTCAGAGATCATTTATTACTGACTTTCTAAAAAAAGGAATAATACAATATATTCTTAATTTTTATATTAATTATTACACTGGCTCCCAAATGACAGGACGAGAAGCCACAACATTTTTGTAATACCGGTGCAATTTTTGTTTCATGTCACAAATGTTGCAGACGGGGACCCGTAAACTGGAATGCACTGATAACATCCTGTGCTGCCAACCTATGACACTGCATGTACTGAATGCTGACTGGACAAGAGGTATTGAAAATTATAGGATTGTTGACAGACTGTGTTATAGTCTCACGTGCAGAGTAAGCAAATCTGACCGTATTTATGAAATTTAATTACTGCTTTTGATTTTCAATTAAGGAAAATAATTTTTCCACTGCTGTTACAATAATTGGAAACTGTAAGGCACAGAGGCGAAAACACATTCAGCCGCACAGTCATTTTTTCCATCTTTACCTAGTTTTGGTCAGTGTTGTAGACTTTGGTGTAGTATTTATGAAGTGAATTGTGCAACTCCGTCTGACGTGGTTAGGAATATGATTACGCGCAACCAAGCCAGAGCCATGAATCGTGAGGAAAACATAAACGAAACTGAAATGTCTTCTGAATCAGTGAATATAGAGGTGGCTGAAGCTGTACGTTCCGATGAACCAGCAACGCCAGTAACCACAATAGTTCAATATAGGCTATCTGCAGCAACCACTATCACAATGGCTACTAATATTCCGGATGGACCCACTTTCAAATATTTTGAATTTGATGGAACATCACAGTTTGAATCTCAAATGAGCACTCAGTTTAAATTGTTCTCTGAACAACAGGTCTCTTTGCAAGACAGTTTAGAAAACACACTGCAGAGAAAACTTGAGCACCGACAAAAAGATTTACAGAACACCATCGAACAAAAATTCTTACAACACCAAGAAGAAATTAAAGCTGACCTTCAGAGCCAATATACAGATTTTAATAATTGATTTATACAGTTACAATCACAGCAGGAAGCAATAAAATTACAGCTTGAGGAACGAAACAGACATTGGGAATACACCATAGACGAACGCCTACAGAACAGTCTAGAAAAGCTACAAAGAGAACGAAACCAACATGTGCAGTCAGCTGTAGATCAAATCCAACAAATTTACTGTAGGGTACCACAAACATTACCAACTGTAGAAGCGAATTTACAAACTTTGCAATCAGCTCAGACAGGATTAGAGTCGACTGTATCCCATTTGGCTGATCGGATACAGAAAGTTAACCTGGAGAGGGAAAATGTTATTCAAGAGAAATTCAGAGAACATGAACAGGTAGTAGTTGACAGATTTAACAAATGGATCTCGGACAAGAACCATCAGATCTCGGAAACTTTAGAGGTAGAATTGCCAAAAGTGATAAAGCAAATTAGCGAACAGATAGTCGGTGTGAAGACAGAAAATACATCAAGCATGAGAAATGAAATCGACGCAATACGACAAGAATTAGCTAATGTCAAGCGTCAGGTATTAGAGATTAGATCGAGATGTATAGATACTTCCAAATTTGACTTATCAGACAGCTCGCATGAAGGTGAACGAGATCAGGATAAGCGAATAGTGTCACGTGGACCTGTGTGATCCGCAGCTGATAACCTGATTCGCAATAAGTCTTTTCAAACTTTTTCCCCGGGTAAAAAGGAGCCACATCGCGTGGGTTTCATTAAGGGGATAAAGTCGGCTTTACCGTCTAATTGGACTGATAGAGAAAAAAATTGTCTTTACCGCCGCGTACATTCACGGAGATGAAACCGATTGGGCCTCGGAAGCGGGCGAAAAGATTAAAACATTTGCACAGTTTGAAAGAGCGTTCCTGGAAAAAATCTGGAGTGAAAGTATGCAAGAGAAAACAATAGATATCATGCACAACCCTAAACCATTTTCGTTTAAAAAGGGCTATCTTAGAAAATATTATGAATCATATATAGAGAAGACCCGGCATTTAGACGATCCACTGCCTCTGAAAGAAGTAATTCGACTTAGAATGAGCAAACTGCCTTTCCCGCTTAAAAAGGAGCTCATGTACGCACCTTTTAATGATTTAGACAAATTTATGCGGACCCTTGACCGAATGGATATGCTGCACAACGAAGAGGGCCGTACACAGGGAAATAATGACGACTGTTCGAACGGTAATGACAACCAAAACCGTTCGAACAGCGGAGGACAGGTGCAGTTATACCAACATAACTCACAACAGCACAATAATCCGAATAACCATAACAATAACAACAGAAACAATTCCGGACTTCAATTTAACAGACACGACAGGAATTGAAAACGATTTCATCCCGGATACAACGGAAATCGCAATAATAATAGTAATTGGAATAACAACAACCGATCCAACAATCAGAATTACGGTAGCGGCGCGCAGCCCTCAAGCCAGCCCGGACCAAGCTATTACCAACCTAATAACCAGTATCGGCAGTGGGGGAAATGAAATTCAGGACCAACCAGTACAAATGATAAGGGTTCAAGGTACATCGATCGCCGATAGTCAAACGCCCGATTCGAACGCAACTTCGCATAGTTGAGTAATGAATGTGGATATAACCCCAAATATCGACAACTGGCAAGTGGAAAACTAAACACGGCCAGGGTGGGCCTCTGAACTTTGGCCGTGGAAGGGCACGGGGGCCAGACTGATTACAATGACAGCAAACAGAATAGTATACCAAACCAGGCTTTAAACAGAAATACACCTCACATCAGACTGGTTCGATACAATGACGGTCAACATATAACTGAGCAAACAGGAAGTGTACGAACCAAACTAATGAAGAAATACAGGGCATTATTCAAGTCAACATGTATGGTATCGATGTAGAAGTATTGATTGACACAGGGGCATCAATAAGTGTAATTAACGATAATTTGATCAAGGCCATTAGGGAAAAAACCAAGCTGCCTACATTGTCAATTAGCAACTGTAGGGTGACAGGTGCAATCAGTGCTCAGGCTCAGTTGGTTAGGGAACAAGTATTGATAGTGTTTAACGCAGGAATTGAAGAATACACACACCCATTCCAAATGATAAAAAACCTGTCAATTACATGCATATTGGGGCTAGACTTTCTAAGGAAAAACCAAGCAACCCTCGATTTTTTTTAGGGGCGTCTGTTACTTTATACAGGATGGTAAGGAGAATGTTGTTCAGCTAAACAAGACCTTAGCTAACCATGATATATATTGCAGGAAGATTGCTTCAATAGACAGTATTTCAATGGAAGAGCCCTTGATTCACAAATGAGATTGTATAATATAGAGAGTAGGCTAACTTCATCTACTTTTTACACAGACCTGAATACAGAAATTTTCTCTTTACCAGTAGCAGAAGTATTAAATAGTCATCAAATGTTCAAAAGTTTGTAAATCTTATGGGACTTAACTACGGGGTCATCAGTCCCTAAACTTACAAACTACTTATGAACTACTTACGAACTAGGACGGCACAAATATCCATGCCCGAGGGGGGATTCGAACTCCCGACCGTAGTGGCCGTGCAGACCGTGACTGAAGCGCCTCAGTCCCCTCGGCCACCGCGGCCGGCTAAATAGTCATCAGCAAGATCAGTTGAATAATTTATTACTAAGGTACGAATTAGTCTTTGTAGCTCGGCCTGAAGTAATAAATGGATATAATTATCGTGTGGATGTATACCACCACCAAGTGTATGTCCAAATACTTATGCCATTCCGTGGTCGAAGCGTGAGGCTGTATCCAATGAAATTAACCGAATGATGGACTGGGAATAATAGAAACTTCATTATCGCCCTACTTTAATCCACTACTCCCGGTGGGTAAGGCAGACAATAGTGTCCGACTCGTACTTGAAGCCAGAGAAATGAATAAAATCATTGTTCCAGTTCGAATACACCCTGAGAGCATTGAAGAACTAATTCAGAGATACTACGGAGTATACTATCTTTCTACTCTTGATTTAAGAAGTTCATACTGGCAATTTAGATTGCATGAAGATAGCCGCAAGTACACTTCTTTCATATTCGCTGGAAGATATTATCATTTCAAGGTGCTACCCATTGGATTAAACGTCAGTGCTGGTGAATTTATAACTGCATTATACTATGTTTTAGTACCTGATCTTCTTTCAAAGGTAATTCTGTATGTTGATGAACTTCTGATAACCACAGAAACCTGGGAGGAACATTTGGACTTAATCAATAGAGTTTTAGAAAAATTTGAATCGCATGGTGTCACTGTCAATCTACAAAAGTCAAAATTTGGCCGAACGTCATTCAAGTTCTTAGGCCACATCATATCGTACGAAAGGATGCGACCTGACCCGGAGAAATTAGAGGCTATTAAGAACATCCCGATACCCACGAACAAAAAACAGTTAAAATCGTTCCTTGGAGGGATTTCGTCCTTTCGCCGGTTCCTAGCCAAACCTGTACTAAATAGTGAGTCACTGTTAAATTTACTTAGAAAGAATCAGCCCTGGATCTGGCATTGCAATGTAAAGAAGACTTTAACAATATTAAACAAGTTTATTGGATTCACCAATTCTTGCACATCCCGATATGAAAGAAAATTTCTGTCTGACAAAAGACGCCTCTAATTATGGTTTGAGAGCGTGTCTGCTTCAAAATATAAACAATGAAATCAGGATATTAGGTTTTGCCAGCAAAGTTCTTACCTCCTGTGAGCGTTCATATTCTACAACAGAACTTGAAGCATTAGCATAAGTAAGGTCTTTAAAGAAATTTCACTTCTACGTTTTCGGCAAACATGTGAATATTTACTGTGATCATCAGGCATTCAGTTTCCCCTTAATATGCAAACTAGTACACGAACGCCTCGCAAGATGGGTCTTGTCGATTCAGGAATACAGTTTTGACATAATCTATATTAAAGGGCAAGACAATGCAGTGGCTGATATGCTTTCACGTCTACCACAGGGATTACCAAATTACACGAAAGTAATAGACCATCACTTGGACTTCAAAATTATGATAATGGAAGACGAAGAAAATACGAAGAAATTTCTTACACTCTGCAACAATATAGTTAGGCTTCAGGAACAAGACCAGCGATGGACTGAAATTAGACAGAAGCTTTTAACAGAAAACAATCAAAATCTCCCACAACATTTTCGGCTCAACAATCAAATATTTTATTACAGACCACATCTAGACTCCGGGGAATGGAAACTGTGTATACGGAAAGAGAGCTTGTAAACTTACTCACAAAGTATGGGGTCACTTTGGTACCAGAAAATGTACGGATAAATTACAACAATATTTTTATTTTCCAAACCTCCCGAAATATGTTGCTAAAGATCTTAATGCATGCAGCTGATGCCAAAGGACTAAGCACCTGAACTAAACCAATCTTTCAGAACTTCATCCCATAATTCCAGATAAACCTCTGAGAATAGTCAGCCTTGAGGTCAGTGGCCCATATCCGAAATCTCGTGCAGGAGTCAAATACCTCTTGGGAATAATAGACATTTTTACAAAATATTTAAAGTTATATGACATCAAGTCTACTTCAGCTAAAGCTATTGTAAAGAAGCTTGTGCAGGATTACCTACCTTCAATAGGAAAACCCACAGCTATAGTAACCGACAATGCCTCATACTTCACTGGAAATGTGTGGGAAGAATTTATCCAGCAAAATAATATACAACACATACTGATCAGCAGATTTCATCCCAGTGCTAATCCTATAGAAAGAAACTTCAGAGACTTTAACCGTTTTGTGAGAACTTATGTAGCCCATAAACAAACTAAGTGGTTCAATTTAATTAGTCCATACCAATAGACAGTTAACAACTTGCCATATACCACCACCAACTTCACACCCACTGAGCTGTTATTAAATAAGCAGGAAGACAATGAATGGGTTAAAGCAATTCCGAAGAATCCATCTACTGTTATGCCTCATCAGGAAAAACTGGACCGAGCACATGAAAACCTCCAACATAAAGCCAGGTTAAGGATGGATGGATGGATGATTTAGGGTTTAACGTCCCGTCGACAGCTTGGCCATTAGAGACGGAGCTAACGCTCGGAGTTTTTGGGTTAGGATGAGGAAGGAAATCGGCCGTGCCCTTTGAAAGGAACCATCCCGGCATATGCCTGGAGTGATTTAGGGAAATCACGGAAAACCTAAATCTGGATGGCCGGAGGTGGATTTGAACCACCATCCTCCCGAATGCGAGTCCAGTGCGTTACCACTGCGCCACCTCGCTCGGTCCAGGTTAAGGAAAATGAAGTTCGATTCCCACCTCAAGAAAATCCAGAGGTTCCAGCTTGGAGAAAATGTTCTTTTGAGGAATCATCACAAATCATCTCTACTTAAGAAGCTTAAAAGTAAATGGCAACACCTATATATTCGTGATCACTAACATACCTCATTCAGGGTGTTATTTTCTAAGTTATCCTAAATCTCTGAGACCGAGAGGATTATACACTCACTCAGATTAAAGAAAATATTATATGAAGAGTAACAATTAATTGTGAAAGGGACAAAAGTAGCAGGAAGAAAGAAGAAGAAGAGAAATTCAGAATTTACTTACAGGATTTTGGAAGAAGAAAAGCCATGAAGAAGAGAATTTTCATCACAATTGAGTGAGAAAAGAAATGTCACAAATGTCAATCAGTGCCTACACTCAGATTCAGTGCAAACAAAATCTGATGTGGGACTGTTCGTAGATTTGAATGACAAATAGTGCAACACAAGTATTGATTTTTGGTAAGACGCACTGATAAATAATTATTCAGGAACTTTGATAAAATGTTCACAGGTTTTGGTATTAACATTTGTCACTCCAATTTTTTTCCCAATACATCGAAACACTTTAAAAACCAGTGTTTGTTGCTTTAATATGTGGCGGGCAAAGACATATTTTACATTACATAAGACTGATTCTATTTTTTCGATCTGTTTATTGCAACACATCTGCAAAAACTAAACCAAGCTTATACCGTTTGCCGGAATAGATGGCAGGCAAGGGTGGAAACCAAGAACCTGTAACCCATCTACCAGCAGTAGTATTGAGACAAGCCACACCTGTTCTCAGTCATCGCTGCTGGCCAGCCAATGAAAGCTGCAATACCTCCTGTCCCATGTGTTATCAATGCATGTGCTGTTTAAAGTGCAGTACTGAGTCAATTTCAGTGCGTCGAAATTCTGCATCGTCAGAACATGAGCTGTAAAAAAAAAAAAAAAAAAAAAAAAAAAAAAAAAAAAAAAAAAAAAAAAGTTAATTTCTGTTTCCGTATATGTTCAAAGTTTGTACTACATATTTTGTCACATCATTACACCAAAATAAACATAATGTGCTATATTTTGAGCACCTACACAGAGAGGAGAAGATTAAGCGCTCTCGTGTGGTTATTTTTCGTTTTTTTTTTTTTTTTTTTTTTTTTTTTTTTTTTTTTTTTTTTTTTTTTTTTTTTTTTTCTCCTACGAGCTATGCCCGAATGGGGGAGCAAGGGACTTATCCAGGAGATTGGGAATCTTCTCTTTTCACATCTATGTAACATCAAAACCAATACAATATTTTATACACTCGATGTAAATCAAATGTCAGATAATTAATTTTTTTAACAGTTATTGGTTACTTATAATATTCAGGCACTTGTGTATACCATTAGTCACTGATTAACATTTTTTAATGATCACACTGATTTGCCATGTTTTAAAAAAAACTTTAAACAGAGCTTTTAAATAATATTTTGAAATCAGAAAACTCTGAATATTTGTTAATCGAGGCTGAAGACTTAAATTTTTTTAATAATATTTGTGAAAGTATTAACATTTTTTAATAGAATGAATGACAATTCTTAGAAAATGTACTGTGCATACATTGAGTTTGTGGACTAATAATGTGTGTGACTGTGGAAAATTGTACTTCTTAGAGCACGTAAGGCTCCAGAACTCCAATTTTGGCGGCCATATAATACCCACACACTGTGGAACAGACCTAAAAGCTAATTTGTCTGGATAAATTAAATATTATGCGAACTCGGTAATTCAACATTTTTCTTGATATAAAAAAATTAGTAACAACAACATTATGCATTAATTTGCCATTTAATCAGAAATAATAAATAAATAGTGTAGTAAAGACTGTACATGTAATACGTAGTGTTACTATTCTTAGGATATAGAAATCCTATGCTCTCATTTAAAAAAAGGCGTTCCGCCATTGTTTTTATTTTGTGCTATTGTTTGTTCCTGATAGTGTCTTGCTGATGTATATCTAAGGTGAGAATACATTTGAGAAGTTATCTTAAAACTGGTGTTTCACAGAACTTATTTAAAAAATATTAGTATGTGTGTCGCCAGAGAAATTAATTGTGACCCAATGAAATATTTCCGAGGTATTGTTCCCGGAACAGTTTTGCGTGTTCTATGAGATTTATAAGAGACTTGGAGTTATTTTATGTGGAAAGGATACTTCATAAAAGACATTTAGTAAACTTTCTTGGACGTTCTAAGTGAATATTCTACAATTCACAATATTTCGAGCGATAAAAAATCGAACAAACAGCCACAATCGATTTCGTCTTTTCTCACGAAAGAATTTGATTCCAGATACACAGAAAAAATCGTCGGCTGAGCCACGAAGTGTAGCATAATCATCAAGTAAGAACTTTAATATTTTCGATAAATACTGTGGTTCTTTTTTCTCTATACGTACTTGCATCTGTTCTTCCAAAGATTCCATTAGGCTCAATGATCGCGGTCGATTCAAATAATTATTTACAGCAGAAATTGGACTTAGACACATATTTTTCATGAGTTTGTTAATTTTAATTCATAATTTGAATTCAGAGATCATTTATTACTTACTTTCTAAAAAAAAGGAATAATACAATATATTCTTAATTTTTTATTAATTATTACAATGTATATCATCATTATTTTCCAGGTGTAATTGCATATACCGCCTTGGCACTTCTTGCTGTAATGACTGAATGAAAAACAAAATCATCAACCCATACAAATCTCTTATCCATGTTGATTATGGCCTTACTTTCACTCAAATAATCGGCGCCAGTAAGCAAATCAACAGTTAACTTAGGTATAATTACAAAATTTGTATGTCTCAAAGCCTTAAGATTGAAATATCACCCAAGTTTGCCGTTCGGCTTGTGCTCATCATTTGGCTAGCGGACCTGTCACTCTAATGTTTCGTATTTTAAATACAGGCAAGTCCTGGTCTGCATTACATCTCTCAAAGAAACTACTCGAAATTGCAGTCAGTTGGCTACCACTGTCCACTGTCAATTACCACATGCACTGTATATTTACCTATCTCCACTTTCAACAACGGTTGAATAGCTTTGATTTCTGCTACCTCCTTTCCTTGTAACAAATCGTCCACGGGATACTTGTGATTTAGTCTATTTATTACAGCTATGTTTTCATTCGCTTCTGTTGTCACAGGATCTAACTTTCGTATTTATTTACGTAGCGAATAATACAAACAACATATCACCTGTCTTCTTATTCCTCTCTGTGGGCTCTCTCTCTGGCCTCCTTTTCCCTAAATTCTCTTTCATACTCAGACTTTATTGTTTCATAATCGTTAGAATTGTATTTCCTACTTTCATTACTTAAACTAGTCTTCAGCGATGAAAGCAGATTCTGCCTACGCACGACTCAATGGTCTTTAGCGCGTACGACATACAACTGGCGAACGCTGCCTTATAGAGCGCATTCGCACACTGGCCCTATCCGATGTCTAATGGGCTGGAGTGTATTGTTGTTGTTGGATGTTCTTGTTGTTGTGGCCTTCAGTACGCAGATTGGTTTGATGCAGCTTTCCACGCTTCTCTACATCTGAGAAGAAGAACGGCAACCGTCATCCTTTTGAATCTGCTTACTGTATTCGTTCCTCTACGATTTTTACGCCACATACTTGCTTCTCATGCAAAGTTGACGATACCTTGATGTGTCAGAACATATCCCAACGACCTATCCCTTTTCTTAGTGAAGATATGGCAAAATTCCTTTTCTCCCCAATTAGCCCTTCCTCGTTTGTCACGTGATCTACCCATCTAATCTTCATCATTTGTCTGTAGCATCACATTTCAAAAGCTTCTATCATGTGAACTTCATCGTCCACGTTTCACTCCCATACAATACTACTCTCCACACAAATGCTTTCAGAAAGGACTCCTTAACATTTAATTTAGTATTGGATGTCAACAAATTGCGCCTCTTCAGAAATGCTTTTCTTCTCATAGCCATTGTGCATTTTATATCTTCTTTACTTTGGCCAACAGAAGTTATTTTGCTACCCAAATAAGAAATCTCGCCGGCCGCAGTGGCCGCGCCAGTCACAGTCTGGGGTTCAAGTCCCCTCTCAGACATGGATGTTTGTGTCGCCTTTGGTATCAGGTAGTTCATGAGTAGTTTGTAAGTATGGGGACTGATGACCCCGCAGATAAGTCTCTTAAGCTTAACAAACATTTTTATTAACAAATCTCAACTATTACCTTTATTGTTTCGTTACCTAATCTAATTCGTTCAACATCACCTGATTTTCGGACACTACATTCCATTACCCCCGTTTTACTCTTCTTATTGTTCATCTTATACTTTCCTTTTCGTTTAATTGCACTTCATAACTATGTCGTCAGCAAAATCGCAAAGCTTTCATTTCTTCTCCCTGAAATTCCTTCCTTCTCCATATTTTTCCTTGCATCCCTTTTTCGCGTGTAATTAGCTGCAACTCGCGTTCAAGTTCGATATTTGTGGAGGGAACGCTGAACAGCGCTCATTTAGTGCAGAACAATGTTATACCGTCCTTGCATCAGGAAGGTGATGTGTTGTTCAAACAGGATTGTGTTCGCGCATGAAACACAACGTGCTGTACAAGACGTGCAGCAACTTACCTGATTGTACAACATCTGGACTTGTCTCCGACGTAGCACCTGTGGTATCTGATGGGCA
This sequence comes from Locusta migratoria, assembly GCA_026315105.1. Classification (NCBI taxonomy): domain Eukaryota; kingdom Metazoa; phylum Arthropoda; class Insecta; order Orthoptera; family Acrididae; genus Locusta; species Locusta migratoria. The sequence continues at coordinate 901,668,729 of CM048744.1, read as the reverse complement.
ACACAGACATACATTACTGACTAGATTGGCAAACTTGCCTCTGTGACTGAAGCCTGACGCCGCCATCTTGCCTCACCTCACGACAAAAGTTCACGTAAGGTACTACTACGATCTTCTGACTCATACGACGTTGTAAGCGGGTCAAATCCCACTATCCAGTCCCTCGTTGATCATTCCGGGGCGGTAATAGAAGAAAGCAAACGGACAGCTGAAGTTCTAAATTTAACCTTTAAGAAATCTTTCGCGCAGGAGGAACGCACAAATATACCATCATTTGATCAACGTACTAATTTAGAAATGGAGGACAAAGTAATAGGTATTTCCGGTGTAGAGAAGCAGCTGACAGAGCTAAGTGCGAATATGTCTCCTGGTCCGGATTGAATACCAGTTTGCTTTTACAAATTGCATTCTGTAGCATTGGCCCCTTACTTAGCTTGCATTTATCGAGAATCTTTAATTCAGCGCAAAGTTCCTAGTGATTGGAAAAAAGCGCAGGTTACACCCGTTTATAAGAAAGGAAAGAGAACTGACCCACATAATTACAAGCCAATATCATTGACTCAGTTTCCTGTAGAATTTTGGAGCATATTCTCAGTTCGAATATAGTAAATTTCCTTTAGACGCAAAGCTTCCTTATCTGAATCAGAACGGGTTTAGGAAACATCGTTCATGTTCAACTCAGCTTGCCCTTTTCTCACATGACATCTTGCGAGCCATGGAGGATGGGCAACAGGTGGATTGTGTTTTTCTCGACTTCAAAAAGGCGTTTGACTCGGTGCCACACTGCATACTGCTAACGAAGATACGAATTTATGGAATAGATTCACAGATTTGTGACTGGCTGGAAGACTTCCTAAGTAATACAACGCAGTCCGTTGTTCTCGACGGCGAGTGTTCATCAGAGACGAGTGTATCTTCAGGCGTGGCCCAACGGTTATAGGACCGCCATTATTTTCTATCTATATAAATGATCCGATGGTCAGAGTAACTTGTAAATTACGGCTGTTTGCTGATGAAGCTGTGATGTATGGGAGGGTGTCGTCTTTAATTAACTGCAATAGCATACAGGATGGCAGACAAAATCTCTAGTTGGTGCGAATAATGGCAGCTAGCTCTCAATGTAGAAAAATGAAAGGTGATGCGCATGAGTAGAAAAAACTATCCCATAATGTTCGAATATAGCATTAGTAGTGAGCTTCTTGATGCTGTCGCGTCGTTCAAATATCTAGGCATGGCATTGCAGAGCGATATTAAATGGAACGAACATGTAAGGACAGTTGCGAGTAAGGCGGACAGCTGACTTCGGTTTATTGGGAGAATATTGGTAAGATGTACTTCACCTGTAAAGGATACCGCGAATAAAACGCTTGTACCACCACGTCTTGAGTATTGCTGAAGTGTTTGGGACCCGCAGAACATCAGTTTAAAGGAAGACACAGAAGCAGTTCAGAGGCGAGCAGCTAGGTTTGTTACTGGTAGGTTCGATCAATGCGCGAGTGCAACGGAAATTCTCCGGACACTCAATAGGGGATCGCTGGAGGAATGACGACGTTCTTTTCGTGAATTTCTGTCGAGAAATTTATAGGGCCGGAATTTGAAACTGAGTGTAGCATGATCTTCCTGTCGCCTTCTTACATTTCGCGTAGTGATCACAAAGACAAGAAAGATTAGGGCTCGTACAGAGGCATATAGGTATTCTTTTTTCCTCGTTCTATTTGGGAGAGGAATAGGAAAACGAAATGGCTAGTAGTGGTACAGTGTACCGTCCGCCACGCACCTTACGATGGATTGCGGAGTTTGTATGTAGATGTAGAATATGATTTTTATTTGAGCTAATACTTCCGCAATAGTTCAATTTTAAAAGATACATTGTCGAATCGTGTTATGCGAAGAACCTGTTACGTATGGTTAAATTTCACTTACCGTTCTGCCTGCCTTACGCAATTATGTTGTCAATAATGTGTCTTTTTCAGTCGCGTGACAACGGAAATGTTTTCCCATGAAATCTTGATTTTACGAGGGCATTTACTTTTAGGCCTATTGAGTGAAAAAGGATACATACAGGAATCTGTCAACCATAGAGTAACAGTAGCATTATTTTTTTACCTCGTCTTGCAAGGTGTACGTATTGTAGAAGGATAAGAGCGGAGAAGCTACAAGACAAGGAAATTAGGAACAAATACATAACAATGATCTCGGAATGGTACCCGTTAGTTGAATGTAATGATCTACAGTCACTGGAAGAGGAATGGTCTAGGTACAGGGACACACTGCTGGAAGCAGCGAGAGAATGTCTTGGAACTGTAGTGTGTAAAGGGAGGAAGAAGCAGACAGCTTGGTGGAATGACACAGTCAAGTCAGCCTGTAAAAACAAAGAGAAGGCATTTCAAAAATGGCTCCATACTAGAAATCAGGCAGACAGAGAAAGTTATATTGAAGAAAGAAATACATCCAAACGGATAATTGCAGACTCCAAGCAGAAATCATGGGAAGACTTTGGAAAAAAGCTAGAAACTATGGGTCAAGCAGCGGGAAAAGCATTTTGGAGCGTAATTAGCAATCTTCGAAAGGAAGGTAAGAAGGAATTAACAAGTGTTTTGGACAGGTCAGGAAAGCTGCTGGTCAATTCTGTGGATGCCTTGAGCAGATGGAGGGAATATTTTGAAGAATTGCTCAAGGTAGGTGAAACGTTCAGTGATGTGTCAGATTTTCAGGTACAAAGGGATAGGAACGACGATGGAAACAGGATCTCATTTGAGGAAGTTGAGAAAATGATCAGTAGATTACAGTGCAATAAAGCGGCTGGGGTGGATGAAATTAAGCCGGAACTAGTCAAATACAGTGGAATATCAGGTCTCAAATGGTTACACAGGGTAATTGTGAAGCCATGGGAATCGGGACAGGTTCCGTCTGACTGGACGAAAGCGGTAATCACGCCAATTTTCAAACATGGAAACAGAAAAGATTGCAACAACTATCGAGGTATCTCTTTAATTAGCGTTGTACGCAAAATATTCTCAGGTATTGTTGAAAGGAGAGTGCGAGTATTAATTGAGGTCAAGTTAGATGAAAATCAGTGTGGGTTTAGGCCTCTTAGAGGCTGTCAGGACCAGATCCTTAGCCTACGGCAGGTAATGGAAAAGTGCTATGAGTGCAACAGGGAATTGTATCTATGTTTCATAGATCTGGAAAAGGCTTATGACCGTGTTCCTAGGAGGAAGCTACTGTCAGTTCTTCAAGATTATGGTATAGGAGGCAAACTTCTACAGGCAATCAAAGGGCTTTACGTAGACTGTCAGGCAGCAGTTAGAGTAGATGGCAAATTAAGCTCATGGTTCAAGGTAGTTTCAGGGGTAAGACAAGCCCCCCCCCCCCCCCCCCCCCGCTTCTCGCAGTTAGAGCGAACAGACTGAGATGGTGGGGTCATGTTACACGCATGGGAGAAGCAAGGTTACCTAAGAGACTCATGAGCTCGACAGCGGAGGGTAAGAGGAGTGGAGATAGACCAAGAAAAAAGTACTTAGATTCGGTGCAGAATGATGTTGAAGTAAAAGGCATAACATCAATGTTAGCATTGAATAGGGGGTCATGGAGGAATTTTATTAGAGGTACTATGCTCCAGACTGAACGCTGAACGCATAATCAGTCCCTAATGATGATGATGATGATTAAATAACAGAAATCCCTGCTAGAAGACAATAGGTCTAATGCTTGCAGTTGACACAGCAGCAGAAGATTAACACGTAAATCTCCTGTTAATTGGGAAGCGAAATTCAGGCCGGTTCATTAATTTTACAATGTCGTTTCATTTGATTCTTCCCCCACGCGGATCATTTGACACAATATTAATTGAGGCAAAACTGTAATTCGTGTCATATTACGTTCCGACAGAAAGTTGGTTGATTTTCAGCACGTTTAAGGCATGCAGTAGGAAGTGCCTGTGACAGCAATGGCATCTTGCATGTAGTTCGCTCACTAACATTTGGGATCGACCTTTTGTTACTATCGAGCGAGATAGCTTAGTGATTAGCACACTGGACTCGTAGTGTAGAGAACGCCAGTTCAAATCCGCCTCTGAGCATTTTGGTTTCCCTAAATCACTCTAAACAAACTTTGTATGTAAGCGCTCGTCATGCTGTGAAGTGCTCCGTTTACTTCCGTGCAAACCTCTTGCCAGCCCCAAGCACTGACTGGAGAACGAGACATTCGCTGCGATTGAGCAGAGGAATGCCTCGCCTTTCCTCAGTTGCTTACGGATGTGTTTGGACCTATCTTTTCTTATATGGGCAGTTTGCATTATAAGGCCTGGTTTTCCTGTTACCGATCTACTAATAGTTTCTCATCCTAGGTTATATTATTGTGCACTGAACTAAAAATTGCATTACTGCTTGGTTTCGGATAGCCCACGTGTTAGTTGCTATATTTAGCGGTAATTATTACATTGCTACACAACAAGTGCATAATAAATTCTTTAACTTGGAACATTAACAAGTTGTGTTGCTTCAAAAATGTGTATGTGCATTACTAAAATTGTATTCTGTTGAATGTGTAACACATTAAACTGGAAGCAGCTATCAATTTATATCTTAATTATGACATCGCAGTTATGCACTGATTTGAACAACTAGGTTGTTTGTTAGTTTTAAGTTTTCTAATATAGTTTCGATAGTTGTAGCTGCAAGCAAAGAACTCAACTGCAGGAAATCTGATGGTGAAACAAAGTATGCTGCTGTATGAACAAAAAGTACAATCAGTTTCGAACCTCTTCAGCCAAAGTCCTTCACAAGGGCCACCTGCAACAGTGGCCGAAACGTCGAAGATTTTTTTTTTAATTACAAACTTACAAACTACTTAGGAACTAGCTAATACTAAGGACGGCACAAATATCCATGCTCAAGGGGACATTCGAATTCGAACCCCCGACCGTAGTGGCCGTGCAGTCAGTGACTGCCGCGCTGCAGTCCCCTCAGCCACAGCGGCCGGCGAAGACTCTTGTCATAGTCTCTGTATCTGTCAGCTGGTTCAGAAGTGGATATTGGACACGGTTTCAAGAAGAATTTGAAAGTAATCTCGTATAAGTTCCACTAAACCTCGACCAAAGTTGGAACCGATTACCTTGTATAATATCGATATACTGGGAATATTACTACTGTAGATCAGAAAAAAATACTCTGAAAACTTGTGTAATGGTGTGGGTTCCTGTAGTAATGTCCTAGTTCATGAACCACGGGCAAAGTACGGCCAAATAAGTGCTCCAGACAGTTGGGATACCAGTTACTTTGGAATATGGTTGGGCATCTCGGATATATTCTGAGTCGTGGCCACCTTTGTGTTCAGACGGCAGAGACTACCAAATCCACCGGTTAGTCCCTCGACCGTTAGGGGTAAAATCCAGTGGGCCCTGGGAAAGTAAGGCTAGCAACCTGCTTCCCAGGTACTTCAATATCATGCTGGCAACAATCAGAGCAAAATGCCTAGGACCTTTGGAGGTGATGGAGTCCCACCTCTAATTGACAGACCAGGGACTCCTCCGATACGACTTGGCAGACGATCTGGAATGAGATGGGGAGCTATTAATATCAAAAGGGATTACACTGGGAAGAGGGTATAGGTGGCGGAGGCTTCAAGTAAGATGGGGTTAGATGTCTTAGCTGTTAGTGACGTTAGAGTAAGGGGAGAGAAAGAGGGTGAATCTGAGAATACAAGGTCTACCTGTCAGGAGTCAAAGTAGGAAGAGCACAGTGGGGTGTAGGTTTTAAATCAGGAAAGCAATCGAACCCAGCATAATTGCAAGAAGGTAAAAAACGGAACGACTGATGTGTATAGATTTGGCCACCTCCAGCAAGAAAATTAGGATTGTGGCAGTATATTCACCCTGTGAAGGGACATATCAAAATGAGATGGACAGATTTTATAACGCACTTAGTGATGTAGTTGTTAGAGTGAAGGATAAGCATAGTGTTTACTCATGGGTGATTTCAACGCCAGGATAGGAAATCGAACAGAAGGATATGAAAAGGTTATGGGTAAGTTTGGAGAGGATATGGAGGCCAACAGGAACGGAAAACAGTTCCTGGATTTCTGTTCCAGTATGGGCTTAGTTATCACAAACTCCTTCTTTAAGCATAAGGACATTCACCGCTATACTTGGGAAGGAAGGGGAACCAGATCTATCATTGACTATATAATAACAGACCAGGAATTCTGGAAGACAGTCAAGGACACACGTGTTTTCAGGGGGTTCTTTGCTGATACTGATCATTATTTAATCTGCAGTGAAATTGGTTTTGTGAGGCCAAAAGAGCAAAAAGTCAAGTCCATGTGTAGAAGGATAAGAGTGGAGAAGCTTCAAGACAAGGAAATTAGGCATAAATACATAGCAATGATCTCCGAAAGGTACCAGTTAGTTGAATGTAATGATTTACAGTCACTGGAGGAGGAATGGTAAAGGGTGACAGTTTCAAGTACCTGGGATGTATTTTCTCACAGGATGCCAACATAGTGAAAGAACTGGAATCGAGGTGCAGCAAAGCTAATGCAGTGAGTGCTCAGCTAAGATCTACTCTCTTCTGCAAGAAGGAAGTCAGTACCAAGACTAAGTTAGCAGTGCACCGCTCTATCTTTCGACCAACTTTGTTATATGGGAGTGAAAGTTGGGTGGATACAGGTTACCTTGTTCATTAGGTAGAGGCTACAGATATGAAAGTAGCAAGAATGATTTCAGGTACTAATAGATGGGAACAATGGCAGGAGGGTGTTCATAATGAAGAAATCAAGGAAAAACTGGGTATGAACACCATAGATGAAGCAATTAGAGCGAACAGACTGAGATAGTGGGGTCATGTTACACGCATGGGAGAAGCAAGGTTACCTAAGAGACTCATGAGCTCGACAGCGGAGGGTACGAGGAGCGAAGCTAGACCAAGAAGAAAGTATTATTCGTTGCAGAATGATGTTGAAGTAAAAGGCATAACATCAGACGAGGCATCAATGTTAGCATTGAGTAGGGGGTCATGGAGGAATTTTATTAGAGGTACTATGCTCCAGACTGAACGCTGAAAGGCATAATCCGTCTCTAATGATGATAATGATGATGAAGAAAGAAATAAAACACATATCGTTTATGGCTGCTTACCATCAACAATAGTTATGTTAAAAAGTTTCATTTTGTTTCTTTTATTTGGCCTTCATCACCCTTCAGGACCAACCTGCTCGTTCCACAATGCTTTTCTTTATACTGGCTTCGTCTTCTGTACCATAATTTTTCACAATATGTTAATTTATTTATTCTCTAACTAATTCTTGAAACGTAATACCGTTCTATCTCATTGAAAAAATACATAATAATAAAATGAAATCATGGATTAAAACGTAAAAACATACTGCTTGCCATTTAAAAGAAATAAACCAAAAAATCATTTAATTTTGTTGGTGAAATCTTGTTTCTATTCTAGTGAACCTCGGTGTTTCTCAATCTGTTTGACATGTTTGCTTTTTTGCCTTTAGTAGACACACAGTGAGTCATATAAGTAGCACTTTTACACTGTTACATACTAAACCATTATAAATAAATAAACTTCTTCTTGTAATGTTGCTCAGAATCACGTATAGCCGCCTTCTGCTTCCGCAACGATTCGTAGCCTATTGTGTATTCTTGTTTATTTTGATATTGGTGTGATGTCTGTTATTTCGGACACCACACTAATATTAAGTAATTACACTGGAAGACCGCGTTTGTTTTAATTACTACACCACAGACGTGGTCATACGTTCGACCTCGCACGGAAATCAGTAACGGGGAGTGTAAGAGGACATGGACGATAGGGGTGCTGCAGCCATAGCTTGCGACTTGAAGTTCGAGACGGACGTGGTAGGAGCACGGGTAGCCAAGTAGATAAGGCGACCGGTAGCCCGAAGAGGGAGACCAGGGTTGGATTCCCGGCCCGGCTCACGTTTTTTCTTGTTGTCATTGTTTAGTTTCAATGCCCCAATGCAGCCGCTGTCAGTACGTTCCTTCCTAATCCTTCTTCCTTCACCTTCTTCATAAATATTTTCTAATTTTTGTTTCTTTTTCTTCGGGCCGCCTTATCTCCGCTTCTAGCCTGTAAATCGATCTCAAATTATGCCTTCCTCGGCGAGCTTTTACTCTATATTTAAACTTTTTGCAGCTGTTTTAAAAAACAAGTCTTCACAATCTTATAGTTTTAGTGATTATCAGAATTTAGAAAATGAGTACAGCAACGTGACATTCTCTAGAATAGTATAGTTTTCCTACCCTTTCTCACTTGAGACCACACCCCTCAGCAGATATCCATGCCCACATTTCTACCGATTCCTTGCCACTTCTCCGACAACTGTAAATATATTTGGCGTTATACCTGGCACCTATTGGCCGGTAAACGAGTACTCTTCCTGTCGATGTCGTACAAAACACTGTTCCATCTATGAAAACCACTCGTCTCCAAACCGCAAGAGCTCTGTCGATATTTACTACAGTCTTCTCTGTGGGAAGCAGACAATGTTTCTTTCACAGCAGCGATTCTTGTTTCAGTCCACCTTCCTTCAGACGACGAATGACCGTTCTATTGCTAACAGCAGACAGAAAAGCCTGCTGAATCTGTTGTGCGTTGAGGAATGGATGGTTTTCATTGAAAAGACATATCTGCCGATCCTGAGCTGCTGTTGTTTTGCGGCGAGCACCAGAATGAGGCCGTTCGTTCAGGTTACCACCCTCTTGCATCCGTTTGATCGACCTGGTAACCATTGAATTATGAACACCCACTGTCCTTGATATGTATCGCTTCTAAAATCCTTCTTCATGTAGTGCTACTATAGCACTCTTGTCTGCCTCAACCAAATGAGAGATGTGGTGTATATAGAAACTAACGTTGCGTATAACACCCGCTGCGAAAACTCTGCTAGCAGCGAACAGACTGCGACAGCACTCTAACGCTGACTGGTGAAGCACGTAACATGAAAACACTATCTATAATATTGTTTACGATGTAGTGGTTCGTCTCGTTATATTTGGGCATAAATGGTCAGAATAATAAGCGAAAAGGAACATACACCGGCGAGTCACCGTCAGCTTTCTGATGCCATTCAGGACTCGTGGAACGAGTTTCTTGAATGCCCACGTTAGCCGCGGCAGATTTGCCGTGCGCACTGGAGCGCCGTGCTGCTGTGCGTTTGGCCTTTCGCCATCGGGGGTTCGAGTTCCACTCGAACATGGGTATTTCTGATGTCTTTAAGTTACTTTACCTCAGTTTAAGAAGTTTGTCACCTACGGATTAATAAGAAAGCAGATGAGACCGATAGACTTATAACATTTGAACATTAGAAATTTTGGTTGCCTGATGAACTTCGGATTTAAGCCTACGTTATTTAACAGAAATCTGCAGAACGATACAAAATTTAGGGAATCGTTTCTATACAGCTGCTTTGTAGGGGCAGCTTAACACGTTCGCTGAGGTCACCAGTGCGGGCCGTAAACGCTCTAGGCGGACGCCTGTAAGCGCACATGCGCTGAGAGCTGAAATCAGAAGAAAGGAAGGAAGGAAGCTTTGGGTTTAACGTCCCGTCGACAGGTTGGTCAGTAGAGATGGAGCTAACGCTCGGAGCTGTGGGTAAGGATGCGAAAGAAATTGGCCGTGCCCTTTGAAAGGAACCATCCCGGCATTTGCCTGGAGTGATTTAGGGAAATCACGGAAAACCTAAATCTGGATGGCCGGGGGTGGATTTGAACCACTGCCCTTCCGAATACGAGTCCAGTGCGTTACCACTGCGCCACATCGGTCGGTCTGAAATCAGAACCCTGTGAAACCTGTAATACTGAAAGCGAATACAACGTCTGCAAAATAGGTGGTGCTAAGCTGCATGCCGATTATGTGACAAATGCTGCAAGCTCTTTGACTCACAAGCGTTATATGCGTTTATTGCAAATAATTCTAACGACGCCTCTGATTTATTTATTTTAATGCAAACTGGGAAGAAAATTAGATTCAAACAAGCGATAAATCCGCTTCATTAAGAAAGAATTGTACTGAAAACACCAAAAAGTTTATCAAACGGAGAAAAACAAACGCGTCTCATCTGCATTGCGGTGCTATGGAAATCTAATCCCATATAACAAATTTGCAAGGTGTATAGGCGATGTTTTTACAGCAAACCACTAACGACGAAAGCACACAACTGCAGACAGGAAAATGTTACGTGATGTTTTTGTTGGCCTATACTAACACGAGTGCACAGGCAAACTAACTAAACTGAGTACTCAGCTAGCGGCCGCTTATAACCGTCGGCAGCTCTGGCGTGTTGATCGCGGAAACGCTTATAAGCGTTAGCCGCAGCGAACGTGTTAAAGGGATGGCAAGTTAGATGATGTGAAACAAATATGTGATCACAGGAATGAGGGCACTATGCAGGCGTTGGCTGAGGTTGACAAGAGGATGGTGGCAGGTATTGAGGAAACAAATACTTTGTTGTCAGGAAAATTAGAGAATACAGAATGTAACTTTAGGAAAAAGATAGAACAAGTAGTGACAGTAAACAATACTGAGATGAGAAGGAGAACACTAGAATAAATAATCTAGAATTGTGTACTGCATCAGGAAACACTAATTGGTCCATGGTGCAGACACCTAATGGCAAAAAGTATTCAGGAGTGGGTAATTATCATCCAGTAGATATGTTGGCTGCGTGCAAAGACCAATTTGTACCTGGTATGTCAGACCAGTGTAAAGTGAAGTTAGCAAAGAGAATGCTTGACTGTTCTGCTCAAACTTGGGCATTCAGTGAGCTGATAAATTTGTTACTTTTGAGGCGTCTGAAAAATTGTTTTTAAATAGGTATTGGGGTCACGTTTACAAGCTTTATTTATATATTATTTTTTCTTGTTGTTGTTTGTGTTAAAACATGTGCTTGTATCAGATTTGCAGTTCAACAGTGTTACATGAGGTAAATATGTATATGTGTTGGTGAAATGTGCAATTGTTGCCAGTACTCATTCCTGAAACAGCAGCTGACAGGGATAGTGTGTTTATTGTGTCATCATAATTTATGTATGAGTAGTGAAACTATTTAGTTAGGTAATTCTATGAATGGTAATTAAATTGTTTTTATTTTTGCTTATGTATACTAATCTGGAATCAGGACTAGAGGACATATATATATATATATATATATATATATATATATATATATATATGTTTTCAATTGATGCTCACAGGCTGCAGGAGTTGTAGTTACTGTGGAGTATAGACGTGCTAGGAGTAACTTAGGATAGTATGGGGCAATTAAATCTCACACCAGCAAAAATAATTTTTTTTTTTTTTTGGTGCGAGAGGGTAGGATTTGTATTTATGCTTGTAGGTGTCATTTTGATAGAAGAGAAAATTCTCTATGATAACATTCGTTTGGTAGTAATATTTGAGCTTTAAGATATATTTTTGACACAGGCAGGTTGTTGATGTTATATTTGATGGAGTAATACTCCAAGTAGGCCACATATTCTCTTGTCTGTTTCATCTGAAGCTATGGCTGATGAGAGTGCAGGTATGGTGGTTTGGGTTGATCTGATAATGACTAACACAAGCCACTTTGAGTTCTTAATTCTGTTGATTTGCATGTTACTGTACATGTCTCAATGCTTAATTTCAATTGCACCAAGTCTGGATGGCAGAGGGGTGGGATACTAATCCAACTGAATCCTGGTGTCCAGACAAACTTTTGACTATGTTGACTCATGAGTGCCTTCTGCTCTTCCTGTTCCATGTAGGGTGCATATGACGTATGTGAACAAGAACGCTTGATCCAGTGCCATGAATCTAAGCTGCAACAGCACGTTGGTTGAAATGACGGAGTCATAGGACCATACATAATGTACCAGTGTTGCTGCAACGATGACTCTGGGGTTCTCAGTGTCAAAGTGGTGAGAGATTTCCTTTAAACAAGTGTCAAAGTGGTGAGAGATTTCCTTTAAACAAGTGGAGTGTACACTGTCAAAAGTTTTTATAGTGATAATTCTAGTTTTTCCATGTAGGACAAAGTCCTCTAAAGACTAAAGGTTAATACTATTATAAATTTGGTGCCAATTCTGTATATAAACAACAGGCACACTTAAAATTCATGGATGTAATTAGTTATAAGGATTCTTTTCTTAAAAATATGCACACACTATAAGTAGTCTTAATGGTACAAATATTGGGAAATTTTCTCACTGCCCTGTTTATTTATTTATTTTGTATATTTATTCATTTTTTTTTTTTGCATTAGTTGAGGTCATAATTGGTATAGTGTTTGAGTCAATCCATTCCAATAATTTTGTAATTTTAAATTTTGCTCATTTGAATGTATTAATTTTGGTGCTACTTGCGCCATCCTGCACATGGTTTTGATGCCGCAAGTGGGGGTATTGTGAGATTACCGCCCATTATAAATATTGGTAATTAATAGCATTTGTAATTAAACAGTATGAAGTTCACTGCAGACACTGACCATGCCAATGCACCAAATGTTACACAATTTTAATCTTAATAATTATGGTAGCAATGTATGTACGCAGTTGGGTGACAACATTTATAGTTAGGCCATAGGTAGAAATTCTCCACGTTGAGATTTGCTGTGTGCTTGTAGCTGACGGGACGCCAGCGAGCAGGCCGATGTTGGTGGCTTGTTCCAGCTTAGGATTTTCCAGGTTCGTGTCCAGTGAGGGGAGAGAGGGACAATGGCGAGTGCCAGGTGCAGTGCAGTGCACAGCGTGAAATATAATATTCTAATACTACTTGCATTTGAAGTAATACGATGCAGTTAGGAACCTTTAAGGCCCTCATTACAAAATAGCCCGTTGACAAATAAACAATACATTTGCTGATATAGTCACATCTGGCGTAATATGTTTAATTGACAATGATAAGCAATAAATTACCAATGAATACAAGCATGGCAATGTTTGTTTATAAAAGTAGTATATTAACTATTTCCCATTTTATTTTTAATTAATCTTGTGTATTTTATCTTGAAATATTCAGTTAAATCACTTATCTGTGATATAAGAAATTGCACGATTGTAATAAATAGTGCAAAGTATGTTTATACCAATATAAAAACATAATAAGAAATTTGTTTAATATGTAGTGTAATTATTTTGATTTTAAGTAAAGTTTTAGAAATGTATTGGTTGAGCGCTGTACGTTGGAAGTCGGTTAGAACAGCTCACGTGGGGAAGTTGATGACGTAGGGCAGGGTTTTAATATTGTGAAATAAATAACAGAAAGTGAACTTTCACGTGTTTTCAAAAATAGTAGTTAGTACACCCTTTTCTCTCATGAACTTGACTTTATTATGAATTTTTTTGTTAATCATATGCAGGGAAGGAAAGCTGCGAACGTGTGATATCATCCCCTAGAAAACGAGTCAAACAGTAGCAATCACAATTCCAGTGTTTTTGCATGTTTAGGAATTTAGTTCGCAGTTGGTGGTTGTGAGTTTTTAAAAATTAATCTTTCCCTATTTTAAACTCTCACCCTGACCTTCACCCTCGCAATACCAAGAAGAGAATATTGTGCCATACAGTAAAAGCAACGTGTGATGTTTTCGCTTCGCGTTGCACAATCAAGCAATAGTTCATCCATACTATGGGATACTGAAAATGTTATATACTTTTAGATCTTTAGGGCGGTTGGTTCAGCCAGAAAGCAGTGCATTAAAGAAAATCGTTCAATTGAAATAAAATTTGTGTAAACAGTTATTGTCTCTAGAGTCCTATCCTAAGCAATCGTACACGACAATAAAAATACACTAAATAATACTTGTTTAATTTTAAACATGGGTGTTAAAGACAGCAACCGTTCATCGAAATATAAAATAATTACTTTAAAAATAGCTCTTTGGTTGCGAAAGTTTTGCTAAAAGATTTTTACTTTACCATGATGTCGGCTTCAGTAAGGGAGCCATCATCAGAAGTAAAGCTGTTTGTCACCTGCGAATGAAACATTAAGAGTAGTACAAATTACAGAGAAAGTATGAAACACCATATCATAAGATACGATCTCACAAATTAATTTCATATGAATGTAGAGACTGATGATGGTCTTGAGCGATAGGGCTCACGTTAAAAATTTAAAAAGTTTGCACATTGACAATTAAAAAACAAAACAAAAAAACAAAAGAAAGGAGACAACGCACTGCTAAGGGTAGCATGTGTGGCCAGCACTGCAGGTGGCATCATACTGACAGGCGGACACGCCGTCGAAGCTGTCACGTGGCCACGATACATCGCGCCATCTGTTATTCAGTAGTAGCACTTTACATACGAAGTGAACTGATATGGTCACTTGTAAAATCAACGAAAGAACATGGCATGTAAAGAAGTATTTTTCTAGATTACAAAACAGTTTAAAAATTACAAAAAGTGAGTATACAATATGAGAAAAGCGAAAAACAATATTTGATGCCACAAACTGCAAACTGGGAGCAGTATTTCACATGACGTGATTCAGAGTTAGCGCTTTACGCCATCAAAATGTTCAAATGTTTGTACAGCTTATGGGACTTAATTACGGGGTCATCAGTCCCTAAACTTACAAACTACTTATGAACTAGGACGGCACAAATATCAATGCCCGAGGGGGGATTCGAACCCCCGACCGTAGTGGCCGTGCAGACCGTGACTAGAGCACCTCAGTCTCCCCCTTTTTTTTCTGGAAACCGCATTAATTGGTAAGAAAAGGAAGGAAAAAAATTGTTTTCGGGAAACCGCATTTTCTGCAGATTACTCCACTATGGACGCTGCCAAATCGTCAAAGCATGTCTTCTCCTAGCATTGAACAGATACCATTGATCTGTTTGGCCACATTTTCCATCATACGTGCAGATTTAATGAAAAAAAAAAGCGGGACAAAGAAATCTTGAAAATTAAGCATCTTCCTTCACATAAGGGTGGTATGGGACTTTCCTCGATCAGAGCGTGCCTCGTTGCTGTAGCAGCACCACGTAATTAGTCTGCAATTTCGTACCGTTTGTGGTTTCCTGGTTGGCACTTTCCATCAGCAGTCTCATCTGTTCTTCTTCGTAAGACGTCAAAAGTAGTTTGGCACCCCCCAACTTTGTGGTGGGTTGATGAAAACACTTCGTAAATAATTCGCGAAGAGTTTTCGGTACCTCGGCGTGCGTTCGAGTACACTGTGTGCGTCTTGTAGATAGTACCAATAGTCAAGGCATGCCTTCTCTCCTCCGCCGAAGACGTAGGCGATTGTCATTGCCTTGATCCATGTGATCGCATGATATTTTGCAGGGGGAAAATAATTATCGTCCGGACTCAGCAGGCTTCGAGGTTCAATCATTTCCGGTGTGACGCGAAGATAACAGGCGATGATCTTTTGGGTCAGCATCCAAACGCCGGACGTCGACGCAAACGTCAGGCGATGTTCATCGGTCTCCGGGAGCTGGCAGTCAGGACAGAGTGGAGAGTCTATTCGTCAGATACTGTGGAGTCGGTGTCTCGTCGCAAATTTGTTGTTGACGACTTGGTACCAAGTGGAACGCGCTTGTGTGGGCAGGAAAGTGTGGTGTACAGTTTTCCACACCCGTGACCATTGTACAGTAGGATACTTGGCTTCTATAATGTTACACGGAACAGCCCGCAGAAGGTTGTGGTAGAAGTCTTTAGCCGTTGGTGGACGTGTTGCGGGGAGACTTGAGATCATATAACTATAGTCGATGATGAAGGTCGACCCATGACTGAGCTGTGCTGCGACGTGCGCCACCGGCACTGGTGGAAGTGGAGACACTGGCATCAGGACCTCCAGTAGCCGACCCGTGAGGGAGGGGTATTGCCTGGTCCATCGTTTCCTCATATTGTTGATGTAGAGGGCGGCTGCCCGTGCTCGGACGTTTACCAGTCCCAATCCTCCACCGCTTAATGGGAGGGTGAGTGTGTCATAACGTACTTTAAATAACTGTCCTAGAGACAGGTAATAGCCGAAGGCCGCCTGTATCCTCTGGCCTATCTGTATGGGTGAGGGGAGAACCTGTGCCACATGGTTGAGTTTTGATGCCACATAGAGGTTCAGATATTCCACACGTTGCAGGTGATTTAGTTCCCTGAGTAGGTTCTGGCGCACCATTACTCGTATGAGCTGCAGTATCCGCCGGTAGTTTAGCGCGGCGGATCCCCGCACTTCCTTCGTAAATGTGACGCCCAAATATTTCAGTTTAGTAACTGTCGGGAGTGGGGCGACAGCGTCGGGTCTGAGACCGCGTCCGATGTCCAAAACCGCCGACTTGTTGATGTTCAGAAGGCTGCCAGCGGCTTGCCCGTATCGCTCTATCCAACTTAGCACTCTTCGTACTTCACCTGCTGAGCGAACCAGCAGTAGGAGGTCATCGGCGTAAGCCCTCTAGCGAAAAGTGACATCCCTCAATGTGATGCCAGACAGCTTGTGGTTGAGATCTGCAAGGAGTGGTTCTAGTGCGATCGCATAAAGGTAGGTGGAAAGGGGACAACCTTGTCGTATGGACCTTTTAATGGGTATTGGGCCAACCGTCCTTCCATTGACCTGGACTTTAGAGCTACCGACGATCAAAAGACGCCGCAGAATGTCGATGAAACTCGGAGGAAATCCCATCCGTTCCATCACCCGTAGGAGAAATGTATGTTGTACTCTATCGAACGCCCGTTCAAAATCAATGGAGACGATCGCCGCTCTCAGGCGGCACGCTGACGCGATCGCTATTAAGTCCCTGCAGTCTCCGGTGGCCATCTTTATGTTGGCTTCCCCTCCATGAGACGTCTGTTCTGGGGCAAGAACCATCGGCAACGTCGTCTTAATGCGGCCTGCTAAAAGCCTGGCAAATATCTTGTAATCAGCATTCAACATCGTAAGTGGGCGATAGTCGTTGACTGAACTTCCTGCTTGTTTCTTGTGAATCGGTATGAGAAGTCCTTCGACGAATGAAGGGGATATGGTGCAGCCTGGTGACATAAGCTCATGGAACATGGTGACCCAGCGAGGCATCATTAGTTCCCGGAAGGACCGAAAGAATTCAACTTCGATTCCATCAGAGACTTGTGAATTGCACCCTTGTGTAAGGCGTCCTCCACTTCTTCAGACGTGATGTCCTCTGTTAGTGTTCTTTTTGCGGTGATATAGATTGTTCATGATACTTCCTGTAATACTTCTGCAGTGGCCTCTTCATCTGCAGTCCCTTCCCGGTAAAGATGGTTGTAGTGATTCTCCATGGCTTTCACTAATGTCGCTTGGGTTGTGCAGGTGCGACCATCTTGAGTCACAAGGCATGTGATGACCCTTTGGCGCTGTCGGCGCTTGTCCGCCGTAATATGGTGCATGGTGGGTGCCTCTGCCGTTGTTAGATCATGTCTTCGACAGTGGATTACTGCTCCTCTATGTGGGCCTTGATTCGGCTTCGTTCTTGTTGCGTTTCTTGTGATGGAGGTAAGGCGTCAAGGTCCCCAAGCGTCGCATAGGAGAAATCTAAGGTCTGCCGGTGCCACGCAGCCGTGTCCTTGCCAAACTGCATCAGTGTCCTACGGATTGCCAGTTTAGCGCAGAACAGCCACCATTCCAACGTAGTGGAGTATCGCGAATGGCGCCGTTCGCAGGTGGCCCACGTTGCGGTTACCCTCTCCCGACAGTCTGGGTCTTGAAGATGTGAGACGTTCAGTTTCCACAAGCCGTTACTACGCCAGACGTCTTGGCGATGAAGACGTACCATGCAGATATACGCGCTATGGTCCGAATGTGCCTGTGGCCAACGTTCAGCGTCCACGACTCCATTTGTAAGACGTTGAGACACATATATACGATCCAGTCGGCTCGCTGAATGACTGGTAAGAAATGTATATCCAGGTCTGTCGCCATGAACCTTTTTCCATGTATCGCACAACTGAAGATCTTGAACTACCTTACCCAACTCGGGGCAGGGGGTATAGTTTGGGATTTGATCCTTAGGGTGAAGGACGCAGTTAAAGACACCGGCTAAGACAATGTGTTCGTAGCGACCTAGGAACAGTGGGGCGACCTCTGTAGAGTAGAATCTGCACCTGTCGCACCTTCGGGAGTTGCCTGACGGTGCGTAAACATTGATAAATCGGGTGTCAAGGGCGGTCACCGCTATTCCTCGATCAGAAGGGAGGTACGTGATGTCAGTGACGGCAATACCGTCACGCACTAAAAACGCCACACCGCTGTCGCCCTGTGTCATGTAGGTTACATAACCATAAAAGTCCGGGAGTGCGTTCGTCCTTACTTCCTGCAGAAAAGCGAAGCCAACGTCTGCTGCTCTTATTGTGTCTTTCAGAAGTTGTATCTTAGCGGGAGATCGGATGGTAGTAATGTTCATCGTAGCCAAGCGATAGGCCTGGCTATGTGGTGGTTGGTCGGGGGTATCCATGGCGATGGATGGTACGGACGGCCGTCATAAGTGACGGTATCCCCTGCCGGCCGCAAATTTCTTCGTTCTGATCAGACTGAATGGTCTGGCGGGGCCTTTGATGGCCCCAGGTTTGGGTCAAGCTCGGTCATGACTTCGTTTGCCCATGATGTGGACGCAGAAGTCTGTTCATGTTCCATAAGGTCGTGTTGGGTCATAGGGAGGGTTCGCACGGCTTCACAGGCAGCACTGGAACCTTCCAGACGATCAGTGTTCATTTCGGTAGACTGTTGATTGGTTGTCGTCTGTCCCACCGTCTGTTCCTCAGGGGTATGGTCAGTGGCATTGGTGTCAGCCTCGTCGTTGGTGTCCTGCGGTATCGGCTCTTCCCTCTCCTGCGAGTGGGAGCTGCCTTGATCAAACACGTTCTTACGGCGGCGCTTTCGGCGTTGCGACGAACGCTGCTTTCGTATATGACCTTCCGTGTCGGAAGATGGCACCGAATCACGTCTTGCTGGTATAAATGCTGCGGTGGGTATGATAAGAGATTCGACTACCGCCCTGCTGGTGGTGGGTTCTTCTGTGTTAAGTGGCATTGATGACGTAGATTTCTCTGTCGCAGGCAAGGCTGACGGATCTACCGCACTGGTGTCCAAAGGGCATTGTACTGGTTCCGTAACGGTAGGTGATTGTGTCTGGACAGACGGGGACTTCGTAAGGGCCGCAGCATAAGTCACTGGATGGATAGTCGGTATCGGCGTAGGTTCCACTTCTTTCGGTGGCAGTTGTGTGATTCTGCGCTGGAGGCATTCGGAACGTAGGTGTCCTTCCGCGCTGCAACCACAACATGTCTTAGGTTGGCCGTCGTAAAGGATTACTGCTCGGCATCCTCCGATCACTAGGTAGGATGGCACATGCCGACGAAGTTCAATACGAACTTGGCGTACTCCGTTTAGGACTGGGTAGGTCTTGAATTGGGTCCATTTTTCTGCCACGTGTTCGTGCACGGTGCCGTAAGGGCGTAGCGCTGCCACGACGTCTGCCGCCGGTAGTTCGAATATTCGTATAGTCCGCAGTCCCAGTCCAGCGTGGTCTACTTCAACGTTGCCGACATTTCCGTCTGAATGGCAGAATCGGAGTCTCGGGTTCATTTCACGAAGAACTTTATCACAGGTGGCGTCGTTAATAAGTTTTACGGAGACCATATTACTCAGGATCGAGAAGTGGATGACGGGAATAGCTTTCAAGTGCACAAGTGAAACTAATTTTTTCATGAAGTTGGTTGAAGATTTCAAACAGGTAGTCAATGCCAAAGTTCGTTCCATTATAAATGATTAAAACGTCGTCGTCATTTCAGCAATATGAAATGATTCCTAGGGTGGAGGCGGAGAAATTTTAGAAAAAATATCTTCGAGTGAGTGGATAAAATAATCTGCCAGTACGCCAGCTACGGGGTCGCATTTATGTCTCAATTATTTTATCGTTTCATTATTTTACTCTGAATTTATTCTGAAAGGTAGTGCATTCTTGAATTACTGACGGTGCATTTGCAAAAATCCTTCACTAGTTTGAAATTTACTGCTCCAGACGAAGTGCTTCACTTCATTAATTTCAAAAACCAAAATTATTAAGTTTATTATTTATTTTCGTGTACAATAGGCTATGATAGGATTCTAAACGACAATGATTGAGATCAACTACTATTTACAGAAATATAATTTCAACTGAACGATTTTTTTAAATGGACTGCTTTCAAGCTGATCCATCGGCCATAAATTCTAAAATTACATAACATGTACAGTATCCCGTGTTGTGGCTGAACAGTGGTGTAATTGCGCAACTTGAAACGAAAACATCAGAAGTTGTTTCTTGTTTGGCACAACAGTCTCTTCCTGACCTCTGCAACTATTTACAGCGCCGTATATTCAATTCTACGATGGAACGGACACTATCCTAGTATCCGAGGCTATTTTAGGCACATCTGCTGCAGATAAAGGCCCCCACATTGCCGTGAGCTGCTGTCTCACTCACGCCTCGCCATACACTGCAGTTAAGCCACGTTGTATGTATCGGTGCCTCATACTATACGTGCTAAAACTTGGCGCCTTCCGCATTAGCCACGAGGGCGAAAAGACACTTCTCCAATTCAAATATCTTAAGATGTACCCTGCGTTTGGACCAGATTAATATTTATTACATTCATTGCAATAGACGTTACCAAAAAGTGCTGTACAACCAAGATACATTAAATTAATTTTAAGTCAACAAATGATACCGTCTGTTACAAAAGTCATATACACCGCTCAGAAAAATAAATTTACAACCTCAACGTTTTATGTACAGATTTTATGTGTAGATTACAGAAAAATGACTTATTAAATAGTTGAAAAAAAGTAAATATTTACATCAAAAATACAAGATTATTTGTGATATAGTTTTGATGCCATGGCTTTGTAAACATATGGTTCTGTAATTTTCAAACCAGTCTGCTCCTGCTTTCTTTCTTTGGAACTGAAATTATTACATTTATCTTGAAGATTGAGGGTATTTCGGCAGTCTCGTATATCTTTGCAACCAGGTGAAATAGTCTCTATATGACTGGCTCAACCAGAGACTTCAGTAGCTCTGTGCTAATATAATCTATTCTAGGGCACTTTCTACGAGTTAGGTCTGTCTGTGCTAAGGACTAAAATAGCAGAGTTTCGGAATATATTTAGGTACAGTAGGTCATCTTAGTCACTAAAAAATTCATGCTTCTACCTTCATTCGCAAAGAAGATACAGCGGATGAGAACGTGCCTGAAATGCCTTTGAAGAAAGTATGACGCGGCTGTGCTCGCATCCAGGCAGAGCACTGCTGTACCCTCAGATTATGGAACGCCAAAACCAAGAATTCATTCTTCAGTTGCACCTTCTATAGAAATCATATAGGTTACTAACTTTAATCATATTTTTAAATAGGTGCGTCTAACAACGTAACAAGCTTTCGCTGATCATAAGCCAAAAATGATTTGATTGTAATACTACATGCTACTGTAGCTAGGAATCGGCACCTCAATTGCAACTCACATTTTCAGGGCAGCACACGTACGATCTTCTGCAGCTTTCGAGTGTTTCCCGAGACTCGAGATATTGCGAGAGTCAGACGAGACTCTTAATGAGCAGCGAACTGAGGGGCAGACGCCGTCCAGCGAGCTGGAATCTTTAGATTACACCTTCAGCCAACTTAGGAGTGCCCTCACCCGTATGAATATGTACGGGGATAAGCTACTGCGTCTCCGTCGTCAGCTGGAGGAAAGCGACAAGACTGTGCAGTCATCGCGCCACTGGAAGGAAGAGGCCCTGGACGGCGGTGTAGGTGTCGATATCTACATATGCCCTATAAAATCAGGTCTAGTTACCAGTACCAAATCCTCGCAGTTTTGTCTCACTTTATATATGCCGCTCACAATGATGCCCAGATCAGTTAAATTTTACTTACAGACGTGGCAACGAAAGTTGTTTATGTTGGCATTCATGTGACTTCCATATTCGACAATCGCGCACAGTTGAAATATTTTGTTAGGAAATCATCATTTTACGAGAACAGATGCGCATTTTATGATAATAACAATGATGTCTAAATAAATGTATTGTTTACAAAAAATCAAACTAGCAGTATACAAACGGACATATCGTAATTGGAATTAAAAAGAAAAGTTCAATTTCTCTAAAGGAAATGAAATTATTATACAAGGGCTAAACGAAAAAAAGGTATAAATCGATATTTTAGCAATTAAGAACATTAAAAATCAGTAACACTACATATAAAAAATATCAAAATACACGTAACATAGCCATAAAACAATTTACGCTCAATTAACAAAGGACAAAATTTAATACATTCCATGCGTTTAATAATCATTATATTACATATTTTAAACTTGTATGAAATCATATATTAAAAAGGGGCTTTTATTATAAAAAATCACGAAATAGTGACATACACGTACATTCTCATGTAAGTATTATCTGTGGAACAGATTTATCAGCGAAAATATAAACAGAAACGTTGATGGAAATAATGAAGTAATAAGTGACGTCCTTGGTCAAAGCCGACGGGTGGTATCGGAGACTAGACTTGACCCGCTATCTTCATCTCAATTCCGATTAATAATACGCCAATATCGCAACTTTAATTAATTTATTTGACGACCGGTTTCGGCTCACTGAGGTATATCTACTGACCTGGTGTCGGCTTGTAGCGTATCACGATTGCAGCTTACCGAATCGCAATATTGCTGCTTGCGATCCAATGACTGTTAACAAAATATGGAATCGATGGGTTCAGGAGGGCAATACGGAACGCCGTGCGGGATACCAACAGCCTCGTACCACTAGCAATTGAGATGACAGGCATTTATCCGCATGGCTGTAACGAATCGTGCAGCCACGTCTCGATCCCTGAGTCAACAGATGGGGACGTTTGCAAGACAACAACCATCTGCACGAACAGTTCGACGACGTTTGCAGCAGCATGGACTATCAGCTTGGAGACCATGACTGCGATTACCCTTGACGCAGCATCAGAGGAGCGTCTGCGATGGTGTACTCAACGACGAACCTGGTTGCACGACTGACAAGACGTCATTTTTTCGGGTGAACCCAGGTTTTGTTTACAGCATCATAATGGTTGCATCCATGTTTGGCGACATCGCGGTGACGCACATTGGAAGCATGTATTCGTCTTCGCCATACTGGCGTATCATCCGGCATGATAGTATTGGGTGCCATTGCTTACACATCTCGGTCACCTCTTGTTCGCATCGACGGTACTTTGATCAGTGGCCGTTACAATTTCAGATGTGTTACGACCCGTGACTTTACGCTTCATTCGATCCCTCCAAAATCGTAAATTTCAGCAGGATAATGCACGACCGCATGTTGCAGGTCCTGTACGGCCCTTACTGGATACGGAAAATGTTCGACTTCTGCCCTGGCAGCACAGTCCCCAGATCTCTCACCAACTGAAAACGTCTGATCAATGGTGGCCGAGCAACTGGCTCGTCACTATACACCAGTCACTACTCTTGATGAACTGCGGTATCGTGTTGAAGCTACATGGGCATCTGTACATGTACACGCCATCCAATGACTCAATGACTCAATGTCCAGGTGTATCAAGGCAGTTATTACGACCAGGGATGGTTGTTCTGGTACACATTTCTCAGGATCTATGCACCCGAATTGCGTGAAAATGTAATCATACGTCAGTTCTAGTATAATATATATGTGGCCAATGAATGACCGTTTATCATCAGCATTTCTTCTTGGTGTAGCAATTTTAATGCCCAGTAGTGTATATATTTATAATTTTGGGTGAAATTACCGATACTTTTGGGAACACGGCAGTACCCCCGCCAAGTCGAGCGCTCACAGCCATGCCATCCTTTAAGCCGTTCCCAGTACTTTCTGTCGCCCTGTGCCTTCGTTGTGCATAAAGCTAGAAGCCTGAAATTTCGATGACCAAGAGCACTTGCTACAACTAGCTACATTTACAAATTATACTACTCTACACCTTACAGTTTACGAAATATTAGCAGTCGAAAATCACTACTTCTGTCACTTATCGATCATCAAAATTCGAAGGTACTTCTAGCAGACATAAAAGCGACGAATTCCGTAGTGTTCAACATGTAATGGAAGATAAACGTCAAACACTCGTCAATATAAATCCCAGGCGCGAACGCACTTTCGTCAAACGAAAGAGTATCTGCTAACTATACAAGCTGGTGCAAGCAAGCATTGGTACTGGACTCGAGGTGAAGCACTAGAGCCACATGGAGCAACCGCAGGTTCGAATCGCAATGGGCTGCATGTATGCAATGTTTTCACTTTTCATTTTAACCTAGTCGTCACCTTTCAACGATGTGAGGAGTCGTCAGAAATAACTCGTGGTACCTGATTAGACAATGAAGTATCAGGTTAGTCTGGCTATTTGTTTTCGAACACATCACGGTTTCCGAGTATGTGGTTACTTTGCACGATATGCAACAGTAATAAAAAAAATACTGTCTTACATGACACCATTGTAGTTCGTTTTGCCTCTGATCCAAGTGCACTGACAGACAGGAATACTTCTGTATCTCGGAAGCCATTACAGACTTTTCAGTTGGTAAGATATAGCTTAAATTTGTGCAAATGGAACCAACACAAATGATAGCTACATTGTAGCTTGTGAAAGTATAGCTTCTAATTGTTTTTACGAATTTGCCATTATTTTAAAGGATGTGGTTCGGCATGAATACATGTTAGTGTATAGGAACCTTAAGAGTGCAGCATAAATTGCCCCGGATGAAACGAGCGGCAATAACATATCTAACCTGTATCCCAGATCGAGTAATCTGGTCCTATATTCTACATCTACATAGACACTCTGCAAATCACATTATGTGCCTGCCAGAGGGTTCTTTAACCACTTTCAGAAGATTTATCTGCGGTTCCATTATCTAGTGCGCGTGAAGAAAGAACACCTAAATCGTACCATTTTCGATCTGATTTCTCTTAATTTTTTGGGGGGATACTCATGTCTCCCTATGTAGGTGGGTGCTATCAAAAGATTTTCACATTTATAAGTAAAAGTCGGTGATTGAAATTTCGTAAATAGATCTCGCCGCAACGAATAACGTCGTTCTTTTAATGATTTCCACCTCAAATCGTGCAAAATTTCCGTGACGATTTCCCTCCTGTAACGTGATAAAACAAAACGTGCTGCCCTTCTCTGGACCTTCTCAATGCCTTCAGTCAGTCCCACCTGGTGAAGGGCCCACACTGGGCAACAGTATTCCAGTAGAGGACGCACAAGCGCCATGTAGACAGTATCTTTGGTGGAGCTGTTGCATCTTCGAAGCGTTCTGCCAATGAAAGTAACCTTTGGTTCGCCTTCTCCACAATATTTTCTATATGTTCTCTCCAGTGTAAGTTGTTCGTAATTGTAACTCCTAGATATCTGGTAGAATTTACGACCTTAAGGTTTGACTGATTTATCGTGTAATTGAAGTTCAGCGGATTCCTCTAGTGCTCATGCGTATTACTTCACACTTTTGATTATTTAGTTGTCAAAAGTAATTCGGTCACTTCATTGTTTGTTTGGTACTTTTATTATTATTTACAATGATGTAAATTACAGAAATCCGTAAGTTATTTAAGAAGTTATTATTAATGCTCTCATACGTGAGATTATCCTAAGGAAAAAATATTTTTGTGCTGTAATTCTCTTAAGTTATAACTCTACTGTTTCTAGCACCTAGATTCATACAATTTTATGTAACCATTTTCACTCCATACAATTGTGTTCACTACAAAACAACGCTTCTTTTTATGGACTGAAATAGTTAATTTTGAAATAAACAAAACATTCAATGAATGTCGTGCAAAATTACAATAGTATGTCCAGGTATACATGAAATATACCTTATCCGCAACTTAAGTGTATTCTGAAGTTTACAAACTGATACGAAATGCAAGACTAACTTGTTGATATTTTTATAGTGATTCACGACACGTTGCAGTGCGTGTACATGATAAAAGGATTAAACATTAACAATAAATCGACTTTCCAGACTAACCAAATGTAGATACATTAAAGCCTCTAAAATAAACTATGAGAGACAAGGAACGGATTTTATGAAAATACGTAGCTGATGCACAGAACATGTCATCCAAGTTGAAAAAATAAAATAAACGACTACATACAAAAAGAAATGAAATTCCATCAAAAACATAAAATGACCAAAAACGCCAGTCTCGTGGCGAATTCCGTTTATCGCAGAAAGTTGCTATCCGGAGAACGATTGTAAATGGATATGTATTTACGGTTGCTCCCACAGCCACCGCGCCAAGTGCCAATTAAGTTTGCGCGGACGATATAAAAGCAATGTAGAAGGTTCCATCTATTGAGAACCTGTTTAACTAACATGAACGACAGATAATGCAGTTGTTTAGATTCTTTACACAAGCCAAGTTTATCACGAGATTTCCAGTTTCACACGTCGATACACAACAGCTGTTGAATTTGTCGTTTCCAATTTGTTACTTGTAGAGGCAAAGCTTTACCTCAGTTCTCATTCTGTCCAACTTGAAGTAACAAACGATGTTCGGTTGTAACCGTAGAATTCTTGAACTTTTTAAACCTGTCCGGTTTACCACCTCATCAACTGATTTAAAGAAAATTCTATAATTATGTTAATTAGAAAACTTAACGCTAATCAGGAATTAACGGTGCAAGATTAGTGGTGACTCACTTAGGCGAGTATCATCACTGCTAAATTCATTGATAAAACTGTGCTAATACCCCGCATTAACCTCACACCTTCTGATCCAACCATGCCTTTTGAAATGATAAGAAGACTATTCCCAATAAACGTAGCCTTAGCTTTGACCATAAATAAAGCACAATGTACGACATATCAAAGGTCAGGATTATATTTACCGAAACGTGTTTTTTCACATAGACAGTTATACGTAGCTTTATCACGAGTTCGCTCACTCAGGGATATTTATGTTTGTGCTATAAAGAGTCATACTGCCAAAAAGTAAATGTTTGTAAATCTATGGGACCAAACTGCGTGGTCATCAGCCCGTAGCTTACAAACTACTTAAACCTAGGTAAACTAACCTAAGGACAACACACACACACACCCATGCCCCAGGGAGGACTCGAACCTCCGAAGGCAATCAACCGCGCGGTCCGCAGCGAGGCGCCTTAGAATGCTCGCCTACTCCACCGCGGCGCCAAAAAGTAAACAATGATCGCTTTATAACTACTAACATTGTTTTCAAAGAAGTTTTGTAAAATAAACAAGTTTACAAGAAATAAAATAAACATGAAAAAGTCAGTTTCTTATTTTTTTATGTTTCACAATTAATCATATTGTATTTCATTATTTAAATTTTCCTACAATGAGAGTAATAATTGTTACTACTGTTCATAGTATTCGGAATAGAGCGCAAATTCTTTGCACGGGTCTACTAATAAACTAATATTTAAAATACTTTATGCATATGTGAGTGTACTTTATCGTTATCAACAGCCCAAGGCCAGTGATACACCAGTCGCTGGAATACCAGATCAACTTTTGCAACACGTGAAAGCAGCATGGACATCTGATCTGTATATCACAGCTCTTTGATTCAGTGAGAAGACGTTTAGATTCGATTAGATTAGTTGGTTCGTTCCATAGATCCGTGTTGAGGCGATCCTCGTGGATGTGGAACACGTAATTTTTGTTATGTTTTGTTTTACAATTTGATAATATAATATTACTAATACAGGTACACACACTTTTTAAAAGCTGGTAATATAATAATGCTAATAGTATGCTTACAGATACATGTATCATTTGGTTCTATTTAAGAACTCGTCAGTAGAGTAGAAGGAGTTGGCACCTAGAAAGTCTTTTAGGCTCCTTTTAAAATGATCCTTATGGTTGTTGGTAATTTTATGGAAAATATGTGTTCCTGAGTAATGGACCCCTTTTTGAACTAAAGTAAGTGCTTTTATGTCATGGTGTAGATCAGTTTTGTTCCTAGTATTGTAGGTATGAACTGAGCTGTTTCTTGGGAAAAGGGATATATTATTTATGACAAATTTTATAAAGGAATAAATATACTGAGAAGCAGTAATTTATGTACCCAGTTCTTTGAAGAGGCTTCTGTAGGATGTCCGTGAATTTACACCACAAATACGTATTACTTACTTATGGACTCTGAAAACTTTTGCTTGACTTGAAGAGTTATATGACATTATGGAATGAAAGTAAGCAACGTATGCAAGCTTTTTTATTTTTATATCTAGTATGTCTGATACCACTCCTATTGCAAATACAGATTTGTTAAGTCGTTTCTGCAATTGTGTGGTGTGCTCCTCCCAATTGATTATGTTATCAATCTGTAATCCCAGGAATTTTATACTGTCAACCTCTGCTATCTGCTCTTCTTCGTACTTTATGCATACATTGGATGGGAATGTCTTACATGTTCTGAACTGCATGTAGTGAGTCTTTTCAAAGTTTAATGTCAATGAGTTGGCCTTAATCCATTTATGTTCTGAACTGCATGTAGTGAGTCTTTTCAAAGTTTAATGTCAATGAGTTGGCCTTAATCCATTTGTTAATGTTAATGAAAATATTAGCAGACCTTTCTAAAACTAAAATCGACATGCTATTTATTGGAATACTTGTATCATCAACAAATAAAACGTAATCTCTTCTGGTAGTGTAACTGATGAGAGGTCATTAATGTACACAAGAAAAAGCAATGGCTCTAAGATGAATCCCTGTGGAACACCACATGTAATTTCTTCCCAAACTGATGATGACTGTTGGCTTAATTCACTAGTCCCTTGCACTGACACCTTTTGTTTCCTGTTAGCAATTTAAGTCTTGAACCATTTTGCAGCAATTCCCGCTACACCATAGAATTGTAATTTACTTAAAAGAATGTGTAGCAGCGGTGACACTCAGCAAATGGCGGCAGCTATGAGTACTGGTTTCTTCATCTTGCTCACTTCGCACGGGGCTGTACATTCAATCGCGTGCTCTTTGTACACCGTGTTAGCTCCCACGCCACTGTGAGACGCCCGGCTCCTCCTTGTACTCCTGTTGGCCAGACGCGCCGCCGCCGGTTGGCAGCCAGTGGTGGCGGCCCCTGCCTGCCACCCATTGGGCTTTACGACGTCCACTTGTCGCCATTGGTGTCCGGGCCGTTCTCATTGTTTAACAGCTCTTCATTGCCTGCCGCGAGCAGCAGGACGGGCAGGCTGGCCACTACACGAGGGACTCAACGCAGCAGTGGCGAGTCCAGGGCATGGGATATGGTTTGCAGCCTCCCTCACAGATTCTGCTTTCTCTTGATTAAAATAAGAGATACATTGAGCATCCAGACTGAAGTCTCGAAAATAGGTTTTTGTCTAACAGCAGATTAAGCAAAATCTTTGTTTACACTACAGAATTTGGAGACGGCCTCCCGCAGATCAAAATTTTAGATTCGCCACTGCCACGGAGTATATATATTGTGTAGGTGGTGCTGGAAAGTTTTCGATACGCTAAAAATTGAATATCGAAAATACACAACTCTACCGAAGATATTTATTAATGATTATCAATTTAGGTCCAAAATCAGGCTATCTTCGCCATCATTTTTCAAATCAACGCTGTTTTTGGCGGAAAAATGGAAACTTTATTACGATAGGATGCTGAGTTTCATAGCGAGATATGATTGGTGTTCATCGGCGAATGAGGTGAGAGCTTCCGTTTCTCTCCTGCTGTCCGTGTTGTCGCAGTAGCCGGACACCAGCAAGATTGTAGCAATAAGATAAAATTTAACTATGCCAGAATTCTCGCCAAGCAACCAGGGATGGTTAAACGCAAGATAAGGGAAGCCATCGAAATTGTAAAACATCCTAACAACATGAACAGAGAAGATGGATTCAGGCTTGCCCCTCCTGGCTACCAGCCATCACAGCGAAATAGGCTGCAGTGACAACACAACACGCGAGCGTCACTAGTAAGCAACTGCCGCCGCGCGGCCCACGGCCAGCAGGAGAGAAACGGAAGCCCTCACCTCATTCGCCGATGAACACCAATCATGTCTCGCTATGCAACAAGCAATAGGCAACGGCTAACCCCCACTTCCTGCAACTCAGCATCCTATCATAATAAAGTTTCCATTCTTCCGCCAAAAATGCACCAATAACATTGCTGATTAAAAAATTATGACGTAATGTCTAATTGAAAGTAAATATGAAGTACAGTAACAACCAGCTCACATCGGTTGTTTCTCTGACACAATGTGTGGAACCATCTGCCTCAATCCTCATTCCGACTTCCTCACCAAAAATATTGGCATGCGAACATATTCGCGCTCTTTTGGCGCAGAGAGAGTGCAATAGGCAGAGGGAGCCATATATGACGGAACAGAGAAAGTGTCAGTTCAGAAGAAAGGCATATGCATGAAACGAAACGAGATGTCGGAAGTCCGGAACAGTGGCAACAACAAACTAAGACATTTGCAGATAGTAGCAATTGCATCAAAAGAGAAAACAGTGGGAAAATGAGACGAATGGAGACCATACATAAAGCATGAGCGTGCGGCTCTCCAACACTATAGCACGAAACAATTTGTCCAATTTTTCCCATCCCAGTACCCGCGTGCTAAGGTTTTCCGATCTATAGGTCAAACCCCAAGCAAACCATCCCCATGGACATATGTGTAAACGAGACAATCATGATTGAGGAATGAGGAATGAGGATTGAGATAGATGGTTCCACACTTTTGTGTCAGAGAACATATTCGCCTTTTCTGTGCTCCAACAGAAGCCTTTTTCAGCTAGTAGACTTCTTACATCATGACGCGGTACTACACCCAGAAAACTTTTATGTCATCTGACTCTCACCGCGGAAGTTTAGTTTAAGTAGTTTATAAGTCCAGGGATTGAAGACGAAAGTAGTTACGTCCTTTAGATATACAAACATATGAACATTTCTGTGAATAATATTTTACACTGAAACTGTCGATAAAGGTATCAAAGACTTGATCAAAATTTTAAAATTGCAGCATTACATCGAGTATTCTTATTTATTAAAAAAAATTTAATTAAAAATATATATTTGCGACGCTTGTCGCTAGCACCCGTTCTCTCTGCCAGCGATATGTTTGACTATTTTTTGTTCCTGATATTCAACTTATTCATACGGGCTGAAGAGGAAGCAGACTTGCTCATGGTCTTTCTTGTTTTTACAGAGGTACTGATCGGAGTACTACCACAGAGCGATCTTCATTAAAAATTGTGCGATCTTTCGATGTTTTATTTGGAAATAATAGCCAAGTTAATCGAAGTAAATTAAAAAAAAAAAGACACAATTTTGTGTGTGTTCTACAAGTTTATTTTTGTTTACTCAGTCGGTTTTCAGTTTATTATGCCATCTTCAGAGTATTTACTGCTGTGTTAAGGAGGTTACAATGTTTAGATACAGTATGGGAAGAGGTGACAAATGTCTCCACTTAGATCGACATACATAGTATAACACTTCTTTGTCATTATGTTATTACAGTTATCAACTTAAAAACTAAACAGTAATACATGAATATACAATGTGTGAAGGATAAAGCAAGGAATAAATTTGAATATAACCTGGTAACTTATACTACCTACTATTAAAAATAAACTGATAATGCTGATAAATAAATATATATATATATATATAAGTGCCCTGTTAAAAATTCTGCACTATAATTATAGATGGTGTTGCATATGGCAGTTGTAAGGCCAGGTTTAGAGTGGCATCAAGAACTTAGAAAGAATAGTTACTGCATTAGATTAAACTAAAACAGATCTGTGTAATGAAATTAATATTCTAAAAATTCAGGTGGATGAAAATGAATATTATGTTGTAAGCTACACTGGGACCAAATTTTCAGAACTTAAAAATAAATCATAATAAATAAATACATAGGAGTTTGGAACTGTGGAGTAAACAAGGAAACGAGTTTTTTTTTAATTAATATTGAAAATGTGGTTGTCTGACTTTGATCTATTAGTTATACAAATAAATAAAATGCTAGGTCTACATTTCAGGTTTTTAGGTTTTGATGGAGTTGATGGAAAAACTTAGGTAATTGACTGTACTATGAGGAAATGTATGAAGAGACTGGAACTGACAGGGTAGGAGGTTATGTGACCCAGTGAGGAATTAACTAGCAAGCGACGGAAGAATCAGTCAAAAAAAATTAATCGAAGTATTTCATTCCTTTCAAAATCCCCTTCCATACTTTCATTAATTTTTTCCCCATAAATACCATACATTTTGAAAATGATGCTTGGACCATTGTTGAGAATTTTTACGTGATTGTGATAGAAATTTCTGGATGCAGTTGTAATTTTATCATAATGTTCAATCATCTCATTTCAATGTCTACAAGAAATCTTCTGTCAGTAAACGAAGTCTGATGATTTTTTTTATTTGCAAAATTTACCATTGATATTAACTTTAATCACCATGGTCTTGAAACTTTTGCATCTACAGATTAGAAAAGCAAGCATCACTTTAAATATAGAATAAATAGTTCTATATTGGATCAACTGCAGAGAAATAACTGCAAAAGTAGCAGATTACTTTTATCAGGTAAAGTACGGATTCCACCACTTTCTTTTGCAGTGATGTTTTCTGCTGTTGTCTTTGTGCAAACTAAGCATTGAGTGCGGAATCTTTCATGTTCTGTTCAGTAGATCACATCTTCAAAATTATTTTTCTCCATAATATTTCAAGATCTGTTCAATTTTAATAGCGGTACCTAACCTCAATGGCAACACCAAACCAAAACGGAAAGCATCATTACAAAATGATTCTAAAATCGTTTAATAGGTTGCTCGAATAATCTCTTAGTCGTTGAAAGAAGTTTATTTATTTTAATTAAACAATATGTTTCGGGCTTAGCCCATCATTTGGTGACCGATATAATATATACTGAGCATTGAGACATTTAAACTTGTCATTTAAAAATACCGTTGTTATATAGGCAATATAATACTTATATATATACACAACGGTATTTTTAAATGACAAATTTGAATACATCAAAGCAGAATATATATTATATCGGTACCAGATGATGGGGTAAGTCCGAAAAATCTTGTGTAATTAAAATATATAATCTTCTTTCCTCGACTAAGAGATTATTACAGCAACCTATATCTTAGAATAATTAAAAAAATTGTGAATTAATAGTGCTAACACACGATTCCTTCATTACAATACCGAAACAAGCAAACAAATGATCGGTAACAAAACGTACCAGAAAAACATCTATAATAAAGATATAATAAACAAAAAGAGCTTAAGGATAATAGTTTATACTGTTAATAGTAGTACACAAAGTATGAGAACTGTTAATGACCAAAATCAGACGACAAAAAGTAAGCAGCATCCCACAGGCCAAGCAGGTAACGCCGACCCCGCGCCATCCTCCGCCCGAAGGCGTCAGCTGATGCGACGTGGAGGGGGGGGGGGCGTGGTCAGGGCCCCATACTGTGTGGTCCTGTGATCGGAAGAAACAAAGAAAGAGGTAATTAAAACCGTGACATTACAGTGACCACTGAAGTGCTTTGATGTAAAGCGAAACGCGTATTAAGACTTTTATTGCACTCGCAAAAGACGGCTACTGTGCAAATAG
Organism: Locusta migratoria; assembly: GCA_026315105.1. Classification (NCBI taxonomy): domain Eukaryota; kingdom Metazoa; phylum Arthropoda; class Insecta; order Orthoptera; family Acrididae; genus Locusta; species Locusta migratoria. The sequence continues at coordinate 901,635,130 of CM048744.1, read as the reverse complement.
GAGCCATAAAAACGAAGAAGAAACATGTAAAAGAATATTTGTTTCTATTTAAAGACCCATGTTGTAACTCTGAACATGTTTTTGCATATGGAAAATCTTAGTTTCCGAAGATTATTCATTTATTTATTTGTAATTTCAGAAAATTACTGCAGCCATAAAAAGTGAATGCCACCCTTTAGAACCTTAGAAATGGAAGAAGAATGTAGATTAACCATTAATTACAGAGGTGGCGAGAAAGGAATTTCTGAAATGTACCTCAGGGTAGAACACTCTCCCCTACAAATGTATTTGAACTCTAAACTTTCCCCAGTATAGTTGAATTTAAATTTAACACATGGCCTGTTATTGGTGAAGTCATAAATTTATAACACAGGCAACCTACACATTCTGCCGTTATTCTACTTTCAGAGAATTTGACTTAACAATTCCAACCCAAAAATGAAGAAGAGCTCCGATATTGTTTCAACTACTTTTATTCGATCTTTGGATTCCAGAAAACGTATAAATTTAATGGGGAAGCTGAAGTGTCCCATGATAGTCCCCCTGCTTTGTAAGCTATGAACACAACAAAGCCAACCTAAGCATGTTCCCATTACTTTCACGTATCTGCCTAATGATGAATAATTGATTTGTTGTCGCCCTCTCAACACGATTCAAATGTTAGTAAATCTAACAGACTTACCTAGGTGGCCATCAGTCCTTGGGCTTACAAACTACTTACACTAACTTACAGTAACATGCTAAGGACAACATAAACACCCATGCCCGAGGGAGAACTCGAACCGCCGGCGGCGAACGGCCGAGCGCACCGCAGCTGAGCGTCTTAGTGCGCACGGCTATTCTGCCGCGGCCCCCTTCATCCGAAAGCGGCACTGGTGTACACAATACGTCTGCAAATGGACTTAGCAGAAATGTAGACAGTATCTTATATACGACGGATAAGAGTTACACTCCTCTCTAATTTTACATAGCAGTACCATTGTGGAACCTTTCTACACATACATCTGTCTTTGTTTCTTGAGTACGCCTATGTATTTGGTTCATGATATTTAGCCCAATTCCTTTAATTAGTGCTGTCTAAGCCTAGCGTCTGTGTTTTTCTTTTCTTTTCAATTTTTCCCACCCTTTCCCGACTTCGCCTAATGAGGGAGAACAATAGTTTCTTCCGGCAGTTGCCTCTTCGCTACCCATCGTTTCTTCTAACGAAAATCAGGCTTCTCTATATTTTATGTCTCCTGAATAAATTGTTTCCATCATTGCATTATTTATCCTTTTTCTTTAAGTTCATTCTAACTTTTATCTCCCGCCAGACTTACCTTTGGTTGATACTCCCTCCACGTCAGTCGTTGTATTCTTAAAAAATCTTTCTTCTGCCATGATCGGCCGGCCGCGGTGGCCGAGGGGACTGAGGTGCGCCAGTAACGGTCTGCGCGGCCACTACGGTCTTGGGTTCGAATCCCCCTCTGGCATGGATATTTGTGCCGTCCTTAGTGTTAGCTAGTTCATAAGTAGTTTGTATGTTTAGGGACTGATGACCCTGTAGTTAAGTCCCATAAGCCATACAAACATTTGAACATTTTTTACCTTGATCGTAATGGTCAGCCATGCCAACTTTGTTATGTACCTCCTCTTCCTAGATTTCATAAATCTGCTTAATTTTCTTTCTGGCGTTCCATACTCTTTTCGACTGTTAGGAGTCGATCGAAAATATTTCCTAGGTATTTTTTAAATTTTATTTCCAGTCACAGACTCTATCCATCTTTTCTTTTTTTATGGAGGCAATAGGCTAAGCATTTTCTTTGTTCCTGTTTGAATCATTTCTTAAATAGAATCCTAGTGTTGATCCACATCACGTGTGTCGTCACTGCTGTCTATCTGATTACACAGAATTTATGGAATTTAGATTCGACTTATTTATCGTTTAAAAGAGCTTAAACGAATTTCTGTCAGTGCTCATATGGACGACGTCACACTTATCATAGTTTACAGTCAGTTGACATTTTTTGCACTAAGCAGATATCTTAACTAAATCATTTTACAGTGCTTTGGACTTTCTGGTGACTTAACTAACCGATAAACGACAGCATAATCCGCGAACAGTCTAAGAGAGCTCCTTACATTGTTTCCTAAATCGTTCATAAAGATTAGCAGCTATAGGGGACCTATAACACTTCCCTGGGGACGCTAGATATCACTTCCGCTTTACTCGACTGATTTACGACAACTAAACGTACTGTGTCATTTTTATAGGAAATCGTGAATCCAGTCGCACAATATTGTTGATATTCTATAAGCACACAATTTGATTAGAAGACCCTTGTGTCAAAAGCCTTCCGACAATCGATAAATCTTGGAATCGGTTTGAGATCCCTTGTCGATAACACTCATTACATCATGTGAGTATAGACCTAACTGTATTTCCCAAGAACGAAATTTTCGGAATTCGTGTTGACTATGGCGCAATAGGTCGGACTCTTTGTGGTCGTTAATAATGTTTGAGGAAAGTTCTAAAATCCTGCTTCAAACCGACGTCAAAGATATAGGCCTATAATTTTGCAAATCAGTCCTATTGCCTTGAATACTGGAGTGACCAATACAACTTTTCAGTCTTTGGGTACGCATCTTTCGCTGAGCGAGCTGTTGTATATGATAGATGGGTATGGAGCTGTTGCATTAATACACTCTGAAAGGGACCTAATTTGTATGTATTATGGACCGGGATACTTGCATTTGGTAAGTGATTTAAGTTATTTTAATACTCTCAGGATATGTACTTACGCCTGCTGGTGGTTATTCATAATACGAATTCTGGAGTCTTTTCTTCGTCTTCTTTGGTGGAAGAATTTCTGAAAACTGTTTAGCAATTCTATTTTATCATCCGTTCGTCGCCATTGTTATTGCATAGTGAAGGTATTATAGTGTTATTCCGCTAGTATACTTTACATACAACCATCATTTTTTAGGATTTTCTACCCGAATTACGTGACAGAGTTTAGTTGTGGTAACTACTATAAGCTTCTCGCACTGGAGTTCGAGGTGAATTTCGCCTTTCAGTAAATGATTGCTAGTCTGAGGACTTTTCATCTCTTTAAATTTGCCTTGCTTTTTTCTCTGCTTTTGAAAGAGTGATGTTCGACGGTGGTACAACCTCCCTCTTTTGTAAATTTTTTTTGCATGAATCTCTCAATAACTGTCGTTATTATTTCTTTGAATGTTGCCACGTCAGGTCTACGCTGACATTGTTAGTTTTGAAAGACAATTTGATGTCATCCTTCGCCACATCTGTCCTCTTTGGGGGCATAGACATCGCTAATATTTGTGGGAGCTTCTTCTAATGCTGATGACATATTATGTCGTATACTGGCCTCAAGCCAGTAACAGCGTTTTTCGATCTCTTGTTAAGGATGGAGCCGACCCCATATTTGTTCTCTATAGGTTTCCACTATAAATCCACTGTAAAGATACTCTTAGGCCGCCTTCATTGAGCATATCTGTCAATTTACGTCTCATACTGCACACTTGTCCTTATTGTATTGCCGTATCAGTTCAAATGTTTGTATAGCTTATGGAACTCACCTACGGGGTCATCAGTCCCTAAACTTACAAACTACTTATGAACTACATACGAACTAGGACGGCACAAATATCCATGCCCGAGGGGGAATTCGAACCCCTGTGGCCGTGCAGACCGTGACTGGAGCGCCTCATCTCCTCGGCCACCGCGGCCGGCAGCCGTATCAGTTGACTCATGTATTGCTCCACGTTCACACAAAGTCCCTAATCTCAGCTCCTTTTCCTTTCGTTTCTTTTCTATTCCTTTTTTTCCTGCTGTCATTTTTGATTCGTTCTACCAGGTGTCTGCAAGTTTCAGTATCCCGCGGCCTCACCCTCCTCTTTCATCCGAGCTTGGGACCGGCGCAACACCAATTGAGAGATCACAGGTGGAGTAAGGAGAAAGGTGTAGTAGACAGGATCTGTACGATGTAAGATGGGTCGTTTTGAGGCACACTTTGTCTAACTCCTCTGCTGCTACCTGCCCAGCTACGTTATACCTGCCAGTAGCTACACCGACCCCGGCTTAGCTCTCACTTCCTTTGAACGCGAGAAGATCCCTCGCTTACACGGACAGCGTTATGATCCGTCGGAATGCTTAAGCGGCGTCATCAGACTGCCCGGCAGTGCCATCTGGCCTCGTGTAACTCGGCCATTGTGAAGTGAGCCTGGCCCCTGCTACCGTGAGGTCAGCTCGCAGATGGCAGTGCCATAGTGCGGACGGGTGACGTCGCAGGGACGAGTCTGGAAACCGCTACGAAGTCCATCTCTGAAACACACTGACTCGCTGGGCTAAGGGGTGGTCTCGGATGCTAACGCCAGCCACAAGGGTTTTGGCCGGCTTGTCAGGAAGTCCAGGGTTCCAGCATGGGCGCTGTACGGTGCTGATAAGATGACTCGTTGTGCGGCAACCGCTGACCACTGCAACCGCAATCTGTCCCGATGACAACTGACGGAGACTGAATATCATAATACTGGCTAGGTGTGTCCAGCGATGACGATCTGAGTACAAATGCGACTAACGTAGCCAGAACGTTATAAATCTGTCCAGCTGCAACTGATTATGGTGTCGTGTGGCACAGCCTGGACAGCATTCAAAGTCCAGCGTATAGCTGTATCCGTGGTACTGTACTTCTGAAGGCCAGGTACGATGGAAGTTTGTTAATTCTTAAAAAAAAATTAAAAAAAAAATGACCGGCCGCGGTGGCCGAGGGGACTGAGGCGCTTCAGTCATGGTCTGCACGGCCACTACGGTCGGGGATTCGAATCCCCACTCGGGCATGGATATTTCTGCCGTCCTTAGTTGTAGGTAGTTCATAAGTAGTTGGTAAGTTTAGGGACTGATGACCCCGTAGTTAAGTCCCTTAAGCTTAACAAACATTTGAATTTTTTTTTAATTTTCAAATGTTTGTTTCGAATCCTAATTCGTGCACTATTCCCATTGCGGTAGCTGCTGTGTTGGCTGGAGCGCTGTCCTGATGAAACAGCACGTTCTTCCGTGCCAATCTCGGCCGTTTTTCAATTACTTCATGTTTCAAACGATCCAGCAGAGCAGCATAATAGTGCACTGTTATCGATCTGCGCCGGCCGCGATGGCCGAGGGGACTGAGGCGCTACAGTCACGGTCTGCACGGCCACTACGGTCGGGGGTTCGAATTCCCCCTCGGGCATGGATATTTGTGCCCTCCTTAGTCTAAGTTAGTTCATAAGTAGTTTGTAAGTTTAGGGACTGATGATCCTGTAGTTAAGTCCCATAAGCTGTCCAAACATTTCAACATTTCTTTATGGATCTGCCTTTTTATAAATAATCTATCTGGAATAAACCCTGGGAATTCCTAAAGAGAGTGACCATCACATTTCCAGCTGACAAAACAGTCTTCGCGTTCTTTGGTGCACTTTCCTCAATGTTCGGCTATTGTTTGGACTGTTGTTTCGTCTCTGGAGTGTTTCATCCACAGTTATGAATCTGTGCAAAACGTCCTGTGGATTGCCTCTGAACAGCAACTGTGTTGTGATTGGGCACGATACCACGTATTTGGATCACAACTCATCTTTTTACATACTCTCAAGCCAATGTGGTCAGATAATTTCAAATATTAAATTTCCTGGCAGATTACAATTGTGTGCCGGAACCGGGACTCGAACCTGAGACCTTTGCCTTTCGCGGGCAAGTGCTCTGCCGACTGAACTATCCCGACACGACTCACGATCCCGCCCCACAACTTTACTTCCGCCAGTACCTCACCTCCTACTTTCCAAACTTCACAGAAGCTCTCCAGCGAACCTTGCAAGACTAGCACTCCCGGAGGAAAGGATATGGTGGAGACATGGCTTAGCTACAGCCTAAGGGATGTTTCCAGAATGAAACTTTCACTCTGCAGCGGAGTGTGCGCAGATATGAAAGTTCCTGGCAGATTAAAATTGGTAGAGCGCTTGCCCGCGAAAGGCAAAGGTCACAGGTTCGACTTTCGGTTCCGGCACACAATTTTAATCTGCCAGGAAGTTTCATATCAACGTACTCTCCGCTGCAGGGTGAAAGTTTCACTTCAAATATTTTTGGTGACCATAGAATAAAGCTCGAAAATTCCTCTTGTTTAGGCATTTGTAGGACACGGTTACTTTCCTCTGTGATGAAACTGCCTAGCATATGATGGAAATACAAACAAAGTTCGTAAACTGTGCTTGCGGTGCTACTGAGAACAGAGCAGCATTCTCTGAGAACCGACCGGAAACTGAAATCAGTAATAATAATATACCACCTATAATCACTAAGGAAGTCCCTTATGCAATCAATGCCATGAAAAATAGAAAGTCACCAGGTCCAGAAATCATTTATATAGTATTGATTAGAACAACACCGTTGAAACTCCTTGAGATATTGGCAGTGATTTTTGACAAATGTCTCAAAGGTGACACACATCGAAAGGAGTGGCAAAAGGCTACAATTACATCAGTATTTAAGAAGAGTAACGGAAGAAATTGTGGTAACTATCGAGGTATTAGTGTAATGCCACCCATGGCGAGAGTCTATGGCCGTACCTTAAAAAAGAGGATAGAGACAAAAATAACTGAATCTTACGAGCAAAATGGATTCAGATCTGGTCGCTCCTGTACTGACGGAGTTTTTACACTCAAAAACCCCTTGGAGAAAAGGACAGCAAGTGACCTTGTCACCCACCTTGTCTTTTTAGACCTGGAAAATGCTTATGACACAGCTCTGCGGAACAAGTTGTGGACACGTTTGATCAATAATGGCATGTCACCGACTATGTGAAAGCTGTCAGACAGTTTTACAAAGGCTGTAGGGCAACGGTAAAAATGAGAAATCAGCTATCTCAAGAATTTGAGGTGACAAAGGGACTACGCCAGGGATGCAAACTCCCGCCTACGTTGTTTAAGATCTACCTAGAGAAGGCACTTAAATCCTGGAAGAGGAAATGCGGAGGAATGAGTATCTCTTAGACTATGAGAGCTTGTTCACTTTATTTTTTGCTGACGATCAAGTGTTAGTAGCTGGGGATGAGGAAGGTGCTAACTACATGCTCCGCAAATTAAAAGAATAATACGAAGAATGGGGTCCTGTCATCAACGTAGATGAAACAGAATATCTGAAGATGGGAAAGAATCTGGTTAATGATATACAACTCGGTGCTGATATTGTTAAAGGGTGTCGTAGTTGGTAGTGACATTGTCGTTCAACGATAGAAGTTTGGATGATATAAACAATAAAATTGGCCTGGGCATGCGATCCATAAAACAACTAAATTGTATTTTCTGGAATAACAAAACAACGCGAAAAACAAAACATATGAGCAACCATTCGATTATCGAAAGTGTCAGCACATACGGCGCAGAGTTTTGGGAACCAGCTAAAAGGGAGGAAGAGCGGCTACTGGCAGTTGAAATGGAGACGGAGACGGAGATGGAGTTGTGGATATTCAAGGTTTCATCATGTTAGAAATGAAAGGATAAAGGATATCATGGGAGTGGAAAGACCGATCCTAGACTGCATAGAGGGCCTACAATGGTATGATCATTTGCAACGTATGCCAGACACAAGATGGCCAAAAACAATATGGCAATGGACTCCTCAACAAAGAAAAAGGTGTGGTAGACCTGCGAGATGCTGGAAAGCTGACGTCAGCGAAGCAATGGCAGCAAGAGGTCTTAAGGAAAAAGACTGGAACGACCGAAATAGATGGAAATTGGGATGGAGAGGCGTACAGATCTCGCTGATTATATATATACCTTAGTGTAACCCTGAAGAATCCTGATCCGGTCAACTGAGACGATATGAGACAGTGAAGAAAATACATGTTATGACTTATTAAGCTCAATCTCGTATAGATGATCAGGACGTTCACTGTAATCACAACATCTTCTGGATAATTGTAAAGACAATCAAACTAAGTTCACATAATATTTGGAAATACAGAAAGCCGGCAGGAATGGCCGTGCGGTCTGGGGCGTCACGTTACCGTTATCCCGGCCACTCTCCTCGGAGGTTCCAGTCGTCCCTCTAGCATGGGTATATAAAAAAAAACCAAAGGAACCGAAAGAGGCAGGTTGATATTCGAAAAAATTCCAGTTGGTACAAATTGTCAGAAGAAATCTATGACAGATAATAGTAGTCAACGATCATATCAGTGAGAGATTCATAAAGGTTTGAGACGTAATTTTTTTCATCAGTGCAGTGAGATATCGAAAATTTCCTCGTATATACACTCGATGTGCTTGGAACTAGCCATAAGTGCACATTCACCAAAGATTGGAATTACCTTTCGGCAGTGAAAGACGGCAAAACACAAAAGCACATTGAAACAAACATTAGCTGAGACACCAATATATCTCTTCATTATGAAACTTCTACTCTGCAGCGGAGTGTGAGCTGATATGAAACTTACTGGCATATTAACATTGTGTGCCGGAACCGGGACTCGAACCTGAGACCCTTGCCTTTCGCGGGCTAGCGCTGTACCACTGAGCTATCCCGACACGACTCACGGTCACGCCCCACAACTTGAATTCTGCCAGTATCTCGCCTCCTACTTTCCAAACTTCACACAGGCTCCTGCATAACTTGCAAGAATAGCACTCCTGTAAGAAAGGATATGGTGGTGACATGGCTCAGAATGAAACTTTCACTCTGCAGCGTAGTGTGCGCCAATATCAAACAAAGTAGCTACAATAAAATCAAACCAAAACACAAAAACTACGTCCTGTATTTTTGTAAAATTCTCGATATTTACAAGCTAACTATTCACCACATTAAATACGCACGTTTTGGTTTGCAAATGACAAACTGTCAAAAAATATCAGTGACTTTTGTGAGTGGAAGAAACACAAACATAATTACATGTGGTATTAAGGAGGCCTAGCATACCTATTAAAATAATAAACGATGTATAGTAGTCTCACAATTATCTGTAGTTTTTACTGTCAATGTACAAAAGTAACAATCATTTCATTGTTAGTTTGACAGACAATACGAATTATACATCCCACTGATGATGCTGCAACGGCAGCGAAACATGTTTGGGAGAAATCAATAAACATTTGTGTTTTCTCAAGGCGGACCTTACCTATAAAACAAATTTATTTCGTAAGCAAACACGGAGATTGAAGAGCTTATCAAACCTCAAGTGTAGTTAATATCTGCCTCCAGTTTTAATTAGCAAATAGGATAAAAAGATAAGAAGTCGAACATCAAATAAGACCAAACTTTCAGCAAAACTCTTACTAGAATTGAAACACAACATAGGTCATGTTTGCAGACCATTGTCTGCAGCTAGTGAATTATTCGCCTTTTTATTTTAAGGCATCCTCAGTAAAAGACAAGAACTAAAAAATACATTGCAGAACGAAACAGACGTTTTTATTTTCCAAACGAATAATGTGTAACTTTCTCAAGGTGTTAAATCAAGACTAATTCTGTCTGTCATAGATGTCAATGACAGTCTGAATAATGTCAGTTGTAGTGAACTGCTATGTTGTGCCCACTGAGGAGCTCCTTGAACCCAAGGCACAGTTGGTAAACATGGCAGGAAGTTACACTGAAGATAAAGAAAGCAACTGTCATTCACTTCACTTTGGGAAAGAATATATCTACTGAATTATACACCCATTGACTTGCACAACAAAATACATAATTTCTGTGAATGAATATCAGTTCTCAGTTTAAATGATGTGAGCTCACAACAGATTTCATCAGAACGTTACATTGTCAGGGTGAAACAGCCAGGGTCTTTTACTTGTAGTCAGATCGTATGGACTTTTAGTCCCTAGGTGTAGAAAAACTTTCTTGAGAGCAAATGTTCAAAATATCAACACAGAATTCAAGATACAGAAAAACTCCGAAATAATAATACACAAAAAGAAAAAATATCGACCTTATTGTATTGATCTGTTGAAACTAATGAAAATAATGGGTCTTTAACTATACCATTATTGTACATTTATTAGTCAATTATGCTCATCAATAATATGCTAAATAATTGCTGCAAAATAGTTCTGCCCATGACCGTTGAAAAGGAACGATTACATTAAACAAGAAAGAATGTACGTAAAACTCAATTAGTATTTATTTCCAGTTTACTATCTCCCTCAATGTGTATAGAAGTGGTAATATTTTTATATTTATTTGTGGGTTAAATTGTTCGACGCATCATGCCGGGCTCCAGTGGGATTGTTAGCACCAAAGGTAATGGCGGCAAATCAGATGACCAATAAATGTTTCTCTTGACAACTTCAATCAAAAGGAAAATTATGTTTTTCTGAATGGACAAGAATGTGTTAACTATAGAGAGGGTTACAACGCGAGTGAAAGGAGCAGCAGTACCATTTACTCCCTAGCTCTTAAGAAATATTAACGCAATACTACTCTTAATTGTTCATCTGTTGCCAACATAAGAATTGCAACCGGTGAGAAGAGTCGTAAAGTTTTACCCACTTTGTGAGTATACATGTGTGAGTTTAATTTTCATTAAATACCATTTCGATGAAAAGAAACAATATGACGCTCTGTTGCACTGTCTGCACTACGCGACGACTAGTCGTGACAGGGACGGACTAAGGCTGTTGGCGGCCCGGGGCGGCGGCGGAACAAAATGAGTCCCCTCCCCCCCCCCGGGCAACTATGTATTACTATAAAATATAATTGGAGACTCCCCAGGACGAGAGGCACGGGACAGTCTGAAACAATAGCTTTCGAGTTTTGGAGTCCCCAGCAAAACGAGATCCCAAGCGCGATGAAAATAAAAAAAAGTAAATAAATAAAAAATAAAAGTAAATAAAAAATTAATAAAAAACTTGCTTTTGCTTTTGAGATATTTGGAGGCTCCCCAAGACCGAAGGCCCGGGGCGGTCCGACCTCACTGCCCCCCCCCCCTCCCCCTTAGTCCGCCACTGAGTCATGACAAACAACACGCTGAATGTTGTTGTTTTGTGGTCTTCACTCCGCTGACTGGTTTGATGCAGCTCTCCACGCTACCCTGTCCTGTGCAAGCCTCTTCATCTGAGAATATGTTCGGCATCCTACATCCTTTTGAACCTATTCACTGTATTCGTCCATCGGTCTCCCTCTACGATTTTCACCCCATACACTTCCTTCTAGTGCTAAGTTGACAATTGCTTGATGTCTCTAATGTGTCCCACCAATCTATGCCTTCATTCAGTATATGCGAGAAACTCCTATTCTCCACAATTCGGTTAAGCAGCTCCTAGTTAGTTACGTGACCTACACATCTAATTTTCAACATTCGTCTGTAACACCACATTTCAAAAGTTTCTGACATCTTTCTGTCTGAACTCTTAATCGCCCAAGTTTCACTCCCATACAATGCTACACTCCAGACAAATCCTTTCAGAAAGGGCTTCCTAACATTTACATTATTATTGGACATTAACAAGTTTCGCTTCTTCAGAAACGCTTTTCTTTCCATAGCCATTCTGCATTTTATATCTTCTTTACTTCGGCCATTAAAAGTTATATTGGTAACAAAATAACAAAAGTCATCTACTACTTTTATTGTCTCGTTGCCTAATGTAATTTATTCAGCATCACCTGAGTTTCTGACATTACATTCCATTAACCTCGTTTTACTCTTATTTCCGTTCATCTTATATCTTCCATTCAAGACACTGTCCATTTCATTCAGTTGCTCTTCCATATCCTTTGCAGTCTATGACAAAATTACTATGTCATCGGCAAACCGCAAAGTTTTCTACTTGCATTCCTTTACTGCTTGCTCAATGTGCAGATTGAACAACATTGGGGAAAGGCTACAATCCTTACTCCCCAACCTCTGCGTCCCCTTTTTGCCCTTTGACTCTATTAACTGCTGTCTGGTTTTTATATATGTTCAATATAATTCTTCGTTCCGTAGATGTTACCTTTGCTACCTTCAGAATTTGAAAGTGTGTATTCCAGTCGATATTGTCAAAACCTTTTTCCTAATCTACAAACTCTAAAAAAGTAGGTTTGCCTTTCCTTAGCCTGTCTTCTAAGATAAGTCGTAATGTGAATTTAGTATTTTTGTATTTTTCTCCTCTTATCAATCAAGTTCAGTATATCCTGTATTATCCAGTAATTTCTATTAGGCATTGTCCTTCTGCTTATATGATCCTCTGTGGCCTTATCTACCCTATCTCTCAGAGCTACTCATTCTTCTTCGACTGCATTACTTTCCCCAGTTTCATCCAATCCTTGCCTAATGCTCCCACTGAAACTATCAACACCTCTGGTTCCTTCAACCACCTCCTCACTTTTCTACCTTTCTACAGTCTCCTAAGTTTTTATCTGCAGTTCATAACCAATAAGTTATGGTCAGAGTCTAAATATGCCCCGGAATATGCCTACAGTTTAAAACCAGGTTTGTTAATCTATTCCTTACCATTATAAAGTCAATCATCTTCCAGTGTCTCCTGGTCTCTTCCACTTTAATAAAAATGATATCCACACAAACATTAGGGTTTCTCACTTCGCGAACTGAAGGTATGAGTTTCAGTTCCGGCCAAGTTCTGGATGCATGATCCGTTGCAGATATATATTTCCACTATAATTCAAACTGTTGGTCACCGAAGATTGTCCCGGTTCAAATCAACAAATATCCAGATTTTAAATATAACGAAGAACTGTCTCAATATATTAAATGCAGTTTGCAATGTATAATAGTCAAATAAGCATAGGATCCTTTACCTTTTCATTTAAACTATCGAATTTGACAATGTCTTGCTTTATACATTTTATACATAATGAATAGACATGTACATTCCATTCCAATACATCTTTTTTGTATATGTCAAGATACCATGTTTAGTCATTCCAGAGTAACCTAATTTACAAAGTGTCTATAACAGCTGCTCACTCCCGCTGCCGCTATTATCGCTGACTTTCACGGTGCCACTACAAAAGCTGCTATTGTAGCCTAGGAGGTTAGAATACAAGGAGACGCCATTAGGGTGCAAAAGTGAAGCCTGACTCCGCCACATTTCTAAGTTTTGGATAACGTATTTTAGAGCTAATGTCACGTAGAACAGAAATAAAATATTCGGCGTTTGTGCCGTGATGTATAAAGAAAAGCGTGCAAATTAGCTGTTAATTAAGTTTTCAAATATATTATGATGAGCATTTATTATTATTTATTCGAGAAAGTATTTTGTTTGAAAGTACATATGTTGCAGTGATTGTCAGTTCAGTTCATTAACAATAAGAGGGTCGACTTAGCGCATAGTTTTAACGGAGTAATAGTATTCCAAAACTGACTAAGGTGGTGAACAGGCTTCAACTGATGTATGTGGTCGGCATAGATAATGCCATCTCCCTTTATTCTAACCTCCTTGGTTATACCAGTAAATGAAATTACGTGATCAACTGCCCAGAGAGACTACAGACAATAATGAAAGGAACCTGTTCATAACGTCAGTATACTGTCGTTACTCATGCAGTGGATCAGTAAGATAATTCAGATAAAACGCATCACAAGTTAATAACAGTAAAATTAAAATGTTTCAGCCATGTAATGCGACACTCATTGTATGATTTTTATTGCTTTCCTGGAAAAGCTTACCCGAATCCCTGTAGTGGATAGCACTATATCCTATTTTCTTTCTGAACTCACCATCTCAGTCGTTATGAGACGTCCGAAAGGACACCACATATAGAATCCTATTAATGTCTCCAAGAGGCAAACGACAGTGCCTGTACAGAAACACGTTCTGTCCCTTTCGGCAACAAAGCTGCGAGCAACAGGAAGTACTGGGGAAGGGGCACTACTTGTTGTAGAGTGCTGTAAGTTGAGAAACTGGGCCTAATGGGATGCATGACTGGATAACCTAATTGGTCAAAGCAACCACTAAAGGTCCCGCACTAACACAAATTTATATATTATAATTTATATTATTTATATATATAATTCATTAATTGATAATATTTAATAATAAGCTTAGTACCAGCTATTTTTTGATTTTGTTATAGTTCATTATTTTTTGTTTAGATTTTATAATTATTTTAGGTTGTTTATTAAGATGATGAATTTAATTTTAAAGTTTTTGTAATAATGATGGCATTAGTATAATTATTTTGTTTTATTTTATTTAAAAAAAATTAAAATAAGGAACTAGGCAATATAAATTTCCGCCGGGTTATCAAAAACATGTCTTCTTTATAATATTTTGAAGTCTTACCTGCTCACTGATTAATTTAAAGGGCCGCAGTATTATGACCGTGCAAAGGTAACATAATCATTAGTTTCTTAATTGGGGACTGGAATGAATGGTTTGACGAGAAATTGACTGTCTCTTAATAATTTTTAGAATTTAACTTTTAAGTTAAAAGGCTTAAATATTTCTTGAGGGTGAGTAGACCCTATAGAGCTTTATATTTATAAATTAATTTTTATTAAATAGTTTATTTTTAATGTTAATTTTTATTGTTTTTTCGGGGTGACATGAAGAATAATTAAACTCTTCATTATAAAATCATTGATTTATGTTAATTTGATCCATAATTTGTGATTATAAGGTTAAGTTACCTTAGGGATAACAGCGTAATCATTTTTTAGAGTTCTTATCAGTAAAATGGATTGCGACCTCGATGTTGGATTAAGATTAATTATGGGTGTAGTAGCTCAATAATTAGGTCTGTTCAACCTTTAAATTCTTACATGATCTGAGTTCAGACCGGCGTGAGCCAGGTCGGTTTCTATCCTAAGAATAAGTATTATTATATTAGTACGTAAGGACCATATAATAAAAATATTTTTTATTTATTGATTAAAATTAATTATTTACTATTTTGGCAGATAAGTGTGTTGAATTTAGAATTCATTTATTTGGTTTTTTCTACAAACAGTATTGATAATATATGATTTATTTATGTTTGTTTTAAATTTTTTATTATTAATTATTTGTGTTTCAATGAGAGTTGCTTTTTTGACTTTAATGGAGCGTAAGGTATTAGGTTATAGTCAGATTCGAAAATGTCCAAATAAGGTTGGGTTTTTGGATATTTCCCAACCTTTTAGTGATGCTATTAAATTAATTTGTATCTAATTATTTTTATATTATTTTTCTCCTGTTTTAACTAGATAATTTCTTTATTAATTTGGGTTATTTTCCCTTATTTAACTTATATGTGTTCTTTTCCTTATGGTTTCTTATTTTTTCTCTGTTGTACTAGATTAAGAGTTTATATATTAATAATTGCTGGTTTATCTTCTAATTCAAATTATTCATTATTAGGTTCTTTACGTTCTGTTGCTCAAACCATTTCTTATGAAGTAAGATTATCTTTAATTTTATTATCATTAATTATTTTAATTGGGTTTAATATGATTGATTTTATGAATTTTCAGTTGTATTGTTGATTTATTGTTTTTTTCTTCTCCTTTAGCTTTATCTTTTTTGGTTCTTGTTTAACAGAAACTAACCGGACTCCGTTTGATTTTGCTGAAGGAGAGTCCGAGTTAGTTTCTGGGTTTAATATTGAGTATGGAGCTGGTGGTTTTACTTTAATTTTCCTTGCGGAATATTCCAGAATTATTTTTATGATAATGTTATTTTCATTGATTTTTTGGGTGGTGAGTTTTATTCTTTTTATTTTTTTTCAAGCTTGCTTTAGTCTCTTCTGTTTTTTGTATGGGTTCGTGGTACTTTACCTTGCTTTCGTTATACTTATATATTTAGCTTGAAAGAGTTATTTACCTTTATCTTTAAATTTTTTATTTTTTTTATTGGTTAAGGGTTATGTTTTTCTCATTTATTTAATTAAAATTTTTAATAATTTAAAAGTTTATAGAAGAATCGAATTTCTTTTCTTATGTTTTCAAAACATTTGCTTTACTTAAGCTAATTCACTTACGTTTTAATTAATGTATCTCATATTTTTGCGATGTGTACATTGAATAGAAAATATGAGAAGTAAATTATTGTTAAAATTTGTCCTGATATGATATATGGTTCTTCTACTGGTCGTTTTCCAATTCATGTTAGTAAACAAATTACGATTACTGTAATTCAGAATATAATTTGATTTATTGGGTAGAACTGATTTCCTCAGAACTTTGTTTTATTATAGACTGGTATAATTATTAAAATTCTAATTGATATTACTAATGCAATAACTCCTCCTAATTTATTAGGAATTGATCGTAAAATTGCGTAGGCAAATAGGAAATATCATTCTGGTTGAATATGGATTGGTGTTACTAATGGATTAGCTGGCACGAAATTGTCTGGATCTCCTAATATATAAGGATCAATTAAGCATAATATAATTAATATTATTATTAAAATAATGAATGTAATTATATCCTTATAGGTAAGGTATGGATGAAATGAAATTTTATCAATGTTTCTATTCAATCCATTTGGGTTATTAGATCCTGTTTGGTGAAGGAAGAATAGTTGAATTATAACCATTACTATAACAATAAATGGTAGTACAAAGAGGAATGTATAGAATCGATTTAATGTTGCGTTATCTACTGTGAATCCTCCTCATACTCAATGAACAATATCTGTTCCAATATAAGGAATTGCTGATAATAAATTTGTAATTACTGTTGCTCCTCAAAATGATATTTGTCCTCATGGTAAAACATATCCTATAAATGCTGTTGCTATTACGAAGAATAGAATAATTGTTCCTGTTATTCATGTATTTATGTATATATATGATCCATAATAAATTCCTCGCCCTACATGTAAATATATGCAGATGAAGAATATTGATGCTCCATTTGCGTGTAATGTTCGAATTAATCATCCATTATTAACGTCTCGACAAATATGAACTACTCTTGAGAATGCTATTTGGATATTTGGTGTATAGTGTATAGTATTCCTAATAATGATCCAAGGTTTCATCATATTGAAATATTTGTTGGTGCTGGTAAATCAATTAATGAATTGTTAATAATTTTAATTATTGGGTGTTTAATTCGTAAAGGTTTATTCATTAGTTTATCTTATTTTACGTATAGGTCCTTGGTTAATATTTGTGATCATTACTACTGCTAATAATGTAATAAATATATAAATTATTATTATGATTGTATTAATAACTGTTGGGTTATATATAATTTCACTAGTGAGGTTGATATTTCTTTGAAATTAATTAGGTAATTTAGATTTATAATTTCTGTGTTTTTAATAATTTCTGTTTATATTATTTTATCAGTATTGTATAATAATGTTTATAAAATAATTATTATGTAAATAATAATAATAATTCTATTAATTTTAATTTTAAATATTTCATTTGATGCAATTCTTGTGATGTAAATGAACAGGACTATTATACCACCTAGGAATGTTAATAGTAGAATGTATGATAGTCAAAATCTTTCTATTATTGTTCCTGTTATTATCCTGATAAATAAAGTTTGAATAATAATAGTTATTATAATAGATATTGGATGGTTTATTTTTATGAAGTTAATGTTTGATGATCTTATAATTATTATTTTTATCATTTCAAGGGTTAGTTTATGTCAAATATTGATTTTGGGGATCATTGATGGGAATTAATTTCCTACCCTTGAAGTTTTAAAAGTATTTTCTTAATTTCAGGTTTATAAGACCAATTTTTTTAAACTATTAAAACTAATGTCTATATTTGGTTTATCTACTTATTTATCAATTAATTTTTCTGGTGTTTATGTTTTTTGTTCAAAGTGTAAGCATTTATTGGTAGTTTTATTGAGATTGGAATATATTGTCCTTTCTTTATTTATATTAATTGTTTTGTTTCTTGTTGAGTTTGATTATGATTATTTCTTTCCTGTTTTTTTTTTTTTGGTTTTTTTGTTTGTTTGTGAAGGTGCTTTAGGGCTTTCTATTTTTGTTTCAATAATTCGTTCTCATGGTAATGATTTTTTTAAATCTTTCTTTTTATGTTTATGCTAAAGTACTTATTTGTAATTATTTTTTGATCCCTATTTGTTTATTAGGTAATTGTTGATGGTTAGTTCATTCTTTAATTTTTAATTAAGTTTTATTTTTATGATTTCTTTATATTCTTATTCTGATTTCA
This sequence comes from Locusta migratoria, assembly GCA_026315105.1. Lineage (NCBI taxonomy): Eukaryota > Metazoa > Arthropoda > Insecta > Orthoptera > Acrididae > Locusta > Locusta migratoria. The sequence continues at coordinate 901,617,045 of CM048744.1, read as the reverse complement.
GAATAATTAGTTATTATTTTAGTGTTGATTTTTATTCTTTTATATTGATCTTATTGAGTCTTTGAATTTGTTGTTTAATAATTACTGCGAGAAGACCAATTTATTCTTCTTCATATCACCCAATTTTTTTTTTTTTTTGTTTTATTATTATTAATTATATTATTTTGTTCTTTTTCTAGTTTAAATTTGTTTATTTTTTATTCTAGATTGCTTACTACTTTGTTTTTGATTTTAGGTTGGGGTAATCAGCCTGAACGTTTACCGGCTGGTGTTTTTTATACTTTAGTTGCTAGATTACCTTTATTATTGGTTTTATTTAAGATAACACAGGAGTTATTGATTTTGGTTGATGAAAGGAGAAAATATAAAATTGTAGCAAGCTAAGCAGGCAAAAGGATGTACAGACGACTGAAAAATAAGATAGACGGGATGTGCAGACTGGCTAGACAGGAGTAGAAATGCAAGATAATAGAAGAATGTATAACTACGTAAAAGAGAGATACTGCCTACATGAAAATAAATTACAGAACTATCAGTTTAATTAGCCATGGTTACAAAATACTAAGATGAATTATTTACAGAGGAATGGTAAAAATTGGTGGAATCTGAGCTTGAGAGATCGGTTTGGATTTAGGAGAAATGTAGGAACACGAGAAGCAATACACACATTACGAAATTACTTTGAAGATAGTTTAAGGAAAGAGAAACCTACGTTTTTAGTATTTGTAGCTCTTGAGAAAGCTTTTGACAATGTTTACTGAATACACTCTTTAAAATTCTGAAGGTAACAGGATTAAAATATAGGGAGCCAAGACAGGATATTGGCGTCGAAAGACATGAAAGGGAACCAGTAATTGGGGAGGAAGTAAGCCAGGAGAAGAAATAAAAACTTTGCAGTTTGCTAATAACATAGTAACTTTTTCAAAGGCAGCAAAGGAACTGGATGAACAATTGAACGGAATGAACAATACCTTGAAATGAGGGTATAAGATGAACATTAATAAGAGTAAAACAAGGGTAATAGAAAGTAGTGTCAGAAAATCAGGTGATGCTGAAGGAATTAGATTGTTGAGACAATAAAAGTAGTCGGTGAGGTTTTTTTTATTTGGGTAGCAAAAACACTTCTGATAGGCGAAAATTTAATGAGTCTATTTGCAGAGAACCACGTGATAATTTTGTCGATGGACGTTAAATCCTAAGCTTCCATCCTTAACAATTTCCTGAGAGACACCATTTAAAATTTCATTAGTTGATTCTTGTTTGTCTGATGTAATTAACATATTTGTATCGTCAAGAATGAGCTTTGGGTCTTTGTAAATATACAACAGTAAGTTTTTAATATATACTAACAACCGAAAAGAACCCAACACCAAATATCTGGGGCCCCATTCTTCAAATGTCCCCAGTTTGCGATATCTGCAGATTTTTGCACTCTGTATGAACTGCTTATTTCATCTTCCTACACTCTTTCATAATTGTATAAATTAAATAATTTTTGCACTGTCCCTTTCATACCACAAGATTAAGATTATCTAGAAGATTTACATCATTCATACAACCAAAAGCCATAGCGAGATGTGAAAGATCTCAATGGGTAATATCTGGTCATTCAGAGCACTTAGTATCTGTGCCTTAAAACCAGGTAAAACTTTTTGTTGTTGAATAGCCTACCTGAAAACCAGATTGACAAGTCCGTTTTCAAAGTTAATAGATATTCGCCACATCAGATCAGCGAAGCATTGGAGAGGAGGAAAAGTGACCACCCTCTACATCAAGAGGATAAGGAGGTTTTCAAGTCAAGAGCATTCCTTGTATACGATGGAAATCTTACGTCGAAATTAAGCAGAATTTTTAGAAAACATCAAGTTAAAGTCATCTTTCGGCCTCATGTGAAGAGTAGTGCACTTCTCGGCTTGGTTAACGATGATCTGGGATTGAGGAAAGCCGAAATTCACAGAATACCTTGCCAGTGGGGCAAAGCTTACATTGGTCAGAAGACACTAACAATACCAGAAAGGTGCATCGAACTCCGCACTCGTCTGCTGCAGTCCAGTAAGTCCACCTTAGCTGAGCATTGTATTACCACAGGACATGACGTGGATTACTTCACGTCTTGGCCACGACGAGATCCTAACAGTCACTAAAGAAAGAAACATTGGAAGTACGTTTAGCCCAATATTTTATTAATCGGCGGCTTTCATTTGGGCAAGACTCGAGAACCTGTGATTTCTTTAATATCATCTGAGAAAAAAACATTTTATGCAGGACGACACTTCTAGCAACAATTACAATTATATACATCTGACAATTAATGTACTGAGTGCGCATTCCGACAGAGGGCGGACATGTAATGTATTTCCACCTCATGCAGTACGTGCGCGTTCCGAAAGATAGCGGACATTCAGTTTCAACTTCGAGCAGACGCCTGCACGCCACTTGCGGTAAATTCGAAAGAGGGCGCATTTGTGACGGCCACTGGTGCGCATGCGCTTCCGCGTCAATTTTTGCTATAAAGGCGTCGTCGAGAACTAGCAATCTCCTCCCCTCCTGCACCATGACCAATCTCTACCTGATGAAGCCAGTAAGGCTGACCATTTCGCCTCCTTCCACTCTGATATATTCAACAGCCCTGACAATCCCAACTACGTTTATTTCCTTTTCCCAGACGTTCATGAGAAAATGGTCGTTCCTCTCCCACTCCTAGCTCCCGGCTTTCATTACATGCGCTGAACTCCCCCCGCAGACATAAACACACCCATAACCGCACACGATCTACAGCTGACACTCCGCACATAACGCAACACGCATCCTGGCCACGACCGAATCACCTATTGCCACCTCCGTGAATGCCCCCTTTACACCACCATCCATTACACTGGTTAATACCCCCGCCTGTGGAAAATGTTTTTGTGTCTTCATGTTCGTTAAACCTAACAAACCCCCCTCCTATGCCTCCTCCTACCGTCCAGTTCACCACACCCTGGTGTTCAGCAAGATCTTCGAATCCATCCTATCCTATCACATACATCACCACCTCCAACTTCACCTCCTTCTCCATGACACCCAGTTCGGCTTTCGTCCTTAGCCAACTTCTCTCCCTTCAGCTCAATCCACATCTACATCTCATCTACATGGGATACTCTGCAAATCATATTCAAGTGCCTGACAGAGGGTTCATCGAACCACCGTCATACTATTTTATCTCCCATTACATTCTCAAATAGCGCGCGGGACAAATGAACACCTGAATCTCTCCGTTCGGGCTCTGATTTCTCGTATTTTATTCTGATGATCATTTCTACCTATGTAAGTGGGAGTCAACAATATATTTTCGCATTAGGAGGAGAATTTTGGCGATTGTAATTTCGTAAGAAGCCCACGCCACAGCGAAAAGCGCCGTTGTTGTTATCATTCCCATCCTAGATCCTGTATCATTTCCGTAACGCTGCCTCTGTTGTATCGTGACAATACGAAACGAGCTGCCCTTCTTTGGACTCTTTCGATGTCCTCTGTCAAACCCACCTGATAAGGATCCCACACTGGGTAGTGATATTCCATAAAAGGACGGACAACTGTAGTGTATGCAGTTTCTTTAGTAGTTCTGTTGAATGTTTTAAGGGTTCTGCGAATAAAACGCAGTATCTCGTTCGCTTTCCCCGACATTATCTACGTGTCTTTTCCAATTTAAGTCAGAAGTAATTGTAATTCTTAGGTATTTGTGGAGTTTACGGCCTTCACATGTGATTGAGTTATCATGTAAACAAAGTTTAAAGGATTTCTTTTCGTACTCATATGGATGACTTCACACTTATCATTATTTAGTGTCCACCATACAGATATCTTATTCAAATCGTTCTGTAGTTGGTTTTGAACTTCAGTTGATTTTACTAGACGGTAAATGACGGTGTCATCTGCAAACAACCTAAGAGAGCTACTTAGATTTTCCCCTAAATCGTTTATGTAAATAAGGAACAGCAAGACCAATAACAGTACCCTGTGGAACGCCCGATATCATCACTGTTTTATTCGACGCCTTACCATCGATTACTACAAACTGTGTCCTCTGACAGGAAATCCCCTATCCAGTCGCAAATTTGGGGTGATATACCATAACCACACAATTCTCTCCATGCTGCAATCTTTATCTCCCTAGCCCTCGAACGGGCCTATGACCGAGTCTGGCATTCTGGCCTGCTGTTCAAACTCCAAACCTATGCCCTCTCCATCACCCTTGATCGGGTCATTGTCTCCTTCCTCTCCAACCGCCCTACCTATGTTACCATCTGCAACACCGATTCCCGTCTTTTCTATCCCTCTGATGGCGTGCCTCAAGGTTCCATCCTTTCTCCCTTCCTTTTATCTCCTGTAAACAGCAGATATGCCTAAACCTGCCCCTGCCATATACCTCTTCCAATATTCTGATGACACCGGTTTCCTTGCCTTATCTCCCACCCTCATCCTTTCTGACGTCTTTCTCCAAGAACACTGATCTTTTCACCACTTGGTGTATCCATAAATCCTGCCAAAACCCAAGCGATCATTGTATGTCACACCACTCCTTCCTTCTGCCCCTGTAATTTTTACCCCGTCCTCTACAACCGACCCATCTGCCTCTCTCCCACACTTAAATACCTGGGCCTCTGCACCATCCAAGAAAAAGCCCAACTCCCGCCTTCTCCTCCTTAAACTCCTTGTGGGCCAAACCTGGGGCCAGAACCCTTCCACCATCCTCTATACCTAAAAATCACCCATGCCCCCCATTCCTTCTACAAGTCCCTCGAGATCCTAGAATGGTGCGCCCTCCTCCTCGCCTTCCGTATCCCTTCCTTCCCCCCATCCCCCACGTGGCTGCTCTATAACCTCATTCCCTTCCCCCACCTTGCCCGCACCTTTGTTTACTGAAAACTGGATCCCCCTCATCCTTTTGTCCATTCTCTCCTCCCAGTATTGGTCCGTTGCTGCACCATTACCACTGTATCCCCCACTGCTATCCACTTGTCCACCCTTCTTACCCTTTCCCATGGCAATTTCCGCACTATTCCTGTCCCTGACGATGCCCTACGCCCAGACATTTATCCCTCATTCCAGCTCCGATCCTCCTCCTCCTGCTCTCCCCTCGGTCCTTCAGCCCACCAAGAGGGCCCCCCTCCTCATGCCAGTCCCTCCAGAATCCCACCTCCTGCTCCTTACAGCTTTGGGGACAGCCACTCCTTTCCTTTCCCCTGGCCCTGTGGCCCCTCCTTGCTCTCTCCTCAGCTGTAGCCACTCATTCGCTCCTCCCCCTTCCCCCCTCTCTCCCACTTTTTTTCTTCCGCTCCATCTACAACCGTATTTTTTAATGTAACTGCAAATGTCCATCCCACAGTCAGTGCCTGTGTCTTTTAACTGTCTGTGTGACTAAGTTTTTCAATGTAGTTTTTGTCCGTTTTCCGACGCCGTGTGATTTTATATGCTACTGCACACCAAACTCCATTTCAAATTTATGCTCGTCTTCCATTTTGTCACAGTGTTTTATGTATTGTCACCTTTTGTCCTCCATTTGTCTTTTGTCTATATTCTTCGTACCATGTGAAATTTCTGTAAACAGCCAGCCCCACTCAAGGAATTAAATCACAATAAAGGAAAAAAAACCTCGCAATCTCAAATGAAACGCTCTAAACTGAAGATGGCTGAATGGTTGTCGACGGATCCAGCTGCAATCCCGAAACTTTATGGAACCGTGTAACTCAGTTTACTTTGTGAGAATCAACCTGGAAATCCATTAACTAAAGTATACTATTATTTATGGGTCTGTTACCTATAATGTGCCTCCTGCAGCACGTTAAAGTGGACAAAGTGAATCAATCGACATTTTAAACAGCAAATTTATGTTGAGGTATCGTTGTAGTGTCCAGCCACATCGAAGCGTCTAATCATACCATACTGACAATCATTGCAGCGATCCCAAGCTCTGAAATGGTCACGAGCTTGCACGGTACCATCAGCTAACTTTACCCTAACACTGCGTTATTTGTCGCCAGCAGCGAGATATCTGCTACTGCTTTTACTACCAGGCCAGACTCGTAGAAGGGTTTTCCCCCCTTGATTCTGGGCCTTGCACTTTTTTTCTCTGCCTCTGAGTCCGCTTTTATTCAAACATTTTTCATTCACTTATTGTCACCGGATGAACGTATATTAATGGGTTTTCGTAACCAGACGTACAATCACAATTTTTTTTTCTTCATTTTCTGAACAACAAACAGAAACTACCATTTAGAAATTTAGAAGGTTTAAAGGAAGCGCAGTATGCTAGGTGTAACCGATTAGTATGGGCACTGTATGTTACTGTTTGCCTGCATATCAGATTGCATCGTAACTGCAACGTAAAATACTTCTTGTGCTGCTTCTCAGGAGAGGCACAATTAGTAGCTTCGACGTTGTACGCGATCTTTGTCAGAGGGCGTGGAACTCACAGTCTTTGGGACACAGCTTATTGCTGCAGCTTCTTGGGCGAACGCTGCGCTTATCCCCGTCGGGGGGGCAGGCGCAGACCTTGCAGTGCCTCCTGAATGGTTCTCCCGGAATGCAGCGGTACTCCTCGGGCACGACTTTCTGACCTGTAAAGAAAGAAAATAAAAAAAATATCCTCAGTTGCAATGAATTATCAGAAAATGTAAGTTCAGCTCTCCAGCCAGCACCACCACGAGTACAGAGAAAATTGAATACAATCGTGTTATTTTGATTTATTTGTGTGTTGTCCATTAATTCTTACGCCAGTTGTGTGTATTTGCCTTTTTAGACACATTCTCGCATTTCTCAACCGTATTGCTTAATAAATGTGTATTTGCGGAGCCTTTACCGTTACAGTAATTTTGTATAGTTTCACCTGTGTAACTTCGTAGTCGTAATTTGACTTCCGCATGTCAGTCTGTCTTCTTGACATAGTTCTCGCATTTATGTTAGTAATTTCTACTGTACATTTCGACTGGTCAGAAGCGGGTCAAGTCCAGTGTGCATGGGTACGGAATATATTCTCATTTACGGGTGTTCGTCAGAAATGTCAGAAATGTCATATAGGACACAGATCGTAGTAACTGAGAGCCCTTTTGATTTCCTTGTATTCATGAACGCTTTATCAGACAATTTGAAAAATAAGCAGCCCTCCTAGGGTGTTTGCGGATCATGCTATCATCTATCGTCTGGTGCATTCACCGGAGGATCGAAAGAAACTGCAAAACGATTAAAGTAAATGGTGAAGAAACTGGCAATTTACTCTAAAAAGTGAAAAGTGTGAGGTCGTCTTCTTATCACTAATAAGGAGAGCTTCCTGTCTCGGAAAGTCTGTTACGGAATGGACTCAAGAGAGTAGTATATCTGTTACGGAATGGACTCAAGAGAGTAGTATATCTTGAGGGTGTCCACTAACAGAAGTCCTAGAGCGCACTATCCAGAAAGTTCAGAGAAAATGGGCTCGAAAATTTTATGCACAGCACATGTATAACTAACAGGCTCGTCAGTGAAGATTGTGTTGCATCAGGGTCTATTCTCGAATTGCTTCACATAATAGTAAAAATAAAGTTATAGCAAACTGTCTGTTTGGTTTTCAGAAAAGCATTTCAACTGAAAATGCTATATACACCTTCACTGATGAAATATTAAATGCTTTGAATAACCGAACATCACCAGTTGGGATTTTTTGTGATCTGGCAAAGGCTTTTGATTCTTAAACTCATGGGATTCTTCTAGATAAGCTTGAGTATTGTGATATGAGTGAGACAGTGCACAAATGGTGTAAATCATATTTAACTGGAAGAGTGCAGAAAATTGAAATAAGTAGTTCACATGATATAGATGAAACGATGAATTCCTCTAACTGGAGAGTTATAATAAATGGGGCCCCGCAAGGTTTGGTATTGGATCATTTGCTGTTCTTAATATATATTAATGACTTGCCATTCTACATTCACGAAGATGCTAAGCTAGTCCTTTTTGGTGATGATACAAGTATAGCTATCACACCTGACAAACAGGAATTAACTGATGAAATTGTAAATGATATGTTTCAGAAAGTTATTAAGCGGTTCTCTACAAATGAACTCTCATTAAACTTTGATAAAACCCAGTATATACGGTTTAATAAAGTAAATGGCATGACACCGTTAATAAATTTAGACTTTGAACATAAATCTGTAGCTTAGATAGAATATTCAACATTTTTAGGTGTTTGCATTGATGAGGGATTGCATTGGAAGAAAAATATTGAAGATCTCTCGAAACGTTTGAGTCAGCTACATATGCTATCAGGGGATTGGAAAATCTGGTGATATACATCTCAGTAAATTAGCTTACTATGCCTATTTTCATTCACTGCTTACATATGGGATCATATTCTGGGGCAATTCAACATTGAGTGAAAAAGTATTCATTGCACAAAAGCGTGTAATCAGAATAATTGCTGGAGCCCACCCAAGATCATTCTGCAGACATTTATTTAGGGATCTAGGGAGCTTCACAGTAGCTTCACAATATATATATTCACTCATGAAATTTGTTATTAACAATCCAACGCAATTCAAAAGTAATAGCAGTGTGCATAGCTACAACACTAGGAGAAAGGATGGTATTCACTATTCAAGGTTAAAACTATGGCTCAGAAAGGGGTGAATTATGCTGCCACGAAAGTCTTTGGTCATTTACCAAGTACCATCAAAAGTCTGAAAGATAGCTAACTCCTATTTAAAAAGAAATTAAAGGAATTTCTGAATGTCAACTCCTTCTACAATGTAGCTGAATTTTTAATGAAAGTTAAAATTAAAAAAATATTATAAAAATTAAAAACGACAAATAATTTAATGAAAAATCCTTAAAATATTGATTGTCAAGTGTAGACAACATTTAGTAAACTGTCACGTTCCACATCATTATGAAATGTCGTATATATGATCTATGGAACAAGTATTAATATAATCTAATCTAATTGCTGGTAGCACGTACGGCCCCCTTGCACATGATCTAGGTTAAAAACTACATTCAATAAACATTTTATTATTATTACTATTATTATTATTATTATTATTATTATTATTATTATTATTATTATTTATTTGACTCTATCTGACCGTCTGGTAGTTTTAATGTATACAATAGGACGCAATACCCTGCTTTTCCTTTAATAATGCTCTTTGTAGAATTCACAAAGGTTATTTATAATCTTTATATAGCTTACAATATCGCCTAGTTTTGCATTAGACTGTAATGATAATAGTATTTAACGCTTTGATAAATGTATATTAATTGTAATTGAAAATTTCATTTGTAAAATATTTTAATTTTTAAAGAGAAATTATTGTAATTAACTTTTTAAATAACTGCAACCGACATTTCATAAATGTTCATATTCGAATTTTTAAAGAGAAATTATTGTAATTAACTTTTTAAATAACTGCAACCGACATTTCACAAAAAGTAAAGTTCTATATGGTGTATTTGATATTTCATATAATAATTTTGTTAAAAATTGTTATATTTTTTAGAATAAATAATAAAAATTAAAAGCTTTTCTCAGGTAGTACCGAACCCTGATTACCCATTTGACGATCAGGCATGCTATGACCTGTGCTGTTTCACCATACTGATATACAAGACCCATTGACTAGTATATAGGGTGAACATGAGTTGCGCTTAAACTTTATTGCCCTTTTCGTCGGATTTTTCTGGACAAAGCGCCTTAAAACTTGTATGACTGGACACCCTTGACGTGTGCTACTAACACGACAAGTGGCACGCCGAACTGAATTTACGACACCTGTAGGTATCATGTCAAAGAAATACGTTAAACTTTATTTACACGATAAATCATGCAAATCTAAGGGTCGTAAATTCAACTACATGTCTAGGAATTACAATTACTTAAATTGGAAAGAAGACATAGAACATGTTGATGGGAAGATGGCTTCCCTTCTGAGAGTCGCATAAACTGGAAGCATCGGTCACCGCCCATCAGCGTTTGTGCCACACTTGAACAAGTCGGTCAGTTGCGAAGACGAAATACTGTGCGTTTTTCACAGCAACATCCGACATTTGTCCTGAGGACCGCATTTACTTGACATCAGTCTATGGAACCTCAAGAACAATAAAATTTCACAGTTTTAGAGTTTCTTTATGTTTTTTCTCGTGATGAGAAACAATTTTTGGATCATAAGTTTTTGCAAACCACTGGAACTGGTGCATCCCAGATTTGATCAATAATGTTCATGAATGGGGAGTTTCGTGGCCATCGGAGGTGTTTAAACTCAGATGAGTTTTCCTGGGGCCTCTCTGTAGCAATTTTGGGCGTTTGGAATGTCGCATTTTCTGCTGGAGTTAACCAGGTCCATCGGAACGCGTAATGGACATGAAAGGCTGCAGGATGCGTACTGGTACTGACGTGTCACCTGCCAGAGTCGTATCTGGACGTATCAGGGGTCACATATCACTCCTGCTGTACACGTTCCACACCAGTACAGAGCCTCCACCAGCTTGAATAGACCCTTACTGTTATATAGGGTCCATGCATTCATGGTATTATCTCTACAGCCGCCACGCCCATCCACCTGTTACAAATGGAAACAAAACTTGTCAGACCACACAACATGTTTCCAGTGATAAACATTCCAATGTCTGTGTTTACAGGCCCAGAAGAGGAGTGAAGCTTTGTGTCTTGTAGTCAGCAAGAGTACAATAGTGGGCTCTCAGTCCCAAAAGCCCGTATCAATGATAACTGTATTGTGACGATTTATAGTGCTGATATCTTTACCAATAATTTTTCGCAATTGCGAAATTCTCTTAGCGTCCTGTATAAGGTATAGGTGTTCTATCAAGTGGTGACATATGAAAATTTATGCCGGGCCGGGACTCGAACCCGGGTTTCCCGCTTGATAGAAAACCTAACCTTATACAGTGACGCTAAGAGAAATTCGCAATTGCGAAAAATTATTGATAAATATATCAACACTGTAAATCGTCACGATACAGTTATTTAACACATGCCTAAGCGCGGCAATAACGATAACAGCGTAGGTTAATGCCTCGTTGTTTTCATTCTCCCTGGTGCGGGAATAACGTTTAAGATGTGAGTGCTAAGGGATGAATGTAGTTGACTGATATGTGCAGTCGGTGTGGCATATGGAAGTTTGAGTTGGTCCTGGAGTCGTGTTCGGGTAGCCTAGTGGTTAAGGCGACCGCTCGCGATAAGCGGGTAACTCGGGTTCGAGTCCCGACCCGGCAGAAATTTTCATATGTCTCCACTTGATAGAACAACGGTAAGAGAAATTTGCACTTGCGAAAAATTGTTGATAAACGTATAAATAATGTTTCATTGAGAGTTTCACACACTGCCGATGGCCCAGCCTTGAAATCCACACCAATTTCTGGAAGGATTGCATTTATGTCACGTTGAACGATTGTTTTTAGTTGTTGTTGGTCCCTTTCTTGCAGGATGTTTTGCCGTCCGCAGCGATGTCGGGTTTTGATGTTTCACCGGGTTCTCGATATGCACCCCATTTACATGAGCTCCCCAAACCGAATTTCGTAAACCGATTTCCCAATTCCGCTTTTGGATGGTCATGTAAACACTCCAAATCCGATTCTGGAAATCCTTTTTCCTAAACCGGTTTTCCAGTTCCACAATCGATTTTCGTGCCCATGTAAACGTAACCGTTTTTGAAGCGTTCTTGGCTTGTCAGATCGCGTTTTCTTGTTAAGAATTTTCGGCACATATGGAAAGAGCGATATTTTCTGATGTGAAATAAAATATAAATATTAGAGTGATCATAAATCAGTGTAATTAAATAAAGAAAAATAACGGTTGTGCTGACTAAATCAGGAACTGAATCAGCAGTTTTTCAGCCGCCATGTTAAGTGGGCTAGGAAATTTGATTCAGCTATGCCATGTAAACACGACGGAGAAAAACGGTTTACGAAAATCGGTTTTCGTCTTCTGGAAGATGTGTTGCATCTAAATGTAGTGATGGTCATACGAGAAAATCCGTACCTCATCGCTACCATCTCTCGAACGCCGACTATAACACCACGTTCAGATTCACTTAAATCGTAGTAACCTGATATTCTAGCAGCAGTAACTGATCTAATGCTTGTTGTCTTATAAATGCGTTGCCGAGCATAGTGTCATCCTGTGTTTACGTATCTCAGTGATTGACTATGCATGCCTACAGTAGTTTCCTTGTAATTTCAGTGTAAATGTCTGGAATCTCAGTAAATTGACTATTCTTTCAATTTGCATATCACATCCAGCATCTCACAATGTAGACGGCAACCCTACAACAGCTCTTACTATCAACACTCACTCAGAGAGAACTTTCGTCATATGTATCAGCGATAGCTATCAGTACTTACTTATGGAATTCCTACCTTCAGTTGCTAATTCTTCCGATGACAACAAAATTATGAGGATCATCAGCAGTTGTGTCAACTCCGCTGTCTTCCACATGCTGTCCGATCAGTGTGTGACACAGCCGACTATCCAGCTGTAGGAACAGCAGACGCTCGCGGTGGCCGCTGTCGATCTGGGGACACACGTTGTACAGTCTGACGTGGAGAGCAGCAAGTAACAGGACGGTCGTTTCATATGTAGCAGCCAAAATTTCATACCCCTATTTTGGTTGAGCGTATAAAAGTGTGAAACAGACATTTAATTAGTGTCGTCTCCATTATTAATAGCATGATTAATAGTTCAGAAGGAAATCAGAGACTAAAAGAGCTTTGCTATACTAAAAGAAGAAGTAAAAGTTTCAATAAAGCAGAAGTCACGGTCTGCACGGCCACTACGGTCGGGGGTTCGAATCCCCCCTCGGGCATGGATATTTGTGCCGTCTTAGTTCGTAAGTAGTTCATAAGTAGTTTGTAAGTTTAGGGACTGATGACCCCGTAGTTAAGTCCCATAAAAAAAAAAAAAAAAAAAAAAAAAAAAAAAAAAAAAAATAAAGCAGATCTCCGGAAGAAGTTAGGGTTTTCTTTCAATCGAACTGCCATAAAACAGAAACAAATATAGTCAGATGTCTAATATGAATGCGGAATTGTTAGATCATGTAGTGAATATTTTGAATATTTATATTTATTCTGATTGCTATAACCATTGGCGCACAGTATTCTTTATTGTCAATTAATATAATATATATTTAGACTCTGACCATAAGTTATTGGTTATGAACTGCAGATTAAAACTTAAGACACTGCAGAAAGGTAGAAAGGTTAGGAGATAGAAACTGGACAAATTGAAAAAACCAGAGGTGGTTGAGAGTTTCAGAGGGAGCATTAGGCAAAGGATTGGCTGAAATGGAGGAAAGTAATACAGTAGAAGAAGAAAGGGTAGCTCTGAGAGATAGGGTAGCGAAGGCTGCAGATGACCATATAGGCAGAAGAACAAGGCCTAATAGAAATCCCTGGAACTTAATTGATGAGACGAGAAAATATAAAAATTCAGCATGTGAAACAGGAAAAAGGGATTACAAACGTCAGAAAAATGAGACTGACAGGAAGTGCAGACGGCTAAGCAGGAGTGGCTAGAGGACAAATGCAGAACCGTAGAAGAATGCATAACTAGGGGAAAGATAGATATCGCCTACAGGAAAATAAAGGAGATATTTGGAGGCAAGAAAAGCAGTTGTATGAATATCAAGAACTCAGTACTAAGCAAAGAGGGGATAGCTGAACTGCAGAAGGAATATATGGAGGGCCTATACAAAGGAAATAAACTTGAAGGCAGTATTCTAGAAATGGAAGATGGAGTGGAGGAAGATGATATAGCAGATATGATCTGCAAGAAGAATTTGACAATGCGCTGAAGGACTTGAGTCGAAACAAGGCCCCTGGAGTAGATGATATTCCGTCTGAACTGCTGATGTTAGGAGAGCCAGTCGTGAAAAAAATTGTATCACTTGGTATGCAAGATGTATGAGACAGGTAAAATACCCTCTGACTTCAAGAAGAATATTATAATTCCAAAGAAAGCAAGTGCAGACAAGTGTGAAAATTACAGAACTATCAGTTTAATAAGTCATGGGTGCAAAATACTAACACTAATTATTTACACACGAATGGAAAAACTTGTGGAATCCAATCTCGGGGAAGATCAGTTTGGATTTAAGAGAAATGTAGGAGCACGGGAGGCAATACATTACGACTTATCTTAGAAGATAGGCTAAGGAAAGAGAAACCTACGTTTTTAGCGTTTGTCGATTTGGAGAAAGCTTTTGACAATGTCGACTGGAATACACTCTTCCAAATTCTGAAGGTATCAGGGGTAAAATATAGGAAGCGAATAGTTATATTCAACCTATACAAAAACCAGACAGAGGTTATTAGAGTCGAAGGGCAAGAAAGAGACGCAGAGGTTGGGAAGGGAGTAAGACAGGGTTGTAGCCTTTCCCCAATGTTGTTCAATATGTACATTGAGCTGGCAGTGATGGAATGGAAGGAGAAATTTGGAGAGGGTATTAAAGTGCAGGGAGAAGAAATGAAGACATTGCGGTTTCTGATGACATAGTAATTCTGTCAGAGACTGCAAACGATCTGGAAGAGCAATTGAATGGAATGGACAGTGTCTTGAAAAGAAGATATAAGATGAACATTAACAAGAGTAAAACGAAGGTAATGGAATGCAATGTCTGAAAATCAGGCGATGCTGAAGGAATTAGATTAGGTAATGAGACAATAAAAGTAGCAGATGAATTTTGTTATTTGGGTAGCACGAAAACTTCTGATGGCCGAAGTAAAGAAGATATAAAATGCAGAATGGCTTTGGGAAGAAAAGCGTTTCTAAAGAAGCGAAACTTGGTAACATCCAATATTAATTTAAATCTTAGGAAGTCCTATCTGAAAGAATTTGTGTGGAGTGTAGCATTATATGGGAGTAAAACGTGGACGATTAGGAGATCAGATAAAAAGATGATAGAAGCTTTTGAAATGTGGTGCTACAGACGAATGATGAAAATTAGATGGGTAGCTCACGTAACTACTGAGGAGGTACTTACCCTAATCAGGGAGAAAAGGAGTTTCTGGCATATCCTGACTACGAGAAGGGATAGATTGGTTGGACACATTCTGAGACATCAAGGAATTGTCAACTTGGCATTAGAAGGAAGCGTGTGGGATAAAAATCATAGAGGGAGACCGAGGGACGAATACAGTAAGCAGATTCGAAAAGATGTAGGTTGCCGAACTTATTCTCAGATGAAGAGACTTTCACAGGACAGGGTAGCGTGGAGAGCTGCATCGTACCAGTCTGCGGACTGAAGACTACAACAACAGCAATATAATCTAATAGTAGACATGGTCTGGAAACTAATAAAACATCGCTAAAAATATATGAATCCTAGAAATGTGGTGACTCATATTTCTTAGATACGGCGACCTACCAAAATCTGATTTTACTAGATTATGTGTAGTGTTAAAAACATCAGTTTGTCCCTGGTAGGGTTTCAGTGTGATTTTTCACAACAAGAGTTTCCTGTAATCAGTACATCATCAATGTAAGTGATATTTCTTTGTTTTAAATTCCTACATAGAATAGTATAAACACCAATGAAAGTAGCTGATGGAATGTTAACACCAAATTGTAATTTATAAAACTGGTAACAAATTCCAATACCGAGAAAAGTTGTATGTTTCCTACGCTCAGGATGGAGCAGAACTCAACTTGTCACAAGCGACAGTACATATCAAAAAATAAAACTTTTACATGATGTTTTTTTTAACAATTACACTGATGTTTGTGGTGTGTCTATTACAAATGATTGTGGTGATCTGTGTTGAATTCAGAACCAGTCTTATACAATTGTTTTATTTTTAACAATATGTAACAGGATGTAATATTAATTTGTAGCCTGATCATTAAATTCTTGGGCTAACATAGATAGGATTTCCTGCTTTAATTATTCCTTGTCTTTAGATTCATACTCAGGAGGATGTGATCACCAGGAAAGACGACACTGGCATTCTGCGGATCGGAGCGTGGAATGTTGGATCCCTTAATCGGGTAGGGAAGCTACAAAACTTAAAATGGGAAATGGATAGGTTGAAGTTAGATACAGTGGGGATTAGTGAAGTTCGGTGGAAAGAGGAACAGGATTTCTGGTCAGGCGAGTACAGGTTTATAAATACAAAATCAGTTGGGGGTATTACAGGAGTAGGTCTGATAATGAATAAGAAAATAGTAATGCAGGTAAACTACTATGAGCAACACAGTGATCGCATTATCGTAGTCAAGGCTGATACGAAGCCAACACCGACCACAATAGTACTGGTTTATATGCCAACTAGCTCTGCCGATGATGAGGAGATCGAAGAAATATATGAGGAGCTAAAGGAAATTATTCAGATAATTAAGGGAGAGGAAAACTTAATTGTTATCGGAGACTGGAATTCGGTAGAAGGGCAAGGAAGGGAAGTGAAGATAGTAGGTGAATATGGTCTGGGCAAAAGGAATGAAAGAGGAAGCCGCCTGGTAGAATTTTGCATGGAACATAATTTAGTTACAACAAACACCTGGTTTAAGAATCACAAAAGAAGGCTGTATACGTGGAAGAGACCAGGAGACACTGGAAGATACCAGATAGATTTTGTAATGGTAAGACACAGATTTCTGAACCAGGTTTTAAACCCTAAGACATACCCAGGGGCAGATATAGACTCTGACTATAACTTGTTGGATATGAATGTAGGCTGAAACTGAAGAAACTACAAAAAGGTAGGAAAATAAGGAGATGGGACCTGAAGAAATTGAAGGAAGCTGAAGTTCTGAAGAATTTCAGAGGGAGCTTTAGGCAACAATTGACAGAAACGGGGGACAATAAAACAGTAGAGGAGGAATGGGTAGCATTGAGAGATGACATAGTGAATGCAGCGGATGACAAAATAGGTAGGAAGGCAAGACCTACAAAGAATCCTTGGATATCACAGGAGATACTAAATTTAATCGATGAAAGGCGAAAATATAACAATGCAGTAAATGAAACAAGCAAAAGGGAGTACAGACGACTAAGAAATGAGATTGGCAGGAAGTGCAAAATTGCTAAGCAGGAGTGGCTAGAAGGCAAATGCAAGGATGTAGAAGAATGTATAAATAGGGGAAAAATAGATACAGCCTACAGGATAATAAAAGAAACATTTGGAGATGAGACAATCAGCTCTATGAATATCAAGAACACAGATGGAAAACCAGTTCTCAGCAAAGAAGGGAAAGCTGAAAGGTGGAAAGAGTATATACAGAAGCTCTATGAAGGAAATGAACTTAGCGGCAATATTGTAGAAAGGGGATAAGAAGTAGATGAGGATGAAACAGGAGATACTATACTGAGAGATGAATTTGGCAGAGCACTGAAATACCTAAGTCGAAAAAAGGCCCCTGGAGTAGATGATATTCCCTCAGAGCTACTGTAGTCTCTGGGAGAACCAGCCATGACAAAATTGTTTCACCTGGTGTGTAAGATGTATGAGACAGGTGAAGTACCCTCAGACATTAAGAAAAATGTTATAATTACCATTCCAAAGAAAGCAGGCGCAGACAGGTGTGAAAACTACAGAACCATCAGTTTAATAAGTCATGGTTGCAAGATATTAACACGAATTATTTACAGAAGGAAGGAAAAGCTGGAAGAAGCCTACCTGGGGGAAGATCATTTTGGGTTCAGGAGAAACGTAGGAACACGGGAGAGGCAATACTTACTTTATGGCTTCTCCTAGAAGATAAAGAAAAGGCAAACCTACATTTCTAGCTTTTGTAGATTTGGAGAAGGCTTTTGACAATGTTGATTGGCATAAACTCTTTCAAGTTCTCAAGCAAGCAGGAGTAAAATATAGGGAACGTAAGGTTATTTACAACTTGTACAAAAACCAGACAGCGGTAGTCAGAGTTGAAGGGCATGAAAGGGATGCAGTGGTTGGAAAGGGAGTAAGACAGGGTTGTAGTCTTTCTCCATTGCTATTCAATTTGTACATTGAGCAACCTATAAAGGAAATCAAGGAGAAATTTGGTGAAGGAATTAAAGTTTAGGGGGAAGAATTAAAAACATTGCGTATTGCCGACGACATAGTGCCGCGAGAGAGCACGAACACCGACTGCCGGCGTGGCGCAGGGGAGAGCGTCACGGACTGCGGAGCAGAAGGTCGCCGGTTCAATCCCGCCCACCAGCAGTCAGTGCTGCGTGTATGTTGAGTTCGTAATAAACTTGTTTTCAGTATAAGTCCGGTGTTTAGTTTCCTTCGAAGTTAAGCCTGTTTCCATTTCAACGCGACAATAGTAATTCTGTCAGATACAGCAAAGGACCTGGAAGAACAATTGAACGGAATGGACAGTGTGCTAAAAGGTGCATATAACATGAACATTAACAAGAGCAAAACTAGAGTAATGGAGTGCAGGTGATGCTCAAGGAATTAGATTAGGTAACGAAGCAATAAACGAGGTAGATGAGTTTTGTTACTTGGGCAGTAAAATAACAAATGATGGTCGCAGTACAGAGGATATAAGATACAGAATGGCAATGGGTAGAAAAGCGTTCTTGAAAAGGAGAAATTTGTTAACGTCGAATATTGATTTAAGCCTAAGGAAGTCCTTTCTGAAGGTATTTGTATGGAGTGTTGCCTTGTACGGGAGTGAAACATAGACGATAAATAGAGCGGACAGGAAGAGGATTGAGGCTTTTGAAATGTGGTGCCACAGAAGACTGCTGAAGATTAGGTGGGTGGATCGCGTAACTAATGAGGAGGTACTGAACAGAATTGGGGAGAAAAGAAATTTCTGGCATACCTTGACTAAAAGAAGGGATAGATTGGTAGGACACATTCTTAGACATCAAGGAATTATGAATTTAGCGTTAGAGGGAAGTGTGTGGAGTAAAAACCGCAGAGGAAGACCAAGAAATGGATACAGTAAGCTGATTCAGACAGATGTAGGTTGCCGTTCTTATGTGGAGATGAAGAGGCTTGCTCAGGATAGGGTATTGTGGAGAGCTGCATCAAACGAGTCTCTGGACTGAAGACCACAACAACAACAGATTCATACAAAAATTTTGGTATTGAGCCTGTCTTTTTTTAGAAACCTTGAGAATGAGAAAGTGAAATATCAATTTTTTGTCGCAATACCCTTCAGCACTGTCTACTGTATTTTGAATGAATTGTTATGTATTAATAAGTAGCTTAGTATCATGATGACATGTTCTTACATTGTCCGAACTACTAGCAAGTGAATTACGTGCACTCCATGAATATGGTTAAAGAAAAATTGCAAATAATTCTGCAAAAGTACCATTTCCTGCTTCTGTTATGTCGAACTGTTTTTCCTTGGATTATTACGTTGTTTAGGTTACCAATTCACACAATAGCTACTGGTCTTTTGGAAGACGAATTTCAATGAACACGCCAGTTTTAGTCTGATTTTCATCACTAGCATAATTGGAGCATGAGCATATAAATTTTTATATGAAGGCACCTTATAACTAAGCGTTAATATAGGTAAGAAGTTAGAATGAGTTTTAGGAAACTGTTTATGTTTGACAATGCATGTGTGGTGCATGCTTTCAACTTTTGACAATAACTACTGGTATAGTAGTTCTTAACATTTAAATTACTTATGCCTCATTAAGTGTCTTGGTGTAGTTATGTTCAAACTGAATTGATTTCTTTGTTTCGTAAAGTCTTATAATAGTATAACATAGCTTCGGAACATAAATCATCACACGTTCTTTATACTAAAGAAAGTCACCTTCAAAAAGTGAAGGTTCTATTATGATAGAATGGTTATTTTCTTTTCAAAAATAAAATTTAATAATCACCTCATCATTAATTATACTAATTTTCGTATGCATCCAGTAACAAATACAGATGTTCCTTTACTTCGTGTTTAGAGAAATGTAACAGTGCTTCCTTTTTACTTAGACGCGATGCTCTGTGTAGAAGACTGCTCGTTAAATTTTACAATAAATATATGGTAATTATTTTTGAAAAAATCATGGAATAACAGTAATCATAATGGTTGATGCGAACAATTGTCAGATTAAATCGCAGATTTAATTCTTGGTAACCAGTTTCGGTCACTTAAATGGCTATCTTCAGATCACAACAACAATAGTTTTGGGCACTAAACACAATTGGTGGGGAACACTATGATTGTTGTGGTGAGAAGG
Organism: Locusta migratoria; assembly: GCA_026315105.1. Lineage (NCBI taxonomy): Eukaryota > Metazoa > Arthropoda > Insecta > Orthoptera > Acrididae > Locusta > Locusta migratoria. The sequence goes on along the minus strand of CM048744.1, from coordinate 901,596,889 downwards.
TGGACATTCAAGTGGTCGAAACACGTTACCAAAAACTAAAATTTGCAATTTAGACAGAGTTTTCTATGAATCAATATAGTGCAGATGAGAAATAAACTCTTCCAAATACGAAATTGTTAGGTTACCTTGTATACATGCAGAAAGGCTAATCGATACTAATTAAAAAGCAATAAAAATTAAAAATACCATCTTGTGAAGTTCAAGAGTAGCATTATTGACATATTTACCTGGCCCCTGTGTCCGATAGTTGATTTTCTGCAAAAGTGTCCTTCGAATGAAGTGTATGTGAATGAGAGATCAATTATTCAGTGGCAGACGCGCAATCCTACACGCCACATTAGCTTTCTTCACCACGTTCTGCTACGGGTGCTGCTGCAGACTTCAAAGCTGACTGGCTGGAAACTTCACACAGAATAAACTCGCTTCTGCGTCGCCCCTGAGAACTCGTTAAGAACTTTATCGAGCGTCCTCATAAAGGTGCCACTCAGACTTTTGCGCTGATATCGTAAATAGCATGATTTATGCCTTCCTTTAATGGTATCCTTTTACGACTTAAATGCAGAAGCTGTTATGATAACTATTTAACGAGCTACTGCTTCGCTGGTTTTAAGATTCGTTGTCACAAAAGACATTTAAAGAACTACTTTCAACATTCTTTCCATTGCAATAGGCGTTTATGCCTTTTACACTGCTAGGATAATGCTTTATTTATTTATTGAGAATGAGCTCCTTTCGGCTTTTATTGCCATCATTAGATTTTCTGTAATACAAATGAGGTAACTTATAATTAGTAACTTCAGTTCGATTAGCTGTCATAGAAACTCCTATGGCTGTTAACAAATTACATTTAATGTCATTCTTATTGCTGTCCTTTCTGCTTCAGATGTTACCGATTTTATGCAATTATGATTGGCTCAGTAAAAATGACTGCTATAGTCAAAGTGTTTCAATTCAGTGACATTATATGTTTACGTAGTTACCCAGAGATTATTGTAGTTATCACTTAATTTATTTTCCTTGATATTACAACTTGGTGAGTCATGTTTATGTTGTTACTATGCAGTGACAACATCACCAATCAAAGTTACAATATCAAGGAACATAGCTGATAACTATGATGATCTCTGGGTAACTGTTGTTATGGTCTTCAGTCCGGAGACTGGTTTGATGCAGCTCTCCACCCTACTCTATCCTGAGCAAGCCTTTTCATCTCCTCATAAGAACGACAACCCACATCCACTTGAATCTGCTTACTATACGCGTCTCTTGGTCTCCCTCTGCGATTTTTACCCCACACACTTCCCTCCAACGCTAAATTCACAATTCCTCGATGTCTAAGAATGTGTCCTACCAATCTATCCCTTCTTTTAGTCAAGGTATGCCAGAAATTTCTTTTCTCCCCAATTCGGTTCAGTACCTCCTCATTAGTTACGCGATCCACCCACCTAATCTTCAGCATTCTTCTGTAGCACCACATTTCAAAAGCCTCTATCCTCTTTCTGTCCACACTGCTTATCGTCCATGTTTCACTCCCATACAAGGCAACACTCCATACAAATGCCTTCAGAAAGGACTTCCTTAGGCTTAAATCAATATTCGATGTTAACAAATTTCTCTTTTTCAAAAACGCCTTTCTACCCATTGCCATTCTGCATTTTATATCATCTGTACTGCGACCATCATTTGTTATTTTACTGCCCAAGTAACAAAACTCATCTACCTCCTTTATTGTTTCGTTACCTAATCTAATTCCTTCAGCATCACCTGATTTTCTTACACTGCACTCCATTACCCTAGTTTTACTCTTGTTAATGTTCATCTTATATGCACCTTTCAGCACACTGTCCATTCCGTTCAATTGCTCTTCCAGGTCCTTTGCTGTTTCTGACAGAATCACTATGTCGTCGGCAAAACGCAATGTTTTTAATTCTTCACCCTGAACTTTAATTCCTTCTCCAAATTTCTCCTTGCTTTCCTTTATAGCTTGCTCAATGTACAAATTGAACAACATTGGGGAAAGGCTACAACCCTGTCTTACTCCCTTTCCAACCACTGCATCCCTTTCATGCCCTTCAACTCTGACAACCGCTGTCTGGTTTTTGTACAAGTTGTAAATAACCTTACGCTCCCTATATTTTACTCCTGCTTGCTTCAGAACTTGAAAGAGTTTATTCCAATCAACATTGTCAAAAGCCTTCTCCAAATCTACAAAAGCTAGAAATGTAGGTTTGCCTTTTCTTAATCTATCTTCTAGGATAAGCCGTAAAGTGAGTATTGCCTCCCGTGTTCCTACATTTCTCCTGAACCCAAACTGATCTTCCCCGAGGTCGGCTTCTACCAGCTTTTCCATCCTTCTGTATATAATTCGTGTTAATATTTTGCAACCATGACTTATCAAACTGATGGTTCTGTAGTTTTCACACCTGTCTGCACCCGCTTTCTTTGGAATGGGGATTATAACATTTTTCTTAAAGTCTGAGGGTACTTCACCTGTCTCATACATCTTACACACAATGTGAAACAATTTTGTCATGGCTGGTTCTCCCAGAGACTTCAGTAGCTCTGACGGGATATCATCTACCCCAGGGGCCTTGTTTCGACTTAGGTCTTTCAGTGCTCTGTCAAATTCATCTCTCAGTATAGTATCTCCTATTTCATCATCATCATCTACGTTCTCTTCCCTTCCTACAATAGTGTCTCGAAGTTCATTTCCTTTGTAGAGCCCCTCTATATACTCTTTCCACCTTTCAGCTTTCCCTTCTTTGCTGAGAACTGGTTTTCCATCAGTGTCCTTGATATTTATAGAGCTGTTTTTCTTATCTCCAAATGTTTCTTTTATTTTTCTGTAGGCTGTATCTATTTTTCCCCTATTTATACATTCTTCTACATCCTTGCATTTGCCTTCTAGCCATTCCTGCTTAGCCATTTTGCACTTCCTGTCAATCTCATTTCTTAGTCGTCTGTACTCCATTTTGCCTGTTTCATTTACTGCATTTTTATACTTTCTCCTTTCATCGATTAAATTTAGTATCTCCTGTGATATCCAAGGATTCTTTGTAGGTCTTGCCTTCCTACCTATTTTGTCCTCTGCTGCCTTCACTATTTCATCTCTCAATTTTACCCATTCCTCCTCAACTGTTTTATTTTCCCCTGTTTCTGTCAATTGTTGCCTGAAGCTCCCTCTGAAATTCTTAAGAACTTCAGGTTCCTTCAATTTATCTAGGTCCCATCGCCTTATTTTCTTACCTTTCTGTAGTTTCTTCAGTTTCAGCCTACAGTTCATAACCAACAAGTTATGGTCAGAGTCTATGTCTGCCCCTGGGTATGTCCTACACTTCAAAACCTGGTTCCGAAATCTATGTCTTACCATTATAAAATCTATCTGGTATCTCCCGGTGTCTCCTGGTCTCTTCCACGTATACAACCTTCTTTTGTGATTCTTAAACCACGTGTTTGTTATAACTAAATTATGTTCCGTGCAAAATTCTACCAGGCGACTTCCTCTTTCATTCCTCCTGCCCAGTCCATATTCACCCACTATCTTCCCTTCCCTTCCTTGTCCTACTACCGAATTCCAGTCTCCCATAACAATTAAGTTTTCCTCTCCCTTAATTGTCTGAATAATTTCCTTTAGCTCCTCATATATTTCTTCGATCTCCTCATCATCGGCAGAGCTAGTTGGCATATAAACCTGTACTACTGTTGTCGGTGTTGGCTTTGTATCTATCTTGACAATGATAATGCGATCGCTGTGCTGGTCATAGTACCTTACCCGCATTCCTATTTTCTTATTCATTATCAGTCCTACTCCTGTGATACCCCCAACTGATTTTGTATTTATAATCCTGTACTCACCTGACCAGAAATCCTGTTCATCCTGCCACCGAACTTCACTAATCCCCACTATATCTAACTTCAACCTATCCATTTCCCTTTTTAAATTTTCTAATTTTCCTACTCGATTAAGGGATCTAACATTCCACGCTCCGACCCGTAGAATGCCAGTATTGTCTTTCCTGATGATCACATCCTCCTGAGTAGTCCCCCCCCCTGGGTAACTATGTAAACATATACTGTTGTTGAGTGACATTTTAGTGAGATTTAGTCTGCCATGAAATATTTAAATGGCAGTCTACAACATAAAACGAACGTTATTAAGAACAATATTAAATACAATAAAATAGATATATCAATGTAATGCGCTTTGCTGGGTTCATGCTTTGAGTTTATGTGGTGGATTCTATGTTCTGACACAAAAATATTACTACCTCAAAGAAAAGCAGAACAAGAAAGTAAAACAAAGTTTACTGAAAGAATACGGAAATAACGTGGTGTGTCTTTTAAGATAGGTTGCATTGTGCAATGCTGCCCATTTACTCCTTAAACTGTTACTGATAAAGGAAAGAAAGATGGCAGTATTCGATTAGTTTTGAATTCGAAGCAAATAATTACTATTATTATTTCCGAGACTGATGGTCCAAAAAAACTGGAAGAATTGATACAAAATCGTGGTCATCGCAGCTACGGCGTGACTGGAAAAACGGCTAGAGGCGTGTGTGCCTATACCCCCACTGCTAGTACCGATTGCCAGCAGTTGGTGTTGACACCTTTGTGGTCACAAACATACCAATAATTGTAAATATAAGTCTTATAATATCATTATTATAGTACTGAAATTTATCGGCTTTTCATCTGAAGGGATATTGAAATTATGGAGCTTGATTCTTTTCAGTCTCCTGAATCAATTCATATAATTATATTTGTCGTATGATCATTCCCTGATCTTATATCGACTTTTAGAGTAATGTGTGTGACTATATTGTATTTTAGTTGCAATCTGGGAGAGCCGCTCTCGCTCAGCCAAGACCGCCGTTTCCGAGCAGATTAGGAAAACCCTAACTACCTGTATTCCATTCACTAGGTCCAAACTGTTAGCGGGCCGGCTGGGGAACCCAACAGCCTGACAAAACCCACCTTTCACACGGAAACAATCAGCTTCCCCCTGTATCTTTAATATCATATACTGATAATGTAGATACGGCAGTGTAGTGATGGAGGACGTTAGAATGAGGGGAGATGTCTTTAACGCCAAAGAAGTGAAGCCATTGTCGCCATGTTATGGTGCCAATAACATTTGTGGTGACTAGTGTGCATTCACTGCACTCTGAGTTGACAGTAGTACGTATCTAAAAAGAAAACTAAATTTACCTGCATTACTTATCGATATGCAAGCAGAAGAGAACAGTCATCTGCAAGAACCACACAGTGCTTCAATTTAATAAATAAATAAATAAAATAAATAAAAAAATTCTCGGCTCCGCAAGATAGCGGACTGGCTTCAATCGACAGCTAATCCTTGCATATTAGTGCCGTCTCCCCTTGTTTTAACCCCCTTGGTAGTGACGCAGACGAGCTGGAAGAGTACCATCTCTGTATGACAATTTAAGGGAACATTTACAGTCATAAGCCTAAGTGTAAAACCACCGAGAGAATCAAACAGGCACCATCCCATAAAGACACACTCATTCTTGCTAAAGCCAAGTTAGCACGTGTGAAAGACGTTAAACTGTCGGTTTCCAAATAGCGAGATGGTCTTTTCTGAGAACTTCCACGCAAGTCGTACATGCTGCGTCAATTGTGCAACGATGGAGGTTGCGATGCTCACGTGAGCATTTTCACATCCGTGGAGCAGGTTTTGGGCGTCCACACAGCACAGGTGTCATAGGAGATCATCGTGTCGTATGGCAGGTCGTACAGCAACCACAGCACAGATAATGGAGTTTGTGATCCCAAAGGTGTCAACACCAACTGCTGCCAACCGGTTCTAGCAGTGGAGGTATAGGCACACACGCCTCTAGCCGTTTTTCCAGTCACGCCGTAGCTTCGACGACCACGATTTTGTATCACTTCTTCCAGTTTTTTTTGGACCATCAGTCTCGGAAACGATAATAGTAATTATTTGCTTCGAATTCAAAACTATCTGAATACTGCCCTCTTCCTTTCCTACAACATTGAGTGGTGAATTATATGGGGAGGATCCTGGTTCAATGACTGCATCGTCCAACATTTTTGTGATTTCAAAATAAACTAACCGTCTGTCAGTTAAAGTGATTGTGTACGGTGGGACACAAAATAGTTTATGCTCTTTAACTTCAAATTTATATTGAAAATTGTTGATACTACATGTTTTTCGTGCAAACACCTCAGCTTTATCCCTTAAAATCTTTCTTAAATCCGCTCTTTCCTGCTCCTAAATATCGTTTAATTTTTTACCTTATCTTCGATTTGTCTATAAATTTCGTGGACGTTGTAAGTGAATATTCTACAATTCACAATATTTCGAACGATAAAAAATCTAACAAACACCCACAATCGATTCGTCTATCTCATGAAAGAACTTGATTTCAGATACACAGACAAAATTGTCGGCTACTCCACGAAGAGTAGCATAATTATCAAGTAAGAATTGTAATATTATTTTCGATAAATACTGTGGTTCTTTCTTCTCTATACGAACATGCATCTGTTCTTTCAAAGATTCCATTAGGCTCAATAAACGCGGTCAATTCAAAAAATTATTTACAGCAGAAATTGGACTTAGACAAATGTTTTTCAAGGGTTTGTTAATTTCAATTCATAATTTAAATTCAGAGATCATTTATTACTGACTTTCTAAAAAAAAAAAGGAATAATACAATATATTCTTAATTTTTTTATTAATTATTACACTGGCTCCCAAATGACAGGACGAGAAGCCACAACATTTTTGTAATACCAGTGTAATTTTTGTTTCATGTCACAAATGTTGCAGTTTGGTGAAAACGGGGACCCGTAAACTGGAATGCACTGATAACATCCTATGCTGCCAACCTATGACACTGCATGTACTGAATGCTGACTGGACAAGAGGTATTGAAAATTATAGGATTGTCGACAGACTGTGTTATAGTCTCACGTGCAGAGTAAGCAAATCTGACCAGATTTATGAAATTTAATTACTGCTTTTGATTTTCAGTTAAAGAAAATAATTTTTCCAGTGCTGTTACAATCATTGGAAACTGTAAGGCACAGAGGCGAAAACACATTCAGTCGCACACTCATTTTTTCCATCTTTTCGTAGTTTTGGACAGTGTTGTAGACTTTGGTGTAGTATTTATGAAGTGAATTGTGCAACTCCGTGTAACGTGGTTAGGAATATCAGGGAATGTAGAGGTGGCTGAAGCTGTATGTTCCGATGAACCAGCAACTCCAGTAACCACAATAGTTCAAGATAGGATATTTGCAGCAACCACTATCACAATGGCTACTAATCTTTCGGATGGACCCACTTTCAAAAATTTTGAATTTGATGGAACATCAATAGAATCAATTTAAAGCTCTTCAGGCACAGTTTGAATCTCAAATGAGCACTCAGTTTAAATTGTTCTCTGAACAACAGGTCTCTTTGCAACACAGTTTAGAAAACACACTGCAGAGAAAACTTGAGCACCGACAAAAAGATTTACAGAACACCATCGAACAAAAATTCTTACAACACCAAGAGGAAATTAAAGCTGACCTTCAGAGCCAATATACAGATTTTAATAATTGATTTACACAGTTACAATCACAGCAGGAAGCAATAAAATTACAGCTTGAGGAACGAAACAGACATTGGGAATACACCATAGACGAACGCCTACAGAACAGTCTAGAAAAGCTACAAAGAGAACGAAACCAACATGTGCAGTCAGCTGTAGATCAAATCCAACAAATTTACTGTAGGGTACCACAAACATTACCAACTGTAGAAGCGAATTTACAAACTTTGCAATCAGCTCAGACAGGATTAGAATCGACTGTATCCCATTTGACTGATCGGATACAGAAAGTTAACCTGGAGAGGGAAAATGTTATTCAAGAGAAATTCAGAGAACAGGAACAGGCAGTAGTTGACACATTTAACAAATAGATCTCGGCCAAGGACCATCATATCTCGGAAACTTTAGAGGTAGAATTGCCAAAAGTGATAAAGCAAATTAGCGAACAGATAGTCGGTGTGAAGACAGAAAATACATCAAACATGAGAAATGAAATCGACGCAATACGACAAGAATTAGCTAATGTCAAGCGTCAGGAATTAGTGGCTAGATCGAGATGTACAGATACTTCCAAATTTGACTTATCAGACAGCTCGCATGAAGGTGAACGAGATCAGGATAAACGAATAGTGTCACGTGGACCTACGCGATCCGCAGCTGATAACCTGATTCGCAATAAGCCTTTTCAAACTTTTTTCCCGGGTAAAGGGGAGCCACATCGCGTGGGTTTCATTAAGGGGATAAAGTCGGCTTTACCGTCTAATTGGACTGATAGAGAAAAAATTGTCTTTACCGCCGCGTACATTCACGGAGATGCAACCGATTGGGCCTCGGAAGCGGGCGAAAAGTTTAAAACATTTGCACAGTTTGAAAGAGCGTTCCTGGAAAACATCTGGAGTGAAAGTATGCAAAAGAAAACAATAGATATGATGCATAATCCTAAACCATTTTCGTTTAAAAAGGGCACGCTTAGAAAATATTTTAAATCATATATAGAGAAGACCCGGCATTTAGACGATCCACTGCCTCTGAAAGAAGTCATTCGACTTATAATGAGCAAACTGCCTTTCCCGCTTAAAAAGGAGCTCATGTACGCACCTTTAAATGATTTAGACAAATTTAAGCAGACCCATGACCGAATGGATATGCTGCACGACGAAGAGGGCCGTACACAGGGAAATAATGACGACTGTTCGAAGGGCAATGACAACCAAAACCGTTCGAACAGCGGAGGACAGGTGCAGTTATACCAACATAACTCACAACAGCACAATAATCAGAATAACCATAACAATAACAGCAGAAACAATTCCGGACTTCAGTTTATCAGACACGACAGGAATAGAAACCGATTTCATCCCGGATACAACGGAAATCGCAATAATAATAGTAATTGGAATAACAACAACCAATCCAACAATCAGAATTACGGTAGCGACGCGCAGCCATCAAGCCAGCCCAGACCAAGCTATTACCAACCTAACAACCAGTATCGGCAGTGGGGAAATGAAATTCACGACCAACCAGTACAAATGATAAGGGTTCAAGGTACATCGACCGCCGATGACTGCAAATAGTCAAATAGTGTTCGATACAATGACGGTCAACATATAACTCAGCAAACAGGAAGTGTACGAAGGAAACTAATGAAGAAATACAGGGCAATATTCAAGTCAACATGTATGGTATCGATGTAGAAGTATTGATTGACACAGGGGCATCAATAAGTGTAATTAATGATAATTTGATCAAGGCCATCAGGGAAAAAATCAAGCTGCCTACATCGCCAATTAGCAACTGTAGGGTGACAGGTGCAATCAGTGCTCAGGCTCAGGTGGTTAGGGAACAAGTATTGATAGTGTTTAACGCAGGAAATGAAGAATACACATACCCATTCCTAGTGATAAAAAACATGTCAATTACCTGCATATTGGAGCTAGACTTTGTAAGGAAAAACCTAGCAACCCTCTATTTTTTTAGGGGCGCCTGTTACTTTATACAAGATGGTAAGGAGAATGTTGTGCAGCTGAACAAGACCTTAGCCAACCTTGATATATATTGCAGGAAGATTGCTTCAATAGACAGTATTTCAATGGAAAAACCCTGGATTCACAAATGAGATTGTATAATATAGAGACTAGGCTAACTTCATCTAATTGTTACACATACCTGAATAAAGAAATTTTCTCTTTACCAAGCCTTAAGATTGAAATATCACCCACGCTTGCCGTTCGGCTTGTGCTCAACCTTTGGCTATCGGACCTGTCACTCTAAATTTTCGTATTTTAAATACAGGCAAGTCCTTGTCTGCATTACATTTCTCAAAGAAACTACTCGAAATTGCAGTCAGTTGGCTACCACTGTCAATTACCACATGCACTGTATATTTACCTATCTCCACTTTCAACAACGGTTGAATATCTTTGATTTCTGCTATCTCCTTTCCTTGTAACAAATCGTCCACGGGATACTTGTGATTTAGTCTGTTTACTACAGCTATGTTTTCATTCGCTTCTGTTGTCACAGGATCTAACTTTCGTATTCACTTAGAGAATAATATAAACAACTTATCACCTATCTTCTTATTCCTCTCTGTAGCCTCTCTCTCTGGCCTCCTTTTCCCTAAATTCTCTTTCATACTCAGACTTTATTGCTTCATAATCGTTAGAATTGTATATCTTACTTTGGTTACTTAAACTAGTCTTCAGCGGTGAAAGCAGATTCTGCCTACGCCCGACTCAATGGTCTTTAGCGCGTACGACATAACAACTGGCGAACGCTGTCTTATAGAGCGCATTCGCACACTGGCCCTATCCGATGTCTAATGGGCTGGAGTGTATTATTGTTGTTGGGTGTTCTTGTTGTTGTTGTGGTCTTCAGTGCGCAGATTGGTTTGATGCAGATCTCCACGCTTCTCTACATCTGAGAAGAAGAACGGCAACCGTCATCCTTTTCAATCTGCTTACTGTATTCGTCCCTCTACGATTTTTACGCCACATACTTACTTCTAATGCAAAGTTGACGATACCTTGATGTGTCAGAATATATCCCAACAACCTTTCCCTTTGCTTAGTGAAGATATGGCAGAAATTCATTTTCTCCCCAATTAGCCCTTCCTCGTTTGTCACGTGATCTACCCATCTAATCTTCATCATTTGTCTGTAGCATCACATTTCAAAAGCTTCTATCATGTCAACTTCATCGTCCACGTTTCACTCCCATACAATACTACTCTCCACACAAATGCTTTCAGAAAGGACTCCTTAACATTTAATTTAGTATTGGATGTCAACAAATTGCACCTCTTCAGAAATGCTTTTCTTCTCATAGCCATTGTGCATTTTATATCTTCTTTACTTTGGCCAACAGAAGTTATTTTGCTACCCAAATAAGAAATCTCGCCGGCCGCAGTGGCCGCGCCAGTCACAGTCTGAACGGCCGCTACGGTCGGGGGTTCAAATCCCCTCTCGGGCATGGATGTTTGTGTCGTCTTTTGTATCAGGTAGTTCATGAGTAGTTTGTAAGTATAGGGACTGATGATCCCGCAGATAAGTCTCTTAAGCTTAACAAACATTTTTATTAACAAATCTCATCTATCACCTTTATTGTTTCGTTAACTAATCTAATTCGTTCAACATCACCTGATTTTCGGACACTACATTCCATTACCCTCGTTTTACTCTTCTTATTCATCTTATACCTTCCTTTCAAGAAACTGTCCAGTCCGTTTAATTGCACTTCCAGGTTCTTTGCTGTCTCTGACAGCATAACTATGTCGTCAGCAAAACCGCAAAGCTTTCATTTCTTCTCCCAGAACTTCATTCCTTCTCCATATTTCTCCTTTCATTCCTTTCTAGCGTGTAATAAGCAGCAATTCTCGTTCAAGTTCGATATTTGTGGAGGGAACGCTGAACAGCGCTCATTTTGTGCAGAGCATTGTTATACCGTCCTTACATCAGGAAGGTGATGTGTTGTTCAAACAGGATAGTGTTTGCGCATGAAACACAACGTGCTGTACAAGACGTGCTGCAACCTACATGCTTGCACAACATCTGGACTTGTCTCCGACGGAGCACCTGTGGTATCTGATGGGCGACACAAACATACATTACTAACTAGATCGGCAAACTTGCCTCTGTGACTGAAGCCATCTTGCCTCACCTCACGACAAAAGTACACGTAAGGTACTACTACGATCTTCTGACTCATACGACGTTGTAAGCAGGTCAAAGCCCACTATCCAGTCACTCGTTGATCATTCCGGGGCGGTAATAGAAGAAAGCAAACGGAAAGCTGAAGTTCTAACTTTAACCTTTAAGAAAATCTTTCACGCAGGAGGACCGCACAAATATACCATCATTTGATCAACGTACTAATTTAGAAATGGAGGACATAGTAATAGGTATTTCCGGTGTATAGAAGCAGGTGAGAGAGGTAAATACGAAAAAGTCTCCTGGTGCGGATGGAATACCAGTTCGATTTTACAAAGAGTATTCTGCAGCATTGGCCCCTTACTTAGCTTGCATTTATCGCGAATCTTTAATTCAGCGCAAAGTTCATAGTGATTGGAAAAAAGCGCAGGTGACTCCCGTTTATAAGAAAGGAAAGAGAACTGACTCACGTAATTACAGGCCAATATCGTTAACATAAGAATTTTGTAGCATATTCTCAGTTGTAAAAATAGTAAATTTCCTTTAGACAGAAAAACTTCTTTCTCTGAGTCAGTAGGTGTATAGGAAACATCGTTCATGTGAAACTCAGCTTGCCCTTTTCTCACATGACATCTAGCGAGCCATGGATGAAGGGCAACAGGCGGATTGTGTTTCTCGACTTCAAAAAGGCGTTTTACGCGGTGCCACAGTGCATACTGCTAACGAATTTATGGAATAGGTTCACAGATTTGTGACTGGCTGGTAGACTTCCTAAGTAATACAACGCAGTCCGTTGTTCTCGACGGCGAGTGTTCATCAGAGACGAGTGTATCTTTAGCCGTGCCCCAGGGGAGTGTGATAGTACCGCTATTATTTTCTATCTATATAAATGATCTGATGGACACAGTAAATTGTAATTTGCGGCTGTTTGCTGATGATGCTGTGGTGTATGGGAGGGTGTCGTCTGTAACTGACTGTAATAGCATACAGGATCACTTAGACAAAATTTCTAGTTGGTGCGAAGAACGGCAGCTAGCTCTCAATGTAGAAAAATGTAAGATGATGCGCATGAGTAGGAAAACAATCCCACAATGTTCGAATACAGCATTATTAGTGAGCTTCTTGATGCTGTCGCATCGTTCAAATATCTAGGCCTAACATTGCAGACCGATATGAAATGGAACGAGCATGTAAGGACAGTTGCGAGGAAGGCGGACAGCCGACTTCGGTTTATTGGGAGAATTTTGGGAAGATGTACTTCACCTGTAAAGGAGACCACTTTGGATTTACGCCTACTTTATTTAACAGAAGTCTGCAGAACAATATTTTGGGAATCGTTTCTATACAGCTACTTTGTAGGGGCAGCTTAACACGTTCTCTGGGGTCACCAGTGCGGGCCGTAAACGCTCTAGGCGGAAGGAAGGAAGGAAGCTTAGGGTTTAACGTCCCGTCGATAGTTTGGTCATTGGAGACGGAGCTAACGCTCGGAGCTGTGGGTAAGGATGCGGAAAGAAATCGGCCGTGCCCTTTGAAAGGAACCATCCCGGAATCTGCCTGGAGTGATTTAGGGAAATCACGGAAAATCTAAATCTGGATGGCCGGGGGTGGATTTGAAGCACTCCCCTCCCGAATACGAGTGCAGTGCGTTACCACTGCGCCACCTCGGTCGGTCTGAAATCAGACCCCTGCGAAATCTGTAATATTGAAAGCGAATACAACGTCTGAAAAAGAGGTGGTGCTAAGCTACATGCCGATTATGTGACAAATGCTGCAAGCTCTTTGACTGACAAGCGTTATATGCGTTTATTGCAAATGATTCTAACAATGCCTCTGATTAATTTATTTTAATGCAAACTGGGAAGAAAATTAAATTCAAACAAGCGATAAATCCGCTTCATTGAGAAAGAACTATACTGAAAACACGAAAAGGTTTATCAAACGGAGAAAAACAAACGCGTCTCATCTGTATTACATTCTCTAATCCTATATAACAGATTTGCAAGTTGTATAGGCGATGTTTTTACAGCAAACCACTAACGACGAAAACACACAACTGCAGACAGGAAAAAGTTACGCGATGTTTTTGGTGGCCTACATTAACACGAGTGCACAGCCAAACTAACTAAACTGAGTGCTCAGCTAGCGCGCCGCTTATAACCGTCGGCAGCTCTGGCGTGTTGCCGGCCGCGGTGGCCGCGGGGACTGAGGCGCTCCAATCACGGTCTGCACGGCCACTACGGTCGGGGGTTCGAATTCCCCCTCGGGCATGGATATTTATGCCGTCCTAGTTCGTAAGTAGTTCATAAGTGTAAGTTTAGGAACTGATGACCCCGTAGTTAAGTCCCATAAGATTAACAAACATTTGAACTTTTTTTTCTGGCGTGTTGATGGCGGAAACGCTTATAAGCGTTAGCCGCAGCGAACGTGTTAAAGGGGTGCCATTTCTGTTCCTTCAGTATCCTTTGTACCGAAGACCTCGAAAACTCCATCTCTGCTGTAGCTCTTCTTTGTCCTAATTACGATGGGAAATATGTATTAGGGGATGATAGCTAATAACTTGCGTAATATTAACAACATTGATCACATCACTATAATAATTATTAGTACAAATAAGACTGTAACCCAAATTCAGTGGCCGATAAAAGTTTTATTTGTAGTACGCAGTCTGTTATTATTATCATCATTGAAGGTATACTTACCACGCGTGTGATGTGCTCCAAAATAATAACTTCCTGGGACACATCAGGTGCGTCGCGGATTGGTCTTTCCACGACACGTTGTACCTGCAAAGGACCTTCGGTTCTTAAACGCATCTCTTTACGTCTGGAAACGTGCGCATAATGTAGCCGTCATATGTGTGTAGGTTCGCCTGAATACATTGCAGTAGTTACCTGTTTGACCTTAGGACCTAACTCGAATTACTAACGGACGGCCACGCGATATTGTCAGAGCGAAACCAGGAGGAAAACGTACACAGATAGCTGCACAGCTCAATAGAGAGGTCCGCTTGTAAGTGCACTTCCCCTTGGACAAAACAACACGTCTTGCACTAACGTATGAAGGAAACATAAAACAAGAAAGGTCGGCGTCCGTCGGACACCTAGTATTCAGATATGTGACATGTAGAAGTGTCTGTTCTTTCCCGTGGTCAATGTGGAAGGCGTCAAGTTTTGGCGCCCATGGTAAGAGGCACCGATACATACAATGTGCCTTAACTGTAGTGTGTGGCAAGGCGTGAGTGAGACAACGTGTGGTGGTCTCTATCTGCAGCAGGTGAGTATGAAATATCCTCGGATGCTGAGACTATGTCCGTTCCATAGCGTAATTGAATATAGGGCGCTGTATATAGTTGTAGATACCAAGAAGAGAATATTGTGCCATACAGTAAAAAAAAAAAAAAAAAAAAAAAAAAAAAAAAAAAAAAAAAAAAAAAAAAGTGTGATGTTTTCGCTACAAGTTGCACAATTAAGCAACTGTTCATCCATACTATGGGATACTGAAAATGTTATATATTTTTAGATTTTTAGAGCTGTTGGATCAGCCAGAAAGCAGTGCATTAAAGAAAATCGTTCAATTGAAATAAAATTTGTGTAAACAGTAATTTATCTCTATCACTTGCCTTTAGAGTCCTATCCTAAGCAATCGTACACGATAATAAAAATACGCTAAATAATACTTGTTTAATTTTATACATGGGTGATAAAGACAGCAACCGTTCGTCGAAATATAAAATAATTACTTTAAACAGCTTTTCGGTTGCGAAAGTTTTGCTAAAAAGATTTTACTTTACCACAGTTTCGGCTTCAGTAAGGGGGCCATCATCAGAAGTAAAGCGGTTTGTCACCTACGAATGAAACGTGAAGAGTAGTACAAATTACAAAGTATGGAACATCATATCTTAAAATACGATCTCACAAATTAATATCATATGAATGTAGAGACAGAGGATGGTCTTGAGCGATAGGGCTCACGTTAAAAATTTAAAAAGATTGCACATTGCAAAATTTTAAAAGAAAGGAGACAACGCACTGCTAAGGGTAGCATGTGTGGCCAGCACTGCAGGTGGCATCAGACTGACAGGCGGACACGCCGTCGAAGCTGTCACGTGGCCACGATACATCGCGCCATCTGTTATTCAGTAGTAGCACTTTACATACGAAGTGAACTGATATGGTTACTTGTAAAATCAACGAAAGAACATGGCATGTAAAGAAGTATTTTTCTAGATGACAAAACAGTCTAAAAATTACAAAAAGTGAGTATATAATAAGCGAAAAACAATATTTGATGCGACAAACTGCAAAGTGGGAGCAGTATTTCACATGACGTAATTCTGAGTCAGCGCTTTACGCCATCAAAAACGTTTTATCAACCAACAGCAAGTGTGCATTCAGAATAAATGAGACATTACGAGGAAAACGGTTTACATGCCCTCCGCCTCGCCTACCGCATCCGGCTCCCATCCCCCACGCGGATCCTGTATGACCTGATCCCGTTTCCCCATCTCCTTCAATACCTCCAGCATATCCGTATCCTCTATACCACCCGTAAAATTGACTCCCGCAACCCCCTGGTCCACCCCATCCTTACCAACCCTGGGCCTCTGCCACGCCTCTACCGCGTTATACCCACTTCCCTTCATCTCCACACCCTCCATGTCCTCTCCCAGGGTAATTTCCGCCGCCTCCTCCTTCCTGATGACGTCCTCCGTTCCGACATATACCCGTCCTACCAGCTCTGATCCCCCACCCATAGATAAAGTGCCCCCTCACCCCCCCTCCCCTTCCGCTCCACCTCTTGGCTACCCCCCTCCCTGCCCTGGAGTCCCTACGGCTCCTCCCTGCCCCCCCTTTTTTCCGCCGTTTTTTTCCTCTCCCCCACGCTTTGCTCCCCCCCCCCCTTTCCTCGGTGTCCTGGACCGACAGTTTTACAAGTGCTACGTCAAGTGTTGTGTGTTGTGCTACAGTGAAGTGTGTGTTTTTTAACTGCGTCCACCGCAACCAGACAAGTGTCGCGCCGTGTGTTTTAAGTAGTGTCTCCGTGTACTCGCCGTCCTGTGTTCTTGTCGTCCAACATGTGCTTTTTAGGTCACCGTGGCTCCTCGTTTTTAACTGACTACATCTGGTATTTGCTCACCTGTCAACTGTTTGTACCTCGAATTGTCACCATGTATATGTCATTGTTCCTCCGTTGTTTTTTCGCCTGTCATGTATTTTAATTTTTCATCTCATCAATGTATTTTATTCTCTCGGCTGAAGAGCAGCCTCTGCATCTGCTGCCAGCCTACTGGTGAAATCGCTGGTATGAAAATACAATAAAGGAAAAAAAAAAAAAAAAAAAAAGGTTTATAAATTTCTAGTTGTTCAAGCTTGTCAAGTTGAAACATTTCTTTTCAGTGTGCAAAATACCAACATCATGAACTTCCTTAGGTTTGTGACCTGTGGTCAGAATGTGCTCAGCAAAGGACGAATTATATATGTTTGTAGCTTTTATCCCTAAGAGATGCTCTTTATATCTCATAGAGAAGGGTCGTCCAATCCGTCCCATGTAATAGGCTGGGCAGAGGTCACAGGAAATTTTATAAACGCCTCAGTTTTGCAGCGGCTGGTACGATTTAGTCGGAATAGGATTCCTTACAAAAAATTTTAAAAGACATTTTGTCAACAACTATTTTCAAAGCTAGGTCTAGGTAATTTAACTGACGGGAATAGTTTTCAAGTGCACTAGTAAAACTAATTTTTTCATGAAGTTGGTTGAAGATTCCAAACAGGTAGTCAATGCCAACGTTCGTTCCATTATAAATGATTAAAACGTCGTCGTCATATCTGCAATATGAAATGATTCCTAGGGTGGAGGCGGAGAAATTTTAGAAAAAAGTCTCTTCGAGTAAGATGATAAAATTATCTGCTAGTATGCCAGCTAAGGGGTCGCACTTATGTCTCAATTATTTTATCGTTTTATTATTTTACTCTGAATTTATTCGGAAAGACAGTGCATTCTTGAATTACTGATGGTGCATTTGCAAAAATCCTTCACTAGTTTGAAATTTACTGCTCCAGACGAAGCGCTTCACTTCATTAATTTCAAAAACCAAAATTATTAAGTTTATTGTTTATTTTCGTGTACGATTCTAAAGGACAATGTTTGAGATCAACTACTATTTACACAAATATAATTTCAACTGAACGATTTTTTTAAAAAATGGACTGCCTTCAAGCTGATCCATCGGCCATACATTCGAAAATTACATAACATGTACAGTATCCCGTGTTATGGTTGAACAGTGGAGTAATTGCGCAACTTGAAACGAAAACATCAGAAATTGTTTCTACTGTTTGGCACAACAGTCTCTTCCTGACCTCTACAACTACTTACAGCGCCCTATATTCAATTCTGCGATGGAACGGACACTATCCTAGTATCCGAGGCTATTTTAGACACACCTGCTGCAGATAAAGGCCCTCACATTACCGTGAGCTGGTGTCTCACTCACGCCTCGCCATACACTGCAGTTAAGCCACGTTGTATGTATCGGTGCCTCTTACTATACGTGCTAAAACTTGGCGCCTTCCGCATTAGCCACGGGGGCGAACAGACACTTCTCCATTTCAAATATCTTAAGATATACCCTGCGTTTTGACCAGATTACATTTATTACATTCATTTCAATAGACGTTACCAAAAAGTGCTGTACAACCAAGATACATTGAATCAGTTTGAAGTCAACAAATGATTCCGTCTGTTATAAAAGTCATATACACCGCTAAGAAAAATAAATTTACAACTGATACCTCAAGGTTTTATGTACAGATTTTATGTGTAGATTATAGAAAAATGACTTATTAAATAGTTGAAAAAAAGTAAATATTCACATCAAAAATACAAGATTATTTGTGATATAGTTTTGATGCCATGGCTTTGTAAACAAATGGTTCTGTAATTTTCAAACCAGTCTGCACCTGCTTTCTTTGGAATTGAAATTATTACATTTCTCTTGAAGTCTTTCCTACAGAAAGTATGCAAAGTAACTGTGATAACCGCACGTACAGTACGTTTGTTTGGAAACAGACAAGTGTCCTCGAGAACAATGCCACGATATTAGGAACACCACAGATTCGGCTTACCTTAATTTCACAGCGGGGAAACCTGTACCATCATGTAAGTCCCAACGATATATAGACTTTTTCGTTGTGTGCTTGGCAGAACTTGATATAATACAAAAGGAAAAGAGTTCCAAATGTTTTGCAAATAATAATTATTAATTTACTCGGTCACTATCCGGTTTACGCCTTCCTAGGCTTCCTCAGATCACTGAGAACTGAATGTCACTGACACGGATAAAATATGCGACTTACGAAGATATTAAGACAGAAGGGAAAAAAAAAATTATCTCGATGTACATTCAACAACTGTTGAAATATATTAATTTAAGAGAGTGGAAATTAAGTCTCATAATTTAATACTAAGCTGTCATCCTCTCTCACACGTTTGTTAATTTCCAGTAGAATCATCTTTCTACTTTTCTTTACAATAATTATGACACGGGCGGTTTTCTCATATGAAACGGTTTAGTCTGCCTTGTTTGACCTCCAGCTTCTCTCATGTTCTGATAATCTGGCTGCCACGACTGTGTCTGATTGATCTTACCTACTTTCTACATTTTTGCATGTTATCGTATTACTGCATTTTAGTGAATTACTTTACCCTTGAATGTTGCTAAGTAGTTTTATTTATGCCCTGCAGCTGTTTCTCCTTAATTGCATTGTCAAGTGCTCTGCAAAAGTGTAAATAAGTTTCTTCACAAATATTTTTCGAAACAAATATAGGGCATTACAATAATGTTGAATGCGTTACTTACATATTATCTCTTGTTGTTGCATATACACCTGTATCTCTGTACGATATTATGCGGGTATATTTGTCGGAAAGTTTTTTCAACTATTTATTAGTTAAGCGACTTTTCTGTTCAAATGTTTATAGAACTACGGGACTTAGCTGCTTGGTTATTAGTTCCTAGCTTACAAACCAGTTAAACTAAGTTAGTCTGGCCTAAGGACAACACATACACCCTTGTCCGAGACAGGACACGAACCCCGACGACGAGCGGTCACGCGCACTGCAGCAGGCGCCTCAATGCGCACGTATATTCCGCCGCGGTTGACTTTTCTGTATAACAGAATAAAGATTTTACATTCTGAATTTCGTGGTGTCTTTGGCTATGATCTAGGGAGTATCTCTGGTCGGCATAATGTTTATTTTCAATTTTTTTTATACATAATGTATATTTGTACTGATTTGATACTGGCTCACCATCTGCACTAACATTTATGTCGAGCACTTCTATAAAGGTAGAAATTGTGCTCTAAGACACCAGGTCAGTAAATATACCTCAGTGTGCCGAAACCGATCGTCAAATAAATAATTAAAATTGCGATATTGGCGTGTTATTAATCTGAATTGAGATGAAGATAGCCAATTCCAAATTTGCACAAATTATGCTTCCAGTAGTTGTTGCAACTAGGAAATATCAAGGAATTCGCTCAATTTGGTAAGATATTCAAAAGCACTAATCTATTTGCTTTGTTAGTTTTGGTAATGATGACATCACTAGCCGATATTTCCTTCTTAAATTTGGTAAGTGCACTAGTTTCACTACTTAAAACATTGGTTACCAAATGCTTCATAGAAACATCATTGCCGAATGCATATTCAAGCGTTACTTCAGTACATACAGCTGTATCTTAGAGGTACTACATGGAGGGGCATATTTAGTACTTTTATTTAACACTTTGAGCTCATCGTTATTAACAGATACAAGTACCATCTGTGCTCGAAATTCCAGAAGTGTTTACACAGTAATGAAACTTGTCGCGGCAGAGTGGGCGAATTCTACCAAGCGAACTCCTCTTTCATTTCTTTTCCCCTGAGCATATTTACCTATAATATTTCCTTCTCCTCCTTTTCCTACTACCGTGTTGCAGCCCCCATCGCAATCAAGTTTTCTGAATAATACATTTTATCTCCTCATACAATCCTTCGATGTTCTCATCATCGGCAGAGCTAGTTAGCGTATAAACTTGTACTACTGTGGTCGGTGTAGCTTTTGTCTATCAATGCTATGATAATGCCTTCACTATGCTCTTCATAGTGACTTACCCGCTTTCCTATTATTTTATTCATTATCAGACCTACCCCTGCGTTACCACCAACTGATTTCGTGTTTATAACCCTGTAATCACCTGACCAGAAATACTGTTCTATCCTGCCACCGAACATCACTAATTCCTACAATATGTAACTTTAACCTATCCATTTCTCTTTCCAAATTTTTTAAATTACCTACGCGATTAAGGTTTAGATCATTCCATGCTCCGCTCCGTAGAATGCCTGTTTTGTTTTTCTTCATGACGACATCCTAGTGCATGTTCAAATGTTTGTAAATTTATGGGACTTTACTCCTTTTGTTATTAGTCTTTCGGTTTACAAACTACTTAAACGTATTTAAACTATGTTCAATGTTCAAATGTTTGTAGAGCTTATGGGACTACTTATGAAATAGCTTATACTAAAGACGGCACAAACATCCATGCCCGACCGGAGCGACCGTGCAGACCGTGAATGGCGCGCCGCAGACTGCTCAACCACTGCGGCCGGCTTTAAACTAAGTTAAGAAATTTTTGAAAGCAATACAGACGATCAAGCCAGGATTCTTTATCCATGAATTATCGTAATCCGCCTAAGCTGTCTTCTATGCTTTTATTAGTTTAAAACCGGTATCGTACCATTAAAGGTGCATTTTTAGGCATCTGCATTAATAAAAACAACCTGTTATACACAGGGTTTATAACTACTAGTATTTACATAATTTAATAAATCCGATAAACACTAACCTTAATTTACATGAGGTTCGAAAGATTTATTGCGACGTCCCAATATTCATGTTGGGTGCCGGGTTTTATGGGGGCTTTCTGCAATGTTCTTAGATAGGTTTATCCAATCAAAATCATGAAATGAACAAAAATGCAAGTCTCGCGACGAATTCCTTTTACTTATTTGTTATCTACCAACGTTTATTGCGACTATTAGTATTATATATCTTTAATTGTATAATACATATATAATAATTCGCAATCTGACCATCATATAATGACATCATAATACATATAATGATCGGGCAAGCCGGCCGCAGTGACCGAGCGGTCTGCGGCGCGCCAGTCACAGTCTATACGGCCGCTCCTGCGGGGGTTCGAATCCCCCCTCGGGCATGGATGTTTGTATCGCCTTTAGTATAAGGTAGTTCATAAGCAGTTTGTAAGTTTAGTGACTGATGACCCCGCAGTTAAGTCCCTTAAGCTTAACAAACATTCAAACATTTTATTTGATTGGGCAATTACACGTAGACATATAAAAATAAATTATATTCCACTATGTATCCAAACGTAATTACGTAGGAATGAAAGTATTTTAAATATTAGTTTACGTTGCCATGCAATTGCTAAGTCATTATATTTATGAGAGTAATAAAGATGTATAATTTTAATATAGTCACTACAAATGTTGGTAGATAACTAATTAGATAAAGAAATATGACCAGGTGTTGAATAGGTGGTTCCATGAACACTAACTAAAATAAGCCACTTGGTTTCCCATAAGATCTCACGACCTTTGATGGTGGAAGGAATTCATCACGAGACTTGCATTGTTGTACATTTCATGTTTTTCATGGGATATCATTTCTTTTTGTAGACACGCATTTTCTTAGAATCATTTCCCTGATTCTTTGGTTTGGTTTGGTTTGATGTAACAGTATTCGGAAAGTCTGAAATCTCGATTACATTCTTATTGTTCAATTCTTTCATCATGTATAGTACTACCACCTTTTGTGTATCAGCATACAAATATCAACAAGTTAGTGTTGTTTTTTGCATCAGTTTGTGAACTTCGTAATACAAGGAAGTTGAGGATTAGTGAATTAGTCGGCCTATTACACAAATATCATCAAGTTTGTCTAGTACACGATAGACTTTTACTTACGGCAGTGTTGGTGTAGTGTGCTGAAGTTGGCAGTGACTGACGAATGAGACATTTCGGATTCGAGTGTTATATCCGTACACAAAAAATTGTTGTTACATTGATTAAAGTGGCAGGATGGTCAACATACTGTCTTCGGTAGTGCCAGTCTAGTAATGTGTGTCTGTGGTCCTGCCGAGGAGTGTTTGTTTCGGCACCCAAAACATTGATATTCCCAGAAATTTTCCTTTCGATGCTCATCGTACATCGATTTCTTGGAAGTGAATATTGGTGTTACCATTTGTCGAAATGTTAGACATTACAAGCAACAGTTTTCTCATATATAACTGAAATCAAGTTAGAATGTAGTTGTCATTGGTACTGTTTCTATTTGCAGCAATTTAAGCGGGTCAATTCGAGCAGGGGATACCACTCGTCGGCTTTGACTCGTGACGTAGCCGTGTTGTGCTGTATGACGTCATTGTGTCGTTGATGTTTCGAATAGAAGTAAATAACATCTTTGGATATTTGTTATTAATTTAATTTCTTCGCATAAATTTTACTACATTTGAATGTCACTTCTAAGTACTTTTCCTCAGCATACTTTGTCTTAAAATGCGTGTTTTGGAAATACCTTTAATGCCATGTTTCATTTTCCCTCTAAATTTTCGTAAGTAAGATTAAATACGAAATCCGTCAAATACGGTACAGTACCTCAAATAAAAGGTTACGCTACACTATGTTCCTTTGTTACGCTAAATGAGCACAGGCCACGTGATGTAGTCAGCCAACCACAGCTCAATGTAATAGCATTAATCAGCGAATAGTAGTCATTCAATACTACATTTTCCAGCCGCGGTAACATGCAAATACGACTGCCCGAACATTAATCTGGGCAATCCTGTGATTGCAGTAAAATATAGATATGTATGCATCCTGAGAGATAGTTTTTTTAATGAACTGAAACATAAAGATTCATATCGTATTTAAACGCAAGCGTTTTTGGAAGCGTTTGAAATTCTATCAAATTTATGGTTTTCCGAGGGCAGTGTTACACGAGGGTTAAATTTTACAACGCTTCTCGCCGGGCTGCAGTGGTTATGTTGGCACCAAAGGTATTGACGGCAACTCAGATGATCAATAAATGTTTTTTCGTAACAACTGCAATTAAAAGAAACATTATTATTTTCTGAAGGGACAATGGTACATACAAGAAACTGTCGACCATACAGCAGGTACAGTATTGAATTTGCTGCGAGTGAAACGAGCAGTAATAACATTTACTATGTTGCTCGTGAAAAATATTAACGCTATTCTACACTCCCTTGTTCATCTGTTGCCAACATAAGCACTGGAGCCTGGCGAGAAGTGTCGTAAAATTTTACCGAAGAGTGTACAGCAAACCAGTTTAGTTTATCGAGAAGTAGACGCATTTGTCCAAAACCAGATACAGTGTCACATCGATTTTCCATATTTTTCGGCCTTCACACAGAAAGAGATAATTTCTTAAAAAGAGACAATGAAGTGGTATGCAGAGTAGAATGCTCTTATTAATTGTGATACTAACCTTTAAGACTGCACTTAGTGTATTTTTTGCCGTGAGCTATATAGGTCAATTCGAGTGTACGATACCGATCACATATTATCTATCCCGTCAATAATTATTATTATTTGATTTAAAAAAAACAACGATTTCTATGAAACAATTTAAATAACTAAATAACCTACTACTGGTATCCTCTTCTCCAATTGAGCTATATAGGTCAATTCCAGTTCACGATACCATTTTGCTCGGCATTTTCTTTTTCTCAGTGGTATCCCTGCCTGTAAGTGAGCTATATAGGTCAATTCGAGTTTTCGATGCGATTTTTTTATTTTCGGTAGTGGTACCCCTGTCTGTAATTCAGGTAAATAGATTTTTTGACTATCCGATACCCTTTTAATCGATTTTACGCCATTACAGCGTTATTTTTATCTTAACCCTTTTTTTAAAATTTATATTCTCTTGGTATTAGTTTATTTATATCGTCAGTTTACGTATTAGAATGTCCCCGCCCAAAACCCCCATATCCCCGCGCTAGTCCCGTTAGTGTCATTTTCTTCATCATCCACAATGTATAGTGTGTTTAAATGTGTGCGTGATTTTGTTTTTCGTGTTTTTTTATTATTTATCTCCACAGCCAAAAGACCGATTTTATTGCGATATACTCGATACAGTGATTTAATTTTTTTCCGTGTGATATTTATTTTCCGCAATTTCATCATATGAATATCTACAATATATTCATTGTATATATCGCCTATGTAATGTTAGCTTATAAAATTACGTTATTTCCAGAGATATTTATATATCTTTGGTTTCATCAATACTCAACTGTTCCGAACCACATACATACATTAATTTATGTCTTTCACAGTAATCTCTATTAGTATAGAGATCAATGGTCTTTCATTTACCTCCATGATGTCTTTGTTCCTAAGAGCATATAATATCAACTTCTTTGGTATACGTGCGATAGCCACGCATATAACGCCTCTGAATAATGACGTCATAGAGCAAAGCTGACGGGTGGTATCCCCATCCTGAATTATGCCATTTAAGCTATATGTTATCAGTTACTCTTCATTCTCTAATCAGGTACCTGATGTTATTTCTGACTTAGTAGAAACGTGACGGCTACATTAAAGAAAAAAAAATAATAAAGAAATAAAATAAACAAAGAAAGTTACAGCATCAGGAATCGAACTCGCGATCTACCGCACCTGAACATAACGCGCTACCACAAGACCAGCAACGTAATGCTGGGAGTGGGTAATTTGCTGATAATGTAATATCAACCAAAAATGTTTTCTAGAACGGAATTAATTTTTACAGATGAAATTTTCCTTCTATTACAGGATAAACACTACTTACATTCAATATTTGACGTTTGTGTGTCTGCTAGAAATACCTTAGAATTTTTATGATCGGTGAGATGGTCGGTGAGTCAGTGAGTGACAGAATTAGCAATTTTCTACTGCTAATATTTCGTAAACTATAAGGTGTAGAATGGTATAATATGAAACTATAGCTAGTTATAGTAGATAGTATTAGTAACCGAATATTCAGGCTTCTAGTTTTATCCACAATGGGGATACAGGGGGGTCGAAAGTGCCGTCTACTGCTTCGAGAAAAGAAAGGTAAGGCCGTGCGATCGGCGTGACTTCCATGTTTTAAAAGAGAAATTCAGTGTAGACAACACAATACATCAACAGCTTCTTAAGATAGCATTCTAGGACTCACTAAAGAAAGTAAAGTAGTACTTTATCTATTTTTTATAGAAATAATTCATTTATCTCTGTGCTAGAGTAAATTTCCAAGTGACAGGAGGATTTTTTCTATTTGTGTATGAATAACCGTTGCTGCAGGAAGAATAAATGGAAAAGGAGAAAAAAGTTGGTTTCATATCCACATCAAACGTTCACATTCAGAGTGTCATCTGTTACTGTGGATATATAATTTCATCGAGGTATCTCATTGTATTTAGGAATAGAAATACTTAGCACGCCAACAGATATTGGTAGAATGGCTTCATGTGTACAGTAAGTAAAATAAAAGCGTGAAATTTTAAAAGGCCAAAATTTTATTTTAAAAAATACCCAGGATTTCTGGTACACATTAAATGTTTTAGAAAGCATTTTGAAACCCATAAAGGTTTCGTATATAATTTGACGGTTATCACACTGTCAAGATTCGCCGCAACTAGATAGTTTTCCAGTCCAAATGTCGATTAGGGATGATCGATGGTCCACGTTGAATGATTCCCAATTTAATGATGCCAGTTGGAAAGAGTTCCAGGTCAAATGTTGCTTAATCTTGATGGTTGCCACTACGTATTTCACCACATTAGCTAATTTGGTGAGGAAGCTGCTCAGCTGGTTTGATGTTTAGCCCACGTGAGATGCACTGGGTTCTTGCTCTGATCTAGTATGCATCGGCTGCTATTGCCAATCAGACATATTGCGAGACACCATTCGGGAGAATGCACTTCAGCAGATGGTAAGAGGGGTTTTGGGGTATGCATTTCTTGATTCATCTGTAATAGGAGGATCGTGCGCGCTGTTAATAGAATCTGATCAGTATCAACTTGAGTCTTGTAACTTGGAGCTAGTAAAGTGATTTCTCAGGGACACTTGACTGCTCCCAGTAGGAACAGGATGTGCCCAGCTTGTCCAAAAATATTTTGCGCATTCTTAAAAACTAGCATGTTACAGTAGTATCCACTGAAAAGAAGCACTGTGCACTTGAGTCTTGACTGCTATGCTAAAATGAGTTATCAGGCTCACTTCACTCCTCTCACTAGGAGGACGAGAAATGGCAGCTTCTCCAAAAACGTTTATAACCTAACAAATAAGAGAAGCACCGACTTGAAAATTTGGTTGCAGAGTTTCTGGTTTTTCTGTGGTAGCCACAATAGTCCTCCGCATAAAAGAGTCCAAACTATAACACAGTGAACATTTGTAACTTGGCACTGGTTAAGTAATTTCACAGGTTCACTTCACTGTTCTCCGGATGAGGCGGAAGTGTAGCAGCTTGTCCAAAACGTTTCGTGTGTCAACGAATAAAAACAGATGTTTAGACATTTATAACGACTGCTGGCCAATATTGATGACCACTGAGCGCGCACCGCAGGACCACTGGGCGATGAGCAGGCCGGCGGCCAGCAGACGGGCGGGGTGACAGGACAGACGGCTGGCTCGGCCGGCACGCCTCGGCCGCCTCAGCAGCAGCTGGTCTGGCCGCAGCCTCCCCCACATCCGCCACATCCAGACGCTGCGACACAAGCCTCTCCAGCCGAAGCAGCCGACTCTCCAGGCGGTCCTCCAGGCGAGCTGCCTGGTTCCAGGTGGCGGCGCGGTGGGGCGGCAGAGCCGTCCAGGGCCTCTTCCTTCCAGTGGCGCCATGACTGCACGGTCTTGTCGCTTTTCTCCAGCTGACGACGGAGACGCAGTAGCTTATCCCCGTACATATTCATGCGGGTGAGGGCACCCCTGAGTTGGCTGAAGGTGCAATCTAAGGATTCCGGCTCGCTGGACGGCGTCTGCCCCTCAATTCGCTGCTCAGTTCGAGTCTCGTCTGAATTGGCCATATTGCGACTCTCGCAATATGTCGATACTCGGGAAACACTCGAAAGCTGTAGAAGATCGTACGTGTGCTGCCCTGCAAATGTGAGTTGCAATTGAGGTGTGCCGATTCCTAACAACAGCAGCATGTACCATTACAATCAAAATCATTTTTGGCTTATGATCAGCGAAAGCTTGTAACGTTGTTAGACGCAACTGCTTAAAAATATGATTAAAGTTACTAACCTATATGATTTCTTTAGAAGGTGCAACTGAAGAACGAATTCTTGGTTTTGGCGTTCCATAATCTGAGGGTACAGCAGTGCTCTGCCTGGATGCGAGCACAGCCGCGTCATACTTTCCTCAAAGGCATTTCAGGCACGTTCTCATCCGCTGTATCTTCTTTGCGAATGAAGGTAGAAGCATGAATTTTTTAGTGACTAAGATAACCTACTGTACCTAAATATATTCCGAAATTCTGCTATTTTAGACCTTAGCACAGACAGACCTAACTCGTAGTAAGTGCCCTAGAATAGATTATATTAGCGCAGAGCTACTGAAGTCTCTGGTTGAGCCAGTCATATAGAGACTATTTCACCTGGTTGCAAAGATATACCAGAATGCCCAAATACCCTCAGACTTCAAATGTTCAAATGTTTGTAGAGTCTATGGGACTTAACTACGGGGTCATCAGTCCCTAAACTTGCAAACTACTTATGAACTACTTACAACTAAGGACGTCACAAATATCCATTCCCGAGGGGGGATTCGAACCCCCGACCGTAGTGGCCGAGCAGACCGTGACTCGAGCGCCTCAGTCTCCTCGGCCACTTATTTTCCAACTATTTAATAAGTCATTTTTCTGTAATCTACACATAAAATCTGTAGATAAAACCTTGAGGTATCAGTTGTAAATTTATTTTTCTTAGCGGTGTATATAACTTTTGTAACAGACGGTATCATTTGTTGACTTAAAATTGATTTAATGTATCTTGGTTGTACAGTACTTTTTGGTAACGTGTATTGCAATGAATGTAATAAATGTAATCTGGTCCAAATGCAGGGTATATCTTAAGATATTTGAAATGGAGAAGTGTCTGTTCGTCCCCGTGGCTAATGCGGAAGGCGCCAAGTTTTAGCACGTATAGTAAGAGGCACCGATACATACAACGTGGCTTAACTGCAGTGTATGGCGAGGCGTGAGTGAGACAGCAGCTCACGGCAATGAGGGGGCCTTTATCTCCAGCAGGTGTACCTAAATTAGCCTCGGATACTAGGATAGTGTCCGTTCCATCGCAGAATTGAATATAAGGCGCTGTAAGTAGTTGTAGAGGTCAGGAAGAGACTATTGTGCCAAACAGTAGAAACAATTTCTGATGTTTTCGTTTCAAGTTGCGCAATTACTCCACTCTTCAACCATAACACGGGATACTGTACATGTTATGTAATTTTAGAACTTATGGCCGATGAATCAGCTTGAAAGCAGTCCATTTAAAAAAATCGTTCAGTTGAAATTTTGTTGTTGTTGTTATGGTCTTCAGTCCAGAGACTGGTTTGATGCAGCTCTCCACCCTACTCTATCCTGAGCAAGCGTTTTCATCTCCTCATAAGAACGGCAACCCACATCCACATGAATCTGCTTACTATAAGCGTCTCTTGGTCTCCCTCAGCGATTGTTACCCCACACACTTCCCTCCAATGCTAAATTTACGATTCCCCGATGTCTAAGAATGTGTCCTACCAAGCGATCCCTTCTTTTAGTCAGGGTATGCCAAAATTCCTTTTCTCACCAATTCTGTTCAGTACCTCTTCATTAGTTATGCGATCTACCCACCTAATCTTCAGCATTCTTCTGTAGCACCACATTTCAAAAGCCTCTATTCTCTTCTTGTCCGTACTGCTTATCGTCCATGTTTCACTCCCGTACAAGGCAACACTCCACACAAATGCCTTCAGAAAAGACTTCCTTGCCCTTAAATTAATATTCGATGTTAGCAAATTTCTCTTTTTCAAAAATGCTTTTCTTCCCATTGCCATTCTGCATTTTATATCCTCTGTACTGCGACCATCCCATGTTATTTTACTACCCAAGTAACAAAACTCATCTACCACCTTCATTGTTCCGTTACCTAATCTAATTCCTTCAGCATCGCCCGATTTTCTAAGACCGCATTCCATTATTTTTGTTTTGCTCTTGTTAATGTTCATTTTATACGCTCTCTTCAACACGCTGTCCATTCCATTCAACTGCTCTTCCAGGTCCTTTGCTGTCTCTGACAGAATTACTATGTCATCAACAAAACGCAATGTTTTTATTTCTTCCCCCTGAACTTAAATCCCTATTCCAAATTTTTCCTTGCTTTCCTTCACCGCCTGCTCGATGTACAAATTGAATAACATCGGAGAAAGACTACAACCCTGTCTTACTCCCTTCCCAACTGATGCTTCCCTTTCATACCCTTCGAGTCTAATAACTGCGGTCTGGCTTTTGTACAAGTTGTAAATAACTGTCCTTTCCCTGTATTTTACCCCTGCTGACTTCAGAATATGAAAGAGTGTATTCCAGTCAACATTGTCAAATGCTTTCTCCAAATATACAAAAGCTAAAAATGTAGGTTTGCCTTTCCTTAATCTATCTTCTAAGATAAGACGTAAAGTGAGTATTGCCTCCCGGGTTCCTATGTTCCTCCTGAATCCAAACTGATCTTCCCCGAGGTCAGCTTCTACCAGCTTTTCCATTCTCCTGTAGATAATTCGTGTTAAAATTTTGCAACTATGACTTATCAAACTGATGGTTCTGTAATTTTCACACCTGTCTGCGCCTGATTTCTTTGGAATGGGGATTATTACATTTTTCTTAAAGTCTGATGGTATTTCGCCTGTCTCATACATCCTACACAACAGTTCAAATAGTTTTGTCATGGCTGGTTCTCCCAGAGACTTTAGTAGCTCTGAGGGTATGTCATCTACTCCTGGGGCCTTGTTCCGACCTAGGTCTTTCAGGGCTCTGTCAAATTCGTCTCTCAGTATAGTATCTCCTATTTCATATTGATCTACTTCCTCTTCCCTTCCTACAACATCATCTCTAAGTTCATTTCCTTTGTAGAGCTGCTCTATGTACTCTTTCCACCTTTCAGCTTTCCCTTCTTTGCTGAGAACTGGTTTCCCATCTGAGTTCTTGATATGCGTAGAGTTGCTTTTCTTGTCCCCAAATGTCTCTTTTATTTTTATGTAGGCGGTATCTACTTTTCCCCTTGCTATACATTCTTCTACAGATTTGCATTTGGCTTCTAGCCACTCCTGCTTAGCCATTTTGCACTTCCTGTCAATCTCATTTTTTAGTCGTCTGTACTCCATTTTGCCTGTTTCATTTACTGCATTTTTATATTTTCTCCTTTCGTCAATTAACTGTAGTATTTCCTGTGATATCCAAGGATTTTTTATAGGTCTTGCCTTTCTACCTATTTTGTCCTCTGCTGCCTTCACTATTTCAACACTCAATGCTACCCATTCCTCTTCTACTGTTTTGTTTCCCCCTGTTTCTGTCAATTGTTGCCTAAATCTCCCTCTGAAATTTACCAGAACTTCCCTTTCCTTCAATTTATCTAAGTCCCATCTCCTTATGTTCCTACCTTTCTGCAGTTTTTTCAGCTTCAGCCTACAGTTCATGACTAACAAGTTATGGTCAGAGTCTATATCTGCCCCTGGGTCTGCAGTTTATAACCTGGTTCCGGTACCTATGTCTTACCATTATAAAATCTATCTGATACCTTCCGGTGTCTCCTGGTCTCTTCCACGTATACAACCTTCTTTTGTGATTCTTAAACCACGTGTTTGTTACGATTAAATCATGTTCCGTGCAAAATTCTACCAGGCGACTTCCTCTCTCATTCCTCCTGCCCAGTCCATATTCACCTATTATTTTTCCTTCTCTTCCTTTTCCTACTACCGAATTCGAGTCTCCCATCACAATTAAGTTTTCCTCTCCCTTAACTTTCTGAATAATTTCCTTTAGCTCCTCATATATTTCTTTGATCTCCTCATCATCAAAAAATGTTCAAATTTTGAAATGTTCAAATGTTTGTAAAGTCTATGGGACTTAACTACGGGGTCATCAGTCCCTAAACTTACAAACTACTTATGAACTACTTACGAACTAGGACGGCACAAATATCCATGCCCGAAGGGGGATTCGAACCCCCGACCGTAGTGGCCGTGCAGACCGGGACTGGAGCGCCTCAGTCCCCTCGGCCACCGCGGCCGGCTCCTCATCATCGGCAGAGCTAGTAGGCATATAAACCTGTACTACCGTTGTCGGTGTTGGCTGCATATCTATCTTGACAATGATAATGCGATCACTGTGCTGAAATTATATTTATGTAAATAGTAGTTGATCTCAATCATTGTCCTTTAGAATCCTATCCTAGTCTATCGTACACGAAAATAAATAATAAATGAAGTGAAGCGCTTCGTCTGGAGCAGTAAATTTCAAACTAGTGAAGGATTTTTGCAAATGCACCATCAGTAATTCAAGAATGCACTATCTTTCACAATAAATTCAGAGTAAAATAATGAAACGATAAAATAATTGAGACATATGTGCGACCCCTTAGCTGGCATACTAGCAGATAATTTTATCAACTCACTCGAAGAGACTTTTTTCTAAAATTTCTCCGCCTCCATCCTAGGAATCATTTCATATTGCAGATATGAAGACGACGTTTTAATGATTTATAATGGAACGAACGTTGGCATTGACTGCCTATTTGAAATCTTCAACCAACTTCATGAAAAAATTAGATTCACTTGTGCACTTGAAAACTATTCCCGTCAGTTAAATTACCTAGACCGAGCTTTGAAAACAGTTGTTGACAAAATGTCTTTTAACATTTTTTGTGCAGGCCGCGGTGGCCGAGGGGACTGAGGCGCTCCAGTCACCATCTGCACGGCCACTACGGTCGGGGGTTCAAATCCCCCCTCGGGCATGGATATTTGTGCCGTCCTTAGTCTTAGCTAGTTCATAAGTAGTTTGTAAGCTTAGGGACTGATGACCCCGTAGTTAAGTCCCATAAGTTATACAAACATTTGAACATTTTTTGTAAGGAATCCTATTCCGATCAAATAGTACCAGCCGCTGCAAAACTGAGGCGTTCATAAAATTTCCTGTGACCCCTGCCCAGCCTATTACATAGGACGGAGTGGACGACCCTTCTCTGTGAGATATAAAGAGCATCTCTTAGGGAAAAAAGCTACAAACATATATAATTCGTCCTTTGCTGTGCAAATTCTGACCACAGGTCACAAACCTAAGGAAGTTCGTGATGTTGGTATTTTGCACACTGAAAAGAAATGTTTCAACTTGACAAGCTTGAACAACTAGAAATTTTAAAACCTTTTCCCTCGTAATGTCTCATTTATTCTCAATGCACAATAAAATTTCTGTTGGGTGATAACTTTTTTGATGGCGTAAAGCGCTTACTCAGAATCACGTCATGTGAAATATTGTTCCCAGTTGGCAGTTTGTGGTATCAAATATTGTTTTTATCATATTATATACTCACTTTTGTCATCTGGAAACATACTATTTTACATGCCATGTTCTGTTGTTAATTTTAAAAGTTACCATATCAGTTCATTTCGTATGTAAAGTGCTACTACTGAATAACAGATGGCGCGATATATCGTGGCCACGTGACAGCTTCGACGGCGTCTCCGCCTGTCAGTCTTATGCCACCTGCAGTGCTGGCCTCACATGCTACCCTTAGCAGCGCGTTGCCTGCTTTTTTATTTATTTATTTTTTTTTTAATTTTGCAATGTGCAATCTTTTAAATTTTTAACGTGAGCCCTATTGCTCAAGACCATCATCTGTCTCTACATTCATATGAAATTAATTTGTGAGATCGTACCTTAGGATATGATGTTTCATACTTTCTCGGTAATTTGTACTATTCTGAATATTTCATTCGTAGGTGACAAACAGCTTTACTTCTGATGATGGCTCCCTTACTGAAGCCGAAACCATGGTAAAGTAAAATCTTTTTAGCAAAACTTTCGCAACCTAAGTGCTGTTTTTAAAGTAATTATTTTATATTTCGACGAACGGTTGCTGTCTTTAACACCCATGTTTAAAATTAAACAAGTATTGTTTAGTGTATTTTATTGTCGTGTACGATTGTTTAGGACAGGACTCTAAAGGTAAGTGATAGAAATAAATTACTGTTTACACAAATTTTATTTCAATTGAACGATTTTCTTTAATGCACTACTTTCTGGCTGATCTAACCGACCTAAAAATCTAATAGTATATAACATTTTCAGTATCTCATAGTATGGATGAACAGTTGCTTAATTCTGCAAGCGAAAACATCACACGTTGCTTTTATTGTATGGCACAATATTTTCTTCTTGGTGTCTACAATTATATACAGCGCCTTATATTCAATTACGCTATGGAACGGACACTATCCCAGCATCCGAGGCTATTTCATTCTCACCTGCTGCAGATAAAGACCCCCACAACCTGCCTCACTCACGCCTCGCCACACACTACAGTTAAGGCACATTGTATGTATCTGTGCATCTCACCATGGGCGCCAAAAGTTGACGCCTTCCACATTGACCACGGGAAAGAACAGACACTTCTACATGTCACATATCTGAATACCATGTGATCGACGGACGCCGACCTTTCTAGTTTTATGTTTCCTTCATACGTTAGTGCAAGACGTGTTGTTTTGTTATTATTTTGGAGCACATCACACGTGTGGTAAGTATACCTTAAATGAAAATAATAAGTACTGACTGCATACTATAAATAAAACTTTTATCAGCCACTGAATTTGGGTTACAGTCTTAGTTGTACTCGTAATTATTATAGTGATGTGACCAATGTTGTTAATA
This sequence comes from Locusta migratoria, assembly GCA_026315105.1. Lineage (NCBI taxonomy): Eukaryota > Metazoa > Arthropoda > Insecta > Orthoptera > Acrididae > Locusta > Locusta migratoria. The sequence goes on along the minus strand of CM048744.1, from coordinate 901,562,144 downwards.
TTACGCAAGTTATTAGCTATCATCCCCTAATACATATTTCCCACCGTAATTAGGACAAAGAAGAGCTACAGCAGAGATGGAGTTTTCGAGGTCTTCGGTACAAAACATACTGAAGGAACGAAAATGGCAACCCTTTAACACGTTCGCTGCGGCTGACGCTTATAAGCGTTTCCGCGATCAACACGCCAGAGCTGCCGACGGTTATAAGCGGCGCGCTAGCTGAGTACTCAGTTTAGTTAGTTTGGCTGTGCACTCGTGTTAGTGTAGGCCACCAAAAACATCGCGTAACATTTTCCTGTCTGTAGTTGTGTGTTTTCGGCGTTAGTGGTTTGCTGTAAAAACATTACCTATACAACTTGCAAACCTGTTATATAGGATTAGAGAATGTAATACAGATGAGACGCGTTTGTTTTTCTAAAAAAATGTTCAAATGTTTGTGAAGCTTAAGGGACTTAACTGCGGGGTCATCAGTCCCTAAACTTACAAACTACTTATCTACTACCTTATACTAAGGACGGCACAAATATCCATGCCCGAGGGGGGATTCGAACCCCCGACCGTAGTGGCTGTGCAGACCGTGACTGGAGCGCCTCAGTCCTCTCGGCCACCGCGGCCGGCGTTTGTTTTTCTCCGTTTGATAAACCTTTTCGTGTTTTCAGTATAATTCTTTCTCAATGAAGCGGATTTATCGCTTGTTTGAATTTAATTTTCTTCCCAGTTTGCATTAAAATAAATTAATCAGAGGCGTTGTTAGAATCATTTGCAATAAACGCATATAACGCTTGTCAGTCAAAGAGCTTGCAGCATTTGTCACATAATCGGCATGTAGCTTAGCACCACCTCTTTTTCAGACGTTGTATTCGCATTCACTATTACAGATTTAGCAGGGGTCTGATTTCAGACCGACCGAGGTTGTTGCAGTGATAACTAACTGGACTCGTATTCGGGCGGGCAGTGCTTCAAATCCACCCCCGGCCATCCAGATTTAGATTTTCCGTGATTTCCCTAAATCACTCCAGGCAGATTCCGGGATGGTTCCTTTCAAAGGGCACGGCCGATTTCCTTCCGCATCCTTACCCACAGCTCCGAGCGTTAGCTCTGTCTCTAAAGAGCAAGCTGTCGACGAGACGTTAAACCCTAAGCTTCCTTCCTTCCTTCTGATTTCAGCTCTCAGCGCATGTGCGCTTACAGGCGGCCAGCACTGGTGACCTCAGCGAACGTGTTAAGCTGCCCCTACAAAGCAGCTGTATAGAAACGATTCCCAAAATCTTGTATCGTTCTGCAGACTTCTGTTTAATAAAGTAGGCGTAAATCCGAAGTTCATCAGGCAACCAAAATTTCTAATGTTCAAATGTTTGTAAATCTATCGGTCTCATCTGATTTCTTATTAGTCCGTAGCTGACAAACTACTTAAACTAAGGTAATGTAACCTAAAGACATCAGAAATTCCCATGATCGACGGGAACTAGAACCCCCGATGGCGGCGAAAGGCCGTGCGCATAGCAGCACGGCGCTCCAGTGCGCACGGGAAATTTGCCGCGGCTAACGTGGGCATTCAAGAAACTCGTTCCACGAGTCCTGAATGGCATCAGAAAGCTGACGGTGACTCGCCGGTGTATGTTCCTTTTCGCTTATTATTCTGACCATTTCTGCCCAAATATAACGAACCACTATATCGTAAACAAAATTATAGATAGTGTTTTCATGTTACGTGCTTTACCAGTCAGCGTTATGTCTGCAGCCGTGGGGTGGGTGCAAAGCAAGTAACCGAGCGCTGTCGCAGTCTGTTCGCTGCTAGCAGCGTTTTCGCAGCGGGTGTTATACGCAACGTTAGTTTCTATATACACCACATCTCTCATTTGGTTGAAGCAGACAAGAGTGCTATAGTAGCACTACATGAAGCAGGATTTGAGAAGCGATACATAGCAAGGACAGTGGGCGTTCATAATTCAATGGTTACCAGGTCGATCAAACGGATGCAAGAGGGTGGTAACCTGAACGAACGGCCTCATTCTGGTGCTCGCCGCAAAACAACAGCAGCTCAGGATCGGCAGATATGTCTTTTCAATGAAAACCATCCATTCCTCAACGCACAACAGATTCAGCAGGCTTTGATGTCTGCTGTTAGCAATAGAACGGTCATTCGTCGTCTGAAGGAAGGTGGACTGAAACAAGAAACTCTGCTGTGAAAGAAACATTGTCTGCTTCCCACAGAGAAGACTGTAGTAAATATCGACAGAGCTCTTGCGGTTTGGAGACGAGTGGTTTTCATAGATGGAACAGTGTTTTGTACGACATCGACAGGAAGAGTACTCGTTTACCGGCCAATAGGTGCCAGGTATAACGCCAAATATATTTACAGTTGTCGGAGAAGTGGCAGGGAATCGGTAGAAATGTGGGCATGGATATCTGCAGAGGGGTGTGGTCTCATGTGAGAAAGGGTAGGAAAACTATACTATTCTAGAGAATGTCATGTAGCTGTCCGTGGAAGCGAGATTTCGCGACGAACAGATCAGTTTTCGACATGATGATCGGTCGCCCGCATTACTGT